>CM029487.1:39442677-41842677 GCA_017140395.1 Eucalyptus lansdowneana | reverse complement strand
TCACTGTCCTTCTATGAGGTATTTACCCTTAATCTGAACAATTTTATCCTGAGATCTGCATGTGCAGAGTACAACTGCTTTTTCATGCTAATCATTTCTTCGTATGGCTCTGTAGGATGCCTCTGAATTTGCTTCATCTAATCTGACTCAGGAAGTTGGGTTTACAGATTATATTTCCTTCCAAATACCCAACGAGTCTTTTTCAGATTTTACAAACTGTATAGCTGTAGTGAGGGGATTTATGAATGATTCAAGCAATGTGAAGCGGGGAAGACCTTTGGAAGCTATCTTGTTGTGCATCCCTTCTGGTTACCATTGTGTCGATTTGGCTCTATATAAGGTAAGAGCTCGGCATATCATACTTTAAGAATTTGTGGATGTGGCTAATATATTTTATTTTGAAACAGGAACTTCAAATTGTTATGTTGCTAAATAAGATAAATGATACTGGTGAAAACTTGGGAGATGCCTGGATGATGATCTTGCAGGCCAGTGACCTTCCATTTGTGCATATTTCAGGAACCACTCAGGCAAATAACTGGGAGTTGTACCAATTAAAGGTAACTCTTGGATCCTGAGCTTGCATATTGATTTCGTACTCATGATAAGTATAGGATGCTGCTGAGTTCTGTTTGTTCTGATATGCGTCAGTTCACTTTTTAAAACATTGATGGCAAAAATAAAATTGCTTTTCAGTCGACTCCTGTTCTTTTCACTGTTTTAAGAACTGGCTCCAGTTGGATTGGGAACTAGACCTGTCCAGTCTGGTTTCACAGCAGAAACAGTAGTGGTCAAGAACTGGTGTTATTGACCCTATTGTTATCCGGCGTAACTGTCAACTGTTGACCCACAATCCTGTCAACTAGTTTGGACCAGTTCTGGGCATTCAAAAAGTTTAAAGGAAGAGTGTTGGGGTTGGGTTGGGGTTTGGAACTCCAACCTCTTGTAACTAACAAGCGTACCAACCATTCACTCCAGTGTCTTCTTGCTTCAATTTGTTGGTGTATTATTATTCATTGACCTTATTGGTTTAATCTATTAGAAAATTAAATGATGTTCTTGAGAACTTGAATGCTGTCATTTGTGCTTAACGAGGCTCTGCCGACTCAGCCAGGCATCTGTTAATCTGAACACGTGTAATCTAATATATGTGGAGTATTCTATCAGATGACATCACATGCAATATGTTAAACCTGTTAAACTGGTGGAGCACAGTTCTACCAGTTTGACCAGTTGAACCACTTGTCCAGTTTCAAAAACACTAGGAATTTTATTTTTCCTATCTTTTATTTATATGCTTTCCTCATCAGCATGAGGAGCAGCAGCTTAGTTTTTCCTCCTATGTGCATGGACATGCTATTTCACACTTGGGAATTCTGAAGGATGTTTTACTTTCTGCCTTACCATAACTGCAAAAGTTCCAACTTATCTTGGCAGTTAAAGTCTTCAACTTGTATGTATGTTAAGAAATAGGCATGTGGTGTTCCTAATTGATTTTCTATTTTTTTGGTCAGAATGTCCCTAATAGATAAGAAGTGCCATTTTTGCTTCTATTTTGTGAGAACATTTTTTGCTTGGTTATCTTATTCTCACTCCTGAAGCACTAACCTAGTGAAACTATGCATGTAGGACTCTATATTACACCTAGATATGGAGAATGAGAAGATTCGCAGCATTCCCCATAATGTTGTTCCTCCCTTGTCAATTAGTGGTAAGAATTTTTGACACCATCATACAACTGAGCTAAGGATTAAATCATTGTCATGCCATCAATTTTATAGTCCTGAATTTTTTTTTTTTTCCTTGAGCTTCTTACCATGTCCATCTGCATTTTTGGATGTTTGGAAACTTATTGTTGCCCATACTATTTCCTTTGTGTATCAATGCTTGATAAACTTGCAAGTGTTAGCAACAATTCCATCTCGTTGACTAGGTAGTGGACTGAATAAATCCTGTCCATGCTCCTTACTACATTTCACTTAACAGCCTACTCTTAAGTTTGAAATATGACTGGCATAAGTTCATCATGTCTCTTTAATGGACCGCTTCATGTTTGTTCCCACAGTTTGAAGAAGTGCAAACTTATGCTCCAAAGAAGAACAATTTTTTTTCAGTTGAAGAAGTAATATACTAAAGTATCTGGTTTTCCCCTAAATTTAAATCAATTGAGAGGTCAAAGTGCAGAAAAGGTGAATCTTTTGAGGCCACACAAGTACAGAGAATAATCTTCTCATGGTAGGTTCACCGCAGTCTAGTTACTGACTGAGAACCTGTACATGTTCATGATCATAGATACTATCCTGGTATCTAGTATAGCAAGATACTGTAGAGCATTCGTAGTTTACATGCATACCATAGCCTCCTTAGGCACCAAGGTTTGCTTACCGCCTGTGTTTTAGCATAATGCGTGTTGTACTTTTGCTTTTACCCAACAAAGGTATCTAAACATCACGTTAGTTATGGCCATATATTCAAGGAACGTTGGACTGAAATCAAGTTCATGTTTTTATGGCGACAGCAAGTAGAGGTGTGGCTTGTGTTTTAGCTGCAAGAAAGCGGGCCCTGGTCTACATACTGGACGAGGATGAAGACGAAATCTCTAATTCAGAATGACTGCCTGTTCAAGATTTTGTGGTGGTTATGCTTGTGTTGCTCCTGTGGGTGGACCTCTACTCTCCGAAGCTGCAGACATCGGTGTGAGAAGCAATGCTTTTGTGACTGAAGTTTTTCGGTCCGCCCTTCTTGGAAAGTGTTAATTTATACTTGCTACGTGCCTTTCCTGCTTGGTGGGCATTTGTTGAAGAGAA
Source organism: Eucalyptus lansdowneana (assembly GCA_017140395.1). Classification (NCBI taxonomy): domain Eukaryota; kingdom Viridiplantae; phylum Streptophyta; class Magnoliopsida; order Myrtales; family Myrtaceae; genus Eucalyptus; species Eucalyptus lansdowneana. The sequence continues at coordinate 41,839,870 of CM029487.1, read as the reverse complement.
AATTGGAGCAAAAGGTAACTATTTATCTATTTAGAGCCATGGCTTCTATCTGGTGGCAATTGCCTTCATAGTATTGCTGCAAGCTTTGAGACCCATTCGATTGTGCCAAGCTTGTGCTTCATCTGTATATGTTTATAACCCTCATATATAAGAGAAACAAATGCTTGGTTTAGATTATTTATACTTTGGGTTGAATGGTTCACTTGGTGTAATTGACCAACGAACTTTGCTTTTGAATGTTAAAGTCTCTCACCTAAATTTGACTTGCTTCTCTATGTCAACGTTAAGTGATGCATCCAATTCAAAGCACAAAATACGTTTGTGTGGAAGGGCTACCCTCCGGGATCAATATAATCAACATGACCAGCCACTAAATATACAGTTGCAAGGTGGCTTTAAAGAGCATTTGACTATATTGCTGTATCGGAGATTCGGAATCCGCAAATGAACGGTAGGTTTAGGATGATGAGACTATGTCTACAATATCTTCAATGGACTTGTGTTTTCTTAACCAAGAGTATCACGTAGCCATTGAATTTAATGATGTATAAACTTATAGGAATGTTCAATTTTTTAAGTTGTTCATGACGTAAAGGAACTTTGGAATGACCTAGTAAATTTGAAAGATCTAGATACTCAATCCTCTATCATAAGGACAAAATTCTAGTGCCTACCCAATATTAAATCAAACAGACCCCGAGCTGCTTTGCATCAAAGCTCGTTATAGAGAAATTTAAGTAAACCATTTCAAAGACCGAGAAAACAAGAAGAGAAGGCCAGGAAAACGGGTACAAGAGAACTTAGGGTGCCTTTGGTTTAGTGGTTTAAGCCTATTAAGAAAATGTAAAGAAATTTAACCTAAAGGATTTTGGGTAAATACAATTTTTTTTAATAAATTATGCTTTGAGAAGTAATTTTGAAAGAAATGTCATTTGGTAAAAAAATGTATTTGAAAATCGGAAATTTTGAAGAATGAGTAAGGGTAGTTTTTGAGGAAAAAAAAATGAGTTTTAGCATTTGGCCAAATGTTGAAAGCTTAATACTAATCCTTATTAATATTGGGCTTTTAGCTTTGTTAATGCTAGCTTTTTATTTAAAAGTTACTTTAAAATAATTGTTAAATGATTGAGCATTTTCCCAAGGATTTTGGAGACTGAAAGCTCTTTGGGAATGTTAAACCAAACGCATCTTAAGGGTTGACAATGCATGTGTTCTCCGAAAAGGCTGCATTGCCACTAGATAGCAGCAGTAGGCAAGACTTGTCACATGGGTCTCCATGGATTTGGTCGCAATTCTAATGCATAATAAGCGTAGAATTCAAGTACCCTCTTTGAATGGTATGACCTTGCATTCCTTACATGTGATACATCAGATAACTTTCCTGAAGAAAGATGTCGAAAGAACTGAGGTAGAGACACTTTTCAATGAAAAAAAGTAGTCGCTTAAGAAGGCTTTCGACAAAGCTGTTCTATATACAGATGAAGAATATCACCAATGAAATAATACCACCATTTAAGAAAGAATTACCATCATTTCTATCAGGAATAGAATCATCTTCCCTAAAGCGAAGAAAGAACTATGAACAAGCCCGGACTTCGATAGTTGGTTGGTCTAACTCCACGAGTCTGACACCTGTCTTCCTGATGAAGTACCCCTACCCCCACTGCAGCACCGCCTTTATCTTGAGCCAGCCAATAACACCTCTGCCGGTTCCCCTAACAAAACCGTTATCGGATAACGGGGTCTCAGAGAACGGGTCATTACATGGTGTGCTTTCAGCAAGCCATTCTCGAAAGCATCAAAATCAATTGATTGGATCTCTTCCATCACATGATCGCCTTCAAGAAGAACATTATCATATCCTCCAGTGTCCATTGGGCTCGAAGAACCGATCATTTGGCGACGTATGGCATTCTGTACATTGATACCAAGGGGCTGTGTTGGCAATCCGGCAGAAGTACTATCATGAAATCCTGGAGGAATCTGAACATTCGAGCGGTCTGCAGACATGGGCTGATGTGCAGCTGGAGGAAAATTTGGTGATTGAAACGGCAATGCCAAAGCCGTTGCACCGTTGAGTCCTGGAGAAAGAACTAAAACATTAATGCGGTTCGTAAACATAGGCCGACGTAAGCACAGGTCTACGTATCACAGAAAGTGCTACCAGTTTTTTTTTTCTTTTTTTCCCCTTACCCTGCACATCTCTTTAATTTTTCTTGCTCCTGATCTTTGTAATCTTAACGTGCTTCAATTGACAAGGCCCTTTCTAAAATGACAAAAATGAAAATATAAACATGTTGCCGTATGCTCATTACATCTAGTCATATCTACCTAGTGGTAGCATTATCTTGTCAACATTCACTTAGCATCACCTAAGTGAAGGGTTCATGAGTATCCACCCTCCCCGTCCCCAATCCCCCACTCAAAAAAGGCACATGTTACCACCTAATATTTTAGTTGCTTTTCAATTGCTTGGACGGAACACATACATGCATACATACGTATATATGTATTGAATGAGGCTCATTTTGCAACAATCACAGCTGGACAAACGAACGTCTTCATATTAAGTGGAACCCAAAAGGATCAGTTACACAATGCTTTTATATATAAAAGCTCAACAATCATGTGGAAATTCCAATTTTCATTGTAATTTCACAGGCCACGTCTTTGTATGTGCTTAAAGGGAGAGACAGTATTGTGTTCTAGAGAACGTACTTTCAGCAGTGGAGCTCACATTTGCCGGAGGAGCTTCCAGACCAAACGGGGCAGGAAAGATTGGTGGAGCCAAATAACGTTGAACAGGGTTGCGCCTCATTGAATCAGAGAACGTCTCACCATTGAACTCTCTCACATCATTCCAGTTAGCCAAGGCCTTTTTCACAATTGCATCTCCATGTTCCTGGGAAAAACACACCTGGTACATTGCTTAAGCTGTACTAATGGAAGTATTTATCTCCATTATTGACAGGTAAACATTCTGGCTTCAAGCAACTACTCTTTTTGACAAGTAAAGTTGCATTCCAATGGATGAACTTGTATTCATATTAAGTACGTGAGTGCAGCACAGAGAAAGAAGAACAATATTGAAAGAACCGCAATTTGCTTTATGCCTATATCTGCCCATTTCTTTACCACGTAAAGGTCAGGCGCTCAAAAGATGTAATTTAGAAAGTACATTCAAGGCAAGGCCCTCAGTGTAAAGATGCAAAGTTGATCGAGAAAGGACCAGAGAAGAAATAAAGCAGTCATCGATATGTATTGTGCAAGTAATTAAGATCTTGATGGTTATAAACTTGGAAAGTAATGGTCGCAACGGGAATGTGTTAATCGTTTAAACTATAATTTGTTGATGAGAGCCTCAGATTCTCATGGATGAAACCGAACAAAGTGCTGAAAGTGGTCTTTAACTTACTCAATATAGAAGGCCACTTAGATTTACAAGGTCACTAACCTTAACTTTGCTTCACAAAGAGCGCAAGCTCAAAATCACTCCATTAATAGAAAGTCTCTATTATGGATCTAAACATAGCATCTATATATTTTTTTTTATTCTCTCCACAGGAACTTCATTATACTTTTTTGATCGGAAAGAAAAAAACAAAACAAAAGAAAAGCAAAGCCTCTAGATGTTCAATTAACTCCTTGTTTCAGGTTTCCAAATCTCTAATCAATTCTAACACCTACTAAGCCACGCAGCTACAAGTGAACATCAAAATACTGATTACATAGAAAAATATGGGACAACTAATTCGAATTCCCCAAGATGGGGTGTGGCGAGTGAACTGGCTTGACAAAATTGAGTAGGAACTCCTTGGTTACTTACCTTCTCTTGAGCAGAAAGTCGAAGAGTAGCAAAATATTCCGTGTCTTTGACTAGGCCGATTGGTTGACCATCAGTGTTGAATACAGCACCATGCTTCGTCACGCCATCAGGATAGTCCAAGTAAAGTTTCCACTTTGTTTCGCAAGTCTTTGCATGGCGTATCAGGCTATCCCACTTCTTCTCTGTTATGCTCTTTCTGAGAATCTATGATGAGTGAACACACAGGACTTACATTCTTGGCAGTCAATCAAACCCTAATTGGGAATTATAAACTGAGTGCTTACCTCTCTCAATTTCTCGGGGTCCGTGAACAGTTGCAGTAGAAAGTCTTCCACTTTATATATTCCAGCATCACTCAGTTTTTGGTGAGATTTCCCACCTTTGGCAATGTTCTCCAACCTCCAAACCTCATCGTCAGATGCAGGTGGATGATGTTTCATGTATGCTGTAAAATGAAGAGTACATATACAATTAGGTCCGGGCACTATTAGATTAATTTGCAGAAGCAAACCACTAGGAGGCTTGCAATCTTTCCCCTGAAACTGATTTAGAGTGTGGACATTTACCAATAACAAACAAACCGATTGCTTCTTATTTATCAGAATTTTTGTTCGAGTTGTAAAGGTCCACACAAAATGAAGCTCTAAATTAAAAAATTGAAGACTGTGGACGTCCAAAATCATGTTTATGTTCAGTCAAATAGGATAAGGTTTATATACTGTAGAAAGACTATGAAGGACCTACCTTCCCCTCTATGTTCCTTGACTTGGAAGGTGTCTGTTTTTGCTTCTCGGATTCGTGTGTTCCCACAACTACCCGTTGCCACCTTAAGCCCTATCCTGAATCTTTTATTCCTATTCCAACTGGAATTGTCAGTAAATATCAGTTCTCCCATCTCCCCAACACCTTCCTTGAGCTTCACTACGAGATCTCCAGCCAAAAGCGGCCTCTTTCCTTCACGTTGTTTAACCACGTGGCTCTCAAACTCTTCTTGGGTCCAGTTATCCTCATCGTCTTTGTTGAAGTCACCTTCGAGCATGACGATGTCCAACTTAATGGAGGATTCCAGGCCTGATCTAACAACATCCCCAGTATTTGCATTGATCAAGGCAACGGAAATGTGAGCACCCCCCACTCCTTCTAGTTTCTGTCCAGTAAATAGAGAATCTGACAGTTTGGTTTGAATTTGAAGCCGTAAGTCTCTCACATCATTCTCTCCCGTAGAATTAGCATTAGCCCTGCATTCTCTCCAGAAACCAACCATCAGAAATAGGAATGTATAAAAAAACGGAAAATTGGAAAAGTAACGACAAAGAGAGACAAAATACCCAACATCTCACTTGGACAGGTCTTACTGCCGAGGAAACTACAAGGATAAATAGACCCGTCGTTTTATTTGTTTAATAATTTACATTTTTTAAAAAAATGAAGTAAAATAAAATAAAATGTTCCACTGGCAAGCTACAAGGATTATGTTCTAAATTGAGCATTGACACTTTGGTGCATGACCGAGTCATTGTGGATGACACTCACTGAGAGCTCAGACTGCCTGCTTGGGGTGGTAGTGGTAGGTTGGACCATTATTCCCCAAAACATCAACAATGCATAACCTGTCAACACTACACAGAAAGCCTTTCTCAACAGCATCACGAGCGAAGTGCATCCATACCTTGCACGCTGGGGAGAATTAATGTTTCCAAAATCCACTGCTTCCATCTGTTCAAAACCACCAACAGCAGAGTTGCCAAAGTTGGAGACATCCAAAAAATGAAGCAGGAGGGATACAAAACCAATCCATTCCATCAAAAGGAGTTGGAAAACCTATGCTGTGGCTTTTTCCTAGAAACAACTTATCAAACACCTTATTGAGCTAAGTTCTTCATGCATATTTGAATTCACTATCTTTTACCAAACAGCAGTTGTCTATAAAACTCATATGATCAATCCTAAGCATTTTCATTTTCCCCTTCCATTCCATGTCCATGAAAATTTTTTCATGTGCTTTAGAATGGTTATGATTTAGCTTTAGGTGATAAAACCACAGTTGAACTGTTATTGAGGAGAATGAATGGAGATGGCCTCCAGCAAGGTCTGATGATCTGCTTGAAACTCAGATGGCTTTGTGTGGGTTGATCGCTCAAACTCTGGCTCTATAGACAGTGTGGTATTTACTGGATCATCTAGGGGCTCTTTCTCTATAAAGGAGAGTTGGAAGCTAGTGAGGAAATGGGGGAACAAAGTGACTTGGCTTAGGCTTGTATGGTTTATGCCTAATATGACAAGACGTGGGTTTAGAACATGGCTAGTGAGTTGTAATAGGTTGCACAAAAGGATCGCCTGTGTCAAGATATAAGGCTTTCCTATTATAACAAGTTGTTCAAAAGGATCTCCCGTTCTTCCCATTGAGCAGGGATGCAAGTCAGCCCTAGTAAGTGGACAGTACGGAGTGGAAGGCCTTCACTCAACGGATATAAGTTACTCTATGGATAACAGGTTGATCTTGCCCAAGAGTTCACATTGACAAGAAGGTTTGGCACCTCAATTTCAGCTGCCTATGTGGGACATTATGCTGTAATAGACTTGTAAGGAAATTAGGCATTCCCATATTTTTCTTTGCACAGGTTGTGCAACGAAATGAATATTTACTTATAGACAAAGGAGATCGTGCGAAGTTTGTGCTTGATGAATGCTGTTAAAACTGTCAGAATAAAGCAATTAGTAAGTTCATTCTATCACTTCATGACATGCAGATAAACAACTCATACCTAAAGTGTTGATGAAGATATGTCTGTGAAAAAGTAGAAATTTTATAAACTTGTTTATCTTACCAATCTCTGAGAATCATTCTCTGAGCGCATCTGTGGCACTAAATCTTTGAGAGCATTCCAGATGCAACTACACCATAAAAATTGATACCATGAACAACTGCTGTCTTGTGGACTTATTCATAACAAAAAGACAAAAACCCTTGACATTTAGTTACTTGTACAAATGAATGTCAGATCTAATTACTGTATATACCATAAATACCAGCCTCATCAAATGCATTCCTTAATCTAACTCGACATAAAAAGTCAACATAAAGCTGGAATACAAATTTATCCAGTACTTTGATAACAGAAGCAAGAAATGTTGATTAGCTGCTATCTCCAAAGCACCGTCCTTTCAGTGATTTACAGAAAAAGGTATGCGCAGGTATTACACTTTGCTGAACAGAAATTTGGATTTATGGCATTAATACTATGGTGAGACAATAGACATGGAAATTCTTGTGCAGAAATCAGTTCATGCAGATATGATACTGCCAACAGACCAAATGAAATATAATCACCTTTGCAAATATTCGGCCCAGTCAGATTTAGCACGCTCCAGCTCTTCTTTGAACTGTCCAGCAAAGAACGCAATAGGAAATAATTACATAAGCAAGAGCCATCTGTCACATAATCATCACATTCAAGTTTCACATCACAGGTATCTTCATTTTCCTCCTCCTACATTCAAAAGGTCATTGACCATATTTTCCAGGATTCAAGGCGACAGTTATGTCCAGGGCACTTCATCGAAAATTTGTATCTTTTTGTGATCCATACTGCCCAATGCAACATGAAAAGCCTAAAGCATGTTCTTAGTGCAATTGCTTCCTGGGAAAATCCTAGAACATTCAGCGGGTCATTTTTACCACTCAAGCAATAATTCTCTATACATCTCTTGGCAATTTCTCACGCGGATTACTATCCAGAAACTGGCTAGAATGTCAGAAATGCATCTAACCACTTCTAATCGAAGCAACAGGAATTGAAATATAATAAGGACTGTACTTTGCATGTCCAACTTGACTATTTCACTCATCTTACCATACTCCGCAGATCCTCGTTTGTCAAACAGCAAGTCAAACAGCAACTCGGCCCAGGATTCATTTCGGGCCTGTTCCATGCTTGACTGCATAAACATCAGCACAAAAGTACAAGCCAGATAGGATATTTTAGACGACAGGATAGCAAATTAACCTGGTAACGATAACAGCTCACTTGCTAGATAAATGATTCTAACAGAATTCAGCTCAAATAAGGAGGAAGTACTGCAATTGGCCAACACAAATTCACAAAACAGATTTGAGACGATGACATCCGAGGTCATTAATACTTCGCATTAAAACAACAGCACAAACCCATAAATGAAGAACTGAACGAAAGTGATTTTGAACGGTCATGAGGCAAAAGCTTATCGATGGCGAGCTTTCACTGTATCTCTCATTTCAAGAATCTTCAACTCAACAACACTTCATTGAATCTCCCTCAAGTACAGCTAAAACTAACGCAAGATCTCAAACAATGAATCAAACATTGAAAGGTTAAGAGGAAAGAGCGAGCTTACTCGATTGGAGGCAAGCATGGCCTCTTGGGTTGACTTGGTTGACCTGAAGAAGAGGAGGAAGGCAAAGCTCTCTTCTGCATCGACATGGTTTTCCTGTTCTTCTGTGAAGCTTAACAAGAACTAAGCAGGTGTCTAAAGTTTGGTTGCTGAAGAACTGCAGCAGACAGAGAATCAGACGGTAAGGCAGTTCATCAACGAACCCAAGCTCTCTTGTAATCATTGGCAGTGCGTCTTCTTTTTGTATACATCTGCAGCACATAATTTTCCGCGAAATGTGACTTGATGCATTTCCCCGAAACGTTACCGGCTAGTGTCCTTGTTTTTTTTTTCTAATCTAAATTTTCTCCGATTTTAGCAATTTGCCCCCTTATCATTGTGAAATCGCATCTTCTTTATTTATTATTTTCTTTTTCAGGCTTTAGCCTATTAGATAATTAAGCTATTTTTGCCTTCAGCGTGAGTTTTGAGGTAAATTTATTCTACCAGTCTTTTATAAATGGGGACATGCTTGAATTTATGTCAAAGATGTATGTACAAGAACCCTCAAAACTTGTTACGAAAATGTAATGGGCCCTAAAAATTTCAAAAAGCACAATTAATCTCTAAAACTTATCAAATTTGTACAATCAATTCTTTCCATTAACTCGGTCAATTTATTTAGCGGAAAATGCTGCCATGTCAATTTTTTATTATTTTCTCTCTCTACATTACCTTTTTCTAATTATTTTGTTCATCAAATTTTAATTAAATTAGATTACAATAATCTAAAATTTTATTTTAGAAAAAAAAAAAAGAGCCATAGGATCCTTGCCAATGGATTGCCACGGCTGCCACAGATCGCCAAGAGTGATCATGCGTACCATCTGGAAATTAGGGGTGAGCATGGTTCGAGTTGGGTCGATTCACTCCCTAACCCTATAATCAACCTGCACAGTATTGGTCCTCAATTTTTGGGATCGAGGACCGACCCTATTAAACTTGGAACTGAGGACTAGACCGACCTAATAGGTTCGGTTCAATTCCAGGGTTAACCGAGACCGATAATTTTTTATTTCATTTTTAATACTCATTAAAAAAGCGATTAAGGATCAGACCAACTCAGTGGGTTTGATCCGGTTCCATGGTCAATCCAGGACTAATAATAAATTTTTATTTCATTTTTTGTACTCCTTGAAATGGCAACTGAAGATTGGACCAACCCAATAGGTTTGATGATGAAAAAGGTCAATTAAGAAAGGCAAGCAATGAGGGTCAAGTGAGGTAAGTATTGAACAGAGTAAGCATCAAGTGTCGAGTGATGAGCAAGCTAACTGAGCATCGAGCGGCAAGCGGCGAGCGGCACAAGTAACCCAAAGCGAGTAAGGCGAGTGTTGAGTGGCGAGCAAAGATGTTATTTCCCTCGATTTTGGCACATTGAAGACTAAGAAGACAAATAAGACAGAAGAGAATGAGTATTAAAGAATGATGTCGTAAGGAGCTATTTATGCCTTTTTGGATGCCGTGAAGACTCTTCGCAAAAACATTTTTCACTTTCGTAAATTATGACCGTTGACACCATAAAAGACATTAAAATCTAAGTTATTAAATAACAATGTAAAATTAATTGAACTACTCATTAAATAGTTGTTTAATGTTTTTGACACCGTTTATTTTAAAGTTTTCTCTATACAAAAAAATTATAAATAATATTATATATATAGTCAAGGTGAGTCCGGGTTGGACTGACCTTGAACTCCTAGAACCGTGAACCAACCCATACGGTACTGATTTAGGAATCTTAGGACTAAGTATCGACCCAATCTCCCTGGAAACTGGACCAGGACCGGCAGGGTTAGGCCGGTTCAGGGTCAATCTAGGGTTGACCTTGGATCAATGCTCACCCCTACCGGAAACTCCTCATCTTCTTGCAGCAATGCCTCTTCCTCAACATAATGAAGGAGGACATCTACACTCTAATGGAGAAATGAACATTGCTGATAATTTTGTCAACTAAATATGTTCCTCCATGAAGTGCCCTATTTCTTTCTTTCTGGATGAAATTAAAGGCTGCACTAGCCTGTAAGACCTAGAAAAATTCAGCCTGCCTCGATGACCTCCGCCAGCCCTCTTCGGCGTTGGCGACCCACAGGTGATGGCACTTTTTTTTTTTTTTTTTTAAATATGCTTTTAATTTTTAAAAAATCTAACTTAAGTTAGATTTGGAGAAGAAAATAACAAAGAATGTCATGTTAGCATTTTTGTGACAGAATTAACAAAAAGATTTGATTGCATTAATTTGACAAGCTTTAAGACTTGATTATATTTTTTAACAATCTTAGAACTCAATTACACTTTCATGATAAGTTTTAAAACTTCAAATGTACTTATCTTTATTTGTTATCATATGTAGTGCTAAAAAAACATTAGTCACTTCTAACCACATGCGATTATAAGGCCAAAATCAAAGCTTGGCTTTCTGTTGGACATGGCTAATTTTATTATAATATTGAAAAAAAAACAATAATAATAAAGATTAATATCACGAAAAATTTCGAATTGGTATTGTAACACATTTACTCAAACTGATATTTAAACTCTCCAAAATCCTTAATTGCTATGCGTGTAACAAATTTACATTCTGTTAATTTTCATTAATGTTTATCGTCAAATTATTGAGTTGGATGGTACATGTCTTTCGTTCATCACAAATGTATCAGTTTGGAATTTTTTTTTGTATTAATCCAATTTAAGATAAACTATATAGAGTAAATTTGTCACAAATATACCAGTTTGAGGTTTTTTGTAATTGAAAAATTAATTTAGGATAAAATTATCGTATCTATACCGATTTTGGATTTATAGTGATCAAAAAATTAGTTTAGAATAAACTTATCAGAGAGTATATTAATTTTGGATTTTTCCTTAGATTAATACAAACTATAATAAGACAAAGAATGCGAGTGGATTGGCATAAGGTGGTGGAGTGATTAAATTAAACATATGCAAACCGAACCGTGTGAAGTGGGGATTTTGTCAACTCTGGAGGCTGCTTGGCTTTCTGGTGTACATGGCCAATCTTGCAGTTCAAGCTTTATCCTCTGACGCATTTCCCTAATACGGTGACGTTGGCAGGTGACGCGGGAATATTTCAATAAAGTCCCAAAATTTATTCAAAATTGAAATTGTGCCCGTCATCGAATGGAAGATGTGCTTACAAGCACTATTACGAGTAATTTGGCTGGGAGGAATTCCTTCTATAATCTCTCACGGTGCTCTAGTATTTTATTTATTTTGTCTGTTTTCTAAAAGAGGAAATGATGAGTTTTTCTTTTTCGATAATATAAGTTTATTAATACACTCTCGACCCACGTAACAAACAAGGGCAATTCCAGGCGGCTAAACAAGGGAGGCCATTCGACTCAAAAAAAAAAAAAAAAAAAACAAATCAAGGGAGGCTAAAGTCAAAACTGGCTAAAATTTGGAGTTTAGGCTGCTATGGATGCTATTGCTTTAATTTTTTTTTTCTTTCGTCGACTTTTCAACGTTGATTATTTTTCCATCTTGTAAAAAATGTGCGTGCGCGAATGACCCCTGCTGCTAGGCTCCAATGCCAAACTTAGAATTTAGGGAATGAGCGAATATTCCCTATAAAATAAAGGACAAAACCTTCAACCGTTAATAGCTACCTTTCACCGAATGAATATACTAACAAAGTTCAGAGTGTCGTAAATTAACCCAAATGAGAGTTTCATGATAGCCCTTACTCAAGCGATCTAAATTATTTTGACCAAAAAAAAAAAAAATCTTAATTAGAGCTCCATGTCATTCTAGGTTGCTCTCTATGTGACTCGTCAAGTATCTTTTACTCGCACCCTGAAATGGTATCGAAAGGGGGTGAACAAAATTATGACTACGGAGGTAACAATCACCACTTCAATGAAATTGAGTAGTGAATGATGCAAAAAAATTTTGCGTCAATTATGCGGCACATTAACAAAAACACCACAGTTAAATCACGCGCATCATACATCATTGATTTACTCAACATAAAGATACTAGATCAGTTGCTCATATCGGAACACTATGGCCACACTTTGGTAGGTTACAAGATCTAGAGAACAACATCCATTGTAGTTAAGCCCTAGAAAACATTTCACTTGTGGCAGAGCCCCAAAATTGGACCGATTAGCAAATATATATCATCTCTCAATGCATAGGTTGACCATGTGCATCAATTCAATATCGATACATGATATTCGACATACCAATAAGTGATTTGAAATAATTCACCTACATAATCATTTTCATTGTATATCCAAAATGACAACAACTTGAAAATCCATCCAATACCCGATCCAATAATATAACAAAATAATTTTACCTCTTAGTAACAATGCAATGCAAGTTTCAGCCCTTCATCAGAAATTGCACCAACAGAAATAGAGGCTGAACTCACTTGGGCCAAGAAGCCCGTTTAGGACGAAATTTATGTGAATTCCCTTTGATACTCAATTTTGGATCCATGGGCCCGATAAGTAAACCCAATGGTCCAAAAATTACTTAAAGCCTTGAAACATCCAAAGATGCTCAATTATAATTATTGTTATTTTGCAGGAAATTCGTCCATTTTGCATAAAACATATAGAAATTAGATTTTTTTTTTTTCAATTTTCGATCGCTCTAGTCTATTTTCTTCAATGATATCACTAACCTTTGAAAGGCTACGAATCAGAATTTCATACCACCAATATTTATCTCAACAAATCAAATCAACTAGAAAATTTTCGATGTACATACAATTATTGTTTTATAACATTCACTATTCTAGTAAATTTCAAAAAAGTAACAGAAACATTCAATATTTCTAAAAATCATGATATATCTCATGAGCTTGATTAAAAGAAGATAAAGTCAAGGAGGGATCTAGGGCAATAATCCTACATACCTAGTAATTTCAATATTATTTGGAAGTACGATAATCCAACCGTTGAACACCTATTTGAGTCGTCCCATGCCCTAATCCTGAAGTCATTCTTCTAAATTTTTTTTAGCCATCGATGCTTCCTTTTATCAAATTCTAAGTTAATGCTTTTTCATTTTTCACATATACATGGTCTTTCTAATTTATAACGTTTTGATTGAATATTACATTTTCATGAATATCATGATTTTCTTTTGTATTATCAATTATGTATTAATCAATTGAGTTGTTATTACTAAATAGATCGTTATCAAAACTTGGGAATTAAATGTAAAAGTTAGATGTACTCGAAATCTTGCTCCCCATAAGCCAATTTTTGACACCTCCACTCAACGTAGAATTAGATAATGTTCTGGAGGCAACTCTATGGGATTTTATGACCATATATTATACGCTATAACCGTCGTTGAATTTTTGTTATTTTTAAGCAATAGTAAGATCTGAGTAAGGAGGGGAAAAGAGCTGAATTAGTGTGATATTATTGATCTGTAAGTCACATTTCATCATTTGATTGACCTGTTTTACATGTAGTGGTCAGAATGTCGAATTGTATGAACCATGGCATTGACGGGAAAATTATCAAAAAATAAATAAATAAATAATTCTAAACTTATTACATTTGTATTAATTTAATCCTGAACCTTTTAATTGTATCAATTAACTCCTAAACATTTTCACATTTTGCCCGAACAATAGCCCTACCCAATATTTTCTCATATTTTCTCTATCTACTTGGACGTGCTATTGGCTAGATGCAATTTTGAGTCCAAAGTAGATCAGCACTTGTCGCCTCACCTCTTTCCCCCACCCCCTCTTGTCACCCTAGCTTTTTGCCAGGATTAGTTGCGATTCAGCCCTCAGTCGAGACACTACAATGTTTCATCCGACGATGGAAACAACGCCGACTCAAAACCTCATCAGTATTATTACATAGTTCGAGCATCTTTTTGCTCATCCTGTTAGCACCAGGTGCGTTGCCTCAGAGACGTGCGGAATGTTCATCCTCGTGCTGATCACGCATGTTTCAGGTCCAATTCTAGTTTTATACTGAATATCTGCTCATCGTTAGGAGTCTTGGATGTAGGGTTTATGTCTCCCCCAGTCTCTACACTCCACTTGATTGGGGTTGTCGGGTTGGTTTCGACAAGAGCACGCGTGACCACAGGGGGATAGAACACGAAAGAAAAGGAAACACTTACACCACTAGTCATTGAACAGTAACAACAGCAATAATAATGATAAATGGGATCAATAAATCTATAAATCAAGAGGGGTTCCGTCATCACCACCATCACCATCTATCGTCATAGTTGTCTCTCGTTCACAAAAAAAAAAAAAAATGGGCATAAAAATGCAAAAAAGAAAACGAGAAATATTTTAGTTGGCAGGGTTGCCGCCGAGGGCCTTGACGGCAGTTGCTTTGAGGGCCTTGACCTGCTAATGGTACTGTAGCTGCTAGTGCCCCTACAAATGGTCCAAACCAGAAGATCCACTGCCCATGAACATCCACGTTCACAGACATCAATCGATACTAGCCTAAAATCATTATCTCTTGGCAATAATACCAAATTCCAAATGCGTACACAACATCTTTGATCAAAGAGGATCATCAAATCAAAGGAACCAGAGTTCTCACTACCATAAATGCAAACGATTCGCATGTTTTTATTTAGCTCCTAATGTGTTATTCATGTAGTAAAGCCTGATTTAAGAATGTTGAGAGAGTAACTAAATTTAAAAGAGCTGATGAAAAAGTTTATTCGCTTAAGAAGGCCTTTAAACAAATATGTTTTATACACGAATGAATAACCAAACACATATGAGTAACTCATATGCCCTCATCTAAGAAAAGAATACCAAGAATTCTATCAGTAAACGGATAATCATCTTACCTAGTACAACATTAAGTACGAATCAAATCAAGCTTGGAGAATTGATTGGAAATCTTCATAGAACAAAGCAGAAACCCAATAGCCTAGAGTGGAGCAAGTAGGTAAGGCAGTCTAACCTCAGGCCAAACAAAAAGAAGATAATTGTTCTATATCCAAGTTGGAAAGGTGTCATCTCTGAAGTGACCAACGGATGTGAAATCTAGCCTGGGAAATGGCATAAACATCTGAAACTTTCACAAGCATTCTTGGTATAATTGTTTGCTTAATCAGCCCATTACTTTCCAGGCAATACTGATTTATTAAGAAAAAGTGCTGAATGAGAAGCCAGAACAAGGAAAGAATGAATCGGCTGTACCCAATATACCATACTGCTAAATATTTGATTTGAACACACGGGATGCTTATGATATGTCCAATTGGAAAGACACCAAATATACTGAAGCACAAATGCCCATCGTTGAAGAAACCAACACCCTGAATGGATAAATGAATCCAACACCCTTAATAAATGAATGAATGAATGAATGAATAGATAAATAAATATATAAAAGAAGTTTCTCTAGTCTCAGCTATACTCAGGAGAGATTGTTTACAGCCCCTGCCAATTGAAGCGAAGAACCAACCACCTTCGAGTCCTCCGTGACTATCGCTGGCAAATCCTTCTCCAGATTCCACTCCGTCATCTTCACCTGCCAATTGGAAGAAATCGAGCCAAAACCTCACAAAACGGAGTCGGAACAATCAAGTCAACCCACCCATTAGATCACAAAAGAACACAGAACGGAAGCAGAGCCTGAGAAGCCAAAGCAGTCTGTCGAACTGAAGCCGAAACAGAAGCACACGCCACTAGCAGCCGAAAATGCAGCCACTGCTGTAACAAAACGCGAGGAGGGCACAAGAAGCGTTGGTGGGAAATGCAAACCCATGGTGAGCTTGTGAAGGATGGAGCTTCAATGGAGGGAGGCTTGTGAGGTCCAGCGGAGTCTTGAGAATTCGCGGAGAAAAGTTGCAGATATGAGGAAGAAAGAAAATTGGGCTATATTTCGGACTTAACACCGCCGTTCCTGGTACCTCTAACAGAACCATCATCATCATATCGTGGGATCTGACAAGTCATCACATTCCAAAATGTCATCTAAATAAATTGCTAGGGAATCTCCCATCATGGGATTGCCTTCAGGATGAGGAAGTGGACTCCAAGACTGGAAGCTTGATGTCGAGGCACAGGGAGGTTCAGAGTCGAGGACACTCCCGCCCCCCGTATAGTCCGTTTGGCTCGAAGAATGGATCGTATCGCTCCACATGGCATTCTGGAAATCGTTACCATGAAACAGCATTGGCAATCCGGCAGTAGGGATACCATCGTCTCCTCGAGATTTAGAACATTCCGGGGAACTAATTTTTAAATCCCCATTGCAATTAGCAATTACTAATTTAGCAAAAGAGAGGGTTGGATGACGGGAACGGAGGAAAAGACCGGCCCTCCGCGACGCCACCTCGTCCTCGTGTGGGGCCTCACCCCACCGGACACGTCATCATCATTTTAGCCTTTTCTTCCCTTTTCACCCCTCATCTCATCTTCGAGGCTTGGCTCCCTATTCCCAGAACTCCCACCTTCAATGACTTTTCATGGTGCATCTTCATGCTATCTAAAGCTTCACCGAACCAGGAGGAAACATTCAAAATCTCACTCTCAAAAGTACTCCTATACCACTGTTACTCATTCCCGCTCTTCACCGAACCACCATCTCCTACCATAGGCTAACCATTGCACTGGCCATTGCATCCACAAAAAGTAAGGAACAAAAGTGGAGATAGAATCGGATAAACCAACCAGAATATTCAAGCTCAAAAATTAACCCTCGGACCATCAGGTTTTGAGTGGCTCCTTATCGATGACAATCATTGAAGGCAGCAAGAAAGCCTAGTTTATCAGTGGTGTAAGTAGGCTACGATGGGCACTCGCAACCGGCGATTGGAACCTTTACAACTATCTACGAACAGAACAACGACCAGCGAGAGAGTCTTCGGATGAGATCTGGGCTCTTCGGTTTTCACGATGGGAAGGCAGGGAGCAATAGTGGAGCAGGAAAGGGTGGCTTGGGAATAGCGAGGGCAGGTGGCTTGGCAACTAATGGAGTCGAGAGGAGTGATGGAGAGGCTCATCGAAGTGATGGCGTGGGTTTCAATCGTCTGAATGGGCAGCAGCGACTATTGCTCCAACTCCTCAAGAGAATGAAGTCCAAGAACAATGGATGCAGCTTGCAGTGACGAGGATGAGGTTGGATGTGATGGGGGCAACGGTGAAGGTGTATACACAGTGCTCATGGAGAGTCAATCCTCCTTATTTTTCTCTCTTTTTTCCCTTTTTTTTAAACTTGTGGCGCCTCCCTCTTGAACATAAAAAGAAGCCAAAAGAAGAAGAAAAAGGACCCCTTCCAAGATGAGAAAAGAACAGATTTTATTCTCCAACAGAGTTTTGTGTAATTGCGCCATGTGATGCGATCTTGAAAGGTGTGAGCTCAAATTCCATGATAACAAATATGGTGTTCTAACTGGTAAATCGATTCTTGAAATTGATATTTCTTTAATTGGATTGAAGGTACTTAAATTTCACTATTTCTAAATCAAATGTCTAAAAAAAATTAAAGACTATTGCAATAATTTTTTTTTCAGTCAAAGGTAGATTCTTTGATTTGACCAAAAAAAAAAAGGATTTTAAGCCATTTCTATGAAAACTTGAAATCTAAACGCCTATTCCTACACGCTTATGTTGAATTAACACCTATATGCAATTAAAGTACTACCAATACAAATCTAATTTTTTTCAAGTTAAGAAATGAGTGTCGCCATGATCGGGATCTTGAATCTTGAATTTTTCTAACTTTAAGCATCAAGATTATTTGGATGTCAATAGTAATATATATATAAAAGTTCTAATAATTGTTGATATTTTTTGAAAAATTTTGGTAACTTACCAAAATGCTACCAACCGAATAAGTTATCATTCAAAATTTAGTTGTCAACTAGTTTTGATATTTACCAATGCTATTTGTACTTTACCTACACCGAACAATGTTCGGATTTTGCTTAGTAGAATCTTCCTGGACCTCTTTTGATGGTATCTTCCGAAGCCAAGCAAATGCAATTCTCAGCTTTGATTCGATTTGTTTTCCACTTTCAAAATGTTACGGATACCTCTAATTTTTTCAATAGGAAGGACAAATCAACCTATTCCACCCAAATTAAAAAATTCAATATTCATGAAGATCAAATTTCCAAGTTTTGCATTGGAGAACGTATTTGGTTAGCATTTTTTGTTTTGCGTAACAAACAAAATGTCGGATATTGACTATACAAGTTATTCGGGCATCTAAAGGGACCTACTAAGAGCTCGGCCAATACCTAATGACTATCATGTGGTTAGCAGGCGGCACAGCCAGTCTCCCAGTCCTCTCCACATAGCTCCACCAAAGACCCACAATACCTCCTAATGCGTCTCTAACTTATTTCAATTTTTGGGCTCCGACATAAATTCGATTTGCCTTGAACTCGAGCCATAAGCTCAATAACCTTAATTAGTAGAATCATGGAGTCGCCATCTAAATGGAGACACACAATGTGGATGCTAGTAGCCTTGCATTTGGGAGGATGGTGAGGCGAGGAAAGTTTCTCTAGTTGCATTCTTTTCAGCCAATTTGAAAATAAGAGAACAACATGTCCATGAGAGTGGTGAGATGGTGAGATTTATGAATTGCTAGGGTTGTCATTTCTTGCCTTCAAGCCAATGTAATTCAAGATATTGAAGCATTCATCAATAATTTTTCAAGCTCATGAAATATCATACTTGATCATGAATGTAATTTAAGCTAAAGAATTATCTCATAAAAGTCGGTTATGATTAATTTTTATTTTATCTATTTTTTTTATTGATATTTATAAAGTTTTGCTAGTTATTTATATCTATCACTATATAAGTGGAGCCCTTGAGTGTGATATCACAAATCAAGCGGAATTAAGCAAGCATTTTCTTTCACAGGCTCAAGCTTGCTTATGTACGCCTACTTGATCTTGTTCATACTCCATTATTATATGAATGATGGTTTTTTCAGACGTCGGACAAGCTTGGATTAAAAAAAATTAAGGTTCGGTACTCGGCAATTCAAGACGTGCGGGGTCCATCATCATGGGCTCGTAAAAGGCGCGGGAAAGTGGTTGCCTCTCCATCGAGCGACACGTGTCTCTATACGGGAAGCCAGAAACTCAAGTCCGAGTGAAATGAACCCTCAAATCGGAGGAGGCTCTCCTTCCGGTTCCTCCCTTCGATCGTCGATCCCCACATGGCGAAGACGAAGCCATCGCTGACCTCCTCCTCCTCCTCCTCCTCTCGTCGATGCGAAACCCTAGCCGACGATGCCGATCGCACCAGCCACCTTGCCCCCGACTCGGTGATCCACCACATCTTCTCGTCTCTCGACCTCGCACGCATTGTCCGCACGTGCGTTTTTGTCGAAGCGGTGGCGATCCGTCTGGACCGCCACCCCCGGACCTCATCTTCTCCTTCCCCTGGTGGAACGCCTCCCCGTCCGTGGACGGCGTCTTGATCCTCTAGGCGTCGCCCAAGGTGAGGAAGTTCCACGTCGACGCCGAGTTTCTCGACCGTTGCTCGCCTGAGCTCAGTCCGTGGCTTCGCTTTGCTGTCGACCGCCGTGTCGAGGACCTCTCAGTCGATGCCTTGGTAGTTTTTGTAATCTATTCTTACTGGAAAAATTTAGAGAGGAGGTATATTTTCTCCAGAAACATTGAATGCTGCATGCATCATGTTGCCTTCTTGATATGAAAAACATGTTGTTGAGTGCTTCTTGAACCAATCCTTGAGTGGTTTCTGTTGAGATAAGTTGTAGATACTTGTACACTTGTGATCCTTGCTTGACGTATGCTTTCATGGTTACACTCCACCTCGAGGTTCCAAAGCTGAACAATAAGATTCGTTTCTGGATAGAGATAATGGATTGAAGGCTGCCAAAAAGATCTAGATTCCCTAGCTTTAGATGATCTACTAGCCCAAAGAAATCCCATGTCAAGCTACCAATATCCCCGTCAGATATAATGTGTACTGTTATGATGTTTGCCTTACTTCCCAAATATTGATTATCATTTTCTTGGTTTATGTGTGTTCTCTGTCTTTCCTTCTTAGTCTTAATTTTATGGTGAACAAATTATTCATCCTCTCCCTCTCTCTCCCTCTCTCCCCCCCTCTCTCTCTGTGTTTTTGTTGTTGTTGTTGTTGTTTATGAAATCACTTTTCTTTACACACTCCATTGTATGTCGTTATACTGGATTATCTAACTATTCTAATGTACTCTAGGTAAATGTATAACATCATTATGCTGGCATCCTGATGGCAAAGTAGTTGTCTTGGGACTAGAAGATGGTCCAGTTTCACTGCAAGAATCCCTTATCTTCAGAGCGTGTTCTTCTCTAATATCTCTTGGGAAAGATTCTGAATTGCTCAAAAGCCGCATGATGCATTGCAAACAGCAAGCTTGCTCAACAAACATTTAGCTGCTAATAGAGATGGCAATCCATGTTTATGGGTCCTGTCTGCCAATGTCAAATTAACAGTGGACTGCTAGTTAGGTGAATCTGAGCACGAAAGCCTTAACAGATCTTATCAGAACACTCTTTTCGAACATGCCCCCTTTGTTAATTAGGTCTACAAACGACAAGAGGCCTGTTTAACTAATTAAAGTGAATGGTTCATTCCTATCCAAACATGATCGGCACAGCATTTATAACTTGTACAATACATGCAAAATGCATATCTTCATCAATGTCATATAATTTTTAAGAAGAATAGCCATAAACTTACAAAGTCCTCAGTTTAGATGATATCATGATATCTTGTATCTTATATATACCCATTTAACTAATTAGATCGAATCGTTCATTCCTATCCAAAGATGGCTGAGATAGCATATAGAAGCAGTCATCTATGGCTGAGATAGCATATAGAAGCAGTCATCTATGGCACGCTCATTTTCATCAAATTATTAGTTTCTTTCTATTATTTAAAGTGACATATGTCCAGTTCGGTCATATTAGGAAGGTAATAGTTCGGGTGACTCCTAAATGATAGAATTTGTATGTGCCTTAATTATGCTTGTTGGTGGAAAAGTTTGTAGATTACCAGTCATTCATTAAGCTAGCTGTTTGGTCGTGGGTACAATTGCTCAGAACTTGGTTGATGCTGCTGCCATAAAGTTTCTTTGCAATGTCTTACCAATTTACTAATCATTATCCACTTCATGGATTATGTTTTGCTTTGAAGATCTTATTTTTACATATGAATGTTGTCTTACCAATCTAGCTGTCTTTATGGAACTGTGGATATGCATCGTGCTGCTTGTTATATGCTAGTGCTTGCAGCAGTTATACGTATTGTGGTATTTTTTTTTCTAACTCAGTATAAATATTAAGCAGAATGGAAAACTGTTAAGAAGCTTAAGTCCCATGCGGCAGCTGGGGTGTGTCTCAATTGGGAGGAGGATGCCCAAGTGAATAGAGTATGCATCTTTCAATTGGAAAAGTTTCATCTAACTTCTCGATCTTGATTCTTAACAGACAATATTTTATTGTTCATACCTTTCATGTTCTATCTAATGCTTTGTTTGCAGTTAAGTAGTTATTTTAGTCTGGTCTACTAAAATATTTCTTTTCTCAAACTTAGGATTCTATTCAACAGCTTCAATATGGGTTTGTGGAAGGTTTCTTGAAAACTTATGTTTGGTGTCAACTGTGAGTTGTTGATTTGTTGATTGTTAACCTTAATCTCTTGTTATATTTACCTTCTTCTTGTTCTTGTTCTTGTTCTTCTAATTGGAAAGATAATTATCCATTTTTTAATAGGACACATCTGATTGCACTACTCATTCCTTCCCTCCAGCTCCAAGAGCTCCTTGTATGCCTGGACTAGTACCTGGAGAAACTGGTTTAACTGACGATGGTCAAGATTCATTGGTAGTGCTCTCAAATTCTTCAAAGCAATGTTTCAATATCCTTTGCAGTGGAGATGAAGATGGGGTTCTGTGCTTTAGTTTATTTGGTGTCTTTCCAATTGGAAATGTTGTAAGCCTCCTGTCTGTTCAGATCATATATTTAGCAGTATAGTCTATCAGATTCAGTCAATGACTACTTCTTTCCTTTCTCGCTTCCATAGAGCAATCTTTCTTAATCAATGGATCTGATGGCAGAAATCAGTATTGCCCGAAAGTAATGGACCGGTCAATTAAACAACTATACTAGGTGAAGTTATTCTTGTAAAAGTTCTGGATTTCACTTCTACTGATCACTTCAGAGATGACGCCTCCGACTTCAATACAGCACAATTATCTGAAACTTTTGTTGTTTGCCCAGAGCTCCTACCTATACTGCAGTTGAAGCACCTAAAGGAGAATTTGGTCTGTCTAGGTTAGCCTGCTGTACAGACTTTCTGCTTTTGTGTTAGACTTTTGAGTTTCTGCTCTTTTTTAGGGAGATTGAGAGAGCCTATAAGACCGTCGGTTGGGGAAAGTGTTCTGTGAGCATGTATGTTTTGTGTAGATAGTTCTCTCTGTGGGTGTGTAACTATTAGAAGATTTGGAATTTTAGGTACTCTGAACCTTCCTGCATGTTTGGGTTTAGTACTGTTTCAAAGTGAAAACATGATGAACTTCTCAACAGACATTTGATTAGTCTAGAAACGCGTGCTGGAGAATTGTTCTAATCAGTATCATTAAGGTTCCTATAAGTTGTCTCTTTAGTTTCATGGAGCAAGTCCTTAATAGTTATAATTCCTTGTTGGGACTCTCCCAAATGGACTCCCTTGGGCCCACTGCCTATCATTAGATCTATTAGTCTGGAATATGGTTTCCTATTTGGGAGGTTTTTCAGATCTATGTACGAGTTTCTGAATTGTCAATGATGATTTGATCACAATGTCTTGGTTGACTACTTAAAGTCGATTTCAAAATCCTATGTCCTTACCTAGAACAGGTAATTTTCACTTTAAGATAAGATATTTTAGATGGAAAATTGAACATGATTGATAGGAAATAATTTGTTATGAAAATTGATGTAGCTCATTTAGTTCAATGTTGAGCTTCTGGGTTGTCTTTTTTCTTCTTCTTTTTTTAAAAGGATGCCAGTGGCAAGAATACTAAGTTTCTTGCTCCATAAAAGCTCCAATAACCCAAAGATAATTTGGTGCAAGCATAGGAAACTGTCCAAACCATTCTTGTCCACCCACTTCTTCCCTATTGGGTAGTTTGTAGCGAGACTTTACCGGTAAGATTGCATCTAGGGCAGAGGCAGCCGTGGCAAAGACTTGAGAGATTTTGATTGGCGTCTTCCATTGGTCTTGACGTTAATGACCATCTTCTCTAGGAGGAGTGCATCTCTTGGTAAAAGCAGCATCGGCATGGTGAGCTTACATCTGTCGCCATCGAAGGAACGAGCTATGAACCAATGATCTCCATGCTCTTCATATGCCAAGCCCAGCACATGAAGTTTTGCAATGGGCAGAATTCCTCTGCATTGCAGATATGAGGAATGGCCGGATCAAACATGGCCTGCACATTTATTGGTAACAAGACTTAGTGATCCATCCATAAGTGTCATGAGGATAAAAATAGACATGAATGACGTTCACCACTTGACTAGAGAATGATCATGTACATTAAAGTTTGATACACAATCATCACAAATTGGAAAAAAAAAAAAAGGTGCATGGAAAGGGGTTGGATTTTGGGCAAATGATGGCAAATGACATAGTGAGAGTATTTCTATCCAGCCGAGTGTCTGGAAGATGGGTGGTGATGGCAAATGGCTTGGCCATATTTTCGGGCTTGGCCTATCGTTTCGACATGTTAAACATGCGTAAATGTTCGCTTTTTGTGAGATGCTGATTTGAATAATTCATTAGCATATTATTTAAAATTCAAAAGTAAATGAGAATAATCACATTGCTTTTTTCCAAATTACAATTTTAACAACTGAATCCACCACCACATTCACATTGATGCGATGTCCCATGAGTCCTCCCATTAGGGCACTTTGTTTTGTTGGGGTGTGCGACGAGATTACCATTGAACATGTGGGCCTGAATTAAACAATATTGTTTCTTAAACAAACCTAACACATCATACCATATATGACATTATTTGTAGATTACATGAACGGAGATTCTTTTTGTTCCACGAAAAGATAAATGATTTGAAAAATACCTTTCTAAAAATGACCACTTGTATTATTTGAAATAATCGACCAATGAAATATGTCTCAATTATCCAAATGTTTTCGTGCTCGACAAGAATTTCTCGTGTTCGTTCATTTTTGTAACCATGTAAGTGATTATTTTTTGAAAAGAATTATTTCAAGTCATTCGCTTTTTTTTGTGAATGATTTTAGTTGGCAATTCAATATAGATCACTATTCTAGAATCAATCTAGGCTTTATTTGTTCGATTGAAAATCTAGAGGTATAGACATGTATAACACTTACCGGTAGATAAAAAATGCAGTGATTTGATCCATCGGGAACCTCATATGACCTCAACGTGTAAGCGTACATGCGGGCTACATGTAGTCCGAAGATCAGAACACGAATGAGTAGACCACTCGATTGGTGCTTAACTTATAGATTGTCCTTCTTCTTTTTTTCTTAATTAGCGACGACGCATGTTAGCGTGCAGGAGTACATTGTTTTCGTCTACAACAGCAGAACCCACTTGATCAAAATTCTTGTTCGCAACAAAAAGAGAAAAGTTTGTAAAAAGCAATAACATTTCGTAAAAGAAATGCCTAAAATTGACGAATTTTTTCAATGGCTGCTTTTCTCCTCCATTTTTTCATCTTCTTTTTATTTTCTTTTTTCGCGTTGCTGTGCTGTTCTGCCTGGAACTTTTTTTGCCCTTTTGTTCGTTTTAAGCATTTTTGCGATTTTATTTCTGGATAATTTGTAGAACAATTATCAAAAGTTCATACCAGGTATAAGCAATGCAAAAAATGAATGAACATGAGGTATACGGTGACGTATTCGTAGCATATGCTTCAGTCTCATCAATATTCATTTGCTTAGCAAAAATGGAGACAAACGTGAGAGGAAACTCCTCGACTCCCACCGTTCTTGTAAGGAATTTTAAAGAACAAAGCATTGGGTACTCTTCGAAGATGACTGACCATTGATTCGACCAATCTTTACAGTATCAAGCATTGTAAACTTTCTTCCACTGAAACAACGAAGATTATAACAAAGCTTGGTGCTTTTCAGGACTGGTTGGTAGACGATCATACGCATTCTAAAGAACTTACGGCCCTTTAACACGAGAAAATGAGAGGTACGGAGTAGAAAAATGAAACAGGAAAATAAAACGAAGTTGATAGGAAACAGAGTCAAACGAGGGTTTCCTCTGTTTCACATTGGGCCGTAATTGTGAAAATTAACCTATGAATTCACAAGATTTTTTTGTCAAGAAATAAAAATTCAAAAGATTCATATTCCAACGTTAAACACGTCCTCAAAAGAAGCAAGAGAGGAAAAAAGAAAAGGACATTTCAATTTTCAATTTTTTCAAAAAAAAAAGAAAAAGAAAAAGATCCGCCCCCGCCCCCTTCCTCCGACTATCAAACGGAGCGTACCAGCTCTGTTCCAGCTCTATTCCAACGGCGCGCGCTTCCGTTTCAGCTTAAGTTCCGACGGCCTGCTTTGGCTTCTGAGGTTCTGCTCCCCGTTTGGCCATTCTTTCTGGAGATGGCGGAGTGGAATCCGGAGAAGGGTTTGCTGGCCATGGTCACGGATGACTTCAAAGGCGGTCGATCGGCCGTCTCTCCTGGTAATTGCTTCGAATCGAGAACGCTCTTTCTTTGTTCTATTCAGCGTGTGAAGTGCTTGGAAGTCTTATATGAGAAGATGATGTCGAACTGAGGAGTTGGTCTTTTACTAGAAAAACCAAGAGTGAATGAAGGTGATAAGCGTGGAAATCTAGATTATGTTCTAGTTTATGTGGTGGTGATTGTACTTGATGTTACGATTATATTAAGGTTGTTCATGTGCACGGATATTTGTTTCGGTGGTATCTAACTTTGTTTGGTCATAAGGAAAGTAAAATGCTTATTAACTCAGGATTTTATCATCATCCTTAAAAAAGAAATGGATAGTTAAGGTAGAGCAATTTCGGGGCAGTTTTCTTAGAAAATAACTTTGAAATTTACATGATGGAAGAACTTTCCTGCTAATAATTTTTAATGCTTGAGTTGACTTTCGAGAGTCACCATAAGCTGAACAACACGATGCCTCATGCTTCCAAGCCAACCTGTAATTTTCATACTAGCTTTTAGTAAAAACCTCTAGAAATCTATTTAGTTCTGTTGAGCTGTAAATATAAATACATAGGTTTTTTTAGGAGGTTTTTATTCTGATTTGATTCTGATCAAATCCCACATATCATGGGATTATAGTTGTTAACCCACAAATCGTGGGATTTTAGTTTTTCTCCTTTTTTAAATTTCTTTCCTTTATTTTTGTTTGTTAGGATTTATCTGTGTATTAGCCTACAAATACAGCATTGTAAAGCACTAGAAGATATGAATGAGAATAACAATTTCTCTCATTCTAAAATTTCACATGGTATCAGAGCTCTAGGCTAGATTCCTAAATTTAAAATTACAGTCTTCATTGCTACGTTCTTTTTCAGCCTTCGTTGCTGTCTTTTTTTTTGTTTTTTACTATTATTCTCCAGAAATAGATTTCTGGATTTCAATTGCAGCCTTCATTGCTGCACTATAGCCCTTGTTCTCTTCTTAACATTCACTCTCCAAAATGGCCACATCCAAAGCCACAGATCCTACCATGAACCAATCTGAGGAGGTCGCCTCAACACACATGACAGGTGATCTTCAGAATATCAGGCCAACCTATAGATTGAATGAGAAGAACTACCTCAAGTGGTCACAATTTGTCAAGACGTATCTGAAGGGGAAAGGAAAACTCAGCCATTTACTTGTGACAGGACCCAAGAAAGGAGATCCTGATTTTGATGCGTGGGATGAGGCTGATTTCATGATCATGTCATGGTTATGGAATTCCATGGAACCAACCATAAGCGACACTTGTATGTTTCTACCAACCGCAAAGGAGATCTAGGTTTCCGTTCGACGGACATACTCAAAGGCTTGTGATGCAGCCCAGGTGTATGAAATTAAGGTGAAAACCAGTGGGACAAAGCAAGGAGGTAAGACTGTCACTGAGTATGCTAATTCTCTGCAGAACTTATGGCAAGAACTCGATCATTATCGAGTATTTCAGATGCGGTGTCCAGATGATGTGGCCATTCTAAAGAGTTTTATTG
The DNA here is from genome assembly GCA_017140395.1 of Eucalyptus lansdowneana. NCBI lineage: Eukaryota > Viridiplantae > Streptophyta > Magnoliopsida > Myrtales > Myrtaceae > Eucalyptus > Eucalyptus lansdowneana. The sequence goes on along the minus strand of CM029487.1, from coordinate 41,812,433 downwards.
AAAAGGATCGAGTCTACGATCTCTTAGCCGGGCTTAATTCTGAATTTGACCAAGTCAGAATTCAAATACTTGGCAAGGAGGAAGTGTCATCATTGGAGGAAACGATTTCCTTGATCCGGGCGGAAGAAAGCCGTCGATCCGTCATGCTAGAACCGCAAGCTGTAGAAGGGTCGGCCTTTACAACTAGAAAGGTTGATGAAAATGGTGACTTGCCAAGGAAAGACAATCGGGACAGCTTGTGGTGTGCCTACTGCAAGAAGCCTAGACATACAAAAGAACAATATTGGAAATTGAATGGCAGGCCAACTACTTCAGGTCGAGAGTGGGTGAATCGGGCAACACAACCAAGACCTCGGGTCCACCTAACTGAGAAAGTTGGTCAAGAAGAAGTTCAGGAGAAAGCAACCTTAAGCAATGAAGAAATTGAGAAATTAAGAGGTTTGTTAGGGTCTCTTAATAAACGTTCTGGTACATGCTCACTAGCACTCTCAGGTAATTCTTGGGTTATTGATTCAGGGTCTACCGACCACATGACTCACACCTCATCACATTTCAGCACTTATACACCTTGTCCTAGCAATAAAAAGATTATTGTGGCAAATGGGTCTCTTACTACTGTTGCAGGGGTTGGAAATGTTCCTATCACACCTGATCTTGTCCTTAAAGATGTTCTTCATGTCCCTAAACTATCTGCCAGTCTTATCTCAATACAGAAACTCACAAAAGATCTTCATTGTTAAGCTGTTTTTTACCCATCTTATTGTGTTTTTTAGGATCGGGACTCGGAGAGGAGGATTGGACTTGCTAAGGAACAAAATGGGTTGTACTACCTTGAGATATCTCTCACTACAAGAAGAATCATGAATAATCTATCTATGTCATTTCTTAGTACTTCAAATAAAGAAGCAATTTGGCTTCATCATTTTCGTTTTGGTCATCCGTCCTTTCAAGTCTTGAGCATTATGTTTCCATCCTTGTTTAAAGATTTGAATATTAAAGACTTCCATTGTGATGTTTGTGAATTAGCCAAGCATAATCGTGTATCATTTCCTATTAGCAATCACCGTAGTTCTAATCCTTTTGAATTAATCCACAGTGACATTTGGGGACCTTCCACGATTCCAAACATCTCTGGAGCTCGCTGGTTTGTCACTCTAATTGATGATTGCTCTAGGATCATGTGGACTTTCTTACTCAAACATAAATCTGATGTGAGTAGCATTATTCCTTTGTTTCATTCCATGATTCAAACTCAATTTGGGGTCAAGATCAAGGTCTTTTGGTCGGATAATGGTAGACAATACTTTAATCAAGTGTTGTCCCCTTATTTTCAAAAGGAAGGCATTATCCATGAGTCATCTTGTGTGAATACACCTCAACAAAACGTGGTTGCTGAAAGGAAAAATGGCCATCTCCTTAACACAACTCGTGCCTTATTGTTTCACAGACAAGTTCCTAAAGCATATTAGGGAGAAGCTGTTCTTACAGCTACACACATGATCAATAGACTACCCTCACGTACATTAGACCACAAGACCCCTATGGAAGTTTTTTCTCAGTTCTATCCTCACCTTCATACATCTAATGGTCTTACACCTTGAGTCTTTGGTTGCACTTCCTATGTCCACATTCATCATCATCAACGAGGAAAGTTAGATCCTCGTGCAATCAAATGTGTATTTCTTGGTTACTCACAAACACAAAAAGGCTATAAATGTTACCATCCTCCTTCTAAAAAATTCTATCTCTCTGCAGATGTCACTTTTGTTGAAAATAAACCCTATTTCTCACAATCTTATCTTCAAGGGGATTTTTCAGTCATGCAAGATAAGGACCTTGGTGTCATTGATAACTTAGTTTTATCGTCTAATGTCCTTATCAACCAAAACTCGTCAACTAGTCCCACAAACCAACCTGTCTCTGTTCCTATTCCCACTAGTCCAACTCATATTTATGATTCTAAGAGATTTTCTCAGGTGTATTCAAGGAGGACAGCCGTTCCAACACAAGAGCAGGTCCAAAATACCACTCCGGGTATTGTCAATGAAAACACAGTAAGTTCTGAATCTCCTTCGGATGAACAGCTTAGTAATACACCTGAGAGTGATCTTGATTTACCTATTGTTGTAAGAAAATAGACTAGAGAGTGTATCAAGAAACCGGTATATCCACTATCAAACTATGTGTCCCTTAATAAATTATCATCATCATACATAAATTTTATTGTGAGTTTAAACACAATTGCTGTTCCTAACACTTTGTCTGAAGCGTTGTCAAAAGAGGAATGGAGGAATGCCATGAAAGAAGAGATGGAAGCACTCGAAAAAAATAAAACATGGGAAATTGTTGACAGGCCAAGGGGGAAAAATCTAGTTGGTTGCAAGTGGGTATTCACTGTAAAGTACAAGGCAGATAGCTCTCTAGAGAGGTACAAGGCAAGATTCGTTGCGAAGGGTTACACTCAAACATATGGAGTGGATTACCAGGAGACATTTGCACCAGTGGCTAAAATGAATACTGTAAGAATTTTATTGTCTTTAGCTGCTTATTTTGATTGGGAACTTTAACAGTATGATGTAAAGAATGCGTTTTACACTAAGATTTGGAAGAGAAAATCTACATGAGCATCCCACCTGGTTTTGAAGGAAAGGAAACAACAGAAAAGGTTTGTAGACTTAAGAAAGCATTATACGGGCTCAAACAATCACCTAGAGCCTGGTTTGGACGATTTGCTAGAGTCATGAAGGCATTCGGGTATAAACAAAGCCAGGGAGATCATACAATGTTCACAAAACACTCGGACTTGGGGGGAGTTACAGCATTGTTGGTGTATGTTGATGACATAATAGTCACAAGCAATGATGAAAGGGAGAAACAGCGGCTGAAACAGTGCTTGATTAAGGAATTTGAAATAAAGGAGTTAGGGAAGCTACGGTATTTTCTGGGAATTGAGGTTTCATACTCTAGGCAAGGGGTCCTTATTTCACAATGAAAGTATGTGACGGATCTTTGGAAGAAACTGGGAAGCTTGGTTGTAAACCAGTAGCTACTCCAATTGAGCCGAACCAGAGACTAACAGAAGCAAAAGAGGAGGCAGCAGTGGATCGAGAAATGTATCTGCGATTAGTGGGAAAGTTAATTTATCTTACTCATACTCAACCAGATATCTCCTATGCTGTCAGCTTGATTAGTCAATTCATGCATAATCCAAAGGAATCACATCTACAGGCTGTTCATCGAGTCCTACACTACTTAAAAGATAGTCCAGGAAAGGGAATACTTTTCAAGAGAAGCCCAAATCTCAAGCTCGAGGCTTATACAGATGCGGATTATGCAGGCTCAATGGTTGACAAGAGATCTACAACTGGTTATTGTACCTTCCTGAGGTAATTTGGTAACTTGGAGAAGTAAAAAACAAAATGTGGTGGCAAGATCAAGTGCAAAATCTGAATAATCCAAAGGAATCACATCTACAGGCTATTCATCGAGTCCTACACTACTTAAAAGATAGTCCAGGAAAGGGAATACTTTTCAAGAGAAGCCCAAATCTCAAGCTCGAGGCTTATATAGATGCGGATTATGCAGGCTCAATGGTTGACAGGAGATCTACAACTGGTTATTGTACCTTCCTTGGAGGTAATTTGGTAACTTGGAGAAGTCAAAAACAAAATGTGGTGGCAAGATCAAGTGCAAAATCTGAGTTTAGTGCAGCGGCTCAAGGAATATGTGAGTTATTATGGATCAAGATCATTCTTGATGACTTGAAGATTGAGTGGCAGAGTCCTATGAAGTTATTTTGTGACAATAAGTTTGCAATTAATATTGCTCATAATCCTGTGTAGCACGACAGGACAAAACATATTGAGATTGATAGGCACTTCATCAAGGAGAAACTTGAAGAAGGGTTGATTTGTTTGTCTTATGTTCCTTCCGGACAGCAAGTGGCGGAGGTCTTGACCAAAGGGCTTAATGGTGGAAGTTTTCATGAGCTAATTTTCAAGCTGGGAATGGAAGATATCTATTCACCAGCTTGAGGGGGAGTGTTGAGCTGTAAATAGATATGATATTGCTGTAAGTACATAGGTTTTTTTAGGAGGTTTTTATTCTGATTTGATTATGATCAAATCCCACACATCATGGGATTATAGTTGTTAACCCACAAATCGTGGGATTTTAGTTTCTCTCCTTTTTTAAATTTCTTTCCTTTATTTTTGTTTGTTAGGATTTATCTGTGTATTAGCCTATAAATACAACATTGTAAAGAAACAAAAGATATGAATGAGAATAACAATTTCTCTCCATCTAAAATTTCACAAGTTCAGATGTTGAAAGTTGTGAGGCAGATTTGTTGCAAAATTTTAAACATCGTTGCATGCTTCACATGTCGTTTTTGTTCTCGACTATTTAAGGCTTGCTTAGTTTTAGAAAGCACCTTTAGTTTCCATTTTCATAGAAACTGTTTTAGATTTTTTTTGACAAAATTTTATTTTAGCGAAAATAATGCATGTCATTGGGGATGAAAACTATGAGAATATGCTCCGGTTGCATCACATTCCGAAAACAAGCTTAGTTATTCCAAGTATCCATGTTTGCGGTGGAATGAGAATACTAAAATGTCAACTTCAGTTGGTGATTTGATTTTGAGAGTAGTTTTCCTTTTATTCATCAATTGCTTTCGAGTGTCACCCAACGCATTTGCTGGTCTGTTTTAATTCTCAAATTGAAATCAGAACGAACTTTTGAGAATCTTTATCAGCCGAATGCCTCCTTAGATTATCAATCTCTTTCTGTCTGCAGAAAAAATGAACTTCATCAAGTCGCTCAACAGGCTTTGAACATTGAACATTTACTTCATGTCATCCGGACATCATTATCAGTCATGCATAAGCAGTGGGCTGATGCCTTTAACATACTTTATGAGAGGTTTGATTTGCTGTCAAACCTCATTAGTGACCATGGCAAGTGGTACTTTTAATAAAGAGCAGTAGATGGCGTTTCAATTTTCTTCATTTAACTGTTTTCGTTTGCTTATCTATGTCTTGACTCTTCTCCTCAAAAGGAATTTTGACTCTTCTCGATGGTGCTAGTACCACTCATATAGTCCATCAGTTTCTTGTTAATTCTCTAGGTGAAGTGGTATGGCTTATTTTTTAAGCTCTGATGCTGCTATAAGACCTTGGCTTTTTCAATTGGTTTTTAAAATCTTAGTCTACTAGTTTGTTCAATGATAGCATATGAAGCATTTATCAATAGTTGTTTGTGATGCTGGAAAAGAACTTCTGCTGGTTGTCCTCAATCATCTACAGGTACACGTTATTATCTTTGCATTTGGCCTTTTTCCCAAATAATTAAGTTTCCTGCATCTTAGAGAACAGTCTTGGAGGTGATTAGACAAAGATAGGAATTTGTTACAGTAAATTATGCTTTGCACATCTAGAGACATGCCATATTTTTTAGAACATCTTGATGTTGATTCTTCATATGAACATATCATATGCAATGATATGAATTGCCAACATCAAGTGGCTGGAAAGGGCAAAGTAAAACCTGATTTGAGTCTGATTCAACAATTTGGTAATCTCTCCTATATACGTATAATGAAAATTGTTGGTCATTAATCATTGGTTTGAAACTTGAACTTGATCTAAGTTTGAGCTTTAAGTGTACTATACATGGAGATTTATTTATAGAATGTTAACTTATTCACATTATAATTAGTAGGTGTAGAGATATGTTCTCAATTTAAAAGGAAAGAGTTTACTACCTATTTCAATTTTAGCATATATCCCCTCTAAATTGCGAGAGTCAATTTTTGTACCAGAGAATCATATTCAACTCTTTTTACCTACTGATATTACTATTAGAGCCTAGGGGAAGTTAGACTTGTTTATATTACCCAATTCCACTCATTGAACTCAATGTAGTAATTGAAACTCTTCTTTCCTGTGTTATGTTTAAGGTCAACAAGCTAAGGATGAGAATGAAAACTCAGAAATTTAAAGAAAATGAGCAGAAAACTAACTGGTGGGTGCTCGGATGACAGTGAATTGAGCCTACATGGATCTAATCTATGATGCTTAACAATGGTCATGAGAGCATCTATTCACAATCATTTGTTTAGCACTTAGATGTGAGAATTGATTATTTTATATTATTATTTTGTAGCATATCTTTAGATCTCAATTTTTTATATATCACCTCTTTTTTGGCAAAATAATGATGAGGATGTTAAGCCTAGTAATGAAATTGCTTTTACTAAGTCGCATGTCAAATATATTTGTATTAGCTGTTTGGACCTTCTTATGCATTATACTCGTGTTTTTCCTCTTCAAATCAGTTTTGTATACTTCTCTTAGTCCCTAGTATTGCTCGTTTTTTGGTAGTGTGTTGGTAGCTCTTTGGATCCAAAGTTTCTCTTAAACTTTTTTGATCTTGACTTCCAGTTGTAGTGGCACCCTTTTATCACAATGATCTTACTCGCAAAAGGAATTATGACCGTGAGTTAATAGAGTGTTTTTGCCCATGTGGGTGATGGTTATGCTGATTAGCACAAAATCATAGGTGAGATGTTGATGTTGGTACTTGAAACTATATGATGAGATAATATGTGTTGGAACACATGGTAATTTAAATAACTTAAAATCCTTAGGAAAGTGTTAAGTTTCTTTTTATAGATTATATAATTCGCCTGTAGAGCACCAAGGGGGTGCAACCCATATACAAAAAGAGCCCAAAAAACTAAAGCCATATACAAATCAACTCCCAAAACCAAAAGGGAGCTCAAATACCAGATAAATCATTGACTAATCAACCAAGGCATTTACATCTATATGCAAGTTTGCACTATACCAAAAGTGTATGACTTTAAGCCAAATTTCAATAAAATAGAATGGAAGATTTCTCTCCATTGGAAGCTCTCTTCTTCCGCTCCTTCCAAATCAGCCAAAAGACACAGGGGAATTGAGTTAATCCTAATTGTTGTGTTGTAAACGAATGCCCTACCATGCCCAAAGTTCTTGCTCAATAAAACGTCTAGTAACCCAAGATAACATGGTGTATCATAGGAAACTGTCCAAACCATTCTTGTCCAAGAACAAAATGGAGGAGGAGATGTTGCACGCACTGTCTCCTTTTGCTGAGGAGACACCTATTAACCAGTACTTTGCCTCATTTCTAAAGTAAGGATTTGTTCCCAGGTTGCTTCCCAAGCAAAAAGAGAAACTCTATTGGAATCCTAACTTTCCAAATCAATTTCTAGTGAAAATCTGTTCTATTCACAAATCTCCCTATTGAGAAGCTTGTAGTAAGACTTTACCGAAAAGGTTCCATCTCTTCCCTTGTTCCAGGCAAAAGCATCCTTAAAAGCATCAGAATTATTTGAATTATGCAAGACACAAAAGAAGGCAGGCAAAAGCTTCAAACTCCTAATCTTGGGCTTGGCCCACAAAGTCAATGTCACAAATGATCATTTCGTTGTTTAGATGATAACAATCTGCAACCAAAGCTTCCTTGTTCCTTGACATTTCACCCAAATGCTTACACATACAACGCCAAGATGTGAGAATCAAATTCCATTACTTGGGAGTGTAAGTTTCGTAATAAATGCACACCAAATTGGAATGAGATCCTTACAATTGAGAATCTCAGGAAACAGAATATGATTTTTCGTATAATGGAGTTGTGTGTGAAAACTTTTAAAGAAAAATGTTGATCATCTCTTTCTTCTTTCTGACTTCGCTTCCAAGCTTTTACATCAAATCTTCGGCTTGTCTAAGGTGGTTTGGTTCTTGCCAAAGCATGCCATCTAGTTTCTTAAATGTTGGCATGCCTAATTAGGAGGATCAATTTCTAAGAAGTTCTGAAGTGCCGCACCTTTGTCTCATAGGATTCCTTAGGAAAGAGAGCAACAAAATGTAGGGTTTGGAATCTTTGGTTGCTTCTGTGTTAGTACCTTTTAACCGGCTTTTAGAATCATATTCTGATTATGTATACTCTTCTAATGCTTCATTTTTGTTTGTTTTTCTTTTGTTTTGTTCTCTTATATACTTATGTACTGGAACTTTTTCTCTCAACAAAATCCTTTGTTATCTGGAGAAAACACATTGCTAGTTTATTCCCCTGCCAGATCTCTCTCCATTTATATGGGCATTTTTGTGTGTTGTGAATATGTGCTTTGGCGTGCACATCCATGTGATCATGTGCTTACACAAGTGTGCACACATGTACATGCACACTATAGGGCTGTTATTAATTAGATCAAATCCTATGCTTCTCCTGGGTACAGTGACTCTCATGTGCATGCTGCATATTTTTCTTGATTACTACTATAGTGAGAAATGATGTTTCTAGTTACATATTTTAAGGTTATACTCTTCTGTTTTATTTTTTGATTAGTAAGTCTATCAAAAATCACCAAGGGGATGCCTCCTATTTACTAATTACCACCTATAAGCTCATATTTACCTTAAAAATTTAAAAAAGACTTGGTATCCAAAGAATTGCCACCACAATGTGAAAAAATTAAGGTGGTAAGCCAAATATCTTTTACAGCACCTATAGAGCTTTCCCCATTTTTAAAAGCTTGCTTATTTCTTTCTTGCCAAGGCTTATGAACTCTCTTTAACTCCATGGTACATCCAATCAATGCTTTAGGGCTTCTTTCTCCTTTTGTCTATTCAAAATGTGCATTCACGACGATGTAGAATTTTGTGGAAAAATTGACAAGTGATAAAAAAATTAAGCTATGAAATAAAGATGTGGCTTACTGTTTAAATGCTCTTTTGTAAGCTGGGACTTTGCTTTAGATTGAAGTGTAAACATTTGATAATTGGGGAGGTAAATTGGTAGCAGGGAGAGTATTGAATCAAGTACCTCCTCTAGAGATGCGGTTTGATATTTGAATGTTGTAAAGAAGTTACCCTTCTTGAAGCTGTTGGATAGAGATGTGGTTTGATATTTGAATATTGTAAAGAAGTTAACCTTACCCAAGCTAACAGCAGAAGGACTAGGGGCTGTCTCCTTGAACACACTAGCATTTCATGTCAATATTGTACTTACAGCTCACAACTATCACATAAATGCCCCCCCTCTCTCTCTCACGGCGACTTTGGGCAGGACTTGATAATTCGCATGAACATTCCAAACTTCTATCCTGCTTGCATTAATTGGATAGCAGACTAGGCTCCATTTCTTTAATGAATTTTCCAGTATAACTTTTATTTGTCAGAGACTCTAGAGTATGCCGTTTAGTTCAAACAGTGTGCAGATGAAGATGGCTTGTAATGACCATTTACTGTGTAAAACCTTTTCTTTTGTAAACTTTTAACTTCAATGGTTCAGCAGATAAATGCTATTTTTATCCCTCACGAGTGTGTGTCAGTTTTCTCAATAAGAGATGATATTTGACATATGGGGTTAAGATACTGAAGTATTGTTATTTACTTAGCAGCCTGCTATAGAAATTATTGGCTTTAGAATGGGTGAGCTCAGGGGTCTTTCAAGATGGTGTTCCCATTACCTAGGTACTGGTTTGGATAAGACACTGGTGGATAATGCAGTAGAAAAGGCTGGAATGCTGCTTGTAAAGGTTGAGCAATTCATAAGGCTGCTCTCATATGTCGTGAAGCCAGTATGCCTGTTACAATCTTTCTTATGATTTCTCTACCTTTCTAGATATCTTCTGTTTGCAACCATTGTAATATCTTGCTTGTCTCTCATCATGTGTGGTATCATGTCTTTAGTGACACTAAATTACTAAATTTTAGACATGAAGCTGAACCATTTTTGGATAAGACATGATAAGGGGTGCTTAGAATGACATATATACCTTTAATCTGAAACTACATATATTATCCAGAGATCCACATGTGCATAGTACAAATGCTTTTTCATGCTAATCATTCTCTGTCTGGCTCTGCAGGATGACTTTGAATTTGCTTCAGATTATATTTCCTTCCCAATACCTGATGATTCTTTCGTAGATGTAACAAATTGTATAGTGGTAGTGAGGGGACTGACGAATGAATGTGAAGCAGGGAAGACCTTTGGAAAAATTTTGTTGTGCATCCCTCCTGATCACTGTTTTGTGGATTTGGCTCTATTTGAGGTAAAAGCTTGGTATATCATATTTTAAAGCCCAAAATTTGCAAATGTGGCTAATACATTCTGTTGTAAATAGGAAGATCAAATTGCATGTTGCTAAATAAGATGAATGATATTTGTGAAGGCTTGGGAGATGCCGGAATGATGATCTTGCAGGCAGTGACCTTCCATTTGTGCATATTGCAAGAACCACTTGTACAAATAACTGAGAGTTGTACCAATTGAAGGTAACTCATGGATTCGGAGCTTGCATTTTGATTTCTTACTCATGGTATCTTGAGTTCTATTCTGATCATGTCAATTCATAATTTAAGACATTGATGGCAAAAGGAAAAACCTAGCATATTCTGCTTTTCTGTTGACTCCTATTCTTTTCAGAATTTTAGGAAGTGCTTCTGGTTGGATGGGGAACTAGGCTTGTCTAGTTAAATTTCCAAGCAGAAATAGTTTTGCTCAAGAACTGGTGGTATTAACCCTGTTTAACCAATAACCAGGTGTCCCTGTCAACTGGTACCCAGCAAACCTATCAAAAAGTCTAGACTAGTTCTAGACCTTAAAAAAAATTGGAGTAGTGTTGGAGTTGGCTTTGGGTTTGGAACTCCAACTTCTTGTAATTAACAAGTGTTCCAACCATTTGCTCCGATGTCTTCTTTCTTCAATTTGTGGTGAATAATTTAATTATTGACCGTATTGGCCTAATCTATTAGATAACTGAACAGGATGCTATTAAGATGACATCAAGCGTGTTTAATCTACTAAAATGCTATGGTGTCTGCCGACTCAATGGGCTTCTTTGTTTGCTTGCCGACTCACTGGGTTCTTTTGAAACATGTGTAATCTAATATATGTAGAGTGTTTTTTCATATGACATCACATGCAATAGTTTTACCAGTTCGACCGATTGAACCACTGGTCTGGTTTTAAAAACGTTTGTTCTTTTATTGTTCCTATCTATTATTTATTTGCTCTCTTCATCAGCACGAGTAGCAACAGCTTTATTTTTCCTCCTGTGTGCACAATGCATATACATGCCATTACATGCTTACGATTTCAAAGGATGTTTCACTTTCTACCTTTTACCGTTACAGCAAAAGTTCCAATATATCTTGACAGCTGGAGTCTTGTACTTGTATATAGGTTAAGAAATGTTCATTTGATGGCCCTAATGGGTTAAATTTTGTGTGGACATTTGCTTGGTTATAGTATTCTCACTTTTGAAACACTAACCCAGTGAAACTAGGACCCTATCTTACACCTGGAGATGGAGAATGAAAAGCTTCGCAGCATTCCTCATGCTGTAGTTCCTCCCTTGTCAGTTAGTGGTAGGAACATTTTGACAGTCATACAATCAAGCTAAGGATCAATTCATTGTGATGCCATCAATTGTATAGTGCTGAAGATTTTTTTCTTTGAGCTTCTTACCATGTCCCTTTGTGTATCAATGTTTGATAAACTTGCTAGTGTCAATAACAAATTTATCTTGTTGGCTAGGTGTTGGAATTGAATTAATCCTGTCCATGCTCCTTACTACATTTCCACTTAGAACCTACTCTTAGAGTGTAAATGTGACTGGCATAGGTACATTGTGCGCCTTTAATGGAACTTTGTGTTTGTTCCTACAGATTGAAGAAGTGCAAAAGTATGCTCCAAAGAAAATATTTTTTCAATTGAAGTAAAATACTGAAATATTAGGTTTTTCCCTAAATTTCAAATCAATTGAGAGGACAAAGTGCGAAAAGGATGAATCTATAGTCGCCAGACAAATACAGAAAGAATAATCATTCTCTTATGGTAGGTGCATAGCAGTCTGAGTTACTGACTGAGAACCACTATTTACAAGTTCATGATGATCGATACTTTCATGATAGCAAGATACTGTTGAGCATTCATGGTTTACATGCATGCCATAGCCTATTTAGGCACGCAAGGCTTGCTTCCGGCCTGTGTTTTAGCATAATGCAGGTGTTGCTTTTATACTTTTACCCAACAAAGGTATCTAAATATCACGTCAGTTATGGCCATATATTCAAGGAACACTGGACAGAAATCAAGTCAATGTTTCTTTTGGCGACAGCAAGTACAGGTGTGGCTTGTGTTTTAGCCACAAGAACATAGGCCTTGGTCTACATATTGGACGAGGATGAAGAAAAATCTCTTATTCAGAATGGCTGTCTGTTCAAGAATGTGTGGTGGTTATGCTAGTGTTGCTCCTGTCGCTGGACCTCTAACACTTGAAGCTGCAGACACAGTGTGAGAAGCAATGCATGTGGGCTTTCTAGTAGTACACCTCCTCTATTTGTGATACTTCTTTTCTTTGGTTTATTATTTGTTGTGATGATACCTTTATGTGAACCTTAGTTGAATTTACTCTAAAATTAAATCCTCCTTTATTTGTAGCCCTTCCAAATCTTTACGTGTTCAATGTATTCTTCCCAATGCAAGTGCAGAAATAGTGACATTTAACATTAATTATAAGATGTGACCATAACATTACCAACAAAATAAATGATTGTTATCAGGTTCACTGTCAGTGCAAATCCCACGTAAAGTTGAAATTCCAGGAGTCGTTTTACACAAGCTCGTTTTGGAGAAATTGCAGTTAAAAGCTTCGAGGACCGAGAAAATAAGAAGAGAAGACCAGGAGAACAAGTACGACTAAGGGAGAAGCTTTACTATTGATAGGACTGTCGGAGAAGACAACTTGTGTCTATCGCACCATACACCTTTGGCTAAGCCTTCTACTTATAGCTGTTGTGGACCCTTTTAAAATTTACTTCTGCTATCATTCTCAGCAACCGTCCGAATGAATGGAGAATATCAAGGTAACTAGTATCATGTCTTAACAGTGTGTGTTCCGAAAAGTAGCTTTATTGCATGTGGACAAGCAACAAACTGCCATGACTTAATACATAGGGCGATGGACATGGTTGCAATTCCGATGCATAATGAGCGCAGAATCCAAGTACACTCCTTGAATTGTATACCTTGCATTCTTTACATGTGAAAAATCGCAGCACTTCTGAAGAAAGATGTTAAAAGATCTGAAGTAGACAGATACTCTTTGATAAGAAAATTAGTCACTTCATAAGGTAACAAAGTTGTTCTATAAATAAACAAGTAACTTTATCAATGATGACGAGGTCAAACACAGATAAGTACTTAATATGCCCTCATATAAGGAAATGTACCATCGATTTCATCATACAATAAACAGAGAATCATCTTACCTAATTGATAGTAAGAAAATTCAAATCAAGCTTGAACTACAATCAGTGGTTCATCTAATTGCACAATTCTGACACTTATCTTCCTAATGAAGAAACCCCACTGCATCATTGCCTTTATCTTGAGCTAGCCATTAAAACCTTTGCTTTGTACCTCTAACAAAACCTTCGTCATACGGTGGGTTTTGACTAAACACACCAGCCAGCCAGTTCTTCAAACCATCATCTGAAATGGTTGATGTACATCTTCCACCACTTGATAGCCTTCAGATAGAGGAGGTATACTACTAGATTGGAAGCTTGATTCTTAGGCGTTGGGGCTATAGTGGGGAGAACATTTTTAATTATTGTATACTCCATTTGGCTCAAAGAATCAATCGTTTGCACATTGTAAATTAATACCATGGGACTGTACTAGCAATTCGACCGTAGCAATACCATTTTCTTCTGGAGAAATCAAAACATTCCAACGGTCTATAGGTATGTGCTGTTGTGCAGCAAGATGGGCACTTTTATCATTTGAAACCTCCATGGCATTTCCAAAATTGGGATATTGTGACTGTGCTGGCAATGCCAAAGTGGTTACACCATTGTGTCCTATAGAAAAAACTAGAACATTAATGTGGTTAGTGAACATAGACCGCCGTGAGCATAGTTCTCGATCTTATAAAAAAAATCTGGAATAAATGGTTTTGATATCATGTAAAAGTGTTATTGATTTTTTTCCTAATCCTGCATATCTCTTATAATTTTTATTGCTGTCGGTTTTTGTTATTAAGTGCCTCAATTTCTCACATATAAGTTGAACCAACCAATTTTCTTTTCTAATATGATCTTCCAGTCAACTATTGATGAAAATGCATATATAAACATGTTGTTGTTTGCTTATTACATCTTTTCATATCTACTTAGTGGTAAAAATGTCTTGTCAATATCCACTTGGCATCGCCTAAGTGAAGGTGAGTTTTAGCTATTCAAAGTGCTTGACATCCTTTCAAGCCAAATGAGACACTATTAGAGGTTCAACACACAATATTAGGGGAAATTACTGAGAAAAGCCTTAAGTTATTGTGATAATATCAATTTAGTCCTAAACTTTTTAATTTGATCAATTTTATTCTTTTTTTTTTTTTTTGAGAATTTGTCAATGCAATCCATCCAACTAATTTTGATAAAAAAAAAATCGCAGACGTGGATAATTTTTACAATTTTTTAATAATTTTTCTGACATTTTCCTTCTTTCTTTTTTTTTTTTCCTTTTTTTTTTTTTTTTTTTTTTTTTTGGTCAGTGGATGGTGGCCAACCGTCTAGCCACGTTTCATCTCGAACTTTGAATAGTTCAACAAGCATAGCGCACCTAAGAGAGGGAGGGAGTAGTAATGGAAGTAGGGGTGTCAACGGTTCGGTTCGGTTCGGTTTTTCGGTTTTGTTTTTTTTTAATGAAATCTCCAAGCAATCCCCCAAGTATTTTGTAAAAGAACCACTCTTTTCCTTTTTGAGCTCTATAAACTAACTTTGGAAACAATTTCATCATATGACTATATCAATTGAAGCAAACAACGCCCAACAACTTCAAGCTTCACAAGCAGATGACTTGTTAAACAGCAGTCACACTCATCAGATCAGATATAAAATCATCTCATACATTGCCAAAAGTAAAGAGGAAAAAAAGGATTATATTTGAAATCATTGCATAGAGTTCCTACCAGTCATCAATGAAAATTCTCCACCCAACTGCTTATACAAGTACTGAAAAGGACTAAACCGTGTAACAAGATTCAGTTCACAATAAAGAAGTTTTGCATTTCGTCAAGCCAGTTGCAGCTGATGTGGAGCGTGGATTCTATAATTATATGAAGTGCAGTTGAAATATTCAGGAGTGAAGTGACAGGTCCAATATCAACAGGACTCACCGTGTTTATTCTGACAAACAAAGTTCCCATGACACCATCAAAACATTCTTGTGCCAAAGAAGCAATTCATATTCTCTGCTCATTATGGAATTATCACCACAAAGCAACAAATCTGGTCACTCAGTTCAAATATCACTTCTTTTAACAGTAAGAACCACGACCAAGTGATGCAAAAGCTATTCTCGCATTCCATTGTTAAGGTCCTATGTATGTAAGAATGCAGAACGCATGATCAGCAAGCCTCCAAAACATTTTTTTGGCTCTAAGCTGTTGCTGTTCTCTCTTATTGGTTTATAATACCACTAAATGGGAAATCACCTGATTGTTCCACTTCAGAGGATCAATGTACAAACTGACCGAAACCAGAGCAGCACCTGTGGACAATGCATTACTGGAATTTCTTAGTTTTCTTTGACCATCCAGAGCAACCAAATTTCCAACCAAAGTACAGGATGATTGAGCAAGACCCAACAAATGGGATATACACCGAGAATCCTAACCAAGATGAGATCTTTCTACTCATTCATTTCCTAACAAGCCCTTCCTGCTCCAAATTAATGCCGGTCAGTCATTAAGTCCATGTAATGCTACAGACTCCGACAATCATACACAAGAGAACAGTCCCCCAAAACACTAAGAAAAGAAACCAATCCGATTCAAACCGAAACATGATCTTGCCAGGGTAATGTGCAAACAGATATCGTCACAACAAACAGCTCATTCAAATGAGCCCTCACAAGATAACTTACTCCAAGAAGAGAGAATTTCCCCAGAAAGAGAAAAGGGAAAAATCGCACCTTCAAAGAGGCAAATCGCTTTCGGGTTCTGAAACCAAGACCCGCAACGCCACCACCGTGGGAGCAATTCGCAGAAGCATCGGACCACCTGTGGAGCTTATGAGGAGGAGGACAGAGGGCACCACGCTGGCGCGAAGAGGACGGCGTCAGAGACGAAGAAGAAGGAGAAGAAGAGAAGCGCAATGAAGACAGTCGAACCACATCCACCATCGAAGCCCCCAAGACTCGACCAAAAGCCAAAACCCAGAAGAGCGGAGCCGACTTTCTTCCCCCTCGGAGCTTCTGGGCACCGAGAAAAAGGGCCAAAAACGCAGCTTTACCAAAGAAAGAGGGCGAGGGGAGACATGGGAACGGAGGGTCGCCGTCGCCGTCGCCGTCGCCATTGCACCTCCAACCGACCAAGACGAGACACGAGAGGAGAGGAGACGGGAGTCGGGAGAGAAAAACCGAATTCACCGGTTTGTGGTTCAGTTCGGTTCGATTAATTATTAAAAACCGAACCAATAAAAAAATATTAACTTTTATAAAAATCAAATCGAAAATCAAACCGGACTGAAAAATAGGTTCTATTTTCGATTCGGTCCTGACAATCCTATCCTCCGGCGCTCGGAGGGTTTTGCCATGAAAATTGAAATTCTAGGGCTTCTTCGGTGCGGCCCCTTTACTTTATATCGTTTTATTTAAAAATAATATATTTTTTCTTTTCTTTTTTAATCTTCGTCATAACTTTGCTCCATGACCAACCTATATGGTCTATACTCAACAAAATTATGTAGTTTTATTTTAAATTATTATCAGCCGAGGACTTGTGAGCTGAGTAAGACAAAGGCAAAGAACAATGAACGTCACTTGGCCCTTTTTATTTATATAGTTCTATTTTAAATTATTATCTTTTTTTCTTTTTCTTTCTTTTGTTTTTTAAAAATTCATCGTAACAGCGTTTTATGACCCATCTAAGCGTAAATGATCCCAATTGTTAAAATAAATTGGGAGGATCAAAATTAAACTTAAGTAATTGACAAAATTTATGCTATGCAATAAGTAACCCACTCAACATTTCTTTCTCTCAAACTAAAATATAGATGCAAGTTCAACAACATAGTAAGATAAAAATATCCCTAATTTCATATCTTCCCAATTCTCTTTCCACCATTGACTCTATCACGCATATCTCCGCACTTGCCACGGAGCCCTCTCAACCTCCGACCATACTTTGTAGTCGCATCACTCCAACTGAGGCCGGCACTTTTTGACATGATGCATTTACATTGGCATCAAAGTAAGCGTGCTTGGTTGAAACTTAATCAATATTGTGTCATGAAGGGGAAGGGGAACATGTTTAAACGCGCAAAGTACACAGGTGGTCACGGATTGAGCCTTTCAATGCTTTTATCACAATCGTAGACTGGTTTAATTGAACAACTTAATATTTATGCTGGTGGATATCACATGCTTAAATACATTTTACACGTGTAAATAAAATGTTTGGTTATATTTTTGTGCATGTAAAAGGAATTAATATCTTAAACTTGTTAAGCATGCCATTGTGTGTGTAAGACGACTAATAAACTCATTGCATTTGGACTTCAATGATATGTCACTAAAGATAAACATCTCATATTGAGGTCAAACTAAATTCGATATGACAAGGAAGAACAGAAAAGACAGGAAAGGAGAAAAAGCAAACGATAAATTTCATACTTCTCCACTCTCCTAGCTCGCCCATTAAACGCCTTTACATAGAGTACCTTTTCTCTGCGACAACTGAAAAGTGGCAATAAAATTGCTCCATTAAAGGAACCAAATGACCAATTCGGCTATGCAAATTCTGTGGTACGGAGGCAAAACTTTCTTCCTGATTCTCGAATCCCATTTACTCTCCACTAAAGGCTCTGAGAAAGAAACCAGTGTTGCAGTTCAGAGGCTATCTGCCAAAGAGAGCAAGTTGACAATTCCTTAACAAAGACCATTTCTATTGGTTATGTTGTCACAAGGAAACATCTGTTAAGCCAGAGAGCGTATTACTTGCTGCGATTATGTCTTTGTGCAATTACATAATGAAAGCTTTCACACTGCTAGCTGCGTAATCAAAAGCGAAGCTCCAGATTGAGAGATAGTTCTCATCACCTGCAAAAGACGATAATACAACGTAAACCAATGGCATGCATAGATGGCTCACGAGAGATATCTACTCTAATCTGTGTAACCGAACGTGCAACAATTCGATCCAAGTGCATCATCAAAGGAACGCAGAATAGACTCTGGCTGTTGAAACTCGCAACAAAAACTTCAAGATGGCCTAATCTTAGCTTGCCGAAGAACTTGGGGAAAAAAAAGGATATCCTTTTGCCATGAAAGTTGCAAAGATTGGTCCCCAGAAGACCCTCCAGTAGCACTTTGGAAAAGAACCGAACAAGAAAAAAACCCTATGCAGGATCTCCTAGAGCCCAATATTTCGATTGAATTAGCACAAGCACCAACTCATTCAACAAGGCAAAGTGAAATATGCTGTAAAGCTTTAACAGCAAAAGAGGAACGTCTATGACACCCCGTAAGTGACAAACTGCATCATCATCCTCAGGAACTTCAAATCTTTGGTGCCACGGAGAAGCAGCCACTGGCAAAATCGGGTGAAGAGAGAAACCATTTACTGTATCGGCATCATCATGGAACACGAGGAAATGTTCATTATCAGGCAAATCTAATACGACTAAACACAAAACGCATAAGTGAACACGAAACCCTTGAATTACAGTATCAGACCTGAGGCAGCCTGAAAGCCTGAAAGCCTGAAATCCAGTGGGCAGTTTGAAGATCATATATATGAACTAGACCATCCCGAAGGCAAAGACTGTTAGAGTGGACAATTGACAAAATAGATCACCATAAATGTAAATCCCGCTTTATACCTGACCGCCTGGACCAAGATGTCAACCTAGAGGTTCAACATCAAAGTATATCCGCTGGTTGGTATCTTCAGATGATCAGTACAACCTATACAAACAATAGAGGAACAAAAAAAGTCACTTCAATGGTTTGAAAAACAAATAATGATAGCAAAAGCGACTACTCGAGAGAAACAAACTACGCCTTAGGAAAGGCATATTCGCAGTAGGAAATATTCTACTTTCTCATCTAATGACCCATCAATTCGGGAAAATATGTTTTTTAGTTGGATGGAAAGAGGAGCTTGGCTATCACTAGAAAACATTACTCACTTGTAGACAACATCAACAGCGTTGCAAACATCCCAGCACACAATAAAAGTGTCCTACATAGAAATTTAAGAAGACACATTGTCAGAGACATGCCTAAAATAATGCACGTTCACCATGATTCCTGTTTGCCAAGTCCATCCCAAAACACAGTGGTTTACTCAGAAATTGAGAACATAGACTGTGTTTGATCATAGAATAAAGACAGAATTGATATGAAAATATTCGAGCATTCTATTTGGAGAGAGACTGGATATAACAATTAGATATGTTCTCCTATCTTATCCGGCTTCACCAATTAACACACATACCATGTTAGTGAGTGCCTTGTTACTTGTTAGGTCACAGTGTCTGCATAGAAGAGGGCTGGATCATGCTCTCTATCCCTCTCTCCCCCTCTCTCTCTCTCCCTCTCTCCTCTTCTTTCTCTCTCATCCTTTTCTGCCACAATCGCCGCCCGCAATTTAAACCCAAAGCCATGCCCTTCCACCGAAGAGAAAAGCTTTCCACGTGTATCTCGTCTTTTCTTGTTGTATTTTATATCTAGCTCTATATTCGGGTGTATCCAATCTCAATAGACTTTGCATATGCCAAATAGGACGCCTGAACTCCTACTACCCTGTATAAAAACCGAAGAACATTCAAAAGTAAGTCTAAGATATGAAAAAAGCATATCTTCCCATAATAATCACTATCAGTAGCAGATGGAACAAATTTACATATTTTAGAGGCTACAACAAATTCAGTCACTCATAATCACATGGTAATTGTTCCAACTTTAATCTGATTAATTAAGGGAAAAGTGCAAAAAAAGTCCTAAACCTTTTGGTTTTGTGCCGATTTAGTCCTAAACCTTTTATTGGTGTCAATTTAGTCCTAAACCTTTTTACGTTGTGCCAATTCAGTCCTTTCCAGCCAATTTTGACCGGATTTTGTTAACTGGATGCCGACCGGTTGACGTGGCCTGCTCGGCGCTGAAGTGTACAATTTTTAATAGTATTTTAATATTTTTGAATTTTTTTCTTTTTATTTTTATTCTTTTATTTTTTTTTTTTTTTTCTGCTCATCTTCTTCCTCCAGCCGGTCGCCGGAGCTCAGCGACCGGCCAGAGGTGATGCCCGGTGAGGTCGAGACCTCGCCGGCCACCTCGCCAGTGGCCCGAGGGCGGCCTTGCACCGGGCGGGCGAGGCTCGCCCTCGCCGGATCTGGCAAGGATCGAGCCTCGCCCACAACCGGCGAGGCTCGACCTCGCCAGATCCGGCGCGAGGAGGAGTTGGCGGGGCTCGCCCTCGCTGGCCGTGGGCGAGGCTCGACCCTCGCCCACTGCCGGCGAGGCTCGACCTCACCAGCTCAGGCACGAGGAGGAGCTGGTGGGGCTCACCCTCGTCGCCCAGGCCTCGAGGACGGCCCCGCCCGCCCGGTGCGAGGCCGCCCTCGCGGCCACCGGGCGAGGTGGCCGGTCGCCGAGCTCCGACAACCAGCCGGAGGAAGAAGATGAGCAAAAAAAAGAAAAAGAAAAAGAAAAGAATAAAAATAAAAAGAGAAAAAATTTTAAAATAGTAAAATATTATTAAAAATTGTACATGTCAGCGCTGATCAGGTCACGTCAGCCGGCCGGCGTCCAGTTAGCAAAATCCGGTCAAAATTGGCCGGAAAGGACTGAATTGACACAACGTAAAAAGGTTTAGGACTAAATCGGCACCAAAAAAAGGTTTAGGATTAAATCGGCATAAAGCCAAAAGGTTTATGACTTTTTTGGCAATTTTCCCGATTAATTAATAACAAAAACCTTGGAAATGTCCAGATAAAACGTTTACATCGCATGGCATTGCATGAGAGAGAGAGAGAGAGAGAGAGAGAGAGTGGTAGAGAGTCATTACACATATTGCCAAGAAAAGGAAAAGAGAAGATTTAGAGCATTCTTCCTTTCCTCCTCCAGTATACAAGTAGTTTCCATCTTTCAAAAATAACACCCGGAATTGCAATTTTATTATGGGTAACCCCGTCTTGCTGACCACGTAAGATGTGTAAGAGTTCCAAGTTATCATCTTTGTAGATTGCAATAGTCTGGCTGTAGGAACCAGTCGCCAGCATTCTGGTATGAGCTGGAGAGAAAGCGAAGCGAGGGCAGATATGATACCTGCACAAAAGCAATAGAGAGCGGGATACTCGATTCTCCCCGCTTATCTTGTGATCTAAATATTATCTAGAATCATTATGCAATAAACAAGGAAATCCAGGGCATTTTGGAGATCTGCTAGTTCCCTTTACATGCATAGTACATCAGCCCCGTGGCAAAAATAAATAGAACAAGACAGCCTTTCAATCCAAAGTAATCCTTTGAAGTTGAAATACTCAATTCTTCTCCATTCTAGTTTTTGAATTCTCTTTTATTTAAGTTGATAGACAAATATCCAGAAATAGCTAAAACGGGACAAGCACAACAACGCACCTATTTGACCTTCTTTGTTTCCTTCAAGGG
The DNA here is from genome assembly GCA_017140395.1 of Eucalyptus lansdowneana. Classification (NCBI taxonomy): domain Eukaryota; kingdom Viridiplantae; phylum Streptophyta; class Magnoliopsida; order Myrtales; family Myrtaceae; genus Eucalyptus; species Eucalyptus lansdowneana. The sequence goes on along the minus strand of CM029487.1, from coordinate 41,790,701 downwards.
TTGAGTGCTTCTCAAAATCCCTACCAGGGCGATGTACGTGAAACGCTCTTATGGATCTGTTATATCAAGCAAATATCCTAAACATAAGCAGAGGATGTAGGTTGAAACTTTAATAGACTTAAAATGCTATAAACCCTATGTAAAGAGAATAGCTCCAACAAACTAAATCATTCATGATAACTGCAAAAACCACTAAGCAACCAAACACTGACGTTCTGAAATTCAGGTAGCAGAGCATAAGCGACATCACCAAATGCTGACTTCTTTTAAAAATAGAAGGTAAAATAATGTAAGGATTCTAGCAGAAAAGTTTGAGGGGAATCAGAGTGGACCATTGACATGAGGGAATTTAAGAGTCTTCAAAATTAAATGTTAACATTTACTTGTTCCCCGCAGGATTAAATGCAATTGAAAATGCAGCTCTAATTTCATCCACAGCGTCATAAGCCCTGTATGTGCAAAGAAGCCGTAATGTCAAGTGGACGAGTCAATAAAATTTCCTATTTTTTCCAACACAATTCAAAATGGGTTTGCACGAAGAAGATTTTAAAAGAGAAGCTAAGAGGTTTGCAGATAACAGAGTTGCTACCAAGCATGTCTAAGATGTGTGATAAGTTCGGGGTCCACAACTTCAATGTACCCCTAAACGATTATATGGCTTCCATAAAGTCTCCCTAGAGTACATGAAACCTCTAAACTCAACTTCACAATTCAGACCTATCCAGTAGTAGCATCCCAGACATGAATTGGATGATCACAAGTAGCTGATGCAAATACACAGCTAACCGGGTCTGAAATTTGAAAAGCTCCCATTTTCAATTTTAGCTGTGGCTAGTAATCTTAAGAGAAATAACTACAGCTCAAAATATAACCATGATAAAGTGGAAAAAGAGAAAATTTAACGAGACAACCTGTAGCAGACATGTATGGTTATCAACAGAATTCATAAACCGATTCCTCTTCCGTCACAACAAGATTCGCTGTAAAGGAATCTGCAACCAAAGAGAACTACATGAGACATAAACACCCCATTATCTCAATTTGCAAATGTTTGGTTATAGATATTTCTAAGCAAATAGTCTCAGCAGTCCTAAGACTAACATCTTTTCAAGCTACTGAAATACACTGAAATGAATACACATTCTACATGACCACAAAATGCCATGAGGACCTGTACCTTGATCAACATCAAACAAACATGCATTTGCACTGTCGCCGCCCCCATACTCTAGTCTGACCATGAGACAAAGCAATTAAAGTACCACCAACAGCACAACATCTCGCTAACGAATAAACATAAGAAGGAACAGAAAAATCAGCAAGCACCGCCATTGTCCCAAAAAAAAAACTTACAATGCAAACGCAAGAAGGGTATTGTCCTCTGAACAGAGTAATGGAAAGACCGAAGAGAAAATCAAGTATATACTTGACCACCCAAGATTATAATAAGCTTCCAAAAGAAAAAAGCCATTTTGTGCTGGGATTGCTGATCTAAGAGGGCCTGGCCCTACAGAAGATAAATTTTAAAGCAACCAACATGACTAGATTGCCCAAGAGTTCAGAGAAGAAAAGGGGGAGGAGAAGAAAATAAAAGCAGAGCAAGATTGTGAAAGTTGACCGTGACCAACCTCTAGAAATCAGCACAGCATTGGTACAGATTTAGCTTCAGCATCTTCCTGTTATATGTGTCTCACCTGAACATTTGCACTTGAGGAAAAATGGGGAGGACAGGCAAAAGATTGCCAGGATCAACAGCATCAAGCCTTATGTAAGAGTCCGGTTGTCTCCCATACAATCAAAGCTGGAACCGAATTCCATCAAACCTGATCCACAAACGGAAAATCTGGGTGGTGGCAGTGTGGAGGAAGAGAAGCCCGGGAATGGGGAGAAACCTGGGCACCGGATTACGATCGTGGAGGATTCGATCATCGAAGCTAAGGGAGCTTTCCAGTGGGCATTGTCTCACACAGTTCAGACCCAGGACATCATGATACCTTTGCACGTGACGAAACTGACTCAACAAGGTTTGAATTCTTCATGCATAAGTTCTTTTGGGATTTGTCTCTGGCTGAGCATACGTCTTGATGGTGGTTTATGAAGCAAACGAGTGGTTGTGTTGATTTGATTGATTGCAGGAACCTGTGAAGAGTGTAACGAAGAGACGGCTCCAAGGGCTTATCAGCTTGTTCAGTCTCTTAAAGAAAACTGAGGCGGGTATATAATTGTAACTCACTAGAGATCAAGAACTCTGCTTAGAATCCATTAAACCAAGATTTGCTCTCTCCCATTCTAAATGATCTCGTGCATGCTGTGTCTTTTTTTTAAGTGCTTTCTACTTCACTAATTTCCATGCTGCAGAAGGCGTCATGAGTTCTTTTTCTCTCCAATGGACCCTGCATTTTCAAATTCATTTTTCATTTTTAGTTTCACAAGCTTTCGATTCTTCCTTCGGGTGGATGATTAGGGGAAAAAAGAAAGCAAAAGGCTAGACAAAGGGGCAAAATTCTCACTGTTCATGGGTTTCAATTTCTTTTAAGTGAATTGAAAGTAGTAGTCTTTCTCATTTTTGTGCATTCCTTGTTTAGTTGTTGGCAGCATCTGTTGGACACTGAATTTCCAATTTGTAGTTATATTTAATTAAGATTAACATCCTTCCTTGAGAGGTTCATATTTACAGCTAAAGGGAAAACTTGAAACAAGTGCAGAATAGATTCACGTTAAAAATCTTATATTGTCATACTTCATATAATTTTGCTGTTAAAAGAGCATGAACAAGAATGAGCAGCGTAGTGCCCCGGACAACATACCCTCGCCATGAGATCAACAAGAAACCCGGATTTTCTTATGCTTTTATGACGACACCTATTCGAAAAAAATAATCGAAGATAACCTCAGCATTTATGGAAGCTCTTCGACAGCTGAGCACATTTCGGTTCATAGCATGTAGTTTTGACAGACCGGCGGGTTGAAGACATTTTTGTCCATATCGTAGGAACAAATCGACCTTGTTAATCAACTTCTTTGGCACAAGTGCATCCCCAAGAAGAAACTTAATCAGGGCGAGCAGATGTTTTGACTCCAAATCATCTTCAAAGCCGGTGATCTCAACTCTCTTGAGATGTTTCTCCAAACATTCAAAGTTCCCCTTCCGTGAGCACAAAAAATTTTCTTCATCAAAATTAAAACGTTATTCAGATTCTTCATCAAACTCAAACTGCATGTGGATACCCCATTTAAGAAACTAATTTCACATTAGATGTGGATCGTGGGAAATAAGAAAATCATTGGCTCACTAAAATTTCAAACAAACAACTTCCATTTGTCCATTGCGAATGCTAGTTAGTTTTAACGAGTCTCCATCAATTTAAGCTCTTAAACTCGTCTACACATCTTCTCTAAACATGTTCTCTTTCTAAGTGCTCATCGCTAAACTCTTAACTCAACATCTTAACTCTACATGGCAGCAAAAGAACCTTCAGTACAACACTGCACTTTAAGACAGGAACTCAAACGGATTAATATTGTCCTGCACAAATGTTGAGTAGAGTGACAGCCATGAGCAAATTTTGATTGCTGGACCAAATAAGAGTTCGAGAATGATCATCATTATGAGCTTCCAAAGTTTTAACAAACTGTTCAACATTCATGCATAGAATAAGTCAGCAAAAGAAGCGAACTGAAAATATCATAGCAGAGGCACAAACCTTCAATGGGGAGAGGGAGGTGAGGTATATGACTAATCTTTCCAGGCATTGTGAACTTCATAACATGTATGTTATCCCAGGAAGGTCCCATTGACTAACAGGTGCATGTAGTATCAGATTCCGACATTTTTACAATGGGATGGCAATTCTTCCATCTCCAAAAGGGGCAGAATCTAAGCACATTGAACAAGCAACATAGAAAATCTGATTAATACTAGTTTTCATGTTTAACATGAATATATAATAACAAAACTACAGTCCATCCAAATACTATATCCTTTGACCCTATATCCCACCATGAGCAGACCGATAAGGATACTACAAGTAAAAATTAACAAGTAAATCTCTTTAATAATTGAGACTATTTACATATGCTTCTCATGTAGAACTTGTGATATTTGAAGGCTCCGAAAATTCCAATAGTTGATCACATGAGATAGAGAACCTCATTGTTGACTGGAGCTTCCAAGTTAATCCATCCTTTGCCATCGTAAAATATTGTGAGAATACTTTGTAAGATGATAATTGAAAACAGCCTAATGTGATGAGAAAGCATGAACCAGTTCTGTCTACCTACGATGACTAGTTCCATTACTCATTTTTATATTTGCAGATAATTACATTTTTTCTATAAATTGAAAGAATGAAATTTCAAGAAACCTTTCCGATAATCTCTTCATGCATTTTTCTTATGAAAACTGAGGCATCTAAGAATGTTGCGGTGAGTAGCATCCACAATAATTAGCAATACCCAGTGGCATTCATTGGCAGAAATTGAGCAATCCATTTATCGAAAATTAAACAGGGGGAAGAAGCTCCATGGTTCACAGTAATCTCTTATGCAGAAACTTGGAACACAAAGTTACGAATCATCCTATCTGCCAATAACTAACTACACATGAGTTCACAACGATTCCCCTTGATGGAAGACTACAATGCCACAGAGAACTGAGGTCACTCAACCGGGCCAACATACAGCATTAAATGGTGCTACTCACAGACACCATTCAACATGAGCATGTCTTATGAAGGGCAAAAATATACTGAGCTCATACCTGCAAACACCGACTGCCGATGGTGATAATAGGAACTCCAAGCAGCGGCTCAAAAAGTTACTTTAACAAGTTGCAGCACATCCTCTTGCCACCATACAACAAAATCCAACATGGCTTCTACCAAAGAAGATACATCTCAAGTCTGAACACAGAATCATGAGGCCAATACCCCGATACCCGCAGCAACAGCAAATGCGGGGCCCAAAGTTTCTGCGTGTTAAACACATGCGGCGAATCTATCTTAATGTTCTTCACGCCCTTGCAGAAATCCAACACAAGGGACTCTAAAACAGGGCTTCCCCTGACAATTCCGCATCGTTGATTCACAAGAACTCAAGACAAGGCCACCTAATAGTATTACCTGACGAAAAAGGGCACAATCTGACTTCCAGGCGTACCAACCAACTCAAGCAATACACGAACTGCGGCAGTGTATACAAGAACGGCGACTCAAGAGGCAGACACATGCGGCGCCCCTCCGCCATCAGATTTGATCTCACAGTTACCCAAAAAGATTATTATCTGATCATCCTTCATCATACATTAGTTACAGCCAATTAAACCGCGACCGAGACAAACTCAAACTCTACTTTGTGCAACTGCCCAAAGCTATGTGCAAGTCGGCATAGCTTGTTACAAAAAGCGTGAGTTCAACATTGCTAGATCACTGCAGCTAATGGATTTGCCTGGTCATCAATCATCAAACATTTTTGATCCATGAAAATTATAATATAGATAGACACAAAGTTTTTAAGAATTCTCAAGAATACTGTTGCCATTTTTCATGGGGCGCGGCCTCAAGCTCAGCACCACCATTTTCATCATCCATGCTACTAGCTGCAGAATCAAAAGCCAAGCTCCAGATTCAGAGGCTGTTCTAATCACCTGCAAAAATACAAGAGAATATAATGTAAACCAATGGCAATAGTAAATTGTTGAGGTGATCATCAAAGAAAAGCAGAACAGACTATGGCTGCTCAAACTAGCAACAAAAAATTCAAGATGGCATAATCTTAGCTTGCTGAAGAACTTGGAAAACAGGGGATATCTTTTCGCCACGAAAATGGGAAAAAGCTGCTTGGGCCCTAGAAGATCCTCCAGTGGGACTTTGAAAAAAAATTAAAGAACGAGAACAAGAAAAAACCCGATGGAGGATCTTCTAGAACCCAATACTTTGATTGAAATGGCACAATCAGCAAGTCATTCAACAAGGCGAAGTGAAATATGCTGTAAAGCTTTAATAGCAAAAGGTGGACGTCCATGATACCCCTCAAATGAAATACTCCATCATCGCCCTCAGCAACTTCAAGTCTTCAGTGCCCCGAAGAAGAAGCAGCCAGCGGTAGAAACGGGTGAAAAGAGAAACCATTTACTGTATCTGCATTATCACGGAAGACAAGGAAATATTCATCATCAGGCAAATTAAAAACAACAAAACACAATGCCCATAAGGGGACCGGAAACCCTTGAATTACAAAGTATCAGACCTGATGCAGCCTGAAAGCCTGAAATCCACTGGCCAGCTTGAAGATCATATATATGAACAAGACCATCCTGAGGGCAAAGACTGTTAGAAAGAGTAGACAATTGATGAAATAGTTCACTGTAAATATAAAACCAGCATGATACCTTACCGCCTGTACCAAGATGTCGACCTAGAGGCCCAACATCAAAGTACATCTCCCGGTTGGTGTCTTCACATGATCGATACAACCTATACAAACGATTGAGGGACAAAAAAAGTCACTTGAGAGAAAAAACTTTGCCTTAGGAAAGGCATATCACCAGGAAATATTCCACTTTCTCATCTAATGACCCTAAATTTCAGCAAAAATATGTGTTTTGGTTAGATGGAAAGAGGTGCTTTGCTAGCACTAGAAAACAACACTCACTTGTAGACAACATCAACAGCATTGCGAACATCCCAGCACATAATAAAAGGGTCCTACAAGAAATTTAAGAGGAGACATTGTCAGAGACAGACATGCTTACCCACGATTCCCGAATGTTAAGTCCATCCCAAAACACTACAGTCGTTTTCACACAAATTAAGAACTTAGACTGTGTTTGATCACAGGATAAAGACAAAATTGATTCGAAAATATTTGTGCATTCTAATTGGAGAGTGACTAGATATAAAAATTAGATATGTTCTCCTATCTTATCCGGCTTCACCAATTAACCCACATCCCATATTAGCAAGTGCCTTGTTGCTTCTTAGGTCACTCTGCCTGGAAGAACAGGGCAGAATCATGCACTCTCTCTCACTCTCTCTCCCTGCACCCCCTCCCCCGCGCTGTCTCTCTCTTGTCCTTTCTTATTGTATTTTATATCTGGCTCTATACTATCCAATCTGATAGACTTTGCATATGCCAAAGAGGACAACTTAAATCCTATTACCCTGTATAAAAACCAAAGAACATTCAAGCAGGTCTAAGACATGAAAAAGGGATGCCTTTCCATGATAATCACTAATACTAGCAGATGGAACAAATTTGCACATCTTAGAGGCAACAAAGAATTCAATCACTCAACATCACAAGGTAATTGTTCCAGCTATTTTTCTGATCAATCAATCACAAAAACTCTGGAAATGTCCAGATAAAATGTTTACATCACATGCCATTGGGAGAGAGAGGGAGAGAGAGATTGATAAAGAGTCATTAAACATATTGCCAAGAAAAGAAAAAGAGAAGGTTTAGAGCATTCTACCTTTCGCCCTCCAGTATAAGGAGTAGTTTCCATCTTTCAGAAACAAAACACCTGGACTTGCAATATGATTACCTAAAATTTGTTGACAAATAACCATCACATAAGGAAATCCAATCATCTGGCACTTACATGGATGACCCCACCTTGCTGGCCACATAAGATGTATAAGAGTTCCACATTATCTTCTCAGTAGATTGCAATCCTCTGGCTGTACGAACCTGTTGCCAGCAGCTGGAGAAAAAGCAATGGCAGATGTAATACCTGCACAAAAGCAAAGAGGGTGAGATACTCAATTCTTCCCTTTTATCTTGTGATCTCTATATTATCTTGAATCATTGTACGATAAACATGGAAATCCAGGGCATTTAGGAGATCTGCTAGCTCCCTTTACAAGCATAGGACATAAGCCCCATGGCAAAATAAATAGAACAAATCAGCGTTACGATCAAATGTAATCCTTTCAAGATGCAACGCTCAGTTCTTCTCAGCTTTAGTTTTTGAGATCCTCTTCTATTTAACTTGTTAAACAATTCTCAAGTAATAGCTAAACTGGGACAAACTTAATAATGCACCTGTTTGACCTTCTTTGTTTCGTTGAAGTGCTGAATGCATCTCAAAATGTATATCCAGCAAAGATCCTACACATGAACAGAGGATAACCGCAAATTAAATCATTTAGGATAACCGCAACCACTAAGCAACCAAACACCAACATACCAAAATTTGGGTATCAGTGCACAATCTATATCACTGAATACTGATTTCTTTCGACACTAGTAGGTAAAGTAATGTATTCTAAAAGAAAATTTCTAGAGGAATTAGAGTGGACCATTGACACGAGGGAATTTAAGAGTCTTGAATGAATGTTAACCTTACTTGCTTCCCGCAGGATTTAATGCAATTGAAAATGCAGCTGTAATTTCATCCACGGCATCATAAACCATGTATGCGCAACATAGCTGCAATGTCAAGTGTATCAGTCAATGAAATTTCCCGGTTTTTTTCAAGGCAATTAAAAACGAAGCTGCACGTAGAAGATTGTAAGGAGAAGCGAGGGGTTATGCAGACAGCAGAGTTGCAACAAAGCATGTCTAAGATGTATGATAAGCTCAAGGACTACGACTTCACTGTACCCTGAAACAATATATGGCTCCCATAAAGACTCCCCAGAGTTCTTGAAAGCTCTAATCTAAACTTAACAAATCTGACCTGTCCAGTAGTAGCATCCCAGACATAAATCAGATGATCACGAGTAGTTGACGCGAATACACAGCTAACTGGGTCTGGAATTTGAAAAACTTCCAAATTCAATTCTAGCTGTGGCTAATTACCAAAAGAGAAATAACTATAGCTGAAAATATAACCATGGTACGGAAAAGAAGAGTAAAATTTATTGAGACAACCTGGTACCAACAGAAATCATAAACCAATTCCCCTTCTGTCACAACAAGATTTGCCGTAAAGGTATCTGCAACCAAAGAGAACTACATGAGACATAGACTACCGATTATTTGGATTTGCGAATATTCTGTTGTAGATATTACTCGCAAATAGCTGCAGCAGTCCAATGCAAGCATCTTTTCAAGCTACTTATACACACAGAAACATGACCAGAAAATTCCTTGAGACCCCATACCTCGATCAACATCAGACGAACTTGCATTTGCACTGTTGTCACCCCCGTAGTCTGGTCTGACCATGACACAGAGCGATCATAGTACCACCAACATCGCCACATCTAAAACGTAAGAGGAACAGAAAAATCCGTAAGCACCACCATTGTCCCCAAGCAAACTTACAATGCGAACGCACCAACTGTATTGTCCTTTGAACTACTGAGAAAGCAAGTTCCATCAGGCAACCTAACGAAAGCCCAGAAGCCACGCCACTACTCAGAAAAAGAACAACCAAACCAAACACCCATCAAGGGAAAACAAAAAATTACGCACCATTTGACGCCTTTAAGAAAGTTGTTCGGCCTCTGGTCAGTTCTTAACGGTTTGTGGAAACGATAGGCTCTTTGAAAAGGAACATCGAACCGAATCGCAGACCATGAGTGGCCCCTGCGGATTCCCGTGAGAGATGAGAGTGTTTGGCGAGCTTCGAGCACGAGCTGTGAGACTTTTCTTGAGTTGTCACCCGGCGAGTTTTGGCTCCGTCGACCCTCTTTTGAGCTCTGCAAAGGGATGGAGGGAAGCCCATCACCTTTGTCTTGCGAAATGAAAAAACACGGGAATATGTAGTAATTTCATGAATATAAACTAAACTCGGAATTAGTCCTGAAAAATGTCTTATTTGATAAGAGGATAATATAAGAATTGCATGATTGAATTTCTTTTCATGTTATGTAAAAGTTTATAAATAATAGCCACCTCGATGATTGTGGAACAAAAATTCATAGCTACGGGCCACGAACTATTATTAACAGTTTTTTAAATGAATTATAATTATCAATTATGATAAAATTGCTTTAACTAATTATGATAGTTATTATCTTGATTATTTAAGTTTGAAAATTGAGTTTTCTTATAACTTGAATTTCATTTAATTCAATAGTTTAATATTTAAGAACTTAATTCTAGTATGGTTGAATATATACTGAGCATTGCACTTTATTTAAAATAAAACACATATTTGTGAAGCATGGACAAATTATTGACCGAAGGATCAGCACAGAAAAATGACTTACTAATTCTGCTTATGATTTTGCTCTATAATATGAAAATAAAAAAATGAAAAAAAATAATATATGATTCGACAGTACATTATTTAAAATTTGGCATATGTTTCTAGTGTATCACACTAAATAATAAATCAAATCACGAGTGCTGCAAAATTTACAAAACGTCAAAAATTGAAAGTAGAAAAATATATTAAAGTTCTTTGGTTGGAAAAAAGAATGTATATATAAAAGTTGAAGCAGTTGAAATCTGCTTTTTCAACAAGTGATAAGCTAGTCATGGGCCATAAAGAAGGGGATATGATAAACTGCTTTAATGCCGTTAGGTCATATTAAATTTCATATTCGTTTGAGTAAATTAAAATAGGTCTTAAAAACATATTTCTTGCATAAAAATAATTAGTTCACCTTAAAAGATTAGCCAAGTTTAAAAATCTTATGTACAATACCTTTTATTGGATAATTACAAGACAAGTCCTAAAATTTGTTACGATAATTTGCTTGGGTCTTCAAAACTTACATTTCGTGCATGTAAGTCCTCAAACATGCAAGTTTGATGCACTCGAATTTTTTCATTAGCTCGATCAATTTAGTGGACGAAAAATGTCATGGGACCTTTTTTATTATGTTAGTATCTTGTGACTGTCAATAATAATAATAAATGACATGTTAATGTCCAATAAAACATGATGGAGCTAACAAAAACACTAATGATTTCACCATTTATTTTGGTTCTCCAAAAGATGAACCAAATCAAACCTTACAATACAGTTTACTTACGATTGCAAACTTTTTTGTTGGGAAAAAAATCCACTAGAACCAAAACATTAATACTAACATCGTTCCCGAGTGGTTCATAGTTACAACTCGAATAAAAAACTTGAAAAAAGAGCAAATTAGATAAATGTTTAAAACCTTATATGTCACACTTCATGTAACTTCACTATCAAAAGTGCATGAATACAAAACGAGCAGTGCTGTGCCCAGGGCAAGATACCCTTGCCATGAGACCAACGAGAAACTCAAACTTTCATATGCTTCTATGCGAACAAACAATTCGAAAGGAAATCTGGAAAGAGACGAAAAAAAAGCCAAAATGCTCGCACGGGTACTGTTCATCGCCTCTCTTCCTCTGGGGTTTTGAACTGTAGCTCGCCGGCATCAGCTGCTCGATCCGGCCGATCCAGACCTCCGATTGGCGTGAAAATTGGGGGTTCAGCTCCTCTGGGAAGGCCCTCGCTTCTCACCGAACGGATTAGACTCTCTCCATCCCTGCGGCGAGATCTGAGCTTCGGAAATCGCCTGCTGCTGCGCCGCTCGGCCCTTGGAGGTGCGGTGCTGGTGGGGCTCGGGTCTGTGCTTCGCAGGTGTCCCAACAACGATAGGTAAGCCTCCCTCGGCTCAGGGAACGGTTGCCGGTGCTCCTCTGCTGTGCCGTGCCCTGCACCAGAACTGCTGGTGCTCGACGCTGTGCCGCGGCCTGTTCTTGAACGGTTGCTGGAGCTCCCCTGTTCGGACCTTGCCGTGCCGCGCCCTGCTCTTGCCCCTGTTCGGACCTTGCCGTGCCGCTCCTGCTCTTGAACGGTTGCTGGCGCTCCCTTGCTCCACCCCTGCTATGCTGCGCCCTGCACCGAGTTGCTGCGTTGCTCGGCCCTTGAGGAGCATAGCTGGTGCGTCCCGGACTTGATCGAAGCGGGAAGAGGGCGTTAGGTAAGCCGTCTTGCTCCTGAGCGGTCTGTTGATCCTCCTCCCTGCCCCGTCCTTGCTGCGTCCAGCCAACTCGAGAGGTGCGAGGCATCCGAACGGTTAGTCTCTTACTCTCTAGATGGCTGATGTGTAGAGGACTGGGTTTAGCTGGTTGGGTAGTGTTATGGCTGCTCCAATGGCTGTGGGTGGTGAGCTGAGTAATACGGCACAATTGAGAGATGAATCGGAGAGGACGTCTAGCCCCCTCAATCGAGACAAGGAGACCCGGGCCTCCATGCACACGGGTAAGACTCCTGCACTAGCAGAGACCTCAAACCGTGGTCCCAAAGATATAGGCAGGGATAGGCGCTCGAGAGGACGAAGTAGAGCGAGGTCGGCTTCCAAACGGCCCCAAGCCTCGCAAAAACAAGCGAAGAAACCAGACGCCCCGGCTGTCCGGACGTGGGCAAATGTTGCGAAACTTGCAGCGAAAGGGTATGACCTTACCTTTGTTCCTCCCTCGTTTGAGGATGATGTCCCGGTGGTGGATCTTCCTGAAGAAGTGTTAGATGCGGTGGATCCCAAATGGCATGAGTGTCTGGTTGGATATTATGTAGGAAAGAGTTTGCCGTTCCAGCTCACGGAGAACTCGCTCAAGCTATGTTGGGGACCGAAGCTTGTTGAGGTTTTTGCCGATGACCAGGGTTTCTTTTTCTTCCGCATCCCTGACCCCGAGTTCAGAAGGAAGATTTTGGAAGAAGGTCCTATAACGGTTGCAAGGGTTGCACTTGTTTTGCAACAATGGAAGCCACTCCTAGAGTTGAAGAGGGAGAAGCAAACCACGGTGCCAGTGTGGATTCGCTTGAAGAACCTACCTCTTGACCTATGGACAGCCCCGGCAATTAGCGCCATCGCAAGCACCATTGGCAAGCCGTTATTTGTTGATCAACGCACGGAGCAATCTCAAAGGATCTCTTTTGCAAGAGTTTGTGTGGAGATTCAAGTAAACAAGCCAAGGTTCTACTTGACCAGGGTAAGACTAAACGGAGTTGTTCGGTCGATTGCCATTGAGTATGAGTGGAAGCCAGCGGAATGCTTGAAGTGTGGCTCCTTTGGGCACAATTGTGCAACCTCTTTGAATGGGCGGAAGGCGGTGCAAGGCCAGAAGCAAGTTCAAACCATTCCCCCACCCCCCCCACCAGTGGAGGCCCGCCCCTCTGAGACTCCACCAATGCTGGTGGTAGACCTGAATGAGGCTGATTTTGGATGGAAACAAGTCAAGGGAAAGAAGAACAAATCTTCCCCCCCCCCTAAGGAGACATATTTGGACCATCCAGCAAGCTCTGGAGAAGAGGAACCACCTCTCAAGCAGTCAGAAGCAGCTCTTAAAAGCTTACCATCAACCTCCACCCGGAGGGCTCAGAGTGGGTTTCAAGCACTAATCAGTGTGGATGACCACACCTCGACAATGGAGGAAGATCCCATTAGCCATCCAGAGGCGGGCTTAGAGAGTGGAGCGGAGTTGAATGAGTCTGTCAACCACCTTAGCTCAGATGAAGATCTTCTCTCGCCTTGTCAATCGCCGAAGGCCCCTCCAGATCTATCGCCGAAGGCTCCTCCAATGAAAAACATGGAGGAGAACACCCAGGACAAGCCGCTGGTGCTTCCTCCTGACCCACCTCCTCCAGCGGCTCGAGCGGCTCCCACTCAGAGCCGTCGCAAGCCTCCGAAAAGGAGGTAACCCTTCCTCGTTTCCTCTTTTGTACATATGTATATAGGTTGCGGGAATATTAGAGGTATGGTTGACTCGACTAGACAAGCGGAAATTCGTAATTTTATTACTTCGAACCACTTGTGCTGTGTTGGTTTGGTGGAAACTAAGGTGCCACAGGATCGCTTTAACTCCATTTCCGAAGCTCTATTGAGAGATTGGTGTTGGATTGCAAACTATGACTACTTCCCCAGGGGTAGAATTTGGGTCGGATGGGACCCCATGAGAGTCAAGTTTGAAACCTTCTCTCTTTCCAAGCAGGCAATTCATGGGAACCTTGAGAACCGAGACTCTGGGGTGGCTTGCTGTGTTTCTTTTGTTTATGGAGATCACTCCTTTTCGCTGAGGAGACCGCTGTGGGAAGACATCATCATGAAAAGCACCCATCTCCGAGACACTCCTTGGCTTGTCTTGGGGGACTTCAATGCTATTAAGGATCCATCGGACCGGGTCGGTGGCTCCGAAGATTGGCTCCCTTGTTTCAATGAATTTGGACAGTGCTTGGAGCAAGCTGAGCTGGAAGACTTGAGGTTCGTTGGGTTTAGATACACTTGGACTACATCTTCAGGGCATACTAGGAAAGCAAGGAAGATTGACAGGGTTCTAGTGAATGCCAAGTGGAGCTTGGATCTATCTTACTCAGAAGCCTCCTTCCTTGCTCCTGGAATCTCGGACCACTCGCCTATGGTGGTGAAGATTCTTAATCCGACTCATACAAGGAAGCCCTTCAAGTTCTTCGACTTCTGGATGAAGCACCCGGAGTTCAATGAAATTGTCTCACAAGTGTGGAATGCGCCGGGGAATGGTGTCCCTATGTACAAGCTTGTCTCTAAACTCAAGGCTCTCAAATGTCGACTTAAGCAACTAAACAGAGATTCATTCTCTAATATATCTGCTAGAACTCTTGATGCGCGGAAGATGATGGAGGCCACCCAAGCAGAATTACAACTAAATCCCTTTTCTACTGACCTTGCTGAGGTGGAGAAAAGCCAAAGATGTATCTTTGCAGAGTTGCGCTCCTCGGAGGAGTCCTTCTTCAAGCAAAAGTCCAGGGTTAGATGGCTCAAGGAGGGAGACCGAAATACCAAATTCTTCCATCAATATGTCAACAAAAGACAGTTGAGGAACAGAGTCCTCTCCATCCTCGACTCTTCGGGGAACATACTGACAGAGCCACGCCTGGTGCAACGAAGGTTTGTAGAGTTCTTTGAGGACCTCTTGACGCCACAAGGGGAGATTATTAGACCTTCATTAGAGGACTTGAGGGAGGTTATCCAACATCCACTTTCGATTGATCAGGCTGCTCTTCTTGCTCAACCAGTTACAGAGATAGAGATCCGGAACACTATCTTCTCTTTGCCTAAGGGAAAGGCTCCTGGGCCAGATGGTTTCACAGCGGAGTTTTTCAAAGAAAACTGGGACACGGTAGGTCCTTTAGTAACGACTGCAGTGTTGGACTTCTTCAACTCTGGAAAACTCTTGAGGGAGGTTAACAATACCATCTTGGTAATGGTTCCGAAAGTGCTCAACGCCACTTCTGTGGAGGATTATAGGCCTATCGCCTGCTGTAACACTATCTACAAGTGTATTACAAAGGTGCTAGCTAATCGGGTGGCCCTAGCTTTGAAGAACATGATAGGCCCTTTTCAAACTGCTTTTATAAAAGGTAGACGAATTAGGGACAATATATTACTGGCCTAGGAGCTATTCTCTAGCTTCCACCTTCAGCCTTATCTACCTAAATGTGCGATAAAGGTGGACTTCAGGAAAGCATATGATACGGTGGATTGGAGTTTCCTTGAGAATGTGATGCTGGCCTTTGGCTTTCCTCACTCTGTCACTAGCCTAATTATGACGTGTGTTCGCACTCCTAAATTCTCAATTGCTTTGAATGGAGAGCTCCACGGGTTTTTTGCGAGCGGTCGAGGTCTTCGCCAAGGGGATCCCATCTCTCCTTACCTTTTCACTATGGTCATGGAAGTGCTCTCAGGGATCATTCTCAAGCAATCCTCGAGAACTGATTTCAAATTCTTTTGGAGGTGCAAGGCAGTGGGTCTTTCACATCTCTTCTTTGCAGATGATGTCTTCCTTTTTTGTGAGGCGCACCTTCCTTCGGTAACTCTCCTTAAGGAAGCTCTAAACATATTTTCCTCCTGGAGTGGCCTTCGTCCTAACTCGTGCAAGAGTGAAATCTTCTTGGCGGGTGGCAATCCCTCCTTAAGGAATAATATTCTATTGGAGTTGGGCTTTCGAGAAGGAAGCCTGCCAGTTCGGTACCTGGGGGTTCCCATTATCACTTCGAGAATCAATAAAGCAGACTGTTGCACCCTGGTCAATCGCATCACTGCAAGGGTTCAGTCTTGGACTCACCGTTTCCTCTCTATTGCGGGTCGGCTTCAGCTTATCAGGTCAGTTCTTCATGCTATACAAGCCTACTGGGCTAGTGTCTTTGTCTTACCTTCAGCTGTGATAGAACAGATAGAGAAAATATTTAGACAATTCCTATGGAAAGGTCCGGACCTAGGCAGGGGTGGTGCTAAGGTAGCCTGGGATGACGTTTGCCTTCCAAAGGATGAAGGAGGGCTAGGTGTTAGGAGGCTCCAAGATTGCAATAAAGCCTCAATGCTGAAGCATATTTGGATCTTGTTCTCCGACAAGGAAGCTCTATGGTGTAGATGGGTCCATTCCACGTTCTTAAAAAACAAGAATTTTTGGGTTGCTAGGAAGCCAACTTCTGGTTCTTGGGCCTGGAAGAGCTTGTTGAACCTAAGAAGGAATTTCAGGATGGCCTTCGTTTGGAAAATTGGCGATGGCCAAACAACCTCTCTGTGGTTTGACAACTGGCATCCTAGAGGGCCCTTGAACCTGTTCTTCTCAGACTCTCTTATCTATAGCTCAGGGCTCTCTAGACAAGCTTGTGTTGCTGACCTCTTCTCAGATGCTGGCCAAGCTCTTAGATTGGTGCTTCAATCGTGGGGGCAACCTCTTCCGACCCTGACGAATGACCCGGATTGTTGTTGTTGGCGAGAAAGCTCTTCGGGCCAATTCACTATGGCATCGGCGTGGAACTTCATCAGGAAGAAGAGGACGCGGGTCCACTGGTACTCCTTTGTATGGGACAACGCCATAGTGCCTCGATATCAACTCAATCTTTGGCTCATGGCCAGACGTAGGCTTCCAACCCAGGACCTCCTTTTGGCCTATGGTATTATTGGAAATGCTACCTGTCCATTTTGCAAGAATGTGCCTGACTCTCTTGACCACTTGTTTTTTGACTGCTGTGTCACGGCTAGCGTTGCCTTCTTTTGGGCGTCCAGATGCAATTTACCCTGGCGCAACAGAGGTTGGGGGGAGAATTTCAGATGGGCAATCACCTATTTGATGGGGAAAGATTTCTATAAGTGCATAGCCCGTTTTTCATTTGGCGCGTTGTGCCATATCATTTGGAAAAATAGGAATGCCATTATCTTTAGAGACCAGCCTCTCTCTATTCCGGCCATTAAAAACCACCTCTTTAAAGTGGTTCGCGACAAGGCTATCACCTTCAGGAACGTCGAAGACAATTTCAGAAACAGAAGGCTGCAGAGAAGTTGGAGTCTAGACCCGATTATTTTCAATGGGGACCCTTAGGTCCTTGATCAGACGATGGCCTCCTCTTTGTTTTTGTCTCTGCTTGATAGCTGATCGAGCTAGCCGTGCTTAGTTGGCCTTGTTGTTGTAGTTGTTGTGCCGCCTCTGCGGCTTTTGCATCTCGTCACCCTTCCACTTCTTTTGTTACTACATTTGGAGTGCAAGTTACTGGTGATGAGATCTTTTGTTCATTTGGCTTTTCTTAATATATATCTTACCTTTACCAAAAAAAAAAAAAAAAACAATTCGAAAGGATGATCGAACATAACCTCCTCATTCTTGGAAGCTCTTCGACAGCTGAGCACCAATTTTCTCACACCAAGTAGTTTCAACAAAATAGCAACTTCAAGGTGTTTTTGTCCACGTTCTGTGGGAAATCTAGCCTTGATAATCAACTTCTCCAACACAAGTGCATTCCCAAGAAGAAGCTCAACCAGGGCAAGCAAATTTTTCGATTCAAATCTATTAGCTCATAGCCAATGATCTCAACTCTCTTGAGATGTTTTGCCAAACATTCATAGTTCCCCTTCCGTGAACATAGAAAATCTTCTTCATCACAGTTAAAAACGTTCTTCATATTCTTCATCAAGCTCAAACTGCATGTAGATATCCCATTTAAGAAGCTTATTTCACATTAGATGTGGATCCACGGGAAAAAAATTAATTCATTGGCTCACTAAAATTTCAAACAAACAACTTTCATGTGTCCATTGCAGATGCTAGTTAGTTTTACTTTATAATGAGTTTTAATCAGTTTAAGCTCTTAAACTCGTCTTCACATATAAAACCTGTTCTCTTTCTAAGTGCTCATCACTAAACTCTTAGTTCAAGATTCTAACGCTACATGGCAGCAAAAGAACCTCCAATACATCATTGCAGTTACTTTAAGACATGAACTAAAACAACTTAATAATGCCTTGCACAAATGTTCAATAGACTGACAGAGAATTTCAATTGCTGGAACAAATAAGAGTTCAAGATTGATCGCGTTTATGTGCTCCCAAAGTATTAACTCATTGTTTGGACATTCATGCAAAGAGGAAGTCAAACCAAAGAAGTGAACTGAAAAATCCATAGCGAAGGAACAAACCTTCAACAGAGGGGGGAGGGCAGGTCTATGAATTATCTTTTCAAGCACAGTGCACTTTGTAGCATGTATGCTATCCCAGGAAAGTCCCATTGACTAACTAGTCCATGTAGTCTCTGATTCTGCCGTATTGACAATGGAGATCCCTTCCATCTCCAAATGCGACAAAATCTAAGCACGTTGAACAAGTAACAAAGAAAATTAAAGTAATATTTCTTTTCTTGTCTAACATGAATTAAGAATATCAAAATTACATCCCATCCAGCTACAATATCCTTTAATGCTGCCTTGCAGCTGGGAAAAGACTGATAAGGATACTACAAGTAGAAATGAACAAGTGAATCTCTTTATATAAGGAGACTATTTACATATGCTTCTCATGGAAAACTTGTAATCTTTGAAGGATCTTAAAATTCTAGTAGTTACTTACATGAGATGGCGAACCTTGACATTGACCTAAGTTTCCAAGTGAATCTGTCCATTGTCATTGTAAAATATTTTGAGAATACTCTAAAAGATGTATCATGGAAGAGCAGCCTAAAGTGATAAGAGAGCATGACCTGATTCTATCAACCTAAGATGACTAGGTCCATTGTTCTTCATCATATTTCCAGATAATTATATTTTCTCTATAAATTGACAAAATGAACTGAAAAATGAACATTTTTCCATATAACCTCTCCATGCACATTTTCTTGTGAAAATCAGGCATCTAAGAATGTTGCATTGATCCTAGATCTAGTGGGCATACATTGTCCCAAAAATTGACTCATCCCATATCCATTTATTGAAAATTAAATAGAGGGAAGAAGCTCCGAGTTTCAAAGTTATATATCATCCTATCTGCCAAATTAATAAATACATGCACTCTCCAATATTCCCCTTGATGAAAGACTAGAATGCTGCAAAAAGCAGAGGTCACTCAGTCGGGGTAACAAAGAGCACGAAGCAATGCTAATAACAGGCACGCACTAATGAGATCCCTAGGGCTCGAAGGAGGAGGAGGAGGAGGTGGATTTCTTTCGGTGCCGCTTGGACGGTCGCCGGAGGAGGATTTGCGGTGGACGACACCATGGATGGAGGTCTCTGCCATGAAATTGAAATTCTAGGGTTTACTTGCAGTTTTACACGCCGAGAGTTTTTGAATGGTTTTACCTTCTGTGTTTTTCTACAAGGTGAAGAATAATGAAGTTATTTGGCCCTTCTACTTACATGATTCGTGAAACATAAAGATGCAAAAGTGAATATTTGGCCCTTTTAATTAATATAGGCACAAAAAAAAGTTACTAACATGATTGGTCAAACAATAAAGATCCAAAAGTGAATATTTGAGAGAAAAAACTTAGCAGGAAAGGCATATTTTGCTGTAAATATTCTTCTTGAGAATTTAGACTGTCTGATCGCAGGATAAAGACAGAATTGATACGAAACTATTTGTGCACTCTCTATGGGCATATCGTCAGATAGACTTTGCATAAGCCAAAGAGCACACTTTAAATCCTATTACCCCGCATAAAAACCAAAGAACATTTAAGCAAGTCATGAGAAAAGAATATCTTTCTGTGACGATCATCATTTGCAGCAGATGTAATTATTGTTTGATTATTCAAAATCAAAAACTCCACAAATGCCCAAATAAAATGTTTCCATCACAAGCCGTTGCATATGAGAGAGAGAGAGAGAGAGAGAGAGAGAGAGAGAGAGAGAGAGAGAGAGAGAGAGAATGGCAGTCATTCTATACATTTCCACGGAAAGGAAAAGAGAAGGTTTAGAGAATTCTACGTTTCGTCCTCCAGTATACAAGTAGTTTCATCTTTTGGAAATAATACTGGCAATTGGAAGCTTATCATCTATAATTCCTTGAGAAAAACCATCGCATGAGGGCAATCCAATCACCTAGCATTTACATGTAAAATATTGCGAGAATATTCTATAAGCTGATTATGGAACAACAACCTAATATGACGAGGGAAGATGATCCGGTTTTGTCAACCTAAGATAACTAGGTCCATTACTCTTCGCCATATTTCTAGATATTTATATTTCATCTACAGATTGAAAGAATGAATGGAAAATGTAACCTTTTCAATTATTCTCTTCATACATTTTTTTTTTTTTTTTTGCGGTGAGTACCATCTATTATAATTAGCAATATCTAGTGGCATTGATTGTCCCTAATTAATCAAAGAGACGAAGCTTCAAGGTTCACTGTAAGTTCTTACGTAGTAGCTCCAAAGACAAAGTCATGAATCATCCTATCTGCCAATAGTTAATTACACATGAATTCACAATGATTCTGCTTGACGAAATAATGCCACAGAGAGCGAGGTCACTTGACCTGGCCTGCATACAACACTAAAACGGTGCTCGTCAGAGACGCCATTCAACACGGGAGTCTTAAAGATGATGAAAATATGGAGCTCGTACCTGCAGACACCAACCGCCAATGGTGATTGTAGAGATCCGCGTAGCTTTTCTAGAACAGGACTTTCCATGAAAATCCTCTCTAAGGATACCATCACTCAAATCCAAATACACAATCGACGACACCTTAAGACAAGGCAACCTAATAGTCCGACCCAACGAGAAACTGCAGCAACTAACTTCCAGGCGCACCAACCAACTCGAGCGATACAAGAACGGCGGCAGTATATAGAAGGTCGGCGGTGGGAAATCCAACCTCAGGCAGAGATCCTCTATACAGCACTCCCCCGCGAAGCGGAGCCAGAGGTCGACCTTGAGGTGGAGGAGCTACTCGAAGCCGGTGACGAGGAACCTCTTCACTGTGGGGGAGGCGCACTGCCTCAGGACGCTGCCTCCGATCCTTCCATGGAAGACGAGGTCAGTGGTGGTGGTCTAAGCGGAATGCCACCGCCGGGAGAGGACGCTGGTCTTGACGACGTCTCGGATGGGTAGAAACGAGAAGATGTGGTGGATCACGGCATCCGGCGCTGAGGAGATCCCCGGGGCTCCTGCTTTGCTTCAGAGGAGAAGGAGGAGGTCGGTTTCGTCTGGTGCGCTCCGGCCGGTCGCCAGAGAATTCACGGCGAATGGTGCCGCGCACAGATGTCTCCTCTCCACCATGGATTCGAAGTTCTTCGAAGGATTTATACTTTCTGTGTCGACGGCGAACGAGACTGAAGTCATGTTGCCTTTTTAATTGATATTGTTTTTTCTTTTTTCCTTTTTCCCTTTTTTAATTTTTCACAGAATTGATCTCTTTTCTTTAATTGAAAGGAGGTCAAATTAAACTGATCGATCTTGATTTTACAGTCTACCTACTTAGTAATTCACTTTGATTTCCTAATCTTTTTGTAACTACCGGAGTTCATCCTTCAATTCTTTTCAGCCTTTTTCCTATTTTTGTGACAGAAATTTTTCTCAGTCGATTCTTTATGCAATCATATGAATTGTCTACTTCATAATGCACTGCGAAACAAATTAAATGATCTTGATATGAAAAAAAAAATTAGAATGACCCAAATAAACACTTAAGCTTGGAGGAAAAAGAAACACAAAATTTATGTGATATAGTAGTTCACTCAATATTTCTTTTCTCATCATCAAATTTCAGGACCTTTTCCTAGGTTAATTCCATCTTGGCTCACGCCACAACTTGCCCTTTTACCCCTAAACATACTTTGGCGCCGTATCACCTCCAGCTAAGGCCGATGATTTTCAACATGATGTGTTTACACGGCACCAAGGTAAGTCCTCACCTTTCTCCGGCCTATCAACGGCAAAAAAATAAGTGAACATGTATGTTTAAACACATGCGATAAACATGCTGTCATAGCTGGAACCTTTCGATGCTTTTATCACATGCTCAGATACGTTTAATTAAACACCTTAGTATTTACGTGTGTGGACCCCACATGATTAGATAAGTTTGGACATGTTTTAACATTTAGGCACATTTTTGCATATGTATGTGGGAATTAATATCTTAAATGTGCTAAGCATGTCGTGATATGTAAGGCATTTAATAAACTTGTCGTATTTGGGCTTTAAAAATAGGTCACTGATGACAATTATGTCCTGATGAGGTCATGACGTAGTTATATTAAGACATGATGTAGGTGGCCTATCTCATATCGAAGGTTGGGGCCTTCCATTTGTTAGAGAGAGAGAGAGAGAGAGAGAGAGAGAGAGTAATGCCTGCAAAAGAGCAGGCAGTGCAGATTGTTATAAGGAAGAAGTAGAAAAAAGGTGGGAAAAGAGAAGAGGCAAAGAGAAAATAACGGACTCTCTTTACTATAATTGAAAAGTCGTGGTAGAATTGTCCCATCAAAGGAACCAAATGAGCAAAACATCTGCTCAAATTTTGTGCTAACTAACCTAGTAGTGGTTAAATGGAGGCAAAAATAACAGACTCACGAGGAATATCTATTAAGAAATAAAGTTAGTGTACTAATGATTGTGGTTATATATTTCGCAGTTACTTAAGAAAAGCCATCGAGAGTACTTGCTGACAAAATCACAAAATCACAAGATGATGCCTTTAGGAGCACTTGCTCACAAAATCACAAGACAATCCCTTTCTGCAAGAAGTGCTTCTCAAGTTCCAATCAAACAAAGCTCTTTGAAAAGCATGACCTCTCCACATTGAAAGTTCAATGAGGGAAGAGTAGTGCATGAACAACCGAAGCACACCTCGTTGCGAAATTTCTTAGGACCAAGAATTGCATATGCCTTCAAAAGAGCATCCCTGAAGGATAATCAAAGGTAAATCGTGCAGAATTAGAAGCTCTTCGGTGACCTTGTAGACATTGGATCGAATTAGGCAGCTTTCATAGATTACCTGCCTCCAAAGATTCTTCTCTGAAAGGGTATGTGCATCCTAACTTTGATGATCATCTTCTCCAGCACAATTGCACATGCATTGTGTCATGAGAAGAACATCCTAATTCATCCTCATACAAGTCCTAAAACCTTGATATCCTGTGACTATTAATAATAAATATATGTCACATGAACATCCAATAAAACTTATCACAGCTAACGGAAAGAACAATGATTTTATGGTTTGTTTTGGTTTTTGAAAAGCTGAACCACATCAAACTGCACAATGCAGTTTACTTCCGATTGCAACTTTTTTGTCGCAAAAAAATCCCCTTGAACCGAAACACTAATATTAACCTCTTTCCTTGAGAGGTCCATATTTACAACTACAATCAAACTTAAAAACCTAGTACTGTCAGACTTCACCGAACTTTACTGTCAAAAGTGTCAATACAAATGAGCAGTGAAGTGCCCAGGGCAACAAAGATCAATAAGAAACCCAAACTTTCATATCCTTCATATCCTTTTGTGAGGACACTTATTCAAGGGGATAATAAAAAATAACCTTAGCCTTCTTTGAAGCTCTTTGAAAGCTGAGCACATTGTTGCTCAGCTCAAGTAGTCTCAACATAACATCAGCTTGAAGAGGTTGTTGTGCAAGTCGTGTAGACAATTCAGGCTTGATAATCAACTTCTCCAGCACAAGTGCATGCCCAAGAATAAACTTAATCAGAGGGAGCAGATGGTTTAACCCAAAACTAAAAGCTCCAAAGCCAATGATCTCAACTCTCTTGAGATGTCTCGCCAAACATCCAAAGTTCCCCTTCCTTGAGCACAAGAAATCTTCTCCGTCAAAGTTAAAACTTTCTTTAGATTCTTCATCAACTTGAAACTGCACATAGAAACCCCATTTAAGAAACTTATTTCACACTAGATGTGGATCCCCAGGGAAAAAAATTAATAGCTCACTAAAATTTCAGACAAACAACTTTCATTTGTCTACTACAGATGCTAGTCAGTTTTACTTTATAATGAGTCTTAATCAATTTAAGCTTTTAAACCTGCCTAGACATATAAAGCATGTTCTCTTTCTAAGTGCTCATCGCTAAACTCTTGATAACGCCAAACGCCAGCAAAAGAACCTCCAGTACAACACTGCAGTTACATGAACTAAAACAGCTCAATATTGCCTAGACTGACGAAGTCATGAGCAAATTTGAAATGCTAGAACAAATAAGAATTCAAGATAGATCATCTTTATGTACTTCTAAAGTAGCAGCAAACTGAAAGTATCATGGTAAAGGAACAAACCTTCAACAATGGGCAGCCAGTCAGGTGTAGGACTAATTTTTCCAGGCACTGTGAACTTCGGAGATTGTATGCTATCCCAGGAAGGTCCCATTGACTAACCAGTCCATGTAGAATCAGATTCTGACATGTTAAGGACGGAGGCGGCACTCCTTTCATCTCCAAAAGGGACAAAATCTAAGCACATTGAGCAAGCAACATAGAAAATCTGATCAAAACTAGTCTTCCTGTTTAACACGAATAAATAATAATGAAACTACAGTCCATCCAAATACAATATCCTTTGACCCTATCTCCCAGTCATGAAAAGGCCGACCGATAAGGATAGACTAAAAATAAAAATTAACAAGAGAATCTCTTTAATAATCGAGACTATTTACATATGCTCCTCATGTCGAACTCAAGATATCTGAAGGATCCGAAAATTCCAGTGGTTGTTCACGTGAGACAATGAACCTCAGTATTGACTAAACTTTCCAAGTTAATTTATCCACTGCCGTCGTAAAATATTGTAAGAACACTATTTAAGATGATTATGGAATGACAGCCTGATGCGACAAGAGAGCATGATGCCGTTCTGTCTATCCAAGATGACTAGGTCAACTAAACTTTGTTATATTTGCAAATAATTGTACTTTCTCTATAAACTGAAAGGTTGAAAATTCAAGAAACCTTTCTGGAATAATCTCTTTCCGTTTGAAAATTGAGGCGTCTAAGGACGCTGCCCTGAGTAGCATCCACGATAAAAAGCAATATCCAGCGGCATTCATGGTCCCGAAAATTGTGCGATCCATTTATCAGAGATTAAAGATAGGGAAGAAGCTCCAAGGCTCACGATATCATCTTATGTCATAACTCGGACCACAGAGTGACCAATCATCCTATCTGCCAATAGCTAATTACACATGAGTCCACAATGATTAGACTTGATGAGGTCACTCAAGTGGGGAAACATACAGCATTTACACGGAACCCATTCAACAGGAGCACGTCTTAATAATGGTAAAAATATTGAGCATGTACCTGCAAACACCAATCACCAAGGGTGATTGTAGGAACTCCGCGCAGCTTCTCAAGAAATTCCTTCAACAGGTCGCAGGCCATCCTAATGTCACCAGGCACATGCACACGAGGTAGAATTTCGAAGTTCAAGTCGGCTTCGACCAGAGACGAGATATCCTCAAGCGACATACGCTCTGCTGCCTCAGAACAAGAGCACGTCCCTGCTACACGCATCCTCAGCAAATGCGGAGCCCTAATCCTCCGTAGGTCAAACAGATTGGAGATGCTGAGGAACAAGTGTTTTACACTTCTTGTTGAATCTAAAACAACATTGTTCAAGCCCAGGCACTGACCCAACTCAAGGGACTCTAAAACAGGACTTCCCCTCAAAATACTCTGTCAGGATATCATCGCTCAAGTTCACATTAGACAGCAACAAGACCTTGAGACGAGGCCAATTAATACTAGTCCTACCCAACGAGAAACAGCATCGACTAACTTGCAGGCGCACCAAGCTACTCGAGCAAAATAAGAAGTGCGGCAGAATATACATGGCCTGCAAACTGGTATCCAGCTCCAGGCAGAGATCCTCCACGTGGCGCTGCTCTGTGAAGCGGAGCCACTCCTCGAGCTTGGGGCTATCGGCCTTGTCGTAAAAAAAGCCATTGACGTGGAATTTCTTCAACTCCGAGGTCGAGGTGTGCTGGCTCAGGACGCTGTCGACGATGGACCGGAAGTCTAAGGAGCGGGCTCTGTGATGGCGTGGCCGGACTCTATTGAATACGAGGTTGGTGGTGGTGGTCCTCCATCTGTATCGCCACCGCTTGGAGAGGACGCTGGTCCTCACAACGTCTTCGGTGGGCAGATACGAGAAGATGTCGCGGATTGCGTGGTCAGGCAATGCGCTGATGAGATCCCTAGGGCTCGGAGGAAGAGGAGGAGGTCGGTCGCCGGAGGACTCTGGGCTGAGCAAAATCCTCCGGCGCTGGGAGGTGTCCGCCACGAACTTGAAATTCTAGGGTTTCTGCCGACGTTCCCCCAGGTTTCCATGGATTTTTCCAATTTATTTTTCCTTTACTTTCTATGCAAGCAATCAATTAGGTATCAACTCGATTTGGAATCTATCTTTTTTCCTATTTGATCCGATTTCCTATTTTTTAATTAAAAGAAATATTTTTATTCAAAACAAAACCAATCCTAAAAAGTCACAGTTTTGGAATCTATCTTTTTTCCTATTAGATCCGATTTCCTATTTTTTTTATCAAAAGAAATATTTTTATTCAAAACAAAACCAATCCTAAAAAGTCACAATTCTTTATCGAACTTTTTTCTCTTCCGGGTTCTTTATCAAGCATTTTGATTTGTGAAATGAAATAGCAAGGGAATAAATAATAATCTCATGAAAATAAAATAAATTAGAATAAGCATGGAGAGATTCTTTTTATTCAATTAATAGGATAATGTAAAAATAACATCCACAAGCTTGAAACTCTTTTTAATCGGTTTTAATTACACAATAATTAAATTTTAATATCATATTATCATTTCTTTCATTATAAATTTGATATGTAAATTATAGTTTACTCACACCTAATGATAATCATAAACAGTAATTCATAGAACTATATAATTATTTCTGGTGATTATAAGTTAGTCAAGCTATCAAAAAAAAAAATTAATGTGCAACCATACAAATCATGAATTGTTAATAGTCTGTGCAATAAATTTATTATTGATCAAGTATAATTAAAATCACATTAATTAATTATGGTAATTTACATCTAGATTATTTAATTTTAATAATTGATTTATCTTATAATATAACTTTCATTTAATTAGGTAATTTAATATTTGACAACTTAATCCAAGTATGGTTGCTTATGCACCTAGCATGCACTTCATTAAATTATGGAAAAACCAATCATAATATTGGCATGAAACTAAATTAAAGGCTTCAAGGGTTACATAAGGACTAGTAGGGGATGTTAGGTTCTTACCCTTGAATCTACCCATTGACATGCATGCTTGCTTTGACCCAAATTTTACTAAAGTGAAAGCAAGTTATGTTTCGAATTGAGCCGAAACTGATTGGTAAAATCTTCATTTCTTTTTATGCACTCTTCGTTGCTGATCACGAACCTACAAGTTCACCAAAGATGGCATTGGTCGAACAAAAAGTCAGTATTCTCATTAAAAAAAAAAAAAAAGATCCTCATAGACACATAATTATTGATAATTAATAATTAAAATCCAGCTACTTTGGATTTAAAAACCTAGGCTATTTCAAATCTTAATGAAATATATAATAAAAACTGAAAAAAGTAGCATGTCCTGTAGTTGGATTTCCCAGTTTGTTTTGTTTTTCAAAAAGTTAAACTAAATCGAATCGTCTAGTTCTATCCGCAAACCTTTTTGTCGGGAAAAAATCACCTCAAACCCAATTAGACCACACAAAAAAAAAAGGGTTATGTTAAATTTGAGTTTTAATTTCATTTAGACAGACAAGTACTTGAAGTTTGTGTTATTTGAATCAAACACGAGTGAAGGAGCTCATAAGTTTTTGAATAGTGCAAGTAGTCGCTTTACTTGGAAACAAGGGGTTGTGCTGAAACTAAAATCAAACTCTAATGCTGTCTATGCAGTAACAAGTAGATACGCGAAGATTTCAAAATGCAGATCATTATAATCAGGGTTTGCTTAATCTTTCAAAGTTGCAGATAAATATGATACCTCTAAGTTTTCTATTTTGCCTTAAGAAGAAGAGAAGGCTGAGCAATATCGTAACCAAAAAAACCTTTCATATGTCGATAATTCAAGACACTACCATTAACCTCTTTCCTTAAGAGGTTCATATTTACAACTAAACTAATATTGTCATAGCTCATGTAATTTTACTGTCAAAAGAGTGTGAACAAGAATGAGCAATGTAGTGCCTAGAGCAACGTAGCATTGACATGTGATTAACAAGAATCCACCAAGGACGCCAATTAGAAAGGATAATCGAAGATAACTTCAGCATTTTTGGAAGCTCTTTGATAGCTAAGCACATTTCGGCTGACACCAAATAGTTTCGAAAGAACAGCAGCTTGATTATTTTTCTGTCCCTTTCGTGAGTGCAAATCAGCCTTGATAATCATCTTCTCCAGCACAAGTGTATCCCCAAGAAGAAACTTAATAAGGACGTGCAGATGTTTCGATCCAAAACTATTAGCTTTGAAACCGATGATCTCAATGCTCTTGAGATGTTTCTCCAAACATTGAAAATTCCCCTTCCGTGAAAATAAAAAATCTTCTTCATCATAGTTAAAATGGTCTTTCCATTCTTTGTCAAGCGTATACTGCACAAAGATACCCCATTTTAGAAACTTACTGCCTCACTTGTCACGCCCCGATCCTCAGGCACGCACACATTCCTTACTTTTGGTCGATTTTAAAATGCGATATCCCAGGACTATGTATCGCCGACCCTTTCATTTATATATGCACATGCGGAAGCAGTTATAATTCCCCAGACAATAAAGCAATGGGATAGAAAAGCAGGCCATACATTTTTCTTACTGAAAATTCACAACAACATCTTTTTACATGCAAACAAGGTCTGACAAGACAGGATAGGATTTCGGTCCTTATTCGGATCGTACTCGATGTCATACTCGGGGTCCTCCTCCACGTACTCCTCTTTGGGTTCCTCAACAGGGATCTCCTCATCAGATTCATGCTCCTTAGGCTCCTCATCCAGGTCCTGAAATGGTTATTCAATAACCACTGAGACCACGTCTCAGCAAGTTCTACCTCCTAAGACCCGATTAGTAAACTAATACACATTAGGGTTGCCTATGCACAACATGAGTCGAGGGACTTACCTTGGCCTCGATTCCACCTGCATATTAGCACGAGATCATATAGACACCCAAGCAATAACATCACAGATCGAAACATCGATCTAATCGACTTAGTCGATTACACGCCAACAATACCACTCACGGTCATTTCCATTCAGTCAATCAATTGATATCATACGATCCACACATCTATCAATTCATATCATCTATTAAACCATCCCATCTATTCATCCATCAATACAATTATGGCTCGCACAAGCTGAATTGGATGCAATGCTCTCACAAGCTGATATAGATGGTAGCTCGCACAAGCTGATATATACATAGATGATAGCTCGCACAAGCTGATATATGGATAGATGATAGCTCGCACAAGCTGATATATACATAGATGATAGCTCGCACAAGCTGATATATGGATCGATGATAGCTCGCACAAGCTGATATATACATAGATGATAGCTCGCACAAGCTGATATATGGATCGTTGCTCTCACAAGCTGATAAACGATCATTGCTCTCACAAGCTGATATATATATAGATCGTGCTCGCACAAGCTGATAAAACGATCTTAGCTCACCAGAAGCTGCCGCAATATATATGTATATCATAATTGCTCGCCTAAGCGGATACATATATAAACCAATGCTCGCCAAAGCTGATATTTCAATAATAAACCAACTCATATCTCAATTCAATCAATCAATCAATCCAATCGATTCAAAATGGTCATACAAACCAATTACGGTGCTAAAAGCCAACACCGGGTATTTTCAAGTTAAATACCACAACTTCATCAATTTCACACAATTCCACACTTTTGGAATTATTAACCATAATCATCAATCACTCAATTTCTCAATTTAAACATACAATTAACACAAACCTACCGCACTGCTGCGATCAGCTCGAAATTCTAACGATCGGCCATCTACCAATCAATCATTTAATCTCAATAAATTCCAAATCATATTAGCGTAAATCCCTAAAACATCACAATTTATTTAATTCCATGCAACGTAGAGCTCAAATAAATAAACGAACTGCGCCACGACGATCAGCACGAGATTTCGGTCGTCGGCCATCTCAATCTTAATTTTCCGAAAAATAATTAATTAATAAATATTAAAAATTCAATTTAACTCAAAATAAAGCCCGATTAATTAAACGGACTTCATCACGGTCATCAGCATAATATTCCGGTCATTGGCCATCCAAGTTGGATTTTCGGAAAATAAATAATTAATTAATTTAATTCCGAAAAATAAATAAATAAACACAATAATTCCAATTTAGCACCATATGAAGCTCAATTAAATAAACGGTCTGCGCCACCATCATCAGCATAAAATCCCGGTCACTGGCCATCCCAGTTGAATTTCCGGGAAATAAATAATTAAATAATTAATTTCGAAAATTAATATTTAATTCCTAAAAATTCCAATTAGGCCCGAATTGCTTAATTAACACCCGATAAGGGACGGGAAAAATCCCAAGAAGCATCCAATAAATACTACAAGTAATTCTCTATCTAATTACACTAATCACACAACTAATATGCAAATCAATTAACTAATAATCACTAATCAATTCTAATCTAACAACCTAATTACACTTAATTAACACTAATCAACCTTTAAGCGTAATTAGCAAACTAAGTAGGCATTAGTGAGTAAAACTCACTCAAAACGACGAGCTCCACGCGAGGATCGACTTTCCCCAAAGCGGGCCGAGCATCCGGGCTCGGGAAGGCGGCCAAAACGGGCCAAAACCCACTGTCATACCCATTTTCTGTACTCTCTGATCGCTGCTGTTTGAGGCCGAATTCGGGGCTGAGATGGCGAGGCAAGACCGGCGGAGGGCGAGGGGAGCTTCGGCGGGTCGAGGTGACGGCGCACGGTGGCCGGAGGAGGTCGGACGGCTCCGGCGGAGCTCCACCGCGTCTGAAACAGCTGCTGGAACGGAAGGCTGAGCGAGGGGAAGGTCGAGGCAGGCAGAGCACGGGACGGCGATGAGTGGCGCTGCTGGCTGTTCATTCGGCTTCCCAGATCTACTAGGTTTCGGACAACCCAAAGAAGAAGAAGAAGATTCAACGGCAGTAGCAGGGAGAGAGGAAGGCGGAGGGTGTGCGGGCAGCGGCGGTGTGCGACGGCGTGCGGCGGCTCCCGGCTTTGGTGGGCAACGACGGCGGCGAGAAACGGCGACGACAGCTCGGTCTTCGGTGGTCTTCCGCTTGCTGGTTCCTCGCACATCAAGAAGAAATGGGGAAGAAGAAGCACCGACGGAAGGGAGAGAGAGGAAGAAGAGAAAACCAATTTCTCTCCCCCTCTTTGGTCTTCGAACGGGGCCCACCATAGGGCTGTCTTCCAACCACCTTTTCAAGGCCCAAAATACCCCTTCTAGAAGACTTTGGGTAATTTAAAATATTGGGTCTATGGGCATACGAATTTGCTAGGTTTTCTTCCCAAATTGAACCTTAATCCCACTTGAATCAAATCAATTTGACCCCCATAATTTCATTCAATATTTCATCGTTCCAATTGGTATTTTTCCTTACCAATGTAGCCTACTTGCATCCCAATTTCACAATCCCTGGCTTCAATTGAACGAAAACGGCCCTATTTATCCAGTCGAAATTAGAACCCGAAAATCTGGATGTCACATCACTGAAGTTTCAAAACAAAAAAAAACTTTCATTTGTCCACCACAAAAGCTAGTTAGTTTTACTTTATTTTGAGTGTTAATGAATTTGAACTCTTAAACGCGCCCACACAATAAAATATCTCTCTTTCTAGATGCTCATCATTCAAGTATAAGTTCAAGATCCCAACGCTGCATGGCAGCAAAATAACCTCCAAAAGATAATGCTACATTTATTTTAGGACATGAACTAAAACAGCTTAAAGTGGCCATGCACAAATGTTGAGTAGACTGATCAAGTTACAAGCAAATTTCAATTACGGTAACAAGTAAGAGTTTGAGATTGATAATCTTTATGTACTTCTAAAGTTTTAACTCACTATTCAAACATTCATTGAAAATGGAAGCAACACAAGAAGCGAACTGAAGATAGTATAGCAAAGGAACAAACCTTGAATACATGTAAGCCATTCAGGTGTATGGTTAATTTTTCCAGGAACTCTGAACTTCCCAGCATGTATGCTATCCCGGGAAGGTCCCTTTGTGTAATTGGTGTGTGTAGTGTTAGATTCTGACATTTTGACAATGGAGATGGCACTCCTTTCATCTCGAAAAAGGACAGAACCTAAGCACATTGAGCAAGCAACAAAGAAAATTTCATTAATATTTTTTCCTGTCTAAAATTAATAAAGAATAACCAAACTACATTCCATCCAAATATGTTATCCATTGACCTTGTCTCCCAATCAAGAAAAAACCAATAAGGATACTACAGGCAGAAATGAAAAAGATAATTTGTTTAAGACTATTTACATATGCTTCTTGTATAAACTTGTGATCTTTGAAGGATTTGAAAATCCTAGTAGTTGGTCACATGAGAAAACAACCTTATTATTTCCAAGTGACTCTATCCATCTATCCATTGCCATTATATGAGATGATTATGGAACAACAGCCTATAGTGATGAGATAGTATGACCGGTCCTTTGAACCTATGGTGACTAGGTCCCTTATTCCTATAATCTCTTAATGTATTTTTCTTGTGAAAATCATGCGTCTAAGATCGTTGCATTGATATCCTATCTAGTGAACATTCATTGTCCCAAAATTTGAGTCATCCTAGATCCATTTATTGGAAATTAATAGGAGGGAACGAGCTCCCAGGTCAACAATAGACATCATCCTATATTTGTCTATGATTCCCGTGATGAAATACTAGAGTGCCACAAAAAGCCGAGGTTACTTGGCCCGGGCAACAAACATTGCCAAACACTACAGACACCATTCAACCCAACCCGAGCATGTGGTAAAATTATTGAGCTTGTACCTTCAAACACCAGCCACCAATGGTGATAATAGGAACTCTGTGCACCTTCTCAAAAAGTTCTTTCATGACGTCATAACACATGCTCTTATCACCCGGCGAAAAGTTCGAATGGAAAAAACTAAGTCCGCTTTAACCAAAGAAGATACATCATCAAGTGTGAATATACGGCGCTTCCACATCCCCGATACACGCAATGACAGCAAATGCGGGGCCCAAATTTTCTCCAGCAGAAAGTTATCGGCACCAATGAGTAGCAAGTCTTTCACACTTGTTGAATCTATTATAACGTTCTTTATGCGCCAACACTGCCGCAGCTCGAGGGACTCTAAAACAGGACTTCCCCTCAAGATTCGCCGGAGGAAATCATCACTCAACTCCGCATATTCCATAGACAAGACCTTAAGACAAGGCCAGCTGACAGTCAGGTCCCACGAGAAACGGCACAAACTGACTTCGAGGCGCACCAACCAGCTCCAGCAATACAAGGACGGTGGCAGTATATACTTAGACCGCATCTCGGTGATGAGAGACAGGCAGAGATCCTCCACCCGGCGCCCCGCCGCAAAGTGGAGCCAGCGGTCAACCTTGGGGCGGTCGGCCTCATCGTACTGTAAGTCGGTGACGTGGAATTTCTTCACCGTGGGTGAGGTGCACTGCCTCAGGACGCTGTCAACGAGGGACGGGAAGTCGAAGGAGGAGGCGTCGTGATTGCGAGGCCGGACTCCATTGAATGCGAGGTGGGCGGTGGACGTCCAAGTGCACCGCCAGCGCTTGGAGAGGACGCTGGTCTTGACGACGTCTTTGAGGGACAGAAACGAGAAGATGTGGTGGATCACGGCGTCCGGCAAGGCGCTGATTAGATCCCAGGGCTCAAAGGAGGAGGAGGGCGGTTTCCTTTGGTGCGAATAGGACGGTCGCCGGAGGATTTCTGGTGGACGGAGTGCGTCGCCATGGATTTGAAATTCTAGGGTTTCTGCCGATGTTCTCTTGAGGTTTCCAAGGATTTTTCATTTTCATTTTTTTCTACACGAGCAATCAATTAGTTATGGATACAATTTGTAATCTATCTTGTTTTTTATTCGATCCGATTTCCTATCCTTTTTTAAACACACTGCCTTATCCTTCCATTTTTTATATATATTTTTCCTATTTTGTTGCTGAAATTTTTTTTATCGAAACTTTTCTCTTTCCAGTTCTTTATCATGCATGACTAAATAAAGAATTTGATTGCAAAAACAAATTAGAAGATTTCGATGTGAGAAAAGAGGTGGAGGACTACAATTAAAATTTATGCTTAGAGAAAAAAAAGTAAATTAAGTAATTGACTTACGTGTTATGCTAATTTGGTCGGTATTTTCTTTTATTTTTTTCTTAACAAATGCATGTTCATCAAACATTTAGGATAATAAAATTCTAATTTTGGTTGTGTCGGCTCTTCCCTATTTTTCAATTAGGGAGAGAGCGAACCCTGAGCCTTTGATTTGCAAAATGAAATAGCAGGAATAGACTAAAATAAACTAAAATAATAAATGCAAAATAAGATTCTTTATAATCGATTCACCGAACAATTTAAGAACAACCATCCGCAAGTTTGAAACTCTTTTTAATCAATTTTAATTTTATGATGATTAAATCCTAATATCATAATATCGATTCTTCATATTATAAAGATATGTCACTTATTATTTACTTGCAATCGTAAACAATATTTAGTAGAACCATATCATAACTCCTGGTGTTTATAAATTAGTCAAGAATTATTATGACCTTTATTATAATATCTAGGGCAATTTTCAAATAAGGGTATGAAGTATTATCATTTTCTCAAATAAATGTCCGAAGTGAATTTTTTTTTTTAGATAAGGACATGAACTACTCTCATTTTTTTCAAATAAGGATATGGAGTTGATCTTATTTCAAATAAGGGCTTGGAATGGCCATGTTAGTCTAAAAAAATGGTTCGAACTCATCGGTTGATCAAGAGCACTTCCATCATTTAAATTCTTTTTATTTTCTTTCCCCTTTTCTTTCTTTTTTCCTTATTCAGTTTTTTCTATAAAAAAAAAACACAAACTCAAAAAAGAAAAAAAGGGTAAAACTTAAAAAAAAATAATAATAATAAACCGAGTACGAAGGCTAGGCTAGCTCTCCTGCTTTATGGACACTACCCCATCACCAGCGAGGCATTGGCCATGGTTGGTGGGGTCTTCAACGAGTGACAACCCTCGCTAATCAGAGGCAAAGGCCAATAAGCTCTCACAGAATTCCGCATGATCATCTTATATATTAGGAAATAATAAAATATATCTAAGTTGCTTGCTATATATATATATATAATGAATAGTATTGAAAGAGCATTAGAATAAACTAATGTAACCAAGTTTCCATACCCAAATTTTATTGTTTGCAAGAGTAAAGTAAATCACTGATTATTTTATTTGATTTTCTAATCGACCCACCATAAACTAATTAGTGATGACTCTTATTTTATTTTTTATTTTTTTTTTTTTTTGATGACCCAGGGAACCTCCGACGCCGCTTCGCGGGGAGAGTAAACCCTGGAGCGCCGGGGGCCCCCACCGCTGACCCCCAAGCGCAGGTAAGTCGCGCGTTGAGCATTGAAGCACTGCGTCCACGAAGTCTCGAACTCTTCCCCTTGGCGTGGAGGGTACCAAGCCTTAACCGCGCGGCCACCGCGGGCGGTGGTTAGTGATGACTCTTATTATAAATCATTTACATGGTAAAAACTTGAACCTAAGTAGCAAATTGCCATGATTTTAGGAGAGCCCAAGTTAAGTTTAGGCTAAAAAATTTATTAACTGAACCCTAAGTGATGCACATCGAGGGAAGGTCGCGACAAAGGCAAACCAAAAACAAATGAAAATTACCAAGAAAGGGGAAAACATGAGCTCAAGGTATCAGTCGGAGGCCGTTAGACATGGCTTAGGTGTAGTCAAGTCGCCGAAAGACTCTCTCGCCCTTTGCCACCGCCAGTTACCTTGCTGGCCTAGTCCCGACGACCAACTTCAATTGAGCTGCCCCCTTTGCCTTGCTCTGCCACCGACCTCCGTTCTGTGTTGTTGGAGCAAATCCCAAAGGACGGGGAGGAAAGGGGAAGGAAAACAAGAGGGCTGGGCTGGGGAAGGGAAAAAGATAAAAAAAAAGAAAGGGGCTGGCCCATGCGGGGGAAGAGGGAAAAATGGATTGGCCCAGGCGGGAGAAGGGGAAAAGGAAAAAGAGGCCGGGTTGGCCTTGCGCCAGTCCGATTTCAGGTGTGCAAGGCAAGCGAACATAGCCCGATCTATTATGCTCGTCCGCCGTCCGCTGCCACCGAGCTTGGTAGGGACCCCCCGCCAGAACCCCTTTTAGCACCCCATTGGTCCTTGTCTCGGCCAACCGAGGCCGCGACTCATTGGTGCACACCTGTGCTCGATTTCGAGCATCAGTGAGCCTCCCCTGGTCTCCATGACGTGTCCATTTACCGTCCGTGCCGAACGTCGTTGCAAACTTGGGCCTTAATCGGATCGGTTTTTGCTTCCCGGACGGTGCCTACCACATGTTCGACGAAATGCCTAAATGAACTTCGTCCGATTACTTTTGGTTTGCAGTCCATCGTCGGTGCCCGTCGCTCGTCAGATGCGTTTTGATGGATCCCTAAAGCTATCTTCCACTTCGTGCGCCTTCATTTTATCGCTTTGTTTGCCGATATTCTGGTTTGGCGAGCTTCGACCTTGCAAAGTCCATTTTCTGATCTTCCTGGGGATGCAGACCGAGCGTAGGAAGAGAGAACAAAAACGGAGAATTAGGTTTTTTGGGCGGGCTTTGGTGCCTTTGGGCTTATTGTAATTGCGGTGGACTTGAGGCTATATTTAAATAGGCTTGGGCTTGATATGTGAACCTGGGCTAAAGTACTAGGAAGGGTAAACCATCAGAAAGAAAAAAGGTAACGATAGTATTCAGCCGTTGCCAAAGAGATTATTAAAAAAAAAAAAATGATAAACTAGCTCTAATAAATAAATAAAAATTGAAAAAATTACAAAGAGAAATTAATCAAAATGAAATGGGTAGAGATAGTTACCCTCTTTGCACAATGGTCATAAAATACAAAAATTCTTGACCAACTATACAAGTCACATTTTTTCATGATTTGTTAAAAATTACTCTTTCTTAGCATTCAAACATATCTTAATAATTCTTCAACTTTTTATACTCAAATTATAATTTATCACATTTGATTCAGACATTTATACTATTAGGTTAAATCTATAGATAGAAGTTGCTATATTAAAATGCTTCCATAATTTGTAATTTCACAACTTATTTTTGAAAAACAAAATTCAATATCCCTCTATTCTGGAAGATAATATGTTTTAAAATTTTTTGATTTGGAAAATATTGATATGACAAGACAACAAAGTTAAGGGGACTAACATGCGGTGTTCATGTCACAGCCACAATAGCTTGAAAAATAAAATAAATTTACCGAAAAGTACTAAAGAGGGAAAAGTAAAAGAAACAAAAGAGCGGAACGATTGCCTTCGGTGGCTTGCAAAAGTTGAAGTCCGCTATGAAGAAGGTTGAGTGATTTTTTTTAGAACTTTTTGCCAAAAAAAAAAAAAAAAAAAAATCAAGTGATTTGAATATATTTCATTTATTATATATATATATTATAGCTTATTTTAGCTCTAAGTTTATGTTGATAGAATCAGCTGCATTAAAATACTTGAATAATTAACAAATATACGACTTATTTGTGAAAACATTATTTCCACGACTCTCTTATTTTTGAAAAAACATTATGATACTTTCTTTTGGAGTATTTTATATTTTAAGAATAATAGGTGTGGCAGGTACATTAACATGGCCCTCGTGTGGGCTCATGCCACGGCCACAATAATCCAAAACAAGAAAAGGAATAAGTACAAATGTAGTGAAAAAGGAAAATTACCAAAAAGAGAAGGATATGATAGTTGCTCTCTGTAAGTAGTAATTTTCATAGGCTCTTGAGAATTATTATCTGAAACTATCTAAATTTATTTCCATTTTTATCCAAAGTTTAGATATCTTTCTTTTTTGAATTTTGAAGATAAATAAGAAGAGTTTGTGGGTCTAGTCTCTGTTCTGATTAAAGCTTTGGGGAAAATGCGAATAAGGCCTAATTTTTGGCTCCATCGCTGTCGGGGGCCACAGGCAAAAGGCTTAAAGAATCCTCCATACAAGGCTTGGATTGAATTGTTTGCAAATCCAACTGGAAAACGTCCCCGTCCACAATCACCTCGTCCTTCCGGTCGGGATGAAACCCGAAGCTCAATGGATTACATCAGTCAATTGCCCGGTGCCATCATCCTTCATATCTTCTCCTTCTTGGCCACTGTTGGGAATAACGGATCCCCGAAAACCGGATTCGACACTAAATCGAACCCTTAAATCAATGCGGAAGACGAAGCCCGGGAATAACACGTATCACCGATTATAAAGCACACCATGGATTCGAGCGTACCTTGTTAGCCACAGATTAGACACCAATGCTGAAGATCGAGGAAGAAATTCCGATTCGATGATGTCAATTTGCCTTGAAAAGGGAAACGGCGTCGCCTTGAGCGTTTGGAGAAAAAAGGAGGGAGAGGAACGTACGTTGGAATTGTGCCAAAAGGTGTCTTTGCCTCTCTCTCCCCCCTTTTATACCTTCCCCCATTCACGGGCCCTATTCCCGTGGGCCGGCCTTTTTGGGCCCAACTTGGGCGGACGGGCCAACTCAGGCCCATCAATAAAGAAAATCCATCATCTCTCACTCGCACATGGTGGTCCAAAACCAACATGGGCGGACAGGCCCTACTCAACCCCATCAGAGAAAAATCCATCATAGACTCTCTCTTAACATAGTGGGCTGAACAGAATCCTCTTTTCCTCTCTTCAACATTCATACCGGTGAATAATCCGTGCGACCAGCATACTTTGAGAGCTCGTTGCCATACATCTGTTAGGAATATATAGCAGCTCATAATGGGCATCACATCCTGAGTAGATTTAGTATGCAGTACCCTAGATCGATCGATCACATTTATATCTCTCTTGATCTCTTTTAAACAATGATATATATATTGTATTCACAATTATGATTATCCCAAAGACAGTCATAATTGGTTAACCGGTGAATACAAAACTACAATGTGATTCTCCAAATTCGATCTTCCTCTTTCCTTCAAACTCTCAATTTCAGTTTAGCTTGCTTTTCTAGAAATGCCCCATTAGATCGAATCAAACTCATGACCATTGGCAACATTCTAAGATAGCAAACACTAAA
Organism: Eucalyptus lansdowneana; assembly: GCA_017140395.1. Taxonomy (NCBI): domain Eukaryota; kingdom Viridiplantae; phylum Streptophyta; class Magnoliopsida; order Myrtales; family Myrtaceae; genus Eucalyptus; species Eucalyptus lansdowneana. The sequence goes on along the minus strand of CM029487.1, from coordinate 41,751,170 downwards.
TAGAAATCTTGAGAATAAGTAAGAGTCATGATGGGACTAAAATTGAGGAACTCTTTTCCTCAAGAGTCTCACACGACATAAAAGTTGAGATCAAACTTTTGCCACTCTTATTGGTCGTCTCATGCATACGTAGTATGAAATACGTATTACGGTATTAACTCCTTTCCCATGGAGCGTATGTCTACACCTTCAATACCGTACATATGATAGTTCAGACATACCCAATGTCTAACTTGAGTTCACGTATCTACTCACTCACAAAATTCATCAGAACTCACATCTGGCATCTTAGACAGATAAAGTAAAATATGTGGGGTATTTTACTTTCGGACATAGTAAGTATTATGTCCTCATCTTAACACTCAGTTAAGGCGACATACGTATTTTAAGCTTGAGCTCTCGATTATCACCTAGATAATAAGCTTAAAAACAGTCTCATCTCTATTTATCACACAGTAAACAGAGGCGATCACCCGTGTGAGTGGGCTAATCTTTTATCTGTCCGACATACTTTCTCAACTTAAAATAATGCACTGAGCATTAAGATGCATAAAGATCAAACAAAGATTCATAGGCATTAATGATGAAAACACAAATTCATCAAATTGTGAACACTTAGGGAAATTATAATATTCAGTACATCAGCCTCTACACAAACCTAGATATTTCATATGGCCACAAAGCACATATCTAGGTATTGGCTTTGTCATAGGATCTGCTACCATTCTATGCGTAGTATGTACTCTTAGTTCACATCTTTTCGTGCAATCATATCCTTGACAAGATTATACTTGATATCTATATGTTTGGTCTTGCCATGATATTTTGGATCTTTGGTGTACGCTTTCGCTGCTTGGCTATCACAGTTAACCAATAACAAATCTGCAGCACTTCCAATAACACCTAAATGATCCAAAAATCTCTAAAGCCAAACACTTTCTTATACTGCTGCTGATAATGCCACGAGCTCAACTTCCATCGTGGACAAGGCTATGCATGTTTGTTTCTTATAACTCCAACATATGGTGCCATCATTCGGTAAGAAAACAAACCTAGAGGTAGATTTCCTTTCATTTAAATCTCCTCCCCAATCAAAATCAGGATAGCCTTAGAGTCGCAGATCCTTTCCTTGATAACTCAATGTATAATCAGCAGTCCCCTTTAGATACCTCAGTATTCTCTTAACGGCTTTCCATTGTGCTTGACCTGGATTGGATTGGTAACTACTCACCATTCCAACTGCAAAAAACATATGTCAGGTCTTGTACACATCATAGCGTACATTAAGCTTCCAACAGCACTAGTATAAGGAACATGTTTCATTTGTTCCTTCTCTTGTGGAGTCCTTGGACACAGTCTATGGCTCAATCCTTCACCTTTTGCAACAGGAGTGTCTATGGGTTTACAATCTTGCATATGAAATCATTCAAGAATCTTATTTACATAGGTTTCTTACAAAAGAGACAACGATATCTTCGAACGATCTCTTGAAATCTTAACTTCAAGAATGTATGCAGCCTCATCCATATCCTTCATCTCAAAGTTAGAAGACAACCATCTCTTGACAGTATTAACAAACTCCATATTGCTTCCGGCAATTAGTATATCATCAACATATAATGATATGATCACAAATTGATCCTTGGATCTTTTGATATATACACAATGATCCTCTTCAATCATTGTAAAATCATATGCCATTATGGCATTATGAAAATGTATATACCATTGTCTTGATGACTGCTTAAGGCCATATGTCGATCTCAAAAGTCGACATACCTTACCTTCTTGGCCTTCCACTATGAAACCAGCAGATTGTTCCATATATATTTCTTCCTCTAATTCTCCATTGAGGAAAGCAGTCTTTACATCCATCTGATGTAACTCAAGATCCATATTAGCCACTATTACCAGAATAATGCGAATCGAGGTAAATCTCACTACAGGAGAAAATGTATCTTCATAATCAATTCCTTCTTGTTGATTATACCCCTTCGCCACAAGACGAGCCTTATGCCTTTCTATCGAGCCATCAGCCTTTCGCTTTATTTTGAGAACCTAGTTGTTACCAATAGCTCTGCGTCCTTTTGGAAGATCAACCAGTTCCCAAACATGGTTTGACTTCACTGACTCCATTTCCTCTTCCATTGCATGAATCCATTTTTCCTTACTAGGGCAATTTAGAGTTTTATTAATTATTTCTTGGCTCATCCTCATCTTGTGGAGCAATCATAAAAGTTTCCCCTTCAATGTCAAAACGTCGACGGGGAATACTTTGGCAACTTGTTCACCGTATGGGAAATTGCACACTTAGCACATCATTCCCCATTATGCTCCCACTAGGATTAGATAATGATAACGACATCTCATCATATGGTTGCAATTGAGAATGAGTTGAATTCAATTCATCACTTCTCATATTACTCCCACTTGGACGAATTCCATTAATATCATTATCTTGATCCAAGATTTCAAAATAGGAAGTAATCTTCCCCTATTTCGCCCTTCTTAGGAAATTCATCCACTAAGAATGTGACATCTCGTGATTCAAATTCAGTTATAGTCCCACTTTCCTGCTCACCTATGAACACATACCCTTTCAAGTGTTTGGAGTATCTCATGAAAATACTCTTATTTCCTTTGGGACCCAATTTCCCAAACTTGTGAGAGGACTCATGTGTATAGGTAGCACAACCCCATGGCTTAAGAAAACTTAAGTCCGGTTTTCTACCTGTCCATAACTCATATGGAGTGGAAGTAATTGATTTGGAAGGCACCCGGTTAAGTATATAGGCAGCAGTTAACAACGCATCACTCCGAAAAGTGATAGGTAAGTTAGCATGCGCCATCATGGACCTAACCATTTCCAGTAGGGTTCTGTTTCTTCTTTCCACAACACCATTTTATTGAGGAGTATATGGAACAGACAACTGTCTTTCTAGTCCTTTTTCATCACATAATTTTCTGAACTCATCAGATAAATATTCTCCACCTCGATCGGATCTCAATGCTTTTATTTTCTTGTCTAATTGATTTTCTACCAAGTTCACAAACCTTTTGAAACAACTTAATGCTTCAGGTTTATGAGAAATCAAATAGACATATCCGAATCGAGTATAATCGTCTATAAAAGTGATGAAATAAACAGCCCCATGCCTTCCTCTCACATTCATTGAACTACAGACATCAGAATGGATTAAATGCAGATGAAATTCAGCTCTTTTTATCTTTTTCTAAATGGTTTCCTTATCGTTTTCCCTACTAAGCAATGCTCACATATGGGCAAATCGACTTTTTCAATGTTGCCCAACAAGCCCTCTTTGGCTAGTCTATTCGTATGTTGTTGGCCAATATGACCAAGTCTAGCATGCCACACATTCACATCATTATCATATGAAGTAGAAGCCGTGAAACAAGGGAATAACAAATATTGACATCACCACAGTCAACATTAAGTACAATAAAACCATTCAGAAAGTGACCACAATCATAGTAGTTTGTATCCAAATACAAATCAACACTGCTATTACGGAAGTTCACACTAAAACCAAGCTTAACTAACACCAAAACAGACACAAAATTTCGACGAATCTCCAGAGCATATAGAACATCAAGATGCGTCCACCATGCATGTTCAATTGGCAGGTGCCAATCCTTTTAACTTCAGCTCTGGAGTTATTTCCCTCTTAGATCCACTTAGTTCCAGTTGGTATCGTCGGAATTCCACGAAGGATCCTCTATCCTTCGCTATATGGTCTGTCGCTCCTGAATCTACAGTCCACAAAGGATTGGATTCAGCCAATAATACAGAACTTGACACATAAGCAAAGTTCTCAAATGTACAAGAGGTGTTTACCTTTCTCGGCTCACAACAGTTGCGAGCATAGTGACCTCTCTTGTCACAATTGTAACATTTCACCATTGACATTTTCTTCACTTGAGGACGTTTTCCTCTCTTGTGTTGGTCAACTCTTGATTTCTTGCAACAAGGACTTGATTCTTTGCATTCCCACATATTGAACGAATCAATACGCTTGCGCTTAGAGCTCAAAGCCCTTTCTGAGCTAGAACCAGTATTGCAAATGTCCGTTTTTGGCTCAAATGCCGTTAGGCGGTCCTCTACTAGCTCAAGGTGGCGCATGGCATCTTCAAGATCTTCCATAACATGGTCAAGAGCTTCTAGTGCTTCTTGCTTTTCCAGCACATATTGAATCTTCATATTCAATATTTCACAATTGTCACCGTTCATATCAGCAATTACGTTCTTAGTTGCTGAAATCATCGATTTGAACACATCAGACATACATGCAAGAATAATTAATGCCTATCATTTATGCATCCACTTTGCATAGACCCATCATATCAATGAACAATTTCAAGTAAGGTTTCAGAATTAAAAGGTCACTACGTTTCCAATCATCCTCCAAAATCCTAACTCAAAATTATTATTAATATGATTGTCATATGCAAAAACAATTCTATGAAGCTACAAAAGCTTCTAAAACTACCCACAGCTAATTACCCACAGCAACCAGCAATAATAGAAAGCAACAATATCTAACATCCAATAGAATAACAATGCTTTCACTTTAATACAACCATACATTACACTAAGCAATATATATAGAGATAAATATCAATAAAGAAAGAGATATTCACACTTAAAAACAAATATCTCAAACTAATCCAAGAAATAATTAGGGAATGTCCCTTCTAATCTATCAGTCAAAACATCTGAGAAATTTGAAGGCACATTTGCCAACCATGGAAAAACTTTTGGAGAGCTTTCATGTCGCCTCCAAGGCGCATTCACTTGGCGCCATGTAGCGCTCAATCTAAGGGTTGAAGTTTTGGTTAACTCAATCCTATAGTACTCTCTTACAAAAGCTTCCACTAGCCTCCTATAACTCGGGACCACGTTGACCTCCCATAGCCGATCAAACATTGCTTGCCATTCAGGTGGAAGAGTGTTTATTAAAGCCGGCACCTTCTCAAAATCTGGCATAAGATAACCATTCTAGATGATTTCCTGTATCATCTGATTGACCCTGACCACATGTGATACTAAATCACCATCATACCACCGATAATTAGCTAAATCTGACATCAGCCTTTTAAGTCTTGCATTTCCTTCGTCCGTTCTCGGGATTGCAGGCATCCTTGCATTGTGCATCATAGTTCCTGTAACAAATGCAGAACAAAAAATGGATCACTTATAATCCATAATGAACATAAGGGAAAATACATAATTTTCCATGATTCATGCAACAAATGCAGAATTAAAAATGGATTACTTATAACCCACATAGGCATGACTGAAAAAGAAACAAATTCCTTTTTTTTTTTTTTTTTTTTTTTTTTTCAAGTCAACGGTCAACGGTCGGTCAACGGTCAGCGGGTCAACGGGCGCGCGGGTCAGCGGATCGGTCGGGCCGGGTCGGACCGACCGACCGCACGTGCCGCGCGCGTGCGTGGGCTGACGTCACGCAGACGTCAGCCGGCACGTGCCGCGAGCTGACGTCACGCAGACGTCAGCCGGCACGTGCGCGGCATGCGCCAGGTTGATCGGGTCGGGTCGGGTCGCCGTCGGGTCGGGACTCCGGCAGGTGAACGGCCAGCCAACGGTCATCGGCGCTGACGTCATCGATGACGTCATCCCGGCGGTTACCGACCGTTGGGTGACGTCACGATGACATCAGCAAGTGACGTCAGCACGCGGCGGTTCGCCGATCGGCGCGTGCCGGTTCGCCGGTCGCCGGCGCGCATGTGCCGATTCGCCGACCGGCGCGTGTAGCGCACGTGCTGGCCAATGCCAGCGCTTTGGGCGCGTTGTGCCCACGTGCAGCGGCTTCCGGCCGCGCGGGTGGGAGCGTGTGGTGTCGTCCGACGGCGCACGACATGTCGCCGGACTCGTCTCGATGACCTCTTTCACCTAGTATGTTCAGAATTCGATTTTGACTTACGAAAACTCGAAAAAATGGCCGAACAGCGCTCGGGTGTCGGGATTTCTCGCCCCAATTCGTACGGCCGAATTTCTTTCGTCAAAAATCAATCAAAAACATCAAACAAGTTGGGAAAAACGTGAACTAGGGCTCTGATACCAATGTTGGGAATAACGGATCCCCGAAAACCGGATTCGACACTAAATCGAACCCCTAAATCAATGCGAAAGACGAAGCCCGGGAATAACACGTATCACCGATTGTAAAGCACACCACGGATTCGAGCGTACCTTGTTAGCCCCAGATTAGACACCAATGCTGAAGATCGAGGAAGAAATTCCGATTCGATAATGTCAATTTGCCTTGAAAAGGGAAACGGCGTCGCCTTGAGCGTTTGGAGGAAAAAGGAGGTAGAGGAACGTACGTTGGAATTGTGCCAAAAGGTGTCTTTGCCTTTCTCTCTCCCCCCTTTTATACCTTCCCCCATTCACGGGCCCTATTCCCGTGGGCCGGCCTTTTTGGGCCCAACTAGGGCGGACGGGCCAACTCAGGCCCATCAATAAAGAAAATCCATCAGCCACAAAAGACGCGGTCAAAACCATTGTCTTGTCTAATCGATGGCGTTCCACTCGGACCTCTAATCCACATATATCGTTCTCTCTACCCACCAACGGTATCCAAATGTTCAAGAGTTTCATTGCATTCATGGACGCGGTGCGATTCCTCTACATTGCAATTAAGTTGAAAAGCTATTGTTCAAACTATTCTTATTACCCTAATCGTAATATGGATAGTTAAATTTTCAGTAACTAAATATTATCTAAATATATGTCGATAGAGTTGGTAATATTTAAACCTTTGATTTTTTCGTAAGAAGACTTCCCTTTCTGTATGAATTTTTTTCAATATCCCTCCTATTTTCTAAAAGCCACTTTAATAGTTCATTTAGGTGTATTTTCATTTTAAGTACATTTATATGGAGAAAAAAAGTTAAGAGCCACCCCATGGTGCTTATGCCATGCGATAATAACTCGACATTCAAAAAAACAAATCAATAGGTGGTCCTAGAAAAGGGAAAACTAAATGGCATGGAATGTAATAGTTGGCAGCAGGGGCCAAGCGATCAGTCCTCTCCACGTAGCTCCCCCATGATGCTTGCTAACACGTCTCCTACTTATTTTGGCTTTCGAGCTTCGATACAATTCCAATTTGGATAGAAATTGATGCACAAACTCGGCAACCTTTTTTTAGTAGAACAGTGGAGTCAGCGTCAAAAATAGAGACGTGCGACATGCATCGCAGTCTGTACTTGGCATGTTTGGGAGGTGAGAACAATCTTCTCTGGTGCCACATTTGTCAGCCAGTTTGAAAAAGAAAAGAAAAGGGAACGTGTCTGTAATTTAAGATGTGATTATGCTATTCCTAAGCTCATGAGATGCCAAACTTGATCACGAATGTGATTTTTGCTAAGGAATTATCTCTGAGAAGTCATTTATGCTTAACTTTTCGGGTAGAATTTTGCAAGTTTCACCACCTATTTATGTCTACTGCTTAGTAAATAGAGCGTTTGGATGTGGTATCACATATCAGGCTGACTCGGATAATTAATTTTTTTTTTCCTGGAGCTTAAGCTCATTTATACGTAAGCCCACCCCTCTTGAGCCTACCCAGACCTGATTATAAAGAGTTCATTTATTACGCAAGAAATAAATAATTTTAAAAAATCAAACTTAAAAAACTCAAAATGAAGCCATGTCAAAGCGTTTGTTAGACCCGACTTATAGTGTCAACATACTTGGTTTTCACACACCATCTAAAGTGGCACAGAAAGAGAAAACAAATTTTATTTCCATTTGGTGTAATTTACGTTTTCTTATTTCATATACGCACACTTTTAGATGAGATTGTGCATTAAAGAATTCCTCCTATTTAGCTATTGTTACTAGCAAAAGTTGCACATATTTTGTGTATATTCAAAATATACACAAATGAACAAAGGAATGAGTACGACTGAAAAAGATTGACCAAATCTCCTAGAGTTTCCAGAGACTTCTAGAATATTCCCAAGGACGGACGACACAACAAACATAGCATGTTCTAGAAAATTCCTATAATAAATGTCGATAGTTGATAAATGGAAAAATTACCAAAAAAGTCATAAACCTACTATAATTGTGCCCTTTTTTTTGCTAATTGAGTCAGAAATCTTTTGCAATCGTGCCAGCTCAATCCTTCCAATCAAAATTGGCCAGACGGCGCTGATGTGGCCTCTGACTGGCACCGGCGACAATTTTTTAAATAATTTTTTTGAATTTTCTTTTGGATATTTTTTTTTAATCTTTTTTTTCCTTTTTTTTTTAATCTTTTTTTCCCTCTCCTCCCTCCTTCTTCCTTTGTGGCCGGCCGTTGGATTGAGCTTGTCGTTGCTGGACGAGCCGCCAGATCGGGCGAGGGCTTGCCTTGTCGTTGCTGGGAGAGGGCGAGCTCGCCCAGCCGCCACTAGCAAGGCAAGCCCCCACTAGATCTGGCAATGGCTCACCTGACCAGTGCCTAGGTGAATAACTCGCCCAACGACGACAAGATGAGCCCCTGCTGGATTTGGCAAGCGCTCGCCTCACCAAACACAGTGACGGTGAGGCCCCCCTCACCGAATCTAGCGAGGGCTCGCCTTGCTAGTAGCTGGGCAAGCAGCTCGCCTAGTCACGGTGAGGTGAGCCCTCGTCAGATCCGGCGAGGCGAGCTCGGAGCCAAAGGAAGGAGAGAGAGAGAGAGAGAGAGAGAGAGAGAGAGAGAGAGAGAGATATATATATATATATATATATATATATATATATATATATATATATATAAAATTAATAAAAAAATTCAATTAAATAAAATATTATTAAAAAAAATTGTCGCCGACACCGATCGGCAATCATGTCAATGCTGGTTGACCAATTTCAGCCGGAAGGACTGAACTAGCACGATTATAAAATGTTTAAGACTCAATTAGCCAAAAAAATAAGTTTATGATTGAATTGGCATAATTGCAATAGGTTTAGGACTTTTTTGGTAATTTTCCCATTGATAGACTCTTATATAAATCTCCATCATTAGATTGAGAACCAATCAATGAATGTTACATGAGGGACTCTTGTCTAAATAGGAATGTCAGCCTCTCATTTGTATTCATCTAATACTTGAGTAGTAGAATGCATTATCTTATAGAGCTTTTCTCTAAAAAAATGTTCCAAAACTTGAAAAAATTTCTTGTCACCCCTTGTTGGATTCAAGTATTAATAGCTGTGTTAAGTGTTGAGTTTGTAATCGGGCATGGCATCAAAGAGTTGTCGTTAAACCTACATCTTGGCATTTTAGGTTCATGTGTTGCCGGCTTCCTTCTTCCACCTCACTACGTTGGTAAGTTTGCACTTGTCTCAAGGCAATTTTTGGTTAATAGATGCTGTGAATTGGTCTTCGCTGAAGACATTGCGCATTCGATATGCCAAGTTAATGGATCGAAGACTTTTGAGGAGGTGCCTTGTTTTGTAGTTTCCTGAGTTGAAAGACTGCATAAGCTTTAAGCACATGAGAATTGAATCAAGAGCTGTGAGAGAGTTAGTGATTAACTCTAACAGGTTATATGCTCGTGATGGTTTGCTCTTGGATATATCGGCTACTCATCTACTGAAATTATGCCTATTAGGAAGTGATACAAGAGTAAAATTTGGCCTAGATCAGGTAACTTCTTTGGTTTATTAGTCAAAGACAAAAAGAGAGGGGAAAAATCGCTTGAAATGGATCCCGACTCCAATCAAGTATGGGTCGCTCGATTTGCATCACATATAATTTGGTCAAAACAGGTTAAATTGATCAATTTGGGTCAAACTATTTTCGATCTGATCCAAACTCAACCCGATCCAATCCACCCGTTTAACGGGCCTACTCATGTCACTATGATGAGGTGGATGTCTCCATCACATGCAACAAACCATCAACCATGGATTTCCATCTCATTCTATATGGAAAGATCTTGTCCGTTAACCGTCATAGCCTTTTCACCATATAAACATGTGAAGTTTAGTTTAGACCATTGAATTTATGTGCATTGTCTCGATGACTTCTTTGTTTCACACCTCAAATCATTTTTCATTTCTTGAAGCTTGAGACAACACATGTTGGATGAAATTGTTATTGCTCTGATAATAAAAAATTGCTTAAAGCTAAACTAAATAACTAAATGAAATAGAATTGGAATAACTATTATGCATTGCCACAAATCTTGTTCCGGGCACTACATTGGTGAGTTTGCTCGTCCCTATGCTGTTTTTCAACATTGGGTACCATAAATTAGGGCATCGAGGAAGCGTCGCCGTGCAGTCTTCAATCAGAGATCTGATTTCCCATGGCAGCAGATTAGGGTTACGTATCGCCTCAACAAGAGATAAGCAATCAGTTTCTAGGCTCATCCGATCTGTATTTTTTCCAGTCTGCATCAAGAAGTGGATTGTGAGATTTAACGCCATCGCCTCTGCTTGTAGTGCAGATGAGACGGCCACCGATCGAGCGAAGCCATCTGTTATGATGCCGGATGAGTTTCGACAAACACAGGCAATCAAAGCTTCTCCGTTATCAAGCTAGTAAGCTGCGTCAATATTAAGTTTTATCTCTCCTTGATTCGGTGGATGCCAAGACTGATTCTGATCTGATTGCCGCACGCTTCAACTCTATTTCTTCCAAGTTGGGCTCCTGTTTGATGTGGCGCTGGCTATGGCTATCTGCACGATCTGTTCCGAGTTGGGTTGCTACTGGCGAAAGATAAAATTATTGCGGGCTTTCCAGATTTGCCAGAGGATGGATGCAGTTGTTTCCAAGTTTGGTGAGTTGGCTCTGTGTTTTATCAAATCGATCAACCATGATTCTATCCGATGAACTCCACTGGTCTGATGCTTGATGTTGATTTCTAGGTGATCTCATATGTTTTGTGTCCAATGGCAAAGCAAGAACAAATGTTCTGGTGTTTCAGGTGCCTTATGTTCGCATAAACTGCAAGTGGGATCTTGTATGATGTGTCGATGGTAGAGATTTTCTCTAGTTGGCAAAGCGTTATTACAAACTGACCATAGGAAAGAACAGATTTTTGGCGTAGAGTTCATTTTCCATATTGCATTCCATAGTTTGCGAGATACCTGAAAAGAGGAAGATGCTTGATTGTGGCTGTTATTGATTTGTTGCTTTCTTAGAATATTATAGCAGCTTTGTACTATGAAAGAACCATTCTGCTTGCCTCTCCAGATGAGCCTATCTTTAGCATTCTGTGGCCGAATTGGGATAGATGTAATCTCTTCCACTGTTTGACTATCAAAGCTCTGCCTTAGGAGAGGAGTATTCCACTCATTACTATTTGAAACCATAAAATCTACTACTCTCTTCGATTCTCCTCTAGGTGCAGGTCCACCAATAATGCCGTTAGCCAACCATCTATCCTGTCGAATTTTAATATGAGTTCCATTCCACACAGACCATTGTGTATTTTTTGCAATAGAATCCCGGCCTATTAGTATGCTCTGCCATCCCCATGAGGGTCTAGCTCCCTTAGATGCATTCCAGAAGTCTTGAGAATGAAAATATAAGCCTTTCAATAATCTACTAGACAGAGATAAAGGTTGCTGCGATAGTCTCCATGCTTGTTTGCCTAGTAAGGCTTTATTGAAAGCAATAAGGTCTCGAAAACCCAATCCCCCCTCATCTTTCCTGCTTTTAAGCGCTTCCCACTTCATTCAATGTATACCAGATCTGTTGTTACTAGATTTCTACCGGAATCTTGAGATTTTCTATTCAATTGTTCTACATATAGACATTGGGATTTTGAAAATAGACATTGCATAACTTAGAATTGCCGGAACAACTGACTTTATCAAAACTTCCTTGCCCCCTTTTGAAATCAACCTCTCTTTCCAGCCTTCTAGCTTGGATTGCACCCGACCCAAGATCCACGCAAACATTCCCTTTTTAGATTTTCCCAAATCTAAAGGTATTCCAAGATACTTGCCAGTTCTGGCTAGCACTGGGACTCTAAGTTCTCTAGCTAAATTATCTTGCATGCTAATAGGACAATCCTTATTGAAAAACATGCTTGATTTGTTGCGATTCACTATTTGTCCTGTGGCTAAGCAGTATTCATTGATCACATTGGCTAAATTCTGACACTCTAGGGTCTTTCCTTCTAGAAAGAAAATAGCATCATCTGCAAAAAACAAATGAGATAGGATAGGGTACCATAAGTTTAGTTTGATACATTTGAGACTTCCCATATCCACTGCTTGGTTGATGAGTGAGGATAAGGCATTGGCCATCAGTATAAACAGGTAAGGAGATAGAGGATCGCCTTGTCTCAGACCCCTAGACGGATAAAAATAGGGTAGAGCTTCATCGTTAAATTTGACACTCAAGGAGACTGTTGAAATACATTGCAATATCCAGTGAACCCATCGGTTGTGAAATCCGAGCTAGAGAAGGTAGTCTTTGAGAAAATCCCACTCGACCCTATCGTAAGCCTTTTGCATGTCTAATTTAAGCACCGCCTGAAACTGTTTGGTCCTTTTCCTAGTCTTGATGTGGTGAAGGACCTCTTGGACCACGATTATGTTGTCTTGAATTTGCCACCCACTGACAAAAGCGCTCTGTTCTGGCGCTGTCAGCTTCATTAGCATAGGCTTGAGTCGATTAGCAAGGACTTTTAATATAATTTTGTAAATAAAGTTGCACAGGCTAATTGCTCGGAACTGATCTAGCCTTTCTGGATGGGATGTTTTAGGGATCAGAGAGATGTGAGTCCTATTGTATTTCGGTAGCATCACCCCTATCTGAAAGAATTGTTGCACATCCATATAAATATCATCGTGTAATATATCCCAATGAGATTGATAAAAAAGACCGTTCAAACCATCAGGACCCGGGGCTTTAGCTTTGCCTAATTGAAAAACTGCAAATCAGACTTCTTCTTTAGTAACCTCTACTACAAGCTGCTCATTCATCTCCGCTGTCACTAGTGGAGTGCATGTAGCTATAGTTGGGCTATAGTCTCGATTCCCTGTTGTTGTGTATAATTGCTGGAAAAAAAGTGAAGTCATCTCCTTGAGTTGGTGTTGATCTCGAACCCATCTGAGTTGATTATCCTGTAGCATGCATATTATGTTGTGCTGTCTTTGTTGAATAGTGGAGGCATGGAAAAATTTTGTATTCCTGTCCCCCCACTTAAGCCAATTAACTCTTAATCGCATAGCCTAGAATTGTTCCTCCTGCTGCCATAGCTTTTCAATTTGCTTTTTCAGGTCGGTTATCGTATCCTTTTCATGATGTCCATATAGCTGATTTATTAAAGTTTGAAGCAGGTGCTGAAGAAAACTTATCCGTTGTCTAGCATTGGCAAATTTAGAACGGCTCCACGATGAAAGAGCAATGGAAGCAGCTCTTAGCTTTTGGGGTAAGGTCGCTGAACCAAGCTGATGAGAAGCCCAGGACTCAGCTATTATGGCTCGACACTCCTTATCCTGGAGCCAATAAGATTCAAAGTAAAAGGTTCGTTGTTTTCTAACTTGAGTAGCTTCGGTTGATAATTGAAGAGGGCTGTGGTCAGAAGCAATTGCTGGCAAAGCCAAGACTTTAGCATAAGGGTAGGTTAGTCTCCAATCCTCTGTGCATAACATTCTGTCCAACCTTTCTTTGACAATGTTTTCTCCATCTCGGTTGTTGGTCCATGTGTAGGCGCAGCCTTTGTTGCCCAAATCCATTAAGGAGCAATCATTAAGGAGTTCTCGAAATGAGAGCATGTGGTAAGGTTCGGCGAGACGCTTGTTGATTTTCTCCTAATGATACAAAATGTCGATGAAATCGCCGACGCACAACCAAGGTAGAGTATTCCCATTACCGATAAGTCTTATTTCCTCCCAAAACCGTTGTCTGAGATAAGTAACTGTTGGAGCATGTAAACAGGTTAGGCGCATTACAACATCTATGTCTAGATCCTTACAGATCAAGTCAAAAAAAGCTGGAGACTGATAAACCAAGTCCATGGACACCCGATTATTCCAAAATATTGCTAAGCCACTTGCCAAACCTGCTAGATTTTCTATAAAACAATATGAGAATTTCAGAGTCTTTTGAAGGTAAAGAAGCTACCTTTCTTGGTTCTTTGTCTCCATTAAAAACAAAATGTCAGGCTTTTCCTGGGTCACTAAGACCTTATGAGCTTGAACTGTCAAGGGATTGCCTGAACCCTAATAGTTCTAGCTTACTAACTTCATTGTTCAAAGGGTGGCTTTTTAGGGCCAGCCACCATATCCCAGCTAGTAGATTCATTCGCCACCAGAACGGGAGTATCTTGAAGACAGGATTTATCGAGTCCTTCGTGAAGCTGAGTATGTAAGTCATGTGTGTTGTGTCGTTTAGCTTTCTTGATTGGGCCCGACCTTGCACTCAAAATCGAGCTTTTAGCTTTCTTCAACTTTAGAGAACTGGTTGCCATTTCATTGATTTTACTTTTTTGCTGGTGTTCTAGTGGCTTGTCCGTGTCCGCTTCTCTTCTTGATGAGTCATCGACCAGAGGTTGCCACCGAAGGGGTGCTGCGGCTATGACTAATTGATTACAAACAGGTACCTCCATAATCTGTTTCTCTTTCCTTTTGTGTGCTTGGTCTAAAGAAGCCGATGAATCATGATCATGTGCTGCTATAATATCTGAAGGAGGTTGTGGGGTCTCCGGGATGGTCTCTTCAGCATCTTCCGACATGTGATGTGGCTTGTAAAAGGTACGCCAAAAGGGGCTGTGTTCCTTAACCTCTGCCCGAGCCACGAGCCATAATACATGCTATCAATGATTTTCCTTGTACTATCATCAAAAGGAAATTCTGGGCAATGCATTGCATAGTGTCCCAATTTGCCACAAGAATAGCAAAAGTGGGATAATCGTTCATATCGAAAATCTAACCATAGGTTCTTCCCTTCCAACTTGATTAGAATCCTTGTTTTCAGAGGCTGTTTGATGTCTAGTTCTACATGGACCTTTACTGCTTTAAGGCTAGACCCATCTCTATGCTCTACTTTGACTTCTAATACCTTGCCAATATGTCTAACTGCTTTGCTAATCATAGATTCAGTACATCGTTCAAGAGGTAGTCCAAAGACTTGAACCCAAAACGCATAGGAATTAAAATCATAGCAATGCAACGGAGTATTCGGGACCCATGGTTTCAGAATGACCAAATGATTGGGAAATAACCAAGGTCCGTTTTCTAGAATTCTTTGTTTTACTTCCTCTGTTTTGAATCTTGCAATATAAAGACCGGCTTCGCCTTGTGATATTTCCACTTGATCAGTGCGCCACGCCTTCTTCATAGTATTTTGAAAAGCCTGGAAATTAACTGATTGTTCAGAATTTTACCTACTAAAATTAGTCGGCATTCCTCTATTTTGTCGCTAGGAGCCGCCTCGTCCCAGACTTCAATCTGCTGCTCAGACCAGAGGCGACCCATCCGACAACACAGGGCAGCAAGTCGAGCCTCCTCTTCATTACCAGGGCAGTCCATTTCACAATACAAGCCAAAACGAAAACTAACTGGGTAGCAAATTTTGTTGCAAATCAGCGGTCCAGCGACGCATATAGAGCATGACTCCCCTTAATCGACTGCTAATGTGAGGAGGTAACTTGAGCTAGATCCCTTCTGCTCAGGTTGAAAAGGACATACAAGACTTGAAGAAATCCGTTGAGGTAACAGACATGCAGGACAAAAATAAAGGAAAAGAGGGGGCGGAGATTATGAAGGTTGGGAGGGATGTTCAGTTGGGTGAAAAGCCATATCTTTTTTTGAACGGAAACCCTCATTGTATTAAGAGGAAAAGCCCTTACATCCCGCGGCTAGAGCATCCGCGCATAATAAGTTCAAGAGAGCGGGGGGGGGGGGGAATTAAGGGCCCAATTACAAGTCAAAGAAGTGCGATTATGGGCCTTGCAAGCCCAGTCAGCGACGGAATTCACCTCTCTTCGGTAGAACCCTATCGAGAGATTGGGAAATAGGGTTAGGAGGAAAGCTGCCTCTGTGAATAGAGAACGATCCGTCCAAGGCGGCTGTGAGTGGCTGTTCAGAGTTTCGACCAGAGTAAGGTTATCTGATTCAACAACGATTGTTGCTGTTTGAAGTCGTAGGTGCAAAAGATGCCGAAGCGATAACGATAGAGCTTGAATCTCAACCTGAAGAGCAGAGACGGCTGCTACCCCAACAGAAAACCCATCGGTAAGCCGGCCTTGATGATCCCTACAAATACAGGCTATCGATCCTTTGTTACTGCCCTGATGAAATGATCCGTCTATATTGACTTTCAATACCCCAAGATCTGGAGGACGCCATAGATGGGATCGATTTGTGACGAACCTGTTTTGATGCAGATTTGAGGCTGAAGATGATCGATCCGCTTGAGCGCCAGTTAGAGCTACTTCTACAACTTGAGATGAATTGGGATAAGTACCTCGGAAGACGAAGGCATTCCGAGCGCGCCAGATCTACCACAAAATGTGAGAAATAAAGGCCAGCCGAGGTAAACGATCTCCTGTTCCAATTGAGGAAGCGATCCATGAATCCAGACGGTGGATATTGATAGGAAGGATTGAAATCCAAATCTGGGGATGATTCCACACCTGTCGAGTCCATGAGCAGAGTAAAAGTAAGTGCTCTAAAGTTTCTGGAGACTTTCTTTTACACAACGTGCAGCAGGGACTATCTAATATACGTCATCGATGCAGGTTTTCTCTCGTTGCCAAGGCATTATTGCAGATGGACCAAAGAAATACTCGGATTTTGGGAGCGGCAGGCATTTTCCAGATAGAGCGCCATAACCAAGTAGGAGTTTGGTGTGATGTTGATGTAGTTGAGGTTGTGATGGCTGATTGTGTGAGTGAGAGCATAATATGCAGATTTCACTGTAAATATGCCTTGCTTGGTTGCTGTCCATATGAGTGTATCTGTGGTAAAGTCAGGTCTGAGGTGAATGTCTGTGATCTGTTGAATAATTGGCATATCAAAAAATTTGGATAACAAATCAATTTTCCATGAACTGGTAGTTTGGTCAATAAGATCAGCTACTAGTGTAGGTTCTTCAAGGGCTTTAGGTCTAGCTAGAATTCCCATAGGAAGCCATCTGTCTTCTCTTATTTTGATGCTTGATCCATCTCCCACAGACCAACTAATATGAGGTGATATTGCATTCCTTCCACATAATAAGCTTTGCCAGCCCCATGATGGGCGAGAACCCCTGTTTGCTTTTAAAAAAGTGGAAGAATGGAAATATAATCCCCTAAAAAGCTTACTCCACAAAGATGATGGCTGATTCAGTAGACGCCATGCTTGCTTACCAAGCATGGCGAGATTAAAACTCACTAAATCTCTGAATCCCAATCCACCTAGATCTTTTCGGTTCTGTAGATGTTTCCAGCTCTGCCAATGCACTCCAGATCTGCTTGTGTCATTACTCCACCAGAATTTGGCCATTCTTTTCTCAATCTCTTTACATAAGGATATAGGGATTTTAAACACAGACATTGCATACTAAGGGATAGATTGAATAACCGCTTTTAAGAGAACTTCTTTCCCTCCCTTAGATATAAGCTTCTCCTTCCATCCTTCTAGTTTGGATTGAACTCTACTCAGCAGCCAAGAAAACATATCTCGTTTAGATCTTCCCCAATCAGTAGGTATCCCTAGGTACTTCCCACAACGCTGTAAAACTGGTACCCGAAGTTTAGCAGCTAAATTTTCCTGAAGGTCAATAGGACAAGAGGGACTAAAGAAAATTCCAAATTTATTACGATTGATTGTCTGTCCTGATGCCAAGCAATATTGATTTAAAATGTTAGAGAGGTTCTGACACTCCAAGAAGGTACCATCCAAAAAAAACACAGCATCATCGGCGAAAAAAAGATGTGATAGAGTAGGACACCATTGGTTCAACTTTATCCCTTTGAGAGAGCCCATATTCATGGCATTTCTAAGTAGGATGGATAAGAGGTTTGCAATGATAATAAACAAGTAAGGGGATAAGGGATCTCCCTGCCTCAGCCCACGAGTAGGTTGGAACCTTGGTAAAAACTCCCCATTCATTTTAATAGAGAAAGAAGGCGTTGAGACACACTGCATAATTAGATGGACCCAATGTGAATGAAATCCCAATCGAAGTAAATAATCTCGGAGAAAGTCCCACTCAACACGGTCATAAGCTTTCTGCATGTCTACCTTTAAAATGGCTTTGAAATGACGTTTCCGTTGCCTTGTTTTGAGCTGGTGAATGAGTTCCTGTACAAGTAGAAAATTATCCTGAATATGTCTTCCAGCAACAAAGGCGCTCTGTTCCTCAGTGATCAATAGAGGCAGCAGAGGTTTCAATCGATTAGCAAGCACTTTAGCAAAAATTTTGTAGACATAGTTGCATAAGCTAATAGGGCGATACTGGTCCAAGCTTTCCGGGTTAGGAATTTTGGGAATCAGGGTTATAGCAGTACTGTTTAGGGATGGGGGTAATGTGCCATTATGAAAAAATTGTTGTATTGCTCTATGAATGTCCACTTTTATAATTTCCCAATGCGTTCGGTAGAATAATCCGTTTAAACCGTCGGGTCCTGGTGCCTTTGAAGCACCTAGTTGAAAAGTAGCAGTGCGAACCTCTTCAAGAGTGGGATGAGCGAGAAGACCTGCATTCATTTCTGCATCCACCAGCCGTGGACATTGTTCTAAGATCTGTGCATAAGGTCTAGGTCCGGAAGAGGTGTATAACTGAGAGTAATAAAGGGTAGTCATATGTCTGATCTGTTCACGAGCCCTAACCCATTGCTGATTTTCATCTTTTAGTGTAGCAATCTGATTGCGTTGCCTTCTTTGAAGAGTAGTAGCATGGAAAAACTTAGTGTTACGGTCTCCCCATTGTAACCAGTTTATCCTCGATCGCATTGCCCAATATTGCTCTTCTCTCTGCCATGCTTGTTGAAGTTCTTCTTTAATCCTCTGTTGCTGAGATAGATTTAGTGAAGTAGGGTGCTGATTTGATAAAGATTGTAACTGTTGTTCTAATTCCATTGCCTTTTGCCTGTTATGGGAGAAAACCTGGTGACTCCAACGAGATAAAGCAAGAACGACTGCACGAAGTTTGATTGGGAGAGGGGAGTCCCTTCGTGAGATTGAGTTCCAGGAGGACTTGATCACTGATTGATAGCCAGGATCCTGATTCCAGAAAGCCTCAAAGGTAATAAATCTGTTACGCCAAGTCAAGCAGGGATTTGTATGAATAACCAGAGGGCTATGATCTAAACCTACTGCAGGTAGGGCAATCACTTGGGCGTTGGGGTAAGAGACACGCCATTCAGAATTACAGACAGCTCGATCCAAGCGTTCCTTCACCAAGGCTTCGGCATCTCTGTTGTTTGACCACATATAGGCACAACCATGAGAGGGCAAATCCATCAATCTGCAATCATTGAGGACTTCTCTAAAAGAAGAGAGTCGGTAAGAGTCCGCTGGTCTAGAGCCTACTTTCTCCCATCGGTTTAGAATTTTATTAAAATCGCCAAAGCACACCCAAGGTAAGACATTGAAGTTGCTAAAATGGCGCAAGGTCTGCCAAAGATACTGACGATCATGATAGACTGCAGGTGCATGAATACAAGAAATCCGCATGGATCTGGCATCAGAGGTATCAAAACAGGTAAAATCCAGTAAATGCGGGGAGGAGGAGAAATCAGACAGAGTGAGCCCTGCACTCCAAAAGAGAGCTAAGCCACATGCTGATCCAACAGGGGTGACTAGCTTGTGATGCAAAAAACCAGAAGACCGTTTCAACCGAAGGAGAACTTCATTAGCATTTTTCGTCTCCATCAAAAATAAGAGGTCAGGCTTTTCCTTAGCCGAAAGGGCTTTTAAAGATAGGACTGTCAAGGGATTGCCCAAACCCTGACAGTTCCAACCTATAAGTTTCATCTTTGATTTGGTGGCTGTTTAGGGCCAGCCACCGTTGCCCGAAACACTTCTTCAGATGCCTCCATTATTGGCGTGTCCAATAAAAGCGAGTCATCATAGACCCCCGAATGCCCTCCTGGTAAGTCATAGGGATTATAGCGCCTGGGTTTCTTTGAAGGACTAATCTTGCTTACTGGTCGTGTACTTTGCCCTTTTTTTGTCTGATTAGATAATGATGGCCATTGCACTCCTTTCATCTTCTCTGTCGCAGGGATTAAAGCAGTAGTTAAGGTGCGTGGCTCGGAGGGAGGGATGGTAGATGAATCAGTTGTGGTCTGAGTTGAGGTGGGAGTAATAGGATGTGGCTGAGTGGTTGTAACGGGGATTGGTGGTAAAAGCAGGGGAAGAGGACGAATCTCAGAGGGAGGAGTTTCAGGTATGGTTTCATCTCTATCCTCCTCCAAAATAGATGGGCCATAATAACACTGCCAATAAGGGCTGTACTTCTGAACTTCAGCTTTTAGCCAGGGGCCGTAAGGAGTAGAGTCAGTTTCAGTAATCATTTTCTCCTCAAAGGGAATAGAAGGACAGGAATCAGTATAATGGCCCAGACGTCCACAAGAATAGCAGTAATGAGGTAATCTTTCATACCGAAAATCCAACCACAAAGTTCGATTTGTAAGTTTAATGAGTCAACCAACCTTCAATGGTTCAGATAAATCCAACTCAACGCGAGCACGGCATGCCTTCAGAGTGGAACTAGTGGCAAACTCAGATTTTACTTGCAGAACAGAGCCAACCGTGCTAACAGCTTTACGGATCATATTATCAGTACAGCATTCCAGAGGTAACCCAAGCACCTGAACCCAAAATGCACAGGTAGCAAAGTCGTAACAGTGAAGAGGGGTATTAGCTACCCATGGTTTAAAATTGATTAGATGACCTGAAAATTGCCAAGGTCCTGTGTCAAGAATTCTCTGTTTTTCAGCTTGAGATTTAAATTTGGCTAAATAAATTCCAGCTTCTCTCTGTATGATTTCCACTTGGTCCAGCCTCCATGCCCGCTTCAAGACAGACTGAAAAGCTTGGAAATTAAAGGAAGGGTTGGAGTGGACTTTACCAACTAACAGTAACTTACATTCCTCAACTGCATCAGGTACAGGTTCAACTCGCCATTCTTCGATTGCTTTTTCTGTAGATAATCGGCCCAGTTTTTGACAAAGGGCAGCAATCCTTGATGCATCAGGATCATCGTCAGTGGCCATCGGAGGAAGGGAGGGTCGACTTAACAGAGTAAGGTCAGCGGCATCAAAATTATCGACATGCAGATGAAGAAGAGGGGAGATTCAGGGAAAACAGAAACCCTCTGTAGAGGGAAAAGGTATATGATGTGTGGAGGGGTTAACTATCTTGGTCTGGGTAAGGAGAAGAGGAAGAAGTACGTAAAGATTGCCATTCGCATTTCCTTCGAGAGTGGGTGAAGATTGCAGAGAAGAAGGAGCGAAGAAAGGGCGAAGAAGAAAAGTCTATCCTGCCGATAGAGAGGAACTCGACAACGACGAGAGGAACTCGACAAGACGAGATAAGTGAAAATCCATATCTTGAAAGGGTGATTTGGTGAAAGGAAGATGAAGCGAAGGAATTGCGCAGAATTGGAAAGAGGGGTTAGGGTTTCATTTGAGAAAAAGAAACTACCAAAAGGTAGAGAAGAGCTCTCACCAGAGGGAGAGAATTTTCCATCATGAGAAAGTAGGCCCTAGAGGTTTTAGAATTCTTAGAGTTGAAATAGTGCAAAATTTTCAATAATATCGTAATTGAGTCAAGAGGTTTGAGAGAGTTGGTGATTGATTCTCATCGTCAAGGTTCAATCTTGAAAACTTTGGCAGCTCATCTTCTCAAATTGTGCCCATTAGGCGATTCTTTTAAGGGAGAGTTCATACCAAATTAAATATCTTCTTTGGTTGAGGCCGAAGCAAATTTCAAGATGACTACTTACATGCTCATCAAGTTAAGGGCTCATGGTGATCTTGTTAAGCATCACGTCACGAAATTGGTGATGGGGAGCTACCACCATCAAGTTCCAAATAAAGAAACTTAGGTTTGCTATCAATTTGCAGATCAAGAATGAGTCAGTGTTTGGAAATGTTATTGCAGAGGAATATTGCCGTTAGAAGTCGTTTGTGGGTATGGCTTGACAGCTAAAGAGGGTTGAGATTGATGGGTTAGATGCTGATTGTCTAGAGCTAAATTCTGTGCTTTATGCAGTAATTTATTTGCTGTGCGATGTTAAAAAAGTTGGTCCTCAAAGCTAAAAGACATGAAAGGAGAAAAAGGCTAATTAATTCTGGCAAATTGCTTGAATTCTACGAGCAACTTGTATGCCTCCCAAGAGATTCTAAGAATGCTTAATTGATTTCAAAATGCATTCAGCATAATGAGCGTAAGTAGAAACAAGGAGTTATTAGAAGTAGCACCCAGCATCTGAAGTTTTTTATATCGGTGCTACAGTCGTCGCTTTGGAAGGTATTATGGGTCTTTTAAAGATCCTTAGAAGCCAGATGTAAGCAATACTAATGGTATTATTTTTTAGAGGTACTCTCTGACTATTAGTGTACAATTGCTTGTGCTGTTTTGGTGACATGGTGATTTACACGTTGAACAAAGAAAAAAGTGCTTTATAAGTGCGATTCGTTATGCTGCTGCAAAATGTCTTACTTGGTTGTAGTAAAGATTTTCAATTTTTAACATGAAGCTCCAAATGATGGAAACTAATTGGTAGATACTTGAATGATCTCTTGCGTCTTGTTGGAATTCACCTCATTGGACAAACCAATGACACTGCAATCGATCCATATTGAGGATCAAAATAAGTTCATGTTCTCATTCAAAAACATCATCATTGGTTCTACTGCTCACATTATGATAGAATTAGTCTTGGATTTTCTTTTCTTTGTCTTGTATATGCATAGCACAAATTGCACTGGCAAAGAAGATTTCTTATTTTACTTCTTGCATTTTTGGTTATTGATCCAAGTCAATTGCACCTAGAAAGGTGATTTTTTTCTTCATCGATATCAGAATGTCTAAAGGGAGATGGAAGTGAAAGTCAATCGATTTGATAATTGACTGAGATTGCTCACAGACAAAATTCACTAGTTATATTATATCCAATATCTCAAAAGTTCTAAAATCCCCAATTTGCAAATATATGTAATTATCGGAAGGATTTTAGCAGGGACAAAGCCAAAAGTCTAATGGGAAGTTTTAGAATCCTTTTATTTGGTTCCAAACAGATTTTATCATGCACATTTGGCTATACTTTTGTATTTTCATTTTCCCTTTAACTTGAAAGTCAAGTTTGAATGTTTATAAAAGTTATAAAATCTCATATTTTTGAAACAACAAGGGGAGGAGGCAATCCTTAGAGAAGGAAAGGACTCAAACTACAAAAATGAAAACGACAAAATATAAACATGTCATCCTAATTATCAAAACAGCTTGGTAATTAAACACACCGAAGTACCTTCGTGACCCAAGAGAGCCTCATTGCAGGTCTTCTTACGTTGTTTCACTTTGTGCCACTTCTCACAATGCCTCTCTTTTAACAATATTAAAGATAAACTCAGCTTTTTCAGAAGCGATGTGAAGGGGTTTAGCCTACTAGATAGATTAAGTTAAGGCACAAACCAAAATTGAAGGAGTAGCCCATATACGTTGGAGCAATAAGCATATCACAAGCTTTCGTTGAGACATGCAATGCAACCACATGTGTTCAGGCTTTAATTCGAGTGGTCACAGCAAATTGTTTTGTCTAGCGCGAGCTATCCCATCATCTTGACATCCGTGCAAGCTGTGAATTATTGCATTTGTGGGATGCCAATTTCATTAACTCATATGAGTAATGATCACATTACTTTTGTGATGTATTGATGATACAAAAAATTCTACATCACATTCACTCTGACGTTAATAACCCATACTTCTATTATGTTACTAAAAATCTTAAATTAAGTCGTTACGAAATCAATACTCAATTTTATTTTTTTGTGTCACCAGAGCCAATAAAAAATATGCTCACAATGACAATAGTGGCCTAAATTTTCGTAATGTTGATTTAAGTATGTAGTATTGATGACACAATTCTTTTTTTTAATGTATTGGTGTCATATCGAATAAAGTTTAGGATTTCTACAAGTAGATGGAGGGTATATTAGGCACGCTATTATGAGTTTGAGTTGAGGGGTTTTCGTGATGTAGAAAAAAAGAAAAAGGTTTGTTAAATTATGGCATAGTGAGTATAATTTAGGGTTTTAGCAGTATTTTCTTTTTTCAAATTACAATGAAATAATTAATCCACCACTTTTGAGCCCATGGAGACTTGTCGTGAAGCCCGAAGTACATATTATGTTTGTAATATAGTCCGATCCGACCTGGCTTGACCTGCCCATTAATTCAAATAAGTCCGTCTTGACTAATTTAATCAAATCTCTCTCTCTCTCTCTCTCTCTCTCTCTCTCTCTCTCTATCTATCTGCTCTTTCTCTTCTGCAATAATCTCCACATATGGTCAGGAATGAACTCTGCATAACGTCCAAGACCACCTTCTCCTTCCCACGTAGCTTCATTAATGAAGGCCATTAAAAATTCGACCCAGCAGCATGAGTGGATAACGCCATGTCAGATTAACATAGCCATTGGTCTTAGGGTATGGATTTGCTTCTGGATCTTTGAAGGGCCACAATCGATCACTAAGAGTTCAAACGTGTTAAATCGTGATTCATCGGAAATCTTGGAACATGGGTTGGTGTCGAAAAACAGCTCAAGGAAGTATCCGAGTGCCAGGCACGGTTTTCGCCATCAGAGATGGTCTCAAGGATGAGGATCTTTCAAGTTTGGATCAAAATTAGTTTTTTATATGGAGGGATCAAAATCATAGGCAGACCGATAGGTTGGATTTGTCGTGGGGCTTATGGAATTTCATCTCAACATAGGAACCTGCACTAACTAAGATTGATTAAACACCGAGACAGCAAGAAAGGCATTCACTCTTGTGCATCTGGTGAGGAGGAAAATTAGAGTGTATGGAAACTAAATATGACGGCACAACGACTTTGAATTTTCCGGCCCTAGAAAATCCCTGCGCAAGAAAGATGGATTACCGCTATGATGCTAGAATCCTTAGGGTTCATCGAGGAACTTGTTAATCTTCTTGATCTTGTCAATGGTCAAGGAGTTGACATCATGCTTTGCTCCCGCTTTATCCACCGATGTCATGCGCGCCGCACTTTGCTCCAGTCTTAATTTTACACACACATCTTAGGATTTTACTTCTCATTAGTATCATGAGATTATAATGCACCAACGACATTGTATGGTAAAAACAAGGTAGGTCCCACCATTGACATGTCAATTTTCATGTTACACCAATACAAGCGCTTTTTCGACCAAAAAAGAAAACAATACAAGCGCTTGGACATATGCTAGGGAAATAATTAACTAGCTTTGGTCTATATAGATCGAGACCATCATAGCTATTGATTAGATAGATTGCTTCAGGGACTCCTTATGATGGTGCTAGTCCAGATAGATTCTCTAATATTTTTCATGTATACACCTCTAAGGCACAACTCCAATAAGAGAATTCACTGTAAAC
Source organism: Eucalyptus lansdowneana (assembly GCA_017140395.1). Classification (NCBI taxonomy): domain Eukaryota; kingdom Viridiplantae; phylum Streptophyta; class Magnoliopsida; order Myrtales; family Myrtaceae; genus Eucalyptus; species Eucalyptus lansdowneana. The sequence goes on along the minus strand of CM029487.1, from coordinate 41,725,597 downwards.
TAAGGGGACCAATGCTTTATCCTTGCCAAAAAGGAGTCTCATGTCAATGTAGCTATCTTGGGGCTCAAAAGGAGCTAATGATACAACATACGATGAGAGGAAAAATTGCTCATGAAAGTTGGAAAAGCTTGATCCAAACGAAACGTCAAGCTTGAAAAACTGAAAATGAAGCAACATCATATCATTTGTTAAACCCAACTTATTGTCCACATACTCTGTTTTCGCACACTGTCACAAGTGGCACAAAAAGAGAAGTAATTCTATTTTCAAGGGTGTACCGTCTACCTGTGATTTGCTTATGCTTTCATGGCTCGTAATGTAGTCCACTGAAACGAAAAGTGGCTATTACTTTAGCATTTTGTGAAGCTTTTCGATGGCCTTCTTGTAGTTGAATCACTTCAAGGAAATCCCAAAGATCATGAGGCTCAACAGGTACCCCATGACGTGACATCCTTAATTCAGTGTCAATTATTATCTTCTCCAATCCAACTGCCTCCTTGAGAAGAACTTTAGCCAGGGCAAACAGAGGTTATGATTTAACAGAGTCGAATTGGAACCCGACAATTTCAACCCTTTTGAGATGATTTGCCCCACAATGGAACTCCTTTTTTCCGTGCCAAAATTGTTTTTCATCAAAGTTGCAAAGGTCTTCAAAATCCCGGTAAGGCTTGCACTGAAAACACACATTTGACAGTAAGTTTTTCAGAGCCAATTGACAAATGCTATGACGTAGCCATGACATTGAGTGGAAACAAATATAAAACAAACAAGCTCGTCGAATGAATGATCGTATCCTTTGCGAAAGAACAATCATCTTTCCATGCAACTCCCAAGCATCCCAGCTTTTTTTATACACAAACCCAATTATATTATTAAATTCAAATTAAAAACCAAGAAAAAAGTCAACCTTTTTTGCTATTGGGGCCATGAAGTCCAACAAGATTCGTCGCGCACCAAGCCCTCATTGTTGTATGACAATTATGGCACCCTTAGTGTTATCCCTAGGTAGTTCATATGGAATTTCATAGAGTGTCGTTACTAGTATATACATAAATACAAGTATATTGGTGTTTTCTCCAATAAGCTTTCATTACCCTTTGTCCATTGATTAAGTTGACCTTTTACATATTAGTTAAAAAAAAATATACCATGAGCCAAATAGCCAAGGGCGTGATGACCCTCACCTAGTAAGGGGGTAAAAAATACCAAAGCCAATATGACTCGAACCGAATATTTTTGGTCTTTTCAAATCGGGGAAATTATCGGTCATGTAATAGCTTAAAACATTGGGCCTTATGGTGGTTCGGTTCAAGTCAAAAGAAGCTTTTGGATTTTCACTTGCATCGACGCGATAATCGTCATTCAAGCAAATAAAGATGATCAAATTCCTTTTTTACAAGTCACATTTCAATAGTTAATTCACCCCATTCGCATCACCGTGATGCCTTGTGAGTCTGACCCTTCAGCCTCCATGGCCTCGAAAGGACAGTTTCGGGCGTTGCTTGACAAGGCCTTATAGTCGTACAGCGCCCAGCTCGGCCCGGCCCAGTTGGACCTCCTTCCTCCCTTTGCTTTTCCATTCTTCGTCTCGCTCTTCTACTCCCTCTGTCACTTCTGTACACTGCGTTTTTGAGCTGCTTGCAGAGCTTTCTAGCAATTGAGACCAACGAAGTAGGGTCGTCGGCGCTTGCTTCCGTTTCGGCTTCGAGTTCCGACGACCCGCTTTGGCTTCTCAGGTTCGGCTCTCGTTCGAGAGTTCTTTTTGCGACCTCCTAACGGGTGGGTCGATTTGATTGTTTTCCGACGCAGTTTGGTGAGGTTTTGGCTCGATTTCTTCCGATTGGCAGGTGAAAATGGCGGAGCAGAATTCGAAGAAGGATTTGGTGGCGATGGTCACGAATGACACGATGGTGGGGGTGCTTCATCGCTTCAATTGGCAGAGGCTGTGACAATCTCTCCTGGGTATTGCTTCGACTTGAGAAAGTATATATATATTCAGTGTTCATTTCTTCAACGATGGCTTGGTGTGTGTGCCATTTGATTCATTGGCGTTATCTCGTTCTACTTCTTTAGCTTTTCTTAAATGTGCTACTCTTCCTTTTTCGCCTTAAGAACCACTGTAAGTGCCAATCTGGCTTGAATTGCGTTCGATAGAGAATTGGATGAATATACATGTTTAAAGTGCTTGGAATTCTGCATGAGAATGTGATGTCGAACCAAGGAGACACAGGAACGAAGAGTGAATGATGGTGATGCGAGTGGAAATCTAGAGATAACTTAGTTGCGAGTAAAGAATTCCAAGCTGGTATCAATCAAATGAAGGGATTTTATTTATAGGCGCAATGGATTCTTATTGACTTCTCAACCAGGTTGTTGCCCTTCTTTGTACGCTAGTTAGATTGTCCATGAAAATAATTAACATGAATTGGGGGGATGCCATTTATGCTAGATAAGTTAGATATGTCAGATGCAGAAATGCTTGATGCCCACTTGGAGTTCGTAGGTTTAGCCCCTGCAGAATACCATCTAAATGTCATCAGGCATCTAAAAAGATCTTAAATTTCTGATGGTGACTCTCGCGATGTAATTTTACTGCTGGCTCCCCTTCTTTTACTGGTTGAGCATTCTTTTACTGACTGAACGTGCCCTACAAGGAGAGGTTTAGTGTATACTGAAATATAGATTATAGGCGGAAAGTTTCTCACATTTTGTATTACTTGAAGTTTTATTTATCTTGTTCTCATTAAAGAAGGGCATTTCGTCACATCATTTTGGCCAATCAAGTTCGCTGGTGGGAGTTTTAACTTTTGAATTGGATATATCTCAAGCTATGCTGCGTACTTGTATGACAATCTGGTCGAGAGGGACGGAGGGAGAAATTGGAGAAAGCAAAGAGACTAGGAGGGTAAGGGGAGCTGCATCTAAGTTTGTTAAGATCCTATATGACAATCTTTTGGTAATTCTAATTTGTAAGAGCCTAGGATTAGATGCCTAACTTGGTAGTTCTTGCTGTCTATTCTCCCTGGAAAAATTTAGAGAGGAGATTTTTTCTCCAGAAACATCTGAATGCATCGATTGTCATATTGTCTTCTGGACATGGAGAACATTTTGAGTGCAATATAGTACTTGAGCCAGTACTTGAATGGTTTCTGTTAAGATCCTAAGTTGTAAATACTAGTACACTTGTAATCTTTGCCTGGAGAAAGCTTTTGAGCATCTACTTCACCTTGAGGTTCCATAGCTGATCAACAAGATTTGTTATTTAATTCATATATTGGATTGGAGCCTGCCAACAAGATATAGATTCTCTCGCTTTAGATGACCTACTAGCCCAAAGAAATCTCGTATCAAGTGACCACCTCTTAGTTATTTTGTGCAGTTATGATGTTTTGCCTCACTTCACTAATTTTGATTAACATTTTGTCACTTAATGTGTGTGCTCTATCTTTCCTCTTCTTCTGTTAATTTTGTTGGGAACAAATTACTCTCCCCCCCCCCCTTCCTTTTTTGTTTATAATGAATCACTTTCTTTGCACATTGCAATGTGTGTCATCAATACTGGCTTCTCTTAATCATTCCAATCTACTCCAGGTAAATGTATAGCATCATTATGTTGGTGTCCTGATGGCAAGGTTGTTGTCTTTTGGACTTGAAGAAGATACACTTTGACTGCATGATCTCGAAGTGAGTTTTCTATGTTGTCATTTGAATGTTACCCTCATTGCTTCTCAACTATAAATTCTTTTTGCAACAATCCTTTGTCATCAGAATGCGTTCTTCTCTAATCTCTCTTGGGAAAGATCCTGAATTGCTCAAAATCTGCATGATGCAATGCAAACAGCAAACTTGCTCAGCGAAAATTGAGCTGCTAATCGAGATAGCAATCCACTTTTATTGGTCATGTTGGTCAATGTCAAGTTAACAATGGATTGCTAGATAGGTCAATCTGAGCAAGATATGATTAACCAAAAAAAAAAAAAATGATTGCTGGAAAACTCTGTTCGAACGTGACCCTTTTGTTAAATAAGTGAACAAATTACAAGAGATGAATAAGCTGTTTAACTAGTTAGATTGAATTGAATGGGTCATTCCAATTTTCAGATGACCGACATGGCATAAGTACAATATGCATATCTTCATCAATGTCAATTAAGTTTGAAAAGAAACAAAATTCATGTATGATTATTATTAAAGACTTTAATGAACTAAATATAAACAGATCATGATTAGTCAGGTTAATCAAGTTGGCACTATGGTTTAGTTAGATAAATTACGAGTTGATTTCTGTTTCACGATTTGAACTTTGAATTCGGAACAATATTCATTTATTTATTGTGTTAACTGTTAAGGAGGGAGCCACAATTTTGACATGACATGATAACCTCTTAGGATCACCCTTAGATGTCACATGGAAATTTGAGTCATGAATCAAAAAATCAAATCTATGGATTGTGGATCTTGAATTTCATCCAATGGAATCATAAACAATGATATAATGTTTGAGATTGTTATTCCATGACAGATGTAAATACTAAATATTGATTGTAAAGTGTGGTGTTATTTTTATTGTTAGGTAATTACTAATGATAAAGATACTTCAAATTTGACTAATGTTATTATTTCTAGACATGAGATATGACTACATTTTATTTTCTTTTATCAAATAAGTACCCATTTGACAAGGACACAAAGATCGTGTACATAGTGTTGCAATTGGATTCCCATTCATAGAATTTACTAGAAGACAATCAAATCATCCACCGAGCTTGATGCAGCCAACAAGTCATGCAAGGTGACTACCAAGTTTTTGGTGAAAATTGACTTTGAAACTCAAACAAGGATCAGGATTCTTCTTAAAGTTTAATCACTGAATTTATCAGCTAGGACTTGAGTATTATTAGGATTTTATGATGTTTCCTTCATCCTTTTAAGTTTGAGTAGGAGGATCTTACGTATACTCCAATAATGTTTATTGTTTAGAGATTCCTTATTTCGAGTAGAACTTTTAGAGAGTCTACAAATATAGTTCTAATTTTTACTTTTCAAAAGAGTCGGTAATTTATTGGACTTGGCAAGTGTTTGCTTGGCAAATTGTGGGATGCAATTCCTCTTTGGTGTCTTGCACCCTAGGTGTCATGCTTAGGCAGCTTGTGTGTGATGCCTAAATATTTATTCTTTATTGTGGGACTCATCATCCTACAACAAAGCCTTGAAATGTTTTTGACACTACAGTGTTTGATGCATGAGTTAAATTATGAATCAGGGAAATTGATCGACTCATATCTAATCGGTGAAATCAGCAATGAATTACTTTAATCACCAATCATATGGAATTTATATACTATTCAATAGATTTATATACTTTAGGACTTGAATTTGATTGATGTGCTCAATTGCATTCTTGTGTAGGACAAAAACATTTCACCCCACTGCTAGTGCCGTCATCAATGATTTAAACTATTTCAATTGTCAACGACAAAATAAAGCGTAATGTTTGCTGGGGACAACCTTGTTGTGGGAATCCATGGTCTAAGTGGATGGTGTCATGTAGAAGCATTCATCTGTGACTTGCTTATTTTCATCAAAATTAATAGCTTCTTTCAATTATTTGTAATATATGTTCAGTTCAGTCAAATTAAGAAGGTAATTATTTAGGTGACTCTTAAATGATATGATTTGTATGTGCTTCAATTATGCTTGTGGGTGGAAAAGTTTGTGAGTAATTGGTCATGTTTCTATTAAGCTATAACTGCTTGGTCATGAGTAGAATGGCTCAGAACTTGGCTGAACTTGCTGCAATTCTGTTTCTTTGAGATTTCTACCAATTTATTACTAATTGTCAACTTCATGGATTACATTTTGCTGAGAAAAGGGTTTGTTTGTACATAATGAATGTTATCTTACCAAAGTAGCTGTCTTTATGGAACAATGGATATGCAATGTGCTGCTCTGATATGCATATGCTTGCAACAGCAGTTTGGCATGTTGCGGCGTAATCATTTCTAACATTTATAAATATTAAGCAGAATGGAAAACTGTTACGAAGCTTGAAGTCCCATGAGGCAGCTATGGTGTGTCTCAACTAGAAGGAGGATCCCAAGTGAATAGAGTATGTGGCATCTTTCAACTTAAAAGTTGATACAACTTTGTGATCTTTATTACCAATAACAGATATCTTATGGCTCACACCCTTCGTTTGCAGTTTATGTAGTTATTTTAGTCTGGTTTTCTTAAATACTTCTTTTTCAAACTTAGAATCTTATTTGACATTCCAACATCTTTAGTATGGGTTTCATGGAAGATTTTTTGAAAGCATATGTTTGTTGTCATCTTTAACTCAATGATTTGTTTGGCTCCTCAACTTTAATCTCATTTTTTTTTTTATCTTTTTTATTTTCCAACTGGAAAATAATTATTCAATTGTTTTATAGAACGCTTCTGGTAACTCTTTGGCATTTGAAGATTGCACTTTGCTTGATTCTTCCCTCCAACTCCAAGAGTTCTTTGCATGCCTGGACTAGTACCCGAAGATGCTAGTTTAACCAACAATGGTCGAGATTCATTTGTAGAGCTCTAAACTTCTTCAAAGCAATGTTTCAATAGCCTTAGGGGTGGAGATAAAGACGAGCTTTTGTGCTTCAGTATGTTTGGTGCCTTTCCAATCGCAAATATTTGTGAACTTCCTGTCTGTTCATATCAAATATTTATGAGTATGATCTATCAGATTCAGTTTATGATTCCTCTTTCCTTGTTCTTGCTTCTCATACAGCATTCTTAATAAATGGATTTGATGGCAGACTGGCAGTAAATCAGTGTTGCCTGGAAAGTAATGGGCTATTTAAGTAAACAACTATACTAGGTGAAGTTATGCTTGTGTCTAACCAAATAAATAAATAAATAAAATTTATGCTTGCGAAAGTTCCAGATGTTTATGTCATTTCCCAAGCTAGAGTTCATTTCTGCTGGTCACTCTAGAGATGACACCTGCCGCTTGAATACAACACACTTATCCAAAGCTTTTTGTTGTTGGGCTTGAGGCTAGCCTGCCTCACATACTTTCTGCTCTACCCAGGACTATTGGGTTTCTGCCTTGTCCTATGAAGATTGAGAGAGCCTATGAAGATCTTCGCCCTTTCCAGCAAGTTTAGTCCAGGCCAAGGACATTGCAGAAGCCTTGGTCTAGACTTCATAAGAAAATTTATTTGGAGGGCCAAGATGTTTGCCAAATATTCCCGCAATATGATGTCATAAAAACAAGTGCGAAAAAATGTACAACATAGATACAAATTTGAAGCAACATTTGTAGAACTAAATAACACACATATAATAAATTATCAATATGATATATTTAAAAACATGTAGTCATGGCATTGCTTTTTGGTTACCAAACAATATTGTGTTGAATTTTATAAAATTGTGTTTTTTTGGTTATTGGATGTCAACTTTTGTTGCATCAAACCAATGATCGACAATTGTAAATATTGAGAGGCTAAATATATGTCTCAATTGTTAATGTCGTTAATATACCTAGTACTCTCCTATTAGAGTGTTATATACGTATAGGCTAACATATTACATTCATCTTCGATGCCTATTAGGTTAGACGCATTGTGGGCAAAGTACTCTCAAGTTACGAGCGTGAATTGATTAATTTTACGGAATAATGCAGTTAGGCTCTTATATTTAATATGATAATTCAGCACTTACGGAGAATTGTAAACTAATACTATAAAAAAGAGTGCTCGTGAAATGCACAAAAACTCTCTTTTTTTATTAAAAAAAAAAAAAAACTCCACAATGTCAAATATTGGCATTTTAATTTGAATTGTTGGTGTATAAATAGCATTGATAATTCTTGCTTGCATTGTTACCGGTGGATATCCAAATAAAGCTTCTTTCTATTGTAAAATGAAGTAATAAATGCATTGGATTTTCAACATTTTACTCAATTGTTCATACAAATATTTTGACGGGAGTCAATTCAATGCGTGAAGCCCTTGTTTTATTAACTAAATAAAAAAATGCATTAAATGGTATCTAAATGGATGGATTCACTATTGAACATACAAATTGTTCACATCTTGACAATATTAATATGGTTAGATATAATTTGAGTGGTAAGTAAAACCTATTTAACATGTTTATAAGAAATAGCTACATCTCGTTATTTAATAGGAATAGATCTATATAAAATAAACTGTTGGATGAGAATGATATGCTTATGTGTATTTTGGGTGGTAAAACCCATATTACATTTTCATTAACATCGCTATCCCTCATTATTTAAGACATACATTTATAAATAATATAATTTAATCTAAATGAACTAAAACTGCAAGTATTAGGTGTTGAAAGAAGATTGCAACCGCTAAACTAAACCAAGCAAAAAGAATTTGGAAAAAATTGAAAATTTTAATTTATTAATTTGTCTTTGGGTAAATTAAGAAATTGTGACATCAATAAATTTATTAAATGATCATTTGGTAACTTCATAATTAAGTAGAGAGAAAGTGGTGGGCCTAGCTACTCTTTCTCAATAAGAAATTGACAAAAACTTTGTAGAAAAGAGCGGTAGCCTCAAGTTAAAGGATTCATGAGGCCCAACCACTGGGAGCGGGCCTAGAAATTAAATTATCATATGCCATCTAATTACAAACATGCCTCTGGATAATAAAAACAAGTGAAGCTCCTCAACTTTCTCTTTCCTCTGTTTATACTGTCCTAATTCCAAGCTTTCAAATTTTAGGTTCAAGCTTAACTTTATTCGACTTTTTTTTTTCCTGTTTTGGAAAACCGTCAACAGTAAACAGACAATTTTCTTGTCTAAAAAGTTTTCTCTTTGAAATTTTTTTCTCAAATTTATATATAGTCAAGAGAGAGCAATTTCCATCTTGACAATGGGTAATCTCACCGTTCAGATATCGGAATTCATGGCCAAAGAAGTCAAGAAAATCTTTTTTTTTTCGATCGGAGTGTCGGTCAAGAGAGGATTCTCACCCAAGTGGGGTGGGCAACTTTTCAACATGTAATAATTGCCAAGAGAGAGAGAAAGAGAGAGTTATGGCCGGCAAAAAAGAGAAAGCTTTTATAAAGAAAAACTGAGAAAAGGGTCCGCAAAAGAAAAGAAAGAAAAAGAAGAACAGAGGTGGTGAAAAGAAAAAATGAATAGAGAGAAAGAGAGAGAGAATTGTTGGTTCACGCGTGAGGAAAGGACAGAAAGCAAAATGTTGCAATTTCGCCGAAAGTTTGTTTCCTCTACTTTCACAGCGTGTACGTTTCCTGCAAGTTTAATTTTCCTTTTGCACTCTAATTTCCCATAATTTTAGTCCTCACAGTTAAATTTCTTCATCATTTCAGTTCAAACCCAAAATGAAATCAAGTTCAGCATTGTTTTGAAGTTGAACGACTTTTTGTTCAAAGTTATAATCAAAGTAAGAAAAACCATTTTATCTTTAAAGGAAAGTGCGTGCAAAGTTCGAGACTTTGCAAAATTCACAATTGATAGTGATGGATTATTTTCCTGGATCATCCTCTCCAAACTTATATTTCAACAAAATTACTTTCACGCATCAACGAATTACTTCGAAGTTAACCACAACGCTAGAGTGATCAGTTCCCGATCTAATACCCAATTCCATCTGAGACTGAGAATCAAACTGAATCGTCTTAGGATCGGGAACCGGATCAATTGATCGGTCCTATTCGATAGAACCAATTACTTCACAAAAAAATTCAAAAATTCAAAAGAAAAATACTAGATTGTTACTATATATATATATATTTTGTGAAAAAGAGTTAGTTAGGTCCAGTTTCCTTTAGAATCGTAAACCGGATAAAAAATCACCAGTTCCATTTTTATGGAACTAGGAACCGAACCAAATCGATTGGTCCGATTCGGACGGTTCCTGATTTCACTTGGTCCGATATGCTAACTCCTATGCAATGCAACTTGCATGTAAAACTCTAAAATTTAACTCCAATAAAAATCTTACATCAAATTAACTCCCATCTAACCCCGTAACTCCACAATGCCCTTGCTTCCACAGCCTAACAACTCCAAAATCAAATTTCACAATTCAAATTTCACATAATTTTTTAATTCGTGCTCTATTCCAAAAATCACTCAAATTAGATAGATAAATGGCTTAAATCTTTATAAAGTATTGCTAATAAAAATAAATCTATCTCGGCAGGTCCGTGATGTGTACGCCAAGCCCTCTTTTCTTTCCTTCTCGTTTCTTCCTCGTCTTTTCCCTTTCTTTTCGTTTTTGTTGTGGTGCGTGCCCTCCTTTTTCCCTTTATATCTCTCCCTTTTCTTTTTCCTTTCTTTTCATTTCTGTCGTGGTGCGGGGTGCGTGCTCTCCCTTTTCCCTTTATATCACTTCTTTTTTTCTTTCTTTTTTTAAGCCTAGTTTTTGACCAAGTCAAGAAGAATGGCAAAATATTAGAGCAATCGCTAAACTAAACCAAGAAAAAATATTTGTCGAGAAAAATTGCAAATTTTGATTTATTAATTTGGCTTTGGGTTCACGACCGGAAAAAAAAAAGCTTTGTGTTAATTAAGAAATTGTGAAATAAATAAATAAATTTGACTACATGAAATCAATAATTAACATTCAAAAAGTTCCTCACATATCTAGACTAATACCCGAAGACGTTGATTTTACTGACAATGGTCAAGATTCATCTGTAGAGCTCTCTAATTCTTTGAATCAATGTTTAGTGGAGATAAAGATGAGCTAGAGTTGGCAGTTAAGCTCTTGAATTTAAAGAGATAATTTAGCACTTATAAAGTGTTGTAAATTAATACTATAAAAAGCATTGATCGTGAAATGCACGAGCATTGTTTTTTTTTTCTTTCACACTCCACAATTTCAAGCAGTGACCTTCTAATTTGGATTATTGTCATATAAATAGCAGTGATAATCCTTTTAGCTTGCATTGTTACAACTGGATATTAGAATAAGCTTCTTTTTATTGTAAAATGAAGCATTTAATGCATTGGATTTTTTACATTTACTCAATTCTTGATGCAAATCTTTTAAGTGGAGCGGATTCAATGTCTAAAGAGCTTTGTTTTTATCGAGTAACTACATAAAAAAAATGCATTAAATGGTATCTAAATGTATGGACTCACTATTATACATACAAATTGCTTCACATCTTGCACCAACCAAGTTGAATAACAATATTAACATTCTTAGATATATTTTGAGTGGCAAGTAAAACCTATGTAATAAATTTATAAAAGATAGCTAGGTCTTGTTATCTAAGAGTAATAGATGATTGTTAAATAAGAATAATATGCTTTTGGGTGGCAAGTAAAACTTATTTAACATTTTTATTAACATAGCTACCCCTTATTATTTAAGAGGAACTGCATGCAGTTATGTCTAAGTATTGTATAAAATTATATTTAATCTAAAATGAACTAAGGCTAAATGTTTAAGTTCCGTTCAATGATATAAATATTAATACGACAATTTATAGGTGTTTAAGGATGATTGAAATCGCTAAGCGAAACCATGCAAAAACATTGGCCGGAAAAAAATTCGAAAACTTTGATTTGTCGATTTGTCGATTTGTCTTTGGGTTAATCGAAAAATCGTAAAATCAATAAATTTGATTAAATGATTAATCGGTAACTTCACAATTAACTAGGGAGAAGAGTAGTGGGCCCGGCGACTCGTTTGAAATAAGAAATAGACAAAAGGCAACAACCGGTGGGACCCAGCCATCAACAGAGAGAGGAAAGAAAATTATTACAAGCTATTTAATTACAAATCTGCCCATGGATTCTAAAACCCCAAGAAGCCCCTCGACTTTCTCTCCCCCCCTTTTTTCTACAGTCCTAGTTATCTAAATATGCACAAATTTTAAATCCAGTTTTAATTTTATCCTGAACTTTTTTCTCAAAAATCTCTCAATTTTAAACCAAATGTTACATCAGCCCCCAATTTTTTGTTTAAAAAGAATTTCCCAACTTTATGTCCAGTTCGAAATAAATCTCGAATAGTGAGAGGACGTGGTCAAGAGAGCAATTTCCATCTTGACAACGGGGCAATCTCGACATTCAGGCACCGGAATTCACGGCCGAAGAAGACAGGAAAATCTGGGCATAGAAAAAGTAGACGATTCTCGGCCCAGTGGGGTGGGCGATTTTTCAGCGTGCAATAATTGCCAAAAGAGCTCGAAAAAGTAAAAGGACCGAGCCTTTCTTCACGGTTAAGAAAAGGAGATACAGGGAGAGGCTTGTGGTCGGCGAAAAGAGAGAAAGCTTTTATAAATAAAAACTGAGAAAGTGGTCTGCAAAAGAAAAGAAAGAAAAAGGACAGAGGGGATGAAAAGAAAAAATGAAGAGAGAGAGAGAGAATTGTCAGGACACGCGTGAGGAAACAAAAGGGAGCAAAAAGTTGTAATTTCACCAAAAATTTGTTTAATCTACTTTTGTAGTATCCATGTTTCCCTAAAGTTCACTTCTTCCGTGCATTAAAACTTCCGCCACGTGAAGGCAACGGGCATGAATACATGTTTTAGTGTTCCTGGTTAATGAATTACAAATTTATATCTAGTTCAGCAACTTTGAATTATTAGCATGAGCCAATTAATTGAATTAAATAAATCAAATCAATGAAGAATACATATAATAAAGTAAATGAAAAGGCAAAAAGGCATTTTGATTTATTTACAAGATTTGAATGAGAAATAAAGATAGAACCACAGAAAAAAGAAATTCTTGATATTCTACTCAGGTACTGAATGAATATATATATATATCTATACATGTTGATAATTTTTTATGACCCTTAATACGCGTTGATAATATAATTTTTTAGAATAAAATACAACATTTTAGTATTAAAATGAAATTTATCGGTTTGACTGTATAATATTTAACAGGTTCAAAGTAAGAGAAGTAAATTCCTAAGTGGGATCGGGCGATTAAATATATTTAATAAAAAATGCCTTTTCTGATGGAAAATAATTTAACAAAAGAAAGAGGAAAGTTCGACCGTGCAAGCGGTGGACTAAGCATGTCCTCTTCCTTGTCCTGACCCCTGGCATGTTTTTGTCTGTTACCGAGCACTTGTCTGGAAATTATTGGAATGGAGGAATCTCTTTCATTTTCTCCCCCAAATCCATGTCACGGTCTCCTCCCAAGTCTCTCTCCACTTTTCATCTTCCCAATAGATCCACCGTTTTATGCATGTCATCTTTGGATTCTGTTGGGCATTGAGATTTCGGCCACGTGAAGGCAACGACTCTAAGCGTGTTGACAAAGCTTGACTTATTGCCAATGGTTCCATTATATAAATCAAACCACAAGAGAATGGGCAAGAAGAAGACATTTCCTATTTTCTGAGACGCATTCTAGCTTTTTTCTCCGTCAGACTTGAAAGCGAAAATCAAGGGCAGAATCAGAGCAAAGACGAAATGCATCATCACATTTTTGGGCATTCCTTTGCCGAGTTCGTGGCATTGATCCTTCTCCCCGGGCTTGCGTTCTATTTTCTCAATAAGATGAAAGCTAGTGTGCATGGAAATGCAAAAGATGTTGATACTGGCGCATCTGGTTTGATGACTACATCGACGGAAACTAATTCCGGTGTATCTAGTTCGACATATTTGATGATTACATCGATGGAAACTAATTCCGGGGGATCTAGTTCGACAGAAAGTAATAGTGCATCTAGTTCATTGACTGCGTCAACTGAAAACTACTACGAGGTGTTCTTGAGTTTCAGAGGCTCAGATACTCGAAAAGGCTTCACCGATCACCTCTACCATGGGCTCCTCGATGCCGGAATTGACGTTTTCAGAGACAATAATGAGCTCCCCCAAGGCAAGAACATTAGACCAGAGCTTTTGGCAGCCATCACAAAAAGTAAGATCCTCATCCCCATTCTCTCCGAGAAGTATGGTACAAGCAGTTGGTGCCTGGATGAACTGGTTCAAATAATGGAGTGCAAGAATGATAACGGACAAATAGTGTTGCCTATATTCTACAAAGTGAAACCAGCTGAGGTGCGATATCAAATTGGGAATTTTGGAGATGCGTTTCGTGAGCGCGAGGGGCGTTTGCGTGAGAGGTCTTCTTTTGACCCAACGATTTTGGGGAAATGGAAGAAAGCACTCGATGAAGTCAGCACCTTGAAGGGATATGAAGCCGATGGGTAAAATTTTTCACCAAAACATTGTGTACTTCCTTTAAAAATGTGTGGATGTTTACTAATTGTTTTGATTCTCACTAGCTTCATTTTCGTTCTTTTTTTTTAATATATAAAACAAAAGTTAGATCCTGCGATGCGTGACTTCTGTAAGCTATTCTTTTTTTTTTAGTATTATACTTTAATGATGTTGACTAATCTAGTTATAAATTTTATTGTTATGATTCCATTCGCTTGGAAATAAGATTTTTTGAGTTTTTATTCTTATATCCAAAGATTTTGTAACATTGTGCCATTTTTATTTTCAATGTTTATAGTGTACGTTATATTAATCTTCAGCACAAACTTTTCTAATTACATTTTATTTGAAATTAAAAGTACAACTTATTAGTGATTTTTATTCAAAGCTCACAACACATAGCGTCCAAGCCTTGCCATAATTCTTTATCTTCCCAAGGTACATTTATTAAATCATTGATATCGCTGATTAGTTGCTATTAAAATCATTTTACAAAAGAAATGTTTCATTGGTTATATAAGATGATGGTTAAAAAAATTATTATTTTTATTATGTCTCTTTACATACTTTTCGATGCATTTCCTATCTTCAGCAAGTAATTTCTATCTCATGCACCTGCATATACAATGTTCTTATTTTCGGTAAAAAGTAATCTTTTACTTCCCTGTAAACTTAATAGTAGATCAATTTAAATCATAGAACATATATACTCAAAAGGAAAATAAATACAACCTGTAATCATCCCTAGAGGCAATGAAACCTGATAAGAGCACCAATCTTGAGTGATACTAAATTCACAACAAGAGTAGAAAGTTACATGCCCGTAGAATTGCAGAAAGAAAAAAAAAAAAATCACTTCAATTGCATTCAGACAGTTCACGATATCACAATTTGAACGACTTTTCGGATTGGTATTATGGGACCTGAAATCATCCTCCATCAAAAGTTATGGCTTGTTTATTGATTGATGGTTAACTCTCATATGGGGTTGGCTTACTGGATTTTCGCTCATTCAAACTCTCTAGAGAATTTTCAAAGTCACGTCCATGTCATCCCTAATATCTTTAATAAAAAACCAGTTTAAAATTTGGTTCAAATCCATAATATATACAACTATTTAAGATTCGTAAGTGATACCCTCAAGTTTTTCCTGGGTTGATAAATTATGTCGGAGTAATGGTGGAATGGGGCATGCCATGTGAAGCACCCACTACCATTTCCCACTTTAGACTTAGCATAAATGATAATATATGGAGGTATGACTACAACAATTTTTAAAGTTTTCAATCTATCCCCAAATTTATTGCGTTCCCAATAGATAAAAATATAAAATTATTGTTGCCACATATTTGAACTCTTGTCATGTTTGATAGGTATGAAGCAGAGTTGGTGAAATCGGTTGTCCGAAAAGCGTTGAGCGAATTGAAGAAAAAGTTCGAATTGAGTATTACTGAGAATTTGGTTGGAATTGATAGTCAAGTGAAGGAGGTTATGGAATTTATGGATAATAAATCTCATGCCACCTTATTTGTTGGCATCCATGGAATGGGAGGCATTGGTAAGACTACTCTTGCTAAAGCCATCTACAACAAGCTCTCCAATCAATTTGAGCATCGTAGTTTCATTGCTGATATAAGAGAATCATGGAAGTATGGCGTTCCTCACTTACAAAAGCAATTAATCAATGATCTATTGAATGTAGAAAATGAAGTTCGTAATGAGGATGAGGGGACTTGGTTCATCTCCTCCAAGTTTAAAGGTAAAAAGGTCCTCCTTCTTCTTGATGATGTGGACAATGTTGTTCAGTTGGAGCATTTGGCTAGATATCGTGATTGGTTTTCTTCGGGAAGTAGGATCATTATTACCACTAGAAATAAGAGTATTCTTGAAAAATTTGGGGTGGACTATGACCATGACCATAAGGAAATGGATAACGATCAATCTTTAATTCTATTTAGCAAACATGCATTTCGAATGGACTCTCCTCCTGAGGAATTTAAGGACCTCACTCGAGAAGTTGTATCCATCACTGGAGGGCTTCCCTTATCCATTGAGGTTTTTGGTTCATTATTGTGTGGGGAAGAGCCAACACAATGGAGAAACATAATAAGTAAGTTAAAAAATATCCCTAATATGAAAGTGCAAGAAAGGTTAAGAATAAGCTATGACTCATTAGACGATGAACAAAAACAAATATTTTTGGATATTGCTTGTTTTTTTATTGGCACCGACAAGAGAATTGCATCGTACATGTGGGAGGCCTGTGACTTTTTCCCAGGAGAAGGAATTGAAGCACTGAGATTCATGTCATTAATAAAAGTTGTAAATGATCATGAGCTCAGAATGCATGATCAATTGAGAGATCTTGGTAGGGAAATAGTTCGTAAGGAAAACCAGCGGCAACCTCAGTATCGTAGTAGGTTATGGGACTCCAAGGAAGCTCTGAAAGTGCTAAAGGACAATAAGGTAACCGTTTTGTTTCTTTTACTCACTTAGTCCATGTTCTATTGTTAGAGTAATGTTGGTCCTCTACTCTTTGCTTGCTCTAGTGAACAGAGAACCTTCTACTATTATTGCCCTCAACTCTTTGCTTGCTCTAGTGAACAGAGAACCTTCTACTATTATTGCCCTCAAATGTTTCATTGAAGAGATTAGAAAGTAGGGAGGTTGCTTTCTCTTAGTAAGTATTGTAGTGTTATTTGAGATTTTTCTTAAAGTGTATGGGTGCGTTTGGAATCAACTTTCCAAAGGACTTTGGGCTCCTAAAGGTACTTGGGCTAAAGCTGGAGTGTTTGGGAACAATTTTTAAATTCCCATTAGGCCAAAGCTGGCCTTCTCAAGGCTGAAAGCTCAAGGCAGGTGAAGGGGTGCCTTGGGCTTTCAGCTTTCTCGGCATACAAGTGACACTGTTCACTTTTTTTTTATTTTCTTCCAAAACTGTCCTCAGCTACTCTTATTTTTCCGGTTTTGCCCTCGTCATGGTACTGTTCATCTTCTTCTCCGTTCAAGGTCGACGACGTGTTCCTCGAAGCTGTGAGCGGCCACCGACGGCTCGGCATGGTCGCGGTGGCCCAGGCGACCGTCGCCGGGGAGTGGTGCAACCGCCGCCTTGTCTGGGTCGTGGCGATCGCCGTGGGTCGCGGCGAGGTTTGGGTCGCCGACCTCGCCGCGACCCAGATTCGCGGGCGGCGAGGTCCTCCCGTGACCTCGCCGCCCCAGATCTTGGTCGCGGCGGTCGCCGGAGGTCGCGCGACCTCGCCGCGACTCAGATCCGGGGGCGACGAGGTCGCGTGACCCCGCCGCGACCCAGATCTGGGGCCGCGAGGTCGCGGCGGGGTCGCCCGACGGCTGGCGACCCTCCCCGGTGGTCTTCAGTGGTCGCCCGACGTCCGGCGACCCTCGCCGGTGGTTTTCAGTGGTCGCCCGACGTCCGGCGACCCTCCTCGATGGTCTTCAGTGGTCGCCCGACGTCCGGCGACCCTCGCCGAATTTCTTCAGTGGCTGTCCGGTGGCCACCTGCCCCTGCCGGTCTTTTTTTTTTTTCTTTTTTTTTAGATAATTTTTTTTATCACCAAAGCCCTTTGTAAGTATAATCCCCCAAACACCATTTTGCTTAAAGGCATTTCAAATGGGCTTTCAAAGTATAATTTACCAAACACACTTTGCATTTTGGAAAATACATTTAGCTCAAAGGTTTTGCATTTTCTTAAAGATCTTTTCCTCAAAGGCTTCCCAAACGCACCCTATATCACGAAATTATCTCCAAGGATGAGATATTTTCGAATATTTTAGATCCTTGACAGGGGTATTCTATATCGGAAAGATCTTGAATTTCTATAATTGCTTCATTTATGTTTTCAACATACGCAGTAAATAACTTGACTATGCTACTGTAAACCATAAGTACTCGGATATATAAGTCATAGAACTATAATCTCTAGATATTAAAATTAACATAATAGGACTAACGACGCCCACATTTCTCATGAAATATAGTCATTATTGCATAATGGAGAATGGAAGGGATACTCATTTTATGTGATATTACGTTAGGAATCCCATTTACCAATATTCATAGGATAAGGACTGATTTAAAACTTGCCGAATAAGATAGGAACATAAATTCCTTTTATATATAATATAGATGAGTGAGTATATATGTGTATCTATAACATCAAGCGTATGCAATGGCCATTAAAAAGAGAAATGTTTTACTTTTTCTACATAAAAAGTCCAAGAATAAATACTCTAAACTTCTATTTTTTATAATTAAGTATGTGAGTGTATTTTAATTCGTGAAATTAATCATAATTTTGACGCTCCTACTTTTAATCCATCATTTGGTTTGACTCAATTTGTTGCTAAAAGGACTAGCACTTATTTGCAATCTCAACGTGGGACCGATGTATAATCTCAAGAGCCAATTCAATATTTTAACAAATTCAAAACCAATGTCTATTTATTATGTCTTTCGTACTACATGATTAAATAAACTAAACTAACCAAAAGAAAATGAATATGATGTATATTTTATATACAAATAAAATGGTATTGCTAAATATTACAACTAAAAAGGTACATGTTTATATAATTATTTCAGTAATTTTGCACGACTCGAATTCTTTCTTCATCCATGGTACCATCATAAAAGGAAGCCCATCCTTTTGCATATGAATTGAAAAAAACATTACCTTTCAAACTCATCCTTTTACTCACCGGCCATCAATTCTGCCTATTCTCACTTAATATTGCCCCGCGTCATCCTACAGAGCTCATTGTGCGAACATGCCCAATGAACCACGTTAACCATGACCACAAATGACTTCTTTCTTTACAAAAGCCAACAATGTTATAAGAAAGATTATAAACAAAGTTTGCTAACAAGATTATAAAATAAAACAACTCATTTTTATTGGTGTGGGTTGACATCGCTCACTGTATACGTTAGCACAGGGAGCAATGTAGGGTACCCATGGCGATTTAACGATGATAATGAATGAAATTTGTAATAGGTGTAAGTTTTGTTCTATGATTAAATAGTTGGGCTATTTTTATTACATTTGAAAGGTTATATTATTTTTGTCGTAGATATTGAAGGTTGGGCTTTATAGACGTCTGAAAGGTTTTGTTACTTTTGTTGCCAGTACAAATGGTTGGGCTTATTTTTTAGATTTGGCCGGTACAAAGGATAGGGTATCTTGATATTGAGAGGGAAGTTCATGGGGGAAATGACTGATGTGAGTAGATTACTTCTGTTGAAGATTTCTTCCTTTTGTTGTTGTTGTGTGTGTGTGTATGTGTGTGTGTGTGTGTGTTTTTTTTTTTTTTAATATATATATATATATTATATAGTTACTCTTCTCTTGGATTCCTTGTAAGATCTAATTCCTTCCCAAATTATTATGTTGTTCATCTATGAATATCCATGTTATCTTGCACAACACTGGAAATTACAATAACAAAATTTGTGGTTCGGAACAACTGACATGTGGAAATCCACGAGTTTTCTGTATTACTTATTGACTTCTTATGCATAACTGATTTCTTTGTTTTTTTTGGTTGTGAAAGCATACTGCACATTTGGTTCTCAGAAATAAATATTTTATTTCCAATCTATTCCGAGGAAGCAATTATTCCTTTATTTTGTGCAATTCCTGGAAGGCCAAGGAAACGCTATTCCATGTAGGCTTATAGCCAAGGAGTAGCTTCAATTTTCACGTTTCTAAAAATGCTTTGCACTTTCCACAGTTAATTTTTTTAATATATATCAAAGTTATTACGGTATGTTTATTATATTTATTATACTTGAGTAACTCATTTATTTATGATTATGATTATATCAAATTGTAATATATAGTTCAACTAAAATCTATGATGAAATAATAAGTTTTAGAGATTATTAATATAACTAATAATTTATTTATGATTAGAAAATAATTAATTAAGAATATTTCAAGTTACTACTAGTAAAATAATAAGTACATAATATATTAATATAACTATTATCACAATATTAAGTTTCTTGCAATTAGTTATTACTTCAATGAAAAACAAGAGTATATGTCATTTCTTTCACCTAATCGTGTAAGTAGCACAGTTGAGTAACTTACGCAAAATTGATATGAAATATACAGAGAGAAAAATATATATTTCTGTTAAAATTGATCAAATAAACTAATGATTTTGCACATTGCAATTCGATTAAATTCCGCACATGCACGCATGTCTCAGCTAGTATGGTAATGAAGTTAATAGTACCAGAAAGAAGAAGAAGATTACGAGTGTTGAAGTTTTTACTCTATACGAGCCATTACATTATAATTTTTTTTAAGATCCGGATGCGTATGTCGAAATTTCGAAATGGAAGTCGACATCCTTCACTTTGTGAGCCTTTATAATTGTAGTTTATTGGCATAAAAAGAAAATCATGTCTTCACATTGCTGGTCTCTTGAACACATTAATACACATCGATAGCATTATGAACAAATGATATTCGATGACTTTAGTTGGATATAGTACTAATGAACATTGATTCTTGCTTATAGGGAACGGACAAGATTGAGGCGATTAATCTGAGTGAAGGCAGCACAATAGGCTTTGACCAAATACTTTATCTAAAAGAGGAAGGTGACATTTACACAGAAAAACAATTTAAGAATTTGACGAATCTAAGATATCTTCACATGATAAATGCACATCTGAGTGGAGATTTTAAGGACCTAATGAAGGGGTTAAAATGGCTTCAATGGCGAATATGTCCTGCAAGTTTTGAAGTAAACAATTTTGATGTAAAGGAATTAGCTGTACTCGAATTGCAAGGAAATAATATAAATGAGAAATGGGGAGGATGGAGTTTTTTCAAGGTAAAAATTAAACTCTTTTTTTTTCCTCTCTTTTATGCTTTCTTTTGAACCATAATGACTACACTCATCCATCGACATTCATTATTGTTTTTTTTTTTTTTTCCGTAGATGGCAAAGAAGCTTAAATATCTAGACCTTTCGTATTGTTGGTACTTGGAAAATACTGACTTCCTCTCAGCTTTTGAGAAGTTAGAGGTTCTCATCCTCCAGGGGTGTAGTAGACTGAAGCGAATCGACGCTTCCATCGAAGACATGGAGGGCCTCCTTCGCTTGGAGCTGTGCTCGTCCTACACGCTTCATCTCACGGTAGGCGCCGACGCAGGCGCCGAATGCCCCATTCCTCCTTTCTGCCTTGGGGAGCTTCCAGCAAAAATAGGTAAATTAAAAGCACTGCAGCAACTCAATCTATCCTGTACTTCATCCCTTTCTGCATTACCAGATGACATAGGGTCTTTGGAGAATCTAGAGATTCTAGATATTTCTCACAGTGGTATAGAAGAATTACCCAATGGTATTGGGAGTCTGAGAAAGCTCCGAGAGTTACGTGCTTCCTATTGCAGAAATCTGAAATGGATAATGGTAGAAAGCATGTGTAATCTTTCTTCCCTATGACGCCTTGATTTTACATTCTGCTACGAGCTCCAATCGCTACCGGAGCTTCCTTTCGGCTTAACAGATTTGGGTGTCACTTGTCAAAGTCGCAAATTGCCTTCGCTTTCCCACCTACCCCATCTCAAGGAACTAGTAGTTCACAGTTGCGATAATATCCAGTGCATCCAGGAGCTTCCATCAACGCAATTAAAGAGTTCAAAATGCTCCCAACCGACGGACATTGAAGAATCGGAATCACCACAATCCCTAAACACGCCCTTCAAGTTGGAAGTCTTGAACGTCTCTGTCTGTGAATCTATCAAAATGCTGGACGTTTCACAGTTTGTCCATCTAAGGACATTAGATGTTTGCAATAGTCCGAAGCTACTTGAAGTACGAGGTCTTGACAAATTGATGTATTTGGAAAGCTTGACTATCAAATCCCAGAATTCAATCAAACGGTTGGACCTTCCAAAATTCGGGTGTCTGAAGAAATTGAATGTTCACGGGTACGACAAATTCTCCGACGACAGTTCCAACACATTAGCCGAAATTCAAGGCCTTGATAGATCGGAGTTTTTGGAAAGGCTAGATATCAAATATTTTGTTTCAATTGGAAGGCTAGATCTTCCAAAGTCTGGGAGGCTGAAGGAATTAAAAGCTATAGTTTGTGAAAACTTAGCGGAAATTGAAGGCCTTGATAGGTCGGAGTATTTGGAAAGTTTAGATATCAGCTGGTGCTCTTCAATTGGAAGGCTAGACCTTCCAAAATTCGGGATGCTGAAGAAATTAGAGGCTCGGCATTGCAAAATATTAGACGAAATTCAAGGGCTCAATAGTTTGGAGTATTTGGAAAGTCTAAATATCTCTAGGTGCACTTCGATTGGAAGGCTAGACCTTCCAAAATCCGGAAGTATGAAGAGAGTAAATGTTGGTTGGTGCAAGAAATTAGCTGAAATTCATGGCCTCGATAGGTTGGAGTCCTTGGAAATACTAGAAATCTCTTGGTGCACTTCAATTAAAAGGCTACTCCTTCCAAAGTCCGGGTTTCTGATGAGATTAGAAGCTAGAGACTGCAAAAACTTGGTTGAAATTCAGGGCCTCGATAGGTTGGAGTTTTTGGAAGAACTGAATATCATTGGATGCAAGTCGCTCAAAACAATTCCGGAATTATCTGGAACGCAGATTTATCGATATTATCAGATTACAACTGGCATATATTACGTACATGTACCATGTCCATACTATACGGATGACTCGGATGAGGAATAGACCGGAAGGATCCACGTTTTCTATTGAAGGTATATAAAGCAGGTAATCAACCTATGCTTTTTTGAAATCTACTGCCCAATTTTCATTTGTATTTCCTGCTTGCAATATCTTTCAAGATTTATGTTCTTGTCATTATTATTTCCTGGTTGATAGTGTCGCCATTGTTTTCTTACTTGAACTCAAGGAATCCAAGGGAGATGTTCATGGAAGTTAATATGTGCTTTGACAAAATGGTTCTGCTTGTTATGCCGTAGCGGAAATAGATGAAAAGGCTTTCAAAGCGCATCATTTGACATTAGTTTTCAAGTAAGATCCTTCATCCTATGCAGAAAAATAGAGATTCTTGACATTTGATTGATTTTGGAATGCTGGAAGTACTGAAAAACTGACGTGTACAGGTTTTTGATAGCATGCCAAAGGTCATTGTATAGGTTGAAGAAAATGCTCGATGAAGGACCCTATATGGTGATCCTTCTAATGTGAGGTTTTAGTTTGCTCTACGCTCATCATGCATTTCATGACTGCATATTTCTAAGGTACACTTAAGAGTGAATTTCCATGCAAAAGGAATATGTTGATAGGGCATCCCTTACTCGCATATGCTTCGACTTGTGATAAAATTTGTCCAATCATTGAGTTTCATGCATTTTGTCTCACGAACTGTCTACATTTGTAGATTTAGATAATCGTCTCAATCTAGAAATGCCAAATGCAAGCACAAGCTCTTCTCCTAGTGGTGTGGCTGTGATGAACTAGCAAACAGGGCGAAGCAAAAGCATCATGAATTATTTGGATCGATTGAGAAAATTGCAATTCGAATTTTTCTGACTATGGATCCATGTTCATTTGGTTTGAGTCCGGGTATACCTACTCCAAGGCTTCCAAAGAATGCATCTTGATGTTTGTAGAGTTGGTAAAGCCATCTGTCGTATACCTAAACTATTGAGCCAGGCAAGACATTAACTAGAATGTCTTTTGACATAATCAGGTGTACTGTGAAATAATTACTTATATTGTGCATAAGCTTTTGTTAGTTCATTTACTTGCTGAAAAAAAAACACAGGAATCATTTCCATAAGTTTCTTGAGGAAAATTTTCAGTATCCTATATTCCATTTGAAAACTGTCTTGCATTAATTCTAATGCATGAATAGCACATAATGATACGGAAAAAGAATCATACTATGTCCCACAAAGCAACCATCTTGAGTTAAATACACTATACTAATTTGATCAAAGCTTCTATGGTTGATGATGTTAGAAGCCCCATTAGTTGGTACCAAAGAGTTCAAAAAGAATATTGAGTTTGACTAAGTGGGTTCCCATAAACTTTGGAGCATTATTAGTAGTTTGTTGATGTTAGTTGCTGGATTGATTTCATCTTACTCACTGGTAGGATTCAGTTATTATTCCATTGCTTGATGTAAATGCTGAAATATCCAAGAGAGCTTTCACAATGCACTTCTAAAACGAATGAAATCATAGAAGGATCAGGAACTCAATGTTTCTTGAGCTTCTCCAAACACTGACAATGCATCCTTGGAATGGTAAAAGGTTGTTTGCATGTGGTCATCCCATGATTCTTTTGGTTTTTATAAGCTCTATCCTTCACAGGCCCTCTTTCAGCTAGCATCCTTGCGATTTGTTCTAGCACTGGTGCTGCGTTTTCGGCTACTCATGGAGCTTTAGCTATGGAGACCAGCAAAGGACCACTGTGGGTCATGCGTCCATTTCAGCTCTAGTTTGAAAAACCTCCAGCTTCTTAGGTTCAGCTCCTAGCATTCTTTTGCGACCTAATGGCTGGTTGACTCAATTGTTCCGACTTGGTTTTGTGAAGTTTGCTCAATTTCTGACTGGCAAGTGAAGATGACGGAGGAAATCCGGAGAAGTGTTGGCTGGTGATGGTCACAGAGGACTCAAAGTTGGTGCTTCATCGCTTCAATTGGCGAGGCTGTGGAGAATCTCTTCTTGTAATTGCTTTGAAGTGAGAAAGTTGGTTAGCTTAATATTCCTTGGATACTTTATGAGTATGGTCAGCTTAGTTTTGCCTTCATGTACTCCAGGCTGCTATTTTGGTAGGCCTTCATTGGGTTGTGCTATCCATTTGTGTGCTAGAGAATTCTAATACCATGGTGTAATGGAAGGTCATGCGTTAAAGGTCGAAATAATATGTTGTCAAGCCTAGTATTGTTTTCATGTGCTCTAGCAAAGTTGAATCATTCTTTAATCCAACATGACCAAATTACTTGCTAAACCGATGATATGCAACTCGTAAATGACTCCTGGTTTTTGGGTTAGTTCTTCATTTCATGTCATCTTGCTACAGTCTCCATAAATACTTAGAGCACTTCAACTGGATAAGGTTGAATCAAGTTTGGGTGATTTGCTGGTTATCAACTGTGGCTTTTGTTGGTCCAGCGCTATTTTAATTATCCACATGGTAACGAGTGTTAAATTGACGGGTTGATTGTTGTTTCTCATTGGATTGGAAGGTTCTCACTTTTTGAAAGATCAATTGTAATTTCTTGCTCTTTTTTGCCTTTGATGTATTACCGCCAGTCGTCGCAAGATGTCTTACATGCATTATTATGCCGAGAATTACTGCAACTTGGAGGATTTAGGGACAAAGTGAATATCTGCAAAGGACACTTTTGAGGAATTTCAATAGATGGAACATAGGTATTGGCAAAAGAATTAGAAATGCCAAATGCAATATAATCTTGTTGGTGCATAAAAGTTGTTACCTGAATGTGTCGTTAATTGTTCTTTCATTGTAGATTCTTCTTATTAATGCTATATCTAGTTTTCAATGCATAGGTGTTCTTACGATGCCACCTCTATGGGAGAAATATGAATTATGGGACAAAACATCGTTGTTAACTGTTGTTTGAAATAATTGCTTTTTTCCCCCTTTCAAGTCTGGTCCTCATGCTGATATGTGTACCAAATGTGAAATTCTTGATCTCTTTGTATGCATAACAGAGATTGAATATGATTACCTGGGTTCAAAATTGGTTTATGTGAACATCGCAATCTTTTACTTAAGAGCTTGTGCTTTTATGTTACCCAACTCATCAGTTATTTGAGTTTGTTTGAAGATCTTTCTATCCATTTTCCTATTACCATGAAGTTGTACAAATAATTTTCATTTCCTTGGCTGAGTAGCTTGAACTTTGAGACTGTCGAGAAGGAGAAAAAGAAAAGGAATTCTTTGGGGGTGGGGTGTTGTCTTTTGGATTTTGTAGTCAACAATGGTTTTTCACTTACCCTCTTCCTAATATTCTATGTTTCGTATCTGATCCCAAGTTGATTACTTGACTGTGTAGTTGGAACTTAGGTGATTTTGTCGGGTTGGGCTTTCTGTCTAGCTTATGATAATTGTGTTTGGAAAAACAAGATCTCATTTTTCCAGATTAGTAGGAAATAATATTGCCACAGCCCTCCTACATCTGTTTTAGCATCCACCGATACATTCCCATTTTGCTGTCCTTCTATGAGGTATATACCTTTAGTCTGAAACTACGATTTTCTCCGGAGATCTACATGTGCAAAGTACAACTGCTTTTTCTTGCTAATCATTTCTCTATATGACTCAGGGATGCCCGTTACTTTGCTTCATCTAATCAAACTTGTGAAATTGGTTTTACAGATTATATCTCCTTCCAAATAGTCTTTTTTAGATGTTACAAACGGTATAGTAGTGGTGAGGTGATTTATAAATGATTCAAGCAATGTGAAGTAGGGAAGGCCTTTGGAATCGATCTTGTTGTACATCCCTTCTGGTTACTATTGTGTGGATTTGGCTCTATAAAAGGTGAAAGCTAGGTATTTCATACGTTAAATCCCTTATTTGCAGATGTGGCTAATAAATTATGTTGGAAACAGCAACTTCAAATTGTTGTGTTGCTAAATAAGATGGATGACGCTTGTGAAAACTTGGGAGATGCCTAGATGATGATCTTGCAGACCCGGTGACCTTCCATTTATGCATATTTCAGAACCTCTTGTGCAATTAACGAGAATTGGACCAATTGAAGGTAACTTGTGGATCCGAGCTTGCATAATGATTCCTTACTTGTGAGAAGTATAGGATGCTCTTGAGTTCTATTTGTTCCTATACTTGTCAATTCCCTATTTAAGACATTGATGGAAAAAAGAAAAAAACTTGGGCATTGTGCTTTTCTTTCGAGTCTGGTTTCATAGTAGAAACATTAGTGGTCAACAACTGGTGGTATTGACCTGTTGAACCGAGAACCATGTGTACCTATCAATTGGTAACCCAGCAAGCCCGTCAACTAGTCTAGACCAGTTCTAGGTCTTTCAAAAACTTTAAGGAAGAGTATTGAAGTTGGGTTGGGGTTTGGAACTCTAACCTCCTGTAACTAGAAGGCATGCCAACCATCTGCTCCGGTGTCTTCTTGCTTCATTTTGTGGTGGATTGCTTATTTATTGACCGTATTGGCTTAGTCTATTAAAAATTTGAACGATTCTATTGAGAACGGGAATCCTGTCTTTTGTCCTCAAGCAACTTTGCCGAGTGACCGGGGCTTCTTTTGTTCTGGACAGGTGTATTCTACTTGACAACTTTACATGCAATTGGCTCAACCGGTCGAATCGTTAGAACATGGTTCTACCGGTTGACCGGTTGAACCACTAGTCCCGTTTTAAAAACGTTTATTCTTTTGTTCTTCCTATTATGTATCTGCTCTCCTCATCAACACGAGGAGTGGCAGCTTAGTTTCTCCACATAAATGCATATACATCCTATTTCATGCCTGCAATTTTAAAGGATGTTATACTTTCTGCCTTAACATAACGCAAAAGTTTTGTTGACGGTTGGAGCCTTGTACTTGTATGTATGTCAAGGAATGTGCATTTTATGACCCTAATGGGCTAATAGTGCCACTTTTGCTTCTATTTTGTGAGAACACTTTTGCTTGGTTGTCTCATTCTCACTTCCGAACACTAACCCAAAGAAATTACACATCTTGGACTCTTACACCTAGAGATGGAGAATGAGAAGATTTGCTGCATTCCCCATACCGTAGTTCCTCGTTGTTTGTGGTAAAAAAATTTTACACCGCCGTACAATTGAGCTGAGGATCAAATTATTGCGATGCCATCAATTGTATACTCGAAAACCATTTTCCTTGAGCTTCTTACCATGTCCATTTGCGCTTTGGATTTTTGGAAACTTATTGTTGCTCATAGTCTTTCCTTTCGTATCATTGTTTGAAACTTGCTACTATCAATAACAAATTTATTTCATTGACTAGGTGGTGGAGCTGAATTATCCTGTCCATGCTCCTTACTAAATTCCCACTTTTACAACCTACTCTTAAGTTTAAATATGACTAGGCGTAGGTACATTGTGCCTCTTTAATGGATAATTTCGTGTTTGTTCGACGGTTGAAAACCTGCAAATTTATGCTCCAAATAATGTTTTTTCCTTTGAAGAAGTAAAATACTAAAGTATTAGGTCTTCCTGTAAATTTTAAGATCAATTGGGAGGTCAAAGTGCGAAAAAGATGAATCTTTAGTGGCCAGACAAATAAAGAAAGAATAATTATCTTTTTATGGTAGGTTCATTGCGATCCTGAGTTACGACTAGGAACTAGTAGGTACATGTTCATGATGATAGATACTATTAGGGTCTTTAGTATAGAAAGATACCGTAGAGCATTCATGGTTCACATGCATACGATAGCCTCTTCGTGTACATAAGTTTTGCTCCTGCCTATGTTTTAGTGTGATGCAAGTATTGTACTTATTAATTTTACCCAGCAAAGGTATCAAAGCATCGCATTAGTTATGGCCATATTATAGGACCATCGGAGTGAAATCAAGTTGAATTATTTATTCTTGGCTACAGCTAGTGGAGGTGTGGCTTGTGTTTTGGCTGCAAGAAAGCTGGCCCTGGTCTACATACTTGGACGAGATTAAGATGAAATCTCAGATTCAGAACAAACATCTATTGTGGGTGGACCTCTAATGCTGGGACGGTCTCTCCCGGCAATTGCTTCAAATTGAGAAAGCTCTCTCTTTTTTCTATTCAAAGTGTGTGAAGCGCTTGAATGTCTTCATTGAGAACATGATGTTGAACTGAGGAGTTGGCATTTTACAGAAAAAAAACCTACTGTGAATGAAGGTGATCCGAGTGCAAATCTAGATTCTGTTCTAGTTTATGTGGTAGTGATTGTACTTGATGTTACGATTATATTATGGTTGTTTATGTGCACTAATATTTTTTTCATTGGTATCTAACTTAGTTTGGTCATAAGGGATATTACCATCATCCTTAAAAAGAAATGGATGGTTAAGGTGGAGCAATTTTGAGGCAGTTTTCTTAGAAATGACTTTAAACTTTACATTGTGAAAGAACTTTCCTGCCGATAATTTTTAATGCTTGAGTTGACTTTCGAGAGTCGCCATTAGCTGAACAACATGATGCCTCATACTTGGCAGTCTGAATTATCTTGTTTATGCTTCAGATTTCTACTCAACCTGTGTAGTTCAGATGTTGAATGTTGTGAGGCAAATTCGTTGCAAAATTGTAAACACTGTCGCATGATTCACACGTCATTTTTGTTCTCGACTGCTTAAGGCCTGCTTAATTTTAGAAAATGCCTTTAGTTTCCACTTTCATAGAAACTTTTTTCAATGTTTTGCTAACAAAATATTTGTTCAAAAATAATATCATTAGGGATAAAAATTGTTAGAATATGCTTGGGTTACATCACTTTCAAAAAATATGCTTATTATTTTTTTCCAAATCTCCATGTTTGCTTTTGGAATGAGAATACTAAAAAGTCATCTTCAGTTTGTAATTTTGATTCGAGAATAGTTTTCCTTTTTATTCGTCGACGCTTTCGGAGTGTTACCAAACTCATTTTCTGGTCTCTTTTTAATTCTCAAATTGAAATCGAACGGTCTTTTGAGAATCTTTATCAGCCGAATGCCTCCTTAGATTATCAATCTCTTTCCGTCTCGTAGAAAAAATGGACTTCAAGTTGCTCAACAGGCTTTGAACATTGAAGATTTACTTCATTCATCCAGCCATCATTATCACTAATGCATAAGCAAAGTGGGTGACGCCATAAACATATTTCATGAGGAAGTTTGATTTGCTGCAAAGCTTGTTAGTGACCATGGCAAGTAGTACTATTAATACGAGCGGTAGATGGCGTTTCATTTTTCTTCATTGAACTGTTTTCGTTTGCTTATCTAGGTCTTGACTCTTTCCCTCGGAGGAATTTTTCAGTCTATCTCGTTTCGTGTTAATTCTCCGGGTGAAGTGGTATGGCTAATTTTTTAAGCTTTGGTACTGCTATAGGACTTTGGCTTTTTTGGTTGGTTTTTATAATCATAGTTTGCTAGTTGGTTCGGTGATAGGGTATGAAGCGTGTATCAAAAGTTGTTTGTGATGCTGGAAAAGAACTTCCGTCTGGTTGTCCTCAATCATCTACAAAAGCGCATTATTGTCTTTGCATTTGGCCTTTTTCCCAAATAATTAAATTTCACGCATCTCAATGAACAGTCTTGGAGGTGATCAGATAGAGATAGGAATTTGTTACAGGAAGTTATGCTATGCGCATATTGAGATACGCCATAATTTTCAGAACATCCCGATGTTGATTCTTCATACGAACATATCATATGCAATGATCTGAATTAAAATCTGATTTGAGTCTCGATTCAACAAGTTGGCAATATCTCCTATAAGCATATAATGGAAATTTTAGGTCATTAATCATTGCTTTGAACTTGAACTTGATCTAAGTTTGAGCTTTGAGTGTACTTGTACATGGAGATATGGATATATAATGTTTATACGTTCACATTATAATTAGCGGGTGTAGAGATATGTTCTCAATTTAAAAGGAAAGAGTTTATTGCCTTAGATCTTAGCATATATCTCCTCACAATTGCAAGTCGATTTTTGTACTGAAAGAAACAGGGGAATTGAGTTAATCCCACTTGTTGTGCTGTAAAGGAATGCCCTGCCATGCCCAAAGTTCTTGCCCAATAAAACTCGATAACCCAAGATAACATAGTGCAAGCATAGGAAACTGTCCAAATTCTTGTCGAAGAACAATGAAGGAGGAGATGCTTTGTGCAGACTCGCCTCTTTTTGCTGAGGAAACACTGTTAACCAGTGTTTTGCCTCATTTCTAAAGTAAGGATTTGTTCTCGGTTGCTTCCCAAGCAAAAAGAGAAACTCTAATTGGAATTCTCACTTTCCAAATCGATTTCGAGGAAAATCTGTTTTGCCACGAATCTCCCTATCGAGCAGCTTGTAGTAACTTTACGAAAAGATTCCATCTCTTCCGTTAAGCAACAGAAATCTTTGAATTATGCAACACATAAAAGAAGGCAGGCAAAAGCTTCAAAGTCCTAATCTTGGGCTTGGCTCACGAACTCAATGTCCCAAATGATCATTTCGTTGTTTAAATGATAACAATCTGCTACCAAAGCTTCCTTGTTCCTTGACA
Organism: Eucalyptus lansdowneana; assembly: GCA_017140395.1. Classification (NCBI taxonomy): domain Eukaryota; kingdom Viridiplantae; phylum Streptophyta; class Magnoliopsida; order Myrtales; family Myrtaceae; genus Eucalyptus; species Eucalyptus lansdowneana. The sequence goes on along the minus strand of CM029487.1, from coordinate 41,694,192 downwards.
TTTCACCCAAATGCTTACACATACGACTCTAATATGTGAGAATCAAACTCCATTACTTGGGAGTGTATGTTTTGTTGTAAATGCACACCAAATTGGAATAAGGTTCTTATGATTGAGAATCTCGAGTAAACAGAATTTGATTTTTCAGAGAATGGTGTTGTGTGTGAAAGCATTTGTGGGAAAATGTCGATCATCTCTTTCTTCTTTCTGACTTCGCTTGCAAGCTTTTACATCAAATCTTCAGCTTGTCTAAGGTGGTTTGGTTCTTGCAAAACATGCCATCCACTTTTTTGATTGTTGGAATACCTAATTAGGAGGATCAATTTCTAAGAAGTTCTGAAGCACTGCACCTTTGTCTCATGGGGTGCCTTAGGAAAGAAAGCAACAAAATGTAGGGTCTGGAATCTTCGGTTGCTTCTGCGTTGTACCTTTTGACCAGCTTTGAGCATCATGTGCTGTTTCTGTATACTCTTCTAATGCTTCACTTTTGTTTGTTTTTCTTTTGTTTTGTTCTCATATATACCGATGTACTGGAACTTTTTCTTTCAACAAAATCCTTTATTATCTATAGAAAATATATTGGCAGTTTATTCCCTTGCCAGATCTCTCTCCATTTATGTGGGCATTTTTGTGTGTTGTGAACATGTGCTTGGGTGTGCACATGCATGCGATCATGTGCTTGCACAGGTGTGCACACACGTACACGCACGTTATAGGGCTGTTGTTAATTAGATCAGATTCTGTGCTTCTCGTGGGTACAGTGACTCTCATGTACATGCTACATATTCTTCGTGATTACTAGTATAGTGAGAAATGACGTTTCCAGTTACATTCTTTAAAGAGCACCAAGAGCACCAAGGGGATGCCTCCTATTTACAAATTTCCACCTAAAAGCTCATATTTACCTTAAAAATTAAAAAAAAAAAAAAAAAAAAGACTTGGTGTCCAAAGCACCGCCACCACAATGTGAAAAAAAAAAATAAGGTAGAAAGCCAAATATCTTTTACAGCACCTACGAACTTTCCTCATTTTTAAAAGCCTGCCTATTTCTTTCTTACCAAGGCTTATGAACTCTCTTTAACTCCATAGTACTGCCGATCAATGCTTTTGGGCTCCTTTCTCCTTTTGTCTAATCAAAATGTGCATTCACGATGGTGTAGAATTTTGTGGAAAAATTGCCAAGCGATAAAAAGGTTAAGCTAAGAAATAAAGATGTGGTTTACTATTTAAATGTTATAGAACTCCGCCCCTCTTGTAAGCCGGGACTTCACCTTACATTGAAGTGTAAACATTTGATAGTTGGGGAGTTAAATAGGTAATAGGACTCTAGAGATGTGGTTTGATATTTAAATGTTATAAAGAAGTTATCCTTCCCCAAGGTGTTGAATAGAAATGCGGTTTGATATTTGATTGTTGTAAAGAAGTTACCCTTCCCCAAGCTAACATCAAAAGGGCTAGGGCTTTTGTCTCCTTGAAAACAGTAGCATTTCCTGTCAATATTGTGCTTATAGCCCACAACCATCACATAAATGGCCTCTCTCTCTCTCTCTCTCTCTCTCTCTCTCTCTCTCTTAAAGCAACTTTGGGGCGGGACTTGATAATTTCACATGAACATTCCAAACTTCTAATCTGCTTGCATGAATTGGACAGCAGACTAGGCTCCATTTCTTTATTGAATTTTCCAGTATATCTTTTATTTGGTGGAGACTCTAGAGTATGTTGTTTAGTTCAAACATAGTTTGCAGAAGATGAACATGGCTCGTAATGACCATTTACTGTGTAAAACATTTTCTTTTGTGAACTTTTAACTTCAATGGTTCCAGCAAGTAATGTATGTGGTCAATGCTATTTTTATCCCTCATCGGTGTGTCATTTTCTTAAGAGATGATATTTGACATACGGGGTTAATTAATTGAAGTATTATTATTTACTTAGCAGCCTGCTGTAGAAATCATTGGCTTTAGAATGGATGAGCTCGGGGTCTTTCAAGATGGCGTTCTTGTTATCTAGGTATTGGTTCGGATGAGACACGGCGGATAATGCAGTGGAAAAGGCTGGAATGTTGCTTGTACGGGTTGAGTGAGGGTGCTCTCATCTGTTGTGAAGCCGGTGCGCTGTTACAATCTTTCTTGTGATTTCTCTACCTTTCTTGATATCTTCTATTTGCAACTATTGTAATATCTTACCCATCCACGCATGGCTGAGATGGTTGAGGGCTTGCCTTTCCTCTTTGGAGGTTCTGAGTTTGAACTCCCTGATCGGCTCCATGATTGGAGTGGGGGTTCATAGCAAAGGTTGCTGTGCTAGTCTCCCCGGAGGTATAGTCGCAAATACCGAATCGACGTAAGCCGACAAGGGAAAGTGGATCCACAAATCACCCAAAAAAAAAAAAAAAAAAAAACTATTGTAATATCTTGCCTGTCTCTCATCATGTATGGTATCATGTCTTTAGTGACACTAAATTACTAAATTTTAAACATGAAGTTGAACTATTTGTGGATAAGATATGATATGGGTTGCTTAGAATGACATATTGATGTAAGTTAAATAGCCTTTAATTATTTGAAAAATGAGCTTGTTATCAATATTGGAAAGGAGTCATCGTTAGACGATGGGCTTTACACGTGACTTGAACCTGTTCAACAAAGGTCCATTTAGTAACTCGTTAAGGTTGTTACGGAATACTTGACAATAGCACATTGTTGTTTTGTTGATATCGTCATGTTTTTGAAGCAGCAAAAAAGAGAAATTGACAACTTTTCTGTATCTTTGCTTCCCATGCCTCACACAACTTGGGGTTTGTACCTTCTCAATTCTCGCATGCTACCCTGAAGAAATGCAATTTTACTTGTTTCAAAATGAAAAAATCATAGTGTGACCACTAGAGCAAGGTCAAAATATTGGTAGGATCCTATGGAGTTCTTGAGCCTGTGGCATGCTTGTAGTATTTGCCTTAGGGATCGAAAGCATATTGCATTGGTTAATAATGTGCATGTTGCTGAAGCTTTTGCTTTCGTCTCTCTTTCAGTTTGCAAATTTCTTCAGCTGGCTTTTCAAATGTATAAAACAATCGATGTCGAGCCAAGTGATCAACTTTTAACATACAATAGGTTTGTCTAACTTTTGTCAAGCAGGGTCCTTCCTCATGGTGAATTCCTATATACTCTTTTGAGTTTGATGGTGAACTTTTTGTAGTGTTCTTGAAGTTTCTATATGATCAAGATGCCGCTATGCATCTCCTGGATCTTTCTGAGGCTGATGAAGAAACTACCATTGATCCGTGAGTGATTTTCTCTACTTTTGGTCATGCTTTAAATATCAGAATGATATGCTTTGTCGAGCCTAGTATTATTTTCATGTGCTTTAGCGGCCGACTCATGCTTTGAGGCAATGTGACCAAATTAGTTGGCAAAGTTGTGAATATGAAATTGTAAATGACTCCTGGTTTGGGGGCTAGTTCTTCATTTCAGGTCATCTTGCTATCATCTTCACCTATATTCATTTTTTAATTAACGGACACCCACCAAAGCATGAAAGCTAGGATCATTCCCGCAATAATACCTCTGATTCTCCCAATTGTTCCATAACTGGAACAGGAAATACTTGAGTGCACTTCCACTAGATGAGGTTGACTTAAGCTAGGGTGGTTTGCTGGGCTGCAACTGTGGTTATTGTTAGTCCACCACTACTTTAAGTAACCACATGGTAACAAGGGTCGAAATTGACCGGTTGATCATCGTTTCTCATTGGATTGGAAGGTCTCATATTCCGAAATATCAAATGCATTTCCTTGCGCTTTTCTACCTTGATATATCTTGTCGATCGTTGAGATGTCTTGCCCTCATTTTTATCTCGGACAAACAATGCGGGGAGTCGGAGAATTACTGCAGTTTGGAGGATTTGGGGGACACAGAATATTTGCGAAGGACACTTGTGAAAGAATTTCAATAGATGGAACGTAGGTATTAGCAAAAGAATTAAAAAGCTAAAATGTAATGGAATCTTGTTCGTGAATAGGAGTTCTTGCTTGAATGTATTGTTTATTGCTCTTTCATCGTAAATTCTTCACATTAATCCTATATCTACTTTTTCCATTTATAATTGTTCTCACACATGCTACCTCGGGGAAAAATATGAACTACAAGATAAATCATTGCCGTTATTTGTTGTTTGAAGTGATTGCTTTTCTCCCTTTTGAGTCCGGTCCTCGTTGCTTTATATATGCACCAAATGTGAAATTGTGGATCAACAAGAGTTTGAGTATATTACACGGGCTCGAAATTTGTTTATGTAAACATTGCAATCCTTTAATTAAAAGTTTGTGCTTTTGGTTTTACTTGACTCATCAATTATTTGAGCTCAAATATTCATTTTTCGTTTGGCTAATTCGGGACTTCTCGTTAATGGGTTTGTCTGTGGATATTTCTATCCAAATGCTTATTAGCATAAAGTTGTCCTATATTTTTCATTTCCTTGTCCGAGTGGCCGGAACCTTTAGACTATAATGAGAGAAGGAGAGAAAGAAAAGGAAACCTTTGGGGGTTAGGGGTTGTCTTCTCTGAGGTTGTCCTCAACAATGGCTTTTCACTTACCCTCTATCTAATAATCTAGTTTTTCATATTTGATCTCGGGTTTGATTACTTGACAGTGTATATGGAAGCTTTAGTTGGGTGATCTTATGGGATTGGGCTCTGTGTTTAGGTTATGATCCTTGTGTGTGGAAATACCGTATTCCATGTTTCCGATTAGAAACTAATTTGATAATCACATTTTCAAGGAAGCTGCCCAGATGCCTTTCTCTTCTATTTTGAAATAGATACTTTGTGAGAATTTATTGCTACAATTCCCTCTTACGTCGGTTTCAGCATCCACCAGATATGTTCGCAATTCATGGTCCTTGTATAGGGTATATACCTTTAATTTGAAACTACAAAAATTATCCAGAGATCCACATGTGCGGAGTCCAACTGCTTTTTCATGCTAATCATTACTCGTATGTTATTGCGGGATGATTTTGAATTTGCTTCGATTATATTTCCTTCCAAATACCCGAGGAGTCTTTTAGATGTAACAAATCGTATAGCGGTAGTGAGTGGACTTAAGAATGTTTCAAGCAATGTGAAGAAGGGAAGATCTTTGGAAGGATCTTGTTGTGCATCTCTCTTGGTCACTGTTGTGTGGATTAGGCTCTATTTGAGGTAAAAGCTTTGTATATCATATTTTGTAGCCAAAATTTGCAAATGTGGCTAATATATTCTGTTGGAAGCAGAACATCAAATTATCATGTTGCTAAATAAGATGAATGATACTCATGAAAACTTGGTAGATGCCGGGATGATGATCCTGCAGGCTAGTGACCTTTCATTTGTGCATATTGCAGAACCACATATGCAAATAACCGGGATTTGTACCAATTGAAGGTAACTCTTGGATCCGGAGCTTGCATATTGTTTTCTTACTTGTGATATCTAGAGTTCTATTCTGATCATGACAATTCACTATTTAAGACATTGATGGCAAAAGGAAAAAAGTAGCATATTGTGCTTTTCGTGACTCCTGTTCATGTCGGAGTTTTAAGAAGTGGCTCGGTTGGACGGGGAACTAGACCTGTCCGTCTGGTTTCCCAACAGAAATAGTATTGATCAAGAACCGGTGGTATTGATCCTCTTCAACTGATAACCAGGTGTACCTATCAACCGATACCCGGCAAACTGTCAACTAGTCTCGGACCCGGATCCGGGCTGTAAAAAAACTAAAAGGAGTAGTGCTGGAATTGGGTTGGGGTTTGGCACTCCAACCTCTTGTAACTAACAAGCATGCCAATCATTTGCTCCGGTGTTTTCTTGCTACAATTCGTGGTGGATAATTTATTTATTGACCATATTGGCCTAATCTAAAATTGAACGGATGCTATAAGATGACATCAAGCGTGTGTAATCTTTTAAGATGCTATGGTGTGTGCCGACTCACCGTGCTTCTTTTGTTCTGAAAGTGTGTAATCTAATATACGCGAGCATTCTATCGATGACATCACATGCAATCGGTTCGATCGGTCGAACTGAAGAGCACGGTTCTACCAGTTTGACCGATTGAACCGCTTGTCTGGTTTTAAAATGTTTGTTTTTTTATCGTTCCTATTTATTATTTATCTGCTCTTCTCATCAGCACGATTAGCAGCAGCTTAGTTTTTCCTCCTATGTGCATAATGCATACAAATGTCATTACATCCTTGCAATTTCAAAGGGTGTTTTATTTTCTGCCTTGCCATAACGCAAAAAGTTCCAACATACCTTGACAAATGGAGCCTTGTATGTAGGTTAAGAAATGTGCCTTTGATGGCCCTAATGGGTTAAGCGGTGCCCTTTTTACTTCTATTTTGTTAGGATATTTTTGCTTGGTTGTATTGTTCTCGCTTTTGAAACACTAATCCAATGAAACGCACATCTAGGACCATATCTTACGCTGGAGATGGAGAATGAGAAGCTTCGCAGCATTCCCCATACTTAGTTCCTCTCTTGTCGGTTGGTGGTAAGAACATTTTTACACCTTTGTCATGCCATCGAGCTAAGGATCAATTCATTGCTATGCCAATTGTATAGTTACGAAGGTTTTTTCTTTGAGCTTCTTGCCTTGTCCATTTGCAGTTTTGGATGTCTGGAAACTTATTGTTGCCCATGCCCTTTCCTTAGGGATCAGTGTTTGATAAACTTGCCGTGTCGGTAACAAATTTATCTCGTTGGCTGGGTGATGGAATTGAATTAATCCTGTTCATGCTCCTTGCTACATTTTCACTTAGAACCTTCTATTAAGTTCAAATGTGACTGGCATAGGGACATTGTGCCTCTTTAATGGACCACTTCATGTTTGTTCCTATAGATTGAAGAAGTGCGAAAGTATGCTCCAAAGAAGAATATTTTTTAGTCAAAAGAAGTAAAAAAAAGAAAAAATTGTGGTATCGGGTTTTCCCGTAAATTTTAAATCAATTGAGAGGACAAAGCGCGAAATGATTTTATAGTCGCTAAACAAATACCAAAAGAATTATCATTCTCTTATGGTAGCTGCGTAGCGGTCTGAGTTGCTGACTGAGAAGCACTATTTACAAGTTCATGACCATAGATGCTACCGTGGTATCTAGTGTAGCAAGATACTGTAGAGCATTCGTAGTTACATGCATGCTGTAGTCTCTTTAGGCACACAAGGTTTGCTTCCTGCCCGTGTCTTATCATAATGCGTGTGTTGTACTTATACTTTTACCCAACAAAGGTATCTAAACATCATGTTGGTTATGGCCATACATTCAAGGAACACCGGACTGAAATCAAGTTGATTTTTTTTTTTTTTTGGGCAATGGCAAGTAGAGAAGTGGCTTGTGTTTTAGCTGCAAGAAAGTGGGCCCTGATCTACATACGGGACGAGTATGAAGAAGAAATCTCGATTCAGAATGACTATCTGTTCAAGAGTTTGTGGTGGTTATGCTCATGTCGCTGCTGTGGGTGGACCTCTAATACTTGAAGCTGCAGACATCGGTGTAAGAAGCAATGCATGTGGGCTTTCGACTGAAGCTCTTCGACTTCACCCTTTCGGAGAAGTCTTAATCTATACCGCCATGTGCCTTTTCTGCTAGGCGGTATTTGTCGATAGAAAAAGTGGAGTGAAAGGTAGCGATTATCTATTGAGTTGGATAGAATTGACCGAAAGATGCTGAATCATGGCTTCTATCTAGTGGTAACTGTCGTCATGGTATTCTTTGTAAGCTCTGAGACCTGCTCGATAGTGCCAAGCTTTTGCTTCATCTGTATATGCTTACTATTTGCATGTGTATGAGAACCGAATGTTTGGTTTGGATTATCTATGCTTTAGGTTGAATGGTTCAGGTAGTGTACTTGACTAACGAGCTCTGCTTTTGTATGTTGAAATCTCTCACCCGAAAATGACTCGCTTCTCCACGTGTCATTGTCATTGACTCACTTTGGATTGAATGGTTCAGGCAGTGTACTCAACTAAAGAACATATGCTATATTCTGATCTCAGATATTTGGAGCCCTCAAATAGATGGCAGGTTTAAGATCATGAGATTCTGTCTACAATATCGTGAATGGACTTTGTATCCTCAATAAAGAGCATCATGGAGTCTTTTAAATCAATGATGTACATTCAGGAATCAATAATTCTTTAATTGTAGTATTCTTTCTCTGGGAATTATTGCCGGTCTCCGGGAGAAAGTATGCATGAATGTAACATGTGCATTTGTGATACTTCTTTTCTTATGTTTATTATTTGCTGTGATGATAGCTCTTTTGGAACTTCAGCTGAATTTACTCTGAAATTAAATCCTCCTTTATTTATAGCCCTTCCAAATCTTTTATGTCTTCAATGTATTCTTCCGAATGCAAGTGCAGAAATAGTGACATTTAACATTAATTATTAGATGGGACAATAACATTATCAACAAAATAAATGATTGTTAACGGGTTCGCTGCCGAGTGCAAATCGCATGTAAACTTTAAATTCCATGACCCATTAAACACAAGCTCGTTTTGGAGAAATTGGCGTTAAAATTTTCGAGGACCAAGAATAGAAGGCTAGGAAAAGAAGTACGGCTAAGGAAGAAGCTTTGCTATTAATAGGAAATGTCTAAGAAGACGACTTGTGTCTATTGCACCGGATACCATTGGCTAAACCTTCTATTAATAGCCATTGTAGAGCTTCATAAAATCTACTTCTGCCACTATTCTCAGTAATAATAGAACAAATGATTATTTGTAACTCAACATCATTATCAAACTAACTGCCCAAATGATTGGAGAATATCAAGGTAACTTAGCATCATGTCTTAACAACTAAGCATCATGTCTTAACAGTGAGTGTTCTGAAAAATAGCTTTATTGCCTGTGGATGGCAGCAAACTGGCAAGACTTAATACATGAGAATGATAAGAAAATTAGTCACTTAAGAAGGCAACAAAGCTGATCTATACACAAGCGAATAACCTTATTAATGATGACGGGTCAAATACAGATAAGTACCTAATATGCCCTCATATTAGTTTAACCAAACCAATTTTCTTTTCTAATGTGATCTTCCAGTCACCTATTGATAAAAATGCATACAGAAACATGTTGCCGCCTGCTTATTACGTCTTTTCATATCTACTTAGTGGTAAAATTATCTTGTCAATATCCACTTGGCATCACCTAAGTGAAAGTGAGTTTTAGCTATTCAAAATGTGGAATCACTTGACATCCTTTCGAGCCAAATGAGTATTGGATGCTCGGCACACAATGTTAGGGGAAATTACCAAGAAAGTCTTAAGCCTATTGCGGTTGCATCAATTCAGTCATAAACTTTTAAATTTGGCTAATTGAGTTCTAGACCTTTTGAGGATATGCCAATGTAATCCATTTAGTCAAATTTTGAGCAAAAATTGCCAATGTGGATAATGTTTACAATTTTTTATTAATTTTTCTAACTTTTTTTCTTTTCTTTCTTTTTTTCGTTCCTTCTTATTTTTGCCAATGGATGGTTGCTAGCCACCTAGCCATAGGCCATGGCTGGCGAGGGTGAGTCACTATGGCAAATTCCGTGGTCTATGCCCATTGTAATACCCCATGGTATTGACAGCCGTATATACTCTAATCTTATAATGTGTTTCATCTCAAACTTAGAATAGTTCCACAAGCATAGTGTGCCTATGAGAGAGGGGGGGGAAAATTGTTTAAAAAGTCATACACCTATTACATTTTGTCAATTGAGTTATAAATATTTTCACATTTTGCCAATTGAGTTTATCCGGGAAATTTTGACTAAAATTTGCGTATGTGGACGGTTGGCACTAACGTCACTTTTTAAATAATATTTTAATAATATTGAATTTGTTATGATTTTTTCTTTTCTTTTCTTTTCTTTTTTACTTTTTTTTGGGGGTTTGGAGTTAGGCCGGCGAGGACCACGATGCCCTCGCCGGCCAAAGCAAGGGCGCGTGTGCCCTCAACCTAGGTCAGCTGGCCACCCTTGCCAAACTAACTCCAAAACCCAAAAATAAAAGCAAAAAAAGTAAAAAATGAAAAGAAAAGAAAAAAATCATAAAAAATTCAAAATATTATTTAAAAAGTGCCATGTCGTGCCAACCATGCACATTAGCAAATTCCTGTCAAAATTGATTGGATGAACTCAATTGGTAAAAAAAATGAAAATGATTAAAATTCAATTGGTAAAATTGAAAAGTTTTTCATTAAATTGACAAAATTGCAATAAGTTTAGGGCTTTTTGGACAATTTTCTTGTGAGGGAGTAGCAATGGAAGTCTTGATTTTAATTTGGTTAAACACATATATGCAACTCTCGTATGTTGAACTCCCTCGGTTTGGGTTATCGTGCTTGTAAGTTTGACAATCTCGACCAATATCTCCGATTTGTTCGATATCTTCCTATCCATCACCTTGGCGTGCTTTGTAGAATATGAAGTACATTTGGCGACTGCTATTCGATATACTATAGTGGCACACCACACGGGGAATCAACTCTAAAAGCGTCTTCAACTCTTCAACTCTTCAACTCTTCAACTCTTCATCTTGTGTCACAGTGGCTACAATTTTCACAATTTGTCCTTCGAAATCAATTCTTTAAAATCATTATAAGAGATCTAGCAATTTCCTTTAAGTACAAAATGAACCATGACACGTATATATTGTATTCTCCATATCATTAGAAAGAACATGGATATCTTTCTTGAAAGTAATTCCTTTAGATGAGTTGTAGATATCTCTCTGGAGAAAATGGGTTGGGGTTTGGAACTTCGACCTCTCGTAACTAACAGGCATGCCAACCATTTGCTCCACGTGTCTTCTTGCTCCTTTTTGTGGCAGATATTTTATTTATTGACTATATTGGCTTATTAGTCTATAAGAAATTAAAACAATGCTTTTGAGAACCGGAATCCAGTCTTTTGTGGGCAAGCGGCTCTACCGAGTGACTTTGGGGCTCCTTTTGTTTTGAACATGCCTATTCTATCAAATAACGCCACATGCAATCGGTTCAACTGGTTGAATTGGCAAAGTACGGTTCTCAAGTTTGATCGGGTTGAACCACTAGTCTGGTTTTATAGACTTTTGTTCTTTTGTTCTTCCTATTTACTATGTATCTGCTCTCCTCATCAGCACAAGCGGCAGCAGCTTAGTTTTTCGTCCTATGTGCATATGCATGCCATTATATGCGTCCAATTTTAAACGATGTTTCACTTTCTCACTTACCATAACTTCAAAAGCTCCAGCATATCTCGACAGTTGGAGCCTTGTATGTATGTCAAGAAATGTGCATTTGATGACCCTAATGCATTAGTAGTGCCACTTTTGCTTCTATTTTATGAGAACACTATTGCTCGGTTGTCTCATTCTCACTATCGAAACACTAACCCAGGGAAATTACACATCTAGGACTTTATTTTACACCTAGAGATGGAGAATGAGAAGTTGGCAGCATTCCCATACTACAATCCCCCCTTGTCAATTAGTGGTAAGAATTTTTCACAGTGCCCACACAATCGAGCTAAGGATCAATTAATTGCCATGCCATCAATCGTATACTCAAAAAACTACTTTCCTTGAGTTTCTTAGCATGTCCATTTGCAGTTTGGACGTTTGGTAACTTATTGTTGCCCATAGTCTTTCCTATTTGTATCATCTTTTGATAAACTTGCTAGTGTCAGTATCAAGTATATCTCATTAGCTGAGTGGTGGAACTGAATTAATCTTATGCATGCACCGTATTAAGTTTCCACTTTACAAGCTATTCTTAAGTTTAAATATGATTGGCATAGGATCATTGTGCCTCTCTAATGGACCATTTCATCTTTGTTCCAACGGTTGGAAATGTCCAAATTTATGCTCCAAAGAAGAATATTTTTTTCATTTGAAGAAGTAAAATACTAAAGTATTAGGTTTTCCTATAAATTTTAGATCAATTAAAAGGTCAAAGTGCGAAAAAGATGAATTATTGGTGGCCAGACAAACACAAAAAGAATAATTATTTTCTTATGTTAGGGTTCATTGCAGTTTGATTTACTGACTAAGAACTGTTATGTACATGTTAATGATGATAGATACTATCAGCATTCATGGTTCACATGCGTACCATGGCCTCTTCAGGTACACATGTATTGCTTCCGCCTTTGTTTTAGCGTGATGCAAGTATTGTACTTATTACTTTTACCCAAAAGAGGTATCAAAGCATTGCATTAGTTATGGCCAAATAATAGAAACGTCGGAGTGAAATCAAGTTGATTCCTTTTTTGCGACAACAAGTAGAGGCGCCGCTTGTGTTTTGGCTGCAAGAAAACAGGCCCTGGTCTACATATTCGACGACGATGAAGGTGAAATCTCTGATTCAGAATGAACGTTTGTTTGTGAATGTGCGGTGGTAATGCTCATGTTGCTCGTGGGTGGACCTCTAATACTCGAAGCTGCAGGAGACATCAGTGTGAGAAGCAATGCATGTGGACTTTCCAGCTAAAGCTCTTCGGCTCCACCCTTCCTGGAGAGTTTCAATTTATGCCTGCCATGAGCCTTTTCTGCTAGGCAGGCATTTATTGAAGAGAAAAAGCAGAGTGAAAGCTAACTACTTATCTATAGAGCTCGATGGAATCGACAGAGAAATACTTGACCCATGGCTTCTATCTCGGGGGAAGTAACTGTTTGCATTGTATTTCTGCAAGCTTTGACAACTATTCGATAGTGCCCAACTTTTGCTTCATCCGTATATGTTTATTATTTCCGCATATAAGAGCACCAATTGTCAGGTTTGGATTGTTTGTACTTTCGGGTTGAATGGATTACATGGTGTAATCAACTGACGGACTTTGCATTTGAATGTTGAAATCTCTCACTTAAAATTGACTCACTTCTCCAAGCATCAATTATTAAGTGATGCATCCAATCCAATGTACAAAATACACTTGTGTGAAAGAGTCAATCTCCAGGATTACTAGAATCAATATGGCTAGTTAGATATATAGTGCCTAGGTGGCATTAAAGAACAAATACTATCTTCCAATAATAGAGATTCAAAATCTACAATTAAATGGTAGGTTTAAGATTATGAGATTATATTTTGTACTCTTGACAAGAGTATCATGTAGCCAAAAAACTTAATGATATATAGATATACAGGAATCTAAAATTGCTTAATTTTATTATTCATTCTCTAGGATTTATTGCCTCTAGAGGAAAAACTTTTATAGATGTAATAGCTTCGTGTTCAATCATATGCACCAAGATGGTAATCGTATATATGATTGTATGCATGTAAAATGTGCATATGTGATATTTCTATTCTTCTGTTTATAAATTATCTTTATGAGAGCTTCTTTGTCGACTTTAGCCAAATCTATTATGAGATTAACTTGCTTTATTAATTTATTTCCAAATCTCCACATCATCAATGTATTCTTTCCTGATGCATAATAAGTGTAGAAATGGTGACAACGACAATTGATAATATGACGAAACGATAAATATTACCAACAAAATAAATTATTGGTATTTGGTCCACTACGAGTGCAAACCACGTATTAAATCAAACTATGCACGAGCAGTCTTAGACGAGCTCATTTTGAAGAGACTACAGTTAAAATTTTCAAGGACTGAGAAAACAAGAAGAGAAGGCTAGGGTCACGAGTATTACTAGAGTATGGAGAGATGCTATACTATCGATAGGAAACTAATAGAACGCGATTTGTGTCTATCACTCATAACACCTTTGGCAAAACCCTTTATCATAGCCGTCCTGTAGCCTTATAAAATTTGCTTCTACTACTGTTTAAGTAATTATAGAACTATGTTTGTAACTCAACATCATTATTAAACTAACAATCTAAACGAGTGGAGGATATTGAGGGAACTTAGCATCATAATTTAATAGTGTATGCGTTCCAAAAAGCAACTGTATTGCCTATGGACATCAGCAAATAGGCAAGACTCAATACATAGCACTCAATCAACGTGGTTGTAATGCCGATGCAGAACAAGTGCATTATCTGAGCACACTCTTTGAATGATACACTTTGTGTTCCTTACATGTGAAAAATCATAGGACCTTTTGAAAAAAGATGTTGAAAGAACCAGAACAGAGAGATACCATCCGAAGAAAAATTAGTAAACAAAGCTATTCTGTCCTTATATTAAATGCTAATTCGTGCAAGAAATTAGCCGAAATTCAAGGCCTTGATAGGTTAGAGTATTTGTAATGGCTAAATATCAAAGAGTGCACTTCAATGTAAAGGCTATAGCTTCCAAAATCCGGAGTCTAATGATATCATTTGTTAATTAGTGCAAGAAATTAGCCAAAATTCAAGGCCTCAATAGGTTGGAGTTCTTGGAAAGACCGGATATCTCTAGGCGCACTTCAATTGAAAGGCTCCTCCTTCCAAATTCCAAGAGTCTGAAGATATTGAATGCTAATGAATGTGAAAAATTGATCGAAATTCAAGGCCTCGATAGGTTGGAGTTTTTGGAATATCTAAATATCATTGGATGCAAGCCACTCAAAACCATTCAAAAATTATCTAGATACGCTAATACAATTTGTATCATTTTTCTATCTTCAATCTCATATTATTGATAAATCCGAGTTCCACAAAGAGATGGCCACAACTTGCGCTGGGATTTTTTTTTTTTTTACTTTCTGACTTTTTGACTTTTTTTCTTTTTCTTTGATGTTGTTCCTAATGATTTTGCCATTAGAGTGATGGAGGATTGTTGGCTGGGCCGTCTCTTTGTGGGGTTCAGCGAACATAACATCAAAGAAAAAGAAAAAATTCAAAAAGTCAAAAAGCAAAAGAGAGAGAGAGAGAGAGAGAGAGAGAGAGAGGGGCTATTTGTGGAGTGAAGAGAAGGGAGAGAGAGACTGCTCCTCGAGAAGAACGCACGAGAAGAAGATAAAAAGGGGCAACGACTTTGTGGTCCATATTCAGAGGCCTAACATCCTTGGAATTGGCTCAATTTTCAGAATGTTGTTCAAAGATCTATGAGTTGATCAATTTTGTCGGTCGAAAGCTTTCTCCAAGTTGTCTCTCATTTTCTCCAATTGTGGTTAAGGTTTCATGTTCTATTTGTATTAATTCACCTTAATAATGATCAAATATTGTTGTATTGTCAATGTTACTAAGTTTTTGAGTAGTTTGTGGTTTTTTCTCGCATTGGATTTTCCACATAAAAATTTTGGTATTATTGTTGCCTTGTTTTTTTAACATTTCAGTATTATATTTACTTATTTTGAGGTCACAGTCCTGGAATACACAGCTAGTTGTTGCTGGGGTTGAGTCCATTTTGGCTAGCTTAATTTTGGGGAAGAAATTGATTGTGGATTGGATTAGTTCTTAGTGAATTGTTACCTAATATACTATCGGAGTATAAAATGTTTTTGGTGTGAAGAACAAGGTCACTAGAGCCCAATTGATACGCATTTGAGACCGTGCTTCTAGTGGGATATTAAAGCTCAATTGATATTGCTTTAGCTTTGTAACACATAATTAGCTCCACCAAAAGAAAAAAAGACATAAATGGTCCATAAATTTTAATCAAAGGTGCAATATCATTAATAAAATTTTGATTTTTTAATGTTTAATCTAAATCATAAGATATATAAAAATGTTCAATATCATCTCTCCATTAATTTAAATTTAATGAAATTTGCTTATATAGTTTCCAGTTCATTATGATTTTGATCAATTTGATAACGGATGCATAAGAAAGGTGGCCACTATGGTTGCAAGTTAACCCAACTCTTTGGTAACCCAGCCCATTTCGAAAATGCATACTTTTCTTCATGATAAATGAGCCTGGACAACAAGTTCCATATGACATATGGCATGAGCCGAACCGGCTCAGCTCGCCCGTCAATCAAATGAGTCCGCTTTCGCTCTAGTAATCATGTCCGTGTCTCTTATTTTTCTCTCTCGGCTGCTCCTCTTCTGCAATTTTCTCTGCATGATTTTCGGACTCTAGTGGACTTTCTTACTCTCTTGATCTTCCATTCCTCGACTCACTCTTCAGCTCTATTCTTTCCTAATTAGCCTCAAGCCTTACTTTTGGTTTTACGAGCTCTAACCTTCACAAGCTCTCTTTCAGTTCACATTTTCCATCGACACTTCTTTACACTCCTTGCAAATTGTTCTAGGCCTCGCGCTACGTTTTTCAACTGATCGCAGAGCTTTTTAGCTATGGAGGTTTATGAAGGACTGCAACGCATGCTTCCGTCTCAACTTCAGTTCAACAAACCAATGGCTTATCAAGTTCAGCTCTTGGTCATCATTCTTTCATGAGTTAACGGGCAATCGACTCGGTTCCCACTCAGTTTTGTGAAGTTTGCTCAATCTGCTCAATTTGAAAGGTTTGATGTCGGCAATAA
The DNA here is from genome assembly GCA_017140395.1 of Eucalyptus lansdowneana. Taxonomy (NCBI): domain Eukaryota; kingdom Viridiplantae; phylum Streptophyta; class Magnoliopsida; order Myrtales; family Myrtaceae; genus Eucalyptus; species Eucalyptus lansdowneana. The sequence continues at coordinate 41,677,792 of CM029487.1, read as the reverse complement.
CAACCCTCTTTTGGAAAGATATCCTCTGGCTTCCGAAAATGCTTAGGTAAAGTTAGCTTCAAGTTTCTTCAAGTTGCTCGATTAAGTGTAAGTGCTTAGGAATACAGCCACCTATCAAAATCTTCTCGATCACATCATTACTCACCTTGACCTGGCAGATGGACAAGGACTTGAGCGAAGTCTAGTCCATCCTTGACCGTCTAGCTTTGATACCACTTATTGAGGGAAAAAGTATCGAAAAAGTCATAAACATATTGTATCGGTACCAATTCAGTTCTAAACTTTTCTATTGAATCAATTTAGCCTTAAACATTTTTCACATTGATACCAATTTAGTTCATCAAGCCAATTTAAGCTAGAAATTGTTGACATGAATGGACATTTTAAATAATTTTTTAATAATTTTTTGAATTTATTGAATTTTTTTTCTTTTTTTCCTTTCCCTTTTGTTTTCTCCAATGGCCATTGCCAATCATCAGCCACAGCCATGGTTGGCGAGGGTCGGCCTTATCAAGCCACGCTTGGGCGAGGGCAAACGTTAGCCATGCCCTGCTAAGGCGAGGCCCCCCTCCCCGAATCTAGCAATGCCGACCAAGGCATTTTGAGCATAAACTATGGGCAATCAAAGACTCATTTATAACATGCAACGAACTTTAGAAATTGACGATAAGTATGCCTAACATATACAAACAAATAAACATCTATCCACATCTCAATTTTGTAGGATAGACAATTTTCATCACATTAATGTTTGAGATCAATGTGACACATGAGTAGAGGAACATTGCCATTTATGTGAGTCCTGTAAGGGCATACACAGTTACTTTTGAAAACGTTCTTAGTAAATAAATTTACTCTCTTGTTTCTAATTAAATAATTAAAATAGAATATAAAATATGGTTGATTAATTAAAGCCTTCAACCTTCTACCCACAAGACTACACTGATAACTAGCCCTAATATCCATTGAATCATATCCCCTTTAAAAGCATTTCCTTCCACTTTCCAATCCCATAAAAGTGTCACACCAATGCGTGAAGTCCATGAGAGCATGCAATCTAAAATAATTAAGGCATGATAAACTAAACGTTGAAATAGGCCAAAAGCATCAACGTGGGTCCAGTAATTTTTTGCTAAATTTAGGCTAGATTCTTTTGTATAACTTTAAGTTTAACATGATTACCATCGTTCAAAAAGTGTCTCTTAAGGTTTATTTGTGTTTTTCGTTTCCTAATGCATGGGAAAAACTAAAGAAAGGACAATTTACCATATCATAAAGTCGAAATATATTGGAAGACTAATTAGGAAGGAAAGTAAAATTAGTCATAGCAGAGCCAAAAATGCCAACTATCATTAACCCATTAGTTGAAGGAACACGGAGGCTCGGAAGCGACAATGGTAATACTGTACCTTCTTAACAGAAGCATTCACAAGTCGACAATTGGCAGCCATGCCTTATATACGATAAATTGTAAGGTGCTAGAATTTATTAAAAGTATTTTATATATATATAAAATACAAATCATTAAAAAAAGGGGAAAATTGGGGAAAAAAAAAAGTGGAGGGGGTCCGGACCGCGAGGACAGAGACGCGAGGACACGGCGAGCGTCTCACCGGAGTTGGTGGTCGGAGAAAGACCGGCAGCGACAGCTTGTGTGGTAGGAAGCCATGCGCGCCGGGTAGAGAGCTTAAAAGGGAGGATTTTTGGAGAGAAATAGAGTGAGAGAGGGAATAGACAAGGGTTGAGAGACCGTGAGTGCGACCGAGAGAGAGAGAGAGAGAGTTTGAGAGCGAGGAGCCCTCCGGCAGTCCGGTCATGCCTGAACCCCGTCTGACGACTCCTGGCCGCGCTCTCGAGCCGGGTAGGGACTCTCGGCCGACACCCCTGTTTGTGCCCCTGCCTTGCCCCGTTTCAGGCTAGCCAGACCAGGCTTCCTCGTCGTCCGGTTCGCGCGAGCACCGGCCCCATTCGTCCGTGCGCTGCTGTTTTGGATCACTACTGCTTGTTGATTATTATTGCGAGTCCCGGCGCGAGTTGGTACTCGGTTTTTCCCCCCTTTCAGCCAGCGCGCTTAAACGTTCGATGAAATGCCCGAACCAAACCCCGTTTGGTTTAATCTCTACTCGAAGTTATCGAAAGTGCTCTGGACCGTTCGAGGCCGTAGCGGCCCGTTGGGTCTTCTCTTACGTTATTTTTTGTGTGATGAACGAGCCCGGAGAAGAAGTTTAGCCCGACTTATGGCCCAATCTGGCCTGGCTCGGCCCGTATCCTCTCTCTCCTCTTCCTCATTGCCTCTCTCCCGCCTGTTCTTCCTCTCCCGCAATTTTCTCTGCAAAATTCTCAGGCTCCAGTGCACTTCGTTACTCTCTCGATCTTCTCTTCCAACAGGCTTTATTTTGGGGTTTTCGGGCTCTACCCTCCGCCATTGGCTCTCCCTCTCAATTCGCATTTGCCACCAGACGCTTTGGCCGCTCCCGGATCTTTTTCGGCTATGGAGACCGACGAAGGGTCGCGGCACGTGCTTCCCTTTTAGCTACAGTTAGACAAACCTCTGGCTTCTCAGGTTCGGCTTCGGCCCGCCTTCTTTCGCGACCTAATAATGGGCAGGTCGATTCGATTTGTTTTCCCATTCAGTTTTGTGAGGTTTTTGCTCGATTTCTTGCGATTGGCAGGTGAAGATGGCGGAGTGGAATCCGGAGAAGGATTTGCTGGCGATGGTCACGGAGGACTCGAAGGTGGTGCTTCATTGCTTCACTTGGCAGAGGCTGTGGACAATCTCTCCTGGTAATTGCTTCGACTCGAGAAAGTTCTCCTTTTTTTTTTTTTTCTTTTTTTTAAATTCAGTGTGTTCCTTTCTTCAACAGTGGCTTGGTGTGCACCCTTTGAGTCATTGGCCTTATCCCCCCCCCCCTTGCTTTTCCTTAAATGTGCTACGATCCTTTTCCTCAAATAAACCACTTCAATTGCCTACCCCGTTCAAATTGCGTTTGATGGAGAGTTGGTGAATATAGGGGTAAGGTGCTTGAAAGTCTAAATGAGAACATGACATTGAACTAAGGAGTTGGCGTTTTACACAAAAATGAAGAGTGAATGATGGTAATGGGAGTGAAAATTTGGATGCGACATAGTTGCAAGTAAAGAATCCCAAGCTGATATTAGTTGAATGAAGGGATTTTTATTTACAAGCGCGATAGATTCCTATAAACTTTTAGACAAGATTGGTGCCTTAGGAGATTTCCAAAACATAACTGACAATCATCTAGACCAACCGGAAGTGTACCCTACTCTGTATTGCCATCTTGCTGCCCTTTTTGGTACACCGATCAAAGTGTTCATGAAGATAAAGAACTTGAATTTGAGGGGATGTCATTTATGTTAGATAGACTAGCTATGTCGATGCGAAATGCTAGATGCTCACATGGAGTCGGCGGAGTTTAACCCCTGTTGTGAAAATGGTATCTTGGAGTTACCAAACACATTTTCTGGACCGTTTACATTCTCAAATAAAATGAGAACAGATTTCTGAGAATCTTTATCGGCCGAATACCTCCTTAGATTCTCAATCCCTTCCATCTGCGGTAAAAATGAACATCATCAAGTTGCTCAACGGGCTTCCGACATTGAAGATTTACTTCATGTTGTCCGGACATCATCATTGGTCATGCACAAGCGTCGGCCGATGCCATGGACATATTTCATGAGAAGTTTGATTTGTTATGAAGCTTTATTAATGACCATGGTTAGTGGTCCTGTTAATACGAGCGGTAGATGACTTTCCGGTGTTCTTCATTTGACTGCTTTTGTTTGCTTATCTAGGTCTTGGCTCTTCTCCTCGGGAGGAATTTTTGAGTCTTCTAGGTGGTGCTAGGACCAGTCCTACGATCCATCGTTTCTTGTTAATTCTCTTCGGGTGAAGTGGTACGACTGGTTTTTGAATCTCCGGTGTCACTTTTGGACTTTGGTTCTTTTTGTTGGTTTTATAATCTTAGTCAGCTGGTTTGTTCGATGATAGGGTATGAAGTGTGTATCAAAAGTTGGTTGTGCTGCTGGAAAAGAACTTCTGCTGGTTGTCCTCAATCATCTACAGGTGCACGTTATTACCTTTGCATTTGGCCTTTCTCTCTGATAAATTATTGAGTTTAAGTATCACACAGAACAGTTATAGTAAGTTATGCTTTGCACATCTTGAGACATGCTGTATCTTTTAGAGCATCCTGATGTTAAACAGATAAAATAACTGGCGGGTGCTTAGATGATAGTGAATTGAGCCAACATTGATCTCATGTGATGCTTAACCTTGGTTATGAGAGCTTCCATTCGCAACAATTTGTTAATGTACTTAGATGTAGGAATTTGTTAATTTATATTTTTTTTACCAACTATTTTTCCAGTTAGAGCGCTATCTTTTTAAGCTAATGACCATTTTTTGGGAGAGTAATGTTAAAGATGTTTAGTCCTAATGGTTTACTAAGTCACATGCAATATAGATCTGTACTAGGTGTCGGTGATCTACTTGCCTAATTACTTGGATTTTACCATGAATGGGTTTTGTATGCTAGTCTTTGTATCCATAGTATTGTTCTGTTTTGGGAATGTATTGGTATCCCTTTGGATCCAAAGTTTCTCTTGAACTTTTTAGATCTTGACTTTAGGCTGTAGAGGCACCCTTTTGTCACTATAAACTTACTCATAAAAGGAACTGCAACTTGTGAGTTCTTTTTTTGCTTTTTGGTCATACAACTGTGAGTTCATGGAGTGTTTTTGCGCTCAATAAAAACGTGCAATGTCCATGAACGGTGAAGGAGGAGATGCTGCAGGATTCTCGCCTCCTTCGGAGGAAACGCCGATAACCGTGTTTTGGCCTCTTCATTTTAGGTTATCTGAAGCGAGGATATGTTCCCAAGTTGCTTCCCAATCAGAAAGAGAGACTCTAATCAGAACCTTCACTTTCCGGATGGCTTCTCATGGAAAATCCGTTCTACCACCAACAATCTCCCTATTGAGCAGCTTGTGGTGAGACATTACCGGAAAGATTGCATCTAGGGTAGAACCAGTCGTGGCAAGGACTCGAGAGATTTTGATTGGTGTCCTCCACTGCTCTTGACGTTTATGACCTTCTCCAGCAGGAGTGCATCCCTTGGTAAAAGCAGCATTGGCAAGGCGAGCTTACATCCGTCACCTTCTACTTCTTCCAAGTGCAGGAATTCTGCAGAGGGCAAAATTCCTTTGCATCGCAGACATGAGGATGGCTGGATCAGACATGGCCTGCACATATATTGCTAACTAGACTTAGTGATCCATCCGAAGTGTTGATGAGGATTAAGCATAACAGGAATGATGTTTGCCGCTCGGCTAGAGAATGATTGCATATGTTCGAATTCGATACCCAATCATCACAAATTGGAAAATAAATAAAAAAATGGTGCGCAGGAAGGGATTCGGTTTCGGACGATGATGGCAAATGACATGGTTTGAGTATTTCTATCCGGCTGAATGTTTGGAGCTTGGGTGGTGACGGCTTGGTCAAGTTCGAGCAAGGCCAGTCGTCTCGACATTCAAGCAAGCGTGAATGTTCGCTCTTGTGAGATGTTGATTTGAATTCATTAGCATATGTTTTTTAATTCAAAAGTAAATGAGGATGGATTATCACATTCCTTTTTGACAAATTACATTCGCATCTATGTGATGTCCCATGACCCCTCCTACGCTTCGTACCAGGCTCGCTGAACAGTGAAGCCACTTCGTTCTATTGGGGGCGTGCAACGAGATTACCATTGAGTGTATGGACCCAAATTAAATGATATCGTTTCTCGAGACAATCCGAGGATCATGCCATATGTGATGTTATTTGTAAAATGACGTAAATTAAGGTATTTTTTGTTCTCCAAAAAAATGAGTGATTTAGAAAATACCTTCTTAAAAGTTATCACTTGTATTGTTAGAAATAATCGATCAATGAGATATGTCTCAATTATCCAAACATTTTCATGCACAACGAGAATTTTTCGCATTAATGCATTTTTGTAACCGATTAAGTGATTAATTTTTGAAAAATATTTTTTCAAATCCTGTTCTTTCCACGAAGGATTGCGGCTAGCAATTCAATACCGGATCATTATTTCAGAACTGTTCTTGGCTTTACTTTTTTTTTATCAGAAATCGAGAGCAATAGATATGTATCTCACTCGCTGGTAGATAAAAGCGCAACGATTTGATCCGTCGCAAATTTTGTATGATCTCAATATACAAGCATAGGCTATAAGATCATAACACGAATGGATAGACTGCTCGATCCATGCTTAACTTATAAATTTTCCTCCTTTTTATATATATATAAATAAGCGATCACGAATGTTAGCGTGCAAGATTGCATCATTTTTCTCTACAACGGCAGAACCCACCTAATCAAAATTCTTGTTCACAACCAAAAAAAAAAAAAAAAAATTGTAAAAAGCAATAGGATTTCATAAGAGAAATGCCTAAACGCTTATTAAGCGACTATGCGAGGAATTTTTGCTTTTTACAAATTTTCTCTTTCATTTTTCCATATTCTTTTTCGTGTTGCTGTGTTGTTCTGTCTGGAGTTTTTTTTTTTTTTTTTCTTTTGTTCATTCTGAGAATATTTGCAATTTTATTTCTGGATAATTTGTAGAGCAATTAATCAAACGTTGATATTAGGCATAAGCAATGTGAAAAAATGAATGAACATAAGACAGACGATGACGTATTTTTGCGACCGGCGAAGGAGGGGTAGCCGGCGCGTGTTTCCGATTCAACTTCAAGTTCCGATGAACCGCTTTGGCTTCTCAATTCGGCTCCCGTTCGGGCGTTCTATCTGGGACCTCCAAATGGGCGGTGGCGATTCCATCGTTTTTCGATTCAATTCCGTGACGTTTTGGCTTGATATCTTCCGATTGGCGGGTGAAGATGGCGGGAGTAGAATCCGGCGAAGGATTCGAGGGACTCGAAGGTAATTGCGTCAAATCGAGAAAGCTCTCTCTCTCTCTTTTCTATTCAGCGTGTGAAGTGCTCGGAAGTCTTAAATGAGAACATGATGTCGAACTGAGGAGTTGGCGTTTTAAAGGAAAAACCAAGAGTGAACGAAGGTGATGCGAGTGGAAATCTAGATTCTGTTATAGTTTATGTGGTGGTGATTGTACTTGATATTAGGATTATATTAGGCTGTTCATGTGCACTCATATTTGTTTCGGCGGTATCTAACTTTGTTTGGTCATAAGGAAAGTAAAACTCGTATTAACTCAGGATATTATTATCATCCTTAAAAAAGAAATGGATACTTAACGTGGAGCAATTTCGAGGTAGCTTTCTTAGAAATAACTTCAAACTTTTCATGATGGAAGAACTTTCTTGCCTATAATTTTAAATGCTTGAGTTGACTTTCGAGAGTCGCCATAAGCTGAACAACATGATACCTCATACTTCGAAGCCAATCTATAATTTTCATACTATCTTTTAGTAAAAAGCCTCTAGAAATCTGTTAAGTTCAGATGTTGAAAGTTGCGAGGCAAATTTGTTGCAAAATTTTAAACATCGTTGCATGATTCACACGTCACTTTTGTTCTCGACTGTTTAAGGCCTGCTTAGTTTTAGAAAACGCCTTTAATTTCCATTTTCATAGAAACTGTTCTCGAATTTTTTTTGACAAAATATTTGTTCAATGAAAATGATATATGTCATTAGAGATGAAAATTGTGAGAATATGCTCGGCTTACATCACATTCAAAAAACAAGCTTAGTTATTCCAAATCTCCATGTTTGCATGTGGAATGAAAATACTAAAAAGTCATCTTAAGTTTGTGATTTTGATTTTGAGAATTTTCCTTTTATTCATCAAGTGCTTTGGAGTGTTACCAAACACATTTTCTGGTCTGTTTTAATTCTCAAATGAGGAGTGAGAATCTTTAATAGGGAATCGTTAGCTTCAACTAGCCAACATCTGTCAATCTCAAGCTCTTTCAAGTTTCTCGATTAAATTTAAGTGCTGAAGAACAGGATCACCCATCAAAATCTTCTTGATCACGTCATCACTCACCTTGACCTGGCATATGACAAAGACTTAAGCAAAGTCTCTAATACCGGTTAATGGATGCAAGAGCGAGGTGCTAGTAATATGAGAAAATTGTAATAGGTAACTTGAAACACACATATACCGATACAAACAAGACACAAAAAAAAAAAAAAAAAATGATTGTTTCACATTATGAGTAGCAAGACCACACCTCACCATTATAGTTGAATTTCTCGCACCACTATCAAAACACTCGGAGCAAACTAGCTCATAGAAAGACACATTCTCTAAGGCTTCATTCGTGTCTCGAAAAATCAATAATTGGAAAAGATCTTTTTCCTAATTTTGACCATTTACATTTCCCAGAAAAAGAGGAAGCAGAAAATATTTTCATAATCAACAAAAAATTTTGACACGAATTGTTGTTAATAATGAAAAATACTTTTTTATCAACTCATTTTTAAGAAATAAAGATGATTAAGTTTAAGAAAATATTTTCTAAATTATTGATTTTTTGCGGAAAAACGGAGTCGTGCTCTTCATTTTACCCTCGGTTTCTCTCGCGAAGCCCAACTCTCTTTCTCTATTGTTCTGAAGTTCACTGGTTCCGTGGCTTACTCCTAAACTCCACGTAAAGAAACTCCATAAATTGGCCGCGCCTTGACATGATCAGTAGTCTGACGGGCCGGAACCCGGGCCCGAAGGGCCATTTGTTAAGCCCGACTCATGGCCCAATCCGGCCGGGCTCGGCCCATAATCAAATTCTCTTCTCTTCCTCGTTGTCTCCGCCGACCCTCGCTCCGGCCGCCGTCTGCACGACCGTCAAGTTGACCTCCAGCTCCTCCGCTCCCCGCCGGTCCGAGTTTCCGGCCTCCGGTCCGTGCTCTCCGTCGAAGGCGGCTCCGATTCGGAGCGCGATTCGTCGAGCCTGTCGGAAACAGAGGAGCTCGTGATCGTGCGCGGCCTCGTGGTGGAGGCGTAATCGGTTGTCGAACGAGGGACGTGGGGAAGGGCTTGAGGCAGAATGTCTTGGTCTTCAAGCTTTCTTCTAGGGTTTTCGAGCTCTACCCTCCACTAGCTCTCTGGACACCCCCTCGCTGCTTGCTCCAGCAACTGGTGGCTGCGTTTTCGGCTCCGGAGCTTTTTTCTGCTATGGAGACCGACGAAGGGTCGCGGCACGTGCTTCCCTTTCAGCTTCAGTTCGACAAGCCGCTGGCTTCTCAGGTTCAGCTCCCGTTTCGGCCTTCTTTCGTGACCTGATAATGGGCGGGTTGATTCGATTTGTTTCCCGATTCGGTTTTGTGAGGTTTTGGCTCGATTTCTTGCGATTGGCAGGTGAAGATGGCGGAGTGGAATCCAGAGAAGGATTTGCTGGCGATTGTCACGGAGGACTCGAAGGTGGTGCTTCATCGCTTCAATTGGCGGAGGCTGTGGACAGTCTCTCCTTGGTATTGCTTCGGCTCAAGAAAGTTCTCCTTTTTCTGTTTATTCAGTATCTTCGTTTCTTCGACGATGGCTTGGTGTGTGTACCCTTTGAGTCATCGGCCTTCTTGTTGTTGTTTACGAAATCACTTTTCGTTGCACCTTCCATTGTATGTCGTTATACTGGATTATCTTACCTATTCTAATGTACTCCAGGTAAATGTATAACGTCATTATGCTGGCTTCCTGATGGCAAAGTTGTTGCCTTGGGACTAGAAGATGGTACAGTTTCACGTTGAAGTAAGTTTGCTATGTTATTACTTTAACATTACCCTCCCAACTTCTCACTTAGAAATCTTCCTGCAACAATCCCTTATCATCATAATGTGTTCTTCTCTAATCTCTCTTCGGAAAGATTCTGAATTGCTCAAAAGCCGCATGATGCATTGCAAATGGAAGCTTGCTCAGCAAACATTTAGCTGCTAATAGAAATGGCAATCCATGTTTATGAGTCCTGTCTCCCAATGTCAAATTAACAGTGGACTGCTAGATAGGTCATTCTGAGCATAGAAACTTAACAAATCTTGTTAAGAACACTCTTTTCGAACATGCCCCCTTTGTTAAATAGATCAAAACATGACCGCCACTTTTGCTTTTATTTTGTGAGAACACTATTGCTTGGCTGTCTCATTCACACTTTTGAAACACTCACCCAGGGAAATTACACATCAAGGACTTTATTCTACACCTAGAGATGAAGAATGAGAAGTTGGCAGCATTCCCATACTGCAGTTCGCCCTTGTCAATTAGTGGTAAGAATTAGAATTTTTCACATTGCCCACACAATCAAGCTAAGGATCAATTCATTGCCACGCCATCAATCGTATACTCAAAAAACTATTTTCCTTGAGTTTCTTACTAGGTCCATTTGCAGTTTGGATGTTTGGTAACTTATTGTTGCCCATGGTCTTTCCTTTTTGTATCATTGTTTGATAAACTTGCCATTGTCATTAACAAATATATCTCATTGGCTAGATGTTGGAATTGAATTAATCTTATCCATGCTCCTTACTCAAATTCCACTTTTACAAGCTACTCTTAAGTTTAAATATGACTGGCACAGGTTCGTTGTGCTTAATGATGGACCATTTCATCCTTGTTCCAACAGTTGGAAATGTGCAAATTGATGCTCCAAAGAAGAATATTTTTTTTTTTCATTTGAAGAAGTAAAATGCTAAAGTATTAGGTTTTCCTATCAATTTTAGATAAATTGGAAGGTGAAAGTGTGAAAAAGATGAATCATTAGTGGCCAGACAAACACAGCAAGAATAATTATCTTCTTATGTTAGGGTTCATTGCAGCATGATTTACTGACTGAGAACTATTACGTACATGTTCATGATGATTGATACTATCATGGTATCTAGTATAGCAAGATACTGCTGAGTATTCATGGTTCACATGCATACCATAGCCTCTTTAGGTACACAAGTATTGCTTCTGCCTGTGCTTTAGCGTGATGCAAGTATTGTACTTGTTACTTTTACCCAGCAGAGGTATCAAAACTTCGCATTAGTTATGGCCATATTATAGGAACATTAGAGTGAAATCAAGTTGATTTTCTTTTGTGACAGCTAGTAGAGCGCAGCTTGTGTTTTGGTTGCAAGAAACCGGGCCCTGGTCTACATACTTCGACAAGCATGAAGATGAAATCTCAAATTCAGAATGAACGTCTGTTCGTGAATTTGCAGTGGTAATGCTCATGTTGCTTGTGGGTGGACCTCTAATACTCGAAGCTGCAGGAGGCATCAAAGTGAGAAGCAATGCATGTGGGCTTTCCGATTGAAGCTCTTCGGCTCCACCCCTTTTCGAAGAGTTTTAATTTATGCCTGCCGTGAACCTCTTCCGCTAGGCGGGCATTCATCGAAGAGAAAATGTGGAGTAAAAGCTAACTATTTATCTATTTAGTTAGATGGAATCGGCTGAAATATACTGACCCGTGGCTTCTATCTTGGGGGTTAACTGTATTCATTGTATTTCTGCAAGCTTTGGTAGCTCTTTGATTGTGCCCAGCTTATGCTTAATGCTTTATTGTTTATTAATTCCATATATAAGATAATTAAATGACTGCTTTGGATTGTTTATCTTTGGGTTGGATGGTTTACATGGTGTAATTGACCAATACACTTACACATATGAATGTTGAAATCTATCACCTAAAATTGGCTCGCTTCTCCATGTGTTGCTATTGAGTGATGCATCCAATCCAATGTACAAAATACTCTCGTGTGAAAGGGCAAACCTCCTAGATTAGTATAATCGATATGACTAGCTAGATGTATAGTTAAAGAACGCATACCATTATCCAATCTCAGATATTCGAAATTTGTAAATAAATGGTAGGTTTAAGATCACGAGATTATGTTTTGTATTCTTAACAAAGATTCATGTTTTGTATTTTAACAAAGAGTATCAAGTAGCCAGTAAACTTAATGTTGTGTAAACATACAAGAATTTAAAATTGTTTTAAGTTTATCATTTATTCACTAGGATTTATTGCCAATCTAAAGGAGAAACCCTTATAGACACAATAGCTTTGTGTTCAGTCATCTGCACTGAGATAGTAACTGCATTCTTATATATGATTATATGTATGTAACATGTGCATAGGTGATATTTTATTAATTATTTTTGTGATGACTCCCCGTCAACTTTAGTTAAATCCATTGTAAGATTTGCTTCATTTATTACTTTCCATATCTTCACGTCATCAAGGTATTCCATCCCAATCCATAATAAGTGCAGAAATAGTGACAACAAAAGTTAATAATATGATAAAACAATAAATCGTTACCAGTGCAATCCGCGTATTAAATTAAACTGTGCACGAGCTGTCTTACATAAGCTCGTTTGGGAGAAACTAGTGTCAAAAATTTCAAGGACCGAGAAACTAGAAGAGAAGGCCAGGATCACGAGTATTGCTAGAATACGGAGAGAAGCCTCACTCTTGATAGGAAACGGATAGAAGGTAATTTGCATTTGTCACACAAAACACCTTTGGGTGAACCCTCTGGCACAGCCACTGTTAGTCTTGTAAAATTTGCTTATGCTATTATTTTAATAATTATAGAACGAACTATGTTTGTAACTCATCATCATTATTAAACTAATAGTCTAAACAAATAGAAGATAATGAGGGTACTTAGCATCATTGTTTAATATAGTAGGCATTTCGGAAAGAAACTGTATTGCTTGTGGATAGCAACAAATAGGGAAGACTCAATACATAGCACTCAATCGATGTGGTTGCAATGGCAATGCAGAACAAGCGTAGAATCCGAGCACGCTCTTTGAATGACATATCTTGCGTTCCTTCCATGTGAAAAATCAAAGGACCTTTTGGAGAAAGATATTGAAAGAACTGGAGAGAGACACTGTTTGATGAAAAATTAGTAAATAAAGCTGTTCTGTCCATAGATGAATAACATTATCAATGATGACAAGGTCCTACATGAACAAGTAACAAATATGCCCTCATCTAAGAAAAAGTCACGATAATTTCTATTAGACAGCAAATTGAGAATACATTCCGTAGTGCGACGATAGCGACGATAGCAACGATCGAATCGAGCTTGGACTTTAGTTAGGTGTTTCATCTAACTACACAATTCTGACGCCTCTCTTTCTAACGGCGAAACCCCACTGGCATCACGGCCTCTATCTTGAGTAGCGAGAATATTTAATGGCGGGTCATTACCTTTGACTAACCAACGTCTTTCAATCACGAGTTCTTTCGAGTTTCTCGAGTAAATGTTGTTGTGATCCCTTCCTATGCGGACAACTTTCAAGGCCCGTAGCGGCCCGTTGTGTCATCTCATACGTTCTTTCTTTTATGATGAACGAGCCCGGAGAAGAAGTTGAAGCCCGACTTATGGCCCGGCTCGGCCCGTAATCAGTTCCTCCCTCCTTCCTCATCGTCTCTCTCCCGCCTGTCCTGCAAAAATTCTCAGGCTTCCACTGCACTTCGTTACTCTCTCGCTCGTCTCTTCCGTCTCGCTCTTCAGGCTTTCTTCTAGGGTTTTTGGGGCTCCACCCGCCGCCAGCTCTCCCTCTCTCAGTTAGCATTTGCCGCCGCTGACGCCGCTTCTGTACGCTCCCTCGCGGCTTGCCCCGGCAGCTGGTGGCTGCGTTTTCGGGCTGCTCCCGGAGCTTTTCAGCCATGGAGACCGACGAAGGGTCGCGGCGCGTGCTTCCCTTTCAGCTTCAGTTCGACAAACCGCTGGCTTCTCGGGTTCGGCTCCGGTCGGCCTTTTTTGGCGACCTAATAATGGGCGGGTCGATTCGATCGTGTTCCCATTCGGTTTTGTGAGGCTTTGGCTCGATTTCTTGCGATTGGCAGGTGAAGATGGCGGAGTGGAAGTCGGAGAAGGATTTGCTGGCGATGGTCACGGAGGACTCGAAGGTGGGTGCTTCATCGCTTCAATTGGCAGAGGTTGTGGACAATCTCTCCTGGTAATTGCTTTGACTCGAGAAAGTTCTCTTCTTTTTCTTTTTTTTTTTTCAATTCAGCGTGTTCGTTTCTTCGACGATGGCTTGGTTAAAATGTCAAACAGCCTGACACAGTAAATGTCAAACAGCTCGGCTAATATTTTGATAGACGTATGACGCTGAAGCTGTTTGCTAAACTTCAAATGTACTAGCTGTAAGTTTATTCATATGATTGGATTATTCCAGATATCAGGTTAGATGTTCCACCAGAGCAAGCTAACTGGCTAGTAATTGTTTTCATTAGGTGGCTTTATCCAAGGACCTTTGTCATTTGATGGTTGCATGCGCAGGAGAGCTTGTTGAAGACATTGTTGAATCAATTGCTTAGTGCTTGATACTTCAATATTCCAATAGAGGTGAAATTGCACTAGGATTCAGTGTTATTCAAATTTGAGGTGAAACTTCTGCTCTAGTTTTTTTTTTTTTTATATAAGTAGTTTATGTAGTAGTGATTGTATTTGATATGATGATTATGTTAGGATTGTTTATATGCACTGATATTTGTTTCAAAGGTATCAACTTTGTACAGAAAGTAAAACTTATCTAACTCACGATATGATCATGATCCTTAAAATGAAACTGATGGTTAACATAGAGCAATTTTGAGGCACCATAAGCTGAACAACATGATGCCTCATACTTCGTAGCCTGAATGATTTTGTTCATGCTTAATAAGGTTTTCACCGACCTTTAAGTGTCATACTATCTTTCCGTAGAAACCTCCAGAAGTCAATGTAGTTTAGATGTTGAAAGTAGTGGGACAAAAATGCAGTAGTTACTCTTGCAAAATTTTAAACATTGTCGCATGATTTACTCGTCATTTTTGTTCTCTACCATCAGAGGCCTGCTAAGTTTTCGATTACATTTTTATAGAAACTGTTTTCAATGTTTTTTCACAAAAAAATTGTTGAGTGAACACGATGTATGTTTTAAGGTATGAAAGTCGTGAGAATATGCTCGTCACAATAGGTAAATAGGCTTACTTAATTGAAATCTCCATGTTTGCATGTGGAATGTGAACACTAAAAAGTGGTCTTTAATTTATAATTCTGATTTTAAGAGTAGTTTTCCTTTCATAAGTGTTATCAAACACATTTTCCGGACTGTTAACATTCTCAAATAGAACGAGAACAGATTTCTGAGAATCTTTATCAGTCCAATGCCTCCTTAGATTCTCAATCTCTTCCTGTCTGCAGTAAAAATGAATTTCATCAGATTGCTCAACAGGCTTCTGACATCGAAGATTTACTTAATGTCGTCTGGACATCATTATCGGTCATGCACAAGCAGTGGGCTGATGCCATGAACATATTTCATGAGAAGTTTGATTTGTTATGAAGCCTTACTAATGACCATGGTTAGTGGTCCTATTAATACAGAGCAGTAGATGGCTTTCCATTGTTCTTCATTTGACTGTTTCTGTTTGCTTATCTAGGTCTTGACTCCTCTGCTCAAGAGGAATTTTTGAGTCTTCCGGGTGGTGCTAGGACCAGTCCTGCAGTCCATCAGTTTCTTGTTAATTCTCTGGCTGAAGTGGTACGGCTGGTTTTTCAAAGTTCTGGTGTCACTATAGGACTTCTGTTCTTTTTGGTTGGTTTTATGATCTTAGTCTACTAGTTTGTTCAATGATAGGGTATGAAGCGTGTACCAAAAGTTGTCTGTGGTGCTGGAAAAGAACTTTAGCCGGTTGTCGTCAATCATCTGCAGGTGCGCGTTATTACCTTTGCATTTGGCTTTTTTCTCTGATAAATTATTGAGTTTTAAGCATTGCATAGAACAGTTGTGGAGGGTGATCAGATAGATGTAGGAATTTGTTATAGTAAGTTATACTTCACACATTTTGAGACGCCATATCTTTCAGAACATCCTGGTGTTCAATTCTTTTACAAACCTATCGTATGCAATGATATGGATTACTAACATTATTTGGCTGGAAAGGGTGAGGTAAAATCTGATTTGATTCTGATTTAACAAGTTGGCAATCTCTACTGTAAGTTATACTTCACACATTTTGAGACACGCCATATCTTTCATAATCATTGGTGTGAATTTGAACTTGATCTAAGTTTGGGCTTTCAGAATACTGTAAATTGAGGTATGGATATCTTTCGTACGGTGGATGGTCACCAAACATCGAATAAGATAGAATTGTGTCGAGTTTTATATATACGAGCAACCAAATGACGGGCATGAAACTTGTGAAACATAGTTTGATAGGCCTCGAGAAGATTTGGGTTCTGAATTCCAAAACAAATGCCCCTTAACAGGTATTATCCTGCCCGGGGAATTGAGTTAAATCCTTCTTTTCTTGGTGCACTGTAAACGGATGCCCTGCCAAGCCCATGGTTCTTGCTCCATAAAAGCTCCAATAACCCAAAGATCATTCGGTGCAAGCATCGGAAATTGTCCAAATCATTCTTGTCCCTAAATGGTGGAGGAAACGCCTGTTAACCAGTATTTTGCCTCTTTGTTTTAGGTAATCAGAAGTGAGGATGATCACATTGCTTTTTCCAGATTACAATTTCAATAACTAGTCCACCGCCACATTCGCATCAATGTGATGTCCCATGAGTCCTTCGACGCTTCTGGACTAGCTCTGCTGGAACAGGGCCAAGCCTCCTCCCGTCAGGCCACTTCATTTCGTTGGTATGTGCAACGAGATTATAATTGAACGTATGGGCCTGAATTAAACGATTTCGTTCTGTAGACAAACGAGATAACGATGCCTTATATGATAATATTTGCAAATTGACATGAATTAAGACTCCTTTTGTTCCGCAAAAAATAAAAAATGAATGATGTGAAAAATACCTTCCTAAAAATAATCGCTTGTATTATTTGAAATAATTGA
Source organism: Eucalyptus lansdowneana (assembly GCA_017140395.1). NCBI lineage: Eukaryota > Viridiplantae > Streptophyta > Magnoliopsida > Myrtales > Myrtaceae > Eucalyptus > Eucalyptus lansdowneana. The sequence continues at coordinate 41,660,942 of CM029487.1, read as the reverse complement.
TCAAAAAGTATGTCTCAATTGTCGTGCATGATGAAATCTTTTTGCATCCGTTCATTTTTATAATTGTGAGCAATTATCTTTTGAAAAATATTTTCCAAATTGGTTACTTTTTCCGCAAAAGGATTGCGGCTGGCAATTCAATATTGATCACTATCCCAGAATTGATCTCAGCTTTATCTTTTCGATTGGAAATTGAGAGCGATGGACATGTATCGCACTCACCGGTAGATAAAAGTGCAGTGATTTGATCCATCGCAAACCCCATATGATGTCAACACACAAGCGTATATGCGGGCTATATGCAGTTCGAAGATCAAGACACAAATGGACAGACCACTTGATCTGCACTCATGGATTTTCCTCATCTCTTTTTAATCAGCGATGATGCACATTAGTGTGCAAAAAGCACGTCGTTTTTGTCTACAGCAGCAGAATCCACCTTATCAACATTCTTGTTCGCAACCAAAAAAAGAAAACGGTTTGTAAAAACCAACAAGATTTCCCAGAAAAAATGCCTAAACGCTTATTAAGCAGTGGTAACTTTCTGATGCTAGGGATCGCCGATCTTCATTCCCCTGAAGCAGTAGCAGCTGTAGAATCTGTAGAGGCGAGTTGTTAACCTCCGAATCCATTAGCTTCTAGCACTGGCGAAACCGACTCAGGAGATATTATCGACAACGCTAACGACGATGAGCATGGTATTTGCCAAGCGGGAGTTCCAACAAAGCACGTGAGGTCCGAGCCTGGCGAAGTGGATACGTGTGGGGGGATTGGAAACAAACAGTCGAGAAAGAAACCAATAAAGCGTACCAAGATTCTTGAGTTACGATGATTTGTGTTTCGTTGTGTGACTTTCTATGCGATAACAAGAGAGATGCAAAGGTAGGAACTTCTATATGGTGACAGCAAGCTTGCAATATGTATGTTTTTTTGCAATTGTTCATTTTTGTAACTGTACGAGTAATTATTTTTTGAAAAATATTTTCCAAATCATTCGTTTTCTGCGAAGGATTTCGATTGGCTATTCAATACAGGTCACTCTTTTGGAATTGGATTTCGCTTCATCTTTTCGATCTAAAATCAAGAGTGCATGTATCACATTGGCTAATAGTTAAGTGTAGCGATTTTTATGTCACTGATCTCGTATGATCTCAACACAAGTGTGTATGCGAGCTATATGCAATCCGGAAATTAAAACATGAATGGTAAAATCACTCAATCCGTGCATAACTTATAGATTTTCCTCATTTCTTTTTAATTAGCGGCGATGCACGTTAGCATGCAGGAGCGCGTCATTTTTGTCTACAGCAGCAAAACCCACCTGATCAAAATTCTTGTTCACGATAAGAAAAATAAAGGCTTGTAAAAAGCAATAGAATTTCGTAAAAGAAATGCCTAAACGCTTAGTCATACGAAGAAAATTTACGATTTTTTTTTTTGTTGCTGTGCTGTTCCGTTTGTAGTTTTTTTTTCCTTTATTTATTGTTCCGTTTGTAGTTTTTTTTTTCTTTTATTTATTTTGAGAATTTTTGTGATTTTATTTCTGGATAATTTGTAGAGCAATAATCAAAAGTTCATGTCGGGCATGAGCAATGCCAAAAATGAATATGGCTCAATCTTATCAAATCTTCATTTGCTTAGCAAAAAGGAGACAAGATAAAAAGAAACTTCTTGATTCCCACCGTTCTCGTAACGAATTTCAAATAACGAACTATTATGTGCTCTTTGAATATTACCAACTATTAGTCCGATCAATCATTGCCATACCAAGTGTTATGAACCTTCTTCCATTGGAATAACAAAGATTATAACAAAGTACAATGCTTTTCAAAACTAGTCGGTAGACAATCATATGCATTCCAAAGATTTCTCGACCCATTTGGTATGAAAAATGGAAGGTACGAAATAAAAACAAAACATAATGGAGAAATGAAACGAAATGAAAAAGAGGAATAGAGCCGAACGAGGGTTAACCTATTAATTCAGAAGATTCATATTCCATTGTGAAACATGTCCTTAAAAAAAGTAAATGAGGACAAAAGGGAAAAAAAAAAAATTAGCAGGTGCACTTGGGATCCGATAAAAATTTCAATTTTCAATTTCAGAGAAAAAAGAAAAAGAAAGGAAGACCCGCCCCTTCCCCCCGCCTCCGACTATTAGACCAAGCGTAATAGCTCTGTTCCAGCGGAGCTAGTGGCTGCGGTCCTCGGGCTGCTTGATGTAGACTGACGAAGGAGGGTCGCCAGCGCGTGCGTCCGTTTCAGCTTTAAGCTTCGATGAATCGCTTTGTTTTCTCAAGCTCAGCTCCCGTTCGGGGCGTTCTTTCTGTGAAGTAGTGGGTGGGTCTAATCGACTGTTTTCCGATACGGTTTTGTGAGGTTTTGGCTCGATTTCTTTTGATTGGAAGGTGAGGATGGCGTGAGTGGAATCCGAAGAAGGGTTGGCTGGCAATGGTCGCGGAGGACTCGAAGGTTTTTAGATGTTTATTCTAGGTTTTGGCTCGTTTTCTTGTGTTCAAGCCGATGTAATTTAAGATTTGATGTAAGCAATTGTCTGTTATTTTTAAGCTCATAAGATGCCTACTTGATTGGAGCAAAGCAGGACATCTCTGCAATTTTATTTTCTTCAGAACTGAGTGTCTGAATATGGTACTGTTTGGTTGTAGAAACACTGCAGCAGATAAAAGAATGACAACTATTTGCGCTGATTGTTATCACGCAATGTTCGCAAAAATGCAACTTCGTGTACACTTCCAGGAGACATTAAAGGGTTTTAATTTATTCATTTTTTTTTCACATTTTTTTGGGCCTCTTGCCTATTAAATGATTGAGCTATTCTCACCTTCAATGCTGGTTTGATAAATCTTTTCAACCCGATCTCTTATCAACACGCTATGTACTCACATAATATCAATTATCGTCTATGTGTTGATAGATAATTGGAGTAGCTTATATAGTAAAGTTATCAGCTATATGTTGATAGATTATTGGAGCAATTTACAGTGATTTTGACACGTCAGTAATTCTAAAGATAATAGTAAGTGTACTCAAATGATAGTGATAATTTCCCAAAGGAGTTAGTAACTTGAACAAGTTGACTCAAATAGGAGCCTGTAATTTTCTATTAAAGTTAGTGACGAGTATATACGCCCCTGCAAAATCAACTCAATCACACCCCTGCATATTACTAAAAAAGAACAGGAACAAAGGAAAACAGAAAAAAAAGGTAGATGAAAAGTAGATAAAGTCGGGGCCCAATTTCCACTGCAACAATTAGCAATTAGCAATTAGCAAAAGGGAAGTTCGGATCCCCACCTCGTCCCCGTGTGGGGCCCCGACCACCCCCATCGGACACGTCAATATCGTTCATTGCTTTGGGATATGTATCTTTTCACCCTTCATCTTTGACGCCTGGCTCCCCAGTCCCAGAGCTCCCGCCTTCAGTGACTTGTAATGAATCTTCATGCCTACGGATTAATATCTAAAGCTTCATTGAACCAAAAACATTCAAGACCTTACACTCAAAAGTACTCCTACACCACCCTCACTCATTCTCGCTCTTCACCGGACCACCGCCTCCGACCATCAGCTCACCATTGTGCCGGCCATTACATCTACAAAACGAAGGAACAAAATTAAGGATACAATTGGATAAACCAACCAGAATACTCGAGCCTAAAAATGAACCCTTGGACCGTCGGTTTTTCAAAGGCTCCTTGTCGATGACCGTCATTGAACGCAGCAAGAAGGCCTAGTTTATCAGTGGCGTAGCTAGGCTGTGACGAGTACTTGCAACCAGCGACTGGAACCTTTATGACTTATCTACGAACAGAACAACGGTCAGCAAGAGAGTCTCCAGACGAGATCTGGGCTCTTCGGTCTTCACGGTGAGGAAGGCAGGGAGCAATAGTGGAGAAGGAAAGGGCGGCTCGGCAACGGCGAGGGCAAGCAGCTATGGCGACATATGGCGTGGAGGGGAATGATGGAGAGGCTCATTGACCATCTATCTTGTGGCGCCTCCCACCTTGAACGTAAAAAGAAGATGGGAAAAGATTACGTTTTATTTTCCCATCGGATTTTGGGTTGTCGCGCCTAAATCGAATGTCTAAAAAAGGTTAAGACCAGTGAAACAATAATTTCTTTTTCCGGTCAAAGGTCGATACTTTGGTTTGACCAACAAAGTGATACTAATCAAATTTTTTTAGTCAAGAAATGAACCTCGCCGCAATCCGAGATCTTGAGTCTCGAATTTTTCTAATTTTAACCATCGGGAAGATTCAAAGGTCGACAATAATATATAATAAAGAATATTACAATAAGCATTGGTATTTTCTTAAAAGTTTTGGTAACTTACCAAAATATTAATGACTGAAGAAGTTATAGGTCAGCATTTTGTTATCAGATGGTTTTGTTATTTACCAATGTTATTTGCATTTTATGTACATAGAACAATCTTCGGATGTTTACACAATAGAATCTTCCTTTATGTTATGAACTCTTTACCTGGTATCTTCCGAAGCCAAGCTAATACCGCTTTTCAGTTTGGTTGGATTTGGTTTCACTTTCAAAAAGTTTTGATTGACAGCCCTATTTTTTTTTTCTACGTGGAGGATGAATCAACCTATTCCACACAAATTAAGAAAATCCATCATCTTCATAAAAACTGAGTTTCCAACTTTTGCAATGGAGAACATATTTAATTAGCAGTTTTTGCTTCGCATAGGAAACAAAATATCAGATACTGAATATGCTAGTTATTCGGTGTTTGAAGGGATTGCTCAGGAGCTCAGACAATACCTAGTGCTATCATTTGGTCAGTAGCACGGCATGGCTCGAGCATCCGGTCCTCTCCACATAACTTTGCCACACGCCCACAATGCCTCCTAACACGTATGTGACTTAGTTTAATCTCCAGGCTTCGATCCAAATCTGAGTTGGTAGAACTTGAGCCATAAGCTCAACAACCTTAATTACTAGAATCATGGAGTTGCCATCTAAATGGAGACACACATTGTGGATGCCAATAGTCTTGCATTTGGCATGGTGGTGAGGCGAGGAAAGTCTTCTCTAGTTGCATTCTTGTTAGCCAATTTGAAAATAAGAAACATGTCCATCCTAGACCGGCGAACTTCATGAATTGCTTGGGTTATCATTCCTTTCGTTCATGCCAATATAATTCAAGACGTTGAAACATTCATCTACTATTTTTCGAGCTCATGAGATATCATACTTTGATCATGAATGTAATTTAAGCTAAAGAATTATCTCATAAAAGTTATTTATGGTTAATTTTTATTTTATCTTCTTTATTATTTTTTATTATTATTATTTTTTATAGATGTTGGCAAAGTTTCACTAGTTATTTGTGTCTATTATTATGTAAGTTGAGCATTCCAGCGTGATATCAACAAATCAAGCGGAATCAAGCAAACATTTTTTTTCATGGGCTCAAGCTCGCTTATGTACGCTTACTCGATCTTGTTCATACTCGATTATTATAGGAATGATGATTTTTTCCGATGTCAGACAAGCTTGCATTAAAAAAATTAAGGTTCGGTACTCGGCAATTCAAGACGCGCGAGGCCCATCATCATGGCCTCGTGGATGTATTAAAAGGCGCGGGAAAGTGGTTGCATCTCCATCGAGCGACACGTGTCTCTATACGGGAAGCCAGAAACTTAAGTCCGAGTGAAATGAACCCTCCAATCGGAGGAGGCTCTCCTTCCGGTTCCTCCGTTCGATTGTCGATCCCCACATGGCGAAGAAGAAGCGATCGCCGACCTCCTCCTCTCGTCGATGCGAAACCCTAGGCGACGATGCCGATTGCACCAGCCACCTTGCCCCCGACTTGGTGATCCACCACGTCTTCTTGTTCCTCGACACGTGTCTCTATACGGGAAGGCTATCTGATTTTTTTGTTCGAAATCGGTTTGAGTCTTACAGAGGGTATTGCAACCTGGTTGAGGGACTGCTTCAGAAGCTGCAGGACGCGACTAAGCTTTTGATTGGTAGTTGGTCCCTTCAGGTGAGCAGATTGTTTTTTATTTCAAATTTAACTCGTTTGGTTCATACCTATCGCGACCCAATTTTTCGGGGGTGAGCCACCTATGGTTTGGCTAATGGATTACTAAGTCTTTAAGCCTAGCTCGGACTCTCCCAAGCCCATACCAATTCGCGACTTAGGTTTGAATTTCTGAACATGCAAATTGATTTTATCAGGAGTCGCCACTAATCTATTTTTGGTGGGTCGATTAGAAACCCAAGTAAAGTAACGGGAGATTTACTTTACTCCTACGAACCAGAGATTTATGAATTCGGGGACTTGGTTACACTAGACTATCCTAGTGCCCTTTCGGTACCTTTTATTTCATTTTAAAAAAAAAATGTTTGGCAATTGAATTGATTTTAATTTAACTTCCTAACGTGTGAGGTGATCATACATGTGCGCATACCACCAATTTAACACTCAAGAAAGCAATTAAATATTGCAAAACATACCTAGAAGCAACGAAAGCATCTGCATTGTTAAATCAGAATTCACATCAGCAGCCCTAGATATGATTTCTAATTAACACACAATTTCAATTTTTTGTTTTCACTTTATTTAATGAAAATCATGACTTATGCAATGCATGTTAATAATCTAATATGACATGGCAGCATGACCTAAACTATATGACATGAAGAAATGCAATAATTAAATGCAATCTAAATGACCTAATTCTAATGACATGCAATGCGATGCAATGACATGCAAAATTATTTGAACTAAGATGTCATGCCGCATATAATTTAGCACGCGAGTTATATGTCATGAGACATTTATTAAATGATTTAGTCTAATGACGAGAAAGTTCTAATGAACCTAATAAAAACTAAATGATGTGCATTTGATATTTCTATTTAAAAATGCGAAAATGATCTAGCTAGATTAAAATTCTATCTTATTTAAACTAAGGATTAAGTCACATTAAATCATAATTTAAACTAAGATATTATCTTAATCTAACATGTAATTGATCTAATATGCAATGACATGCGGAGCAAGCCCTAATTCTACATGACATATGCTTGAGAGTTTTTATCTTTTATTTTTTATTTAAAATTCAAAATTTAAAATTGCCACGTAATTAAACATGCAACTAAAATCCTAAATTAATGTATTTTTTTTATATTTTTCGAACTAAGATCCCTATTGTCACGTCCCGACCCTCAGGCACGCACACATCCCTTACTTTTGGTCGATTTAAAAAATGCGATATCCCAGGACTATGTATCGCCGACCCTTTCATTTATATATGCACATGCGGAAGCAGTTATAAATCCCCAGACAATAAAGCAATGGGATAGAAAAGCAGGCCATACATTTTTCATACTGAAAATTCCCAATCTACAACTTTTTACATGCAAACAAGGTCTGACAATACTGGACGGGATCTTAGTCCTCATCCGAGTCGTACTCGGGGTCCTCCTCCACGTACTCCTCTTCGGGTTCCTCATCAGGGACCTCCTCATCAGATTCATGCTCCTCAAGCTCCTCATCCAGGTCCTGAAATGGTTATTCAATAACCACTGAGACCACGTCTCAGCAAGTTCTACTTCCTAAGACCCGATTAGTAAACTAATACACCTTAGGGCTGCCTACACACAACATGAGTCAGAGGACGTACCTTAGCCTCAGATTCCACCTGCATATTAGTACAGTTCGAATAGGCACACAAACAATCACATCATAGATCGAAGCATCGATCTAATCGACTTAGTCGATTTCACATCAGGAAGACCACTCACGATCATCTCCCTTCAATCATTCAATTCAACACATCGAACCAAGGCAATGAATCACATCAAAACACACTCAGATCGAATCATCGATCAATTGACCTAGTCAAATCATTTCTAGGTCATTCATCCAACACCAAGCAATTCCTTAGATTTAGTGGCTTTACGGTCCCACCCGACCCTCTCGAGAACTAGTGGCTTTACGGTCCCACCCGACCCTCTCGAGAACTAGTGGCTTTTCGGTCCCACCCGACCCTCTCAAGAACTAGTGGCTTTACGGTCCCACCCGACCCTCTCGAGAACTAGTGGCTTTTCGGTCCCACCCGACCCTCTCGAGAACTAGTGGCTTTTCGGTCCCACCCGACCCTCTCAAGAACTAGTGGCTTTTCGGTCCCACCCGACCCTCTCAAGAACTAGTGGCTTTACGGTCCCACCCGACCCTCTCAAGAACTAGTGGCTTTACGGTCCCACCCGACCCTCTCAAGATGTCATACTATGTCACCGAGCCACGTGCATTCTCCAGGAAGACATACCGAGTCTCCGAGCCACGTGCATTCTCTAAGGCTATCTTTTCGCCAAGATGACATATCAAATCACCGAGCCACGTGTCCTTCCCAAGTGATATTCCAATTCACTGGGCCACGTGCATCCTCAAGGTGATTTACCAACTCACTTTCGATACTAACAACCGATATCCGACCAATTCTCAATCACCAGGCCAAAATTGCATTATATAATAACATACTTAAAAAATGCACCATTAAATCAATTCAACACGAATTAAAGCTCAAATAAATAAACGGACTACTCCACGACAATCGCACGAAATTCCGGTCACTTTGGCCATCCCAGTTGAATTTCTGAAAAATAAATAATTAAATAATTAATTTCGAAAATTAAAATTTAATTCCTAAAAATACCACATAAGCCCAAATCGCTTAATTAACACCCGATAAGGGACGGGAAAAATCCCAAGAAGCATCCAATAAATACTACAAGCAATTCTCTATCTAATTACACTAATCACACAACTAATATGCAAAGCAATTAACTAATAATCACTAATCTAATCTAATCTAACAACCTAATTACACTTAATTAACACTAATCAACCTTTAAGTATAATTAGCGAACTAAGAAGGCATTAGTGAGTAAAACTCACTCAAAACGACGGGCTCGACGCGAGGATCGACTTTCCTCAAAGCGGGCCGAGCATCCGGGCTCGGGAAGACGGCCAAAACGGGCCAAACAGTTGCTGCAAACCCATTTCTGCAGTCCTCTGATCGCTGCTGGTTGGAGGCGAAGGTGGGCGGATCCGGGGCTGGTTGAGCTCGGGAATGGGCGGAGGAGCTGAACAAGACCAAGGCGAGTCTTCACGGTGGCCGGAGGTGGTCGGAGGAAGCTCCGGCGGGTCTTGCACGTGCTGGACAGAGGCGGAACAGGGGTTGGACAGCAGCTCTGGAACAGCGAGTTGGGCGAGAGGGAGACCGAGCTGAGCGGAGCAGCGGCGGAGCGCACGGCGTCGCGCGGGCGGCGGTGCGGCAGCTCCGGTCCAACAACGCCAGCTGCTGCCCCAACTCCGGTGTCCTCCCAGATCTGGAACCCCGAGCAGCAAACGGAGAGGAAGACAGAGGGTGGACGGCGTTCAAGCGGGCGGGCAGGAGACGGACGGTGGCAGCGTTCCGGCACGACGGCGAAGGCAGCTCCGGCGCGATTGTAGCTCCTTCAAGCAACGCCGATTGCTGCTTCTACTTCTGCTAGTCGGTTATGTTTGAACCAGAGGGAGGAGAGAGGCGGACGCACGCGGACGGTAGCTCAGCGGCGGCTCGGGTGCGCGAGCAGCTTCGGTGCTTGCGGGCGTGCGACGGCGACGGCGAGAGGCGGCGACGGGCGAAGCTGCTGTTGCTGCTTCGGCTGCTCTGGTCTTCGCACAACCATGGCACGAGCAACAAGAAGAGGGAGAGAGGGTGTCGACGGGAGAGAGAAGGGAAGAAGAGAAAACCAAATTTTCTTTCTTTTTCTCTCACTCTCTCTCTCTCTTAGGTCAGTCATACGTGGGCCACCATGGCTGTCATCCACCCACCTTTCAAGCCCCAAAATAACCCTTCTAGAAGACTTTAGGTAATTTAAAATATTGGGTCTATGGGCATACGAATTTGCTAGGTTTTCTTTCCAATTAGGCCTTAATCCCTCTTGATTCAATTTAAATTAACTCCCATAATTTCATTTAACACCTCGTCATTCCAATTGGTATTTTTCCTTACCAATATAGCCCACTTGCATCCCAATTCCACAATCCTTAGCTTCAACTGAACCAAAGCGGCCCTATTTATCCAGTCGAAATTAGGACCCGAAAATCTGGATGTCACACCTATCCTAGCTATGCAAGATAACAATCTAAAACAAGCTGAATCCTAATTCAAATATATTTTTTTTAGATTTTTTTAGTGATTCTCTAAAACAAGTCATTATCAACTAAGCAGTAAATCTAAACAATCAAGATATGCAATCAAATAAAGGATCAAAATAATCGAAAAAATAACCCGTTGTCTCACAAGTTAAATTAACGATTATCTCAATCCTCATTATCACGACAAACGGTTAAAAATAACTAAAAATCTGATCAGAATTCTTACGGATCAAGTTAATAATTATATTGATTCAATACTTAAAAAAACTATCAACAAACCCCAAAAATTAATGTAATTAAAAAAATAACCCGACATCTTACGGGTCAAATTAATAATTACAATAAGTTTAGGGATAACTCTTGCGGATAATGCCTACAAAATCCATAAAATAAATATTAACCCAAAACTTAAAAGAAATAAATAAAATAAATAGAAAAAGAAAAATAAAACTACCTAATTCCTTTTCCTTTTTCTTCCTCTTGTTTTTTTCTAAAACCTTGCTCGTGGATCTTCAGGGGTAGCAAGTCGTCGGTCCGGCAAGGGGAACTCCGGCGAGGCAAGGCAGGTGGGCGTCTGACGCGGGGCAGTGAAGATTGACGCCGGCAAGGGACCTCGGCGAACTAGGCCACCGGCGAGTGGCTCCGGCAAGGGCGGCTGCAGGCGACGCGAGGACGTGGAGCGCGGCTACTGGGCGTCACGGACGAAGGGCGGCGAGCAACCAAGGCGAGGCGGTAGCAGCTGCAGGGGCACCTGGTCATCGCGGGTCAGTGCGGGCTGAGCAGGGGCGGCGTTGGGCAGATCTGCCTCGGGTCTGGTCTCGGCAGAGCTTCGGTGGGGAAAGACGCCGGCAAGGAGCTCCGGCGAAGGCGATCAGCGGGCGGAGGCGCGAGCTGCTGGAGCGAGGCTTGCTGTTGGGCGTCGGGAACCAAGGAGGCGTGCGACGGCTCGGTGACAGGGCTGACGCTTGTAGGTGGTGCTCGCGGAGGTGTTGCTGCGGCGAGGTCCGGCAGATTGTGGGCTTCGGGTTCCAGGCGGCGTCGGCTGAGTGGAGGCGGTGTGCACGGACAGACGCTCCAAAAGAGGGTGAGCGGCGAGGCGCGGTAGTGTCGAGCAGAGAGGGCGTCGGATCAATGGCGTCGTGACTGGAACAGCAACGTGGGCAGCAAGTTGGGAAGACGATGAACAGTAGGGGTCAAATCACCCCTTTACTTTTCTCCTCTCTCTCCCTCTCTCTCTCTCTCTCTCACGTCACTCTCCCTCTTCCTTCGCTTTTCTGCATAAGCTTTTTGCTTTTTTTCTCTTCTTTCCTTTTAACCTCCACGGATGGCTTCTCTCCCCTTTCACTTTTTCTGAATTTTTTTTAAAAGAAGCTCCCCCTCGGACGAAGAGAAAGCCACCCCTATTTATAGAGTGGATACTTAGTCTGCTCAACCTACGAAGATTTGCATAACAACTCAATGGCTGACTCACTCGGCCATTGAAATCATCTATTAAAATCTTCCGAGCTGACTCGCTCGACCATTGAAGATTTTATATGCTGACTCAGCGATTGAAGATAAACTGGAATTTTTTGTGAAGATTTTCCAAATAATTCACTTTAGATAAAACTCCATTATCCAATTCTAAAATCTTTCGAGATATCCATCCGCAACAAAATATTTTAGAATATTCCTTATCCTCCTTAATATTCCCAATGATTTTATCACAAAAAGACCAAAGATAAGATTGCAATATGATTTTTTAAACAAACTACCGTAATATTGCATCAAATCTCAATTTTCCACGAGATAATTTTCAATAAAAAACATGGGCTTGGGCCAACTCCGCTCGCTTTGTGGGCTTAATCCAACTAATTAATTAAAAACCCAAAATCACTAATTCAACCCATCCACCACCGGTCCAAAAATGCAAATAAAAAATAAATGCACATATAACTAAATGTTATGCAATTAATTAATTATTGATAAAATTAAACCCTAATTTTTTAATTGCGATAAATGACTAAACGGACCGTCAAAATCTAGGTGTCAATAGCTGCCCCTCTTTGAAGGTGAGCTCGTAGAGGTTGCATTCAAAGACAAATTGAAACCTAAATTTTGACCATGCACATGCATTGAATGACTTGATTTTTGATTTTTTTTTTTTTTTTCCGGAAAATGAATTCCATTTTAAAATGCAATTAACATGATGCATGAAAATGCTAATGGAAATGCATGATGTGAAAGGAAAAGACGTACCTGCAATTTCTGACCAATCAGTGCGGTAAAGCATCTTGCGGTACATGATAAATCCTCAATTACTCTGTAAGTACCTAACTCTCACTCAGGTTCCTTGAAGAGTGTAACAGGTAATAGGTTGAGACATTGAGATCGAGAAGACCATTCACGTCCAAAATGAAATGTTCAAAGAATTGAGACATCCAGATCCAGACTGAGATGCCAAGATTTCTGAACTCAAAATACCTAGATCCAGACTAAGGTATAATGCGAAGGATCGAAAAACATTCATATCCAGAGTGAAATGTTCAACGAAAAGAATTAAGACATCCAGATCCAGACTGAGATGTCAAGAGTTCTGAATTCGAAATACCTAGATCCAGACTAAGGTATAACGAGAAATGTTGAAAAAACATTCACATCCAGAGTGAAATGTTTAGACAAAAATAATTAGGACATCCAGATCCAAACTGAGATGTCGAAATTTTGGAACTCGAAATACCTAGATCCAGACTAGGTATAACAAGAATAGTTGAAAAACATTCACATCCAGAGTGAAATGTTGAATGAAAATAATCAAGACATCCGGGCCCAGATTGAGATGTCAAGAGTTTGGGACTCGAAATACCTAGACCTAGACTAAGGTATGACGAGGAAGATCGAAGAACATTCACATCCAGAGTGAAATGCTCTAACGAAAATAATCAAGACATCCGGGTCCAGACAGAGATGTCATGATGTTGGAAACTCAAAATACCTAGATCCAAACTAAAGTATAACGAGAAAGATCGAAGAACATTCACATCCAGAGTGAACTGTTCAATGAAAAGAATCAAGACATCCGGGTCCAGACAGAGATGTCATGATTTTTTAAAACTCGAAATACCTAGATCCAGACTAAGATATAACGAGAAAGATCGAAGAACATTCACATCCAAAGTGAAATGTTCAACAAAAAGAATGGAGACATCCAGATCCAAACTAAGATGTCTAATTTTTGGAAAATGGTAAAGAAACTTACCTGGAATATCTTACCTTCAAGGAGGGTAGAGTGATCCAAAGTAGTTGGTGTTACATATCCAGGACTCGTACTTTTCTACGGTCACCTAACATTGCAACATTGATTATCTGACCAGGACTCGAACCTTTTCTCGATCGCCTGAATCTGAGGAAAACTTCTGGGGGACAACTCCATCGATTCTAGTGTCGGTGCATTTGAAAGGGAAATACCTGTGCAGCGACGAGTATTTGAGTATTTAAGGTAGAGATATACTTACCTAGTAACATCTCTGATCCTGGGGGATGTCTCCTGCAAAACATGGTCGTAGGAGAGGCAATATGCATTGATTTAAGGGCGGTTCATGCGCTGTGATTTATATCAAGCCTGCATCACCTAACTTCCATTGGGAAGGATTTCACAAAAAATGTTCCAATCTAAACACATGAGTGTCATGGATGTGCCAAATGGGGGACCTCTTGGTCTGAAAGGACTTTTCACTCATCCTCATTAAAATGGGTTGTTTTATCCTGATCTTTGATGCAGGATTTTTGACAATCACTCTATCTTTCCATCATCATGCCAAACAAGGGTTCGAGCAATCTCGCAAGTGGTACGAACTTACCAATCTGAGAGGTTTTTAACTGGGACTGCAACGTTGGCTTGGTCAACGGCTTAGCAAAGGAGACTGCTTTGAGTCGAGGCTATTAAAAAATGAATGATATTTCACAATCATCTTGGGGTTTACAAGCCAAGAAACATGAGAAATGAAAAAGAAATTATCTTACTCGCACTTCTTCAAGCGATGCTTTCAAACATATGAACTTTTACATTAATTCAAGTGCCCTAATCTGAAGAGACTTTGTAAGGGACGTAACGTAGGTTGGGTTCATGGGTTGAGAAACAAAATGATCATTTGGCTCAAAAAGTGTTTATGGGGTCAAAGTTGGTGATCATCTTGACATTTCCACCAATTTTCCTCCTCATCGTCGAAGATTTCTTCACATCACAACTCCACTGATTGCAACATCTCAACATTTGAGTTTTTTTTGGTACCACCTTGTTGGGGATACGACTCACTTCATCAAGTGTTTGATTTTTTTCTTTGGGCATTGGCCTCGCTTTTACCAGGCACACTGCTTTTTCATGCCCCATTTTTTACACTCTTTTTTTTTTTTTTGGACAAAGTCTCCATTTTTATCAGCATTGTAAATTATGCTACTTGAGTGGTTTGATTTTTCCTTGCCCCAGTGTGGGGGATAATCACCAACTAGGCTTGATATGAAACGAATTCATAGGCTCAAATGGGCTATGCAATGGATAATAGTGTGTGGATAGAGAAAGAACTGCTCTTCGTCATTCTAAGGCACTTCAAATTATCGTACAAGTTACACTGCGAAAACAATACTCGAAGATTGATGCAAGTGTGAGTAAGAAAATTCCTACCATTTCACTTCAAACTTTGTCCCAGTATGGGATGATCCTTGACAGGGATAACTTTAGAAGCTTTTCTGTGTGTGGGCTCAAATGGCTGAACAATGGATTTACCTGTAGTGTTTTTGGTAGCAGAAGAAACTGCCTCTCATCACCTTGGTTGATGTACCCTTTGCGAGATCACCCTTTTCTTTGTAGGCATGGAATTTTTCACACAACTCACTGGGGGTCAGTGTATGAAATAGTGTACGGAATAAGGCTTGCCTTTCGTCATTCCAAAGTATGCCATTTGACACATTCAATCTATCTCACATGATTCATCAAGGAAAACATGCAATATTTGCAACAAGTTTAGACAATTGAATTTGCAACTCAATGAGGCAATTTATTCATCATAAAATGTTTGCAATTCAAAACATGACATGGCAAATTCTATCATGGGTAATACTTCTTGAAAGCATTATAATTTATTGGAGTTTGAAAACTCACGACCATCCATTTCTACTAGGATGGCACCTCCTGGAAGTACCTTCCTTACCACATATAGGCTGTAATTTGGAGCGAACTTGCCCCCAGGATTTTCCACCGGAGAATGATGGTTCTCTTTTACTTGCCCCAAATCTTTTGCAAGTGCGCTTTAAACCTGTTGATCACAAGTCAAGTTTATGATCATTGAAACTTGATACGCTATTCTCAGATGTCCCCTGTCATAATAAGTTATAGAATTATCCACTGAGACAAGAAGCAAATGAGTCAAATAAACAAACAGGTTTAATCTGCTACAAGTTTTGGGAAATTTTTTTTTTTTTTTTTAACAGTGAAATGCTCTTGTTTTGGAAAAAGATTTTGGGAAGAAACATGAAAGAGTCCAGCCCTCAGGATTTCTCCATGGATGATATTTTTCTTTTTCATGGTTGGATATCGTCATTGGACTGGTTTGGTATACCCCATCATGTCCTCAAAATTGGAAATAATTTCATCAAATGAATTACATTATTGGAATGGAAATTGTGATTCCTAACCCCTAAAAAGAGAAAAAAAATCGAAAACGATTCCTAAAAAGGGAAAACTAATTCCTAAAAAGAAATAAGAATTCCCACGCAGGGGAAAATGCAACCGAGCATGCCCTTAATTAAACAAGGAAAGTGAACTACTTAGGACTATGAATCATGTATGCTTGAGTTCTTCACCCTCCTTGCTCATGTGATGCGAACCCTTCAAGTCAGAGATTCTTCCTTCTAGATATGTCACGAATCTCTTCATGGTGGCATCAAATTCAGCTACCTCGGAAAAGTGAGACGATTCAAAAGTTCTCTTGGCTCTCTTCTTCGAGTCGCAAATTCTTATTGAAGATGGAGTACCTATGTCATCGCAGCCTTTTTGCTTGATGAGAAAAGTCACAGTAGTAGACAATTCATTGACTTGATTTTGGTGGTGTGCAATTTGCTTGTTCATATTGTCAATGATACGGTCCAGCGCCTCGTTTCGATCCGCCATTTTAGCTCTCGACGTGTACGGATGGGTGAACGAGATCGCTTCATAATCACCTAATGAAAATGGGAACATGGAAGCATGAGGTGTAAATAGAGAGCTAGTCCATGACAACAATTTATTTTAGTCAAGAAAAGTCCACATATGAAGAGGATTTCTTAAAATTGGACTATGAAAATAAAGACATGGGATGCCCCAGTAGGGACGAAATTTCCTAAACATGAACTAGGAAAAGCGAAGACATAAATTGAAAACAAATTTCCAATTTTTTATTTTCCAAATGATTCATTGTATGGCAATTCATTTCATTTTTTAAAGGAATTAGATCAAATGACTATCTTGAATTGTTATGGCCGGACTAAAAGCATGACAAAGTAAGTAAATCGCATAGTATAGAGATAGAAGACTTACTTCACCAAGGGGAATTAATGGCAATCACATAGACATGCACATGAAATGTGAGGCTCGATTTCTACCTAGGCGGCTTAGCAAGGTGGAGCTAAGAGGATGGTCTGACCGTTGCAGTCTCACATTAACGTGTCAGGTCCTCTTAACCCCGGCTTAGTCGAATGGAATACCCAATAATCACGCAGTCTCGCGGATATGGACAAACACATTCGACACCATGAAAGAAATTTCGGGGAAGAGAAGGTCAACCTCTACATAGCAATCTCGCTTTAGAGGAAGTATCATTCTCAACACCATCCTAGAAGTTCTATCGCAGCCCAGGTCCGACCGCAGGTTGTGTGTGCAAAGTGTAGTGATAAATGCAAGGCATGCATGACAATTTATATCAAGCAGCACTTCATATATGAAAGTAAACCATACATTCCTACACCTTCCTGCATAACAAAGGTTAGCAAACACTTCCCCTTATACCTCCCAATCTGCAAGAACATTTAACACCTAAATGTTGGGGACGTACCTGGAATCCTCGCTGCCAAACAAAAGCATTTTTTCAAAAAAGAAAATTGGCCTAAGTCCACTAAGAATTTCAACTCAAGTCCCCAGCGGAGTCGCCAAGCTATCGCGACCCAATTTTTCGGGGGTGAGCCACCTATGGTTTGGCTAATGGATTACTAAGTCTTTAAGCCTAGCTCGGACTCTCCCAAGCCCATACCAATTCGCGACTTAGGTTTGAATTTCTGAACATGCAAATTGATTTTATCAAGAGTCGCCACTAATCTATTTTTGGTGGGTCGATTAGAAACCCAAGTAAAGTAACGGGAGATTTACTTTACTCCTACGAACCAGAGATTTATGAATTCGGGGACTTGGTTACACTAGACTATCCTAGTGCCCTTTCAGTACCTTTTATTTCATTTTTAAAAAAAAATGTTTGGCAATTGAATTGATTTTAATTTAACTTCCTAACGTGTGAGGTGATCATACATGTGCGCATACCACCAATTTAACACTCAAGAAAGCAATTAAATATTGCAAAACATACCTAGAAGCAACGAAAGCATCTGCATTGTTAAATCAGAATTCACATCAGCAGCCCTAGATATGATTTCTAATTAACACACAATTTCAATTTTTTGTTTTCACTTTATTTAATGAAAATCATGACTTATGCAATGCATGTTAATAATCTAATATGACATGGCAGCATGACCTAAACTATATGACATGAAGAAATGCAATAATTAAATGCAATCTAAATGACCTAATTCTAATGACATGCAATGCGATGCAATGACATGCAAAATTATTTGAACTAAGATGTCATGCCGCATATAATTTAGCACGTTATATGTCATGAGACATTTATTAAATGATTTAGTCTAATGACGAAAAGTTCTAATGAACCTAATAAAAACTAAATGATGTGCATTTGATATTTCTATTTAAAAATGCGAAAATGATCTAGCTAGATTAAAATTCTATCTTATTTAAACTAAGGATTAAGTCACATTAAATCATAATTTAAACTAAGATATTATCTTAATCTAACATGTAATTGATCTAATATGCAATGACATGCGGAGCAAGCCCTAATTCTACATGACATATGCTTGAGAGTTTTTATCTTTTATTTTTTTATTTAAAATTCAAAATTTAAAATTGCCACGTAATTAAACATGCAACTAAAATCCTAAATTAATGTATTTTTTTATATTTTTTAACAAAGATCCCTATCCTAGCTATGCAAGATAACAATCTAAAACAAGCTGAATCCTAATTCAAATATATTTTTTTTTAGATTTTTTTAGTGATTCTCTAAAACAAGTCATTATCAACTAAGCAGTAAATCTAAACAATCAAGATATGCAATCAAATAAAGGATCAAAATAATCGAAAAAATAACCTGTTGTCTCACAAAGTTAAATTAACGATTATCTCAATCCTAATTATCATGACAAAGGGTTAAAAATAACTAAAAATCTGATCAGAATTCTTACGGATCAAATTAATAATTATATTGATTCAATACTTAAAAAAAAACTATCAACAAACCCCAAAAATTAATATAATTAAAAAAATAACCCGACATCTTACGGGTCAAATTAATAATTACAATAAGTTTAGGGATAACTCTTGCGGATAATGCCTACAAAATCCATAAAATAAATATTAACCCAAAACTTAAAAGAAATAAATAAAATAAATAGAAAAAGAAAAATAAAACTACCTAATTTCTTTTCCTTTTTCTTCCTCTTGTTTTTTTCTAAAACCTTGCTCGTGGATCTTCAGGGGTAGCAAGTCGTCGGTCCGGCAAGGGGAACTCCGGCGAGGCAAGGCAGGTGGGCGTCTGACGCGGGGCAGTGAAGATTGACGCCGGCAAGGGACCTCGGCGAACTAGGCCACCGGCGAGTGGCTCCGGCAAGGGCGGCTGCAGGCGACGCGAGGACGTGGAGCGCAGCTACTGGGCGTCACGGACGAAGGGCTGGCGAGCAACCAAGGCGAGGCGGTAGCAGCTGCAGGGGCACCTGGTCGTCGCGGGTCAGTGCGGGCTGAGCAGGGGCGGCGTTGGGCAGATCTGCCTCGGGTCTGGTCTCGGCAGAGCTTCGGTGGGGAAAGACGCCGGCAAGGAGCTCCGGCGAAGGCGATCAGCGGGCGGAGGCGCGAGCTGCTGGAGCGAGGCTTGCTGTTGGGCGCCGGGAACCAAGGAGGCGTGCGACGGCTCGGTGACAGGGCTGACGCTTGTAGGTGGTGCTCGCGGAGGTGTTGCTTTGCGGCGAGGTCCGGCGGATTGTGGGCTTTGGGTTCCAGGCGGCGTCGGCTGAGTGGAGGCGGTGTGCACGGACAGACGCTCCAAAAAAGGGTGAGCGGCGGGCGCGGTAGTGTCGGCGCAGAGAGGGCGTCGGATCAATGGCGTCGTGACTGGAACAGCAACGTGGGCAGCAAGTTGGGAAGACGATGAACAGTAGGGGTCAAATCACCCCTTTACTTTTCTCCTCTCTCTCCCTCTCTCTCTCTCTCTCTCACGTCACTCTCCCTCTTCCTTCGCTTTTCTGCATAAGCTTTTTGCTTTTTTTCTCTTCTTTCCTTTTAACCTCCACGGATGGCTTCTCTCCCCTTTCACTTTTTCTGAATTTTTTTTAAAAGAAGCTCCCCCCCGGACGAAGAGAAAGCCACCCCTATTTATAGAGTGGATACTTAGTCTGCTCAACCTACGAAGATTTGCATAACAACTCAATCGCTGAAGATCATCTTTCGAGATTATCGTATATGCTGACTCACTCGGCCATTGAAATCATCTATTAAAATCTTCCGAGCTGACTCGCTCGACCATTGAAGATTTTATATGATGACTCAGCGATTGAAGATAAACTGGAATTTTTTGTGAAGATTTTCCAAATAATTCACTTTAGATAAAACTCCATTATCCAATTCTAAAATCTTTTGAGATATCCATCCGCAACAAAATATTTTAGAATATTCCTTATTCTCCTTAATATTCCCAATGATTTTATCACAAAAAGACCAAAGATAAGATTGCAATATGATTTTTTAAACGTCAAAAACTACCGTAATATTGCATCAAATCTCAATTTTCCATGAGATAATTTTCAATAAAAAACATGGGCTTGGGCCAACCTGCTCGCTTTGTGGGCTTAATCCAACTAATTAATTAAAAACCCAAAATCACTAATTCAACCCATCCACCACCGGTCCAGTAAATGCAAATAAAAAATAAATGCACATATAACTAAATGTTATGCAATTAATTAATTATTGATAAAATTAAACCCTAATTTTTTAATTGCGATAAATGACTAAACGGACCGTCAAAATCTAGGTGTCAACAATACCTATGGATAATTCATTGTTCCCTCTTTCCTCGAGTTAAGGAAATTCATTCCAAACTTCAGCGCAAGGAATCTGGTTTGCATCGTTTGCTACTCTGCCTGATGACCACTGGTGCAAATACACATCGTGCCTTTAGAATAACTACTGAAAAACCAAAGAAAAGGCAGCTGGTTTAGGGTCATTCTTTTTCCTGCTCAGTAGTGCATAACCATCATTCCAAAGATCATAATAAATTATTAATGAAAAGTTGTTGTGTCCTATTTTTTAAAGACTGAAAAAGCAGTTGTTGACTAGAATTAGTATATAAGTTCTACTATTTCAAACTCAAAAGCTTTAGCTTCACTCAATTTGTCATATAGGTGGGAACCAAAAGTGTTCTTAAAGCATACACTTGCTGGGTTTTTTAAATTGTATTTGGAAGGAAGAGTAAATTATCTTATTCTTTTGCCTTTCAATTTTTGAGTGTGCTTAGGATTTATCACTTGCAGCAGAGGTACAAGGTGTGCCACTTTCTTTGCCCAATTGCAAGTCTCTGACTCTCCATGCACGTTGGCCTTATTCTCCATTTGCTTTTCGTTAAATGTGCTACGGTCCTTTTCCCCAAATAAATCACTTCAATTGCCAATCCAGTTCAAATTGCATTTGATGGAGAGTTGGTGAATATAGAGGTTAAGTGCTTGGAATTCTAAATGAGAACGTGACGTCAAACTAAGGAGTTGGTGTTTTACACAAAAATGAAGAGTGAATGATGGTAATGGGAGGGAAAATTTGGAACATAGTTGTAAATAAAGAATCCCAAGCTGATACTAGTTGAATGAAGGGATTTTAATTCATAGGCACGATAGATTTCTATCAACTTCTAGACAACATTGGTGCTTTTGGAGATTTCCATAACATAACTGACAATCATCTAGACCAACTGGAAGTGTACCCTACTCCTGTATTGCCATTTTTTTGCCCTTTCCAGTGCACCAGTCAAAGTGTTCATGAAGATAAAGAACTTGAATTGGAGGGGATGTCGTTTATGCTAGATAGACTAGTTATGTCCAATGTAGAAATGCTTGATGCCCACTTGGAGTTGACAGGTTTAACCCCTGCAAAATACGATCTCAATGCCATTGGGCATCTACATATTTTCCTTCAATTTCTGTTAGTGACTCTCACTATGTAATATTACTTTTGGCTCTGCTCTTCCTCTTCTTGTACTGATTAAGTGTAATATTACTTTTGGCTCCTCTTCTTCCTCTTATTGTACAGATTGAGCATTCCTTACAAGGATTTCTCACATTCTGTATTGTTAAAATGTAGAGTCTAGTCTGGAAAGTTTCGCACAATTTGTATTACTTGAAGTTAATTTATCTTCTTCTGATTACAAAGGGGCATTTCGTCACATCATTTTGATTAATCAAGTTTGTTGTTGGGAATTTAACTTACTTGTGAATAGGATATATCTCAAGCTATGCTGCATACATGTATACATGGAGGGAGAAGTTGGAGAAAGCAAAAGGACTAGGAGGGTTGGCGGAGCTGCATCCAAGTATGTTAAGTTCTTGTACGACTTTATCTTTTGGTAATTCAAATTCATAAGAGCTTGGGATCAGATGCCTAGCCTTGGTAGTTTTTGTAATCTATTCTCACTGGAAAAATTAAGAGAGGAGGTATATTTTCTCCAGAAACATCTGAATGCCGCATGCATCATGTTGCCTTCTTGATATGAAAAACATGTTGTTGAGTGCTTCTTGAACCAATCGTTGAGTGGTTTCTGTTGAGATAAGTTGTAGATACTTGTACACTTGTGATCCTTGCTTGACATATGCTTTCATGGTTACACTCCACCTCGAGGTTCCAAAGATGAACAATAAGATTCGTTCTGGGATTGAGATAATGGATTGAAGGCTGCCAAAAAGATAAGGATTCCCTAGCTTTAAATGATCTACTAGCCCAAAGAAATCCCATGTCAAGCTACCAATATCCCTGTCAGATATAATGTGTACTGTTATGATGTTTGCCTTACTTCCCAAATTTTGATTATCATTTTCTCAGTTTATGTGTGTTCTCTGTCTTTCCTCTTAGTCTATTAATTTTATGGTGAACAAATTATTCATCCTCTCTCTCTCTCTCTCTCTCTCTCTCTCTCTCTCTCTCTCCTTCACTCTCGCGCTCTCTCTCTCTCCCCCCCCCCCTCTCTCTCTCTCTCTCTCTGTGTTTTTGTTGTTGTTGTTTAAGAAATCACTTTTCTTTGCACATTCCATTGTATGTCATTATACTGGATTATCTAATTATTCTAATGTACTCTAGGTAAATGTATAACATCATTATGCTGGCATCCTGATGGCAAAGTAGTTGTCTTGGGACTAGAAGATGGTACAGTTTCACTGCAAGAATCCCTGATCTTCAGAATGTGTTCTTCTCTAATCTCTCTTGGGAAAGATTCCGAATTGCTCAAAAGCCGCATGATGCATTGCAAACAGCAAGCTTGCTCAACAAACATTTAGCTGCTAATAGAGATGGCAATCCATGTTTATGGGTCCTGTCTGCCAATGTCAAATAAACAGTGGACTGCTAGTTAGGTCAATCTGAGCACGAAAGCCTTAACAGATCTTATTAGAACACTCTTTTCGAACATGCCCCCTTTGTTAAATAGGTCTACAAATGACAAGAGATGACTAGCCCATTTAACTAATTAAAGTGAATGGTTCATTCCAATCCAAACATGACCAGCGCAGCATTTATATCTTGTACAATACATGCAATATGAATATCTTCGTCAATGTCACATAATTTTTAAGAAGAATAGCAGTAAACTTACAAAGTCCACGGTTTAGATGATATCATGATATCTTGTATCTTATATATACCCATTTAACTAATTAGATTGAATCGTTCATTCCTATCCAAAGATGACTCGGACAGCATATAGAAGCAGTCATCCATGACACACTCATTTTCATCAAATTATTAGTTTCTTTCTGTTATTTAAAGTGACATATGTCCAGTTCGGTCATATTAGGAAGGTAATAGTTCGGGTAACTCCTAAATGATAGAATTTGTATGTGCCTTAATTATGCTTGTGGGTGGAAAAGTTCGTAGATTACCAGTTATTCATAAAGCTAGCTGTTTGGTCATGGGTACAATTGCTCAGAACTTGGCTGATGCTGCTGCCATAAAGTTTCTTTGTGATGTCTACCAATTTTCTAATCATTATCCACTTCATGGATTATGTTTTGCTTTGAAGATCTTATTTTTACATGTGAATGTTATCTTACCAATCTAGCTGTCTTTATGGAACTGTGGATATGCATTGTGCTGCTTGTTATATGCTAGTGCCTGCAGCAGTTATACGTACTGTGGTATTTTTTTTTTCTAACTCGGTATAAATATTAAGCAGAATGGAAAACTTTTAAGAAGCTTAAGTCCCATGCGGCAGCTGGGGTGTGTCTCAATTGGGAGGAGGATGCCCAAGTGAATAGAGTATGCATCTTTCAACTGAAAAAAATTCATCTAACTTCTCGATCTCGATTCTTAAAGGACAAAATTTTATTGTTCATACCTTTCATGTTCTATCTAATGCTTTGTTTGCAGTTAAGTAGTTATTTTAGTCTGGTCTACTAAAATTTTTCTTTTCTCAAACTTAGGATTTTATTCAACAGCTTCAATATGGGTTTGTGGAAGGTTTCTTGAAAACTTATGTTTGGTGTCAACTGTCAGTTGTTGATTTGTTGATTGTTAACCTTAATCTCTTGTTATATTTACCTTGTTCTTGTTCTTGTTCTTGTTCTTCTTCTTCTAATTGGAAAGATAATTATCCATTTTTTAATAGGACACTTCTGATTGCACTACTCGTTTCTTCCCTCCAGCTCCAAGAGCTCCTTGCATGCCCGGACTAGTACCGGAGAAACTGGTTTAACGACGATGGTCAAGATTCATTGGTAGTGCTCTCAAATTCTTCAAAGCAATGTTTCAATATCCTTTGCAGTGGAGATGAAGATGGGGTTCTGTGCTTTAGTTTATTTGGTGTCTTTCCAATTGGAAATGTTGTAAGCCTCCCCGTCTCGTTCGAGATCATATATTTAGCGGATAGTCTATCGATTCAGTCAATGACTACTTCTTTCCTTTCTCGCTTCCATAGAGCAATCTTTCTTAATAAATGGATCTGATGGCAGAAATCGGTATTGCCCGAAAGTAATGGACCGGTCAATTAAACAACTATACTAGGTGAAGTTATTCTTGTAAAAGTTCTGGATTTCACTTCTACCGATCACTTCGGAGATGACACCTCCGACTTCAATACAGCACAATTATCTGAAACTTTTGTTGTTTGCCCCGAGCTCCTACCTATACTGCAGGTTGAAGCACCTAAAGGAGAATTTGGTCATGCAGGTTAGCCTGTTGTACGACTTTCTGCTTTTGTGTTAGACTTTTGAGTTTCTGATCTTTTTTAGGGAGATTGAGAGAGCCTATAAGACCGTCGGTTGGGGAAAGTGTTCTGTGAGGATGTATGTTTGTGTGTAGATAGTTCTCTCTGTGGGTGTGTAACTATTAGAAGATTTGGAATTTTAGGTACTCTGAACCTTCCTGCATGTTTGGGTTTAGTACTGTTTCAAAGTGAAAACATGATGAACTTCTCAACAGACATTTGATTAGTCTAGAAACGCGTGCTGGAGAATTTTTCTAATCAGTATCATTAAGGTTCCTATAAGTTGTCTCTTTAGTTTCATGGAGCAAGTCCTTAATAGTTATAATTCCTTGTTGGGACTCTCCCAAATGGACTCCCTTGGGCCCACTGCCTATCATTAGATCTTTTAGTCTGGAATATGGTTTCCTATTTGGGAGGTTTTTCAGATCTATGTACGAGTTTCTGAATTGTCAATGATGATTTGATCACAATGTCTTGGTTGACTACTTAAAGTCGATTTCAAAATCCTATGTCTTTTACCTAGAACATGTAATTTTCACTTTAAGATGAGATATTTTAGATGGAAAATTGAACATGATTGATAGGAAATAATTTGTTATGAAAATTGATGTAGCTCATTTAGTTCAATGTTGAGCTTCGGGTTGTCTTTTTTCTTCTTCTTTTTTTAAAAGGATGCCGTGGCAAGAATACTAAGTTTCTTGCTCCATAAAAGCTCCAATAACCCAAAGATAATTTGGTGCAAGCATAGGAAACTGTCCAAACCATTCTTGTCCACCCACTTCTTCCCTATTGGGTAGTTTGCAGCGAGACTTTATTGGTAAGATTGCATCTAGGGCAGAGGCAGCCGTGGCAAAGACTTGAGAGATTTTGATTGGCGTCTTCCATTGGTCTTGACTTTAATGACCATCTTCTCTAGCAGGAGTGCATCTCTTGGTAAAAGTAGCATCGGCATGGTGAGCTTACATCTGTCGCCATCGAAGGAACGAGCTATGAACCAATGATCTCCATGCTCTTCAGATGCCAAGCCCAGCACATGAAGTTTTGCAATGGGCAGAATTCCTCTGCATTGCAGATATGAGGAATGGCCGGATCAAACATGGCCTGCACATTTATTGGTAACAAGACTTAGTGATCCATCCATAAGTGTCATGAGGATAAAAATAGACATGAATGACGTTCACCACTTGACTAGAGAATGATCATGTACATTAAAGTTTGATACACAATCATCACAAATTGGAAAAAAAAAAAAAAAAAAGGTGCACGGAAAGGGGTTGGATTTCAGGCGAATGATGGCAAATGACATAGTGAGAGTATTTCTATCCAGTCGAGTGTCTGGAAGTTGGGTGGTGATGGCAAATGGCTTGGCCATATTTTCGGGCTTGGCCTATCGTTTCGACATGTTAAGCATGCGTGAATGTTCGCTTTTGTGAGATGTTGATTTGAATAATTCATTAGCATATTTTTTAAAATTCAAAAGTAAATGAGAATAATCACATTGCTTTTTTCCAAATTACAATTTCAACAACTGAATCCACCACCACATTCATATTGATGCGATGTCCCATGAGTCCTCCCATCAGGGCACTTTGTTTTGTTGGGGTGTGAACGAGATTAGCATTGAACATGTGGGCCCGAATTAAACAATATTGTTTCTTAAACAAACCTAACACATCATACCATATATGACATTATTTGTAGATTACATGAACGGAGACTCCTTTTGCTCCACGAAAAGATAAAAGATTTGAAAAATACCTTTCTAAAAATGACCACTTGTATTATTTGAAATAATCGACCAATGAAATATGTCTCAATTATCCAAATGTTTTCGTGCTCGACAAGAATTTCTCGTGTTCGTTCATTTTTGTAACCATGTAAGCGATTATTTTTTGAAAAAAATTATTTCAAATCATTCGCTTTTTTTGTGAATGATTTTAGTTGGCAATTCAATATAGATCACTATTCTAGAATCAATCTAGGCTTTATTTGTTCGATTGAAAATCTAGAGCTATAGACATGTATAACACTTACTGGTAGATAAAAAATGCAGTGATTTGATCCATCGGGAACCTCATATGATCTCAACGTGTAAGCGTACATGCGGGCTACATGTAGTCCGAAGATCAGAACTCGATTGTTTTCGTCTACAACAGCAGAACCCACTTGATCAAAATTCTTGTTCGCAACAAAAAGAGAAAAGTTTGTAAAAAGCAATAACATTTCGTAAAAGAAATGCCTAAAATTGACGAATTTTTTCAATGAGCTGCTTTTCTCCTCCATTTTTTCATCTTCTTTTTCTTTTCTTTTTTCGCGTTGCTGTGCTGTTCTGCCTGGAACTTTTTTTGCCCTTTTGTTCGTTTTAAGCATTTTTGGGATTTTATTTCTGGATAATTTGTATAACAATTATCAAAAGTTCATACCAGGTATAAGCAATGCAAAAAATGAATGAACATGAGGTATACGGTGACGTATTCGTAGCATATGCTTCAGTCTCATCAATATTCATTTGCTTAGCAAAAATGGAGACAAACGTGAAAGGAAACTCCTTGACTCCCACCGTTCTTGTAAGGAATTTCAAAGAACAAACCATTGGGTACTCTTCGAACTGTGTATGCGAGCTATATGCAATCCGGAAATTAAAACATGAATGGACAAATCACTCAATCCGTGCATAACTTATAGATTTTCCTCATTTCTTTTTAATTAGCGACGATGCACGTTAGCATGCAGGAGCGCGTCATTTTTGTCTACAGCAGCAAAACCCACGTGATCAAAATTCCTGTTCACGATAAGAAAAATAAAGGCTTGTGAAAAGCAATAGGATTTCGTAAAAGAAATGCCTAAACGCTTAGTCATACGAAGAAAATTTATAATTTTTTTTTTGTTGCTGTGCTGTTCCGTTTGTAGTTTTTTTTTCTTTTTATTTATTTTGAGAATTTTTGTGATTTTATTTCTGGATAATTTGTAGAACAATAATCAAAAGTTCATGTCGGGCATGAGCAATGCGAAAAATGAATATGGCTCAATCTTATCAAATCTTCATTTGCTTAGCAAAAAGGAGACAAGGTCAAAAGAAACTCCTTGATTCCCACCGTTCTCGTAACGAATTTCAAATAACGAACTATTATGTGCTCTTTGAATATTACCAACTATTAGTCCGATCAATCGTTGCCATATCAAGTGTTATGAACCTTCTTCCATTGGAATAATGAAGATTATAACTGATGGATTTTCCTTTTTTGATGGGCCTAAGTTGGCCCATCCGCCCATGTTGGGCCCTAAAGGCTCGGCCCATGAGTTGAGGTACCATGGAGGAAAGTATTAAAGATAAAGGGAAAATCTTGGAGGCGGTTAACAGATGAGAAGTTACGTAACTTTGAATAGGTGAGATTACGCTCTCTCAGTTTTTACGTCTTCTCAAAACCGCTTTCTCCCGAAGAACAAAAAAGAATAATCCTCTGAAAAACAGCGTGGATTCTTCCTCTTTGATTCGTAACACTGGAGTTTAGTCTGTGGAAACAAGTACGTTCGATTATATGATGTGCCTTAGAATCGGTGATTCATGAATTTCCTGGGCTTGCTTCCGCTACGTTTATGTTCGATTCTGTGTCGAATCACTGTTTTGGGAATCCCGTTTCCCGAATCTCTTCCCAACATTGGTATCAGAGCCTCTTGATCATGTTTCCCGATTACTGTTTACGTTTATAAACAAGTTTTAATCGATTGTTTTTTTTCGTTAAACGTCACTATTAATCGATTTAGAGATGGAAAAATCCCGACGCTTTACTGTTCCCCCTAGTTTTTTTATTTTTCGTAGATCGAATTGCGTTTATAATTGCTTAGGGTTGAAGTGCTTATCGTTACGAGAATTTCGAGTGGTGGCTCGCTGCCGGACGCTGCCGGATGCGCCATCACGCGTGGCCAATGTGTTCGGCTCCGTCAGCTCGTGCAACGCACGCACCAAGATGGTTCCCAGGCGCGTGCGACGCATGCGCGTGGTAACCTCACGCACATGCAGCAACTGCCTACACGTGCAAGGCACGCACTGGCTGACGTCATCGTGACGTCAGCCGGCAGTTGCCCACGCATGAGCAGGGCACGTGCCGGCCTGTTCGGCTCGTCTGGCCCGATCGGACCGACCTGTTCGACCCAATGGACCCGTTGATCGACCCGTTAACTTGACCCGATCATCCGTTGACCGTTGACCGGCGTTGACCGCTGACTTTGACCGTTGACTTTTTTTTTTTTTTAATGGAGGAAAAATAATGTGTTTCTTTTTCAATTATGTCTATGTGGATTATAAGTAATCCATCTTTTGTTCTGCATTTGTTGCAGGAACTATGATGCATTATGCACGCATGCCTGCATTTCCAAGAACGGACGAAGAAAAGGCAAGAATTAAAAGGCTAATAACAGAGTTAGCTAATTATTGGTGGAATGACGGTGATGTAGTGTCACACGTGGTCATGGTCAATTAGATGATACAAGAAATTATCTGGAGTGGTTATCTTATGCCAGATTTTGATAAGGTACCGGACTTAATGAACATTTTTCCATCTGAATGGCAAGCAGTGTTAGATTGCCTATGGGAGGTCAACGTGGTCCCAGATTATAGGAGGCTTGCAGTAGCTTTTGTAAGAGAATATTATAGGATTGAGTTAACCAAAACTTTAACCCTTGGATTGAGTGTCACATGGCGCAGAGTGAATGCGCCTTGGAGGTGGCATGAGAGCTCTCCAAAAGTTTTTCCGTAGTTGGCCGATGTGTCTTCAGATTTCTTAGAGAATATTACTGACATATTAGAGGAGACTTTCCCTACTTACTTCTTAGATGAGTTTGAGATGTTTTAGATGTAAATATCTCTTTCTATGTTGATATTTTTTCCTCTAAATATATTACTTAGTGTAATTGACATGTTTGATTATTGAAAGTTCAATGTTATTTATTGCTGTAAATTAGTATGTTAATTTACAATACATCGTGGGAAGTTTAAGAAAGTTTTAGTAACTTTGTTGAACTTATTTTGCATAGAAGATTATATTAATGATATTTTTAAGTTATGATTTTTTTTTTATGATAATTGGAAACATAATGACCTTTTGATTCTGAAACCATACTTAAAATTATTCATTAATATGATGGGTCTATGTAAAATGGATGCATAAATTATAGGCATTAATAATTCGTGAATATGTGTCTGATATATTCAGATCGAAGACTTCAGCCACTAAGAACATAATTGCAGATTTGAACAAAGAAGACAAAATGAACGGCGAGAATTGTGAAATATTGAATATGAAATTCAATGTGTGCTTGAAAAGCAAGAAGCACTAGAAGCTCTTGACCATGTTATGAAAAAAATTGAGAATGCTGTGTGTCATCTTGAGGTAGCAGAGGACTGCCTCAAGGCATTTGAAAAAGAAACACATATTTGCTATATTGCTTCCAGCTCAGAAGGAGCTTCGAGCTTTAAGCGCAAGCGTATTGATTCGTTCAATATGTGGAAATGTAAGGGATTGAGTCATTCTTGCAAGAAACCAAGAGTTAACCAATATAAGAGAGGAAAACGTCCTCGAGTGAAGAGTATTTTAAGGGTGAAGTGTTATAACTTTGACTAGAATGATCACTACGCTCGCGATTGTCGCGAGTCAAAGAAGGTACTCACCCCTTGTACTCTTAAGAGCTTTACTAATGTGTCAAGTTCTGTATTCTTAGCTGAATCTAATCCTTTGTGGATTGTAGATTCGGGAGCAACAGACCATGTAGCGAAGGATAGAGAATCCTTCGTAGAATTTCGACGAGTTATGACTGGAATTAAGTGGATCTATGTAGGAAATACCTCCAGAGCTAAAGTTAAAAGGATTGGCACCTGCCAATTGAACATGCGTGGTGGACACACTCTGT
Source organism: Eucalyptus lansdowneana (assembly GCA_017140395.1). Lineage (NCBI taxonomy): Eukaryota > Viridiplantae > Streptophyta > Magnoliopsida > Myrtales > Myrtaceae > Eucalyptus > Eucalyptus lansdowneana. The sequence goes on along the minus strand of CM029487.1, from coordinate 41,630,031 downwards.
TCCTACATGATGTGCTGTATGCTCCGAAGATTCGTCGGAATTTAGTGTCTATTTTAGTGTTGGTTAAACTTGGTTTTAATATGAACTTCCATAATAGTGGTGTGGATTTGTATTTGGATACAAATTACTATGGTTGTGGTTATTTTCTAGATGGTTTTATTGTATTAAATGTTGACTATAGTAATGTCAATGTTTGTTATTCTCTTTTCACGCCTCCTAATTCATATGATAATGATGTGAGTGTGTAGCATGCTAGATTTGGTCACATTGGCCAACAACGTATGAATAGACTAGCCAAAGAGGGCTTGTTAGGCAATATTAAAAAAGTCGATTTACCCATATGTGAGCATTGTCTAACAGGGAAAACGACAAAAAAACCATTTAGAAAAGGTAAAAGAGCTGAATTTCCTTTGCAATGAATTCATTTTAACATATATGGTTCGATGAATGTAAGAGGAAGGCATGGAGCTATTTATTTCATCACATTTATAGATGATTATACTCGATTCGAATATGTCTATTTGATATCTCATAAATCTGAAGCATTGAATTGTTTCAAAAGGTTTATGAACTTGGTAGAAAATCAATTAGACAAGAAAATAAAAGTGTTGCGATCCAATTGAGGTCGATAATATTTATCTGATGAGTTCAGAAAATTATGTGAAGAAAAATGAATAGAAAGATAATTGTCTATTCCATACACTCCTCAACAAAATGGTGTTGTGGAGAGAATGAACAAAACTCTATTAGAAATGGTTAAGTTCATGATGGCGCGTGCTAACTTACCCATCACTTTTTGGAGTGATGCGTTGTTAACTGCTGCCTATATACTTAACCGAGTGCCTTCCAAATCAGTTACTTCCATTCCATATGAGTTATAGACAGGTAGCAAACCGAACTTAAGTTTTCTTAAGCCATGGGGTTGTGCTGCCTATACTCATGAGCCCTCTCACAAGTTTGGGAAATTGGGTCCTAGAGGAAAGAATAGTATTTTCATAAGATACTCTGAACACTCGAAAGGGTATGTGTTCATAGGTGAGCAGGAAAGTGGAAGTATAACTGAATTCGAATCACGGAATGTCACATTCTTAAATAATGAATTTCCTAAGAAGGATGAAATAGGTGAGAATTACTCCCTATTTGAAACCTTGGATCAAGATAATGAACTCAATGGAGTTCGTCCAAGTGGGAGTAACATGAGAAGTGATGAATTTAATTCGACTCACTCTCAATTATAACTAGGGGTGAGCGGTTCCCGGTTCCAGTTCAGTTCCGTCTGGAACCTGGAACCTACCCTCGGGTACAGGTTCCTCATTTTTTGGAACCTGGAACCTACCCGTCAGAACCAAGAACCTGGAACCTACCCGTCAGAACCAAGAACCTGGAACCTACCCTGTCACAGGTTCCGGAGTCGGTTCCAGGTTCCAACAGGTTTTTTTTTTTTTTCTTCATTTTCAGATTTGAACAATAACAAAGACGGAAAGAGACAAACCAAAGCTTCTATATCAGCTCAAGCCAAGATCATAAAAGGATGGCAACTTAGCAACTTTTGTTGTGACAAACACAAGAAAATCACTTATGCAAGCAACAAACTTCGACCAAGCATGAGTTCTCTTTGTTATTAGGCTCTGAATTCTGTTTTGGTCTCAGGACTCACTGCCCGGTAAAACAAAGTTTTTCCTGACAACTGGTGGTGGAGTTGAGACATTTCTTGCATTTGGGCTCTCAAAATTAGCAGCTAGTGCATTGAAAGCAGGAGACCTGCCCCTTGAATGGTTTGCTTTGCCTCATTATCAACTGCAAGAGTATTCACCATGCGCAATACTTTTGTACTTGTGGCAGAAAAATCACCATGACCCAGCTGCAGAAAAGGCAGACAAGTTTTTAGTCAAGTGAAGCAATAAACAAATATAAAAAAGAAAGAAGCAAAAATGAGTCCCAAAGTGAGCATTACTGTGTAATAGTTACGTGAAGGCTTTCATCGAGTCAAACCAAATCTTTAATAAAAAAAGATGAAGCAACACATCTTTAAATTCCTCCAAGGATACAACATTTGCATTGGTGGAAGCATTAGCAATGCCTAAAGGCAAAGCTCCTTTATCAGATCCAGCTACCTCTCAACAAGTTCCTGGATGAGATTGATCCAGAGAAGCTGCCCAAAGAGGAAGCCAGCCAATCATAAGATTCATACAGAAACAAATAGGTACAGGAATAAATTAAAGAATCTCAGAGAGAAAGAGAGCGAGAGAAAGAGGACCAAACCTGCACTACATTGAGTGGAACATGGCCAGAGGAAACTGCACATTTATCCCAATGGTTGCAAAAGTAATTGTAAGCTGAAACTAGATGAATTTCTGGATATTTGCATATACAGGTCGTCCCCACCTGACAACCGCATGGTGTCCATGATAGGTTAAATTCAAGGACTTCATCTATAAAAGGAGCTCCATTAAAACTCATTTTGCGTCAACAGGGTTGTTGACAAGATAGAACTCAAAAAACACAAAAAGAGAAAAATAGATTGCACAATAAGAACCATATTATTTTGTTCCCTCCTTCCACCCTATAAATTGCTATATGCAATCCCATGCTGCATTTGCATCCGCGTATTTAAATGCATACTGCCAAAGATAAAAAGGACTGAAACAAAAAAGAAAGAAACACAGAATATAAAGACCAAAAAAGAGCAATCTTACATCTCAGCTCGTGCAGATCAGCACATATCTACGTCTCATAGGTCATATATTTATTCAATTATAAGAGATTAAGGAATCTCCAAAAGATCAGTATATGGTAGAATGTTAGTTGGTAGAATAAGGATAACGTCATTTCCGTATTTGACAGAAGATCTAGGAACTATTATGCTCCTCATGAATATCACTCTGTTTCAGTGAGATGCAAGATCATAAGTTAATCATGGTACAGAGGCAAAATTATCATCCAAAATAATGATATCAGAGCTCTCCTTAGCAACTTATGTCCCTTGAATAGCCATTGCAAGACCAATATGTGCCTAAACACCATAAAAAGTTTTCGTCTCAACAGCAATATCAGAGAGTAAATATATCCAATCTGTTAATATTATACCATGAGCAGGAAATGCAAAATATGCGTAATGTACCAATTATAATATACCATAAGACATCAGGACCACATTAAGGTGTACAAACCAATTTGATAACATTTATTGCACCCAAGTTACTTTGACTGTCTACCAGTCAACTAGAGAATTTAGGAGCCTATGGACAAATGAGCAACATAATGCGAATGTGGCCAATAATGCCAATCCATTGAGCTGGGCTGTAATGCAAATGTGCTGCCAGCATAACCACATCATAAATAGATCCGAACCTTCCCATGAAGATAAAAGATAAACAATGAAATATCGGAACCTCATTTAAAGTAGGAGCATCATTTGTGCCATCTCTAGTAACAGCAACTACATGTCCTCGTTTCTTCAGAGCTTGCACAAGCAGAAGCTTGTCATTTGGTGAGGATCGTCCCATCACCTAAACATGCAAGGCGGGTAAAACAATGGAACTAATCAGCCAAAACATACAAATATTCCATAAGAAGCCTGCTCTACTTCTGTGTTTGAGAAGCTATTCACCCCATTACACTCATTCATATCAAAAGCACTCCCCACATCCATATATTCAAGAAGGTCGTTTGGAACGGACTTGTTTAAGTTCGGTGCCTTACGTAGCTTGTACGCAATGGAGAAATGTGACAACGGTGTATGTACAGAAGCAGATTGGGCGAGCAACGTGAAGGGCGGTTGGGTGAGCGGCGAGCATCGTCGGCTAACGAGCAACGTCAAGGGCCAGCTGGGTGAGTGGCGAGCGTCATCGGCTAGCGAGCAGCGTCAAGGGCTGGCTGGGCGAGCGACGAGCGTTGTTGACTGGTGAGCAGTGTCAAGGGCCGACTGGGCCAGCGGTGTTGGGGGCGGCTGGCCGAGCGGCGTCGGGGGTGAGCAGCGTTGAGGGTGCGTGAGTGGTGAGCGGCCTCCACCGAGGGGACGAGCGGCATCCACTGTCGGCATCAACGGCGAGCAACTGAGCAGCGAGGCAAGCAAGGGGTGATGGCGTCAAGGGAGCAGGAGGCAAGGGCGAGACGAGCGCGGGGTGACTGGCGTCCAGTGGCGTCCGGCGGAGGCGTCGAGGGTTAGGGCGTTCGGCAGCGGCGTCGAGGGCAAGCGGCATCGGCGACGAGCAGAGGGGCAAAGGGTAATTGATTTGGGGATTTTCTATCTAGGGCTTCTTTTGGAGCCGGTTCTGGTTCCCGGTTCCGGTTCCCTTCTGATGGGAACCGGAACCGGAACCGAAACCGCCGGTTCCCAAGAAAAAGGAACCGGGAACCGGAACCGGTCCTTTAAGAACCGGGAACCGCGCTCACCCCTAATTACAACCACATGATGAGATGATATCGTCCTTATCTAACTGAGTGGGAGCATGATGAGGAATGATGTGCAAAGTGTATAATCTCCCATAGGCGAACAAGTCGCAAAAATATTCCCCGTCGACGTTTTGACATTGAAGGAGAAACTTTCATAGTTACTCCACAAGATGAGGATGAGCCAAGAAATATTAATGAGACTCTAAATTACCCTAGTAAAGAAAAATGGATGCATGCAATGGAATAGGAGATGGAGTCAATGAAGTCAAACCAAGTTTGGAAACTGGTTGAACTTCCAAAATGACGTAAAGCTATTTGGAACAAGTGGGTTCTCAAAATAAAGCGTAAAGCTGATGGCTCGATAGAAAGGCATAAGGCTCGCCTTGTGGCGAAGGGGTATAATCAACAGGAATGAATTGATTATGAAGAAACATTTTCTCATGTAGTGAGATTTACCTCAATTCGCATTATCTGGCAATAGTGGCAAGTATGGATCTTGAGTTACATTAAATGGATGTAAAGACTGCTTTCCTCAATGGAGAATTAGATGAAGAAATATATATGGAACAACCTACTGATTTCATAATGAAAGGCTAAGAACAAAAGGTATGTTGACTTTTAAGATCCATATATGGCCTTAAGCAGTCGTCGAGACAATGGTATATACATTTGTATAATGCCATAATGGCATATGATTTTACAATGATAGAAGAGGATCATTGTGTATATATCAAAATATCCAAATATCAATTTGTGATCATATCATTATATGTTAATGATATACTAATTGCCGAAAGTAATATGGAGTTTGTTAATACTGTCAAGAGTTGGTTGTCTTTCAACTGTAAGATGAAGGATATGGGTGAGGTTGCATACATTCTTGGAGTTAAGATTTCAAGAGATCGTTCGAAGAAATCGTTATCTCTTTTGCAAGAAACATACATCAATAATGTTCTTAAATAATTTCGTATGCAAGATTGTAAACCCATAGATACTTCTATTGCAAAATGTGAAGGATTGAGCCATAAACTGTATCCAAGGACTCCACAAGAAAAGGAACAAATGAAACATGTTCCTTATGCTAGTGTTGTTGGGAGCTTGATGTACGCTATGATATGTACAAGACATGATATATATTTTGCAGTTGGAATGGTGAGTAGATATCAATCCAATCCAAGTCAAGCACATTGGAAGGCCGTTAAAAGAATACTGAGGTATCTGAAGGGAACTGCTAATTATAAGCAGAATTACCAAGGAAAAGATCTGCGACTTGAAGGCTATTCAGATGCTGATTGAAGATGAAATTTAGATGAAAGGAAATCTACCTCTGGTTTTGCTTTCTTACTTAACAATGGTGCTATATCTTGGAGCAGTAAGAAGCAAACGTGTATAGCCTTTTCCATGATGGAAGCTGAGTTCGTGGCATTATCAGTAGCAGTACAAGAAGGTGTTTCGCTAAAGAGATTTTTGGATCATTTAAGTGTTATTGCGTATGCTGCAAATCCATTATTGATTAACTGTGATAGCCAAGCAACTATAGTGTACACCAAAGATCTAAAATATCATAGCAAGACCAAACATATAGATACCAAGTATAATTTTGTCAAGAATATGGTTGCACAAAAAGATGTAAACTTATAGTACATATTTACGCATAGAATGGTAGCAGATCCTATGACAAAGCCAATACCTAGAGATGTATTTTGTAGTCATGTAAGATCTCTAGGACTGCGTAGAAGCTGATATACTAAATATTATAATTTCCTTGAAATGTTCACATTTAATGAATTTGTGTTTTTCATCGTTAATGTCTATGAATCTTTGTTTGACGTTTATACATCTTAATGCTCAGTGTATTATATTAAGTTAAGAAAGTATGTCGGACAGATAAGAGATTAGCCCACTCACACGGGTAATCGCCTCTATTTACTGTATGATAAATAGAGATGAGACGGTTTTTAAGCTTATTATCTAAATGATAATTGATATCTCAAGCTTAAAATACATAAGTTACCTTAATTGAGTGTTAAGATGATGACATAATATTTACTATATTCGAAAGTAAAATAACCCACATATTTTACTTTAGGGTTAATACCCTAAAAAACTCTAAATTGGTACACTTGTGACAAATTTACCTCAAACTATTTTTTTGACCACAAAAAAACCCCAAACTGATATACCTTTGACAAATTTACCCCAAACTGGTACACTTGTGATAAATTTACCCTCTATTCATTTTCGTTAAATTTTAATTAAGATAAATGATACGTGATAATTGATTGGTATATTAATTTGAGATTTTACACTTTGTTTGTCCCAATCTATAATTTTTGTGATTTTTTTTGCGGTATTAATCTAATTTAGCGGATGGTATAATTGTCAAAATTTACCAGTTTAGGATTTTTTGTGGATGAATAAATTAGTTTGGGTAAATTTGTCATAAATGTACAAGTTTAGGGTTTTTTATGGTCAGTCGGGATAAATTTGTCACGGGTGTACCAGTTTGGGGTTTTTATGGTAAAAAAAAATAGTTTTGGGTAAATTTGTCATAGATGTACTAGTTTGGGATTTTTCAGGGTATTAACCCTTTACTTAATCTGTCTATGATGCCAGATGTGAGTTCTGATGAATTCTGTGAATGAGTAGATATGTGAACTCAAGTTAGACATTATATATGTCTGGACTATCATCTGTATGGTATTGATGGTGTAGACATACGCTCCATGGGAAAGAAGTTAATACCGTAATACGTATTTTATACTACGTATGCATGAGATGGCCAATAAGAGTGGCAAAAGTTTGATCTCAACTTTTATGCCGCGTGAGACTTTTGAGGAAAAGAGTTCCTCAATTTAGTGCCCTCATGATTCTTACTTATTCTCAAGATTTCTATTTAGTATTTGCTATCTTAGGATGTTGCCAATGATTATGAATTGATTCGATCTAATGGGACATTTCTAGAAAAGCAAGCTGAGCTGAAATTGAGAGTTTGAAGGAAAGAGGAAGATCGAATTTGGAGAATCACATATTAGTTTTGTGTTTACTGGTCGACCAATTATGACTGTGTTTGGGATAATCATAATTATGAATACAATATATCATTGTTTAAAAAGAAATCAGGAGAGATATAAATGTCATCGATCGATCTAGGGTACTGCATACTAAATTTACTTAGAATGTGATGCCCATTATGAACTGCTATATATTTCTAACAGATGTATGGCAACGAGCTCTCAATGTATGCTGGTCATATGGACTATTCACCAGTATGAATGTTGCAATGAGGAAAATAGGATTATGTTCAGCCCACCATGCCAAGTGGGAGTCTATGATGGATTTTTCATTGATGGGCCTAAGTAGGGCCCGTCCGCCCATGTTGGTTTTGGCCCACCATGTGTGAGTGGGAGATGATGGATTTTCCTTTTTTGATGGGCCTAAGTTGGCCCGTCCGCCCATGTTGGGCTCAAAAGGCCCAGCCCGTGAGTTGAGTGCCCATGGAGGAAAGTATTAAAGATAAAGGGAAAATCTTGGAGGCGGTTAAAGGATGAGAAGTTACGTAACTTTAAATAGGTGAGATTACGCTCTTTCAGTTTTTATGTCTTCTCAAAACCGCTTTCTCCCGAAGAACATAAAAGAATAATCCTTTGAAGAATAGCGTGGATTCTTCCTCTTTGATTCGCAACACCGGGGTTTAGTTCATGGAAACAAGGTATGTTCGATTATATGATGTGCCTTAAGATCGGTGATTCATGAATTTCCTGGGCTTGCTTCCACTACGTTTATGTTCGATTTTGTGTCGAATCACTGTTTTGGGAATTCCATTTCCCGAATCTCTTTCCAACAATAACAAAGTACAATGCTTTTCAAAACTAGTCAGTAGACAATCATATGCATTCTGAAGATTTCTCGACCCATTTGGTATGAAAAATGGAAGGTACGAAATAAAAACAATACAAAATGGAGAAATGAAATGAAATGGAAAGAGGAATAGAGCCAAACGAGGGTTAACCTATTAATTCTGAAGATTCATATTCCATTGTGAAACATGTCCTTAAAAAAAGTAAATGAGGACAAAAGGAAAAAAAAAATTAGCAGGTGCACTTGGGATCTGATAAAAATTTCAATTTTCAATTTCAGAGAAAAAAGAAAAAGAAAGGAAGACCCGCCCCTTCCCCCCGCCTCCGACTATTAGACCAAGCGTAATAGCTCTGTTCTAGCGGAGCTAGTGGCTGTGGTCCTCGGGCTACTTGATGTAGACTGACGAAGGAGGGTCGCCAGCGCGTGCTTCCGTTTCAGCTTTAAGCTTCGATGAATGGCTTTGTTTTCTCAAGTTCAGCTCCCTTTCAGGGCGTTCTTTCTGTGAAGTAGTGGGTGGGTCTAATCGACTGTTTTCTGATTCGGTTTTGTGAGGTTTTGGCTCGATTTCTTCTGATTGGAAGGTGAGGATGGCGTGAGTGGAATCCGGAGAAGGGTTTGCTGGTGGTCACTGAGGACTCGAAGGTTTTTAAGATGTCTATCCTAGGTTTTGGCTCGATTTCTCGTGTTCGAGCCAATGTAATTTAAGATGTGATGATAGCAATTGTCTGTTATTTTTAAGCTCATGAGATGCCTACTTGATTGGAGTGAAGCAGGACATCTTGGGTTGACTTGTTTGACCTAAGAAGAGGAAGCCGAAGCTCTCTTCTGCAATTTTCTTTCTTCGGAAGCGAGTGTCTGAATATGGAGTGTTCAGTTGTAGAAACACTGTAGCAGAGAAAATAATGACAACTTTTTGCCGTGTTTGTTATCACGAAATGTTCGCAGATATGCAACTTCGTGTACATTTCCAGCAGACATTAAAGGGTTTTAATTTATTCTTCTTTTTTCACTTTTTTTTGGGCCTCTTGCCTATCAAATAATTGAGCTATTCTCACCTTCAATGCCGGTTTGATAAATCTTTTCAACCCAATCTCTTATCAACAAACCACGTACTCAAATAATATCAATTATTGTTTATGTGCTGATAGATTATAGGAGCAGCTTATTTAGTAAAGTTATCATCTATAAGTTGGAGCAGTTTATATAGTAACTTTGACACATTAATAATTCTAAAGATAATAGTAAGTGTACTCAAATGACCGTGATAATTTCCCAAAGGAGTTAGTAACTTGAACAAGTTGATAAGTTGTTTATTAGAATAGTTGGCAATTTTGATAAAATCAAGCGAACATTCATGCCCATTAAAATAAAAGTCGGTAATATCCCATAAGAGTTAGTAAGTGCATCTTGGTAACTTAAACAAAGAAATGTTGGTAAGTTATTGAAACCGAATAGTTGACAATTTTAAACAATCAAATAACATTTGGTATAATGACTCAAATAAGAGCACAATTTCTTGCAAGGGTTAGTAAATTTAACATGCCAATAAACTCCGTAAATAAATGTTTGTAAAAGATTATTAAAACCAGTGAAAATTTGGAAAAAAATAAATCAAGTAAATAGTTAGTAATTTAGAAGTTAGTAAAGCTAAAATTAGTTAGTAACTTACCCATTGAAAAGTTGGTAAATTATCCAAATCAAGAGAAGTAATATCCCACAAGAGCTAGTAACTTTAACAAATAAATGTAGCTAACTTAATGACGCAATCAATAATATCGAAACAATACAATAAATGCCGGTAAGTAGACCCAAATTGGAGTCTGTAATTGTCTATTAAAGTTAGTGATGAGTACGTACGCCCCTGCAAAACCAACTCAATTGCGCCCCTGCACGTTAAAAAAAAGAATAGGAACAAAGGAAAAAGAAAAAAGGTAGATGAAAAGTAGATAAAGTGGGGCCCAATCCCCCGCAACAATAAGCAATTAGCAAGCAAAAGGGAGGTTCAAATCCCCACCCCGTCCCTGTGTGGGGCTCCCATCACCCCCACCCGACACGTCAATATCGTTCATTCCTTGTGGATATATCTTTTCACCCTTCATCTTTGACGCCCGGCTCCCCATTCCCAGAGCTCCCACCTTCAGTGACTTGTAGTGAATCTTCATGCCTGCGAATTAATATCTAATGCTTCACTGAACCAGAAACATTCAAGACCTTACGCTCAAAAGTAATCCTACACCACCATCACTCATTCTCACTCTTCACCGGACCAACGTCTCCGACATCAGCTAATCATTGTGCCGGTCATTACATGCACACAACGTAGGGAACAAAAAGAGGGATACAATTGGATAAATCAACTAGAATACTCGAGCCTAAAAATTAACCCTCAGACCGTCGGTTTTTCAGTGGCTCCTCATCGATAACCGTTGTTGAACGCAGCAAGAATGCCCCGTTTATCAGTGGCATAACTAGGCTGTGACGGGCACTCACAATCGGTGACCGGAACCTTTACGACTGTCTACAAACAGAACAACGACCGGTGAGAGAGTCTTCGGATGAGATCTGGGCTCTTCGATTTTCACGGTGAGGAAGGCAAGGAGCAATAGTGGAGCAGGAAAGGGCGGCTCGGCAACGGCAAGGGCAAGCAGCTATGGCGACTAATGGCGTGGAGGGGAATGATGGAGAGGCTCATTGACCATCTATCTTGTGGCGCCTCCCACCTTGAACGTAAAAAGAAGATGGGAAAAGATTACGTTTTATTTTCCCAATGGATTTTGGGTTGTTGCGCCTAAATCGAATGTCTAAAAAAGATTAAGACTAGCGAAACGATAATTTCTTTTTCTGAAGGTCGATACTTTGGTTTGACCAACAAAGTGATACTAATCAATTTTTTTTTAGTCAACAAACGAATCTCGCCTAAATCCGAGATCTTGAGTCTCGAATTTTTCTAATTTTAACCGTTGGGAAGATTCAAAGGTCAACAATAATATATAATAAAAAAATATCACAGTAAGTATTGGTATTTTCTTAAAAGTTTTGGTAACTTACCAAAAAATTAATGACTGAATAAGTTATAGGTCAGCATTTTGTTATCATATGGTTTTGTTATTTACCAATGTTATTCGCATTTTATGTACATAGAACAATCTTCGGATGTTTACATAATAGAATCTTCCTTTATGTTATGAACTCTTTTCCTTGTCTCTTCCGAAGCCAAGCTAATACCGCTTTTCAATTTGGTTGGATTTGGTTTCACTTTCAAAAACTTATGATTGACAGCCCTATTTTAATTTTTTTTCTATATGGAGGATGAATCAACCTATTCCACACAAATTAAGAAAAGTCATCATCTTCATAAAAACTGAATTTCCAACTTTTGCAATGGAGAACATATTTAATTAGCACTTACCAAAAAAAAAAAAAACATATTTAATTAGCAGTTTTTATGTCGCATAGGAAACAAAATATCGGATACTGACTATGCTAGTTATTCGGCGTCCGAAGGGATTGCCCAGGAGCTCAGACAATACCCAGTGCTATCATTTGGTCGGTAGCACGGCAGGGCTCAAGCATCCGGTCCTCTCCACATAACTTTGCCACACGTCCACAATGCCTCTTAACACGTCTGTGACTTAGTTTAATCTCCAGGCTTCGATCCAAATCCGAGTTGGTAGAACTGGAGCCATAAGCTCAACAACCTTAATTACTAGTATCATGGAGTTGCCATCTAAATGGAGACGCACATTGTGGATGCCAGTATTCTTGTAGATAGTGGTGAGGCGAGGAAAATCTTCTCCGGTTGCATTCTTTTTAGCCAATTTGAAAAGAAGAGAACATGTCCATCCTAGACCAGCGAACTTCATGAATTGCCTAGGTTATCATTCCTTGCGTTCAAGTCAATGTAATTCAAGACATTGAAACATTCATCTTCTATTTTTTGAGCTCATGAGATATCACACTTTGATCATGAATGTAATTTAAGCTAAAGAATTATCTCATAAAAGTTATTTATGGTTAATTTTTATTTTATTTTTTCTTTTGATAGATGTTTGCAGATATTTGCAAAGTTTCACTAGTTATTTATGTCTATCACTATGTAAGTCGAGCACTCGAGTGTAATATAACAAATCAAGCGGACTTGAGCAAACATTTCCTTTCACGGGCTCAAGCTTGCTTATGTATGCCTACTCGATCTTGGTCATACTCGATTATTATATGAATGATGATTTTTTAGATGTCAGACAAGCTTGGATTAAAAAAATTAAGGTTCGATATCGGGTGATTCAAGACGTCTGAGCCCCATCATCATGGGCTCGTAGATGTATTAAAAGGAGCGGGAAAGTGGTTGCCTCTCCATCGAGCGACTCGTGCCGCTCTACCGAAAGCCAGAAACTTTAGCGCCATCATCATGATCCGTCTGGACCGCTGCCCCGGACCTCTTCTTCTCCTTCCCCTGGCGGAACGCCTCCCCGTCCATGGACAGAGTCTTGATCCTCTAGGTGTCACCCTAGGTGAGGAAGTTCCACATCGACGTCGATTTTCTCGACCGTTGCACACCCGAGCTCAGTTCGTGGCTTCGCTTTGTTGTCGACCGCCATGTTGAGGACCTCTCGGTCGATGTGACTTAGAGGTTGTGCGAGATGGCCATCCATTTTGCAGTACCATTGCTCCTTTGTGATGCTCTTCATTGGTGAAGCTGCATTTAAGGCTCTGTAGCTTCTCGTTTAGTAGGAGTGTCACTGGGAATAATCTCAAGTTCCTATCCATATGCAGCTCGGAGATCACGGATAAGGTGATGCATGACATGTTGAAGGGCAGTCCTGTTCTTGAGTACCTTAGGTTGGAGGAATACCACAATTTGAAGCGAAAGTTCATGCTTTGTTCAAAAGCTTGAGAGAAATTGTGGTCCATCGCTGTTTTTGGTATGCACTTGATGAGGGTTTCCCCTAGGAGATTTCGAGTCCTCTCTTGCTGTCCTGTCATTGTGTTTGAGAGGGTTTTTTGGTATGACGAGGCAGCTGGTAATGGAAGTCTCAATTCTTGATTCAAATGGAGTTGAACTTTTTTACGAGAGGCGAGGATTTTGAAAGACTAACTAATTGGTACATTCAAAATTAATTCGACTTTTACAGAGCTTGGCCCATCATCTCGATATTTAAGCAGGAATGAGTGTTTGTTATCTGTAAGATGCCGATTTGAATAATTCATTAGCATATTCTTTTTTTTTTATCCAAGAGTAAATGAGGATGGTCGCACTGCTTTTTCAAAATTACGTTTCAATAACTAATCCACCACATTTGCATCAATGTGATGTCTCATTGGGCCTGAAAGGGCCCTTCGGGGCGTTGTTTGGCAAGGCTATAAAGTCCGGCCCGGCCCAGTTGATCCCGCGGCAGCCCTTTACGGCCCAATTCCCACCTCTCTCCTCCTTCCTTGTTATGACTCCAGCAGAGCTTTCTAGCTATGGAGACAAGGCAGGGTCGCAGTGTGTGCCTCCGTTTCAGCTTCAGTTCGACAAACCGCCTGGCTTCTCGGGTTCGGCTTCCGCCCGGCATTCTTTCGTGACCTAATGGGCGAAGAGGGGGTGTGTGGGATCCGGAGAAGGATTTGCTGGCGATGGTCACGGATGACTCGAAAGTGGGTGCTTCGTCGCTTCAATTGGCAGAGCCTGTGGACAATCTCTCCTGGGTATTGCTTCGATTCGAGAAAGTTCTCCTTTTTCTTTATTCAGTGTGTTCGTTTCTTCAACGATGGCTTGCTGTGTTTGCCCTTTGAGTCGTTGGCCTTATCTCGTTCTACTTCTTTCGCTTTTCCTGTGCTGCTTCCTTTTCCCGAGAGGAAAAACTGTAATTGTCAATCTAACTCGAATTGTGTTCGATAGAGAATTGGACGAATATAGAGGTATAAGGTGCTCAGAAATCTAAATGAGAATGTGACGTCGAACCAATGAGTTGGTCTTTTTTGCACAGAAACGAAGAGTGAATGATGGCGATGCGAATGGAAATCTAGAGATGACTTTAGTTGCGAGTGAAGAATTCCAAGCTAGTATTAGTTGAATGAAGGGATTTTATCTCTAGGTGCGATAGATTCTTCTCTACTTCTCAACCAGGTTGTTGCCTTGGGAGAGATTTTTTCCATAGCCTAGCGGATAGTCATCTACACTAACCACAAGCGTACCATACTCCTGTATGGCCATCTTGTTGCCCTTCTTTGTACACCAGTTCAAGTGTCCATGAAAATAATTAACATGAATCAGAGGGGATGCCATTTATGCTAGATAGATAGGCTATGTTGGACGCAGAAATGCTTGATGCCCACTTGGAGTTCGCAGGTTTAGCCACTGCTGAATACCATCTAAATGTCATTAGGCATCTAAAAAGATCTTACTCTTGACGCCTTTTCGTTTACTGATTGAGCATTCTTTTACTGACTGAGCGTGCCCTACAATGAGAGATTTATTGGATATTCAAATATAGACTATAGGCAGAAAGTTTCTCACATTTCATATTGCTTGAAGTTTTATTTATCTTCTTGTCATTATTGCACGGCATTTCGTCACATCATTTTGATTAATTAAGTTCGCTGGTGGGAATTTTAATTTTTGAATAGGATATATCTCGAAATTTGTCTGTGCTGCGTACTTATATGACAATGCGGTCGAGTGGGATGGAGGGAGAAATTGGAGAAAGCAAAGAGACTAGGAGGGTCAGGGGAGCTGCATCCAAGTATGTTGGGTTCTTATATGACTTAATCTTTTGGTAATTTAAATTTGTAAAAACTTAGGATTAGATGCCTAGCCTTAGTAGTTCTTGATGTCTACTCTCACTGGAAAATTTTAGAAAGGAGATTTTTTTCTCCAGAAACATCTCAATGCTTCGCTTGTCATATTGTCTTCTGGATATGGAGAATGTTTTGAGTGCACTATAGTACTTGAGCCAATCCTTGAATGGTTTCTCTTAAGATCCCAAGTTGTAAGTACTATTACACTTGTAATCCTTGCCTGATGTAAACTTTCATGCATCCACTTCACCTTGAGGTTCCATAATTGAACAACGAGATTTGTTTTTTGATGATATTGGATTGGAGGCTGCCAACAAGCTTGCTTTAGATGACCTACTAGCCCAAATAAATCCCATATTGAGTTACTAGTATCCCTCTTAGTTATTTAGTACAGTTATGGCATTTTGCCTCACTTCATAAATTTTGATTAACATTTTGTTGATTAATGTCTGTCCTCTTTCCTCTTCTTCTGTTTATTTTATTGGGAAGAAAATACTCTCTCTCTCTCTCTCTCTCTCTCTCTCTCTCTCTCTCTCTCTCTCTCTCTCTCTCTCGTTTATAATGAATTCACTTTCTTTGCACATTTCAATGTGTGTCATCAATACCGGCTTCTCTTAATCATTCTAATCTGCTCTAGGTAAATGTATAACATCATTATGCTTCCTCTTCTTTTGTTTATTTTATTGGGAAGAAAATACTCTCTCTCTCTCTCTCTCTCTCTCTCTCTCTCTCTCGTTTATAATGAATTCACTTTCTTTGCACATTTCAATGTGTGTCATCAATACCGGCTTCTCTTAATCATTCTAATCTGCTCTAGGTAAATGTATAGCATCATTATGCCGGTGTCCAGATGGCAAGGTTGTTGTCTTGGGACTTGAAGACAGTACAATTTTACTGCATGATGTCAAAGTAAGTTTTCTATGTTGTTACTTGAATGTTGCCCTCATTACTTCTCAACTAAAGATTCATCCTACAACATTCCTTTATCATCAGAACGTGTTCTCTAGTCTCTCTTGGGGAAGATTCTGATTGCTCAAAATTTGCATGATGCAATGCAAACAGCAAACTTGCTGACTGAACATTCAGCTGCTAATAGAGATGGCACTCCACTTTTATTAGTCATGTCTCTCAATGTCAAGTTAACAATGGATTGGTAGATAGGTCAATCTGAGGAGGATAAGATTAACAAAAAATTTTAATGAAAAATTCTAATTGAACATGACCTATTTGTTAAATAGGCAAGAGATGAATAACCCGTTTAACTACTTAGATTGAATTGGATGGGTCATTCCCATCCTAACATGACTAACATGACATATGTACCATATGCATATCTTCATCAATGTCAAATGAGTTTGAAAAGAAACTAGCTATAAGCTTACAAAATCCTAGGTTTACATGAAATGTTTTATTTATATGGTGTGATCAAATCATAATATGTAACAACTAAGGAAACCAAATTCATGTATGATTTTTTATTAGAGAACTTACTGAACTAAATATAAACAGGTCATGATAGGTCAGGTTGTTGATCCAGTTGGCTCTATTGTTTAGTTAGATAGATTGCATGAGTCAATTCGTGTTTAGCGGTTTGAACTTTGAACGCGGAACAATAGTCATTTATTAATTAACTGTTAAGTAGGTAGCCTCACCTAAGTGGTCACATGGAAATGTAAGTCATGAATTAAAAAAAAATTAAATCTTTGGATTGTGGATTGTGATTTTCATCCTGATATAATGTTTGAGATTGGTATTCCATGACATATGTTAATCTATTGTTAGATAATAACTAATCATAAAGATACTTCAAATTCAACTAATTTTATTATTTCCAGACATGAAATATTGCTACAAATTATTTTTCTTTTGCCAAATGAGTACTTATTTGACTGCAAGGACACAAAGATCTTGTACATAGTATTGTAATTGGATTCCCATTCTTAGAGTTGAGTATGAGACAATCAAAACATCCACTAAGCCTGATGCAGCCAACAAAATCATGCAAGATGACTACCAAGTTTTTGGTGAAGATTGACTTTGAAACACAAACAAGGATCAGGATTCTTCTTGAAGTTTAATCACTTAAATTATCAACTAGGATTTGAGTATTATTGGGATTTTATGAAGTTTTATTTTCTTTCTTTTTTTAAGCTTGAGTAGTAGGATCTTATGTATACTCCAATAATGTTTCTTGTCTAGAGGTTTCCTATTTCAGTAGAGTTGATAATTTATTGAACTTGGCAAGTGTTTGCTTTGTAGATTGTGTTATTCAATTCATCTTTGGTGTGATGCTTAAGAAACCTTGGGTATGTTGCTTAGGCAATTTTGCGTGTGATGCTTAAATTATTATTCTTTATTGTGGGTCTCAGTCCTACATCAAAGCCATGATATGTTTTTGACGTTACATTGTTTAATGCATGAGTTAAATTATGAATCAAGGAAATTGATTGACTCATATCTGATCAGTGAAATCAGCAGTGAGTTACTTTAATCGCATATTATACATAATTAATATGCTCATTTAATAGATTTATGTACTTTTGGAGTTGAATCTTATTGATGTGCTCAATTGCATTCTCATGTAGGACAAATTTTTTGCTTTGCTGCTAACGTTGTCATCAATGATTGAAACTATTTCAATTGTCAACGACAAATTACAGCATAGTGTTTACTGGGGTCCAGCTCGTGGTGAGAATCTATGGTCTAAGGGATGGTGTCATACTGAAGCATTCATGTGTGACATGCTCGTTTTCATCAAAATTAATTTCTTTCAATTATTGGTAAAACATGTTCGGTTCAGTCAAATTAGGAAGGTAATTATTTAGGTGACTCTTAAATGATGTGATTCATATGTGCCTTAATTATGCTTGTGGGTGGAAAAGTTTGTAAATAACTGGTTTTGTTTCTTTTAAGCTGTAGCTTCTTGGTCGTGAGTAGAATGGCTGAGAACTTGACTGAGGCTACTACAATTCTGTTTCTTTGAGATTTCTACCAGTTTGTTATTAATCGTCCACTTCATGGATAAAGTATGGCATCTTTCAACTTAAAAGTTGGTATGACTTCATGATCTTTATTACCAATAGTGGATATCTTATGGCTCACACCTTTCATAATGCTTCGTTTGTAGTTAAGTAGTTATTTTAGCGTGGTGTTCTTAAATGCTTCTTTTCAAACTTAGAATCTTATTTCAAAGTCCAACAGCTTTAGTATGGGTTTATGGAAGATTTTTTGAAAGCGTATGGTTGGTGTCATTTGCAACTTGTTAATTTGTCTGGTTCCTTAGCTTTATTCTCATATTTTTCGTCTTTTTATTTTACAATTGGAAAGTAATTTTTCATTTGTTTTATGGAATGCTTCTGGTAACCCTTTGGCATTTGAAGGTCACATTACTCAAATATTCCCTTCAGCTCCAAGAGTTCCTCAAATGCCTGGACTGGTACCTGGAGATGCTGGTTTAGCTGACAATGTTCAAGATTCATTTGTAGAGCTCTCAAATTCTCCAAAGCAATGTTTGCATATCCTTTGCAGTGGAGATAAAGATAGGGTTTTGTGCTTCAGTATATTTGTTGTCTTTCCAATTGGAAATATTGTAAGTGTCATGTCTGTTCAAAATCAAATATTTAGCTATATGGTCTATCAGATTCAGTCAATGAGTCCTCTCCTTGTTCTTGCTTCTCATACAGTAGTTCTTCTCAATAAAGGGATTTGATGGTAGACTGACAGCAACTATCTTGGGCGAGGTTAATGCCTGTGAAAGTTCTAGATGTTTATGCCATTTCCTAGGCTAGATTTCACTTCTATTGGTCCTTTAGAGATGACACCTCCAACTTCGACTGAACAATTATCTTAAGCTTTTTGTTGTTTATGCCGGTTCAAAAGCACCTAGAAAGGTGATTTTTTTTCTTCACTGATTTCAGGATGTCTAAAGGGAGATGGAAGTGAAAGTCAATTGATTTGATAATTGATTGAGATTGCTCACAAACAAAATTCACTAGTTATATTATATCCAATATCTCAAAAGTTCTAAAATCCCCAATTTGCAGATATATGTAATTATCGGAAGGATTTTAGCAGGGACAAAGCCAAAAGTCTAATGGGAAGTTTTAGAATCCTTTTATTTGGTTCCAAACAGATTTTATCATGCACATTTGGCTATACTTTTGTATTTTCATTTTCCCTTTAACTTGAAAGTCAAGTTTGAATGTTTACAAAAGTAATAAAATCTCATATTTTTGGAACATCAAGGTGAGGAGGCAATCCTTAGAGAAGGAAAGGAAGGCAGTGATGTTGGATGCAATTTACTCAAACTACAAAAATGAAAATGACAAAATATAAACATGTAATCCTAATTATCAAAACAGCTTGGTAATTAAACACACCGAAGTACCTTCGTGACCCAAGAGAGCCTCACTGCAGGTCTTCTTACGTTGTTTCACTTTGTGCCACTTCTCACAATGCCTCTCTTTTAACAATATTAAAGATAAACTCAGCTTTTTCAGAAGCGAGGTGGAAGGGTTTAGCCTACTAGATAGATTAAGTTAAGGCACGAACCAAAATTGAGGGAGTAGCCTGTATACGTTGGAGCAATAAGCATATCACAAGCTTTCGTTGAGACATATGCAATGCAACCACATGTGTTCAGGCTTTAATTTGAGTGGTCACGGCAGATCAATCTGTCTAGCGTGAGCTGACCCATCATCTTGACATATGTGCAAGCTATGAATTATTGCATTTGTGGGATGCCAATTTCATTAGCTCATATGATCAATGATCACGTTACTTTTGCAATGTATTGATGATACAAAAAATTCTACATCACATTCACTCTGACGTTAATAACTCATACTTCTTTTATGTTACTAAAAATCTTAAATTAATGCGTTACAAAATCAATACTCATTTTTTTTTTGTCACCAGAGCCAATAAAAAATATGCTCACATTGACAATAAAGGCCTAAATTTTCGTAACGTTGATTTAAGTCTGTAGTATTGATGACACAATTTTTTTTTTAAAGTATTGGTGTCATATCGAATAAAGTTTAGGATTTCTACAAGTAGATGGAGGGTATATTAGGCACGCTATTATGAGTTCGAGTTGAGGGGTTTTCGCAATGCAGAAAAAAGAAAAGGTTTGTTAAATTATAGCATAGTGAGTACAATTTAGGGTTTTAGCAGTATTTCCTTTTCTCAAATTACAATGAAATAATTAATCCACCACTTTTGAGCCCATGGAGACTCGTCGTGAAGCCTGAAGTACCTATTATGTTTGTAATATAGTCTGATCCGACCTGGCTTGGCCCACCCGTCAATTCAAATAAGTCCGCCTTGACTAATTTAATCAAATCTCTCTCTCTCTCTCTCTCTCTCTCTCTCTCTCTCTCTCTCTCTCTCCTGCAATTTTCTCCACATATGGTCAGGAACGAACTCTGCATCGATCGCCGACGAACGTCCATGACCACCTTCTCCTTCCCACATAGCTTCATTAATTAAGGCCATAAAAAATTCGACACAGCAGCATGTGTGGATAACGCCATGTCAGATTAACATAGCCATTAGTCTTAAGGTATGGATTTGCTTCTGGATCTTTGAAGGGCCACGATCAATCACTAAGAGTTCAAACGTGTTAAATCGTGATTCATTGGAAATCTTGGAACATGGGTTGGTGTCGAAAAACAGCTCAAGGAAGTATCCGAGTGCCGGGCACGATTTTCTCCGTCAGAGCTGGTCTCAAGGATGAGGATCTTTCAAGTTTGGATCAAAATTAGTTTTTTATATGGAGGGATCAAAATCATAGGCAGACCGATAGGCTGGATTTGTCGTGGGGCTTATGGAATTTCATCTCAACATAGGAACCTGCACTAACTAAGATTGATTAAACACTGAGGCAGCAAGAAAGGCATTTGCTCTTGTGTATCTGGTGAGGAGGAAAATTAGAGTGTATGGAAACTAATATGACATCAGAACGACTTTGAATTTTCCAGCCCTAGAAAACCCCTGCGCGGGATAGATGGATTACCGCTATGATGCTAGAATCCTTAGGGTTCATCGAGGAACTTATTAATCTTGTTGCTCTTGTCAATGGTCAAGGAGTTGACATCATGCTCTGCTCCCGCTTTATCCACCGATGTCATGCGCGCCACACTTTGCTCCAGTCTTAATTTTACACACACATCTTAGGATTTTACTTCTCATTAGTATTATGAGATTATAATGCACCAGCGACATTTCATGGTATTAAATGTTATAGGTATGAGATTACAAAACTCATTTGCATTTGTTTTTATCACAGAGAGATATTTGAATATGCCTTTCATGGCAAGGTAGGTCCCACCATTGACATGTCAATTTTCATGTTACACCAATCCAAGTGCTTGGGCATATGCTAGGGAAATAATTAACTAGCTTTGGTCTATATAGATCGAGACCATCATAGCTATCGATTAGATAGATTGCTTCAGGGACTCTTTATGATGGTGCTAGTCCAGATAGATTCTCTAATATTTTTCACGTAGACACTGCTATGGCACAACTGCAATAAGAGAATTTGTTGGAGAAATCTTTCCAGAATATTTTGAAGCTGACAAAACATTTCTATCAGTCTAATCTTGATATCATTGGTTTAAAGTCTCAAGACTTTGTAATCTCAAGACTCAAGACTCAAGATTATTCTCACTGACAGTCTTTCTAATCCAGTGACGTAGGATATCCGAAGCCGAAGTATATGGTTGGGGATTTGATCCAATCCTCTGGAATAGATCCCTTGGTTGGATAATCATTTCGGATTCTTTTGATTCTTATCTAAGATCAATTGAAGATCGATGGTCGACGAAACATTCTTGGAATGTTCTATTCTTGGAAACCAAAATCCCGATTGTATGGGCGAACAGATTGATGGGCTATCATCGATTCCTTAAATAGCTCGGATGATCTTCTTAATTGATTCCGTCCAACGGGTAGATTGGAGGAATTCCTTTGGTAAGTGCCAACGGCTATGATGGCATAAAGGAGTATAAAAGGAAGACGTTCTAGTTGTTTTAAGTGTGTGATCGATAGATAAATTCCAGAGTCTGAAGAACCTTGATTGTTAGTCGATACAGTTCGAGCGAAATTGTATACACAGAGAGTGTTTGTACTTGGTGATACCTTGAGCGAGTGTAGTAGATCATCTACATCGAGAAATCAAGGAAGATCAACACTGTAACATCTCTTTGTTCATAGTGGAATCCAGCCAATCAGCTGTCAGTGCAGAAGAGTGGACGTAGGCTTGAATCAAGCCGAACCACTATAAACCTTGTGTTTAATTTTCTCTTTCCTTTACTCAGTCTTACGATTGATTTTTTAATCCTTCATCTGTCTAAGTATTGCGCAAACTGCAAGAAAATATTCATAAACCTATTCACCCCCCTCTAGGTACTCGTACTAGCATTATCAATTGGTATCAGAGCCTGTGTTCTTACTTTATTTGAAGTGTTTTACTTCAGAGTAAAAGATCCATGGCTAGTATGCTAGCACCAGGGCTGGTGGAAGGGCAAAGCAATACAAGACCACCCTACTTTGATGGAAAGGATTACAACATCTGGAAAAACAAGATGAAAGCTTTTCTACGATCAAAGGATTCTCTGGAATGGGATGTGGTGGAAAGAGGAATTACTCCTACTGCTGCATCAGCATCCGAAAGAGGGAAAGAAACTGTTGAAACCAGCGGAATGTCTCAAGAAGAGATAAACAAGAGACAAGCACTCGATGCAAAAGCAATTTACTCTTTATATTGTGCTTTATCACCAACTGAATATAACAGAATATCTTCTTGTGATACAGCAAAAGAAGTCTGGGACAGATTACATATCACTTATGAAGGGACAGACCGAGTGAAGGAGACCAGAATTAACATTCTCCTTGGTCAATATGAAGCCTTCAAAATGAAACAAGGAGAATCTATAACTGACATGTTTAGCCGTTTTACAGATATTGTCAATGGCCTTGAGAATCAAGGACAGAAAATTTTTGATCCTATGAAGGTGAACAAGCTACTGCGTGGACTCTCCAAGGATTAGAATCATATAAAGACTTCAATAAGAGAGACGCAAAGAATTATGCCATTATCTGTAGACGAGCTGATTGGAACTCTTCAGTCTTATGAAGTGGAACGAATTAATGAAGACGAAGATCCAAGAGGTAAGAAATCCATTGCATTAAAATCTAACGATGATTCTGATGATACAGACTCTGAAGAAGATCTGGATGATGAGGAGCTTGCTCTTATGATTAGAAGGTTCAGAAAGTTGAATAGAAAAGGAAGAAGGTTCAACTCAAGGAAACAAAGTCTTCAGAAACAGCAAACCAAGTTTGTTGATAATGAGGAACCAAACAAAGATGTAGTTTGCTTCGAATGTAAGAAAAAGGGACACATCAGACCAAATTGTCCTCTCCTGAAGAAGAAAAGAGGAAAAGCTGAAAAGTCTCGAAAAGCTCTCAAAGCCGAAACTTGGAGCGATACAGAGTGTGAAGAAAGTGATGAGGAATATGCCAACCTATGTCTGATGGCACAATCAGACTCAGACTCTGGATCAGACTCAGACAGTGAATGTGAGGTAAGTGATTATAAAATTCCTGTCAAAGTCTCTAAATACATTGATGAACTATGTTTTAGTCTTAAGACTTCTCTAAAAAGGATTTCCGAACTGAAAAAGGAAAACTTAGTTTTAAAACAAAAGGAAAATATTTTAGAAGAAAAAGTGAAAAGTTTAGACTTGAATTTTTCTACTCTTAAGGAGAATGAAGATAAACTTTTAAAAGAAAATGCTTTCTTAAAAACTGACTTATCAAATATTTCAAAGAAATTTTCAATAGGGTCTGAAAAACTTGAAAAAGTTCTTTCGGTCAAAGACCTTACTTTAACAAGTCTGGTTTGGGTATGACAGCAGAAACAATTCCTTTAATTGATTTTCCAAAAGTAAAAGAAAGAATTAAGAAAAGACCAACAAAGGAGACTTACAAAAATCATTTCAAGAAAGTCTTTGTAAAGTTTGTAGGTCGAAGTGCTCTAAGGTGTTCAAAGTGTAACAGTCAGGATCATTTTGAAAAAGAATGTCCTATGGTTTGGAAGCCTGTTAAGAAAGTATGGCCTAGTAATGCTTATTCTACTAACGCCAAAGGACCCAAGAAAATTTGGGTTCCAAAGAAAGCGTGAGACTCTTCTTTGAATGCAGGTCTCTGTCAAAAAGAAAGTGAAGTGGTATCTTGACAGCGGATGTTCAAGACGCATGACAGGAGACTCAAATTGCTTCATAAAGATTGTTCAAGTGAATGGTGGAAAAGTTTCATTTGGTGGAAACAGCAAAGGAAGCATTGTGGGTTTTGGAACTGTGAAAATTGGAAATCTCACAATAAGCAATGTCTCTCTAGTGGAAGGACTCAACTACAATCTTCTAAGCATTAGCCAATTGTGTGATACTGGTTTCAAGATCTCCTTTCAAGAAGGCACGTGTTCTGGAATTAGCAAAGACTCAACTCAGTCTTTCATGGGTCGAAGACATGGAAATATCTACCTCCTTGATGTAAAACCAAATGAAGCACAATGCCTAATCTCAATTCAAGATGAAGCAGTCTTATGGCACAGAAAGCTTGGCCATGTCAATATGAAACAATTAGCCAAAATCTCATCAAAGAAGCTTGTTCGAGGTCTACCTAAATTGCCATACCAAAAGTCTGATTCATGCACTCCATGCATTCTGGGAAAGCAGGTAAGAAATTCATTTAAGCAAATAAACCATGTTTCTACTAATCATGTACTACAGTTGCTTCATATGGATCTCTTCGGACCAATCAGAACCCAGAGCATTGGAGGTAAGAAATATTGCCTAGTAATTGTGGATGATTACTCCCGTTTTACTTGGGTATATTTTCTTTCAAGTAAGTCAGAAACCTTTTCGTATTTTGAAAAATTTGCCAAAAAGGTTCAAAATGAAAAAGGATGTGCAATTTCAAGCATAAGAACAGATCATGGAAGTGAATTTGAAAATAAAGATTTTACGAAATTTTGTGATAAATCTGGTTTTAATCATATGTTTTCCTCTCCATATACTCCAGAGCAAAACGGAGTTGTGGAAAGAAAGAATAGATCTCTTCAAGAAATGGCTAGAACACTTTTAATTGAAAGCAAAATTTCTTCACGATTTTGGGCTGAAGCTGTTTCAACAGCATGCTATATAATAAATAGAGTCTTTTTAAGACCTATTTTGGAGAAAACCCCCTATGAATTGTTCAAAGGTAAAGAGCCTATTGTTTCATACTTTCATGTGTTTGGTTGCAAATGCTTTATTTTGAAAAATGCAAATGATAGAGTTGGTAAGTTTGAAGAAAGATCAGATGAAGGCATCTTCCTTGGATATTCTACATCAAGCAAAGCCTACAGAGTCTACAACAAGAAAAGCCAGTTAGTGGAGGAATCAACGAATGTTAAATTCCAAGACTCAATGCAAGATGAATCCAGCCAGACTCAGTATGAAGAGTCTGAACCTACTCCAGACCTTCCAATGCTTACAACTCAAGAAGCATCTCAGTCTCTGGAAGTCCAACATCAAGAAGCACATGAAGATTCAAACAAAGAAAGAGATCATCAACTAGGAAGAACAACCAGTAACTGGAAGCATAAATCCAGTCATCCTAAAGATCTCATTATTGGCGAAATCAATGAAGGAATCCGCACCAGATCAAAAAGGCATGAAGAATCTAGTGCTGTGGCTCTCATTTCTGAAATCGAACCAAAAAGCATAGAAGAAGCTTTATCTGATGAAAGTTGGATCGAAGCTATGCAAGAAGAACTCAGACAATTCAACATCAATGATGTCTGGGAATTGACATCTAAACCAAAAGGTAAAACTGTTATTGGAACCAAATGGGTATTCAGGAACAAGATGAATGAAGAAGGAAAAGTCGTACGAAACAAAGCAAGACTCGTGGCCAAAGGATATACGCAAGAAGAAGGAATAGACTATGATGAGACTTACGCTCCAGTAGCAAGGTTAGAAGCTATTCGTCTATTACTTGCGTTTGCTTGTTATAAAAATTTCAGGTTATTCCAAATGGACGTCAAAAGTGCATTCCTAAATGGATTCATCCATGAGGAAGTCTATGTGGAACAACCACCTGGGTTTGAAGACCCAAAGAAGCTAGACTCAGTCTTTAGACTGAAAAAGGCCTTGTATGGTTTAAAGCAAGCACCTCGAGCATGGTACGACAGACTAAGTAAATTCTTATTACAGAATGGTTTTGTCAAAGGTAAAGTAGATACTACTTTGTTTATCAAAAAGGAAAGCAAAAGCTTTTTACTTGTTCAAATATATGTGGACGATATTATTTTTGGATCATCTAATGAAAGTCTATGCAAGAAATTTTCTAAGTCTATGCAGGATGAGTTTGAAATGAGTATGATGGGAGAGCTAACATTCTTTCTTGGACTCCAAGTTAAACAAATGAAGGAAGGAACTTTTATTCATCAAGAAAAATATGCGAATGACCTTGTCAAAAGGTTTGGATTGGAAAAGTGCAAAAAGACCGACATACCAATGTCATGTTCTCAGAAGATAGACAAGGATGAAGAAGGGAAGAAAGTAGATCAAAAGCTGTACAGGAGCATGATCGGCTCACTTCTTTATCTTACTGCTTCTAGACCTGATATTTTGTTGAGTGTTTGCATTTGTGCTAGGTTTCAATCAGATCCCAGAGAATCCCATCTCAGTGCGGTAAAACGTGTTATCAAATACGTTGCCTCATCTTCAAGCATCGGTCTCTGGTATCCCAAGAAGGGAGACTTTAATCTTCTAGGATACTCAGATGCAGATCTGGCCGGTTGCAGAGTCGATAGAAAAAGCACCTCTGGAACTTGTCAAATACTTGGAAACAGGACAGTGTCTTGGTTTTCAAGGAAGCAAAGCACTGTATCTCTCTCAACGACAGAAGCAGAGTATGTAGCTCTTGGAAGCTGCTGTTCGCAAATTCTCTGGATAAAACAACAGCTACAAGACTTTGGGATTGAAGACTCATGCACAGAAATCAGATGTGACAACACCAGTGCGATCAATCTCACCAAAAATCCAATCCTTCATTCAAGAGCAAAGCATATTGAGATTCGACATCACTTCATTAGAGATCATATTCAAAATGGAGAAATCTCGATTCAATTTGTTGATTCAAAGAGTCAACTAGTGGATATATTCACAAAGCCTTTGGAGAAAAATCAATTCAACCTTATCCGTTCAAGACTTAACATTTTGAAGCCTGAAGAAGTTAAAGTCTAGAGACTCACCAACTCTAAGACTCTAATCTTTGAGACTTTAAATCCTCAGACTCAGACACTCGTGGCTATAGACTGTAAGTTGTATTTCATCTAAGAGGTACGAATTTTCGTTTAACTCGAAAAGGTACGATCTTTCATTCAGTTATTCTATAATCCGCATGAAATTTGAAGTCTTATCTGCTTAAAGGAATAATTTTGGCAGTTATTGATTTTGAAAATAATTGATCGTTCACTTTCCTTGCACCGATTGAACTTCCCTTTTCAAAACTGAGTTATATATATATATACAGTTTTTCTTTTCTCCAATCTTCAAAACCCTAAAAGGCACTCTCCTCCCGATACTGTTTCTACTGCTTGTTCGTCTTCGAGAAAGTGGTCATTTTTCTTGGGAAAGCAAGTGAAGGAATCTTCCAGCGACAAAGAAAAATGTCTTCTTCGAGGAAATCATCAAGAATCGCAAGCAGGGGACCACAAAGAATGGAGAAGGGACCGACTCACTTCGATCTCACTGAGGAAGAAGACCTAACAAGTCAGCGACAAAGTCCGATTCGCTCGCATCCACGTCATTCAACGCCTCCTGCCCCACAAGGTGCAAGTCATCCTCAGGAAGAAGAGATAATCGAGGATGCTGACCCAGTAAGAGTCCAAAAGCCCTCCTTTATGTATAAACTTTATCGTGCGTTGAAAAGCACAGGTACTTCATTGAAATATATAGATGACTTCCTTAAGGACAAAAATTATGGGAATGAGTATCGTTTTCTGAAGAAAATGGAGGAATTGGGAATTGCCCCGAAAGGAAAAGCAGAGGAAGCACTTGCGAACATTCCAAGTGATCCTCGTATGCCAGGACAAAATTTAATTGAAGGGAACGATGATGACAGAATGTTCCTTGAATTTCAACCGAAAATGGGAGTGGCAGCAAAGGTGAAAGGAAATCAGATGGATTTGTTCAAATCCAAGGATCAAGAAAAAGTGTATTCCAGGCTGATGAAAAGAGGGGTGATAAACCCTAGAAGTGTCGATTTTGACTTCCTGGACGCCATCAACATAAACTTAAGAGAAAAGTTGAATTTGTTTCAACTTGAGAATTTTTGCTCTGACTCAACAGACGGGTATGCTCATCTGACCGCTTATTTCTATTCAAATCTTAGCTTTCTGGATGCGAATAGAATATCATTTAGTGTACTAGACAAAGTCTACGTGGTAGATGTGAATATGTTGGCTGATATAGTTGGAGTTGAACGAGGACGTTATCTACCAATCAAAGTCTCACCTGCTCGTATTACTCTGGAACTTGTCAAAGATAGGGACGCAGAGAAGAAAGTTACCTATTCCAGGATGAATGACATCAACATTGTGCTTCATAAGATTGTAATCAATTGTCTTAGACCAAAGTCTACGTCAAAGACTACTGTGTCTCATTCTGAAGCAAAGTTGATGTACGCGATCAACTCAGGACGGAAGTTCTCTCTCCCGCACACTATTCTCTTCCATATGTACAGAGCAATGTCGAAAGACAAAGGACAATTGCCTTATCCTGGTCTGGTGACCAAGATCTTCAGACACATGAATATTGAACCGCCTCAAACACTTTGTGTTCAACCGTGTGATAAGATGGTGATAGGTTTGAAGATGTTATCGAAGATGCGTCTGCAAGAACTTTCCAAGGCAATGGAGAAATTCAGAGTGAAATCTCCTGTTCAGTCTGCTTCGAAGAGAAAAGGAAAGGAGGCCATTGGAGCCCCATCGAAAAAGAAGAAAAGATCTCTCATCTTGGAGGATGAAGATGAAGAGGCTGAAGATCCTACTATTCCTGCTCTGACAAGAACAAGACGTTCTGTGTCTCAGCCTACAGAATTTCAGAAGAAACAGAGAGAAGAAGAAGAGCAAACCAAGAGCAGAAAAGAAGAAGAGCAGAGAGAGAAGGAGAAAGAAGATGAAGAAGAGAAAGAAAAGTCTGCTGCTGAATCTGGAGAGAAGGGAAATCTAGAGCATGATCATCACTCTTCCCCTTTGGATGTACTAGAGACAGGGGGAGTTGGCGAGCATGAAAGGTCTACACCTCATGCTGCAGATAGTGAAGGTCCAAGACAATCTCCAGAAGACCCAGAAGAATTTCAGGTTTCTCAATTGCCTGAAGAAGGTGATACATCAACACCAAATCTGCAAGACTATACAGAAGCGCCATCGTATACATTTACTCCATCTAAAAAAGCTCATGCAAATACTCAGACAGACAATTCTGCAGATTTTCATCGTATCATGGATATTCTTCTGGAAATGCGTGGCCAAATATATGCTCTGGAATGTGAAATTCAAGTCATGAAGAATGCTGGACAAGCATCCTCAGTAAACCTGGAGGAAAAGATGAAAGACCTTGCTCTGCAAATTCAAGCCAATGCCAAAGGAGAGGAGGTAGCTCATCTAAGGGAGGACTTGAAGAGGCTAGAAGGCGTAGTCCAGTCAATAGGAGAATTCCAGATCGTGCGCATTCCCAAGCAGACATGACTCCTTTCTCACCCTCTTTTTAAATGATGACAAAAAGGGGGAGAACCAATTTGAACAAACATTATTTTAAAACTTTGACTATTTTGATTTTTGTGGTTATGTTTTTGAGTATGACTTGAGAACTTGAACTTGGGTGTGAGACTGAATGGCTGTGGATTTTGATGCTTGACTGGTTGCATTTATATTAAGTATTGTTATATGGTATTACTCATGAAAGACTAACCAATTTGCTGTGGATGCAGAGTCTGGTTGTTTATTAATCTTTATGAGTTAGCCATATTGCTTGAAAAATGTTTTTGCAGGTCAAAGTTGTTCAAATCTACAAGAAAGTTTTGTCACCATCAAAAAGGGGGAGATTGTTGGAGAAATCTTTCCAGAATATTTTGAAGCTAACAAAACATTTCTATCAGTCTAGTCTTGATATCATTGGTTTAAAGTCTCAAGACTTTGTAATCTCAAGACTCAAGACTCAAGACTCAAGACTCAAGATTATTCTCACTGACAGTCTTTCTAATCCAGTGACGTAGGATATCCGAAGCCGAAGTATATGGTTGGGGATTTGATCCAATCCTCTGGAATAGATCCCTTGGTTGGATAATCATTTCGGATTCTTTTGATTCTTATCTAAGATCAATTGAAGATCTGATGGTCGACGAAACATTCTTGGAATGTTCTATTCTTGGAAACCAAAATCCTGATTGTATGGGCGAACAGGATTGATGGGCTATCATCAGATTCCTTAAATAGCTCGGATGATCTTCTTAATTGATTCCGTCCAACGGGTAGATTGGAGGAATTCCTTTGGTAAGTGCCAACGGCTATGATGGCATAAAGGAGTATAAAAGGAAGACGTTCTAGTTGTTTTAAGTGTGTGATCGATAGATAAATTCCAGAGTCTGAAGAACCTTGATTGTTAGTCGATACAGTTCGAGCGAAATTGTATACACAGAGAGTGTTTGTACTTGGTGATACCTTGAGTGAGTGTAGTAGATCATCTACATCGAGAAATCAAGGAAGATCAACACTGTAACATCTCTTTGTTCATAGTGGAATCCAGCCAATCGGTCATCGGTGCGAAGAAGTGGACGTAGGCTTGAATCAAGCCGAACCACTATAAACCTTGTGTTTAATTTTCTCTTTCCTTTACTCAGTCTTACGATTGATTTTTTAATCCTTCATCTGTCTAAGTATTGCGCAAACTGCAAGAAAATATTCATAAACCTATTCACCCCCCTCTAGGTACTCGTACTAGCATTATCAGAATTCACTATAAACTAAGGGACCAATGCTTTATCCTTGCCAAAAAGGAGTCTCACATTGATGTAGCTATCTTGGGGCTCAAAAGGAGCTCATGATACAACATACGGTGAGAGGAAAAATTGCTCATGAAAGTTGGAAAAGCTCGATCTAAAAGAAATGTCAAGCTCAAAAAACTGAAAATAAAGCAACATCATATCATTTGTTAAACCCAACTTATTGTCCATGTACTTTGTTTTCGCACACTGTCACAAGTGGCACAAACATAGAAGTAATTCTATTTACAAGGGTGTACCGTCTACTTGTGATTTGCTTATGCTTTCATGGCTTGTAATGGAGTCCATTGAAATGAAAATTGGCTATTACTTTAGCATTTTGTGAAGCTTTTTGATGGCCTTCTTGCAATTGAATCACTTCAAGGAAATCCCAAATATCATGAGGCTCAACAGGCACCCCATGACACGACATCCTTAATTCAGTGTCAATTATTATCTTCTCCAATCCAACTGCCTCCTTGAGAAGCACTTTAGCCAGGGCAAACATAGGTTATGATTTAATAGTTAGTCAAATTGGAACCTGACAATTTCTACCCTTTTGAGATGATTTGCCCCACAATGGAACTCCTTTCCTCCGCGCCAAAATTGTTTTTCATCAAAGTTGCAGAGGTCTTGAAAATCCTAGTAAGGCTTGCACTGAAAACACACATTTGACAGTAAGTTTTTCATAGCCAATTGACAAATGCTATGACGTAGCCATGACATTGAGTGGAAACAAATATAAAACAAACAAGCTCATCGAATGAATAAATGATCATATCCTTTGTGAAAGAACAATCATCTTTCCATGCAACTCCCAAGCATCCCAGCTTTTTTTATACACAAACCCAATTATATTATGAAATTCAAATTATAAACCAAGATAAAAGTCAACCTTTTTTGCTATTGGGGCCATGAAGTCCAACAAGATTCGTCGCGCACCAAGCCCTCATTTTTCCCTTTTCCCATGCCTTTAGTCTCCATTGAGTGAGAGAGGTGACATTGAGTAAGCGAGAGAGAGTAAAGAAGACAGAGGACGTGCCCAAGAGAGGAAGCTTTTTCTTCTATGGGCTCTACGACTTTGAGAGAGGAAGCTTTCGGGGAGAGAGAAATGTCATCATTTGACAAAGCATTTAGAGAGAGACATTATAGAGGAAGTATTTAGAGAGAAGGAGAGAGATACATACATTTTTTAAACTCGCCATGTTGGACAAAACGCTGGACTTAGAAAACCATGTTAGATATAAAATTAAGTAAAAAAGCCACTTATGACAGATTGTCAAAATAGTTACTCAAATGAATAATTTTACACCAATGTGATACTCAAGTGAATGTTATATGACAGTTATGGCACCCTTAATGTTCTTATACCTAGGTAGTTCATATGGAATTTCATAGAATGTAGTTACTAGTATATATATAGAGTAAAAAAATACAAGTATATTGGTGTTTTCTCCAATAAGCTTTCATTATTCTCTGCCAGTTGATTAAGTTGACCTTTTATATATTAGTTTAAAAAAAATACCATGAGCCAAATAGCCAAGGGCATGATGACCCTCACCTAGTAGGGGTGTAAGAAATACTAAAGCCAATATGACTTGAACTGAATATTTTTGGTCTCTTCAAGTCGGAGATTTTATCAGTTCATGTAATAGCTTAAAACATTGGGCCTTATGGTGGTTCAGTTCAAGTCAAAAGAAGCTTTTGGATTTTCACTTGCATCAACGTGATAATCGTCATTCAAGCAAATGAAGATGATCACATTCCTTATGCCAAATCACATTTCAATAATTAATTCACCCCATTCGCATCACTGTGATGCCTCATGAGTCTGACCCTTCAGCCTCCATGGGCCCGAAAGGGCAGTTCCGGGAGTTGTTTGACAAGGCCTTATTGTCGTAAAGCCCGGCCTGGCTCGGCCCGGCCCGGTTGGACCTTCTTCCTCCCTTTGCTTTTCTATTCTCCGTCTCGCTCTTCTACTGCCACCGTCACTTATGTACACTGCGTTTCCGGGCTACTTGCGGAGCTTTCTAGCAATGGACACCGACAAAGGAGGGTCGCCGGCGCTTGCTTTCGTTTCAGCTTCGAGTTCCGACGACTTGCTTTGGCTTCTCAGGTTCGGCTCTCGTTCGAGCGTTCTTTTTGCGACCTCCTAACGGGCGAGTCGATTCGATTGTTTTCCAACTCGGTTTTGTGAGGTTTTGGCTCGATTTCTTCCGATTGGTAGGTGAACATGGCGGAGTAGAATCCGGAGAAGGATTTGGTGGCGATGGTCACGGATGACACGATGGTGTGGGTGCTTCATCGCTTCAATTGGCAGAGGCTGTGACAATCTCTCCTGGGTATTGCTTCCACTTGAGAAAGTTCTTATATATATACGAACAACGATGGGTTGGTGTGTGTGCCCTTTGAGTCATTGGCGTTATCTCGTTCTACTTCTTTAGCTTGTCCTAAATGTATTACTCTTCCTTTTTCGCCATAAGAACCACTGTAAGTGCCAATCTAGCTTGAATTTTGTTCGATCGAGAATTGGACGAATATACAGGTTTAAAGTGGTTGGAAGTCTGAATGAGAATGTGATGTCGAACCAAGGAGTGGGTCTTTTACACAGGAACGAAGAGTGAATGATGGTGATGCGAGCGGAAATCTAGAGATGACTTAGTCGCGAGTAAAGAATTCCAAGCTGGTGTCAGTTGAATGAAGCGATTTTATTTATAGGCGCCATGGATTCTTATCGACTTCTCAACCACGCCGTTTCCCTTCTTTGTACACTAGTTAAAGTTTCCATGAAAATAATTAACATGAATTGGGGGGATGCCATTTATGCTAGATAGATTAGATATGTCAGATGCAGAAATGCTTGATGCCCACTTGGAGTTCAAAGGTTTAGCCCCTGCAGAATACCATCTAAATGTCATCAGGCATCTAAAAAGATCTTCTTAAATTTCTGATGGTGACTCTTGCAATGTAACTTTATTGCTGGCTCCCCTTCTTTTACTGGTTGAGCATTTTTTTACTGACCGAACGTGCCCTACAAGGAGAGGTTTGGCGTATTCTGAAATATAGACTACATGCAGAAAGTTTCTCACATTTTGTATTACTTGAAGTTTTATTTATCTTCTTCTCAGTAAAGAAGGGCATTTCGTCACATCATTTTGGCTAATCAAGTTCGCTTGTTGGAGTTTTAACTTTTGGATATATCTCAAGCTATAGTGCATAGTTGTATGACAATCTGGTCAAGAGGGACGGAGGGAGAAATTGGAGAAAGCAAAGAGACTAGGAGGGTAAGGGGAGCTGCATCTAAGTATGTTAAGATCCTATATGACAATCTTTTGGTAATTCAAATTCATAAGAGCCTAGATTAGATTCCTAACTTGGTAGTTCTTGCTGTCTATTCTCCTCTGAAAAATTTAGAGAGGAGATTATTTTCTTGAGAAACATCTGAATGCTTCACTCGTCATATTGTCTTCTGGATATGGAGAACATTTTGAGTGCAATATAGCACTTGAGCCAGTAGTTGAATGGTTTCTGTTAAGATCCTAAGTTGTAAATATTAGTACACTTGTAATCTTCGCCTGGAGAAAGCTTTCGAGCATCTACTCCACCTTGAGGTTCCATAGCTGAACAACAAGATTTGTTTTTTTAATTCATATATTGGATTGGAGCCTGCCAACAAGATATAGATTCTCTTGCTTAGTTGACCTACTAGCCCAAGAAATCTCGTATCAAGTGACCACCTCTTAGTTATTTTGTGCAGTTATGATGTTTTGCCTCACTTCACTAATTTTGATTAACATTTTGTCGCTTAATGTGTGTGCTCTGTCTTTCCTCTTCTTCTGTTAATTTTGTTGTGAACAAATTACTCTCTCTCTCTCTCTCTCTCTCTCTCTCTCTCTCTCTCTCTCTCTCTCCTTTTTTGTTTATAATGAATCACTTTCTTTGCACATTGCATTGTGTGTCATCAATACTGGCCTCTCTTAATCATTCCAATCTACTCCAGGTAAATGTATAGCATCATTATGCCGGTGTCCTGATGGCTAGGCTGTCTTGGGCTTGAAGATGATACAGTTTGACTGCATGATCTCGAAGTGAGTTTTCTATGTTGTCATTTGAATGTTACCCTCATTGCTTCTCAACTAGAAATTCCTTCTGCAACAATCGTTTGTCATCAGAACGCGTTCTTCTCTAATCTCTCTTGGGAAAGATCCTGAATTGCTCAAAATCTGCACGATGCAATGCAAACAGCAAACTTGCTCAGCGAAAATTGAGCTGCTAATAGAGATAGCAATCCACTTTTATTGGTCATGTCTGTCAACGTCAAGTTAACAATGGATTGCTAGATAGGTCAATCTGAGCAAGATATGATTAAAAAAAAATTGCTGGAAAACTCTATTCAAACATGACCCTTTTGTTAAGTAGGTGAACAAATTACAAGAGATGAATAAGCCGTTTAACTAGTTAGATTGAATTGAATGGGTCATTCCAATCCTCACATGACCGACACGGCATATGTACAATATGCATATTGTCATCAATGTCAATTAAGTTTGAAAAGAAACAAAATTCACGTATGATTATTATTAAAGATTTTAATGAACTAAATATAAACAGATCATGATTAGTCAGGCTGTTAATCAAGTTGGCACTATTGTTTAGTTAGATAGATTACATGAGTCAATTTCTCTTTCAGGATTTGAACTTTGAATTCAGAACAATATTCATTTATTTATTGGGTTAATTGTTAAGGAGGGAGCCACAATTTTGATATGACATGATAACCTCTTAGGGTCACCCTTAGATGTCATGTGGAAAATTGAGTCATGAATAAAAAAAATCAAATTTATGGATTGTGGATCATGAATTTCATCCAATGGAATCATAAACAATGATAAAATGTTTGAGATTGTTATTTCATGACAAACGTAATTACTAAATATCGATTGTAAAGTGTGGTGTTATTTTTATTGTTAGGTAATTACTAATGATAAAGATACTTCAAATTCGACTAATGTTATTATTTCTAGACATGAGATATTACTACATTTTATTTTTCTTTTATCAAATAAGTACCCATTTGACAAGGACACAAAGATTGTGTACATAGTATTGTAATTGGATTCCCATTCATAGAATTTAGTATAAGACAATCAAATCATCCACCGAGCTTGATGCAGCCAACAAATCATGCAAGGTGACTACCAAGTTTTTGGTGAAGATTGACTTTGAAACTCAAACAGGGATCAGGATTCTTCTTGAAGTTTAATCCCTGAATTTATCAACTAGGATTTGAGTATTATCAGGATTTTACGATGTTTACTTCATCCTTTGAAGTTTGAGTAGGAGGATCTTACGTATACTCCAATAATGTTTCTTGTTTAGAGATTTCCTATTTCAAGTAGAACTTTTTGAGAGTCTACAAATATAGTTCTAATTTTTACTTTTCAACAGAGTTGATAATTTATTGAACTTGGCAAGTGTTTTGCTTGGAAGATTGTGGGATGCAATTCCTCTTTGGTGTCTTGCACCCTAGGTGTCATGCTTAGGCAGCTTTGTGTGTGATGCCTAAATATTTATTCTTTATTGTGGGACTCATTGTCCTACAACAAAGCCTTGAAATGTTTTTTGACACTACATTGTTTGATGCATGAGTTAAATTATGAATAAGGGAAATTGATAGACTCATATCTAATCGTTGAAATCAGCAGTGAATTACTTTAATCACCAATCATACGAAATTTACATACTATTCAATAGATTTATATACTTTAGGACTTGAATATGGTTGATGTGCTCAATTGCATTCTTGTGTAGGACAAAAACATTTCACCTCACTGCTAATGCCGTCATCAATGATTTAAACTATTTCTATTGTCAATGACAAATTAAAGCATAATGTTTGCTGGGGACAACCTTGTGGTGGGAATCTATGGTCTAAGTGGATGGTGTCATATAGAAGCATTCATCTGTGACATGCTTATTTTCATCAAAATTAATAGCTTCTTTCAATTATTTGTAATATATGTTCGGTTCAGTCAAATTAAGAAGGTAATTATTTAGGTGACTCTTAAATGATATGATTTGTATGTGCTTCTATTATGCTTGTGGGCGGAAAATTTTGTAAGTAATTGGTTATGTTTATATTAAGCTATAACTGCTTGGTCATGAGTAAAATGGCTCTGAACTTGGCTGAACTTGCTGCAATTCTGTTTCTTTGAGATTTCTACAAGTTTATTACTAATTGTCCACTTCATGGATTACATTTTGCTGAGAAAAGAGTTTTTTTGTACATAATGAATGTTATCTTACCAAAGTAGCTGTCTTTATGGAATATGGATACGCAGTGTGCTACTTTGATATGCATATGCTTGCAACAGCAGTTTGGCATGCTGCAGTGCAATCATTAATAACATTTATAGATATTAAGCAGAATGGAAAACTATTGAGAAGCTTGAAGTCCCATATGGCAGTTGTGGCGTGTCTCAACTAGGAGGAGGATCCCGAGTGAATACATTATGTGGCATCTTTCAACTTAAAAGTTGATACAACTTTGTATCTTTATTACCAATAACAGATATCTTATGGCTCACACCCTTCGTTTGCAATTTAAGTAGTTAAGCTAGTCTGGTTTTCTTAAATACTTCTTTTTCAAACTTAGAATCTTATTCGACAGTCCAACAGCTCTAGTATGGGTTTCATGGAAGATTTTTGGAAAGCATATGTTTGTTGTCATCTTTAACTCGATAATTTGTTTGGCTCCTTAGCTTTAATCTCATTTTTTTTATCTTTTTTATTTTGCAACTGGAAAATAATTATTCATTTGTTTTATAGGATGCTTCTGGTAACTCTTTAGCATTTGAAGATTGCACTACTTGATTCTTCACTCCAGCTCCAAGAGTTCTTCGCATGCCTGGACTAGTACCTGAAGATGTTGGTTTAACCAACAATGGTTGAGATTCATTTGTAGAGCTCTAAAATTCTTTAAAGCAGTGTTTCAATATCCTTAGCGGTGGAGATAAAGATGGGCTATTTTGCTTCAGTATGTTTGGTGTCTTTCCAATCGCAAATATTTGTAAACATCCTGTCTGTTCAAATCAAATATTTATGAGTATGATCTATCAGATTCAGTTTATGATTCCTCTTTCCTTGTTCTTGCTTCTCATAAAGCATTCTTAATAGATGGATATGATGGCCTGGCAGTAAATCAGTGTTGCCTGGAGAGTAATGGCATGTTTAAGTAAACAACTATACTAGGTGAAGTTATGCTTATGTTCGACCAAATAAATAAATAAATAAAATTTATTCTTGCGAAAGTTCCAGATGTTTATGTCATTTCCCAAGCTAGATTTCACGTCTGCTGGTCACTCCAAAAATGACACCTACCGCTTGAATACAACACACTTATCCAAAGCTTGTTGTTGTTGGGCCGGAGGCTAGCCTGCCTCACGTACTTTCTGCTCTACTCGGGACTATTGGGTTTTTGCCTTGTCCTATGAAGATTGAGAGGGCCTATGAAGATCTTCACCCTTTCCAGCAAGTTTAGTCCAGGCCAAGGACATTGCAGAAGCCTTGGTCTAGACTTAATAAGAAAATTTACTTGGAGGGCCAAGATGTTTGCCAAATATTCCCGCAATATGATGTCATAAAAACAAGTGTGAAAAAATGTACAACATAGATACAGATTTGAAGCAACATTTGTAGAACTAAATAACACACATATAATAAATTATCGATATGATATATTTAAAAACATGTAGTCATGGCATTGCTTTTTGGTTACCAAACAATATTGTGTTGAATTTGATAAAATTGTGTTTTTTTTGTTATTGGATGTCAACTTTTGTTGCATCAAACCAATGATCAACAACCACCGCCCGCGGTGGCTCGGTTGGCCTAGGAGTTAGTACCCCATCGCTGGGGGAAGAGTTCGAACCCCGGGGCACGCTGCTTTAATGCAGAACGCGCGATTTAACCTATGGGCTGGGCTTGCGGTGGTAGAATGGCCCACCCCAGGGTTTACTCTCCCCGCAAAGCGGCATGCGGAGGTTCCCTAGGTCATCAAAAAAAAAAAACCAATGATCGACAATTGCAAATATTGATAGGCTGAATATGTTGATGTCTCAATTGTTAATGTCGTTAATATACCTAGTACTCTCCTATTAGAGTGTTAAATATGTATAGGCTGACATATTACATTCATCTTCAATGCCTATTAGGTCAGACGCATTGTGGGCAAAGTACTCTTAAGTTACGAGCTTGAATTGATTAATTTTAAGAATAATGCAGTTAGGCTCTTGAATTTAATATGATAATTCAGCACTTACGAAGACTTGTAAACTAATGCTATAAAAAAGAGTGCTCGTGAAATGCATGAGAACTCTTTTTTTTAAATAAAAAAAAAAAACTCCGCAATGTCAAATATTGGCATTTTAGTTTGAATTGTTGGTGTATAAATAGCATTGATAATTCTTGCTTGCATTGTTACCGATGGATATCCAAATAAAGCTTCTTTCTATTGTAAAATGAAGTAATAGATGCATTGGATTTTCAACATTTTACTCAATTGTTCATACAAATCTTTTGACGGGAGTCAATTCAATGTGTGAAGCCCTTGTTTTATTAACTAAATAAAAAAAATGCATTAAATGGTATCTAAATGGATGGATTCACTAGTGAACATACAAATTGTTCACATCTTGCACTAATCATGTTGAATGACAATATTAATATGGTCAGATATAATTTGAGTGGTAAGTAAAACCTATTTAACATATGTATAAGAAATAGCTACATCTCGTTATTCAATATGAATAGATCTATATAAAATAAACTGTTGGATGAGAATGATATATGCCTATGTGTATTTTGGGTGGTAAAACCCATATTACATTTTCATTAACATTGCTATCCCTCATTATTTAAGACATACATTCATAAATAATATAATTTAATCTAAATGAACTAAAACTGCACTTATTAATTGAAAATATTTGAATTAACATGAATCACAAATTATAGGTGTTGAAGGAAGATTGCAACCACTAAACTAAACCAAGCAAAAAAAAAAAATGGAAAAAATTGAAAATTTTAATTTATTAATTCGGCTTTGGGTAAATTAAGAAATTGTGACATCAATAAATTTGATTAAATGATCATTTGGTAACTTCATAATTAAGTAGAGAGAAAGTGATGGGCCTAGCTACTCTTTTGCAATAAGAAATGGACAAAAACTTTGTGGAAAAAGCGGTAGCCTCAAGTTGAAGGACTCATGAGGCCCAACCACTGGGAGTGGGGCTAGAAATGAAATTATCATATGCTATCTAATTACAAATATGCCTCCCGATGATAAAAACAAGTGAAGCTCCTCAACTTTTTCTTTCCTCTGTTTACACTGTCCTAATTCAAAGCTTTCAAATTTTAGGTTCAAGCTTAACTTTATCCGACTTTTTTTTTCTTTCTGTTTCGGAAAACCCTCAACTATAAACTGACAATTTTCTCGTTTAAAAGGTTTTCTCTTCCAAAATTTTTTCTCAAATTTATATATAGTCAAGAGAGAGCAATTTCCATCTTAATAAGGGGCAATCTCACCGTTCAGATATCGGAATTCATGGCCAAAGAAGTCAAGAAAATCTTTTTTTTCGGAAAGAGTGTCGGTCAAGAGAGGATTCTCACCCAAGTGGGGTGGGCAACTTTTCAACATGTAATAATTGCCAAGAGAGAGAAAAAGAGAGTTATGGCCGACAAAAAAGAGAAAGCTTTTATAAAGAAAAACGGGCCAATTCCATAAAAAAGCACGAACTTTAGGGTTTGGGACAAATCGCCCGAACTTTATTTTATCTTGAAAAAAAGCACCAACTTTCACTCCGTCCCAAATCCGCTGCCGTTAACTCTCCTTCACGATCATCCGACCTGGCATTTCCGGTCGATCCGCCCGCGGATCTGGCCGGCCGAAACCCTAACGGAGCCGACCTCCGCCCCAACCCAAAGCGAAGCGATGAAGAGGATTTCGCGAAGGAGCTACTCTATCGCCTCCCTCTTATCTGCGCCTCCACCCTCTGCCAAAACCAGCAATCTCTTCTCTTTTTTCCTTTTCCAGCTAACTTCCCTTTAGCGGAAGCAACAACCCCTTCTAACTCCTCGGTAAAATTCTCCGACGAGACCGTCACCTCTTCTTCGTCCCGATCGTGCGCCTGCTCGCTCACTTCCTCCCACTCGAGCTCCGCCGCCAGATTCCTCTGCGATTCCAAGTCGAACGAGCACACGTTCTCGGATTCCAGATACTCCGAATCCGAATCCAAATCGATGCTCACCACTCGCAATCCCGCGCGCAGCGGATCTGCCTCGTCATCCGCGGCGCGTCGGGCGGATTCGGAGACCAATTCCCGCAGATCCGAATCGATCCTCGGCCCCGATTCCGCACCACCACCAGCGGCGGCTCCGGGTCCGACCCTGACGGCGTCTTCAGCGCCGCGAGCCGAGCCGGAACCGTCGGATCCCGAATCGGAATCGGAATCGGAATCGCAGGCCGGCGAGCGCGCGGCCGCGGCGGGGGTGACGCCGGAGCCTCCGGCGACGTAGAAGGGCGAGGGGAAGGTGGGGTTGATGTACCACTCAAAGAGGAAGCCGGGTTCTAGGGTTTCGGGATCTTCAGGCGGGCGCGCCATCGGGCGGGGGCAAATCGGGCCGATCGGAATCCGCTCCCCGAATTCCTCGGACGGAGGATGGCCACGAGAAGATCACGAGGCGGCGGCCATTGACGGACTCCTCTCGTTCGTCGGTGATCCAGCCATTGATGTTCTTCTCGGATTCGGGAGGCGTTCTCGTGTGGAGGGAGGGAGGATAGGCGGGGGAGGGGGGGAGACGTTTTTGGATCCGCCCGCCCGCGAATCTGGCCGGCCGAAACCCTAACGGAGCACCAACCCTAACGGATGACCGTGAAGGAGAGTTAACGGCAGGCCAGATTTGGAACAGGAGTGAAAGTTGGTGCTT
This sequence comes from Eucalyptus lansdowneana, assembly GCA_017140395.1. Classification (NCBI taxonomy): domain Eukaryota; kingdom Viridiplantae; phylum Streptophyta; class Magnoliopsida; order Myrtales; family Myrtaceae; genus Eucalyptus; species Eucalyptus lansdowneana. Next base: position 41,587,911 of record CM029487.1, on the reverse strand, counting down.
TTTTTCGAGACAAAATAAAGTTCGGGCCAGATTTGTCCCAAACCCTAAAGTTCGTGCTTTTTTATGGAATTGGCCCCCAAATGCTACTACATCAACCCTCAATTTTTTCGCCTAAATTTTTTTTTTCAATTTTACGTCCAGTCCCATATATATTCCAAATAACAACAAAAATTCTTGAGGATGATTTCAAGAGAGCAATTTTCATATTGACAAGGGCAAATCTCGATATTTAAAGATCGAAATTCATGGTCAAAGAAGGCAAGAAAATCTGGGCATGAACCACCAGAAGATTCTCGGCCGAGTGGGTCGGGCATTTTTCCACATGCAATAATTGCAAGGGAAGCTCGAAAAAGAAAAAGATGGAGCTTTTCTTCCTCGCCAAGAAAAGGAGAGAGAGAGGGGGGGTTTTGGTCGGCCAAAGAGAGGAAAATTTTACAAAGAAAAACTGATCAAGGGGTCTGCAAAAGAAAGAAAGAAAAGAAGAATAGAGGATGTGAACAGAAAAAAATGAAGAGAGAGAGAAATTGTCGGTGCACTCCTGTGGAAATGACAGAGAGCAAAAAGCTGCAATTTCACCTCTACTTTTGTAACATCTACATTTCCTTGTAGTTTACTTTACCTGTGCATTGAAACTTCCAACCGTTGAAGGCGACCACCATAAATGTGGTCCCAGTCAATGAATTATTAATTTATATCTACTTCAACAAATTTGAATTATCGATGCACTGATTGGATTAGATAAATTAAATTAATAATATATATATGAAATAAAGTAAAAGCAAAAGTGAAAGCGAAAGTAAAAAGGCATTTTGACTTATATATGAGATTTGAAGGAAAAATTAAGATGGAACCAAGTAAAAAATAAATTCTTTTCATTGTGTTATGGTACTAATGAATATGTACACATTTATGCGTGTTGATGATTATTTATAATCCTTGACACGCTTTGATAACATGATTTTTTAGAATAAATTGTCGTTAATAATACAATATTTTAGTACTAAAATGAAATTTATCGGTTTGACTATATAACATATATCAAGCTCAAAGTAATAGGGATAAATTCTTAAGTGTGATTAAGAGCTTAAAATATTTTACGAAAAACACTTTTTCTGACGGAAAATAAATTAACAAAAGAAAGAGGAAAGTTCGTCGATGTGGGCGGTGGACTAAGAGTGCATTCTTCATTGTCTCGACGCTTTGTATGTTTTTATCTATTTTGAGTACTTGTGTGGAAAATATTGGACTAGACAAATCTCTCTCTCTCTCCACTTTTCATTTTCTCCCGCAAAACCATGTGATAGGCATGTGAGGGAAGCGGTGACAACAAGGGAAAGATGAAAATTTGGAGTGAGGAAGAAAGAAATGTGCAAAGGGACTAGAAAGAGTTGCCGTGGAGTTGAAAAGTCTACTTGGAAAAGAAATTAGACAAGAGGAAAGACAAAATATGCAGAGGATTGATGTGTTCAAAGTGGTCTCCACCTTAAAAGATACGTAGTGATGGTTATAGAAATATCTATCCTCATGTTAATTCTTATTCAACATTGGCTGCTCTTTGGTTAGTCCAAGAAAAAATAAAATTATCAGTGATTTATGCATCTGCCTGTGTCTTGTTCAGATGGATTGCAAGTCGTTGTTCACATCTTATTATATATTTAGAAAATCTTCCCATTCTTCCGGGGAAAGATCGCCTTGGATTCTCCTGTCCTCTGAAACTTCTCCAACATTAAGGCAACGACTATAAATGCATGGTCGAGGTTCCCGGTCAACGAATTACGTATTTATATCCAACTCGACAAATTTGAATTATCAATATATGCCAACTGATTGGATTAGATAAATCAAACAAATAAAGAAATATATATAAAATAAAGCAAGAGCAAAAGCAAAAAGGCATTTTGATTAATTTATGAGATTTGAAGGAGAAATTAAGGCATAACCAGAGCAAAAAAGAAATTCTTCTCGTTGTGCTAGGTACAAAATAAATAAAATATATATAACATGTTGATAATTTTTTGTGATCCTCGACACGTGTTATCTCATTAAACTTATAAATATTGAAATGAAGTTTATCAATTTAATAGTATAATATTTAATAGGCGTAAAGTGAGAGGGATTAAATTTATAAGTGGGATCCAGAGCTTAAATATATTCAATAAAAATACCATTTTCGGTGGAAAATAACTTAACAAAAGGAAAGGAAAAGGAAAGTTCAACGGTGCATGCGATGGACTAAGTTCAAGGAAGATTCGTCCAAAGTCTCTTTTCACTTTTCATCTTCCCAACAAATCCACCGTTATATGAGTATCAAAATTTTATCGGAGCTTGTTTATTAAAATGTTACTTCAAATCAACTCCCATTTAACGTCACAACATTACAATACCCTTACTTTCACAGCTTGATAACTTCAAAATTGAATTTTGCAATGTAAATTTCATATAACTTTTTAATTTGTACTCTAATTCCAAAAACCATTCCAATTAGATGAACAAATGGCTTAAATCCTTATCGGGGGCACTGTGAATGGAAGTAAATCAAGAGGAGATCTACACGTGAAACACGATCTCTATTTTCATTTACTTTTTTTCTTCTTTTCCCTTTCTTTTCGTTTCTCTCCTGATGCGTGGTCTCCCTTTTCCCTTTGTATCTCTTAAAACCCCCTCAGATTTTAGATTCCGTCTTAATTTTATCCCGAATTTTTTCTTTTTCTCAGAAAACCCATAATTTTAGAATCAATGCTAAATCAGCCCCCAAATTTTCGTCTTAAAAAAATTCAAACTTTATATTTAGTTTCAAATCCGGAACCTCGAGGACTAGGTCAAGGGAGAGCAGTTTCCATCTTGACAAGGGAGCAATCTCGGCATTCAGGACCGGAATTAACGGCCAAAGAGGACGAGAAAAATCTGGGCAAAAACAAAAAAAAAAAAAGCAGAGGATTCTTGGCCAAGTGAGGCGGGGATTTTTCCGCGGCCAAGAAAGAGAAATACGTTTACCAAAAGTAAAAAAAAAAAAAAAAAAAAAAAAAGGACAGAAATACAGGGAGCGGGTCATGAAGGGCAAAAGAGAGAAAACCTTAATAAAGGAGAACTGAGAAGTGGTCGGCAAAAGTAAAGGAGGAAAAAGGTACAGAGGAGGCAGATTCTCGTGGAGGAGGTGAAATTGAAAATGAAAAGACGGAGAAAAAGAGAAGGAGAGAGAAAATTGTCGGGGACCAAATCAGAAATACCCTCTTCGAGGCGAAGAGGCTTTCGGTCCTACGAGGAAGACGATGCGCCCGCTTTCTTTTCGTTTCTCACCTGGCGCGTGCTCTCCCTTTACCTCTTTTTCTGTTTTTCTTTTTCGTAGCCCACTTTTTGACCAAGTCAAGAAGAAGGGCAAAATATTAAATGCTAACGGCAAAATGAATCACTTAAATGCTAACGGCAAGAAAATCCGCCAAAATCTTGACGTGACAATTTTAAAATAAGTAAGTACAAAAAGAAGTCGTTTTGGACGTTGACATGATTAGACAAATGCAAAACGATACCGTTTTGTTGCTGACATGGTAAAAAAAATTAATTTGAAATTAATTAAATTAAATTTAAAGCCAAACTTATTTAAAACATTTAAAAATATGAATATTTTAAAAAAAAAAAACAAAAACAAAAGGCCAAGGGAGGCGGCTAAGGGTTGAGCCCTTGCTATCGTCACCTCCATATTGCCGCCGAGAAGGGCTTGGACCTCGCCTAGCCAATCGCCGACCACTACCTTGCCGAGATCTCGCCTAGCCGGTTACAACCCCAAATGACCCCCCACCGGCCGCAAGCCCTTCTCGGCGGCAATATGGAGGTGACGATAGCAAGGGCTCAACCCTTAGCCGCCTCCTTGGCCTTTTGTTTTTGTTTTTTTTTTTTTAAATATTCATATTTTTAAATGTTTTAAATAAGTTTGGCTTTAAATTTAATTTAATTAATTTCAAATTAATTTTTTTACCATGTCAGCAACAAAACGGCATCGTTTTGCATTTGTCTAATCATGTCAACGTCCAAAACAACTTCTTTTTGTACTTATTTCGCCGGAAAATTGCCACGTCAGCATTTTGGCCGGATTTTCTTGCCGTTAGCATTTAAGTGATTCATTTTGCTCCGATTTTGATAAGTGTCACTTTCCTCACTTTTGGCACTAAAGTGTCCCTCCGTGTCAAGTTTTGGCACTTCAAGTGTCCAGCACTCCTTAATCATAGGAGAGCATAGGAGTGAAAGTGAAATAGGGATGATTTGAAACTTACTTGTTATGTGCAATTAATCCCCTCAAGAATGAATAGCATTGCCACGACTATCCCCAACACATTTAAAATGATCTAGATCAAATGCGTCTTTAGGTTTTAATGTTACACCCTGAAATCAATAAGAATAGGGATGACTCAGCCATCCTTCTACTAGAAGGACACTGCATCAAACAAAAACCAACTTGTTGTCAATATATATCTACATCCATATATATATGATAAACCAATGGGTAGAGTTTCTATAATACATCTAAAAAGAATTTGTACAACTTATAATTCAGCATACTCAAAAATCCTACTATCAAAAGTCCTGGTGATGACACAAAGGCCATCATTCTATCCGCCAGTGAGTTATGCATGTCTTATAAGTAAATCAAGTATCCACTACGCAGATATAAAAGCAATACTAAAATTCATAATCCAAACCCAAGAAGGGGAAGGTCGAAAATTACTACTGGATTTACCACGCTGGAGGAGAGAGCAGGGCGTTGGCTCTAAAAAGAAAAGAAGAAATTTGGGGGTTTTCTCAGAGAAGAAGCTAGAAAGGAGAAAATTACCACAAATTCTCCTCAAATCCTTGTTCCTTTCATCTTTCCCGATGCTAAACCTTCATAGCCTCTAATCCTTGTTGGAAACCAGCTCGCTCACCACATACTACAGCTTTGTTCTTGGTCATGATCATTGAAGAGATGAAATTGAAATTGCAGTTGTCGTTGTCAATTTCACCGATCCTAGCTTGTATTGACACCGGAGAGCTTCTCTGTTGCTATACTGACGTCGATTGGCCCTCACTGCTTCCGTTTTTTGTCATTCCAGATCTGCAAACTCCGTTACTCTTCCCCTCTCTGTTTCTTTAACATGAAGCGTGAAGAGCTTTGTTCTCAGTCAAGCTTCATAACCGACATTAATTTCAACCTGAAACTCAATCCACCATGATACTCTGTTTTGCGAAGAGAGTGGCTGAGATGTTGTGCGATTTCTCTCAGAGAAATCGTAATCCGTTTTGTTCGAACTCCTTCTCCTCGGTACAAACATCCTATATTCAGTCTTTTCGAGCCTAGTTGTGATGGAGCGATTACAAAGGATTTCTTTAAAACTGAGCATCTCCTGATCTGTTTGGCAAACTGCCGTGTCGAAATTTTTAGTACAGTTAAAGGCTACGGTGGATGTTTTTGAGCAATATCTTCTCTGTTTTTCTGGTGAACCATGTATGTGCTGGTGGTCAAGCAATAAGGCTCGTCGGAGAAGCAAAGGCCTTGTGATGATCCTTGAATGAGTCCATACTGGTTTGTCCATAGAGGTCCTTTTCGTGCTCCATCTGCTCAGGTCAACGTTGTCCACCTTATTTGAGAATTCTTTGATGGTTGATGGATGACAGCCGCATCCTGAAATGGCAGGTGACGATGGAAGTCCAGCGAAGGACGTTTACCCGATTCAGTGTGAGTGAGGTGTTCATGTTATGGTGTTTTGATTGTTGCGAGATGTGAGCGAATGGGGAGGCTTTCGGTCCTACGAGGAAGACGATACAAGCGTCGGTGTTACGAGGCTGGGTGTAGTCATGAAAGTGAGCAGTTGATGCAGTTTTAATAAAAGTCGCCTCGAAGAGGGTATTTCTGATTTGGTCCTACGAGGAAGACGATGCGCCCGCTTTCTTTTCGTTTCTCACCTGGCGCGTGCTCTCCCTTTACCTCTTTTTCTGTTTTTCTTTTTCGTAGCCCACTTTTTGACCAAGTCAAGAAGAAGGGCAAAATATTAAAGCAATCGCTAAACTAAACCGAGAAAAAACATTTGTCCAAAAAAATTGTAAATTTTGATTTATTAATTTGGCTTTGGGTTTGATTAAGAAATTGTGAGATTAAGAAATTTGACTAAATAAAATCAATAAGTTGACATTTAAAAAAATAATCAATAACTTGACAATTAAGTAAACAGAAGAGTGGTGGCCCCAGCAACTCATTCGGAATAAGAAACTGATAAAAATTTGGTAGAGAAGACTGGTACCCTCAAGTTAAGCAAGGACTGGTAGGACCCAGCCATCGGGCAAAGGGATAGATAGAAAAATAAACGCTATCTAATTTCATATCTGCCCCTGGATGATTTTTTTTTTTTTGGTTAGAGCCCCTGGATGATTAGAACAAGTTAAACTCCTCGATTTTCTCTTCCCTTTTTTATACTGGCCTGCTCTCCTAAAAACTCTCAAATTTTAAATCCAATTTTAATTCTACCCCAAAACTTTTGATGTAAAAAAATCTTTAAATTTGGATTCAGTCGTAAATCTACTCTCAATTCTTTTCTCTAAAAAATTCAAAATTTAATGTCTAATCCAAAATATGCCCGGCCATTTTTTAATTTGAAAAAAAATCAATAACCAATCTCAAATTTACATCATTAATCCTACACTAAAAAATATTGTTACTTGTTTGATGTGGCATTAAAAAATCCACGTTAAAAAAATGACATGGAAAATTATATCAAAAACGAAATCGTGTTTGATCAGAAAATTGGGAATCAGTCCACCTAGATTAGTTCACTAATCCAAATCACTAGCAGAAAAGGGTACACAAATATGTGATTGATTTAGATCATATAGGGAAATGAATTTAATTTCTTCAAGGGTCGAAAGCATTTAATCAATCTAATGAATATGTTTTTGATTAGTTTTGTCGCTAAAATAATTTATTAGGATTAAAATCTAATTCACAAGAATATGATGATCAAAAGCTTACTTTCTTAGAACATTTGTGCATATAATCACCATATAAGCATGTACAACGGAGCTTGTATCCTTCTAGATTATCATTTTGTCCAAACACAGTAATAAAATCATCTTATAACGTGCAAGAGCATGACCATTTCATAAAATTAAAGAAAGTAAATTCAAATTTATTGATTTTGAAATATATATAAACTCAACATATTTGAAATTAAGTACTTTATTCTAAAAATGATAATAATCCGAAAGATGAGACTACTTTTGATACTAAGTAGGTAAGGACATAGCTCTATAAACTTTGTGGAATTTTTTGACCAAAAAAACTCTGTGGAGTTAGAATTATTTAAGTTTCTATGGTTAAAAAGCTTTATTTAAGTTCTAAACATTATCTATTTATACAAATATAAAACTGAAAACTTGAGAATTTCTCGTGCTCTCTCAAAAAATTCACTATATCCTTACCTAATATTATGATCTAAATGAATGAGATGATGCAAAACTGTTATCCAATGCCATAAAAATACCTACACGCGTCTTTCATAATTCGTTAATGTTTTAGGACGAAGGAAAAAAAAGGTTTTGATTGCGGGGCATGCATTCATGCCAAAAGTGTTATTTTTTCACAAAAAGAAATAAGATTTAGGTAGTAGGCCTCATCTATTTTCTCTTCTTCCCAGATCTAAGACTAACCGTGAGGTTTTGTTTCTAGTGACCAGTTTTATTAGATCAGATAGGCTCCGGCCCTGGTTCCGATAATTAGTAATTAGTTCAGTTCTTGATTGTGGATAGGATCAGACATGGAATCGACCATTCTAACTTACGGTATCATAATAGCAATTCTCTTTTATTTTTGGTTTTATTTTTTTTCATTCGTGTGCACCAAAACTTGCTCACATGTTATCTTCTTCCTAGGTAGGATTGCCTTGGATTCTCCACTGCATTGAAACTTCCACCACATGAAGGCAACGTTATTGGTGCGTGCCAACTAGTTGGAATAGATAAATCAAACAAATAAAAAAAAATACATGTATGATGAAGAAAAGCAAAAGCAAGAAGGCATTTATGAGATTTGAAGGAAAAATTAAGGTTTGACAGAAAAAAAAGAAGGGAAAATTAAGGTAGAATGAGAACCAAAATGACATTATTCTCATTGTGCTTGGGTACAAAATAAATAAATATATATAGAAATTTTATAATATTTATGATAATCGACACACGTAAATAACATAATTTTTTTAGAATAAGTGATTATTGTAATACGACATTTCAGTATTAAAATGAAGTTTATCAGTTTGATGGTATAATATTTAAAAGGCTTAAAGTAAGAATGGTAAATTCCATATGGGATTACGACCAAAAAAATTCCTAAGTGGAATCAAGAGTTGAAATATAATTAACAAAAATACCTTCTCTTATGGAAAACAAATGAACAAAAGAAAAGAACGGTTCGACCGTGCAAGCAATGGACTAAGCAGGGGACTCTTTACTGTCCCGACGCTTTGATGTTTTTATATATTCCGAGCACTCGTTTGGAAAATATCGAACAGGACGAATCTCTCTCTTTCTCACCCATCTTTCATCTTCTCCTGCAAATCCCTGTCACAGGCTCGTCATAAGTCTCTCTACGCTTTTCATCTTCCGAACAAATCCACCGCTTCACGTGTATTGAAATTTTAACAGACCACAATAGAAGAGGCAAGAAGGCATTTCCTGTTTTCTGAGGGGCATTCTGGTTTTTTTCTCCATTAGGGCTTGAAAGCTGAACTCAATGGCAGAGTCAGAGGCCGAAACGCATCGTCACATTAAGAAGAGGAAAACTAATGCGAGTGGAAATGCAGAGGATGTTGATACTGGTGCATCTAGTTCGATGACTGTGTTGACAGAAACTAATTTCGTTGGATCTGGTTCGTTTCCGACAGAAACTAACAATAGTGCATCGATTGGAAACTGCTACGAGGTGTTCTTGAGTTTCAGAGGCCCAGATACTCGACATGGCTTCACCGATCACCTCTACGATGGGCTCCTCAGAGCTGGAATTCACACTTTCAGAGATGATGACGAGCTTTGCCAAGGCGAGTACATCAGGCCAGAGCTTATGGCAGCCATCACGAATAGTAAGATCCTGATCCCCATTTTCTCTGTGAATTATGGTACAAGCAGTTGGTGTCTGGATGAATTGGTTCAAATAATGGAGCGCAAGAATAATAACGGGTAGATGGTGGTGCCTATATTCTACAAAGTGAAACCAGCTGAAGTGCGATATCAAACCGGGAGGTTTGGAGAGGTATTTCATGAACGTGAGAGTCGTTTGCGTGAGAGGTCTCCTTTTGACCCAACGACTTTGGAGAAATGGAAGCAAGCACTCCTTGACCTCCTGCTCTAATTCCACATAAAATTTTGTGGGACCAAAACTAACTAATCAAAAAGTGTAAGCTATGGGATAGAGATGTAGTTTGATATTTGAATGTTGTAAAGAAGTTACCCTTGCCCAAGCTAACAGCACAAGGGCTGGGGCTTTGTCTCCTTAAAAACATCAGCAATTCCTGTCAGCTATGTTTATAGCCCACAACTATCACATAAATAAGATCTCTCTCTCTCTCTCTCTCTCTCTCCTCTCTCTCTCTCTCTCTCTCTCTCTCTCTCTGTGTGTCCTTCCCCTTCACACACACACAGCTACTTTGGGCAGGACTTGATCATTTCACACGAACATTCCAAACTTCCAGCCTGCTTGCATGAATTGGATGGTAGACTAGGCTCCATTTTCGGACTTGATCATTTCACACAAACATTCCAAACTTCCAGCCTGCTTGCATGAATTGGATGGCAGACTAGGCTCCATTTTCTTAATGATTTTTCTTTGTCAGAGAATCTAGCGTATGCTGTGTAATTCAAACACAGTTTGCAGTTGAAAGATAATGATGGCTTGTAATGGCCATTTGCTGCGTGAAACATTTTCTTTCATAAAATTTTAACATCGATGGTTCCTATTGCTGTTTAGCATTTAACTTATATGTTCGATGTTATCTTTATCCCTCATGAGTGTGTCAGTTTCCTTGATTAGAGAGGATATTTGACTTGTGGGGTTAACTAATTGACTTATTGTTAGTTACATTGTTATTTACCTAGCAGCCTGCTGTAGAAATTATTGGCTTTAGAATGGGTGAGCTCAGGGGTCTTTCGAGATGGCGCTCTCGTTACCTGGGTGTTGGTTTGGATGAGACACTGGTGGACAATGCAGTAGAAAAGGCTGGAATGCTGCTTGTACAGGTTGAGCGATTCATAAGGGTTCTCTCATCTGTTGTGCAGCAGGTAGCCTGTTACAATCTTTGTTATGATTTCTCTTCATTTCTTGATACCTCCTGTTTTCTACTATTTTCTAAAATCCTGCTTGTCTCTCATCGTGCATGTCTTTAGTCACACTAAATTCCTAAATTTTAAACATGGAGTTGAACTACTTGTGGATATAAGACACAAGATCTTGTGTGCTCAGAATGACATATTATTCTAAGTCGAATAGCATTATATATTTGAAATACGAGCTGTTTTGTTGGGATTTTGAAGAAGAGACTGTTAGCCAGGCATTTGCACATGACTTGAACCTGTTTAACAAAGTTCCATTTTGCACCTTTTAAGATCATGATGAAATACTGACAATATCACATTGTTGTTTGTTGATATCATCATGTATTTGAAGGGCCAGAGAGAAATTGCATGGCTTTTTTTTATCTTTGCTTCCTGCACCTTGACAACTTAGGGTTTGTTGATACCTTTTCAATTTCGCACATACTACACTGAAGACATGCATTCTTTCTTGTTTCAAAATGAAAATATTGCCAGCGTGACCACTGAAATCTAGAGAAGCTCGGAATATTGAGCCAGCGGTGTAAGCATTTTATATTGGTTAATTATGTGCATGTTGCTGAAGCTTTTGGTTTTGGTTTTGTCTCTCTTTCAGTTTGCAAATTTCTTCAGCTGGCTTCTGAAATGTATAAAGCAACTTATGTCAGAGCCAAGCGATCAACTTTTAACATACAATAGGTTTGTCTGACTTTTGTCCATCAGGTTCAGTCCTTATGGTGAATCCCTATTTACTCTTATGAATTTCGACAGTGAACTTGTTGTCGTGTTCTTGAAGTTTCTGTATGATCAAGATCCTGTTATGCAGCTTCTGGATTTATCCGAGGCTGATGAAGAAATTGACATTGATTTGTAAGTGATTTCCTCTAACTTGTCCAGTTCCTAATTTTAAGTCATTTACAATATGGCACCCAGAACCCCTGAATCTTTAGTTAATACTTGTTCACACCTGATGGAGTCACCAAGTGGACTGTTTGGCATTGCCATGTACGGAAAGCTTCCAGTAGAAATGGCTTGTATACTCCTTGAAAGTTACTTTTTTTCCTGTCATTTCAGTCAACATTAACTTTACTTGGGCTGAGATGTGACATGTCATTATTGTTGACAGAATGGCTACCCATTGAATTAATAAATTTCTTCTCTTGTGAATTATCTGAAGTTTTGCTCCTACTTGGTGTTCTTAATGAATTTCATTCATATAATAAGAAAATGTTATTGCCTAGCCCTAGTTATGGAATCATATGTATCATTCAGACATGATGACTAATTTCATAATTTGACATAACCTTCTAATGCCGAGGGTGGGGCTAACCTTCTAATTCCAAGGGTGGGCCATCTCTTCATTCTTTGTAGCTGAAATTTGGTGAGGCAATGGCTTGAATACTGTTAAGTGTCGACAGCTTATTATTTCCTTCATGTACTCTAGCAGCAAATTTTTGTAGCCCTTCACTAGGTTGTGCTATCCATTTGTGTGCCAGAGGATTAGAATACCATGGTGTAATGGACCTTGGTCACGCTTTAAATGTCAGAGAGGTATCCTGTCAAGCCTAGTATTCTTTTCATGTGCTCTAGTGGCTCACTCCTGCTTTATTGCAATGTGACCAAATTAGTTGCTAAACTCAGGATATGAAATTGTAAATTACTCCTGTTTTGAGGGTTAGTTCTTTATTTTAAGTCATCTTGCTACTGTCTTCGTAATTACTTTTAAGAGCACAACGAGATGAGGTTGACTCAAGTTAGGGTGCTTTGCTGGGCTTCAACTGTGGTTATTTGTGGTCCAGCACTGTGTTGTTAACCACAGAGTAACGAGGATTGAAATTGACGGGTTGATTGTTGTTTCTCATTGGACTGGAAAGTCTTTTGAAAATCAAGTGTAATTTCATGCACTTTTCTGCCTTGATGTATGTCGTCAGGTCAGTAAGATGTTTTACACACATTATTGTTTCAGAGAAACAATGGAGAGAGTGAAAGAATTAGTACAATTTGGAGGATTTAAGGACAGCAAATGTTTGCGAAGGACACTTGCAAAGGAGTTTCAACTGATGGAATACAGGTATCAGCAAAAGAATTGGAAATTTGAAATTTAACAGAATCTTGTTCGTGTATGGAAGTTCTTCCTTGAATGTGTCTTGTTGCTCTTTCATTGTCAATTCTTTGTATTTATGCTATGTCTAGATTTTCCATTACCATGTTTTTTTTCTTTTATGCATGCTATCTCAGTGGGAAATATATGAACTCCGGGATAAATCATTGCTGTCATCTGTCATTTGAAGTGATTGATTTTTTCCCTCCTCCAAGTCTGGTCCTCATTGCTGACAAGTGTACCAAATGTGAAATCCTTGATAGCTTTGTATGCATAACAGGAGTTTGAGTATGATGGTGCAGATCAAAATTGGTTTTAGTAAACATTGCAATCCTTCAATTAAAACCTTGTGCTTTGGTTTCACCCAACTCATCATTTAGTTGAGCTGAAATATTCATTTCTCATTTATCTAATTCAGGTATCTCGACAATTCATGTTACAATAAAATTGTACCCATCTTTTTAATTTGCTTGTCTGAGTGGCCAGAACCTTGAGACTATAACGAGAGAAGGAAGAAAAGGAAAGGAAACCTTTGGGGGTGGGGAGTTGTCTTCTGGAGGTTGTACTCAACAATGGTTTTTCACTTACCCTCTACCTAATAATCTAGTGTTTCTTATTCGATCTCTTGTTGATTACTTGACAATGTACATGGAAACTTAAGCTGGGTGATCTTATTGGATTGGGCTTTCTGATTAGCATATGATTATTGTGTGTGATAATGCCATATCTCATGTTTACTGATTAGGAATAGTTTTAAATTTTTACAGTTTCAAGGAAGCTGCCCAGATGCCTTTTTCTACTATTTCAAAAAGATATGTTGTAAGAATTTATTGCCTCTATTCCCTCTTACATCAGTTTCAGCATCCACCCAATACATTCCAATTTCACTGTCCTTCTATGAGGTATTTACCCTTAATCTGAACAATTTTATCCTGAGATCTGCATGTGTAGAGTACAACTGCTTTTTCATGCTAATCATTTCTTCGTATGGCTCTGCAGGATGCCTCTGAATTTGCTTCATCTAATCTGACTCAGGAAGTTGGGTTTACAGATTATATTTCCTTCCAAATACCCGACGAGTCTTTTTCAGATTTTACAAACTGTATAGCTGTAGTGAGGGGATTTATGAATGATTCAAGCAATGTGAAGCGGGGAAGACCTTTGGAAGCAATCTTGTTGTGCATCCCTTCTGGTTACCATTGTGTGGATTTGGCTCTATATAAGGTAAGAGCTCGGCATATCATACTTTAAGAATTTGTGAATGTGGCTAATATATTTTATTGGGAAACAGGAACTTCAAATCGTTATGTTGCTAAATAAGATAAATGATACTGGTGAAAACTTGGGAGATGCCTGGATGATGATCTTGCAGGCCAGTGACCTTCCATTTGTGCATATTTCAGGAACCACTCAGGCAAATAACTGGGAGTTGTACCAATTAAAGGTAACTCTTGGATCCTGAGCTTGCATATTGATTTCGTACTCGTGATACGTATAGGATGCTGCTGAGTTATGTTTGTTCTGATATGCCTCAGTTCACTTTTTAAAACATTGATGGCAAAAATAAAATTGCTTTTCAGTCGACTCCTGTTCTTTTCACTGTTTTAAGAACTGGCTCCGGTTGGATTGGGAACCAGACCTGTCCAGTCTGGTTTCACAGCAGAAACAGCAGTGGTCAAGAACTGGTGTTATTGACCCTATTGTTATCAGGCGTAACTGTCAACTGTTGACCCACAATCCTGTCAGCTAGTTTGGACTGGTTCTGGGCATTCAAAAAGTTTGAAGGAAGAGTGTTGGGGTTGGGTTGGGGTTTGGAACTCCAACCTCTTGTAACTAACAAGCGTACCAACCATTCACTCCAGTGTCTTCTTGCTTCAATTTGTTGGTGTATTATTATTCATTGACCTTATTGGCTTAATCTATTAGAAAATTAAATGTTCTTGAGAACTTGAATGCTGTCATTTGTGCTCAACGAGGCTCTGCCGACTCAGCCAGGCATCTGTTAATCTGAACATGTGTAATCTAATAGATGTGGAGTATTCTATCAGATGACATCACATGCAATATGTTAAACCTGTTAAACTGGTGGAGCACAGTTCTACCAGTTTGACTGGTTGAACCACTTGTCCAGTTTTAAAAACACTAGGAATTTTATTCTTCCTATCTTTTATTTATATGCTTTCCTCATCAGCATGAGGAGCAGCAGCTTAGTTTTTCCTCCTATGTGCATGGACATGCTATTTAACACTTGGGAATTCTGAAGGATGTTTTACTTTCTGCCTTACCATAGCTGCAAAAGTTCCAACTTATCTTGGCAGTTAAAGTCATCAACTTGTATGTATGGTAAGAAATAGGCATGTGGTGTCCCTAATTGATTTTTTATTTTTGCTTCTATTTTGTGAGAACATTTTTTGCTTGGTTATCTTATTCTCACTCCTGAAGCACTAACCCAGTGAAACTATGCATGTAGGACTCTATATTACACCTAGATATGGAGAATGAGAAGATTCGCAGCATTCCCCATAATGTTGTTCCTCCCTTGTCAGTTAGTGGTAAGAATTTTTGACACCATCATACAACTGAGCTAAGGATTAAATCATTGTCATGCCATCAATTTTATAGTCCTGAATTTTTTTTCCTTGAGCTTCTTACCATGTCCATCTGCATTTTTGGATGTTTGGAAACTTATTATTGCCCATACTATTTCCTTTGTGTATTAATGCTTGATAAACTTGCAAGTGTTAGCAACAATTCCATCTTGTTGACTAGGTAGTGGACTGAATAAATCCTGTCCATGCTCCTTACTGTATTTCACTTAACAGTCTACTCTTAAGTTTGAAATATGACTGGCATAAGTACATTATGTCTCTTTAATGGACCACTTCATGTTTGTTCCCACAGTTTGAAGAAGTGCAAACTTATGCTCCAAAGAAGAACAATTTTTTTTCAGTTGAAGTAATATACTAAAGTATCAGGTTTTCCCCTAAATTTAAATCAATTGAGAGGTCAAAGTGCAGAAAAGGTGAATCTTTAGAGGCCACACAAGTACAGAGAATAATCTTCTTATGGTAGGTTCACCGCAGTCTAGTTACTGACTGAGAACCTGTACATGTTCATGATGATAGATACTATCATGGTAGCTAGTATAGCAAGATACTGTAGAGCATTCGTAGTTTACATGCATACCATAGCCTCCTTAGGCACCAAGGTTTGCTTACCGCCTGTGTTTTAGCATAATGCGTGTTGTACTTTTGCTTTTACCCAACAAAGGTATCTAAACATCACGTTAGTTATGGCCATATATTCAAGGAACGTTGGACTGAAATCAAGTTCATGTTTTTATGGCGACAGCAAGTAGAGGTGTGGCTTGTGTTTTAGCTGCAAGAAAGCGGGCCCTGGTCTACATACTGGACGAGGATGAAGACGAAATCTCTGATTCAGAATGACTGGCTGTTCAAGATTTTGTGGTGGTTATGCTTGTGTTGCTCCTGTGGGTGGACCTCTACTCTCCGAAGCTGCAGACATCGGTGTGAGAAGCAATGCTTTTGTGACTGAAGTTTTTCGGTTCCGCCCTTCTTGGAAAGTGTTAATTTATACTTGCCACGTGCCTTTCCTGCTTGGTGGGCATTTGTTGAAGAGAAAATTGGAGCAAAAGGTAACTATTTATCTATTTAGAGCCATGGCTTCTATCTGGTGGCAATTGCCTTCATAGTATTGCTGCAAGCTTTGAGACCCATTCGATTGTGCTAAGCTTGTGCTTCATCTGTATATGTTTATAACCCTCATATATAAGAGAAACAAATGCTTGGTTTAGATTATTTATACTTTGGGTTGAATGGTTCACTTGGTGTAATTGACCAACGAACTTTGCTTTTGAATGTTAAAGTCTCTCACCTAAATTTGACTTGCTTCTCTATGTCAACGTTAAGTGATGCATCCAATTCAAAGCACAAAATACGTTTGTGTGGAAGGGCTACCCTCCGGGATCAATATAATCAACATGACCAGCCACTAAATATACAGTTGCAAGGTGGCTTTAAAGAGCATTTGACTATATTGCTGTATCGGAGATTCGGAATCCGCAAATGAACGGTAGGTTTAGGATGATGAGACTATGTCTACAATATCTTCAATGGACTTGTGTTTTCTTAACCAAGAGTATCACGTAGCCATTGAATTTAATGATGTATAAACTTATAGGAATGTTCAATTTTTTAAGTAGTTCATGACGTAAAGGAACTGTGGAATGACCCAGTAAATTTGAAAGATCTAGATACTCAATCCTCTATCATAAGGACAAAATTCTAGTGCCGACCCAATATTAAATCAAACAGACCCCGAGTTGCTTTGCATCAAAGCTCGTTATAGAGAAATTTAAGTAAACCATTTCAAAGACCGAGAAAACAAGAAGAGAAGGCCGGGAAAACGGGTACAAGAGAACTTAGGGTGCCTTTGGTTTAGTGGTTTAAGCCTATTAAGAAAATGTAAAGAAATTTAACCTAAAGGATTTTGGGTAAAAACAAATTTTTTTAATAAATTATGCTTTGAGAAGTAATTTTGAAAGAAATGTCATTTGGTAAAAAAATGTATTTGAAAATCGGAAATTTTGAAGAATTAGTAAGGGTAGTTTTTGAGGAAAAAAAAATGAGTTTTAGCATTTGGCCAAATGCTGAAAGCTTAATGCTAATCCTTATTAATATTGGGCTTTTAGCTTTGTTAATGTTGGCTTTTTATTTAAAAGTTACTTTAAAATAGTTGTTAAATGATTGAGCATTTTCCCAAGGATTTTGGAGACTGAAAGCTCTTTGGGAATGTTAAACCAAACGCATCTTAAACCAAACGCATCTTAAGGGTTGACAATGCATGCGTTCTCCGAAAAGGCTGCATTGCCACTAGATAGCAGCAGTAGGCAAGACTTGTCACATGGGTCTCCATGGATTTGGTCGCAATTCTAAAGCGTAATAAGCGTAGAATTCAAGTACCCTCTTTGAATGATATGACCTTGCATTCCTTACATGTGATACATCAGATAACCTGAAGAAAGATGTCGAAAGAACTGAGGTAGAGACACTTTTCAATGAAAAAAAGTAGTCGCTTAAGAAGGCTTTCGACAAAGCTGTTCTATATACAGATGAAGAATATCACCAATGAAATAATACCACCATTTAAGAAAGAATTACCATCATTTCTATCAGGAATAGAATCATCTTCCCTAAAGCGAAGAAAGAACTAGGAACAAGCCCGGACTTCGATAGTTGGTTGGTCTAACTCCACGAGTCTGACACCTCTCTTCCTGATGAAGTACCCCCACTGCAGCACCGCCTTTATCTTGAGCCAGCCAATAACACCTCTGCCGGTTCCCCTAACAAAACCATTATCGGATAACGGGTCATTACATGGTGTGCTTTCAGCAAACCATTTCTCGAAAGCATCAAGATCAATTGATTGGATCTCTTCCATCACATGATCGCCTTCAAGAAGAACATTATCATATCCTCCATTGTCCATTGGGCTCGAAGAACCGATCATTTGGCGACGTATGGCATTCTGTACATTGATACCAAGGGGCTGTGTTGGCAATCCGGCAGAAGTACTATCATGAAATCCTGGAGGAATCTGAACATTCGAGCGGTCTGCAGACATGGGCTGATGTGCAGCTGGAGGAAAATTTGGTGATTGAAACGGCAATGCCAAAGCCGTTGCACCATTGAGTCCTGGAGAAAGAACTAAAACATTAATGCGGTTTGTAAACATAGGCCGTAAGCACAGGTCTACGTATCACAGAAAGTGCTACCAGTTTTTTTTTTTCTTTTTTCCCCTTACCCTGCACATCTCTTTAATTTTTCTTGCCCCTGATCTTTGTAATCTTAATGTGCTTCAATTGACAAGGCCCTTTCTAAAATGACAAAAATGCAAATATAAACATGTTGCCGTGTGCTCATTACATCTAGTCATATCTACCTAGTGGTAGCATTATCTTGTCAACATTCACTTAGCATCACCTAAGTGAAGGGTTCATGAGTATCCGCCCTCCCCGTCCCCAATCCCCCCACTCAAAAAAGGCACATGTTACCACCTAATTTTTTAGTTGCTTTTCAATTGCTTGGACGGAACACATACATGCATACGTACACATATATGCATTGAATGAGGCTCATTTTGCAACAATCACAGCTGGACAAACGAACGTCTTTATATTAAGTGGAACCCAAAAGGATCAGTTACACAATGCTTTTATATATAAAAGCTCAACAATCAAGTGGAAATTCCAATTTTCATTGTAATTTCACAGGCCACGTCTTTGTATGTGCTTAAAGGGAGAGACAGTATTGTGTTCTAGAGAACGTACCTTCAGCAGTGGAGCTCACATTTGCCGGAGGAGCTTCCAGACCAAACGGGGCAGGAAAGATTGGTGGAGCCAAATAACGTTGAACAGGGTTGCGCCTCATTGAATCAGAAAACGTCTCACCATTGAACTCTCTCACATCATTCCAGTTAGCCAAGGCCTTTTTCACAATTGCATCTCCATGTTCCTGGGAAAAACACACCTGGTATATTGCTTAAGCTGTACTAATGGAAGTATTTATCTCCATTATTGACAGGTAAACATTCTGGCTTCAAGCAACTACTTTTCTTGACAAGTAAAGTTGCATTCCAATGGATGAACTTGTATTCAGATTAAGTACGTGAGTGCAGCACAGAGAAAGAAGAACAATATTGAAAGAACCGCAATTTGCTTTATGCCTATATCTGCCCATTTCTCTACCACGTAAAGGTCAGGCGCTCAAAAGATGTAATTTAGAAAGTACATTCAAGGCAAGGCCCTCAGTGTAAAGATGCAAAGTTGATCGAGAAAGGACCAGAGAAGAAATAAAGCAGTCATCGATATGTATTGTGCAAGTAATTAAGATCTTGATGGTTATAAACTTGGAAAGTAATGGTCGCAACGGGAATGTGTTAATCGTTTAAACTATAATTTGTTGATGAGTGCCTCAGATTCTCATGGATGAAACCGAATAAAGTGCTGAAAGTGGTCTTTAACTTACTCAATATAGAAGGCCACTTAGATTTACAAGGTCACTAACCTTAACTTTGCTTCACAAAGAGCGCAAGCTCAAAATCACTCCATTAATAGAAAGTCTCTATTATGGATCTAAACATAGCATCTATTTTATTTTATTTTTTTGTTCTCTCCACGGGAACTTCATTATACTTTTGTGATCGGAAAGAAAAAAACAAAAGAAAAGAAAAGCAAAGCCTCTAGATGTTCAATTAACTCCTTGTTTCAGGTTTCCAAATCTCTATTCAATTCTAACACCTACTAAGCCACACAGCTACATGTGAACATCAAAATACTGATTACATAGAAAATATGGGACAACTAATTCGAATTCCCCAAGATGGGGTGTGGCGAGTGAACTGGCTTGACAAAATTGAGTAGGAACTCCTTGGTTACTTACCTTCTCTTGAGCAGAAAGTCGATGAGTAGCAAAATATTCCGTGTCTTTGACTAGGCCGATTGGTTGATCATCAGTGTTGAATACAGCACCATGCTTCGTCACGCCATCAGGATAGTCCAAGTAAAGTTTCCACTTTGTTTCGCAAGTCTTTGCATGGCGTATCAGGCTATCCCACTTCTTCTCCGTTATGCTCTTTCCGAGAATCTATGATGAGTGAACACACAGGACTTACATTCTTGGCAGTCAATCAAACCCTAATTGGGAATCATTAACTGAGTGCTTACCTCTCTCAATTTCTCGGGGTCCGTGAACAGTTGCAGTAGAAAGTCTTCCACTTTATATATTCTAGCATCACTCAGTTTTTGGTGAGATTTCCCACCTTTGGCAATGTTCTCCAACCTCCAAACCTCATCGTCAGAGGCAGGTGGATGTTTCATGTATGCTGTAAAATGAAGAGCACATATACAATAAGGTCCCGGCACTATTAGATTAATTTGTAGAAGCAAACCTCTAGGAGGCTTGCAATCTCTCCCCTGAAACTGATCCAGAGTGTGGACATTTACCAATAACAAACAAACCGATAGCTTCTTATTTATCAGAATTTTTGTTCGAGTTGTAAAGGTCCACACGAAATGAAGCTCTAAATTAAAAAATTGAAGACTCTGGACGTCCAAAATCATGTTTATGTTCAGTCAAATAGGATAAGGTTTATATACTGTAGAAAGACTATGAAGGACCTACCTTGCCCTCTATGTTCCTTGACTTGGAAGGCGTCTGTTTTTGCTTCTCGGATTCGTGTGTTCCCACAACTACCCGTTGCCACCTTAAGCCCTATCCTGAATCTTTTACTCCTATTCCAACTGGAATTGTCAGTAAATATCAGTTCTCCGATCTCCCCAACACCTTCCTTGAGCTTCACTACGAGATCTCCAGCCAAAAGCGGCCTCTTTCCTTCACGTTGTTTAACCACGTGGCTCTCAAACGCTTCTTGGGTCCAGTTATCCTCATCGTCTTTGTTGAAGTCACCTTCGAGCACGACGATGTCCAACTTAATGGAGGATTCCAGGCCTGATCTAACTACATCCCCTGTATTTGCATTGATCAAGGCAACGGAAATGTGAGCACCCCCCACTCCTTCTAGTTTCTGTCCAGTAAATAGAGAATCTGACAGTTTGGTTTGAATTTGAAGCCGTAAGTCTCTCACATCATTCTCTCCCGTAGAATTAGCATTAGCCCTGCATTCTCTCCAGAAAACAACCATCAGAAAGAGGAATGTGTATAAAAAACGGAAAATTGGAAAAGTAACGACAGAGAGACAAAATACCCAACATCTCACTTGGACAGGTCTTACTGCCGAGGAAACTACAAGGATAAATAGACCCGTCGTTTTATTTGTTTAATAATTCTCATTTAAAAAAAAAATGAAGTAAAATAAAATAAAATGTTCCACTGGCAAGCTAATGTTCTAAATTGAGCATTGACACTTTGGTGCATGATCGAGTCATTGTGGCATGACACTCACTGAGAGCTCAGACTGCCTGCTTGGGGTGGTAGTGGTAGGTCGGACCATTATTCCCCAAAACATCAACAATGCATAACCTGTCAACACTACACAGAAAGCCTTTCTCAACAGCATCACGAGGGAAGTGCATCCATACCTTGCACGCTGGGGAGAATGAATGTTTCCAAAATCCACTGCTTCCATCTGTTCAAAACCACCAACAGCAGAATTGCCAAAGTTGGAGACATCCAAAAAATGAAGCAGGAGGGATACAAAACCAATCCATTCCATCAAAAGGAGTTGGAAAACCTATCCTGTGGCTCTTTCCTAAAAACAACTTATCAAACACCTTATTGAGCTAAGTTCTTCATGCATATTTGAATTCACTGTCTTTTATCGAACAGCAGTTGTCTATAAAACTCATATGATCAATCCTAAGCATTTTCATTTTCCCCTTCCATTCCATGTCCATGAAAATTTTTTCATGTGCTTTAGAATGGTTATGATTTAGCTTTAGGTGATAAAGCCACAGTTGAAACTGTTATTGAGGAGAATGAATGGAGATGGCCTCCAGCAAGGTCTGATGATCTGCTTGAAACTCAGATGGCTTTGTGTGGGTTGATTGCTCCAAACTCTGGCTCTATAGACAGTGTGGTATTTACTGGATCATCTAGGGGCTCTTTCTCTATAAAGGAGAGTTCGAAGCTAGTGAGGACATGGAGGAACAAAGTGACTTGGCTTAGGCTTGTATGGTTTATGCCTAATATGACAAAACATGGGTTTAAAACCTGGCTAGTGAGTCGTAATAGGTTGCACAGAAGGATCTCCTGTGTCAAGATATAAGGCTTTCCTATTATAACAAGTTGTTCAAAAGGATCTCCTGTTCTTCCCGTCGAGCAGGGATGCAAGTTGGCCCTAGTAAGCTGACAGTACTGAGTGGAAAGTCCTCACTCAATGGATATAAGTTACTCTATGGATAACAGGTTGATCTTCCCCAAGAGTTCACATTGAGAAGAAGGTTTGGCACCTCAATTTTGTCTGCCCATGTGGGACATTATGCTGTAACAGACTTGTATGGAAATTAGGCCTTCCCATGTTTTTCTTTCCACAGGTTGCACAACAAAATGAATATTTACTTATAGACAAAAGAGATCATGTGAAGTTTGTGCTCGATGAATGCTGTTAAAACTGTCGGAATGAAGCGATTAGTAAGTTCATCTATCACTTCATGACATGCAGAGAAACAACTCATATCTTAAGTGTTGATGAAGATATGTCTGTGAAAAAGTAGAAATCTTATAAACTTGTTTATCTTACCAATCTCTGAAAATCATTCTCTGAGCGCATCTGTGGCACTATATCTTTGATAGCATTCCAGATGCAACTACACCATAAAAATTGATACCATGAACAACTGCTGTCTTGTGGACTTATTCGTAACAAAAAGACAGATAACCCTTGACATTTAAGTTACTTGTACAAATGAATGTCAGATCTAATTACTGTATAAACCATAAATGCCAGACTCATCAAATGCATTCCTTAATCTAACTCGACATAAAAAGTCAACATAAAACTGGAATACAAATTTATCCAGTACTTTGATAACAGAAGCAAATAATGTTGATTAGCTGCTATCTCCAAATGCACCGTCCTGTCAGTGATTTACAGAAAAAGGTATGCACAGGTATTACACTTTGCCGAACAGAAATTTGGATTTATGGCATTAATACTTTGATGAGACAATAGACATGGAAATTCTCCTGCAGAAATCAGTTCATGCAGATATGATACTGCCAACAAACCAAATGAAATATAATCACCTTCGAAAATATTCGGCCCAGTCAGATTTAGCACTCTCCAGCTCTTCTCTGAACTGTCCAGCAAAGAAAGCAAAAGCAAATAATTACATAAGCAAGAGCCATCTGTCACGTAATCATCACATTCAAGTTTCACATCACAGGTATCTTCATTTTCCTCCTCCTACGTTCAAAGGGTCATTGACCACATATTCCAGGATTCAAGGCGACAGTTATGTCCAGGGCACTTCATCGAAAATTTGTATCTTTTTGTGAACCATACTGCCCAAGACAACATGAAAAGCCTAAAGCATGTGTTTAGTGCAATTGCTTCCCAGGAAAATCCTAGAACATTCAGCAGGTCATTTTTACCACTCGAGCAATAATTCTCTATACATCTCTTGGCAATTTCTCACGCGGATTACTGTCCAGAAACTGGCCGGAATGTCAGAAATGAATCTAACCACTTCTAATCGAAGAAACAGGAATTGAAATATAATAAGGGCTGTACTTTGCATGTCCAACTTGGCTACTTCACTCATCTTACCATACTCCGCAGATCCTCCTTTGTCAAACGGCAAGTCAAACAGCAACTCGGCACAGGATTCATTTCGGGCCCGTTCCATGCTTGACTGCATGAACATCAGCACAAAAGTACAAGCGAGATAGGATATTTAGACGACAGGATAGCAAATTAACCTGGTAACGATAACAGCTCACTTGCTAGATAAATGATTTTAACAGAATTCAGCTCAAATAAGGAGGAAGTACTGCAATTGGCCAACATAAATTTACAAAACAGATTTGAGACGATGACATCCGAGGTCATTAGTACTTCGCATTAAAACAACAGCACAAACCCATAAATAAAGAACTGAACGAAAGTGATTTTGAACGGTCATGAGGCAAAAGCTTATCGATGGCGGGCTTTCACCATGTCTCTCATGTCAAGAATCTTCAACTCAAGACCCCTTCATTGAATCTCCCTCAAGTACAGCTAAAACTAACGCAAGATCATCAAACAACGAATCAAGCATTGAAACGTTAAGAGGGAAGAGCGAGCTTACTCGATTGGAGGCAAGCATGGCCTCTTGGGTTGACTTGGTTGACCTGAAGAAGAAGAGGGAGGCAAAGCTCACTTTGGCTTCCACATGGCTTTTCCCTTCTCCTTTCTGGAGCTCAACGAGAAGCAAGAGAATGTCTGGTTACTGAAAAAGCGCAGCAGAGAGCAGAAAGCAGAGAGAGAGAGAGAGAGAGACAGAGAGAGAGACAGAGAGAGAGAGAATGTCACGCCCCGAACCTCGAGCACGTGCACATCCCACTGCGGTCGATAGAAATGCGACTTCCCAGGACACGTCGCCGACCCATTCTTTTTAATTGCACATGCGGAAGCGAATTACTAATCCCCTGACCTCAACAAACATGGGATAGAAAAGCAGGACAACAATTTCCAAATCAAAATACACATTCATAAACACCTCAAGCTTATACAAAAGGTCTATGTCAAAAAGAACTACTGAGCCACCTATGCTCCTGACCCTTCCGATTCAAGCTCCTGGCTCTTCACACGAGGGACCTGAAAATGGTTATTCAATAACCAGTGAGATATAAATCTCAGTGAGTTCCACCTAAGCCCCGGTTAGTACACCAACTTAACTCGGGTATCTATCCGAACTACCCCACCACAAGGAACAACCAACAGTCGATTCGCATACAACCTTACCTGGTATGCCATACCCTGCACGATATCACTCAGCATGATATACACAAAGCACATGGCCATTAGCTTATACATTTCATCAATCACATACGAGTCGCGTCACAAGCAATCTCACCCGGCCATTGCCACACTCTGCACGTTATCGATTCATGCGTGTGTGCCATAAACGATGTGATTCACTCACGCATATAATTATTGCATATAACAATTTCACACATCAATGCATCGATTCAAATCGAGCTATCGATCAATCGACTCAGTCGATTACATGTCAACTTGACCTTGCCTCGGTCGCTTAATTGATACCGTACATTTCTCTCATGATGGAATATCTAGTCGTCGAGCCTACATGCATTCTTCAAGACGACATACTTATTCATAGAGCCCACGTGCATTCTCCAAGGTGATGCATCAGTCACCGAGCCCACGCGTCTCTTTAAGATGCCATATCTTAATGAATCAGTGAGCCCACGTGCATTCTCCAAGGCGATGCATCAAGTCACGAGCCCACGTGTCTCTTTAAGATGCCAAATATATTCATTGAGACCACGTGCATTCTCCGAGGTAATGCATCAAATTACCGAGCCCACGTGTGTCCTTCAAGATGCCAAATGTACTCATTGAGACCACGTGCATTCTCCGAGGTAATGCATCAAATTACCGAGCCCACGTGTCTCTTTCAAGATGCCATACTTAATCACCGAGCCCACGTGCATTCTCCTAGGTGATAGACCAACTCACCGAGCCCACGTGCCTTCTCCGAGGTGATGTATAACCTACCATGGATCCACTATACACATTTCTGGCGTTGTAAACCGACGCCCGGTATTTTCTAATTAAAATACCTATATTTCACAATCATCTCACAATTATACAAATCATAACTCAATTCATTCGGATGCCCATGCATTTACACATCCATTCACTTCATAAATTCAACACACATGAATTTTAGACATTTTTCGCATTCTGGATGAACAGTGCTCGTGAACAGTACTCGGTGAACAGTACTTCATGAACAGTAATCTCGAACAGTACCTCGTGAACAGTAAATCATGAATAGTGTCGCATGAACAGTAATTTCCAGAATTTAATAAACTATAAATTAAATTCAGAAATCATTAAAAACATTAATTAAAGCAACCATCAATTAATTAAAGCCAAGCATACTTAATTAACCACATAAACCACATTAAGCAAATAAAGCAAGATTAAGCTAGACTAATCTAATCCATCCATCTAACCACCTATCTTAGGGCTAATACAACTTAATTAAATCACTTAAACTAGAATTAAATCTAACTAAACCAACCCTAAGCAAGTTTAGGCACTAATCGAAGGATTAGAAGCTAAACTCACCCGTTAAGCGGGCCGGAGACACCAACACGGCGGCGGCGACGGTGGCTACGCACCGGGACCTCAACAACGACGATCCAAGGCGATCCCAAGCTCAACACAGCAACCACAGCTCGGACTCCCACTGAAAACACTGAAAAACAGCCCTGCCGGAGGAGAAACTGAGTTGAACGGCTTGGCCGGAGCTCCGGTGAGGGGTTTGGCCGGCAACCGGCGACACCTGGGGGTCTTGGGGTCTTGCTGGAGGTTGGGATGAGCAAAGGAAGGATCGGAATGGGAGAAAAATGGCCGAAAACGCGAAACAGTGCAGGCTGCAGGCGGACCGACGGACCAGCGACCGGTTCCTTCACGGCGGCGCCCAGGCCGACCGACGGCTCCGTTCGGGACGAAATCGGGCTCGTTAGAACGGTCTGTCTCTCCCGGTCACGGTGATATGTGGCTCGTGGGCTGATTCATCCGGGAAGACCACTTTTGACTCGATTCTTTGACGAAGGGTCAGCTGGAGCAGAAACTGAAGGAGAGGGAAAACGAGGAAGAGAGGAGCTCGTCCGGTTTGGAGGCCGAATGAGGGAGAGAGAGAGTGAAGTGAGGGCTGTCAAGACCCCCATAAATGCTTGCTTCAAGTCCCCATGCCAAGCCATCATCATTTTCTCTCTCTTCTCTAGCCTTTTCTCCCTACCACTAGGGGTATTTTGGCATTTCACCTTGCACAAATTACAAATCTGACCTTGGGCTGAAATTGGTGGATGGGCCTAAGGATTGGGCTTGGCCATGAATAGGAATGGGCTTGAAATGGCCAAGAATTGGCCCATGGGCTTAGAAGATGAATAGTTGGTTTAGGCCCAATGAGCTCATTTGCTTGGCTTAGGCCCACTATGGTGGCTGTCCCACCTTGGGCCTAAGGCCCACACCGGCTTGGCTCAGCCCACTTCCTCACGGCTTGCTTCCTCGGTCCGAAAATCCCTTTTTCAATTGCTCAACTTCACCTGGCTTGTTCGTCGACTGTTTGATGTAGCTTCATCCAAAGTCCATCCCGACATTCCCGATAATTCGAAGTCCAATCCTAAGTTCTCTTGCCATGTCAATTTCGCCAAATGCCATTTCGATTACAACTCGATCGACGGGTGGCTTGTGAGGATTCACGCGTGACCGACTAGTGCCAAACCACGTTCAAGACATCTCGACGCATGGACGTCCTTGATCGCATGAAATTACGGGGATAGATTCTTATTTCAAAGTACACGACATCGAGGATCGACATAGGGTCGTTCGTGGATTCGATAACGAAAACGGAATCACCCGTCGTTCCATTATGTTCTCGTCGCGAATCGACTTTTAGTCGTCCTTAGAATCGGTCTACCTATCTACAGATCGTCCTCACGTAAATCTCACGGTCAAGTCGTTTTCCCAGGTCGAGTCCTTTAGTCGTACGAGTTCTGTCCTCATTAGCCTTTCCCCTCAAGGTCAGTATCTCAGGAGTGATCAATTCCGAGTGAGATCAACCAACAATGCATTGACGAAATTCACATCCATTCATTCCTCAGAGGACTCGAATTTCAGGATGTCACAGAGAATCAGCCTGCTGTAGAAATTATTGGCTTTAGAATGGGTGAGCTCAGGGGTCTTTCAAGATGGCGCTCTTGTTACCTGGGTATTGGTTTGGATGAGACACTGGTGGACAATGCAGTAGAAAAGGCTGGAATGCTGCTTGTACAGGTTGAGCGATTCATAAGGGCGCTCTCATCTGTTGTGCAGCAGGTAGCCTGTTACAATCTTTGTTATGATTTCTCTACGTTTCTTGATACCTTCTGTTTGCTACTCTTTTCCAAAATCTTGCCCGTCTCTCATCGTGCATATCTTTAGTCATGCTAAATTCCTAAATTTTAAACATGGAGTTGAACTACTTGAGGATATAAGACACAAGATCTTGTGTGCTCAGAATGACATATTATTCTAAGCCAAATAACATTTAATATTTGAAATACAAGCGTTTTCGTTGAGATTTTGAAGAAGATATTGTTAGCTGGGCATTTGCACATGACTTGAACCTGTTTAACAAAGTTTCATCTCGCACCTTTTAAGATCATGATGAAATACTGACAATATCATATTGTTATTTGTTGATATATCATCGTGTATTTGAAGGACCAAAGAGAAATTGCATGACTTTTTTATCTTTGCTTACGGCACCTTGACAACTTAGGGTTTGTTGATACCTTTTCAATTTCGCACATGCTATGCTGGAGACATCCATTCTTTCTTGTTTTAAAATGAAAATATTGCCAGTGTGACCACTGAAATCTAGACAAGCTCAGAATATTGGTAGGATCCTAAATTCTTGAGCCAGCGGTGTAAGCATTTTTTATTGGTTGATAATGTGCATGTTGCTGAAGCTTTTGGTTTTGGTTTTGGTTTTGTGTCTCTTTCAGTTTGCAAATTTCTTCAGCTGGCTTCTGAAATGTATAAAGCAACTTATGTCAGAGCCAAGTGATCAACTTTTAACATACAATAGGTTTGTCTAACTTTTGTCCATCAGGTTCATTCCTTATGGTGAATCCCTATTTACTCTTATGAATTTCGACAGTGAACTTGTTGTCGTGTTCTTGAAGTTTCTGTATGATCAAGATCCTGTTATGCAGCTTCTGGATCTATCCGAGGCAGATGAAGAAATGGACATTGATTTGTAAGTGATTTCCTCCAACTTGTCCAGTTCCTAATTCTAAGTCATTTACAATATGGCACACAGAACCCCTGAATCTTTAGTTAATATGTGTTCATACCTGATGGAGTCACCAAGTGGACTGTTTGGCATTGCCATATACAGAGCTTCCAGTAGAAATGGCTTGTATACTCCCTGAAAGTTAATTATTTTCCCTCATTTCAGTCGACATTAACTTTACTTGGGCTGAGATGTGACATGTCATTATTTTTGATAGAATGGCTACCCATTGAATTAATAAATTTCTTCTCTTGTGCATCATCTGAAGTTCGGCTCCTACTTGGTGTTCTTAATGAATTTCATTCATCTAATAAGAAAATGTTATTGCCTGGCCCTAGTTATGGAATCATATGTATCATTCAGACATGATGACTGGATTCATAATTTGACATAACCTTCTAATTCCAAGTGTGGGCCATCTCTTCATTCGTTGTATCTGAAATTTGGTGAGGCAATGGCTTGGATACTGTGAAGTGTCGACAGCTTAGTATTGCCTTCATGTACTCTAGCAGCAAATTTTGGTGGCCCTTCACTAGGTTGTGCTATCCATTTGTGTGCCAGAGGATTAAAATATCATGGCGTAATGGACCTTGGTCACGCTTTAAATGTCAGAGCGGTATCCTGTCAAGCCTAGTATTCTTTTCATGCACTCTAGTGGCTCACTCATGCCTTTTTGCAATGCGACCAAATTAGTTGCTAAATTCAGAATATCGAAATTGTGAATGACTCCTGGTTTGAGGGTTAGTTCTTCATTTTAAGTCATCTTGCTACCGTCCTCCTAAATACTTCTAAGAGCACAAGAGATGAGGTTGACTCAAGTTAGGGTGCTTTGCTGGAATTTGACTGTGGTCATTCTTGGTCCAGCATATGTTGCTAATGACAGGGTAACGAGGATTGAAATTGACGGGTTGATTGTCGTTTCTCATTGGACTGGAAAGTCTTTTGAAAATCAAATGTAGTTTCATGCGCTTGTCTGCCTTGATGTTTGATGTCAGGTCAATAAGATGTTTTACACATTATTGTTTCAGAGAAACTATGAAGAGAGTCAAAGAATTAGTGCAATTTGGAGGATTTGGGGACAGCAAATATTTGCGAAGGACACTTGCAAAGGAGTTTCAACAGATGGAACACAGGTATCAGCAAAAGAATTGAATGAAATTTAATAGAATCTTGTTCATGCATGGAAGTTCTTACTTGAATGTGTCTTGTTGCTCTTTCATTGTCGATTCTTTGTATTTATGCTATAACTAGATTTTCCATTCACTAGTGTTTTTCCGCATGCTACCTCAGTGGGGAATATATGAACGCTGGGATAAATCGTTGCTGTCATCTGTCATTTGAAGTGATTAATTTTTTCCCTCCTCCAAGTCTGGTCCTCATTGCTGACGAGTGTACCGAATATGAAATTCTCAATCTCTTTGTATGCATAACAGAGGTTTGAGTATGATGGTCCGGCTCCAAAATGGTTTACGTAAACATTGCAATCCTTCACCTAAAACCTTGTGCTTTGGTTTCACCCAACTCATCGTTTAATTGAGCTGAAATATTCATTTCTCACTTGGCTAATTTAGGTATCTTGATAATGTCATTTGTCAGTAGATCTTTCTATCCAAATTCCCGTTACAATAAAATTGTAGCTATATTTTATATTTCCTTGTCTGAGTGGCCAGAACCTTGAGACTATAATGAGAGAAGGAAAAAAAGGAAACCCTCGGGGGTGGGGGTTGTCTTCTGAAGGTTGTACTCAACAATGGTTTTTTACTTACCCTCTACCTAATAATCTAGTGTTCCGTATTCAATCTCAGGTTGATTACTTGACAATGTACATGGAAACTTAACCTGGGTGATCTTATTGGATTGGGCTTTCTGATTAGTTTATGATTATTGTGTGCGATAATGTCGTATCTCATGTTTACTGATTAGGAATAAATTTAAATTTTTACAGTTTCAAGGAAGCTGCCCAGATGCCTTTTTCTACCATTTCAAAAAAGATATGTTGTAAGAATTTATTGCCTCTATTCCGTCTTACATCAGTTTCAGCATCCACCCGATACATTCCAATTTCACTGTCCTCCTATGAGGTATTTACCCTTAATCTGAATCTACAATTTTATCCGGAGATCTGCATGGGCAGAGTACAACTGATTTTTCATGCTAATCGTTTCTTCATATGGCTTTGCAGGATGCCTCTGAATTTGCTTCATCTAATCTGACTCATGAAGTTGGGTTTACAGACTATATTTCCTTCCAATTACCTGACGAGTCTTTTTTAGATGTTACAAACTGTATAGCTGTAGTGAGGGGATCTATGAATGATTCAAGCAATGTGAAGCAGGGAAGACCTTTGGAAGCAATCTTGTTGTGCATCCCTTCTGGTTACCATTGTGTGGATTTGGCTCTATATAAGGTAAAAGCCTGGCATATATTGCTTTAAGAATTTGTGGATGTGGCTAATATATTTTATTTTGAAACAGGACCATCAAATTGTTATGTTGCTAAATAAGATGAATGATACTGGTGAAAATTTGGGAGATGCCTGGATGATGATCTTGCAGGCCAGTGACCTTCCATTTGTGCACATTTCAGGAACCACTCGGGCAAATAACTGGGAGTTGTACCAATTAAAGGTAACTCTTGGATCCTAAGCTTGCATATTGATTTCGTACTCGTGATACGTATAGGACGCTGTTTGTTCTGATATGCGTCAGTTCACTATTTAAAACATTGATGGCAAAAAGAAAATTGCTTTTCAGTTGACTCCTGTTCTTTTCAGTGTTTTAAGAACCGGCTCTGGTTGGATCAGGAACCAGACCTGTCCAGTCTGGTTTCACAGCAGAAACAGTAGTGGTCAAGAACTGGTGGTATTGACCCTATTGTTATCAGGCGTAACTGTCAACTGTTGACCCACAATCCTGTCAACTAGTTTGGACCAGTTCTGGGCATTCAAAATGTTTAAAGGAAGAGTGTTGGAGTTGGGTTGGGGTTTGGAACTCCAACCTCTTGTAACTACCAAGCGTACCAACCATTCACTCCAGTGTCTTCTTGCTTCAATTTGGTGGTGCATTATTATCCATTGACCTTATTGGTTTAATCTATTAGAAAATTAAATGATGTTCTTGAGAACTTGAATGCTGTCATTTGTGCTCAATGAGGCTCTGCCGACTCAGCCAGGCATCTATTAATCTGAACACGTGTAATCTAATAGATGTGGAGTATTCTATCAGATGACATCACATGCAATATGTTAAACCCATTAAACTGGTAGAACACAGTTCTACCAGTTTGACCGGTTGAACCACTTGTCCAGTTTCAAAAACACTAGGAATTTTATTCTTCCTATCTTTTATTTGTATGCTTTCCTCATCATCATGAGAAGCAGCAACTTAGTTTTTCCTCCTATGTGCATGGACATGCTATTTCACGCTTGGGAACTCTGAAGGGTGTTTTGCTTTCTGCCTTACTATAACTGCAAAAGTTCCAACTTATCTTGGCAGTTAAAGCCTTCTACATGTATGTTGGTTAAAAAGTAGGCATGTGGTGTCCCTAATTGATTTTTTATTTTTTTGGTCAGAATGTCCCTAATAGGTAAGAAGTGCCATTTTTGCTTCTATTTTGTGAGAACATTTTTTGCTTGGTTATCTTATTCTCACTCCTGAAACATTAACACAGTGAAACTATGCATGTAGGACTCTATGTTACACCTAGATGTGGAGAATGAGAAGATTCGCAGCATTCCCCATACTGTTGTTCCTCCCTTCTCAGTTAGTGGTAAGAATTTTTGACACCACCATACAACTGAGCTAAGGATTAAACCATTGTCATGCCATCAATTTTATAGTCCTAAATTTTTTTTTCCTTGAGCTTCTTACCATGTCCATCTGCATTTTTGGATGTTTGGAAACTTGTTGTTGCCCATACTATTTCCCTTGTGTATCAATGCTTGATAAACTTGCGAGTGTTTCCCTCTTGTTGACTAGGTAGTGGACTGAATAAATCCTGTCCATGCTCCTTACTACATTTTCACTTAACAGCCTACTCATAAGTTTAAATATGACTGGTTATGACTGGCTTAAGTACAATATGTCTCTTTAATGGACCACTTCATGTTTGTTCCCGCAGTTTGAAGAAGTGCAAACTTATGCTCCAAAGAAGAATATTTTTTCAGTTGAAGAAGTAATATACTAATGCATCAGGTTTTCCCCTAAATTTAAATCTATTGAGAGGTCAAAGTGCAAAAAAGGTGAATCTTTAGAGGCCACACAAGTACAGAGAATATTCTTCTTATGGTAGGTTCACTGCGGTCTAGTTACTGACTGAGAACCTGTACATGTTCATGATGATAGATACTATCATGATATCTAGTGTAGCAAGATACTGTAGAGCATTCATAGTTTACATGCATACCATAGCCTCCCTGGGCAGCAAGGTTTGCTTCCCCGCCTGTGTTTTAGCATAATGCATGTGTTGTACTTTTGCTTTTACCCAACAAAGGTATCTAAACATCACGTTAGTCATGGCCATATATTCAAGAAACGTTGGACTAAAATCAAGTTAATGTTTTTATGGTGACAGCAAGTAGAGGTGTGGCTTGTGTTTTAGCTGCAAGAAAACGGGCCGTGGTCTACATACTGGACGAGGATGAAGATGAAATCTCTGATTCAGAATGACTGTCTGTTCAAGATTTTGTGGTGGCTATGCTCGTGTTGCTCCTGTGGGTGGACCTTTGCTCTCCGAAGCTGCAGACATCAGTGTGAGAAGCAATGCATTTTGGCTTTTGTGACTGAAGCTTTTTGGCTCCGTCCTTGGAGTCTTAATTTATACCTCCCATGTGCCTTTTCTGCTAGGTG
Source organism: Eucalyptus lansdowneana (assembly GCA_017140395.1). Lineage (NCBI taxonomy): Eukaryota > Viridiplantae > Streptophyta > Magnoliopsida > Myrtales > Myrtaceae > Eucalyptus > Eucalyptus lansdowneana. The sequence goes on along the minus strand of CM029487.1, from coordinate 41,554,088 downwards.
GGCATTTGTTGAAGAGAAAATTGGAGTAAAAGGTAACTATTTGTCTACTAATTAGAGCCATGGCTTCAATGTGGTGGCAATCGTCTCCGTGGTATTGCTGCAAGATTTGAGACCCATTCGACAGTACCAAGCTTATGCTTCATCTGTTATAAACAATAACTTTCATGTATAAGAGAACAAATTGCTTGGTGTGGATTATTTATACTTTGGGTTGAGTGGTTCACTCAGTGTAATCGACCATCGAACTTTGCAATGGAGTGTTGAAATCTCTCACCTACATTTAATTTGCTCACACGTCACCATTAAGTGATGCATCCAATCCGATGCACAAAAAACCTTCTTGCGTGGAAGGGCTGCCCTCTGGGATCAATATAATCAACATGACTAGCTGCTAGATATATAGTTTCAAGGTGGTTTTAAAGGACATTGATCATTTTCCAGTCCTAGAGCTTCGGAATCTGCAAATAAATGGTAGGTTTACAATTATGAGATTATGTCTACAATATTTTCAATGGACTTGCGTTTTCTCAACCAAGAATATCACTTAGCCAATAAATTTAATGATGTATAAACATGTAGGAATATTCAGTTTAAATAGTTCAGGAAGTGGAGGAATTGTGGAATGACACACTAAAGATGAAAGATCTTGATACTTAATCCTATTTTATAAGGTTACAATTCCAGTGCAGAACCAACATTAAATTAAACTAACCCTGAGCTGCTTTGCCTAAAAGCTCGTTATAGTAAAAAAATTTGAGGACCGAGAAAACAAGAAGAGGAGGCCGGAAAAATGGGCACGAGGGAACTTAGCATCAAAGCTTGACTGTGTATGCGTTCCGGAAAAGAGCTGCATTGCCACTGGATAGCAGCAGTAGGCAGGACTTATTACATGGGACTCCTTGGATTTGGTCGCAAATCTAATGCATAATAAGTGTAGAATCCAAGTACACCCTTCGAATGATATAACCTTGCGTTCGTTACATGTGATATACCAGAGAACTTTTCTAAAGAAAGATGTTGAAAGAATTGAGTTAGAGACACTTTATGATGAAACAATCAGTCGCTTAAGAAGGCGTTCGGCATAGATATTCTATATACAGGTGAATCTATAGAATCAATGAAATATAACCGCCGTTTAAGAAAAAAATACCATCAATTCTATCAGAAGTAAACAGAGAATCATCTTTCCCTAAAGCGGCATAAGAACTATGAACAAGCCTGGACTTCGATCAGTGGTTGGTCTAACTCCACAAGTCTGCCACTCTCTTCCTGATGAAGTACCCCCACTTGAACACTGCCTTTATCTTGAGCCAGCCAATAACACCTCTGCCGGTACCTCTAACATAACCATTATCAAATAATGGGTCATCAGCCAACCATTGCAACCAATTATCATCTGAATCAATTGATTGGATATTTTCCGTCTTGTGATTGCCTTCAGGAAGAGCAAGTGTCCTACTAGATTGGAAGCTTGAAGTTAATGCATAGGATGGTTCAGAGGGAAGAACATGATCATATCCTGTATAGACCATTTGGCTCAAAGAATTGATCACTTGGCTATTCATGGCATTTGGTAAATCGATACCATGGGGCCGTGTTGGCAATCCAGCAGTAGTACTACCATGATATCTTGGAGGAATCTGAACATTCGAGCGGTCTGCAGACATGATCTGATGTGCAGCAGGACGAAAATTTTCATCAACTGAAATCTTCATGGAGTTTCCAGAATTGGTATTTTGTGGCTGAACTGGCAACGCCAAGGCCATTGCATTAAGTCCTGGAGAAAGAACTTGGACATTAATGTGGTTCATAAACATAGGCCGACGTAAGCACTGGTCTACGAGCTTACAAAAATTCTTGCAATGATTGGTTATGAGCTTTTACTATTCTGATATCATGGAAAGTGCTGCTATTTTTTTTTTTTCTCTTACGCTGCACATCTCTTTAATTTTTCTTGCCCCTGATCTTTGTAATCTTTACGTGCTTCAATTGACAAGGCCCTTTCTAAAATGATTCCAGTCACCATTTGATAAAAATGCACATCTAAACACGTTGCAGGGTGATTGCATCTATTCATATCTACCTAGTGAAGAAAAGAATCTGTTTTCTTATATCTCATAGAGTGATTACAATGAGTATAAATACATGAACAGAGAACCTAAATTAGGTAAGAAACCTATTTAGATAAAGATCCTAAGTTGCCTCTAATATCTATCAATATCTAATTTACAGCAATCAGAATAAAAAACAAATCACATAATATCACGTAATATAATAACGTAATATAATCAGGGAGAAATTCTAGAAGATTTCCTAATACATTCCAACACCTAGTGATAACAATGTCTTGTCAATATCCACTTAGTATCACCTAATTGAAGGTGTTCGCGAGTATCCACCCTCCCCCTCCCCCAATCCCCCTCTCAAAAAAGACACATGTTAGCAACTAATATTTTAGTTGCTTTTCAATTGCTCCGACAAAACACATACATGCATACATACATGTATACATATTTTGGCCAAATGGATAGATTGCATTGAATGAGGCTCATGTTGCAACAATCACAGCTGGACAAACAAACGTCTATATGATTTGGAACCCAAAATCATAAGGATCGGGTACACAATGCTTTTATATATTAAAGCTCAACAATCAAGTGGAAAGTCCTATTTTCATTGTAATTTCACAGGCCACATCTTTGTATGTGCTTAAAGGGAGAGACAGTTTTGTTTTATAGAGCACGTACCTTCAGCAGTGGAGCTCACATTTGCCTGAGAAGCAACCGGACCAACTGGAGCAACAAAGTCTGGTGGAGCCAAATAACGTTGAACATGGTCGAGATTTTCAGTTTGTCCACCAGAGACTTGAGATGAAAATGAGCTTGAGCTATTGTTCCGCATTGAATCAGAAAACGTCTCGCCACTGAACTCTCTCACATCGTTCCAGTTAGCCAAGGCCTTTTTCACGATTGCATCTCTAAGTTCCTGGGAGAAACACACTTGTACATTGCTCAAGCAGGACTAATGGAAGTATTAATCTCCACTATTGACAGGTAAACATTCTGGCTTCAAGCAACTACTCTTTTTGGCAAGTAAAGTTGCATTCCAATGGATGAACTTGTATTCAGGTTAGTACGTGAGTGCAGCACAGAGAAAGAAGAACAATATTGAAAGAACCACAATTCACTTTATGCCAATATCTGCCCATTTCTCTACCACCTAAAGTCAGGTGTTTAACGTGGCCCTTTCTATAAGATCTTCTCTAATCGTGATATCTATTGCTCCGGTATTCCATGTCTTGCTACAATTAGAACTGGTTTGGCAGTCCTGTCCACCCCTTCCTCATTTGCGAGTGTTATTGCGACTTGGGAGGAGCCACTTCCAAACCTTAATGGGGAAAATGACCGACTGGTTTGGCTGGGTCACCCGTTTGGAAGCTACTCTTCAGCTTCTGCTTGGAATCTCCTGAGGACGAGGAAGCCACTTAGTCACTGCTACAAGTTTATTTGGAGCCCCTCTCTCCCTCCTCGTTATCAAACTCACCTGTGGCTGATTACTCGCAATCGCCTACCAACTCAGGTGAGGTTGCTCACCCATGGAAGAATCTCGGATGTGTCTTGTGCATTTTGTTCAATTAGACCGGATTCAATCGATCACCTTTTCTTTGGCTGCTCCATTACTCGCGGCCTTGCGGCCTTTTGGGCAGCGAAGTTTAATCTTCCTTGGAGAAACCAGACCTAGAAAGTGAACCTTTTGTGGGCTATTAATCACTTATCTGATTTAGGATTCCACCAATCAATGGCTAGGTTTTCCTTTGGTGCCTTATGTTATCTTGTTTGGAAGGAGATAAACAATATCATCTTCCGCAACCAACAGCTCTCCCTCCCAGCCATGAAAGCCCATCTAATCAAAGCTGTAAAAGACAAGGCCCTTACATTCTCCAAGGTCCCGGATATCCCCCGCAACAAACGTCTTCAGCTTAGTTGGGGTATCCACCCTTCTATCTTTGAGTAAGCGTTTCGGCCTCCTACTGAAGAGATCAATTGGCCGTCTCCGTTCGTGTTTTTCTTTGCATTGATGATGCTCATGGGTTGCCCCCTCTTCCCCCTTGTTTGGGTGGTTCTCTTTCTCGTCTTTCCCTTGGTCTTTCAGTCGTTGTTGTTGCTGCTTCCAGTTCACCCGGCTGCTGCTTTCATTTGGTTGTATCCTAGTGTTGTGGGGTTGTATTTCTGCCCTCCCTCTTCTTTTTTTGGCATGCTTTCTGCCCTGGCTGCGCTGTTCGTCAGCCTCTTTTAGCTGCCTGTTTCTCTGTTTCCTTTATCCCTCTAGCTCGGGTTGGCACCCTTCCACTCGAGTGGTACTCTGACATTCTGAGTGCAAGTTTTTGGTGCCGGCTCTTCCCTGCTGTTCTTTGTATGGCCTCCTGGCTCTCTAGTCTATCTATAATACTTACCTTTTACCAAAAAAAAAAAAACATGTAATGCAGAGTACAATCAAGGCAAGGGTTCTCAATGTAAAGATGCAAAGTTGATCGAGAAAGGACCAGTGAAGAAATAAAGCATGCATCAATATGTATTGTGCAAGTAATTAAGATCTCGATAGTTATAAACTTGGAAAGTAATGGTTGTGACGGGAATGTGTTAATCATTCAAACTACAATTTGTTGATGAGTGCCTCAGATTCTCATGGACGAAACCGAATTAACTGCTGAAAGTGGTCTTCAACTTACTCAATGCAGAAGGCCACTTAAATTTACAAGGTCACTAACCTCAACTTTGTTTCACAAAGAGCGCAACCCCAAAATCACTCTATTAATAGAAGGTCTCTATTATGATCTAAACGTAGCATCTATATTTTCTTTTTATTCTCTCCACAGGAACTTCATTTTACTTTTATGATCAGAAAAGAAAAGAAAAGAAAAGAAAAGAAAAACAAAGCCTCTAGATGACCAACTCCTTGTTTCAAGTTTCCATATCTCTAATCAATTCTAACACATACTAAGCCACAGCTACAGGTAAACATCAAAATAGTGATTACATAGAAAATATGGGCCAAATTATTCAAATTCCCCGTGATGGTGTGAAGCGAGTGAACTGGCTTGACAAAACTGAGTGGGAACACCTTGGTTACTTACCTTCTCTTGGGCAGAAAGTCGAGGAGTAGCAAAATATTCCCTGTCTTTGACTAGGCCGATTGGTTGACCATCGTGTTGAATACAACACCATGCTTCGTCACGCCATCAGGATAGTCCAAGTAAAGTTTCCACTTTGTTTTGCAAGTCTTTGCATGGCGTATCAGGCTATCCCACTTCTTCTCTGCTATGCTCTTTCCAAGAATCTATAATGAGTGAACACACAGGGCTTACATTCTTGGCAGTCAATCAAGCCCTAATTGGGAATCATTAACTAAGTGCTGACCTCTCTCAGTTTCTTGGGGTTCGTGAACAGTTGCAGTAGAAAGTCTTCCACTTTATATATTCCAGCATCACTCAGATTTTGGTGAGATATCCCACCTTTGGCAACGTTCTCCAACCTCCAAACCTCATCGTCAGATGCGGGTGGATGATGTTTCATGTATGCTGTAAAATGAAGAGCACATATACAATAAGGTCCCAGGCACTATTAGATTAATTTGTAGAAGAAAACTTCTAACAGTCTTGCAATCTCTCCCTGAAACTGATTTAAAGTGTCGACATTTACTAATAACAATCAAACCGATTGCTTCTTGTTTATCAGAATTTTCTTTCGAGTTGTAAAGGTCCACACGAAATGAAGCTCTAGATTAAAAAATTGAAGACTCAGGATGTCCAAAATCATGTTTATGTTTAGTCATAAAGGATAAGGTTTATATACTGTAGAAAGACTATGAAGGACCTACCTTGCCCTCTATGTTCCTTGACTTGGAAGGCGTCTGTTTTTACTTCTCGGATTCGTGTGTTCCCACAACAACCCGTTGCCACCTTAAGCCCTATCCTGAATCTTTTACTCCTATTCCAACTGGAATTGTCAGTAAAAATCAGTTCTCCCATCTCCCCAACACCTTCCTTGAGCTTCACTACGAGATCTCCAGCCAAAAGCGGCCTCTTTCCTTCACGTTGTTTAACCACGTGGCTCTCAAACTCTTCTTGGGTCCAGTTATCCTCATCGTCTTTGTTGAAGTCACCTTCGAGCGCGACGACGTCCAACTTAATGGAGGATTCCAGGCCTGATCTAACTACATCCCCTGTATTTGAATTGATCAAGGCAACGGAAATGTGAGCAACCCCCACTCCTTCTAGTTTCTGTCCAGTAAATAGGGAATCTGACAGTTTGGTTCGAATTTGAAGCCGTAAGTCTCTCACATCATTCTCTCCCGTAGAATTAGCATTAGCCCTGCATTCTCTCCAGAAACCAACCATCAGAAATAGGAATGTGTATAAAAACGGAAAATTGGAAAAGTAACGACAAAGAGAGACAAAATACCCAACATCCCACTTGGACAGGTCTTACTGCCGAGGAAACTACAAGGATAAATAGACCCGTCGTTTTATTTGTTTAATAATGCACAATTTAAAAAAATGAAGTAAAATAAAATAAAATGTTCCACTGGCAAGCTACAAGGATTATGTTCTAAATTGAGCATTGACACTTTGGTGCACAACCGAGTCATTGTGGCATGACACTCACTGAGAGCTCAGACTGCCTGCTTGGGGTGGTAGTGGTAGGTCGGACCATTATTCCCCAAAACATCAAAAATGCATAACCTGTCAACACTACACAGAAAGCCTTTCTCAACAGCATCACGAGGGAAGTGCATCCATACCTTGCACGTTGGGGAGAATGAATGTTTACAAGCTCCACTGCTTCCATCTGTTCAAAACCACCAACAGCAGAATTGCCAAAGTTGGAGACTGCAAAAAAAGAAGCAGGAGGGATACAAAACCAATCCATTCCATCAAAGGGTGTTGGAAAACCTATGCTGTGGCTCTTTCCGAAAAACAACTTATCAAACACCTTATTGAGCTTAGTTCTTCATGCATATTTGAATTCACTGTCTTTTACCAAACAGCAGTTGTCTATAAAACTCATATGATCAATCCTAAGCATTTTCATTTTCTCCTTCCATTCCATGTCCATGAAAATTTTTTCATGTGCTTTAGAATGGTTATGATTTAGCTTTAGGTGATAAAGCCACAGTTGAAACTGTTATTGAGGAGAATGAATGGAGATGGCCTCCAGCAAGGTCTGATGATCTGCTTGAAACTCAGATGGCTTTGTGTGGGTTGATCGCTCAAACTCTGGCTCTATAGACAGTGTGGTATTTACTGGATCATCTAGGGGCTCTTTCTCTATAAAGGAGAGTTGGAAGCTAGTGAGGAAATGGGGGAACAAAGTGACTTGGCTTAGGCTTGTATGGTTTATGCCTAATATGACAAGACGTGGGTTTAGAACATGGCTAGTGAGTCGTAATAATTTGCACAAAAGGACCTCCTGTGTCAAGATATAAGGCTTTCCTATTATAACAAGTTGTTCAAAAGGATCTCCCGTTCTTCCTGTTGAGCAGGGATGCAAGTCGGCCCTAGTAAGTGGACAGTATGGAGTGGAAGGCCCTCACTCAACGGATATAAGTTACTCTATGGATAACAGGTTGATCTTCCCCAAGAGTTCACATTGAGAAGAAGGTTTGGCACCTCAATTTCGGCTGCCTATGTGGGACATTATGCTGTAACAGACTTGTATGGAAATTAGGCCTTCCCATATTTTTCTTTCCACAGGTCGCAACGAAATGAATATTTACTTATAGACAAAGGAGATTGTGCGAAGTTTGTGCTCGATGAATGCTGTTAAAACTATCAGAATAAAGCAATTAGTAAGTTCATTCTATCACTTCATGACATGCAGATAAACAACTCATACCTAAAGTGTTGATGAAGATATGTCTGAAAAAGTAGAAATTTTATAAACTTGTTTATCTTACCAATCTCTGAGAATCATTCTCTGAGCGCATCTGTGGCACTAAATCTTTGAGAGCATTCCAGATGCAACTACACCATAAAAATTGATACCATGAACAACTGCTGTCTTGTGGACTTATTCATAACAAAAAAACAAAAACCCTTGACATTTAGTTACTTGTACAAATGAATGTCAGATCTAATTACTGTATATACCATAAATACCAGCCTCATCAAATGCATTCCTTAATCTAACTCGACATAAAAAGTCAACATAAAGCTGGAATACAAATTTATCCAGTGCTTTGATAACAGAAGCAAGAAATGTTGATTAGCTGCTATCTCCAAAGCACCGTCCTTTCAGTGATTTACAGAAAAAGGTATGCGCAGGTATTACACTTTGCTGAACAGAAATTTGGATTTTTGGCATTAATACTATGGTGAGACAATAGACATGGAAATTCTTGTGCAGAAATCAGTTTATGCAGATATGATACTGCCAACAAACCAAATGAAATATAATCACCTTTGAAAATATTCGGCCCAGTCAGATTTAGCACGCTCCAGCTCTTCTTTGAACTGTCCAGCAAAGAACGCAATAGCAAATAATTACATAAGCAAGAGCCATCTGTCACGTAATCATCACATTCAAGTTTCACATCACAGGTATCTTCATTTTCCTCCTCCTACATTCAAAAGGTCATTGACCACATTTTCCAGGATTCAAGGCGACAGTTATGTCCAGGGCACTTCATCGAAAATTTGTATCTTTTTGTGATCCATACTGCCCAATACAACATGAAAAGCCTAAAGCATGTTCTTAGTGCAATTGCTTCCTGGGAAAATCCTAGAACATTCAGCGGGTCATTTTCACCACTCAACCAATAATTCTCTATACATCTCACGGCAATTTCTCACGCGTCTAACCACTTCTAATCAAAGAGATAAGGAATTGAAATATAATAAGGACTGTATTTCGCATGTCCAACTTAGCTAGTTTACTCATCTTACCATACTCCGCAGATCCTCCTTTGTCAAACAGCAAGTCAAACAGCAACTCGGCACGGGATTCATTTCGGACCCATTCCATGCTCGACTGCATGAACATCAGCACAAAATTACAAGCGAGGTAGGATATTCTAGACAACAGGATAGCAAAGTACCCTGGTAACGATAACAGCTCACTTGCTAGATAAATGATTCTGGCAGAATTCAGCTCGAATAAGGAGGAAGCACAGCGAGTGGCCAATGCGAAATCACCAAACAGATTCGAGACGACGACATTCGAGGTCTTTAGTACTTCGCATCTGAGCAACAGCACAAACCCACCAACAAAGAACTGAACGAAAGCGATTTAGGACGGTCATGAGGCAAAAGCTTATCGATGGCGGGCTTTCACCATATCTCTCATTTCAAGAATGGTCAACTCAAGAACCCTTCATTGAATCTCCCTCAAGTAAAGCTAAAACTAACGCAAGATCATCAAACAGTGGACCAAGCATCGAAACGTTAGGAGGGTACGGCGAGCTTACTCGATCGGAGGGAAGCATGGCCTCTTGTGTTGACTTGGTTGACCTGAAGATGAAGAGGGAGGCAAAGCTCTCTTTGGCTTCCCCATGGCTTTTCCCTTCTCGTTTCTGGAGCTCAACGAGAAGCAAGAAAATGTCTGGTTACTGAAAAAGCGCAGCAGAGAAAGAGAGAGAGAGAGAGAGAGAGAATCAGCAGTTCATCAACGAACTCAAGCTCCTGTAATGAGTGCGTCTCTTTTTGTTTATGTCTGCAGTACCTCATTTTCCGCGAAATGTGACCATGCATTTCCCCGAAACGTTGCCGATCTAGATTTTATTTATTTATTTAAATTTTCTCCGATTTTAGCAATTTGCTCCCTTATATCCATATGAAATTGCGTCGACTTTTTTTTTTTTTTTATCATCTTCTTTTTCCGGCTTTAGCCAATTAATTAATTAAGCTATTTTTGCCTTCAGCGTGAGTTTGAGGTAAATCTATTCTACCCAATCTTTTATCAATAAGGGACATGCTTGAAATTATGTTAAAGATAGGTGTATTAGAAATTCTAAAACTTATTACAAATGTATAATTGAGTCCTAAAGTTTCCAAAAACGTAATCAAGTCTTAAAATTTGTTAAATTGATGCAATCAAGTCATTCATTTAACTAAGAAAATTAAAAATGCTGACATGTCATTTTCTTCTTTATTTTCTTTCTCCTACGTGACATTTTTATAATAATTAGTTTTTAAACATATCTTACTTAAATTAGATTAAAAAATAAATAAATGCTAAGGTTTTATTCTAAAAAAGAGCCGGAGATCAAAAAAAAAAAAAAAAAAAAAAAAAAAAAAAAAAAAAGGGCCATAGGGTCCTCGCCGATGGGTTGTGGTAGCCCCGATCGTTGTGAAAAATCTGCACTGGAGTGATCATGCATAACCTCCAAAAGCTCCTCATCATCTTGCAGCAATGCCTTCTTCCTCAACATAATGAAGGAGGACATCTGCACTCTAATGGAGAAATGAACATTGCTGATGATTCTGTCAAGTGAAGATGTTCCTCCTCCATGAAGTGCCCCATTTCTTTCCTTCTGGATGAAATAAATTGCTGCACCAGCCTATAAAACAAACTCACCCAGCCTCAGCGAACTCCGGCCCTACGAAGGTGCTTTTCTTTTACCCCTTTTTAATTTAAAATCTAATGTAAGTAAGATTTGAGGAAGAAAATAATAATGAATGTCACGTCAGCATTTTTCGTGATGGAGTTAATAGCACTCGATTGCATTAATTTAACAGGTTTTAAGATTTGATTGTATTTTTTGAAAGTCTTATGACTCATTTGCATTTTTATAATAAGTTTTAGATTTTTTTTTTTTTGGTAAAGGAAGTTTTAGAAGTTGCAATGCACTTAATCTAATATCGATTAAAAAGAATTCCATCGATCACTTCCAATCACGTGCTTTCTCTTGTATGTGGCCAATTTTATTATAATAATGAAAAAAATGAAAATAATAATAATAAGAGTTAATATCACAAAAAAATTCAAACTAATACATACATGATATATTTACCCTTCATACTTTCCACTAAATTTTACCATCAACTTACTGAGGTGGATAATACATGACAATTGACGGGTGTACCGATATAAAGTTTTACTATCCATTTGTCACGTATATATCGCTTGAGTTTTTTTTTTTTTGTATTAATCAAATTTAATAGAAATTAATATATGGTAAATTTATTATAAATGTATTAATTTTGGATTAAATTTGTTACATTTATATCAATTTTGAGTTTTTTAATCAAAAATTTAATTTTTGATAAATTTATTGTAGATATAGCAATAAAAAAAATTTTGCAATAAAAAATTAATTTAAAATAAATTTATCATATCTACTAGTTTGGAATTTTCCTAATATTAACCCTAATAATAATAAGACAAAGAACGCGTTTGGATTAGTATAAGGAGGGAGTTATAAATTAAAGATTTGTAAACCTAACCAAGGGAAGTGGCGATTTTGTCGACGCCAAAGGCTGCTTGGCTTTATGGTGTACGTGGCCAATCTTGCAGTTCAAGCTTCATCCTCTTGACGCGTTTATGTAACACGGTGACGTCCCAGGTGACGCGAAAATATTTCAACAAAGTCCCAAAATTTATTCAAAATTGACATTGAGCCCATCATCAAATAGAAGATGTGCTTACGAGGACTATTACTAGCAATTTTGCCCGGAGGAATTCCTTCTATAATGGTACTCTAATATTTTATTTATTTTGTCTCTTTTTTCAAAAAGAGAAAATTATAAAATTTTCCTTTTCGATAATATAAATTTATTAATGCACTCTCGACTCACGTAAACAAACAAGGGCAATTTTTATTTTTTATCGGTTCTACTTTAATTCCACTCTAACACTTACTCTCAAATTTTTACCATGCTTCCTTACAAGGCGCGGGAGTCGAAATCCACTTCTGAAATGAAATCGTCCCCACCCCAGACAAGGGCAATTTCAAGCGGCTATACATGGGAGGCCATTCGACTTTTTTTTTTTATAAAGTCAAGGGAGGTTAAAGTTAAAATTGGACAAAATCTAGAGTTTAGGCTGCTATGGATGCTATTGCTTTAATATTTTATAAGTAATCTTTTCTCTTTGGTCGGCTTTTCAAGGTTGACTATTCTTCCATCTCGTAAAAAATGTGCGCGTGCGAATGACACCTGCTGCCGCACTCCGATTCCAACCTTAAAGTCTAGGGAATGACCGAATATTCCCTATAAAATAAAGGACAAAACCTCCAACCGATAATAGCTATCATACGAAAATGATAAACCTTTCACCGAATGAATATAATAACAAAGTTCGGAGTGCCGTGAATTAATGAAAATGAGAGTTTTATGACTCGTATAATAGCCCTTACTCAAGTAATCTAAATTATTTCTACCCATAAAAAAAAAGTAATCTAAATTAGGATCCCACGCTATTCTAAATTGCTCTTTACGTGGTTTAGTTAAGTTTCCTTATTCATGACTTGAAACAATATTGAATGGGGCGAGTAAAGCCTTGACCGGGGAAGTGACAATCACCACTTCTATGGAATTGAGTAGTGAATGAAGCAAATTTTGTATCAAATATGTGGCACACCAAGTTAGCAAAAGTATCACATTTAAATTGCATGGAACACTGCGGCCACACTTCAGTAGGTGATGCCATCTAGAGAACTACATCCATTCTAGTTAAACCCTAGAAATCATATCTGTCACAGTTAAGCCCCAAAATAGAGCTGATTAGCAAATATATATCATCTTTTAATAGATAAGTCGATCATGTGCATCGATTAAATATCAATACATAATATCCAACATGATTTGAAATGATTCACTCATATGATCATTTTCAATGTATATTCAAAATAACACCACCTTGAAATGTCTGGCCAATACCGGATCCAATATTATAAATATAACATGCCTCAAAATAATTTTACCATTCAGTAACAATGCGACACAAGTTTCATCCCCTTTTCAGAAATTTGCACCCTCACAAATAGCGGCTAAACTCACTTGGGCCAAGAAGCCCGTTTAGTATTGAATTTACGAAATTGCCCTTCGATACTTGATTTTGGTTCCATGGGCCCAAAAAGTACCCCGAATGGTCCAACAATTACATAAAGCCTTGAAACATCCAAAAAAAAAATGCTCAATTTTTGCAGAAAATACATCCATTTTCCATAAAACAGATAGAAATTGGATTCTTTTTTCCAAACTTCAATCGTACCAGTGTATTTTCTTCAATAATCTCACAATCCTTTAAAAGGCTGCCGCTTATAATTTCATACGACCAATATTATCGGATCAACTAGATAAATTTTGGATGTCTATATATTCATTGTTTAGTAACATTCACAATCCTAATAATTTCGAAAAAGTAACAGAAATATTCAATATTTCCGAAAATCATGAGGAATTTACATATATATTTCATGAGCTTGATAAAAGAAGATAAAGTCACGGAGGGATCTAGAGCAATAAACTTACATACCTAGAATTTTCAATATTATTTGGAAGTGCGATAATCCAGCCGTTGAGCACTTATTTGAGTCATCCCATGCCTAATCCTGAAGTCATTCTTCTACATTTATTTTAGCAATCGATGCTTCCTTTTATTAAATTCTAAGTTAATACTTTTTTTATTTTTCATATATACACGGTCTTTCTATTTTTTTTATTGATTAATCAATTAAGTTGTTATTACTAAATACATCGTTACCAAAACTTGGAATTAAATGTGAAAGTCAAATGTACTCAAAATCTCGCTCTCCATAAGCCAAATTTATGGCACCTTCACTCACCGTACTGTTAGATAATATAATATAATTTGATTACAAGTGAAGCATCATGACATCGTAAATTTATGTGTAGTAATCCTGAATTGTCCTGATAGTAGTCTGAATGCCTAGCTTGCAAAATTTTCTGGAGGCAACTCTATGGGATTTTATGACCATATATTATACGCTATAACCGTCGTTGAATTTTTGTTCTTTTTAAGCAATAGTAAGATCTGAGTAAGGGGGGGGAAGAGTTGAATTAGTGTGATATTATTGATCTGTAAGTCAAATTTCATCATTTGATTAACCTGTTTCACATGTAGTGGTCAGAATTGTTAGAGATATCTTAGGATGTTAGAGATATTTATTTTCCTAATTAATTTATAATTGATTTGATTATGATATTGTAATATTCTATTGCTTTAGATAGTTGCCTAGACTAGCCTATAAATAGGCTCTTGTATCATCAGTCTTATACACACTGAAATATACAGAAATTCATTCTTCCACTTTATTCTGTCATGGTATCAGAGCGAGGTTTTGTCTAAGAGAGTGGTCGCCATTGTCGCAGCATCTTGATCTACCACGGAGAGAAGCCACACGTCAGTCGTACTACAGGACTACTGACGACCACCGACGCCGTCGACTGCAGGTGGAAATTTCGAAAACAATTCTTAGAATTTTTTTTTTTTATCGAAAACCACATATACAGGTTCTACATTCCCATACGAGTCCAGAACAGCAACGAACGTCGGCGGAAAGTACTCCACGCGCCCTCACGCGCCGTCCAAAGCCTCTGCGCATGAGATCCATGCGCCCACGACGCCGGGGAGTCAGCTACGTGCCCTCACGCGCCGGTCAACCCTCTACGCGCGTATTAGTGACGTCAGCCCACGTCATCTCGTCGCCGATTGTCATTGACCGACGTTGACCCGACCGGTTCGCAGCGTTTTCCGACTGGTTTAGCTATTTTCCAACCAGTTCTCGGAGTCTTTCGACCAGTTTGGTCATTTCCCAACCAGTTAGCTCCTTTATCTGTCCGGTTCGTGCAGTTTTCGAGCAATTTTAAGGTGTTTTCGACCGGTTCAACCAGATTCCAACCGGTTCAGTCAGATTCCGACCGGTTGGCAGTGTTTTTCGGCCGGTTCAGCCAAATTCCAACCGGTTCTTGGCATTTCTAGACCGGTTCTTGAGGTATTTCATCGTTCTAAGTCTATTTTTGGCCTTATTTTCTTTAGATCAGCTCTACAAATATCAGTTTTTCTCAAATTCATCAAAGAATCGATTGAGTTTACTAGTATATCGCCTATCATGGACAAGTTAGAAGTCTCAATGCCAATTCAGACCATCCTAAATGGATCAAATTATATTTTATGGGCTCAAGAAATGTCTAGTTTTCTAAGGGGACGTAAGCTTTGGCGTTATGTCACTGGAAATCTTCGCGAGCCTTCTCAAGCCGTCGAAGAAGATGACGATACATTTGCTGGACGATTGGAAGAGTGGGAGAGCAAGAATCACCAGATACTTACGTGGTTTCGAAATACTTCGATTCCATCCATCAAACTTCAGTTTGGTCGTCTAAATACAGCAAAGGAAGCCTGGGATCTTCTTGCTGGTCGTTATTCCACATCAGACATTGCTCATCAATATCAACTGTTAGGGAACTTACATCGCATGCGTCAAGAGACAGGTCAGTCTATTAATGACTTTCTTTCTTCAATGCATGCTACCTGGGACCAGCTAGCTTTATCTGAACCAACATGGGATTCGACTATTGATGCTCGTAAGTTTGCTGAATATCGTGATCGTATGCGGGTTATGCAATTTCTGATGGCTCTAAATGATGAGTATGAACCTGTACGAGCCTCACTTTTGCATAAGGATCCTTTACCTCATCTTGAGGTAGTTGTTTTAGAGTTACTAACGGAGGAAACTCGCCTTGCGACTTTAAAGGCACAACGTGCTCCACTGGTTTCCACTCCTATAGATGCAGTGCTTGCTCCTTCTGGCTCATCCTCATGGCGCAAACCTTATTGTACGCACTGTCGTCGACCTGGTCATCGTGCATCAAACTGCTATCAATTGCAATCCAAGCAACCTACAGGAACAAACAACCGATCCCGTTTTCGAGGTGCAGCTGCACGCCGCCCATCCACTGCTACTTCTATCATAGAGGATTCTTCTACTAGCTCGTCTGTCACGCTATCTTTAGACGATCTTCGATCCACAGTTCATTCCATTCTTCAAGAAACCGGTACCTCTAGTTCTTCTACTCTATCAATCACTCCAGGTACTCATGATTCATGGTTCTTTGATTCTACGTGTTGTAATCACATGACTTCTCATTCCAATTTATTCAAGTCAAAATCATATAACTCACAAGCACCTATTATTCACACTGCTGATAACTCTCAAATGATAGTTAATCATACAGGAAACGTTTCAACATCCACATTGTCCTTACCTGATACTTTTATGGTTCCCAATCTCTCTTTAAACTTGATATCTGTGGGTCAGCTATGTGAGCTTGGTTTTGATATTCATTTCTCTTCGAATGGTTGTCGTGTGCAGGATCCACGGACGGGATAGACAATTGGGACAGGCCGTAAAGTGGGACGGTTGTTTGAGCTTGTTTCCTTAAAGCTTCCCAACTCCTTCACTGGTTGTGCTGCCACAGTTTCATCTGAAACTTGGCATTCTCGTTTAGGTCATCTTTCTTTTTCTCGTCTAAGTCATTTGCTTTCAAGTGGTCATCTAGGTTCTGTTGACAATAAAACCTTTGATTGTCTATCTTGTAAGTTAGGAAAACATCATGCTTTACCGTTCAATATTAGTGAGTCTCGTGTCTTATGCTCCCTTTGATCTAATTCATTCGGATATTTGGGGACCATCTCCTACTCCCACTATGGGAGGCTCTCGTTATTTTGTGATTTTTGTTGATGACTATTCGCGTTATACATGGCTTTATCTCATGAAAAATCGATCTGAACTTACCCATATCTATGGCAATTTTGTTGCCACGATCAAAACACAATTTTCTCGAGATATCAAGGTTTTTCGTACTGATAATGCCATGGAATATAAGGATAGAGAGTTTCTTAAAATTCTTTCTCAGAATGGTACTATTATTCATCGTTCTTGTTCAGGAACTTCCCAACAAAATGGTCGAGCAGAGCGTAAACACAGGCATATCTTAGATACTGTACGCACTTTTTTAATCTCAGCATCTTGTCCAGAACAATTTTGGGGGGAGGCCTGTCATACTGCTATTTACACTATTAATCGTATTCCGTCACCTATTATAGGTAACACTTCTCCATATGAGCGCTTGTATGACAATATCCCTAATTATAGTCTACTTCGAGTTTTTGGTAGTGCATGTTTTGTGCATCTTCTTCCAAATGAACGCATGAAGTTAGAACCTCGTGCTCATCTATGTTGTTTCCTTGGCTATGGCATTGAGCATAAAGGGTATAGATGTTGGGACCCTATATCCAATTGACTTCGTGTGTCTCGCCATGTTACCTTCTGGGAACATAAAATGTTCTCATCTTTACATTCTTTTGCATCTTCTCCCACTATTCCAAATGTTCGTTTCTTCACAAATCCTTCGTTGAACCTGTTCCCCGAAGATGCCACTCCTACATCTTCCTCTCGTCGAATTGTCCTCTCCAAATCTTGATGCGTATCTCTCGGAAATCCCACTTCAGCAGCTCCCGATATGTCTCGTGCCATCCGTGGATCCAACTTTGGAAGTTCCTTCTTCTGTTCGTCGCTCCACCCGTGTAAGTCAACCTTCTGTTCGGCTTCGTGATTTTCATTGTTATTCCACAATTGCCTCTTTTCACGAGCCTCGCACATATAGAGAAGCTCGTACTAATCCTCTTTGGCAACAAGCAATGGCGGATGAGTTGCAAGCATTAGAACACTCTCATACTTGGGATTTGGTTGATTTGCCTCCTAACAAGTCGACTATAGGCTGTAAATGGGTGTACAAAATCAAAACTAAGGCAGATGGTATAGTGGAACGTTATAAAGCTCGACTAGTAGCAAAAGGCTTTACCCAGGAGTATGGCATTGATTATGATGAGACGTTTGCTCCAGTTGCACGTGTTACTTTTGTTCGTAGCCTTCTTGTTGTCGCTACTATTAAGCGATGGCCTCTATTTCAAATGGATGTCAAAAATGCATTCCTTAATGGAGATCTCATTGAAGAAGTATATATGGAGCCACCTCCTGGATATACTCATACTCTTGGTAAAGTGTGTCTTCTACGTCGAGCATTATATGGACTAAAACAGGCTCCTCGTGCGTGGTATTCTAAGTTTAGTTCTACTATGGAACGCCTTGGATTTGTATACAGTCCCTATGATAACGCTTTATTTGTTCAATGCACATCTCGTGGGAGTATTTTGCTACTATTATATGTGGATGACATGATTATTACTGGCGATGATCACGAAGGCATTACAAAACTACAGCTGTATTTGAGTCAACAGTTTGAAATGAAAGATCTTGGACGCCTCAGTTATTTTTTAGGGTTGGAGGTTGCTTCTGATTCCTTAGGCTATTATCTTTCTCAAGCGAAATATGCCACTAATCTTCTTTCTCGAGCTGGACTTACTGATAACAAGACTGCTACCACTTCCATTGAAAATAATGCCAAATTTGATGAAAAAGATGGGACTCCTCTTCCAAACCCTACACTTTATCGACAGTTAGTTGGTTGTGACATCCAAAATTTTGGGTTTTAATTTCTATTGGATAAATAGGGCAATTTTCGTTCAATTGAAGCCACGGATTGTGAAATTGGGATGCAAGTGGGCTACATTGGTAAGGAAAAATACCAATTGGAAAGATGAGGTGTTGGATAAATTAATGGGGGCCAAATTGATTTAATTCAAGAGGAATTAAGGCTCAATTGGAAGGAAAACCTAGCAAAAATTCGAATGCCTAATGGGCTATGTATTTTGACCTACCTAAAGGCTTCTAGAAGGGGCAATTTTGTCTAGAAAAAGGTGGGTAGTGGACAGCTGGTGGTTGACATAAGAGAGAGAAAGAGAGTGAGAGAAAAGAAAGGGAAATTTGGTTTTTCTTCTCCCTTCTCTCCTCCTCCGTCGACGGATCCCCCCTTCTTCCTCTTCGGTTGCTCGGCACCATGGAAGCCGAAGAAGCTGAAGCAGAACAGCAACTCCGCTCGTCGCCGCTTCTCGCCGCCATTGTTGCCCACCGAAGTCGGAGCCGCCGCCGCTGCTTCGCGGCCGTCCGCGCGCCCTCTGCCCTCTCTCCTTCCTCTGGTTCGAACAGAACCGACTAGCAGGAGCAGAAGCAACGATCGGCGTTGCTTGAAGGAGCTGCAGTCGCGCCGCACGCCGCCTTGCCGCCACACGCCGTTCCCGGCCCGCGTCACCTCGCCGTTCGCCGTCCCGTGCTCCGCCTGCCTCGGCCTCTCCCTCGCTCAGCCCTCTGTTTCAGCAACGTTTCAGATCTGGTGGAGCTCCGTCGGAGCCGTCCACCCCTCCTCCGGCCACCGTGAAGCCTCGCCTTGGTTCGGTTCGGCCCCTCCGTCCATTTCCGACCCAACCCAGCTCCGGATCCGCCCTCCTTCGCCCTTAACCAGCCGCGCACAAAGAGTGCAGAAAATGGGTTTGCAGTGAGGTTTTGGCCCGTTTTGGGCCGTTTCCAGGCCCCGAACCCGAGGCCCGCTTTGGGAAGAATTGTTCCTCGCATCGCCGCCGTCGGATTGATCCGATTTGCGCGCGATTTGGTGAGTAATCTCACTAATCAATCCAGGATTAGTTGGCTAATTATGCTTTAGGTTGGTTTAGTTTTAATTAATTATGTTTAGGTTGTTAGATTAGAATTAATTAGCAATTATTAGTCAATTGTGATGCGATTTAGATAAATTGATTGCGTAATTAGCAAGTAGACGTGGTCTACTATTTATTGAAGGAATCTCGGGAATTTTCGGACGCCTAATTGAGCTTCAATTTGATGATTCGGGCCTAAGTGAGATTTTTGGCATTTAAATATTAATTATCGGAATTAAATTAAATAATTATTTATTTTCCGAAAATTTGAGGGAGATGGTCTGGAATCGGAATATTATGCTGATGATCGTGGCGAAGTCCGTTTATTTGATCGGACTTTATTTTAAGCTAAATTGAATTTTTAATATTAATTAATTTTCGAAATTAATTAAATAATTATTTATTTCCTGAAAATTCAACTGGGATGGCCCGTGACCGGAAAATTATGCTAATGACCGTGGTGAAGTCCGTTTATTTAATTAGACCTTATTTTGAGCTAAACAGAATTTTTAATATTAAATAATTAATTGTCGAAATTAATTAATTATTTATTTATTTTTCGGAAATTAAGTTTGAGATGGCCGATGACTGGAATTTCATGCTGATTGTCATGGTGTGGTTCGTTTATTTATTCGAGGCTTAATTTGTGAGAAATTGATTTATTAGTGATTTTAGGATTTATTCCTAAATTGAATAATCTTTGGTTATTACTTGAAGAATAACCGGGCATCGGTTGATAATGCCAATATATTGAAAAAGTTGCCAAGTGGGGCCGTGATGCCACTACATGCCGAGTGGGGTCGTGATGCCACTACATGCCGAGTGGGGTCGTGATACCACTACATATAGCATTGCCGAGTGGGGCCGTGATGCCACTACATATAGCATTGCCGAGTGGGGCCGTGATGCCACTACATATAATATTGCCGAGTGGAGCCGTGATGCCACTAAATCTAAGAAAATTGCTCGGTGGGGTCGTGATTACCACTTATAATTAAGTTGTGTCCTAAGGACAATGATTCATAATTGGAAATTAAATTGGAATAGTTGAAATGACCGGAAGTGGTCATGTTGACATGTAATCGACTAGGTCGATTGATCGTTGCTTTGATTTGACGTCGTGAATTGATTGACTGATTGGGAATGACCATGAGATGGTCTGATTGACTTGTAATCGACTAGGTCGATTGATCGATGATTCGATCTGAGTGTGACTTGATGTGATTCATTGCCTTGGTTGGATGTTGTGAATTAAATGATTGAATGGAGATGATCATGAATGATCTTCCTGGCATATAATCGACTAGGTCGATTTGATCGATGCTTCGATAAGTGATCTGATTGCTTGGGGTGCCTATTATGAATTGTACTAACTTGCAGGTGGGATATGAGGCCAAGGTACGTCTTCTGCTCTATGCGTGTATAGGCAGCCTATAGTATAATAGTTTACTAATTGGGCTTAGTGGGGTAGAACTCGCTGAGACGTAGTCTCATCCCAGTTTGGGGAAAAACATTTCGGACCCCGTTGAGGAGCCGAGGAGGAATCGAGAAGGAGAACTCGGAGGTGAAACCCGAGTAGAAAGACTTTTGGAAGAAGAAGATAATACCGAGAGAGATTTTGAGTATGACCTCGAAGGGATTGAGATTTCATCTTCTTTTGTGAACTCCAATTGATGTGAATAGTTATGAAGTTCTTTAGTTGATGTCATGTACAAAAGTTTGGTTATAAATTTCAATATGAAAAATATGACCCTGCTTTTCTATCCCATCGTTTTATTGTCTGGGGATTTTAACTACTTCCGCATGCGCTAAAAAATGAAAGGGTCGGCGATACATTGTCCTGGGATATCGCATTATAAAATCGACCAAGTGAGACAGATGTGTGCGTGCCTGAGGATCGGGGCGTGACATTGGTAGTCTGGTTTATCTCACTGTTACCTACCCTGACATCGCTTATGCTGTTCACATTGTGAGTCAATTCATGACTGCGTCACGGACGACTCATTTTGCTACTGTTCTTCGAATTCTTCGCTATATTAAGGGTACCTTATTTCATGGTCTTCACTTTTCTGCTGACTCATCCTTGGAGTTAACAGCTTATTCTGATGCTGATTGGGCTGGTGATCCTCTTGATCGTCGCTCTACTACAGGCTATTGCTTTTTCTTAGGGAAGTCCCTTATTTCCTGGCGGAGTAAGAAACAGACTACTATTGCTCGATCGAGTACGGAAGTGGAATACCGTGCCCTTGCCGATACAACTTCGGAATTATTATGGTTACGGTGGTTGCTAGAAGACATGGGAGTTCGTCATAACGGTGGAACGGTCATTCATTGTGATAACCGAAGTGCCATCCAAATAGCTCATAATGATGTCTTTCATGAGCGTACCAAACACATTGAAATAGATTGTCATTTCATACGCTCTCATGTGCTTCGTGGCGATGTTCGTCTTGTTCCCATCTCTTCAATTGATCAGACGGCTGATGTTTTCACGAAGGCGCATCCACCTGGGCGTTTTAAAGATCTTTTATCCAAACTCCAGTTGACCTCTTCTATCTCACCTTGAGTTTGAGGGGGGATGTTAGAGATATCTTAGGATGTTAGAGATATTTATTTTCCTAATTAATTTATAATTGATTTGATTATGATATTGTAATATTCTATTGCTTTAGATAGTTGCCTAGACTAGCCTATAAATAGGCTCTTGTATCATCAGTATTATACACACTGAAATATACAGAAATTCATTCTTCCACTTTATTCTGTCAAGAATGTTGAATTGTATGAACCATGGCATTGATGGGAAAATTATCAATATATATATATATATATATATATATATATATATATATATAAAATCTATTGTATTTGTGCTATTTTAATCCCGAACCTTTCAATTGTATCAATTAAGTCCTAAACATTTTCACATTTTGCCTGAACGATAACCCTACCCAATATTTTCTCATATTTTCTCTGTCTACTTAGACGTCCTACTGGCTAGATGCAATTATGAGTCCCAAAGTAGATCGACGCGGCCTATTCTATAATGTTTCATCCGACGATAGAAGGACGCCGACTCAAAACCTCATCAATATTATTACATAGTTCGAGCATCCTTTTGCTCATCCTGTTAGTACCAGGTGTGTTTCCTTAGAGACGCGCGGAACATTCATCCTCGTGCTGGTCACGCATGTTCCTGGTCCAATTCTAGTTTTAAACTGAGTATCTGTTCATCGTTAGGAGTCTTGGATGAAGGGTTTATGTCTCCCACAGTCTCTACACTTGACTTGATTCAGGTTGTCGGGTTGGTTTCGACAGGAGCGCATGTGATCACAGGGAGATAGAATACGAAAGAAAAAGGAAATACTTCCACCACTAATCATTGAACAGTAACGACAACAATAATAATGATAAATGGGATCAATAAATCTATAAATCAAGAGGGGTTCCGTCATCACCACCATCACCATCTATCGTCATAGTTGTCTCTCGTTCACAAAAATAGAAAATGGGCATAAAAATGCAAAAAATAAAAAGGGAAAGATTTTAGTTGTCGGGGTTGCCGCTGAGGGCCTTGATGGCAGTTGCTTTCAAGGCCTTGATGGAAGTTACTCTGAGGATGTGCTAATGGTATGTTGTAGTTGCTAGTGCCCCCACAAATGGTCCAAACCAGAAGATCCACTGCCCTAGAGCATCCACATTCACAGGCATCAATCGATACTAGCCTAAAATCATTATCTCTTGGCAATAATATCAAATTCCAAATGCGTACATAACATCTTTGATCAAAGAGGATCATCAAATCAAAGGAACCAAAGTTCTCACTACCATAAATGCAAACGATTCACATGTTTTTATTTAGCTCCTAATGTGTTATTCATGTATTAAAGCCTGATTTAAGAAAGTACAGAGAGTAACTAAATTTAAAAGAGCTGATGAAAAAGTTTATTCGCTTAAGAAGGCCTTTAAACAAATATGTTTTATACACGAATGAATAACCGAACACATATGAGTAACTCATATGCCCTCATCTAAGAAAAGAATACCAAGAATTCTATCAGTAAACGGATAATCATCTTACCTGGTACAACATTAAGGACAAATCAAATCAAGCCTAGAGAATTGATTGGAAATCTTCATAGAACATAGCAGAAACCCCATAGCCTAGAGTGGAGCAAGTAGGTAAGGCAGGCTAACCTCAGGCCAAACAAAAAGAAGATAATTGTTCTATATCCAAGTTGGAAGGGTGTCATCTCTGAAGTGACCAACGTATGTGAAATCTAGCCTGGGAAATGGCATAAACATCTGAAACTTTCACAAGCATTCATGGTATAATTATTTACTTAATCAGTCCACTACTTTCTAGGCAATACTGATTTATTAAGAAAAAGTGCTGAATGAGAAGCCAAAACAAGGAAAGAATGAATCATCCGCTGTATCCAATATACCATACTGCTAAATATTTGATTTCAACACATGGGACGCTTATGATATGTCCGATTGGAAAGACACCAAATATACTAAAGCACAAATGCCCATCGTTGAAGAAACCAACACACTGAATGAATGAATGAATGAATAGATAAATAAATAAATATATAAATAAAAGAAGTTCTCTAGTCTTAGCTATACTCAGGAGAGATTGTTTACAGCCTCCGCCAAATGAAGCGAAGAAGCAACCACATTCGAGTCCTCCGTGACTATCGCTAGCAAATCCTTCTCTGGATTCCACTCCATCATCTTCACCTGCCAATTGGAAGAAATCGAGCCAAAACCTCACAAAACCGAGTCGGAACAATCGAGTTGACCCACCCATTAGATCACGAAAGAACACCGAACGGAAGCAGAACCTGAGAAGCCAAAGCAGTTTGTCGAATTGAAGCTGAAACAGAAGCACACGCCACTAGCAGCCGAAAATGCAGCCACCATATATGCTGTAACAAAACGCGAGGAGGGCACAGAAGCGTCAGTGGGAAATGCAAACCCATGGTGAGCTTGTGGAGGATGGAGCCTCAATGGAGGGAGGCTTGTGAGGTCCGGCGGAGTCTTGAGAATTTGCGGAGAAAAGTTGCAGATATGAAGAAGAAAGAAAATTGGGCTATATTTCGGACTTAACACCACCGTTCCTGGTACCTCTAACAGAACCATCATCATCGTATCGTGGGATCTGACAAGTCATCACATTCCAAAATGTCATCTAAATAAATTGCTGGGGAATCTCCCATCATGGGATTGCCTTCGGGATGAGGAAGTGGACTCCAAGACCGGAAGCTTGATGTCGAGGCACGGGAGGTTCGAGTCGAGGACACTCCCGCCCCGTATAGTCCGTTTGGCTCGAAGAATGGATCGTATCGCTCCACATGGCAATCTGGAAATCGTTACCATGAAACAAAGCATTGGCAATCCGGCGAGGGATACCATCCTCTCCTCGAGAATTTAGAACATTCCACGGAACTAATTTTTAAATCCCCATTGCAATTAGCAATTACTAATTTAGCAAAAGAGAGGGTTGGATGACGGGAACGGAGGAAAATCCCGACACCCGAGCGCTTTTCGGCCATTTTTCCGAATTTTCGTAAGTCAAACTAAAATTGTGACTGCATAGGAAGAAGGGCGACGTCGAGACAAGTCCGGCGATGTGTCGACCGCCGCCGGGCGCCGCCGCATGCGCCCACACGCGCGGCCGGAAGGTGCTGCGCGTGGGCGCGACGCGCCCGAAGCGCTGGCATTGGCTAGCGTGTGCTGCGCACGCGCCGGTTGCCGAACCGGCGCGTGCACGCCGCCGGCGGGCGAACCGACACGCGCCGGTCCGCGGACCGACGCGTGCTGACGTCATCACCGACGACATTTTTGCCGAACGGTCACCGGCCAGCGACCCGACCCGACCGGAGACCCGACCCGACTCGCTGACGAAGGCACGTGCCAGGCACGTGCGGATGACGTCTGTGTGACGTCATCCCCCGCACGCGCACGGCACGTGCGTCAGTCCGCGCGAGCGGTCCGACCGGCCTGTCCGGTCCGTCGACCGTTGACCGTTGACTACGTTGACCGTTGACCACATTGACCGGTGACCGTTGACCGACGACCGTTGACCGTTGACTTTGACCGTTGACCAAAAAAATAAAAGAGGAAAAGATTGTGTTTCTTTTTCAATTAAGTCTATGTGGATTATAATGTGATCCCTTATTTGTTCTGCATTTGTTGCAAGAACTATGCCTCCCTTAAGGTTGCGCACACCTATTCGCGCAGTTACCGATGAACAAAGGGATAGGCTGTCTAAGTTGATAGCCGAGCTGACTGATCATCGATGGGAGAGAGGTGACTTAATTGATCATATCCTTGAAGTCAACAGGAAAATTCAACAGGTCATATGGAATGGTCGTCCTATGTCACAGTCAGAGATGGTGCGATTTTTCATAAACACTCTTCCACTTGAATGGCAAGATGTGTTGAATCGCATATGGGATGTTAACGGAGCTGCTTCCTATAAGAAAATTGTGATGGATTTTGTAAATGAATATTACTGTATTGTTTCAAGGGAAAAGATCAAGAAATTGAACAAAAGAAGATCTTTCCCAATTCGTGTGCTGACTTGGTGTTAGTTGTATTGACTGATATATGTTAAGTGTGATCAGTGGACATATTATGTAATGATTACTACCTAATTGTGTTAATTGAAAGCATTATTTTTTTTAAATTGTATGTCAATTATCTGTTGCTTTCTGTTATTGCTGGTTGCTGTGGGTAATTAGCTGTGGGTAGTTTTAGAAGTTTTTTGTAGCTTCATATAATTGATTTTGCATATGACAATCATATTAATGATAGTTTTAAGTTAGGACTTTTGGAGGATGATTGGAAACGTAGTGACCTTTTGATTCTAAAGCCTTACTTGAAATTATTCATTAATATGATGGGTCTATGTAAATAGGGATGCATAAATGATAGGCATTAATAATTCGTGCATATTTGTCTCGATTTGTTCGGATCAATGGCTTCACCACAAAGAGCATAGTTGCCGAGCTGAACAAAGGTGAAAAGCTCAATGGAGACAACTATGAGATTTGGCAAATGAAAATCCAAAGATATGTCTTTGGAAGAGCAAGAAGCACTTGAGGCTCTTGTCATGACCATGGTAGAACCCGAAGAGGGAACCACGCACGACACAAAAGAAACAAAGAAGCTTTTTTCTCGCGTGGAAAAGAATGAACTCTCTAGCTCGCATCACGTTGCTGAGCAGCATGGAAAATGACGTCATGCGAGAGTTTTGGCGTTTTGATAATGCTAAGGAATTGTGGGAGGCATTGGCAGCTAGATATGGTCATACTTCGGTGACTAGACTAAGGCAGCTCACTATAAGGTTTGACTCTTATAAGAAGCCTCATGGTTAGACCATGAAGCAACATCTTAGAAAGATGTCAAACATGATAACTGAGCTGAAAGATGCTGGCCATGTCCTCACAGATAAGCAGCAAGTGCAAGCAGTGATTCGTTCCTTACCTCAGAGTTAGGAGCATATGAAGGTGCACCTGACTCATAATGAAAATATCAAAACCTTTGAGGATGGAATGCGTCATCTTGAGCTGGAAGAGGACCGCCTGTTGGTAGCTAAGCCGGATGCTGAACTCTATTATGCTGGTTCTAGCTCAAATAGAGCTTCGAGCTCTAAGCGCAAGCGCCCTAACTGGTTTGATAAGGGGAAAGGCAAGGAAGAAGCAGGTCCTTCAGGGAAGAAACCCAAATTCAACCAACATGGAAGAGGGAAGCGTCCTCGCATGAAAAAGCTTGCAAGGGTGAAATGCTACAACTGTGACAAGAAGGGTCACTATGCTCGCGACTGTCGTGAGCCAAAGAAGGTATGCACCCCTTGTACTTTTCAGAACTTTGCTTATGTGTCGAGTTCTGTGTTCTTAACTGAGTCTAATCCATTGTGGACTGTGGATTCAGGAGCGACTGACCATGTAGCGAAGGATAGAGGATCCTTCGTGGAATTTCGACGAGTACCAACTGGAACTAAGTGGATCTATGTGGGAAACAACTCCAGAGCTGAAGTAAAAGGAATTGGCACATGCCAACTGAATATGCATGGTGGACGCACTTTGTTCCTTCATGATGTGTTGTATGCTCCGGAGATTCGTCGGAATTTAGTGTCTGTATTGATGTTGGTTAAATTAGGTTTTAATATGAACTTCTGTAGTAGAGGTGTGAATTTTTTTTTGGAGACAAATTACTATGGTTGTGGTTATTTTCTAGATGGTTTTATTGTATTAGATATTGATTATGTTAATGCTAATGTTTGTTATTCCCTTCTCACATCTCCTAATAAATATGATAATGATGTGAATGTGTGGCATGCTAGACTTGGTCACATTGGCCAACATCGTATGAATAGACTAGCCAAAGAGAGCTTTTTGGGCAATATTGAAAAAGTCGATTTGTCCATATGTAAGCATTGCCTAGAAGAGAAAACGACAAGGAAACCATTTGGAAAAGGAAAAAGAGCTGAATTTCCTCTGCATTTAATCCATTCTGATGTCTATGGTCCAATGAATGTGAAAGGAAAGCATGGGGCTGTTTATTTCATCACATTTATTGATGATTATACTCGATTCGGATATGTCTATTTGATTTCTCATAAGTCTGAAGCAATAAGTTATTTCAAAAGGTTTATGAACCTGGTAGAGAATCAATTAGATAAGAAAATAAAAGCATTGAGATCCGATCGAGGTCGAGAATATTTATCTGATGAGTTCAGAAAATTATGTGATGAAAAAGGAATAGAAAGACAGTTGTCTATTCCGTACACTCCTCAACAAATGGTGTTGCGGAAAGAAGAAACAGAACCCTACTGGAAATGGTTAGGTCCATGATGACACATGCTAACTTGCCTATCACCTTTTGGAGTGATGCATTGTTAACTGCTGCGTATATACTTAACTGGGTGCCTTCCAAATCAGTTGCTTCCACTCCATATGAGTTATGGACAGGTAGAAAACTGGACTTGAGTTTTCTTAAACCATGGGGTTGTGCTACCTATACACATGAGTCCTCTCACAAGTTTGGGAAATTGGGTCCCAGAGGAAAGAAGAGTATTTTCATAAGATACTCGGAACACTCGAAAGGGTATGTGTTCATTGGTGAGCAGGAAAGTGGGAGTGTAACTGAATTTGAATCACGAGATGTCACATTCTTAGAGGATGAGTTTCCTAAGAAGGGCGAAATAGGGGAAGATCACTCACTATTTGAGACCTTGGATCAAGACAATGATATTAGTGGAGTTCATCCAAGTGGGAGCATAATGGAGAATAATGTGCAAAGTGTACAATCTCCCATACGGCGAACAAGTCGCCAAAGTATTCCCCATCGATGTTTTGACATTGAAGGGGAAACTTTTATGGTTGCTCCACAAGATGAGGATGAGCCAAGAAATATCAACGGGGCTCTGAATTTCCCTAGTAAAGAAAAAAGGATTCATGCAATGGAAGAGGAAATAGAGTCAATGAAATCAAACCAAGTCTGGGAACTGGTTGATCTTCCAAAAGGACGCAGAGCTATTGGGAACAAATGGGTTCTCAAAATAAAGCGAAAGGCTGATGGCTCGATTGAAAGGCATAAGGCTCGCCTTGTGGCGAAGGGGTATAATCAACAGGAAGGAATTGATTATGAAGAGACGTTTTCTCCTGTAGTGAGATTTGCCTCGATTCGCATTATTCTGGCAATAGTGGCAAGTCTGGATCTTGAGTTACATCAAATGGATGTAAAGACTGCTTTCCTCAATGGAGAATTAGAGGAAGAAATATATATGGAACAACCTGTTGGTTTCATAATAAAAGGCCAAGAAGAAAATGTATGTCGACTTTTGAGGTCGATATATGGTCTTAAGCAGTCATCGAAACAATGGTATATACATTTTCATAATGCCATAGTGGCATATGATTTTAAAATGATTGATGAGGATTATTGTGTATACATCAAAAGATCCAAGGATCAATTTGTGATCATATCATTATATGTTGATGATATACTGATTGCCGGAAGCAATATGGAGTTGGTTAATACTGTCAAGAGATGGTTGTCTTCTAACTTTGAGATGAAGGATATGGGTGAGGCTGCATACATTCTTGGAGTTAAGATTTCGAGAGATCGTTCGAAGAGATCGTTGTCTCTTTCGCAAGAAACCTATATAAATAAGGTTCTTGAACGATTTCGTATGCAAGACTGTAAACCCATAGACACTCCTATTGCAAAAGGTGAAGGATTGAGCCATAGACTGTGTCCAGGGACTCCACAAGAGAAGGAACAAATGAAACATGTTCCTTATGCTAGTGCTGTTGGGAGCTTGATGTATGCTATGATGTGTACAAGACCCGACATATGCTTTGCAGTTGGAATGGTGAGTAGATACCAATCCAATCCAGGTCCAGCACATTGGAAAGCCGTCAAGAGAATATTGAGGTATCTGAAGGGAACTGCT
Source organism: Eucalyptus lansdowneana (assembly GCA_017140395.1). Taxonomy (NCBI): domain Eukaryota; kingdom Viridiplantae; phylum Streptophyta; class Magnoliopsida; order Myrtales; family Myrtaceae; genus Eucalyptus; species Eucalyptus lansdowneana. The sequence goes on along the minus strand of CM029487.1, from coordinate 41,524,046 downwards.
GATTTCAAGTTGAATTACCAAGGAAAGGATCTGCGACTTGAAGGCTATTCAAATGCTGATTGGGGAGGAGATTTAGATGAAAGAAAATCTACCTCTGGATTTGCTTTCTTACTGAACAATGGCGCCATATCATGGAGCAGTAAGAAGCAAACGTGTATAGCCTTGTCCATGATGGAAGCTGAGTTCGTGGCATTATCAGCAGCAGTACAAGAAGGAGTTTGTCTTAAGAGATTTTTGGATCATTTAGGTGTTATTGAGAAAGCTGTGAATCCATTGTTGGTTAACTGGGATAGCCAAGCAGCTATAGCGTACACCAAAGATCCAAAGTATCATGGCAAGACCAAACATATAGATACCAAGTATAACTTTGTAAAAGATATGGTTGCACGAAAGGATGTGAACTTGCAGTACATATCTACGCATAGAATGGTAGCAGATCCTATGACAAAGCCAATACCTAGAGATGTGTTTTGTGGTCATGTAAAATCTCTAGGATTGCGTATAGTTTGATGTACTGAATTGTAATTTCCCTGAGTTGTTCACATTTATGAAATTTTGTTTTTCATTGATTAATGCCTATGAATCTTTGTATGATCTTTATGCATCTTAATGCTCAGTGCATTATTTTAAGTTGAGAAGTATGTCGGACAGATATAAGATTAGCCCACTCACACGGGTAATCGCCTATGTTTACTGTGTGATAAATAGAGATGAGACTGTTTTTAAGCTTATTATCTAGGTGATAATCGAGAGTGCAAGCTTAAAATACGTATGTCGCCTTAACTGAGTGTTAAGATAAGGACATAATACTAAAGATGTCTGAAAGTAAAATAACCCACATATTTTACTTTATCTGTTTATGATGCCAGATGTGAGTTCTGATGAATTTTGTAAATGAGTAGATACGTGAACTCGAGTTAGACATTGGGTATGTCTGAACTATCATCTGTACGGTATTGAAAGGTGTAGACATACGCTCCATGGGAAATGAGTTAATACCGTAATACGTATTTCATACTACGTATGCATGAGACGACCAATAAGAGTGGCAAAAAGTTTGATCTCAACTTTTATGACGTGTGAGACTCTTGAGGAAAAGAGTTCCTCAAATTTTTGAAGTCCCCTCAGGACTCTTACTTATTCTCAAGATTTCTATTTAGTGTTTGCTATCTTAAGGTGTTGCCAATGGTCATGAGATGATTCGATCTAATGGGACACTTCTAGAAAAGCAAGCTGGACTGAAATTGAGAGTTTGAAGGAAAGAGGAAGATCGATTTTTGGAGAATCACATTGTGGTTTTGTATTCACTGGTCGACCAATTATAACTGTCTTTGTGATAATTATAATTGTGAATACAATATATATATCATGTTTAAAAGAAATCAATGGAGATATAAATGTGATCGATCGATCTAGGGTACTGCATACTAAATCTACTCGGAGTGTGATGCCCATTATAAGCTGCTATATATTCCTAACAGATGTATAGCAACGAGCTCTCAAAGTATGCTGGTCGCACGGATTATTCACCAATATGAATGTTGAAGAGAGGTAAAGAGAATCCTATTCGGCCCACCATGTGCGAGTGGGAGATGAAGGCTTTTATTGGTATTGGACTTAAGGCCCGTCCGCCCAAGTTGGGCCCAAAAAGCTCGGCCCATGGGAATAGGGCCCGTGGAAGGAGAGAGGTATAAAAGGGAGGAGAGAGAGAGAAAAACACACCGTTGTTTTTAGAAAAGGAAAATACGTACGTTCTCCACGCTCTCTCTCTCTCAAAAACAAAAGACAGTAAGCATACGGCTTGATCTTCCTCCCTTCAAGGCTTCATCGGATCGGATTGCTCAGTTTCTCTTCCTCCATCAACGTCGGTGTTTAATCTGTGGCTAAAAGGTACGCTCGAATCCGTGGTGTGCTTTAGGATCGGTGATGCATGTTGTTTTTCCGGGCTTCGTCTTCCGCATTGATTTAGGGGTTCGATTCGGTGTCGAATCCGGTTTTCGGGGATCCATTATTCCCATCAGCATTGCACATGTGAGGAATGGCCGGATCAAACATTGACATTCGCCGCTTGACTAGAGAATGATTATATGCATTTGAGTTTGATATTAATCATCCCAAGTTAAAAAAGAAATGGCGTGCAAAAAGGGGTGGATTTCAGGTGGTAATGACAAATGACTTGGTCAAGTAATCCGGCCGAGTGTTTGAAGCTTGCGCGGTGATGGCAAATGGCCTGATCGAGCTCAAGCTAGTCCGTCTTCTCAACACCTAAGCAGCCGATTGTAAGATGCCAATTCAAATAGCTCCTTAACATACTTTTCTAATTTAAAGTGAATGAGGATGATATCACATTACTTTTTCCCAATTACATTTCAATAATTAATCCACCACTCCTACATGTGCCCGAAGGGGGCACTTATGGGCGATGTTTGACAAGGTAATATAGCCGTAGAATCCGGCCCGGCCCCGTTGAGCCCTTGGAGGCCCGTTTCGAAATCACAAAGGTTTTCTCATGATACAGAGAACAGGTTAAGTCCAACATACAGCCCAATCTGGATATTGCTAGTAATTAATGTTATAGATACTTCACGTTCGACTAATGTTATCATTTCCAGACATGAGATATTGCTACAAACTATTTTTCTTTTGTCAAATAACCCATTTGACTGCGAGGACACAAAGAGTGTGTACATAATATTGTAATTGGATTCCCATTCATAGAATTTAGTATAAGACAATCAAACCATCCACTAAACCTGATGCAGCCAACAAAACCATGCAACATGACTACCAAGTTTTTGGTGAAGATGGTGCAAATTATTCGACGGACAGTCCAATCTCAGAAGACAACAACTATTAGGTCGTCGAAACTGTCATTTTAGTGGGAGATTTTTTAAGGGCATCTTTGGTGGAAGATGTGACGAGGATGGGATTCATATGCCCGAAAATTATATGTCATCAATGATGTCTTCTCTTTATAAGAAAGAAAGAAGACACCTTGACTAATGCTTGCCATCTATTCTTGGCTTTTTTTTTTTTTTTGTATTAATTTATAAGTGTTGATTTTTCAAAAAAAAAAATCAGATTGAAGACTGTAAATAATAAACCTTATTTGAATATTAAGCATGCTACAGATGTTTATTAAAAAGATCCAAGTTATTTGGTGGACGGTCCAATTTCAGATGGCAACAACCACAAATGATTCTAATTGGATTCCTGCTAGATAGATGGCTGGTCTGGTTTTATGCGACTTTTTTTATCAGAAGTCGGTGAAATTATTGCTCTTATTTTAGGGGGAGATTTTTCAACGGTGTTTTTGGTGGAACGTGTGACGGGGATGGGATTAATATACTCGTAAATCATGTCATCAACGACGTCTTCTCTTTATAATAAAGAAAGAAGATGCCTTTGACTAATGCTTGCCATCTAATCTTGGCCTTTTTTTTTGGTATTAATTTATAACCGTTGATTAAAAAAAATCAGATTGAAGATTGAAAATAATGAACTTTCTTTATTTGAATATTAAGCGTGCTGCAGATATTTATTAAAAAAATCCAAATTTTTTGGTGGTAGGTCCAATTTCATATGACAACAACCACAAATGATTCTAATTGGATTCTTGTTAGATAGATGGCTGGTAAACTTTGGTTTTATGCAACTTTTATTATAAGGAGTCGGCAAAAGTTTTGCTCATATTTTTGGGGGAGATTTTTTATAAGTGTTTTAGGTGGAACATGTGACCTGGATGGGATATATATGCCCGTAAAGCAAATGTCATCAGTCTTCTCTTTATAAGAAAGACAAAAGACGCCTTGACTAATGCTTGCCATCAATTATTGGCCTTTTTTTGTATTAGTTTATAAGTGTTGATTTTCGAAAAAAATCAGATTGAAGTTTGAGAATAAACTTTCCTTATTTGAATATTAAGCGTGCTATAGATATCTATGAACGAAACCCAATCTGACTGCTATGGTTTTGTCATCTTGCGTTTGGGTAATATGTTTTTGCCATTGACTCCTAGACATTAGCACCTGGAGCATGTGAATATTTCTCGTCAGTTTTCTTTTCTTTTTCTTTTTTAATAGAAAGTGGCATAACATTATTTTAATCAAGGGGTTGAAATCTCTACAAAGACATCAAAATGATTTCACTGATTGAAAAGGTTTCTTCATAATAGTGGTCGAATATTCCTTCAGATGTGATACGGGTACATACATACATACATACATACATACATACATATATATATATATATATATCCACACATATATCATACAACTTTACCGTGATGAAATTTAGTTGAATAGAAGAAGATTGGCTTAAATGTTTTACAAAATGACTAGATGCTAAAAAGTGTGGGTAAGATACTTCTTTTAGCAATTTTCCCGGTTAAAATTGCCACCGTCTCTAGATATCTCTAAAACAATTTAATAGCAGCTATTTCAAATGGCCCTATATATATATTCCTTCAGCAACCGACAAATTAGACAGGAACTTCGTTTACGTTAATCCCTGTCGAATTGAGCTGTAAGAAAGGCACTCCTATTTACATTATTCTAAAGTCAATTTGCCAACTTGTATAATACAGTTTTTTACTTACTTTTGTCTGTATGTATGCTTCGCATCAAGGCATCTTCAAGCGGCATCTTCTTTCCTCCTGTAGAAACACATCGAACATACCGCAATCAAAAGGACATTTGCTCAAGCACGCACCAGAGTGTCCTGCGGACATTTCTTAATTAGAAATCATATTCGCTCAAAGCACGCACCAGAAAGTGTCCCGTGTTAGGAATCCAAATTCCATAGCAATAAGGACATTTAAAAAAAAAAAAAAAATAGAAGCCAAAAGTGAAAAGCAGAAAACTGAATTCAATGTTATAATACTCTATTGTTTTAAAATTCGATTTCCTATTAATAAAAAAAATAGCCCATCGCAATAACTAAATAATGTTGAGGCTAATAACGTAACTTAAAGCGAGGTGAAAATATCGATTCACAAAACTTAATAATCCTTTCGTTAAATAACTCTAGTTAAGTTTTGATAGATGCGGAGCAAACTGAGAGATGCTACAACAGTTTGATGATATTGTAGACATTATGATTCTATAAACCAAACATAAATTTAAGTTAAGAGACAAAAGTTGTCCCACCCAGATGTTATAGTGGTTCAGCTTATATTAAGCTTACATCGACTCTGAATCCAATAATAATCTTATAAGTAGTTATCACGTAACACATATTGCTTGTATTCAAAGCTAATAAATCTCAACATCAATAACCAAATACTGCCAATACTCTTATACACTCTTCAATTAACATGTTACAGAAAGTAACAATAACTCTCCAAGGAGATGATTAGAATAGATACTTGCACAATTGCAATAATCAGAGTCTAACAAGAAATGTGCATTTTTGTTCCCATACCCAATTCAAGTAATTCCAAAATTGACATTTGTTTTCTTCTTTGCGGGGGACAGAGCAAATGACGCGAAAGCATAGAATTAACGCAATCAAGGACAATGCTCATTCCAATGGTTGACTTTTTTTCGACGTATTAGTAGGCTGGACTTGGGAGATGCACGCAAAGCATTAGCGCCACCTTGTAAGAAAAATATCTACACCTTAAACCCCTAAAGGTTCATCTCAACTCTGTTTAAATAATATTCTCCTAAATTCAAGTCACTAACTTGGTCATTTTTTTATAAAAAAAGAATTTCGGTGAGGTTCAGACTGGTAGATTTTTCCAATTCTGAGGGTGTATGGATTGAAGAAAATTAATAGGAAATGGGGGAAAGGGTTCCAGAACCCATAAATAATAATATCGTCGTTTTAATCTTAGAATTATTTAGTCATTACTCAGCCAGTTTAAAATTAATTTTTTCATGAATACGCAGGCTGTCATACTACCTTTATAACCCTTTGAAAATACAAAAATTGTAATTTTTTTTGCTGTTGCTATTCCTCTGCATAATTAGAAGAAATATCTTAATTCCTCTAGGCTGTTATTTTGCATGTTTAGCTGTCTGCATTAGAAAACCCATGGCATGAAGCAAACCCATAGGTCAAAATATAAATAAGGAATCGATCCAAGCAATTTCAAAAGCCGAAGAGTTAAGGTCCGTTGGATAGTGAATCGAGACTCCATGCATGTCCAAATTTTTTAGAAAAGCTTTCCTCTAAAAATATTTTCAGTTATTCATATTAAATGGTGCAAATTGAAATAAATACAGCCGATTTTTCACTCCTCATAACGCTCCAATTGCTTTCGTGTTTCTTTTTCATCACTTTCATGTATATGGAACCTCGTTAACCGAGTGTTTTAGCATATATTTTAAGCAATTGGCTATGAAATCGAACCATCCTCCTTGGAAAAAGGATTATTGAAGCGTCTAATAAGTATCATACATATGTATTAATCAACGAACTTATTAAATGGCTATGAAATCGAACCATCCTCCTTGGGTGCTTCTTCGCCTCAATTGGCAAAGGCTGTGGACAATCTCTCTTTGGTATTTGCTTCGATTCGAGAAAGTTCTCTTTTTACTTTATTCAGTTTGTTCGTTTCTTCAACGATGGCTTGTTGTCTTTACCCTTTGAGTTAAGCAGCCTTATCTCGTTTTACTTCTTTCACTTTTCCTAAATGTGCTAAGCTTCCTTTTTAGCCATAGGAGCCACTGTAATGCCAATCTAGCCCAAATTGCGTTTGATGGAGAATTGGATGAATGTAGAGATAAAGTGCTTGAAAGTCTAAATGAGAAGGTGCTGTCCAACTAAGGAGTTGGTCTTTTACACAGAAATGAAGGGTGAGTGATAGTGATGCGAGTGGAAATCTACAGATGACTTAGCTGCGACAAGCCAATATTAGTTGAATGGAGGGATTTTATTTATAGGCACAATAGATTCTTATCAACTTCTCGATCAGGTTGTTGCCTTGGGAGATTTTTTCCATAGCCTAGCGGACAGTCATCTACACCGACCATGCTAGATAGAATAGCTCTATCAGATGCAAAAATGCTTGATGCCCACTTGGAGTTGGCAGGTTTAGCCATTGCAGAATATTATCTAAATGTCATCGGGCATCTGAAAAGATCATAGATTCCTGATGATGACTCTCACAGTGTAATTTTATTGCTAACTCCTCTTCGAGCATTCTTTTACTGGCTGAGCATGCCCTGCAAGGAGAGATTTATTGGATACTGAAATATAGACTATAGGCAGAAAGTTTCTTACATTTTGTATTGCTTAAAGTTTTATTTATCTTCTTGTCATTATTGGGGGGGCATTTCGTCACATCATTTTGATTAATCAAGTTTGATGGTGGGAGTTCTATCTTTTGAATAGGATATATCTCGAGCTATGCTGTGCACTTATATGACAATCTGGTCAAGATGGATGGAGGAGAAATTGGAGGAAGCAAAAAGACTAGGAGGGTTAGGGAAGCTGCATCCAAGTATGTTGGGTTCCTATATGACTTAATCTTTTGGTAATTCAAAGTCGTAAGAACTTAGAATTAGATGCTTAGCCTTGGTAGTTCTTGATGTCTATTCTCACCGGAAAAATTTAGAGAGGAGATTTTTTCTCTGGAAACATCTCAATGCTTTGCTCATCATATTGTTTTCTGGATATGGAGAATGTTTCGAGTGCACTATAGTACTTAAGCCAATCCTTGAATGGTTTCTCTTGAGATCCTAAGTTGTAAATACTATTACACTTGTAATCCTCGCTTGAAGTAAGCTTTCGTGCATCCACTTCACCTTGAGGTTCCATAATTGAACAAAAAGGTTTGTTTTTTGATGATATTGGATTGGAGGCTGCCAACAAGATTTAGACTCCCTTGCTTGAGATGATCACTAGCTCAAAGGAATCCCATATTGAGTGACTAATATCCCTCTCAGTTATTTTGTACAGTTATTACATTTTGCCTCACTTCATAAATTTTGATTAATATTTTTGTTGGTTAATGTCCGTCCTCTATCTTTCCTCTTCTTTTGTCAATTTTATTGGGAACAAAATACTTGAGTGACTAATTCCCTCTCAGTTATTGTACAGTTATTACATTTTGCCTCACTTCATAAATTTTGATTTATATTTTTGTTGGTTAATGTCCGTCATCTATCTTTCCTCTTCTTCTATTAATTTTATTGGGAACAAAATACTCTCTCTCTCTCTCTCTCTCTCTCTCTCTCTCTCTCTCTCTCCTGATGGAAGATGAGATAGTTTGACTGCATGATCTCGAAGTGAGTTTACTATGTTGTCATTTGAACGTTACCCTCATTGCTTCTCAACTAGAAGTTCCTTCTGCAACAATCCTTTGTCATCAGAACGTGTTCTTCTCTAATTTCTCTAGTTCAGCAAGTTTGACTTATTGACGCATGCCAACTATTGAATTAGGTTAACTAAACCAACAAGTATATATAAATAAAATAAAGTAAAAGCAAAAGCAAAAGTGAAAGCTGTTGACACCTCGATTTTAATTAGTTTTATTAATTAAGTTTTTAATTTTGTCTTTCCTGATAAATAAAAAAAACAAAAAGAAAACAAGACAAAAAATAAAAAAAAATATATAAAAAAAAATGTTTTAATTTCCAGAAAATCGAAAAATATTAAAAATTGTTGAAAAATGTTTTATTTTCTAAAAAAATCGAGAAAAATAAAAAAAAAATAATTTATTTTCTAAAAATATTAAAAATTATTAAAAAATATTTTATTTTCCGAAAAATCAAAAAATCAAAAATATTCCATATTTTCCAAAAAATGCCAAAAATCCAAAAAAATCTAAAATTTCATAAAAAAGCCAAAAAATTCAGAAAAAGCCAAAAAGACTTGTATTTCACCAAAAAAAAAAACCCAAAAAATCCCTTTTGTGTCCAAAAATTAGAAAATGACTCAAAAAAATGTTTTTCCTCCAAAAAATGCATGGAAAATCTCTCAAACATCCAAAAAGCCTTAGGGTTTAAACAAGATTAGGTACCGAAAGGGCATTAGTGATTAACTAGTGTAATCAAGTCCCCGATCCTAATTTCTCTGCAGTTGCGCAGAGCGAGTATTTCTCCCGATACTTCGCTTGGGTTTCTAATCGACCCACTCCAAATCGATTAGTGGCGACTCCATTTTAAAAATTGGTTTATAGGTTAAAAACTCAAACTATTAAAGTCGTGAATTGGTGGACTTGGGAGAGTCCGGGCTTAATAAATTCAGCCGAGCCATTAGCCTCCTTAGGTGCTCGTACCCGATTGCGGGCGCCGAGAAAAAAGAGGTCGCGACAGCTTGGCGACTCCGCTGGGGACTTTGAGGACTTAGGCCTTTATGTCTTGTTTAATATCTTTACTGATTAGGTTTTTTTTTTATATGCAGGTCAGTGGTTTAGATTTTTAATCTTGCTTAAAACAAATTATCTTGTGATTATAAACTGTTATGCATGCTTTACTGTTTTAAACACTACACATGGCACACAAAACCCGGCCGCCGGACCTGGGCCGCCATAGGATTTCTAGGATGGTGTTAAGAAAGATACGACCTCGAACGCGAGACTGCGATGTAGAGGTTGCCTTTCTTTTCCCCGAATTTCTTAGCCGAGGTTAGGAGGGTATGCTGCTAACGCGAGACTGCGACGGGCGGATATCCTTTTAATCTCACAAAGCCTTCTGAGTTAGAAATCGAGCCACACGTCCCATTTGTATGTCTCTGTGCTTGCCATTTTCTTTAAAAGCAAAGTAATTTATTTACTTTTACTCAGTCTTTCTGGTTCATGGCAAAATAGGGTCAGGTTGTGTATTTCCCGTTCTTATATGCGATGGGAAGAATTGATATCCAGTTCATTCCTACCCCAAAGGGAGAGCTTCTCAGATGGTGGAAGCAGTTAGATCAGCTCGGCCAAGAGTGCGTCAAAGCAAGAATCGGTCATCTCCTCCCATTGCTCCAAATCAATATCCACTCTGGGGTCATGCAAGCACTACCACATTTCTGGTGCCCTGAAACATCCACCTTCATGTTTGGCAAATTTGAACTGACTCCAACTTTAGAAGAGTACAGTCTCGCCATAGGAATGCCCCTGGGAAGCGAGCTTGCCAAACCACCAATCGGCATTGACCCTGTGGTTAGTCTATCACGGTTTCTAAAAAATCATTCGGTAAGAGAAATTGTTCAAGCCAACAACAATGCTTTTCCGCTATCATCTTTAACTGAATGCTTTGAAAAACAGTCAATGACCCAAAAAGCCAAGATTTTCCTCTTAGCATTCTTTGGTTTTATTATCTTTCCCCATCAAAAGAATGCTATAAATCCTTCAATCACATGGGTGGTAAATCAAGTCATTTTTGGAGCAGGATATGTAAACATGGTTTTAGCCGAAACGTTTTTATCCCTTAATCGTTTCAAAGAAAAAAAAGAAAAAATCATGAGGGCCGCCCCAGAAATTTTACAAATGTGGTTCTTTTCCCATATCAAAGGATTCGGGCACTTCATGCAAATATTTGAAATCAATGAATTCAAACACCCATTGCAAAAGTTTCAAACCTTGGAAAAATATTCTCCCAATGAAGAGTATTCTCGGTGGATTAACTTGCTAAAAAACCCGGTCCCTGAGACATTCCTATGGCGGGCTAAATGGTTCTTTGCAGGAGAGGCGCGCTTTGCGCTTAATTATTACAACCCCATCCCGTTGCTGGGCCTCTCCGGAGCTACCTCATATTATCCATATAGGGTGGCTCGTCAATACAGGGTCCTCCAAGAAATCCCGCCACCGCTCAAATCAGGGTTGTTCCGAATCTTTTTCACCCGTACAGACTACAACTACTTGGAGGAGATCCGCATAATTCAGAACGCATGGAGTAGATGTCACACTGAAAAGATCGTCGTGCCCAGAAGGTTAAAAGGACAAGAAAAAGTTCATCATGCATCAACATTCTACATCCTCAACCATATAATTCCCAAAGAGCTACAACCAGTAATCCCCGATGTAGTTGATAAACTTACCCTGCAAGGGCGAATCGAATCTCTTGAAAAGAGCTTGGAGACAAGCAGGAGACACGTATCGAAGCTAGTACGAAGGAGCAAGCGGCTTCACAAGACTGGAACTTCCCATCGCATATAAAAATGGGCAGTGGGACTTTTAATGTGAATATTTCTAATGTGAATATCTAGGGTCGTTCTAACTGGTGTAAAGAGCTCTTGTTAGCATTGTATAAATCTCCTGTTAATAAATAAGAATGACTCGACCCTTGCCATGAGCCAGTTTTTCATGTGTTTCCCTCATTTACGTTTTCTCCATTTTCTGTGCTACCAGGTAATCACGTCATAGTCACCAAATCCAAAAGCTAGAATGGCCGAAGAAAATGTACCAAGCCGTGTCGAGATTATGGAAAGTGAAATGAAGCAAGTCTTCAATGTGCTTCAGCAACTCTCAAAGCAGATAGATTCCATCCAAGGCAAATTAGCTCCCGCCCCGGCCTCAATCGAAGTATTGTTACCGCAATCGTCTACTCGAGGTGATCAAGGAAGAGATACTGATGATAACATGCCCGAATTAGAAGATGATACGCACCAAATCGTAGTCGAGAAAGCAAAGCCCAACAGTTTGTCTAAGACTGAACATGACAAACGCCTTGAGAAGCTTGAAGAGAGGCTAAAGCAATTGCAAGGCCTTCAAGATCCTACTCCAACAGAGACCTCTCCATCTACTCTAAGGTCAAAATGCCGGAAAAATTCAAAATGCCCGAGTTCGAGAAGTACGATGGCACGACCCGCCCAAGAGCTCACTTGCGATGTACTTGGTTCGAATGACCCGAAGACGTTAATAATGAACCTTTAATGATCCAGTTGTTCCGAGTCAAGCCCGATAGGTCCCGCCCGAGATGGTACATAAAAAAGAACATAAACCTCATCGAGACATGGAGTGAAGCAAGTGAAGCATTCCTCAAACAGTACAAATTCATAATGGACATTACCCCTTCTCGCGAGGATCTTGATCGCACGGAAAAGAAAAAGCAAGAATCCTTCAAAGAATATGCCATTAGATGGAGGAATCTCGCCGCCCAGATCAGTCCTGAGCCAACTGACTTTGAATTGAGAAAAATGTTCATCAAAACCCTCCCTTTCGAATACCGCAATCGGATGGTGACTACGATCGCTGAATCATTCAATCAACTCATTCCAGTGGGAGAGCAGATTGAGACAGGTTTAAGGGATGGCTGGTTCACTGAGCCTGCCCCTGTCAGCAGAAGACTCAACATGAAAAAAGATAAAGAATCCTTGATCGATGTCAATGCCACGTACACTGCAAACACCGGTCATCTCCCGACTGTTCAGACAAACGCAGGCCAGCAACAGACTAATAGCCGTCCACCCCAGCGCTACAACAACCGAAGACAATTCACTCCGCTTCCTGGATCTCCCTCCCAGGTTTTGGCAATCCTCCGAAACAAGAACCTCCTTTCAACTGAGCCAAGACGACCCAATGCTGAAAACTTCTCCAGCTATGACCCGTCCAAAAAATGTGACTATCACATGGGAGAAGTAGGCCATTCAACTGATGAGTGTTTCGTCCTTAAGCATCGAATCCAGAACCTGCTGGATACTAAGGCCTTCTCATTCCAAACCGCGAAGCCGAATGTCCAAAGCAATCCGCTCCCTGATCATGCTGACAAGGTAAACATGATATTCAGTTCTGAAGCCGGTCAAATCAGAAATGTCAATGCCCATATGGTCGACATCTATCGAGGGCTAGTAGAAACCGGGTATTATCCGGGCCATGAAATACCGCCTTTCGCAATAATGGAGGAAAGGGTATTAAGAATGATAGAGGCCGGAATAATTGTGCACGCCGGCCACGCCAACATAGTTTCTACCATATCCCAAGTCCTCATCAATTGGGAGGAAGAATTTGCGGCACTAAATGCGGAAAAGGAGAAGAATGATTCCACCTTACCCGAGAGCGTCTTTGAAAGGAAAGGAGCCATTGTTCAAGCATCAACAAAGCGAAACAGCTATAGTCATTGAGATTCCCCAACCTTACAAATACAAATACAACAATGCGGTACCATGGTCTTATGACCTTGATGTTGGTTTGGTCACAAGATCTGGGCGAACCTATGCTCAAACAAATACTCAGTCTGCTAAGCCCGTCACTGACGAAGATGCCAAGGAGTTTTTGGCCGTAGTTAAGGCCAGCGAATATAATGTGGTGGAACAGATTACGAAAATCACCTACGCAGATCTCTCTGGAATTGCTTCAGACATCTGTCAAGCACCAGAAATCCCTCATGAAAGTATTAAGTGAAGTACATGTCCCTGAAACTATTGAGCATGACAAACTCGAGGAATTTGTCAGTACCATCCTTCTAAAGGATCAAATGGCATTTTCTGATGAAGAGATTCCCGAGGAGGGTAGAGGACACACCAAGGGCCTTTACATATCAGTCAAGTGCAACGCATCTCACGTCGCTCGAGTGCTGATTGACAACGGATCTGCTCTTAACATATGTCCATTAGCGACACTCTGTCGCCTTAAAATAGAGAGATCATGGATCCAGGTACCCAAGACTTCTGTTCGAGCATTTGATGGAACAAAGAAGGAAACAGTGGGAGAGATCGAGCTCGACATTCAAATTGGTCCAACCGTATTCAAAATTTTGTTCCAGGTGATGGATATCCCCACTGCATTCAATTTCCTCTTAGGGCGCCCATGGATACACGTCGCAGAGCGGTACCTTCAAGCCTCCACCAAAGTGTGAAGTTCGTGGTTGGAGGAAAACTGATCACGGTCCGAGGAGAAGAAGATCACCGCATCTACCACGAGACGGCCATTCCTTATGTTGAACCTAGTGACAAGAGCGAAGCTAGCTATCAATCGTTCGAGCTCGTGTCTACTATACACGAAACTCGAGGGACTTTGCCCCTCGTCCCCGAGATATCAAGTGCTGCAATCATGGTAGGAAAAATCATGGTAGGACACGGTTTCCTTCCAGGACAAGGGCTTGGTAGGAGAGGCCAGGGCATTCGTCAGCCTATTGAAGCTCGGAGAAGACCCTATACTGTCGGTTTGGGATATTCCCCAGATAGAAAAGCAAAGAAAAAAGTCGGCCTTGTATATCCCCGTCTCGAGGAAACTTTCCCAGGCCCAGCCAAGATGATGCATGAAGAAGAGGAAGTGGATACTCCGAAATGGTTCAACCCCGAAAGTGTGAAATTGCCCATAACCCAGGAAGACACAACTTGGCCCTCACTTATAAAAAAGGAGGGGCCAGATGACATGACCACCATGCTCGAGGATATTTTCATAGGTGCCATTGAGGAAGAGAAATTAGAAGAGACATGCGATAACTTCTCATTCATCCAGCTTCGACACCAAGTCGAAGAACTACGCGAGACTGTACACCATTTGACAGAAAACTTTGCTCAAGCTACCCGTGCATTCCGTTCTCGTCACAATGAGGAGCTGGTGATAAATGAAGAGGACCCTACTGACACGACCTGGCGAGGGGCACGGCTACCCTTATCCCTAAGAAGCACACGACCATATTCGCCTCTTCCTAAATCAATGGCCATTATTTTCCCCATCCTCCTAGAGTAAGGGATAATCGGCAGAGAATTGAACCATCCAACCCCCGAGTACTTCGTTGATTATGATCCATCCAAGCAATGCGATTACCATTCAGGGGAATTAGGACACTCGCTAGATGATTGCACCATCCTGAGAGACAGGGTCCAAGATCTTTTGGATGCTGGGGTATTCACGTTCCGCTCTCCATGGCTGTGTTTTGGCAATGATCACCTCCTAGTGGTACCCAGCACCCGTACCATGTTCCCAGAGCATGCTAAGGAGGCGCATAAAGGAGAAGCAATCATAGACACTTTGGGCCAACCAAGTGGTAAATTTGACTACTATGTCAATTATTCAATTCCCCAAAGTTTCTATGATCATCACCACAACATCGTCCCTGATGGATGGGGAGACGTGGATGATCTGAAATCCACAAAGCCGAGAGCACAAGGAGACGTGACTGGCAACTGGTATGAAGACTTCTTCGTGGGCGCTATCAACGAGGGACCGTCAAGGGAAATGGGTGCAGGCCCGCTCGAGTAGAATCCTTTTTAACTCCTCTGCATACTCCCCTACGTGGGAGCCTGTACATATTTCTTAAAGTCTAGCTTGCTTTGTTTTCAACAACGGTTCCACTCAAGGAACTATTTTTTGAAACCACCACAGTAAATCCGTCTACTAATAAATAAAGTTGAAAACATTTTGAGGGCATAAGGAGACACACCAAACCGGCCCGTTGATGATAGCCAGCCGTCAAATGAAAGAAGAAATCTGAGGCCCGGGTCTCCTCATGTTTCCTTGTCTTTAATCTTTAAAAGCAATTTATCACATTTTCAAAAAGGAGCATGCATACTACTAACCTTATTTGTTCCCTTAGCCTATCTACTCTATGACACAGGAATAATATAGCGGCAGGCGAGGGTATGGGAACGGTCCAAACCAGCACCGCAAGTAGCCATGATAGCAATTCTGATGACTCAGATGATGATTTTGATGATTCCGACGAAATTCAATGGAATTGGAAGCGCCACGAAGAAGCAAGGCCCCCTACTACTGAAAACACCATCATTGTCAATTTAGGCAGCACAGAAGATCCAAGGGAGATAAAGATTGGCGCGAACCTTCCCGAAGAAGAAGCTGCAAGCTTAATTGCCCTCCTAAAGAGATATCAAGATGTATTCGCATGGTCTTATGCCGATATGCCAGGCCTTGATCCAATGATCGTGGAGCACAGCTTGCCAACCAACCCTGATGTGGCCCCTAAGAAGCAGCGGCTAAGAAGAGCTAAGCCTGAATTGTCAAAAAAGATTGAAGAAGAAGTAATGAAGCTCCTGGCAGTAGGCTTCCTCGAAGTCTCACAATATCCTAGTTGGGTGGCAAACATTGTACCAGTAAAAAAGAAAGATGGTCGAATCCGGATTTGTGTCGACTACCGCGATTTGAACAAAGCAAGCCCAAAGGATGATTTCCCACTACCTCACATAGACGTTCTTGTGGATAGTACTGCTGGATTCAAACTTTTCTCTTTCATGGATGGGTTCTCAGGATACAACCAAATAAAAATGAAGGAGGAAGACAAGGAAAAGACGGCATTCATTACTCCATGGGGGACTTTTCACTATAAGGTCATGCCTTTTGGCCTGAAAAACGCTGGAGCAACTTACCAACGTGCCATGGTCACCCTTTTCCATGACATGATGCATAAAGAAATTGAAGTATATGTCGATGACATGATCGCCAAAACCAGACATGGAGAAAACCATGTGAAGACCCTGGAAAAATTATTCGATCGACTTCGCCAGTTCAAGTTGCGCTTGAACCCAGCAAAATGTGTGTTCGGGGCGACTTCTGGCAAATTACTTGGATTCATTGTGAGCTGTAAAGGGATAGAAGTGGACCCATCAAAAACTAAAGCGATATTTGAAATGCCTCCTCCCTCGACTGTGAAAGAAGTCCGGAGCCTCCTGGGAAGATTAAATTACATTGCGCGATTCATTTCCCAGCTTTCTGAAACTGCAAAACCTTTCTTTAAACTTCTCAAGAAAGATGCACAAATCAAATGGGATGATGACTGCCGACTGGCGTTTGAAAATTTAAAGCGGTACCTGATGAAACCCCCGGTTTTAGTACCCCCGACTCCAGGACACCCTTTGACCCTCTACCTTACCATCAACAGTGAATCCCTAGGTGCAATGTTGGCACAGAAAGGACCCCATGATGGGAAGGAACGAGCCATTTACTATTTGAGTAAAAAGTTCACAATATCAGAACAAAATTACTCCAAATCAGAAAAGACCTGTGCTGCGTTAGTATGGGTGTTGCACAGACTCCGGCAGTATACCTTGCATTACCAAACATTCCTTGTAACTGAGAGTGACCCAATCAAGTATTTGCTTGGTTGCCCGGCCTTGGTGGGAAAATTGGCCAAATGGCAAATCCTAATTTCAGAATTCGACATCCAGGTGATGTCGCAAAAATCAGTTAAAGGTCGGGTGATTGCCGACATGTTAGCAGATTGCCCTAAAGAAGTACGCGATGATCATTCCCTAGATGACCGAATTTCAACAGTAGAAGAGGACACATGGACTATGTTCTTTGATGGAGCTGTAAATTTGTCAGGTTCAGGCACTGGGGCGGTTTTGATATCCCCAAATGGGCAGCATTATCCTGTGGCTGCAAAATTGATGTTTCCGTGCACCAATAATATAGCTGAATATGAAGCATGCATCCTCGGCCTACAAGCGGCTATTGGAATGGAAGTGTCAAAACTAAAAGTGTTTGGTGACTCCGCCTTAATCATCCTCCGCACCGTGGGCGAATGGAAGACAAGAGATGCCAAACTAGTGCCTTATCACGACTACTTGGAGGAATTGGTAGGAGAATTCCGGGACATCTCGTTTGAATATCTACCTAGAATTCATAACCAGTTTGCTGATGCACTAGCAACACTATCATCTATGTTACAAGTAACGAAGGGGTTAGAAGTAGAGCCTTTGAAGATTGAAGTCCTGACAAGACAGGCCCACTGCATGACTATAACTGAAGAACCCGATGGAAAACCCTGGTATTACGACATCATGAAATACATCCAAAAGCAGGAATTCCCTAAAGAGAGTACTCCCTCTGATCGAAAATACCTTATGAAAATGGCTTCGAGGTTCTTCGTTAGCGGTGAAAATTTGTACAAAAGATCATATAACTCAGTCCTGCTAAGGTGTGTGGATGCAAACGAAGCCACACAAATAATGCAAGAAATACATGGGGGAGTATGTGGTCCTCACATGAATGGACATATGTTGGCCAAGAAAATAATGAGATTGGGTTATTACTGGTTCCCCTTAGAGAGCGATTGTGCTCACCATGTGCGAAGCTGTCATCGTTGTCAGATCCACGGGGACAAGATAAATGTCCCTCCAACTGAATTGCATCAGTTATCTGAGCCGTGGCCATTTTCAATGTGGGGCATTGATGTGATTGGCCCAATCAATCCAAAGGCATCAAATGGGCACCGGTTCATTTTGGTCGCAATCGACTACTTCTCAAAATGGATCGAGGCTGCATCCTATGCAAGCGTAACTGCACGAAACGTTATGAAATTCATCAGACGTGACATAATCACCCGTTATGGCGTACCGGAAGCTATCGTCACTGACAATGGGTCAAACCTAAACAACAAGTTGATTGATCGATTGTTTTCTGAGTTCAAAATCCAACATCTAAACTCGTCCCCTTATCGTCCACAAATGAATGGAGCTGTGGAAGCCGCCAACAAGAACATCAAGAGAATCCTATCCAAGACAGCTGAAAACTACCGCGACTGGCATGAGAGGCTACCCTTCGCACTAACAGCGTATCGAACTTCGATTCGAACTTCCACTGGGGCAACGCCTTTTTCCTTGGTTTACGGCATGGAGGCGGTTTTGCCTGTAGAAGTAGAAATCCCTTCCTTGCGAATTTTATCCCAAGCAGGATTGTCCAAGGAAGAATGGACACAACAAAGGCTTGAGCAACTGAATATGATTGACGAAAAACGACTGAAAGCACTCTGTCATGGTCAGTGTTACCAGCAAAGGGTAGCTCGATCGTTCAATCAAAAGGTGCGACCCAAGCACTTTGAGGTAAACGAGCTAGTCTTGAGAAAGATACTGCCAATCTTTCCCGAGCACGGAGGCAAGTTTGCCCCAAATTACAAGGGTCCCTATGTAATAAAGAAGATACTTCCCGGAGGAGCCTTGATTCTGACTGAGATGGATGGGCGGGAATTCACTAAACCAGTTAATTCCGATGCTGTAAAAAAGTACTACCCTTGAAAGATGTTTATTGTCTGGCATTGCCAAGCACTTCTCTATCAGAATGAAAATGCTTATGCACATTTATATATGAGTGATGTATTTACACCATCATGAAAAATGTGTGTTTGACTCAATGGAGAAAAATGAATGGTGATGACCAGTCTTTAAGGAAGTGTCATAAATCAAGAAGCAAACTCGATGGCGTCACTTAGGAACCAGTCTGGTTAAAAAAAAAAAAAAAAAAAAAAAAAAAAAAAAGCCTTCTGTCCCAGCCAACAATCTTAGAATCTGGAAGCCTCACTTCTTGTTCCAGACACATGCTCTTGCAAGAAGTAATTGCTATTAGAAAACTGGAAGTTTTGATTGAAGCTTGAGGTACATGACTTTGCCTTATCAAAGGCAGAAGGAAAAATTCCACAGAAGGAAAGCATTGAAATATAAAAGAGGCCGTCAGCAACTTTCCTAAGAACCAGCACAAATAAACTGCGGGGAAAGGTAATTTGGCATCATTTCTAACACTCACTCTCGAACTCATATTGACGGGAGGCATTGGAATTCAAGAGCCGATCAAGTGGTTAAACAAGGCAAACCAAGTGATCCAAGCAAGGAAAAAGAAACAAAGATGCCCGATTAGATTCTCGACCCCGGCTGATCATTCATGTGTCATATCCCTAATCAATAGGGACAACCATCGACACCCCTTTGTGAATAACCCTTTTGATGTCCAAAGCTTAACAATACTATTCTGTTGACC
This sequence comes from Eucalyptus lansdowneana, assembly GCA_017140395.1. Classification (NCBI taxonomy): domain Eukaryota; kingdom Viridiplantae; phylum Streptophyta; class Magnoliopsida; order Myrtales; family Myrtaceae; genus Eucalyptus; species Eucalyptus lansdowneana. Next base: position 41,504,464 of record CM029487.1, on the reverse strand, counting down.
TTTAAAGCTACCAAGAAGGTCTTTTTGAGCCAAAACCATTCACTTGTTTTGAAGAATCCAAACTCCATCATATTTAAAATACTACATGCCTTTTACAAATGGATTTTTTGCATGATGATTTTGTCTGTCTAAATCACAGATTCCATTGATAATTATTAGAATAGACAGCTAAGTGAAGAATATAAGATTAATTGAGCATGCTGGATGAGGCGCGTCAGGATGATGAAAGGCAAGCCATATCCTATACACAGTCCCCCATCTATACACTTGTGAGATGAGTGTAGAAGATTCCATGGCTGCAGAGTAAAGAGTTCTCTCGCGAATGGTACGATAACCAAAATAGTGAGAGGCATTTCATCGCTCACCCCATTGAGCCCCATGCACTGATGAAATTTCTGTCAAGAACCACCCCACACTGGGGCAGATCGGAGGCGAAGCAGCATCACAAAGTGAGAAGAGAGAAAGAAATTTTCTTGCTCGCACTTGCATCAATCTTTGGGTGTCTTTATTGCATATGAACACTCGCATTAATTTAAGTGCCCTAGAGTCATGAAGAGCAATTCTTTCTTTACGCACTTGTATCTATTATATAACTCAATTGAGTCTGTAAATTCACGTGGAGGCAAAGCATAAGCTACTGCCATTTGAGTAGCATAATCAGAAGTGCCGGCAAAAGATGAAGACTCAATAGCCTAACAAAGGCGTTTGCTTGAACTTGTCAAGATCAGCTCTCAAGCAGCAAGAATGAAAAAACATGGGCATAAAAAAGCAGTGTACCTGGTAAAAGCAAGGTCAATGCCCATAAATGAAGAACTGGAATAAAAAACAGGAGCATGAAAAAGTAGTGTGCCTGGTAAAAGCAAGGCCAATGCCCTCCAGTAAAAAATACAGCCAAGAAAAAGTTGTTGTTGTGGTTCAATTGATAGAGCCTCCATCTGATAGTGAGAAGAAATACCGGTGACAAATGCCAAGGCAATCACCAGCTCTCGCCCTTTTACACATGAGTCAAGCCAACATTGCATCCCATTGTAAAAGTCTCTTCAGACTAGGGGCACTTCAATTAACGTAGGATTTCATATGTGCATAAGCATCACTCGAAGAAGTACGAGCAAGACTATTCTATCTCTTTTCGCAGGACTCTTGACTTGCAAACCTGGAGATGATCGTGCGGCACTTTGTTCATGAGCCTTGACCTCAATGGTCCCATTTGATGAGCTATTGACCAAGTCTTCATTTCAACAAAGACCTCTCACATTGGTAAAGTCGTACCACTTGCGAGAATACTCGGACCCCTACTGACATGATGACGGTAAGATAGTGTGGTCCTTATAAATCCTGCATCAATGGTCAGGATAGCCTTCTCCAAGAGAGTGAGTGAAAAGTCCTTTCAGACTGAAAGTCCCTCATCTGGCATGCTCAAGACATCTACATTCTAAATGAAGGTTGTCTTTCAAAATCTTCCCCAGTGGAAATCAGATGATGCAAAACTGACAAAATTATCATGCATGAATCTCATTTGAACTCATGAATTTACAGTATATACAATCATGTGTGCATATTGTGCAAATAGCAAACATATTCTCAGAGATCAGAGATATTGCTAGGTAAGCATATCCTTATCCCCATTTGTCTTAAGGTACCTACTGCTGTCTAGGTACTCTCTTATTGACACTCAACCTATTTGAGTCATCCTTTGAGTTTGGGAACCTACTGTTGTCTAGGTATCCCCATTGTTTTTTGAGTACCGGCCACCGTTCGGATACTCCATTTTCCTGACACTCGACCTATTCGAGTTGTCCCCAGAGTATTGATACTTGTGACTGACCAAGTATCCCTTTATTGTTGAATACCTACTGCTGTCTAGGTATCCCTATTATCTTTGAGTACCGGCCACCGTTCGGATACTCCTTTTTCTTGACACTCGACTTGTTTGAGTTGTCTTCATAGCTAGGATGCCTACAATTGACCAAGTATCCCATTACCTTTGAGTGCCTTTCATTGTCTAGGTACTCCATTTTCGTGACACTCGACATGTCCGAGTTGTCCTCAAAATTGTATCATTGAATACTAGTAGCCATTCAAGTATTCCATCGCGTTGTACGCCTGTGGTTATCCAGGTATGTTTTCTTACACTTGGACTAGCCAGAATGGTCCCAGATCGTATCATTAAATACTTATGTTCATCCAAGTATTCCAGTACTTTGTACACCTGCGGCTACCCAGGTGTTCCAGCCCTTTTGAGTGCCTGCGGCCATCCAGGAGGTGAGAGACCTTCACGAATATGCGAGATCCATCCTCAATATTCCCAACTACCAGGAGGTACGTCCTCGATATTCCCAATTACCAGGAGGTGAGAGACCTTCACGAATATGCGAGGTACATCATCGATATTCGCAATCATCAAAAGGTGAGGGACCTTCGTGAATATCCTAGGTACTCCTTCGATACCTGCGAACGCCATGTATCCTCCAAGAGTTTGTACTTGCGATCATCCAAGTACCCCTTCGATGCCTGCAAAGGCCCAAATATCCTTCAGGTTAGTACTTGTGAATATCTAGGTACTCTTTCAATGCTTGTGAATGTCCAGGCACCCCCAACAAATCGATGCCCTGAGAAAGGTCGGTGCATCCTCCCGAGAAAGGTCGGGTTCCAACTGGTGTCTTTGACAGAAGACAGACACCCCGCAAATCGATGCCCTGAGAAAGGTCGGCGCATCCTCCCGAGAAAGGTCGGGTTCCTACCAGTGTCTTTGACAAAAGACAGACACCCCAACAAATATGATGCCCTGAGAAAGGTCGGCGCATCTCCCGAGAAAGGTCGGGTACCAACTGGTGTCCTCGATACAGATCAGGCACCCACAAACAGATGCCCTGAGAAAGGTCGGCGCATCTCCCGTCAAGGCGACCAAAGAAAGGTTCGGGTCCTAGACAAATCAACTTATTGCTCTAACAGGCGACCGAAGAAAGGTTCGGGTCCTGGAAAAGCAATTCCCCGTCAAGGCGACCGAAGAAAGGTTCGGGTCCTAGACAAACCAGTTGATTGTTTTAACAGGCGACCGAAGAATGGTTCGAGCCCTGGAAAAGTAATCTCCTCATATCACCAGGTAAGATGACGCCTTGATACTTGCCAAACTCGGGGCTCACACCCTATCTCACTCACTCCCGGTAAGTAACTACAGGTATCTTCTTATCTGTCTTAGAATATGTAATGTTATATTGCTCTTTTCCGCATAGAGTAATAGGTCCTAAATAAAATATAATCTATTGCGCATGCATGGATAAAATTGAGGCATCAGTCTGTCTTTGAATGCAACCTCTGCGAGCTCACCTTCAAAGAGGGGCAGCTGTTGACACCTCGATTTTAATTAGTTTTATTAATTAAGTTTTTAATTTTGTCTTTCCTGATAAATAAAAAAAACAAAAAGAAAACAAGACAAAAAATAAAAAAAAAAAAAAAAAAAAAAAAAGCAAAAAGAAAAAAAAGCACCAGCTCCCTTTTTTTTTCCCACGTGGGTCCGCGCGACTTGGCCCCACCCCTTTTTTTCCTTCCTTCTTCTTCCTCTTGCCTTCTTCTTCCTCGCTCCTTCTTTCTCCGCCTCTGTAGTTCACGCGCGATGGCCGGCGACGCGCGCGAAGGATGGCCTACGGCCGAGGGGAGTAGGCCGACGTCGGCCGGAGGAGATAAGATTGCGGCGCCATTAATGTTGAGCGAGCATCGCCGGAAAAGCTCGATGGGACACCGGTTCAGCCGAGCGGAACCGGATGCCGGCGACCGAAGCCCTTCGCCGACCGGATTTCCTTCACCTATAAATAGGTGGCCGCAAGCATCGTCGGAGGTGTGGCGAGCTCGGAAATCCTTCACTGAGAGACATCGGGAAGGATCGAAGGGTGAGTGCAAGAGAGAGCTCGAGTCGCGAGCTTAGCCCACCCTCCACCGAGAGACTTCGGGAGGGCGGGCGGCGAGTAACCGAGAAGGTCGATCCGGCGGTGGAGGCTCGGATCGGCCCGAGTGAGGAGAAATCAAGGCCGAGGAGGGTCTGGTCGAGTTGTTGCTGTTGTTGTTGCCGCCGGACGCCGTGCCGCAGCCGTTCGCCTCAGTCCCGACGCCGCACCAGATCAGGAAACCGAGTTGCCCATCCACCACCATCCGAACGCCATCGCCACGAGCAGGTAGTGCTACCTCCACCGCCGCCGTTGCCGTCGCCATAGTTTCCCCCCTCCGCAGTCCAACTCTCGTCACTACCGTCGCTGTCGCCGCTGCCGTCGCCGTCGCCGTCGCTATCGTCCCCGCTGTCGTGCCTCGGCGCCGCGATTCAGGAACCCTAGGGTTCCCGATTTTCCGGGTTGCGATCCCGGGTTGTCGGGTCGGACCCGGATCGGGAACCGGGTAGGGATTCCACGAATTGCGGGCGCGGCGGAAGACCGGGTCGCGATTCGGATCCGGGTCGGGTAGGGTTTGCAGGGAGCCGGGTCGCGGAACGGGTCATGGACCCGGGTCATCGGGCCGGGCCGGGCGTCTCCGAACGCCCGGCCACGGCGTCGTTTTTGATTAAAAAAAAAAAAAGGAGAAAAAGCCGAAAAATCCGAGTCGCCGGCCCGGGTCGGACCCAACCCGCGGATCCGACCGGGTCGGTTTTATTTTATTATTTTAATATAAAATAATAAATATTCTATTTTCAAAAAAAAAAAATCAAAAGTATTTTATTTTCAAAAAAAAAATATAAAAAAAAATGTTTTAATTTCCAGAAAATCGAAAAATATTAAAAATTGTTGAAAAATGTTTTATTTTCTAAAAAAATCGAGAAAAATAAAAAAAAAAATAATTTATTTTCTAAAAATATTAAAAATTATTAAAAAATATTTTATTTTCCGAAAAATCAAAAAATCAAAAATATTCCATATTTTCCAAAAAATGCCAAAAATCCAAAAAAATCTAAAATTTCATAAAAAAGCCAAAAAATTCAGAAAAAGCCAAAAAGACTTGTATTTCACCAAAAAAAAAACCCAAAAAAATCCCTTTTGTGTCCAAAAAATTAGAAAATGACTCAAAAAAATGTTTTTCCTCCAAAAAATGCATGGAAAATCTCTCAAACATCCAAAAAGCCTTAGGGTTTAAACAAGATTAGGTACCGAAAGGGCATTAGTGATTAACTAGTGTAATCAAGTCCCCGATCCTAATTTCTCTCGTTGCGCAGAGCGAGTATTTCTCCCGATACTTCGCTTGGGTTTCTAATCGACCCACTCCAAATCGATTAGTGGCGACTCCATTTTAAAAATTGGTTTATAGGTTAAAAACTCAAACTATTAAAGTCGTGAATTGGTGGACTTGGGAGAGTCCGGGCTTAATAAATTCAGCCGAGCCATTAGCCTCCTTAGGTGCTCGTACCCGATTGCGGGCGCCGAGAAAAAAGAGGTCGCGACAAAGCAAAAGCAAAAAAGATATTTTGACTTATTTATAAGATTTGAAGGAGAAATTAAGATGGAATCCAAGCAAAAAAATAAATTCTTCTCATTGTGTTACGGTACCGAATGAATATATACACATTTGCACGTTGATAATTTTTTATAATCCTCAGCATACTTTGATAACATAAATTTTTAGAATAAGTTATTGTTAATAATACAACGCTTTAGTATTAAAATGAAGTTTATTGGTTTGATTGTATCAGGCTCAAAGTAAGAGAGGTAAATTCCTAAGTGTGATTAAGATCTTAAAAATATTTTACGAAATACACTTTTTCTGATGGAAAATAAATTAACAAAAGAAAGAGGAAGTTCGTTGGTGCGTGCCTTTTCATTGTCCTGACGGTTCGTATGTTTTTATCTATTTTGAGTACTTGCGTGGAAGATATTGGACCGTACAAATCTCTCTAACACGCCACCCCCCCCCCACCCAAGCTTTTCATCGTCTCCCACAAGTCCATGTCACAGTCTCGTCATAAGTCTCTCCGCACCTTTCATCTTCCCAATAAATCCACCGTTGTGTATTGAAATTTTAACAGACCACAATAGAAAAGGAAACAAGAAGGCATTTCCTGTTTCCGGGGAGACATTCTAGTTTTTCTCCATCAGGCTTGAAAGCAAAAATCAAGGGCAGATTAGCGCAAAGACGAAATGCATCGTCTCATTTTTGGGTATTCTTTCGCCGAGCTCGTGGCACCGATCCTTCTCCTCGGGCTTACGTTATATTTTCTCAATAAGAAGAAAGCTAGTGTGCGTGGAAATGCAGATGATGTTGATATTGGCACATCTTGTCCCTTGACTGTGCTAACAGAAACTAATTCCGTTGGATCTAGTTCGTATCCGACAGAAACTAACAAGAATGCATCTAGTTTGTTGATCGCATCGACTGGAAACAACTACGAGGTGTTCTTGAGCTTTAGAGGCCCAGATACTCGGAAAGGCTTTGCCGGTCACCTCTACAATGGGCTTCTCAATGCTGGAATCGATGCTTTTAGAGATGATGATGACCTCCGCCAAGGCGACAACATCAGCCCGGAGCTTTTGGCAGCCATCACAAACAGTAACATCCTAATCCCCATTCTCTCCGAGAACTATGGCACAAGTAGTTGGTGCATGAATGAATTGGTTCAAATAATGGAGTGCAAGAATATTAATGGGCACATGGTGTTGCCTGTATTCTACAAAGTGAAACCAGCTGACGTGCGATATCAAACTGGGAAATTTGGAGATGCATTTCGTAAGCGTGAGAGGCGTTTGCTCAAGAGGTCTTCTTTCGACCCAATGATTTTGGGGAAATGGAAGAAAGCACTCAATGAAGTTAGCACCTTGAAAGGATACGAAGACTATGGGTAAAATACATTATGTACTTTCTTTTAATATGTGTGGGTGTTTATTGGTGGTTCTGATCTCACTTGCTTCATTTTTGTTCTTTTTCTTTTATATGTAAAATTAGTAAGATCTTGTTGGCAGTGAGATCTTGCGATGCATGAATTCTATAAGTTTTTCTTTTTTCTTTCTTTTTTATGGTTTTTTGCTTTGATGATATTGACCCATCTAACTATAAATTTAATTGTTATTATCCCATTCACTTGAATAATAAGATTTTGTGAGTGGATTTGTACTCTTATATCCAAATATTTTGTAATATTGTGTCATCTTTTCATGTTTGTAGTGTGCGTTATATTAAACTGTGTCCCAGACTTTTCTAATTGCATATTTATTTGAAAATTAATAGTACATCTCATTGCTGATTTTTATATAGAGCTCATAACATCATAGTGCCCAAGCCTTGCCATAATTCCTTATCTTCCCAAAGTACATTTATTAAATCATTGATATCGTTGATTAGTTGCTATTAAAATCATTTTACAAAAGAAATGTTTCATTGGTTATAAGATGATGGTAAAGGAAAAAAGGATTATTTTTACTATGTCTGTTTAAATAATTTTCAAAGCATTTCCTATCTTCAACAAGTAATTTCTATCTCATGCACCTACATATATCGAATCAATGTTCTTATTTTAAGTAAAAATTATTCTTCTACTTCCTATAAACTCAATATTAGATCAATTAAAATCATAGAACGTAGATACTCAAAAGGAAAATAAAATACACCCTGTTGTCATCCCTAGAGGCAATGATAACTAATAAGAGCACCAATCTAGAATGATACTAAATTCAAAGCATGAGGAGAAACTTACAAGCCTATATAATTGCGCAAACAAGAAGAAATCCCTTCAATTGCATTCGAGTAGTTCACAATATCACAATTTGAACAACTTTTTGGATTGGTGTTATGGGACCTGAATTAATCTTGCATAAAAAGTTATGATTATGACTTGTTTATTGATTGATGGGTAACTCTCATATTGGGGTGGCTTATTGGATTTTTGCTTATTTAAGCACTCTAGAGACTGTTCAAAGTCACGTCCACGTCATCCCTAATATTTTTAATAAGCAACCAGTTTAAAATTTGGTTCTAATCCATAAGATATACAATATTTAAGATTCATAAGTGATACCCTCAAGCTTTTCCTAGCCTGATAAATTATGTTGGAGTAACAATGGAATGGGGCACACCATGTCAAGTAACCAACATCATTTCCCACTTTAGACTTAGTATATATGATAATATATGGAGGTATGACAAAACGATTCTTAAAGTCTTTTCAATCTATCCCCAAATTTATTTATTATTGTGTTCTCAATAGATAAACGATAGAAAATTATTGTTGCCACATATTTGAACTCTGGCCACATTTGATAGGTGTGAAGCTGAGTTGGTGAAATCAATTGTCCAAGAAGCGTTGAAAGAATTGAAGAAAAAGTTTCAGTTGGTTATTTCTGAGAATTTGGTCGGAATTGATAGTCATGTGAATAAGGTTATGGAACTTGTGGATAATGAATCTCATGCCACCCTATTTGTTGGTATCCACGGAATGGGAGGCATTGGTAAGACTACTCTTGCTAAAGCCATCTACAACAAGCTCTCCAATCAATTTGAACATTGTAGCTTCATTGCTGATGTAAGGGAATTATGGAAGCATAATGGCGTACATTACTTACAAAATAAGTTAATCAATGATATAATGAACCAAAAAGAAGAAGTCCGTGATCAAGATGAAGGGACTAACTTCATCTCTTCCAAGTTTAAAGGTAAAAAGGTCCTCGTTCTTCTTGATGATGTGGATAATGTCGGGCAGTTAGAGCATTTGGTTGGTAATCCTGATTGGTTTTATCCAAGAAGTAGGATCATTATTACCACCAGAAACAAGAAAATTCTTGAACAAGTTAGGGTGCACCACACCTATGACCATAAGGAAATGGATGATGTTCACTCTTTGATTTTGTTTAGCAAACATGCGTTCCGAAGGGACTCTCCTCCAAGGAAATTTAAGGATCTCACTCATGAAGTTGTATCCATCACTAGAGGGCTTCCCTTATCCCTTAAAGTTTTAGGTTCATTATTGTGTGGAACAAATTTAGAATTTTGGAGAGGGACAATAGACAAGTTAAAAGAAGTGCTTCATAAGGAAGTGCAAGAAATGTTAAAGATAAGTTATGACGCATTAGACTATAAACAAAAACAAATATTTTTGGACATTGCTTGCTTTTTAATAGGCAGTGACAGTAGAATCGCATCCTACATGTGGGAGGCCTGTCACTTTTTCCCTAAGGAGGCAATTGAAGTATTAAGGTTCATGTCATTAATAAAAATTGGAGATGATGATGAGTTTCAAATGCATGACCACTTGAGAGATCTTGGTAGGACAGTCATTCACGAGGAAAGCCAATGGAAGCCTCAGAACTATAGCAGGTTATGGGACCCCAAGGAAGCCTTGAAAGTGTTAAAGCGAAATAAGGTAACTATTTTTCTTCTTTTGTTCCCTTAGTCCATGTTCTACTGTTAAAGTAGCATTGGTCCTCTTCTTAGTGCTTGCTCTAGTGAACAATGAACCATCTAATATTAGTATCCTTGTGTCGTTTCGTTGACGTGATTAAAAAGTAGGAGGTTGCTCTCTCTTAAAAAGTATTGTAACTTATCTGAGATATTTCTTAAACAAGTGTAAATTATGAAGTCATCTCAAAGAATGTGGTACTTTCAAATTTATTAGATACTCGATTGGGGTATTCTATAAAGAAAAAATTCCTAAATTTCTATAATTGATTCGGTTGTTTCCTTGACACATGCAATAAATTACTTGACTATGCTACCGTAAAACATAACTACTCGGGATATATAAATCATATGTTAGAATTAATATAATAGGACTAATGATGCCCCAATTTCTCATGAAATTTTAGTCATTATTCCATAATGGAGAATAGAAGGGATACTTATTTATTAAGTTAGGAATTCCATTTAACAATATGCATAGGACAAGGTCTTATTTAAAACTTAGCAAATTAGATAGGAGCAGAAATTTCTTATAATGTATAATATATATATATATATGATATTAACAGAAATTATATATATGACATTAAGTGTATTTTTATGCAATGGCCATTAAAAAGAGAAATATTGTACTTTTTCTACATAAAAAAGTAAGGAAATAAATACTCTAAAATTCTATTTTGTATAATTAAGTATACGATTGTATTTGCATTTGCAAAATTAATCATAATTATGACTCTAATACCTTTAATCCATCATTTGTTTGACTTAAGTTGTTGCTCAAAAGACTAGCACTTTTTGCAATCTCAACGTGCGACCTATGTATAATCTCAAGACCAATCCATATATGAACAAATTCAAAGTCAGTGTCTATTTTCGTCCTACATGATAAAATAAACTAAACTAACAAAAAAAATGAATATGCTGTATATTTTATATACAAATACAATGGTATAACTAAATTTTACAACTAAAAAGGTACAGTTTGATATAATTATGTCAGTATTCTTCCATGATTCCATTTCGTTCTTCGTCCATGGCACTATCATAAGTTGAAATCAGAGTGGTTCTGCTAAAAATGATATAAGTTCTTCTTTTCAGTTTATTCCAACATTGAATGAAAATATCCGAAGTTATTTTCATATATATTATCTAAAATACAAGCAGCTGAAAGAACCGTAATATGCACCACTTCCGATTGAAAAACAACTGCCAAATATCCTTCTTTATTTTGAAAAAGTACTGCTACCCCTTGTTGGTCCCAAGGGACGAAGGAGGCTGGGTTAGCCGCTCACAACTCCCAGTCTCTTCCTTTTACAATTATGCCGAACCTTTAGAAGGACCCTCCAGCGTAAGCTCGATCGAAATGCCACTTGAGACCTATCAAGGAAATGAAGAATTTCCTCCATATCCTTCTTCTAAAGTGTTGCACCTGAAGTGCATTGTAGAAAGATTGCTTGTACAAGACGTCCTATAACATGGCAAAGCGACGTAAGAGGTCACCCAATACTCTCCTTTGTTGAAGTGTTTATAAAACAAATGCTCGCCAAGTGTGAAGCAAGGACAAAGCACTAGCACGACTTACTAAATAAACCAAAAAATAAAAGACATTTAAAGCATAATTGAAACACACTCATAACTCACTCGTTGGATATTAATGAGTGCACAGCCAAATAAAAGAAGTACGACTTTTTGCAATAGGGATAAATATTACACAAGTCGAAAAAAATCCTAAAAGGACCCAGCATTTTGAATGTGGAATGAAGATGACATTACCTTTCAAACTCATCCTTTTACTCATGGGACAAAAATGACGCCCGCCATCAATTCTGCCTATTTTCACTTTAAATCATCTCGAGTCATTCTACATATCATTGTGCGGATATGCACAATGAGCCATGTTAATCATGACAAAAACTTTTTTTTCTTTACAAAAAGCCAGGAATTTTGTAACAAATTGTTAACATGATTATAAAGTAAAACACAACATCCTTTTTGGTGTGGGTTGACATCAGTCACTGTGTACGTTAGCACAATGAACAATGTAGGGCATCTGTGGTGATTTAACAATTATAATAGATGAAATTTGTACTAGGTGTCAATTTTGTTCTACGGTTAAATAGTTGGGCTATTTTTATTGCGTTTGAAAGGTTATGTTATCTTTGTTGTAGATGCTGAAGGTTAGGCTCGTAGATGCTGAAGGTTAGGCTTGATAGATGTTTGAAAGGTTTTGTGAATTTTGTCCGAGTACAAAAAGTAGGCTTATTTTCGGGATTCGGCCACACCCTAGCTATCGATTTTTTTAAGTTGAAAAGAGTTACACACCGCACAAAGAAGTCTTGAAGATAGATTGGGCATTCTAATATTTTGAGAGGGAAGTTAGGGGGGGGGGGGGGGTCCTATTTAGCATAATAGTCTTTGGGCTACCATAATAATAGTAACATGTTAGCCACATATTCTTAAAGGAGTGAATCTCCAAATAATTTTTAATTATCTGTTATTTGTTTTTTTTTTTTGGTGACCTACAACCAACTGTTAATCTTACAGTCAATTAATAATAGTCACTTGAGCATTTCTTTGGGAGCAATGACTAATCTGAGTAGATTACTTATGTTGAAGATTTCTTTTTTTTTTTCATGGATTCCTTTTGACTGTTGAGGGGGGGGGGAGTCCTATTAGCATAATAGTCTTTGGGGTACCATAATAATAGTAACATGTTAGCCACATATTCTTAAAGGAGTGAATCTCCAAATAATTTTTAATTATCTGTTATTTGTTTTTTTTTTTTTTTTTGTGACCTACAACCAACTGTTAATCTTACAGTCAATTAATAATAGTCACTTGAGCATTTCTTTGGGAGCAATGACTAATCTGAGTAGATTACTTATGTTGAAGATTTTTTTTTCATGGATTCCTTTTGACTGTTGAGATTAAATCCTTCCCAAATTATTATGTTGTTCACGTGTGAGTATCCACGAAATCTTGTACAACATTGTGAAGTACAATAGCAAAATTTCTGGTTCCAAGAAAATGACATGTGGAAGTCCATGAACTTTCTGTATTACTTCTTGACTTCTTATGCATAATTATTATTATTATTTTATTTTTGAAAGCTTGCTACAATTTGGTTCTCAGGAATAAATAATCTATTTCCATTCTATTTTGATGAAGCAATTATTCCTTCATTTGATTAAAAAACAGAGTAGAAATTACTATACTCTTAAAATCAGGAGTAGTTATTCCTGTCGGGGCCAAGGAATAGCTATTCCATGTAGGCTTGTAGCCAAAAATAGCTTCAATTTTCTCATTTCTAAAAATGCTTTGCACTTTCCACAATTAATTTTTTAATATTTTTATTATATTTGAGTAACTCGGTTATTTATGATTATGATTGTATCAAATTTCAATTTATATTTAAACTAGAATTTATGATAAAATCGTAAGTTTAGAGATTATTAATATAGCTAATAAGTTATTTATGATTATGAATATATCAAATTGTAATCTATTGCTAAACTAAAATTTACGATAAAATAATAAGTTGTAGAGAATATTAGCGTAACTAATATTATTGTCTTAGTTATTTATGATTAGAAAATAATTAATTAAGAATATTTCAAGTTACTACTAGTAAATAATAAGTACATAATATATTAATATAACTATTGTCACAATATTTAGTTTCTTGTAATTAGTTATTATTCCAATGGAAAATAAGACTGTGTTATTTATTTATTTTATTAAGTAGCACGGTCGAGTAATATACACAAAAAATTAATGTGAAATTTACATAGAGAAGAAATATTTCTAATAAAATAGATCAAATCAACTTTTGATTTTGCACATTGCAATTTGATTAAATTCCTTGCATTGCACGCTTGTCTTAACTAGCATGGTAATGAAGCTACAGTATGGGAAACAAGAAAATTACAAGTTGTAAAGTGTTTACTTTGAATGAACCATGACATCATAATTCCTTTTGAGATCCGAATTTATATGGCCAAATTTCAAAATGGAAGTTGACATCCTTCACTTTGTTAGCCTTTATAAATATTGTTTATTGGCGTAAAAAGAAAAATCATATCTTCGCATTGCTGGTCTCTTGAACACATTAATGCATGTCAATCGCGATATGAATAAATAATATTAGATTACTTTAGTTGAATTTAGTATTAATAAATGTTGATTCTTGCTTGCAGGGAACGGACAAGATTGAGGCCATTGATCTAAGTAAAGGCAACTCAGAAGGCCCCGGCAAAATAGCCGAGCGAGATGGCAACAATTACACAGCAGAACAATTCAAAAATTTGACGAGTCTAAGATTCCTTTTCATGGAAGGGGCACACCTTAGTGGAGATTTTCAGGACTCAATGGAGGAGTTAAAATGGCTTCAATGGCAAGAATGTCCCGCGAGTTTTGAAGTAAACAATTTTCACATGCAGGAATTAGCTGTACTCGAATTGCAAGGAAGTAAGATAAATGAGAAATGGGGAGGATGGAGTTTTTTCAAGGTAAGAATTGAAGTCTTTTTTTTCCTCTCCTTTTATGCTTTCTTTTGAATCATAATGACTCTACACTCACCCATCGACATTCATTATTGTTTTTTTTTTTTAGATGGCAGAGAAGCTTAAATATCTAGACCTTTCATTTTGTGATTCCTTGGAAAATACTGACTTCATCTCAGCTTTTGAGAAGTTAGAGGTTCTCATCCTCAGCTGGTGTACAAGACTGAAGCGAATCGACGCTTCCATTGAAGACACAGAGGGCCTCCTTCACTTGGAGCTGGGCTCGTCCCGCGCGCTTCATCTCGCGGTAGGCGCCGACGCAGGCACCGAACACCCCGTTCCTTGTTTCTGCCTTGGGGAGTTTCCAACAGAAATAGGTAAATTAAAAGCACTGCGGCAACTCGATCTATCATGTACTGAATCCCTTTCTGCATTACCAAATAGCATAGGGTCTTTGGAGAATCTAGAGATTCTAGATATTTCTTCCAGTGGTATAGAAGAATTACCCAATGGTATTGGGAGTCTGAGAAAGCTCCGAGTGTTATGTGCTTCCTGGTGCAGAAATCTAAAAGGGATAATGGTAGAAAGTATGTGTAATCTTTCTTCCCTACGATGCCTTGATTTTACAAACTGCGAGAAGCTCCAATCGCCGCCGAACCTTCCTTCCGGCTTAACATATTTGGGCGTCTCCTGTCAAAGTTGCAAATTGCCTTCGCTTTCCCACTTAGCCCATCTCAAAACACTAGAAGTTGAGAAGTGCAAATTTCTCCAGTGCATCCAGGATCTTCCATCAACGCAATTAAAGAGTTCAGAATGCTCCCAACCGATGGACATTGAAGAAATGGAATCACCACAATCCCTAAACACGCCCTTCAAGTTTGAATCGTTGGAAGTCTCTAGGTGTGGATCTATCGAAATGCTGGACGTTTCACAGTTTGTCCATCTAAGGACATTAGTTGTCCGCGCTTGCAAGAATCTACTTGAAATTCGAGGTCTTGACAAATTGATATATTTGGAAAGCTTGGATATCACAATCTGCGATTCAATCAAACAAGTGGACCTTCCAAAATTCGAGGGTCTGAAGAAATTAGAAGCTACATATTGCAAAAACTTAGCCGAAATTCAAGGCCTTGATAGGTTGAAGTATTTGGAAAGGCTAGATATCGAAAGGTGCACTTCAATGGAAAGGTTAGACCTTCCAAAATCCGGGAGGCTAAAGAAATTACAAGCTAGAGGATGTGTAAACTTAGCCAAAATTGAACGCCTTGATAGGTTAAAGTTGCAGGAACTGAATATCAGTGGATGCTGGTCAGTCAAAACAATTCCAGAATCATATGGAACTCAGAGTTATCGATCAAATGAGATTACAAATAGCGAAATGATAGGGTTATGAATCAGATGATACAGATGACTCGGATGAGGTCAAGAAATGCAAAAATGAAGGACCCTATATGACGGTCCTCCTAATTTGAGGTTTTAGTTTGCTCTGCCCTTACTATGTAGCTCATGACTGCATGTTTCTAAGTTACACTTAAGAGTGAATTTACGGTGCAAATGGAGCATGTTGACAGGGCATCCCTTGGCATGCAACTACTAACTTGGGATAAAATTTGTCCAACCATTGAGTTCCACACATTTTATTTCACAGAATTGTCTGCATTGGTGATTAAGTTAACTGTATCAGTTTAGAAATGTGAAATGCAAGGACAAGCTCTTCTTCTAGTGGTGTGGTTGTGAGTAAACTAATAAACAGGGCAGAAACAAAAGCATTGTGAATTATTTGGATCGATCTAGAAAATTGCAATTTGAATTTTATTGTATGGATCCTTGTTCATTTGGTTTGAATCCAGAATATACCTACTCCAAGGCTAATAATGGATTATCCCAGAGAATGCATATTGATGTTTGTAGAGTTGGTAAAGCCATCTATCATATACTTGAACTTTTGAGCTAAGCAAGACATTACTACAATGTCCTTTGACATAATCGTCTGCACTGTAAAATCAATTCCTTATATTGTGCGTAAGCTCTTGTTAGTTCATTTACTTGCTGAAAAGAAAAAGACAGGAGGCATCTATATAATTTTCCTGAGGAAAATTTTCGATATCCTATACACCATTTGAAAACTGCCTTGCACTAATTTTAATGCATGAATATCATGTAATGATAAGGAAAAGAATTATACTATGTCCCACAAAAGCAAGCAACTTGAGTTGAATTCACTGTGTTAATTTGATCAAAGCTTATGTGGGTGATGATGTTAGATGCCCCATTAGTTGGATCCAAAGAGCTCAAAAGGAATATTGAGTTCGACAAACAGAGATTTGTAAACTTCAGAGTATTATTACTAGTTCGTTGATGTTAGTTGTTGGATTGATTTCATCTGACTCACTGGCAGGATTCGGTTATTTTTTCACTGGTTGATGAAAATGCTGAAATATCTGAGAGAGCTTTCGCAAGGAACTTCTAAAATAAATCGAAATCATAAAAGGATCAGGAGCTCAATGCATACTTGGAATGGTAAAAGGTTGTTTGCATGTTGTCATCCCATATTGCCCAGCCTATGTTTAACAGAAGCTTTGCAGAGCTGAAAATGTCCGCCTCCACTCCTGTGGTCAAGTCTCTCTATCTTCCTTATTTTCTCTCCCACATGTTACTCTAGGATTCAAGTGGACTTTCCTCATCCCTCACTCTTCAACTGGCTCGAGCATTCCTTTAGGTTTGAGCTCTATCCTTCACAAGCCCTCTTTCAGCTTGCATCCTTGCGATTTGTTCTAGTGCTAATGTTGCGTTTTCGACTGCTCATGGAGCTTTAGCTTGTGTCGTCCTCCTATTTCAGCTTTAGTTCGATAAATCACTGGCTTCTCAGGTTCGGCTCCTAGTGTTCTTTTGTGACCTAATGGGCAGTTGACTTGATTGTTCCAAGTTGATTTTCTGAAGTTTGCTAGATTTCTGATTGGCAGGTGAAGATGATGGGGTGGAATCCAAAGAAGAATTGGCCAGCGATGGTCAAGAAGGACTCGAAGGCAATGTTAATTGGCAAAGGCTGTGGACAGTCTCTCCTTGTAATTGCTTCGAAGCGAGAAGGTTGGTCAGCTTAGTATTCCTTGGATATTGCGAAATATGGTCAACTTGGTATTTGCTTTCATGTATTCTAGTAGCTATTTTGGTAGGCCTTCACTGGGTTGTGCGATACATTTGTAGGAGAGAGAATTCTAATACCATGGTATAATGGAACTTGGTCGTGCTTTACATGTTAGAATGATATGCTGTCAAGCCTTGTATTGTTTTCATGCGTTCTAGTAGTGTGTCCACAGTAGTTGCTAAACTGATGATGTGCAATGGTAAATGACTCCTAGTTTGTAGGTTAGTTCTTCATTTCAGATCATCTTGCTACAATCCTCATAAATACTTTGAGCACTTCAACACTTCAACTAGATAAGATTGACTCAAGTTGGGGTGGTTTGCTGGTCGTCAACCCTGGTTTTTGTTGGTCCAACATTATTTCAATTATCCAAATGGTAACAGGGGTTAAAATAGATGGGTTGATTGTTGTTTCTCGTTGGATTGTAAGGTCTCACTTTTTTAAAGATAAAGTTTAATTTCTTGCGCTTTATGCTTTATTTATTATGTCAGGTCAGGTCAGCAAGATGTCTTACATGCATTATTATGCCAGAGAATTACTGCAACTTGGAGGTTTTGGGACGGTGAATATTTGTGAAGGACACTTGCAGAGGAATTTCAACAGATGGAACATAGGTATTAACAAAAGAATTAGAAATGTGAGATGCAATAGAATCTTGTTGTTGCATAGAAGTTCGTATCTGAATGTGTCGTTTATTGCTCTTTCATTGTAGATTCTTCTCTTTAATGCTATATCTAGTTCGCCATGCATAAGTGTTCTTACCCATGCCACCTCTGTGGGAGAAATATGAATTATGGGACAAAACGTTGCTGGTATCTACTGTTTGAAGTGATTCATTTTTCCCCTTTCAAGTTTGGTCCTCATTACCGATGTGTGTACCGAATGTGAAATTCTTGATCTCATTGTATGCATAACAGGAGTTTGAGTATGATTGCCCAGATTCAAAATTGGTCTATGTGAACATTGCTAGTCTTTGGTTTAGTGTTATCTAACTCATCAATTATTTGAGTTTGTTGATCTTTCTATCCATTTTCCTATTACCAAAAAATTGTACGAATATTTTTCATTTCCTCGCCTGAGTAGCCAGAACTATGAGACCATAATGTGAGAAGGAGAACAAGATAGGGAAACCTTTGGGGGTGGGGTGTTGTCTTCTGGGTTTTGTAGTCAACAATGATTTTCACTTACCCTCTTCTTAAAATTCTAGTGTTGCGTATTTGGTCTTAGGTTGATTACTTGACAATGTAATTGGAACTTAAGTTGGGTGATCTTGTCGGATTGGGCTTTCTGTTTAGCTTATGATCATTGTGTATGGAAAAATGGTGCCGCATGTTTAGATTAGGGAATGATTTAATCAATTACAGTTTCAAGGAAGCTATCAAGATGCCTTTTTTAAAATTTTTAAAAAAATCTTGATATGAATTTATTGTCACAATTCCCTCATATGTCTATTTCAACATTCAATAGATACATTCCCTTTTCACTATCCTTCTATGAGGTATATACCTTTAATATGAAATTACAATTTTCTCTAGAGACTTACATGTGCATAGTACAAATACAGGATGGCTCTGAATTTGCTTCATCCAATCAAACTCATGAAATTGGGTTTACAGATTATATCTCCTTCCAAATAGTCTTTGTTAGATGTTACAAACAATAAAATAGTGGCGAGGTGATTTATGAATGATTCAAGCAATGTGAAGTAGGGAAGGCCTTTGGAATCGATCTTGTTGTGCATCCCTCCTGGTTACTATCATGTGGATTTGGCTCTATAAAAGGTAAAAGCTAGGTATATCATATGTTAAATCCCTTATTTGCAGATGTGGCTAATATATTACGTTGGAAACAAGAACTTCAAATTGTTATGCTGCTAAATGAGATGAATGATGCTTGTCAAAACTTGAGAGATGCCTGGATGATGATCTTGCATACCAGTGACGTTTATGCATATTTCAAGAAACTCTTGTGCAATTAACTGGGAGTTGGACCAATTGAAGGTAACTTGTGGATCTAGAGTTTGCATAATGATTCCTTACTTGTGAGAAATATAAGATGCTCCCGAGTTCTATTTGTTCCTATACATGTCAATTCCCAATTTAAGACATTGATGGAAAAAAGGAAAAACTAGGATATTGTGCTTTTCTTTTGAGTCTGGTTTCACAGCGGAAACAATAGTGGTCAACAACTGGTGGTATCCACCCTATCGAACAAGTAACCATGTGTACTTGTCAACTGGTAACCTAGCAAACTTGTCAACTAGTCTGGACCAATTCTAGGCCTTCCAAAAACGTTAAGGAAGGGTGTTGAAGTTGGGTTGGGGTTTGGAACCCAACCTCTTGTAACTAAAAGGCATGCCAACCATCTGCTTCGGTGTCTTCTTGCTTCATTTTGTGGTGGATAATTTATTTATTGACCGTATCGGCTTAGTCTATTAAAAATTTGAACGATTTTATCGAGAACAGGAACCCTGTCTTTTGTGCTTAAGCAACTTTGCTGAGTGAACTGGGCTTCTTTTGTTTAGGAAATTTGTATTTTATTAGACAACATCACATGCAATTGGTTCAACTAGTCAAACTGTCAGAGCATGGTTCTACTAGTTTGACTGGTTGAACCACTAGTCTGGTTTTAAAAACATTTATTCTTTGTTCTTCCTATTATGTATCTGCTCTCCTCATCAGCGTGAGGAGTGGTAGCTTAGTTTTTCCTCCTATATGCATATACATCCTATTTCATGCCTGCAATTTTAAAGGATGTTGTACTTTCTGCTTTAACATAACTGCAAAAGTTGTGTTGACAGTTGGTGCCTTGTACTTGAATGTTTGTTAAGGAATGTGCATTTGATGACTCTAATGGGTTAGTAGTGCCACTTTTGCTTCTATTTTGTGAGAACACTTTTGCTTGGTTGTCTCATTCTCACTTCCAAAACACTAACCCAGTGAAAATACACATCTTGGACTCTATCTTACACCTAGAGATGGAGAATGAGAAGATTTGCTGCATTCCCCATACTATAGTTCCTCCTTGGTAGTGGTAAAATTTATTTACACCACCCTACAATTGAGCTAAGGATCAACTCATTGTGATGCCATCAATTGTATACTCTGAAAACTATTTTCCTTGAGCTTCTTACCATGTCCATTTGCAGTTTGGATTTTTGGAAACTTGTTGTTGCCCATAGTTTTAGACGAGCTCATTTTGAAGAGACTACAATTAAAATTTTCAAGGACCGAGAAAACAAGAAGAGAAGGCTAGGATCACGAGTACTACTTGAATATGGAGAGACACAATACTATTGATACGAAACTAATAGAAGGCAATTTGTGTCTATCACTCATAACACCTTTGGCTAAACCCTCTATCATAGCTATTGTGTCGTCTTATAAAATTTGCTTCTACTACTGTTTTAGTAATTATAGAACTATGTTTGTAACTCGACATCATTATTAAACTAATAATCTGAACAAATGGAGGATATTGAGGGAACTTAGTATCATAATTTATTAGTGGATGCATTCTGAAAAGTAGCTATATTGCCTGTGGACAGTAGCAAATAGGCAAGACTCAATACATAGCACTCGATCAATGTGGTTGTAATGCTGATGCAGAACAAGTGCATAATCCAAGCACACTCTTTGAATGATATACCTTGCGTTCCTTACATGTGAAAAATCAGAGAACCTTTTGAAGAAAGATGTTGAAAGAACTAGAGTAGAGAGATACCATCTAATAAAAAATTAGTAAACAAAGCTATTCTATCTACATATTAAATGCTAATTTGTATAAGAAATTAGCCGAAATTCAAGGCCTCAATAGGTTAGAGCATTTGTCGGGGTAAGTACATTATCAGTGCCAAAACTTGTGTACGGTGCTCATTTTGGTGCCAAAACTTTATTTTGGATTACTTAAGTGCCAAAACTTTTGAAAAATGATTATTTCAGTACCAATGCCGATCTGATTGGCCATAAATCTGACTGGCACTTTTTTATTAAGTTTTGAAGTTAATATGACTCGCCGAAGAGTATAGTCAGCATTTAAACAACAAAATGACGCCGTTTGATATCTTTCCCCCAATTCAAAACCCTAAATTCCCAAATTGTGTGTGTGTGTGTGTGTGTGAGAGAGAGAGAGAGAGAGAGAGAGAGAGAGAGAGAGAGAGAAGGCATGTCATGGGCTTCCTATCGTCTGCTTCCTCAAAGAACAACACCAGCACTAGCTAGTAGTGACACCAGCAGCACACCAACACCAGCACCAGCACAACTCCACCTCCGGTTTGTCTGACATTGTTGACAAGTCCAAGCTCTTATCCTCCTCCTCTCCTCCTCCTTCTCCTTCCCCCTTTAGAAGGACCCACTTCAACCGCTCCCTAAGCAGAGCCCAATCCGCCATCTCCATCTACGCCCTCCTTGTTTCCCTCGCCCTCCTCGTCTTCGCTTTCTCCACCCTTGACCCCCCCTTCTTCCTCCTCCTCCTCCGCCCTCGCCTCCTATTCTTCCCATCACTTTTGCTCGAGAACAACCTCAGCCTCTCCTCGCTCACCAAGTTGAGCAACTATGACGGAGGCCGAACAACGGTGGCGAGCAACTACGACGAAGGCCAAGCGACGATGGCGAGCAACTATGACAGAGGCCAAGCGACGGCGACCAAGCAATGGCGGCCGAGCAAGCTAGGTTGACATTGGGTGAGGATCAGATAAAAAAACCCTAATTTCAATCCCAAAAAAAAAATTCCCCAAATGAGTTGTGCGACATCGTTTTTGTGAGGCAATCCATTTAGGATGGCAAAACGATGTTGTTTTCTTAAGGAGGATGGAAAACGACGTCGTTTAAAGCAATATCGATTTCTTTTTTTTTTAAATATAAAAGCCACGTAATCATTTTGGCCAGAATCTCTCGCCAGTGGCACTAAAGTGATCATTTTCCCCGATTTGGCACTTAAGTGATCCAAAATAAAGTTTTGGCACCAAAGTAAGTGCCATACACAAGTTTTTGCACTGATAGTGTACTTACCCCAGCATTTGTCATAGCTATATATCAAAGAGTGCACTTCAATGGAAAGGCTATACCTTCCAAAATCCAAAAGTCTAATTATTTTATTTGTTAATTTGTGCAAGAAATTAGCCAAAACTCAAGGCCTCGATAGGTTGGAGTTCTTGGAAAGATTGAATATCTCTAGGTGCACTTCAATTGAAAGGCTACTCCTTCCAAAATCCAAGAGTCTGAAGATATTGAAGGCTAATGAATGCAAAAAATTGGTCAAAATTCAAGGCCTCGATAGGTTGGAGTTTTTGGAATATTTGATTATCGTTGGATGCAAATCACTCAAAAAAATTCCAAAATTATTTGGAACTTGGATCAATAATATGAGATTGAAGATAGAAAAATGATGCAAATTGTATTAGAGAATATGGATAACTCGGATGAGTCAATATGGTGGAAATGATCCCCATTTACTATCAAAGGTACATAGAACAGGTAAATTACCTTTATTCTTTTGAGATCTACTACCCAATTTTCATTTGTATTTCCTACTCGCAATATCTTTCAAGATTTATGATCTCGCCATTATTATTTCCTGGATGATAGTTCCTCATTGTTTTCTTACTTGAATTCAAGGAATTCGGTGGAGATGTCCATGGAAGTTCATGTGTGCTTTGGCAAAATGATTCAGCTTATCATGCTAGAAAGGGGAATAGATGGAGAGGCTTTCTAAGTGCATCATTTGTCATTAGTCTTTGGGTAAGATCCTTTGTCATACCCCGATCCTCGGGCACACACACATCCTTCTCACTTGGTCGATTTTATAATGCGATATCACAGAACAATGTATCGCCGACCCTTTCATTTATTAAGCACATGCGGAAGCAGTTAAAATCCCCAAACATTAAAACGATGGGATAGAAAAGCATGGCCATATTTTTCATATTGAAATTTATAACCAAACTTTTATACAAAACACAAACCAGAGCACTCTACAACTTTTTACTCTAAACTTTAATCACATCAAAAAGGAGATCTCAAAAGAAGATAAACTCTCAGCCATCCGGGCCGTACTCAAGGCCCTTCTCGGGATTATCTTCTTCTCCCAAAGATCTTTCTCCATAAGTTTCATCGCAGAGTACTCCTTCTCAGATTCCTCCTCAGCTCCTCAACGGGGTCCTGAAATGATTTCCCCAAACCGGGATGAGACTACATCTCAGCGAGTTCTACCCCACTAAGCCCGATTAGTAAACCATTATACTATAGGCTGCCTAAACACGCACAGGACAAAGGACTTACCTTGGCCTCAAATCTCACCTGCAAGTTAGTACAATTCACAATAGGCACCCATTTACTCAAAACAAATCGAACCAGTCGATTACATGTCATACAAATCAATCCCCTCTATGGGATATTTAAAAGCTAGGCCATGTGCATTCTCTTGGACGACATTCCAAGTCTCCAAGCCACGTGCCTTGAACCTTGGGTCCACGTGCATTCTCTAAGGCGACCTCTTCGCCCAGGTGGTACATCAAGTCACCGAGCCACGTGCCCTTTTAGATGCTATTCTCAAATACTGGACCCACGTGCATTCTCTAAGGCACTCAATTGCCAAGGTGACGCATTAGATCACCGAGCCACATGTCCTTTTTATGATACCCGGGCCCACGTGCCTTCTCTTAGGTGCTATCTCACCAAAATGATGCATCAATTCACCGAGCCCACGTGCCCTTTTAGATGCCTGGGCCCACGTGTATTCTCTTAGGTGCTATCTCACCAAAGTGATGCATCAATTCACCGAGCCCACGTGCCCTTTTAGATGCCAAATTCTGTCACCGAGCCACGTGCATTCTCCAGGAGGACATACCGAGTCTCCGAGCCACGTGCATTCTCTCAGGCGACCTTTTCGCCAAGGTGACATATTAAACCACTGAATTCACGTGCATTCTCCAGGTGATATTCTAATTAACCGAGCGCACGTGTTTTCTTTCAAGTGATTACCAACCTACTTTCAATACCGACAACCAATGCCCAACAATTTCTCAATCAAATAATTAAATCAACTCAACAAAGCATTATAAATGCTGAATAACATACTTGGTCATTTACCAATCAACAATTCAATCTCAATCAATTCCAATCAATTTAGGGTAAATCCCTAAAATATCACAATTTATTCAATTCCATACAACGTGGAGCTCAAATAAATAAACGGACTGCGCCACGACGACCAGCACAAGATTTCGGTCATCGGCCATCAAAATCTTAATTTCCGAAAAATAAATAAATAATTTATTAATTTCGAAAATTAAATAATTAATATTAAAAATTCAATTTAGCTCAAAATAAAGCCCGATTAAATAAACTAACTTCACCACGGTCATCAGCATAAAATTTTGGTTCCAGGCCATCTCAGTTGAATTTTCAGAAAATAAATAATTATTTAATTTAATTCCGAAAATTAATATTTAAATACTAAAAATTCCACTTAGGCCCGAAAAGCCTAATTGGAGCCCACTAAGGGTCGGGAAAAATCCCGAGGCACTTCCAATAATTAGTAAACTACGTCTACTTGTTAATTGCGCAATCAATTTATCTAAATCGCATCACAATTGACTAATAATTGCTAATTTATTCTAATCTAACAACCTAAACATAATTAATTAAAACTAAACCAACCTTAAGTATAATTAGCCAACTAATCCTGGATTAGTGAGATTACTCACCAAATCACACGCAAATCGGATCAATCCAACGGGGGTGACGCGAGGAACAAAACTTCCAAAAGCACGACTCGGGTTCGGGGGCCGGAAATGGCCCAAAAGCGAGCCTAAAGCCGCTGGAAACCCATTTCGTGGGTTGCTGGTCGAGGCTGGCCAGGGCTGCTCCAGCGGCCAAAATGGCGAGGGGAGGCCGGCGAAGGACGAGGGGGATGTCGGGGAGGTCCGACGGGGTCGAACGGTGGCCGAAGGTGGCTGGACAAGGCTAGACAGAGGCTGGGCAGAGGTGGATTCGCTCGGGGAACGCCTGGCGCGAGGGACAGGTGGCTGGCAGCGCACGACGGCGAGCGGCGGACGCGCGGGCGGGCGTCACGGGCATGCGGTGCGGCGGTGGGACGGGCGGCGACAGCTTCAGCAAGCTCCTCCGCTTCTGTCCGCTGGCTTCACACGAAGAAGGAAGAAGAAGCAGAAGGAGTGTTCGGTCACGTGGGGGAGAAGAGAGAGGAGAGAGGGAAAGAAGAAAGGAAAGAGATAAGAAGAAGGGAGGAGATAGAATTTTGACTAGTCAAAAGTGAAAAAGAGAGAGGGAGAAGCCAATTTAAAATTGGCAAGGGGGAGTGCTCCGTGGGGGTGCTCGCACGAAGGGGGAGGGAGATAGAAAGAGAAAAGAGAGAGAAAAGAGAAAATAAAAGAGAATGGAGAGAGAGAGAAAAATAAAAATAAACAACAATACTTTTCTTATTTGATTTTCTTTTCTCTTTTCCTTTCTAATTTCTTTTCGGACTTCATTTTTCTTCTGATAATTTCTTTATTGAAATTTCAGACTCGTCAATAATTTCACGGACAATGAGACAAGATCCTAAAAATAAGAATTATGACGCACTTAAAATTCGATTTCCGAAATCGAGTTCAATTTCGTGGTTAAAAATCGATCAGACATGATTTTAGCCCAATCCAACCAATTAGGTAGTTTTTAGGGATTTTACAATTGATACACCCCTTAATGGCTTTACCCAATAGGTTAGTTAACTTGTGAGTGATCAGCTCAAAGAAAAAAAGCCATAGGCACGTCGACGAAATGTCCATTTCACTTCATCGAAACGGGGTCAAATTTCAAGATGTCACATCCTTCATCCTATGTAGGAAATTAAAGATTCTCGACATTTGATTGATTTTAGAATGCTGGAATTACTGAATAAAAATTGATGTGTATAGGCATTTCGATAGCATGCTGAAGGTCATTGTATAGGTCGAAGAAAATGCTAAATGAATGACCCTATATGGCAATCCTTCTAATATGAGGTTTTAGTTTGCTCTGCGTTGACTAGGCAATTCATGACTGCATGTTTCAAAGGTACACTTAAGAGTGAATTTACAGTGCAAAAGGAGCATGTTGATAGAGCATCCCTTACTATGCATAGTCTACTGACTTGGGATAAGATTTGTTCACCCATTGAGTTCCACACAATTTATCTCACAAACTTATCTACATTAGCTGATTAAAGTAATCATGTCAGTCTAGAAATGCTAAATCTAATAACAAGCTCTTCTCCTAATGGTGTGGTCGTGAGTGAACTAGCAAACACAACAAAAGCAAAAGCATTGTGAATTATTTGGTTCTATTGAGAAAATTGTAATTCGAATTTTTTTGACAACAAATACATGTTCATTTGGTTTGAGTCCAAGATATACCTACTCCAAGGCTAATAATAGATTATCCCAAAGAATGCACCTTGATGTTTGTACTGCTGCTAAAGCCATCTACCATATACCCGAACTTTTGAGCTGAGCAAGTCATTACTAGAATGAATTTGACATAATTGGCTGTATTGTGAAATAATTCCTTATATAGTGCATAAGCTCTTTTTAGTTCATGTACTTGCTGAAAAGTAGAACACAGGAAGCATTTGTGTACTTCCTGAGGAAACTTTTTGGTATCCTATATGCCATTTGAAATTTGTCTTGCATTAATTCTACTGCATGAATAGTACATAATGATAAGGAAAAGAATCATCCTATGTCCCCCAAAAGTAGACATCTTGAGTTGAATACACTAGCTAATTTGATCAAAGCTTTTGTGGTTGATGATGTTAGCTGCCTTATTAGTTGGATCCAAAGAGTTCAAAAAGAATATCGAGTTTGACAAATAGAGACCCGCAAACGTCTTAGCATTATTACTAGCTTGTTGATGCTAGTTGGTGGATTGATTTCATCTGGCTCATTGGCATGATTCAGTTATCATGCCAATGGTTAATGTAAGTGCTTAAATGTTCGAGAGAGCTTTCGCAAGGCACTTCTAAAAGGAAACAAAATCATCAAAGGATGAGGAGCTTGATGTTTCTTGAACTTCTCCAAACACTGTCAATGCATCCTTGGAATGGTAAAGGGTGTGTGCATGCTATCCTTTTGGGCCCACTAGTTAAAGTGTCCATGAAAATAAAGAAATTGAATTGGTGGGGATGTCATATATGCTAGATATACTAGCTATGTCAGATGCAAAAATGTTTGATACCCACGTGGAGTTAGTAGGTTTAGGCCCTACAGAATACCATCTCGATGTTGTCGAGCACCTTTATAGTTTTCCAGAGATTTATGATGTTTCTCAAACTATAATGATTCTTCTAGCTCATCTTCTTTCTCTTTTTTAATGATTGAGCATTCCATACAATGACATATTCAATATATACTAGATTGTAGAGTATAGCTTGGAAATTTTCTCACGTTTTGTACTAATTGAAGTTAATTTATCTCCCTCTGATTACAAAGGGGCATATTCACGCTTCATTTTGATTAATCAAGTTTGCTGGTGGGAGTTTAACTTACTTGTTAATAGGATATCTCAAGCTATGCCGCTATATCCAAGTATCTTAAGTTCTTACATGACCTTTTCCATTGGTAATTTAAATTTGTAAGAGCTTAGGATTAGATGGCTAGCCTTGACAATTCATGCTATCTATTCTCAATGGAAAAGTCTAGAAAAGAGGCATTTTTTCTAGAAACATCTGAAAGCTCCACGCCTCATATTGTCCTCTAGATTTGGAGAACATGTTGAGTGCACTACAGTACTTGAGCCAACCCTTGAATGGTTTCTACTGAGATTCTTAGTGGTAGATACTAGTATACTTATGATCCTTGCCTGAAGTAAGCTTACATAGATACGCTCCATCTTGGGGTTCCAAGGTAGACAATAAGATATATTTTTGAATTGAGATAATGGATTGGAGGCTACAAAAGAAGTATAGATTTGCATCACTTTTGATGACCTACCGGCCCAAAGAAATCCCATATCAAGCGACTGAATTCTCTCTCAGTTATCTTGTATTGTTATTGTGACATCCTGAAGTTTCGACCCCATCTCGGTAAAATGAAATGGGCATTTTGTCGACGTGCCCATGATCCTTTTTCTCTGAGCTGATTATTCACAAGTTAACTAATCAATTAGGTGAAGCTGTTAAGGGATATAAACACGGCAGACTTGAGAATTCGATCGAAAATCGACTGCTCGACCGTGATAATCGGCAAAAGTCAATAAAACACTATTATAATCAAATTGTGATCAGATATATGTCGATTCGACAAAATCATGTAATTGAATTGCGGGTGATTCCGCATGATTATGAAATTCACGTGGAACAACACTAGCCCGATTTTCTGTCAATTTTATACTCGATGCCCATAATTGAAACATTGCGATTTATACGACAATTGAGAGTTGCCAACGAGTCGGAGATGCACAAACATGAATAAAAAATTATCGACCACGGGTCAAACGCAATAAAATCCCTAAAAGTTACCCGGTAGGTTAGATTGTACTAAAATTGCATCCGGTCGATCTTTAACCGCAAAATTGAATTTGATTTCAGGAATTGAACATTTGAGCATGTCACGATTTATTTTTAGGACATCGTCTCATCTTTTGAAGCAATTCCGTCAAGCCCAGAAAATTGCGGAAAAATCAATTTCAACAAATAGGGATTTTGGAAATTTGGATGGGCACCTTAATTGGCATTTTTGGCTACTAGAATGACTTGAAATGTGAAGATTTGGAAGGAAAATCACCAATGGTTAGTCCCTTGATAAAGTGGTTGAAGACTTTGGAGGCTTGAACACTCAAGTGCATGGGATATTTTGCATGGCCCCCTATTGGCCCATGTCTTGACTTATTGGCCTTCTTCTTTCCCCTCCATTTCCCCTTCCTGCGTGCACCTCCCCTGGCTGAAATCTCTCTGCAGTCTCCTTCTTCTTGCTTCTTCATCATTTCTTCATCTTCTCCTCCATTTTTGCTTACTGCCACTACTCCATCTTCCATCCCCTCAGCCGCACGCCCAAACAGAGCCACTCCAGCTCCAATCGACCAGCCAGCCTCACCGTCCATCACCTAGTTGGTCCTCCTCACCACTTCACATCGTCCCCGAGCACGCTCAACCACCTCCGTCCGCCACTCGTGCCGTCCAGCCCGCCAGCAACCAGCAGCTAGCCCCGCTCGTCCCTGCACCGTCCCCCACGTTTAACCACATTGACCAGCCGTCCAACTCTCTCGATCCAGCCCTTCCAAAACTAGTTTACCAGCCTAAGCCGTGAGCTTGTGGGTTGTTTTTCAGCCTCATCCGGCCTTCTGTTGGTTATGTTGTAGGCTCAGGTCTTGGTTGACTTCGCACCGCTGTCACCGTGAACCTGTCGCCTCGTTAATCGAGTGAGTTAACGCCCTAATCTTGGATTAGGAAGTTAATTGCACTTAGTAGGTGGATTAGTGTTAGTTAAGGATTAGCAGTTAGTTTAATTAGTGTAACTAAGTTAGTTAGATTAGTTAGTTACCTAGACTAGCTTAGTTAGGTGGTTAGTTAGGTTAATTAGTTAGATTAGTTAGGTTGAGGTAATTAGCCTAGTTAGATTAGTTTAGTTAGCTCAGTTAGGTTAACTCGGTTAGCTTAATTAGATTAATTAAGTGGATTATTTTAAATAATTTACAATTTATTTAATTAACTGTAATTTATTTAATTAATTATAATTAGCGTAAATTATAACTGGATATCCGTTTATTAGAATTTTACACTGATCGCCGTGGTTGCATTTATACGTGAAATTGACTGTTTATTTATGCAATTAAGTGCTTGGTGATCGTTGTGATTTATTATTGCAAAAATTTGATTTTATAAGTATTTAATTAGAAAAATATTGGGTGTCGATTTTTGACACAAAAAATATTTAATGTACTATATAAAATCGTGGATTTATAAATTGGGAGAGTATTGTGTTTATTGGTTCGATTTGAATATATGGCCATGCATAATTATTTTATCAGGAATTTTTAATATGAAGAAAATTGGCCAAGTCCATTATTTGAAATTGAGGCATTTGAGTGCAAAGCACAATATTCTTGGCTGAGTACAGATGTGAGTGCGGTCACTATCGGAACCTATCCTGATGCATTCAAGCGGGACAATGCCTGATTAAGTTCAAATGCCAGTCGCAGTGGAGGCTGGGCTGATGCTCCTTTATGAATTGCAGTCTAGTTATAGATGTTGTCGTGCCTAATGGAGTGGGACAACGCTCGATTATGCCGGATGACCGCCGACTGTTGAGTTGGCCATGACCGTGGGGCCATAAATAATTAGGACACGCCTAAGTGATTGAGATAGCTGCGCCTAATTATGGGGCCAAATTGTGTGACACGGAATGTAACGTGTCATAATGATTTTACCTTATAATCGGAACCCATGTGATTGATTGATATATGAAAATGATGTGTTCCAATTATTGATTACGTTTATTGTATGCATATGTTATATGTGATGAGCTAATGCGTAGGATGGTGTTGAGGCGAGGTAAGTTTGTGTGATGTCTGTTAGGCTACCTTTGAGTGAGTTCTCATCCTAATTGGGGTTTAGGGTGTAGATTCACTGAGATTTATCTCACCCCATCATGGTTAATCCTTTTTCAGGTCCTTAGATAGAGGTCCACCACGTCTGTTTTGGGTGTCCACGGGAGGTAGAGACCGAGTCTACCCTTCTCCCTATCCACAGGACCACCTGGACCCGTGAGGTTGTGGTGACCACTATTTGGGTCGATGAGGGCCTACCTCACTTGGTACCTCATCGCTTCAAAGCATGGTTCCTTAACAAGCCCAACGAGGTTCGGGAGGGTCTTTTAGAGGGTTTTGACTGGCCTGCTGTTGAAACCGAGTATGAGAAGGTAATTCGCCCCATGGATATCGATATACTGGACGATATCATGGTGAACTCGAGGCCCGAGGCTGAAGGGTTTGGAGTTGAGGTAGCTGATCCTTTAGACATTGACATCACATATGGTGTTGTGGTAGACTCGGATCCTGAGTAGGTAGGGTCTAGGGTAGAGTTGGCTTGGTAGCTTCTTTTTGAATCTAAACTCCTGTATATAAACCTGTAGGTTGAACCTGATATGTTTATAAAGTGTGTTTGGTGAAAAGGTGTTGGCATATGATTTTACCATCCCAATGTTTGATGGTTGTCAGGGTATCTATTTAAATTCACTTTCGCATGTGCATAAAACGAATGGGTCGGCAACGCGTCCTGGGAACGTCGCATTTTAGTCGACCACCGATGGATGTGTGCGTGCGCAGGGTTCAGGGTGTGACAGTTATGATGCTTTACCTCTATTCACATATTTTGATTACATTTTCTGGTCACTGTGCATTCTCTATCTGCCCTCTTCTTCTATTAATTTTATTGTGAAGAAATTACTCTCTCTCTCTCTCTCTCTCTCTCTCTCTCTCTCTCTCTCTCTCTCTCTCTCTCTCTACACGTTGTTTTTCTGGTTGTTTTTCATGAACCCACTCTTCTTTGCACATTCATTGTGTGTCATCAATACTGGCTTCTTAATTATTCTAATCTACTTTAGGAAAACGTATAACACCATTATGCCGAGGTCTTGCTAGCAAGGTTTCTATCTTGGGACTTGAAGATGGTACAATTTCACTGCATGTAGAAGCAAGTTTTCCATGCTACTGCTGTAATGTTACCTTCATTACTTCTCAACAAGAAATTCCTTTTGCAATAATCCTTCATCATCATAATGTGTTCTTCTCTAATCTCTCTTGAGAAATATTCTGAATTGGTCAAAAGCCGCATGATGCAATGCAAACAGCAAGCTCGTTGAATGAACATTTAGCTGCTAATAGAGATGGCAATCCATGTTGACTAGTCATGTTTGGTAATGTCAAGTTGGTGTGGACTGTTAGATAGGTTAATCTGAGCAAGATAAGCTCAACAAATCTTATTAGATCATTGAACATGGCCCATTTATTAAATAGGTCAGCAAATGAGAAGAGAGGCACATCCTTAATGAACTGTTTGTTTCCCATGTCATAAATTAATTATAGATTCAATAGATATATACACTTTAGGACTTGAATCTAATTGATGTGATTAATTGCATCTCATGTGGGATAGGAAATTGTCACCTTCTGTTGATGTTGTCATTAATGATTGAAAATGCTTCAAATGTCAATCACAAATTTTAGCATAGTATTTACAAAAGTCGAGCTTATTGTGAGGATCTACACTCCAAGCAGATGGGGTCAATAGAAACAGTCATGACATGCTCATTTTCATCAAATTTATAGTTTATTTTGAATATTGAATCAAAAATATGTTCAGTTTAGTCAAATTAAAATGGTTGCGGTTTCGGTGACTCCTAGATGATGGAATTTGTGTGTGCTTTAATTATGCTTGTGGGTAGAAAAGTTCAGTTATGTCATTAAGTTGTTGTTATTTGGTCATGAGTACGATGGCTGTGAATTTGGTTGATGTTGCTGTATTTCTTTCTTTGAAACTTTTACAAATTTATTAACCGTCATCCATTTCATGGACTACGTTTTGCTTGGAAGAGAGTTTGATTTTACATAATACATAATGAATGTTATCTTACCAATCTAGTTTTCTTAACATGGATATGTGGTGTGCTACTTTATATATGCTAGTGCTTGTAGCAGTTATACATGCCATGGTATAATAGTTTCTAACATGGTATAAATATTAAGCACAATGAAAAACCGTTACGAGGCTTGAAGTCCCATGCGGCAGCTGTGTTGTGTCTCAATTGGGGGGAAGATGCCCAAGTGAGTAGAGTACGCATCTTTCAGTTTAAAAATCGATATGACTTCTTGTTCTTGATTCTTAATTCATTCTTCATTTCTTACATGTTTTTAATGCTTTGTTTGCAGTTAAGTTTCAAACTAAGAATCTGATTGCACAATCCAACAACTTTAATAAATTATTACCTAGATATATCTTGTTGGGTCAGTAAGATGTCTTACCCTCTTTATTGTCTTAGAGAAACAATGCAGAGAGTCAGAGAATTACTATAGTTTGGAGGATTTGGGGACACCGAATATATGGGAAGGACACTTGCAAAGGAGTGTGAACAGATGGAATGCGAGCATTAGCAAAAGAATTAGAAAGCTGAAATGTAATAGAAACTTGTTCGTGTATAGAAGTTCTTACTTGAATGTGTTGTTTATTGCTCTTTCATTGTAAATTCTTCACATTAATGCTATATCTACTTTTTCCATTCGTAAATGTTCTTAAACATGCTACCTTAGTGGGAAAACTATGAACTAGGGGATAAATCATGGCTGATATGTGTACCAAATGTGAAATTTGGATCTCTTTGTATGCATAATAGGATTTTGAGTATGTATATCAGGGCTCAAAATTGGTTTATGTGACCATTGCAATCCTTTAATTAAAAACTTGTGCTTTTGGTTTTACCCAACTCATCAATTATTTGAGCTGAAATAACCATTTCTCATTTGGCCGATACAGAACTTCTATTAATGGGGTTTGTCTATAGATATTTATATCCATATGCCTATTACCATGAAGTTTTACCGATATTTCTCATTTCTTTGCCTAAGTGACTAGAACCTTGAGACTATAATGAGAGAAGATGGAGAGAAAGAAAAGGAAACCATTTAGGTTTAGGGGTTTTCTTCTGGAGGTTGTCCTCAACAATGGTTTTTCACTTACCCTCTGTCTAATAGCTAGTTTTATGTATTTCATCTCAAGTTTGATCACTTGATAATGTACATGAAAGCTTTAGCTGGGTGATCTTATCAAATTTGGCTCTCTATTTAGCTTACTATCCTTGTGTATAGTGTAAGTGTTAGTATGAATACCTAGAGGGGTGAATAGGTGTGAAGACAATTTTTCGCAAAGAACGGTAGAAATATTTTACTTTTGAAACTGAGTCTGAAAAACAACAGACTCGAGCAAGTTCAAACTTTCGCAGTTAAATAGAATTACGAACAAAATAAAGGAGTTCAGGGAAGAGAATAGGAACACAAAATTTATAGTGATTCAGCTTAAATCAAGCATACATCCACTCTCCACGTTGACAGCTTTCTGACTGGATTCCACTAAGAATCAAAAGAGAATTTACAATCTTGCGATCTCGACTTCACAATGAATAGTCCCTACTACTCTCTCATGAAGTCTTACCATGAGTCTCTCTCTTTTGTATACAACTTTGAGCTCAATGTTTGGAGTAACAAGGAAATGGAAAGTTTCAGACTTTGAAATTTCTCTTTCATGCACTCTATCAAACAACTAAAGAGTCCACCTTGAATGCTCCTTCATGCCTTATCGACCGTTGGCACTTTTCAAAGAAATTCTTCCAATAAACCCGTTAGACAAAATCAATCAAGGAGGTCTCAAGCTGTTTGAAGATTGTGATGAAAGCCCGTTAATCATGTTCGTCCATACAATCAAGATCTTGGTTTCCATAAGTAGATTATTTCCATATTTACTTGCAATCCGAAAAGATTTGATGTATCTATATTGATTCCAATAAAGATAATCAATCTCGTAGGTGATATTTCCATCCAAAATGCCATATATAACTTGTACGAACCGAACTCTTGAAATAAGAAGGATAATCTCACGTCTGGATAAGTCTTCTTTATTCACTTGCGTTTAGTCTAGAATTTGTCAGAATGGGCAAACTTCTGATGTCGAACAGACTTTGATATTAAAGTCTGGCAGTCTTTAAACTTTGATACTAGAGTATGGCCGTCTTTAGACTTTGACACAAAAATCTGTAAATCTTCATAATAGACTTTGGATAAGTTTTGTCAATTTCAAAACATCAAAGGAGTATTCTCCAACATATAGAAATATCGATCACATGTTCCTAATTAGGAATTAATTCAATCATCATATTTTCAAGGAAGCTACCCAGATGCCTTTCTCTTCCATTTCGAAAAAGATATTTTGGTAGAATTTATTGCCACTATTCCCTCTAACTTCTATTTCGGCATCTACTGGATATATTCCCAATTCATTGTCCTTCTATGGGATATATACCTTTCATATGAAACTACATATATTATCGAGAGATCCACGTGTGCAGAGTAAAACTACTTTTTCATGCTAATCATTTCTTTGTATGGCTCTACAGGATGACTCTGAAATTGCTTTGATATGAGTTCTTGATCTTGATTCTTAACTGTCAATGTTTTATTCTTCATATCTTCCAAATTATTTCTAGTTTTTTGTTTGTAGTTAAGTTTCCGACTTGGAATCTTATTTCATAGTCCGGCAGCTTTAATACGAGTTTATGGAAGATTTTCGAGATCTTTAAAGGACCGGGTGCTCTTTGTTTCTTGAACTTCTCCAAACTCTTGACAATGAATGCTTGGAATGAGAAAGGACGTTTGCATATTGTCATCCCACATTGCCCTGATTATATCTAACAAAAGCTTTGTGGAGCTAAAACTGTTTGCTAACTTGAGAGGTTTCTAAAATACTGAAAGTCTAGCCAACTCGTTTGATATAATGGTTGACGAATCGGACGGTTGTATTTTAAGTGGGAATCGTAGTTGACATCGTATAGAGGTCTATTGGAGTTTAAAGAGAGCTGTTTGTGATTCAAGTGTGGATCTTCATGCTAAAGTAGAAGCAATATTCAATGCTTGCCTGCTAAAGTTTGTGCGGTTGATAAAGAAATTAGAGGTTCTTACTATGAGAAGCTGTTGTTAGGTCGAAGGTCTCCGAAACAAAGTCTTGTGAGACCGATATCTTATTCCTATTGATTTTGCTACTAGAGTGATGGAGGATTGTTGGCTGGTGCCGTCTCTTTGTGGGGTTTAGCGAACATAACATCAAAGAAAGAGAAAAAAAGTCACAAAGACAAAAAGACTGAAAAGAGGGGCCGTTTGTGGAGTGAAGGTAAGGAAGAGAGAGAGAGAGAGCTCCTCGAGAAGAGTGCAAGAAGAAGAGAAAAA
The DNA here is from genome assembly GCA_017140395.1 of Eucalyptus lansdowneana. Classification (NCBI taxonomy): domain Eukaryota; kingdom Viridiplantae; phylum Streptophyta; class Magnoliopsida; order Myrtales; family Myrtaceae; genus Eucalyptus; species Eucalyptus lansdowneana. The sequence goes on along the minus strand of CM029487.1, from coordinate 41,468,495 downwards.
AGGGGCAGCGATTTTTTGGTCCATATTCGGAGGCCTAATGTAACTGGAATTGGCTCAATTTTAGAATGTTGTTAGTGAGACTGAGGCCTTTGAGTTGATTAATTTCGTTTGTTGAAAACCTTTTCCAAGATGTCTCTCATTTTCTACTATCATGGTTAAGGTTTCTTGCTCTATTTGTATTAATCCACCTCAATAATGATGAAATATTGTTGTATTGTTGATGTTACTATTCTTAGTGAAAGTTTTTGAGCGGTTTGTGGTTTTTCCCCCATTGAATTTTTCACATAAAAGTTTTAGTATTATTGTTGCCTTGTTTTTTTTTTAACATTTCGGCATTATATTTATTTATTTTGAGATCATATTGCTGGACTACACAGCTAGTTGTTGCTAGTGTTGAGTCCATTTTGGTTGGTTTAATTTTGGGGAAGAAATTGCTTGTGGACTGGATTAGTTCTTAGTGAATTGTTACCTAATATACCCCAACAAGGTTGTTGGAATAGGAATAGAAAATGTTTCTAGTGAAGAAGGTCTCCGGAGCCCAATTGATGCGCATTTGAGACTGTGCTTCTAGTGGGATATTAAAGCTCAACTGATGTTGCTTTAGTTTTGTAATAAAGAATTAGCTCTAACAAAAGGAAAAAGGACACAAATAATCCAGTAGTCAAGGGTGCAATGTCATCCGTAAACTTTTAATTTACTTAATGTTTAATCTAAACCCTAAGGCTGCGTTTGGTCGTCCGGATTTCTAAATGGGATAGGACTGGATATGATAGCATAAAAAATCCGTGGATTTCTTCATATCCCATAAACTGTTTGGTGAACTACGGATTTAAAGTCGGATATCTTCATATCTTATCCAATTTACTGTTTGGTGAACTACGGATTTAAAGTTGGATATACTCATATCTTATCAAATCTATGGTTTGGTGAACTAATCTTTTGGATACCCCTTCAAATCAAACGTTTTTAGAATAACCTCAATTTCAATATATTCACTTTGAAACATGAATTTTTTTTTCTCTCTTACAAGTTTTTCATTTGTTTCCATTTTGTTACAAGTCCAATACCAAATCAAACAAATGCCCAATTAGAACAAAGCATAAAGTCCAAAGTCATTCGTTTTTTTTTTTCCAAATGTCAAGAGAATGCAATGACAGTTAATCATGTTGGAGAAATCTTTCCAGAATATTTTGAAGCTGACAAAACGTTTCTATCAGTCTAGTTTGGACATCTCGAGATCATCTAGTTTAAAGTCGAAGACTTTCGATTACAGACTCAAGATTCAAGACTCAAGATTCAAGACTTAAGACTCAAGACTCAAGACTATTCTCATTGACATCTTTCGATCCAAAGACGAAGGAAATCCAGAGCGAAGTATATGGTTGAGGATTTAATCATATCCTCTCGGAGAAGATCTTTTGGTTGGATAAATATAACGGATTCTTTTGTTCGTATCAAGATCAATTGAAGATCCGATGGTCGACGAAATATTCTTGGAATGTTCTATTCTTGGAAACCAAGATCCTGATTGTATGGGTGAACGGGACTGATGGGCTATCGTTAGGTTCCTTTAATAGCTCGAATGATCTTCTTGATTGATTCCGTCCAACGGGTAGATTGGAGGAATTCCTTTGGAAAGTGCCAACGGGAATGATGGCATAAAGGAGTATAAAAAGGAAGACGTTCTAGTTGTTTGAGAACGTGATCGATAGAGAAATTCCAGAGTCTGAAGCATCTTGATTATTAGTCGATTCATTCTGAGTGAAATTGTATACACAGAGAGTGTCCATACTTGGTGATACCTTGAGTGAGTGTGGTAGATCATCTACACCTAGAAATCAAGGAAGATCAACACTGTAATATCTCTTTGTTAATAGTGGAATCCAGCCAATTGGCTATCAGTTCAGAAGAGTGGACGTAGGCTTGAATCAAGCCGAACCACTATAAACCGCGTGTTCAATTCTCTCTTTCCTTTACTTAGTCTTACGTTGATTATTACTTATCGCAAATCCTTAAACTGTCTAAGTATTGCGCAATAATCAAGAAAAATCTTTTATATACCTATTCACCCCCTCTAGGTACTCGTACTAGCAATATCAATTGGTATCAGAGCTCGTATTCTTATTTTATTTGAAGTGTTTTACTTCAGAGTAAAAGATCCATGGCTAGTATGCTAGCACCAGGGCTAGTGGAAGGGCAAAGCAATACTAGACCACCCTACTTTGATGGAAATGATTACAACATCTGGAAGAACAAGATGAAAGCTTTCCTACGATCAAAGGATCCTCTGGAATGGGACGTTGTGGAAAGAGGAATCACTCCTACTGCTGCATTAGCCTCTGAAAGAGGGAAAGAAACTGTTGAGACCAGCGGAATGACTCAGGAAGAGATAAACAAGAGACAAGCACTCGATGCAAAAGCAATTTACTCTTTATATTGTGCCTTGTCTCCAACTGAATATAACAGAATATCTTCTTGTGTCACATCAAAAGAAGTATGGGATAGATTACATATCACCTATGAAGGAACAGATCGAGTGAAGGAGACCAGAATCAACATTCTCCTCGGTCAATATGAAGCCTTCAAAATGAAACCAGGAGAATCTATAACTGACATGTTTAGTCGTTTTACAGATATTGCCAATGGTCTTGAGAACCAAGGACAAAAAATTTCTGATCCCATGAAGGTAAACAAGCTACTGCGTGGACTCTCCAAGAATTGGAATCATATAAGTTTCAATAAGAGAGACGCAAAGAATTATGCCTCTATCTGTTGACGAGCTAATTGGAACTCTTCAATCTTATGAAGTGGAACGAATTAATGAAGACAAAGATCCAAGAGGTAAGAAATCCATTGCATTAAAATCAAATGATGATTCTGATGATACAGATTCAGGAGATGATATGGACGACGAGGAGCTTGCTCTAATGATAAGAAGATTCAGAAAACTGAATAGAAAATGTAGAAGGTTCAACTCAAAGAAACAAAGTTTCCAGAGGCAACAGACCAAGTCTGTTGATGATGAGGAATCAAACAAAGATGTAGTCTGCTTCGAATGCAAGAAAAATGGACACATCAGACCCAACTGTCCTCTTCTGAAGAAGAAAAGAGGAAAAGCTGAGAAGTTTCGAAAAGCTCTCAAAGCTGAAACCTGGAGTGATACAGAATGTGAAGAAAGTGATAATGAATATGCCAACATATGTCTGATGGCACATTCAGACTCAGACTCAGATTGTGGATCGACTCGGGACGTGAATTTGAGGTAAGTGATTTTAAAATTCTGTCAAAGTCTCTAAATACATTGATGAATTGTGTTTCAGTTTTAAGACTTCTCTCAAAAGGATTTCCGAACTTAAAAGGAAAACTCAGCTCTAAAACAAAAGGAAACCATTTTAGAAGAAAGAGTTAAAAGTTTAGACCTGAATGTTTCTACTCTTAAAGAAAAAGAAGATAAACTTTTGAAAGAAAATCTTTTCTTAAAACTGACTTATCAAATATTTCAAAGAAATTTTCGATAGGATCCGAAAAGCTTGAAAAGTTCTTTTAGTTCAAAGACCTTACTTCAATAAGTCTGGTCTAGGCATGACAGCGGAAACAATTCCCTTGATTGATTTTCCTAAAGTAAAAGAAAGAATTAAGAAAAGACCATCGAGAGAGGCTTACAAAAATCATTTCAAGAAAGTTTTTGTAAAGTCTGTAGGTCGAAATGCTCTAAGGTGTTCGAAGTGCAATAGTCAGGATCACTTTGAAAAAGAGTGTCCAATGGTTTGGAAGCCAGTTAAGACAGTATGGCCTAATAATGTTTATCCTACTAACACCAAAGGACCCAAGAAAATTTGGGTACCAAAGAAAGCTTGAGACTTTCTTTTAAATGCAGGTCTTCGTCAAGAAAAAGGTAAAGTGGTATCTTGACAGCGGATGTTCAAGACACATGACAGGAGACTCAAAGTGCTTCATAAAGCTTGTTCAAGTAAACGGTGGAAATGTTTCATTTGGAAGAAACGGCAAAGGAAGCATTGTGGGATTTGGAACTGTGAAAATTGGAAATCTCACAATAAGCAATGTTTCTCTAGTGGAAGGACTCAACTATAACCTTCTTAGCATTAGCCAATTATGTGATACTGGTTTCAAGATCTCCTTTCAAGAAGGAATTTGCTCTAGAATCAGTAAAGACTCTACTCAGTCCTTCATGGGTCGAAGACATGGAAATATCTACCTCTTAGACATGAAATTAAATGAATCACAATGCCTAATCTCAATTCAAGATGAAGCGAGCTTATGGCACAAAAAGCTTGGTCATATCAATATGAAGCAATTAGCCAAAATCTCATCAAAGCAGCTTGTTCGAGGTCTACCCAAATTACCTTATCAAAAGTCCGATCCATGCACACCATGTATTCTAGGTAAGCAGGTAAGAAATTCATTTAAGCCAATAAATCATGTCTCTACTAATCATGTACTACAGTTGCTGCATATGGATCTCTTCGGACCAACCAGAACCCATAGTATTGGAGGTAAGAAATACTGCATAGTAATAGTGGATGATTTCTCCCGCTTTACTTGGGTATATTTCCTTGCAAATAAGTCAGAAACCTTTTCGTATTTTGAAAATTTTGCTAAAAAGGTTCAAAATGAAAAAGGATGTGTTATCTAAAGTATAAAAACAGATCATGAAGGAGAATTTGAAAATCAAGATTTTACAAAATTATGTGATGAATCTGGATTTAAGCATATGTTCTCCTCTCCATACACTCCTTAGCAAAATGGAGTTGTGGAAAGAAAGAATAGATCTCTTCAAGAAATGGCTAGAACTCTTTTAATTGAAAGTAAAATTTCTTCACGATTTTGGGCTGAAGCTGTTTCAACAGCATGCTATATCATCAATAGAGTCTTTCTAAGACCTATTCTTGAGAAAACCCCTTATGAATTATTCAAAGGTAAGAAGCCCATTGTTTCATACTTTCATGTGTTCGGTTGCAAATGCTTTATTTTGAAAAATGCAAAGGATCAAGTTGGTATGTTTGAAGAAAGATCAGATGAAGGCATCTTCCTGGGATATTCTACATCAAGCAAAGCCTATAGAGTCTACAACAAGAAGAGCCAGACGGTGGAGGAGTCAATGAATGTCATATTTCAAGACTCTACGAAAGATGAATCCAGTCAGACTTAGTATGAAGAGTCTGAACCTGCTCCAGACCTTCCAAAGTTGACAACTCAAGAAATGTCTCAGACTCTGGAAGACCAGCATCAAAAAGTTCATGAAGATTCAAATAAAGAAAGAGATCACCATCCAGACAAATCAACCAGTAACTGGAAGCATAAGTCCAGTCATCCCAAAGATCTCATTATCGGCGAGTCTAGTGCTGTGGCTAGTGCTGTGGCTCTCATTTCTGAAATTGAACCAAAAAGCATAGAAGAAGCTTTATCTGATGAAAGTTGGATCAAAGCTATGCAAGAGAAGCTCAGATAGTTCAGCATTAATGATGTCTGGGAATTGACATCTAAACCAAAAGGTAAAACTGTTATTGGAGCCAAATGGGTGTTCAGAGATAAGATGAATGAAAAAGGAAAAGTCGTACGAAATAAAGCAAGACTCATGGCCAAATGATACACGCAAGAAGAAGGAATAGACTATGATGAGACTTACGCTCCTATAGCAAGGTTAGAAGCTATTCGTCTATTACTTGCGTTTGCTTGTTATAAAAATTTCAGGTTATTCCAAATGGACGTCAAAAGTGCATTCCTAAATGGATTTATCCAAGAGGAAGTTTATGTGGAACAACCGCCTGGGTTTGAAGACCAAAAGAGGCCAGACTTTGTCTTTAGATTAAAAAAGGCCTTGTATGGTTTAAAGCAAGCACCTCGAGCTTGATACGACAGACTAAGTAAATTCTTATTACATAATGGTTTTGTCAAAGGTAAAGTAGATACTACTTTATTTATCAAAAAGGAAAACAAAAGCCTTTTACTTGTTCGAATATATGTGGATGATATTATCTTTGGATCCTCTAATGAAAGTCTATGCAAGAAATTTTCTAAGTCTATGCAAGATGAGTTTGAAATGAGTATGATGGGAGAATTAACATTCTTTCTTGGTCTTCAAATAAAGCAATTGAAGGAAGGAACTTTCATTTACCAAGAAAAATATGCTAATGATCTTGTCAAAAGGTTTGGATTGGAAAATTGCAAGAAGACTGATATACCAATGTCAAGCTCTTTGAAAATAGACAAAGATGAAGAAGTGAAGAAAGTTGATCAAAAGTTGTACAGGAGCATCATCGGTTCACTTCTTTATCTTACTGCTTCTAGACCTGACATTTTGTTGAGTGTTTGCATCTGTGCTAGGTTTCAATCAGATCCTAGAGAATCCCATCTCAGTGCTGCAAAACGTATTATTAAATACGTTGCTTCATCTTCAAGCATTGGTCTTTGGTATCCTAAGAAGGGAGACTTTAATCTTCTGGGATATTCAGACACAGATCTAGCCGGCTGCAAAGTCGATAGAAAGAGTACTTCAGGAACTTGCTAGTTGCTTGGAAGCAGGACAGTATCTTGGTTTTCAAGGAAACAAAGCACTGTAGCTCTCTCAACAACAGAAGCAGAGTATGTAGCCCTTGGAAGCTGCTGTTCACAAATTCTATGGATAAAACAACAGCTACAAGACTATGGGATTGAAGACTCATGCACATAAATCAAATGTGACAACACCAGCGCAATCAATCTCACCAAAAATCTAATTCTTCATTCAAGAGCAAAGCATATAGAAATTCGACATCACTTCATTAGAGATCATATTCAAAATGGAGAAATCTCGATTCAATTTGTTGATTCAAAAAGTCAACTAGCGGATATATTCACAAAGCCTTTGGAGAAAAATCAATTCGATTTTATCCGTTCCGAGACTCAACATTTTGAAGCTCGAAGAAGTTAAAGTCTAGAGACTCTCCAACCTTCGAGACTCGAAAGTTGATGATCATCGAGACTCTAATTTCTCGAGACTCTAAATCTTCAGACTCAGACTTTGATGACTATAAACTGTAAGTTGTTATTCGAAAAGGTATGATCTTTCGTTCAGTCTCCGTGAAAAACGAAAACTTGTCTTTTCAAAAGAATTAATTTTTGCAGTTATTGATTTCGGAAAGAGGTATTCGTACACTTTCCTTGTGCCGATTGAACTTCCCTTTTCAAAACTAAGTTATATATATATATATATATATATATATATATATATATATATATACATTTTTCATTCTCAATATTCAAAACCCTAAAAAGCATTCTCCTCCCAATCCGGTTTCTACTTCGTGTTCATCTTCGAGAAAGTTGTCATCTTTTCTTGGGAAAGCAAGTAAAGGAATCTTTCAGCGACAAGAAGGATGTCTTCTTCGAGGAAGTCTTCAAGAATCGCGAACAGGGGACCACAGAGGATGAAGGAGGGACCTACCCACTTCGATCTCACAAAAGAGGAAGAATTATCGAGTCAGCAACAGAACCCGACTCATTCTCCACCACGTCACTCAACACCATCTACCCCACTTGATGCGGGTCAACAACCAGAGGAAGAGAAAATCGAGGACGTAGACCCAGTAAGAGTCCAAAAACCCTCGTTTATTTACAAACTTTACTGTGCGTTGAAAAGTACTGGGACTCCGTTGAAATACGTGGATAATTTTCTTAAAGATAAGAATTATGGGAATGAGTATATCTTTCTGAAGAAAATGGAGGATTTGGGAATTGCTCCCAAGGGTAAAGCAGAGGAAGCGCTTGCTAATATTCCCAGTGACCCTCGTATGTCGGGACCAAATTTGACTGATGGGAACGACGATGATAAAATGTACACTGATTTTCAACCTAGAATGGGTATTGCTGCAAAGGTGAAGGGAAAGAGGATGGAGTTATTCAAATCAAAAGAACAGGAGAATTTGTTTTTCAGACTGCTGAAACGAGAGGTGATAAACCCTAGGAGTGTTGATTTCGATTTCTTGGATGCTGTTAATGTGAACTTAAGGGAGAAGTTCAGTCTGCTTCAACTGGAACGTTTTTGCACTGATACCACAGATGGTTATGCTCAACTGACTGTGTATTTCTACTCAAATCTCAGCTTTATAGATGCGAATAGAATATCATTCAGTGTTCGAGACCAAGACTATGTGTTAGACGTAGATATGTTGGCGGACATAATTGGAGTTGAACGAGGACGCTATCAACCAATCAAAGTCTCAGTTGCTCGTGCCTAATTGGAACTTGTCAAAGATAGAGATGTAGATGGAAGAATCATCTATTCAAGGATGCATGCCATCAATATTGTGCTGCACAAAATTGTGATTAATTGCATCAGGCCCAAGTCTACATCAAAAAATGATGTGTCAAATTCAGAGGCAAAATTGATGTACGTAATCAACTCAGGGATGAAGTTCTCTCTTCCTCACACTATTCTCTTTCACATGTACAGAGCAATGTCAAAGGACAAGGGACAATTGCCTTATCCAGGTCTGGTGACCAAGATCTTCATACACATGAATATTGAACTGCCACACACACTTTGTGTTCGACCGTGCGATAAGATGGTGGTAGGTTTGAAGATGTTAACGAAGATGCGTCTGCAAGAACTTTCTAAGGCAATGGAGAAATTCGGAGTAAAGACTCCGCCGTCTCGCTTCAAAGCGAAAAGGGAAGGAGGCCATTGGTGCCCCATCCAAAAAGAAGAGAACTTTCATCTTGGAGGATGAAGATGAGGAGGAAGATCTTACAATCACTGCCTTGATAAGGACAAGACGTTTTGTTCCCCAATCGACAGAACAACAGAAGAAACAGAGAGAAGAAGAGGAGCAAGCCAAGAACAGAGCAGAAGAAGAGCAGCGAGAGAGGGAGAAAGAAGCTGAAAAAGAAGGAGAAAAAGAGCAAGAAAAGTCTGCAGCTGAATCTGGAGAGAAGGAGAATCAAGACACAGAAGAGAATGATCATCACTCTTCCCCTTTTGATGTCCTAGAGACAGGGGGAGTTGGCGAGCAAAGGTCTACACCTCATGCTGCCAATAGTGAAGGTCTAAGATAATCTCCAACAGACCCAGAAGAGTTTCAGGCTTCTCAATTGCCTGAAGAAGAACACGATACGTCATCTCCAAATCTGCAAGACTATACAGAAGCACCATCGTCTGCATTCACTCCATCGGAGAAAGCAAATGCAAGTACTCAGACGGACAATTCTGCAGATTTTCGTCGTATTATGGATGTTCTTCTGGAAATGCGTGGCCAAATATATGCTCTGGACTGTGAGATTCAAGCCATAAAGAATGCTGGACAAGCATCTTCGATTACTCCCGGAGGACAAAAAGAAAGACCTCGCTCTACAACTTCAAGCCAATGCCAAAGGAGAGGAGGTAGCTCAACTAAGGGAAGACTTGAAGAGGCTAGAAGGCGTAGTCCAGTCCATGGGAGAATTCCAGATTGTGCGCATTCCTAAGCAGACATGACTCCTTTCTCACCTTTTTTAATGATGACAAAAAGGGGGAGAAAGCAATTTGAACCAACCAACCAACCAACCAACCAACCTTCTTTAAATTTATTTTGAATGTGTTTGTTTTTTTTTTTATATGACTTGAGTAAACTTAGGTGTGAACTTGAATCTGACTTAATTGGCTGTGGATTTAGATGCTTGACTGTTTGCATTTATTTCAAGTATTGTTATATGGTATTACTCATGAAAGACTAACCTATTTTCTGTGGATGCAGAGTCTGGTTGTTTTGTTAAATCTTTATGAGATAGCCATATTGCTTGAGAAATGTTTTTGCAGGTCAAAGTGGTTCAAATCTACATGAAAGTTTTGTCACCATCAAAAATGGGGAGATTGTTGGAGAAATCTTTCTATAATATTTTGAAGCTGACAAAACGTTTCTATCAGTCTAGTCTGGACATCTGCAAATCGTCTAGTTTAAAGTCTGAAGACTTTCTGATTACCAGACTCAAGATTCAAGACTCAGAATTCAAGACTTAAGACTCAAGACTCAAGACTATTCTCATTGACAGTCTTTCTGATCCAGTGACGAAGGAAATCCAAAGCCGAAGTATATGGTTGAGGATTTAATCCTATCCTTTGGAGAAGATCTTTTGGTTGGATAAATATAACGGATTCTTTTGTTCGTATCAAGATCAATTGAAGATCCGATGGTCGATGAAATATTCTTGGAATGTTCTATTCTTGGAAACCAAGATCCTGATTGTATGGGCGAACATGGTTGATGGGCTATCGTCAGGTTCCTTTAATAGCTCGAATGATCTTCTTGATTGATTCCGTCCAACGGGTAGATTGGAGGAATTCCTTTGGAAAGTGCCAACGGGTATGATGGCATAAAGGAGTATAAAAAGGAAGACTATCTAGTTGTTTGAGAACGTGATCGATAGAGAAATTCCAGAGTCTGAAGCATCTTGATTATTAGTTGATTCATTCTGAGCGAAATCGTATACACAGAGAGTGTCCATACTTGGTGATACCTTGAGTGAGTGTGGTAGATCATCTACACCTAGAAATCAAGGAAGATCAACACTGTAACATCTCTTTATTAATAGTAGAATGCAGCCAATTGGCTGTCAGTGTAGAAGAGTTGACGTAGGCTTGAATCAAGCCGAACCACTATAAACCGTGTGTTCAATTCTCTCTTTCATTTACTTAGTCTTACGTTGATTATTACTTATCGCAAATCCTTAAACTGTCTAAGTATTGCGCAATAATCAAGAAAAATCTTTTATATACCTATTCACTCCCCTCTAGGTACTTGTACTAGCAATATCAAATCACGTTAACGAACGATTTTTGGAAAATTCGCATTTATAAAGTACGTTAAATTTCCTTTCATTGTGGTTCCTGGGTCTCCAAAGAGTGGGGAAAAAAGACCCCTGAGCTTAAATAAGAACTCATTCAAGTAACGGATCAGTAACCAAATCGCCTCTTCCTCTCCCAAAAACACAACTGCTATCATCTATATCTACATAACCTTTGAAATAAATTTCATAAATCCAATAAAAAGAAGAAAAAATCACAAATTGATTGATCAATTAACTCATAACACATGTTAATGAGTGAGCTGAAAATTACCCGCAAACAATGGGTCTGTACAGAAAAAGTACCATAAAGACAGAACAAACCCAGATAAGAAATTGCAGTGATGAAGCTACAGAAGAGAAAACCCAACAAAGAATTTTTAGCTTCATCCTCCTGTTCTGGGAAATGGGTGTGGATGAATACATACTCTCTCTCAAGAGCCATAAATTAAAACCACTCTTTCTAAATTTGTGGCACGCAAGACTCGCTAATTGATTAGAACCAATGAAATGAGCCTTGGTCGAACTAGTACACAAAGAGCGAAACAAGCTAACAACTAACATTGCCATCCTCGCGAAGCAGGTAAATGGAGACAGAGTAGAGAGAGAACGTGGCAAACCCAGACCCTAGGCGATCCAACCCCACATTCGTCGGTCCACACGAGCAAACCCAGACCCTAGGCGAACCTCAGCCACCCTCGATGACCATTGGTGGGGGATCAGCCCGGCAACCGGATTTGCATCTGGAATTCAGACCTGGGCTCATGGGCAGACTGGAAAGCCTAGGTGACCCGGCGAGTGGGGGAATCGATTGAGAGGGCGACCGGCGGGCGATCGCCGGCGGACGGGGTCTTACCTTGGCCGAGGAAGAAGGCTTTCGTAAAATTTCGATGAGAATCGGAGAGCTATTGAGGAGAAGGCTTCAACATCGATACTTTGGAAACAGAGAGTCGTTTGTGGGTGAACGACGGAGAAAGAAAAAAAAAACGTAGGGTTTTATGTTTCGGATAAAAGAAATCCTATCCAACCTTATCCCACCCCCCCCCCTCGGATTTTTTTATCCGGTCTATATCCCTTCTATATCCGACCTTATACTATCCTAGACAGCTGCCAAACATGGGATAGGATAAAACATATCCTATCCTGGTTTTTATCCGATCGACCAAACGCAGCCTAAGATATATAAAAATGTTCAATATCGTATTTCCGTTAACTTAAATTTAACGAAATTTGCTTATATGGTTCCCAATTCATTATGATTTTGATCAATTTGATAACGGATGCATAAGAAAGGTGGCTACTATGGTTACAGGTTAACCCAACACTTTGGTAACCTTGCTCATTTCGAAATCGCATACTTTTCTTCATGATAAATGAGCCTGGACATCAAGTTCCATCTGACATATGACACAAGCTGGCCCGACTCAGCCTGCCCATCAATCAAAAGAGTCCACCTTCACTTTTGTAATCATGTCTTTGTCTCTTATTTTTCTCTCTCGCCTCTCCTCTTTAGCAATTTTCTTTGCATGATTTTGGAGTCTAGTGGACTTTCTTACTCTCTTGATCTTCCATTCTTCGACTTGCTCTTTAGCTCTATTCTTTCCTAACTAGCCTCGAGCCTTCCTCTGGGTTTGAGCTCTATCCTTTGCAAGCTCTCTTTCAGCATACATTTTCCATCGACACTTCTATACACTGCTTGCAAATTGTTCTAGGCCCGGCACTGCGTTTTTCAATTGCTCACAGAAGCTATGGAGGTTTATGAAGGACTGCAACGCATGCTTCCACTTCAGCTTTAGTTCAACAAACCAATGGCTTCTCAAGTTCGGCTCCTAGTCGGCATTCTTTCACGATCTAATGGGTAGTCAACTCGGTTTCCACTCAGTTTCGTGAAGTTTGCTCAATTTGTTCAATTTGAAAGGTTTGTCATTGGCAGTAACAACCCTCTTCTTGAAAGATATCCTCTAGCTTCCAAAGATGCTCAAGTAAAGTTAGCTTCGAGTTTCTTCAAGTTTCTCAATTAATTATAAGTGCTCAAGAATACAGCCACCCATCAAAATCTTCTTGTTCACGTCATTGCTCACCTTGACCTGGTAGATGGACAAGGACTCGAGCAAAGTCTAGTCAATCCTTGACCGCCTAGCTTTGATACCACTTATTGAGGGAAAAAGTATCAAAAAAGTCCTAAACATATTGCATTGGTACTAATATAGTCCTAAACATTTTGATTGGACCAATTTAGCCTTAAACCTCTTTCATATTGGCACAAACTCAGTTCATCAAACCAATTAACTAGAAATTGCTGACATGGACGCTGATCGGCCGATTAGCCCCAAGATGGACATTTTAAAATAATATTTTAATTTTTTTTAATTTATTAATTTCTTTTTTTCTTTTTTTCCTTTCCCTTTTCTTTTTGTCAGTGGCCATTGCCAGTCACCAGCCATAGCCATAACCGGCAAGGGTCGGCCTTGTCAAGCCATGCCTGGGCGAGGGTGAGCATTAGCCGTGCCTTGCTACGGCGAGGCCCCCTCACCAAATTTGGCGAGGCTGACTGAAGCATTTTGAGCAAGAAACTATGGACAATCAAAGACTCATTTATAACATGTAATGAATTTTAGAAAATGACGATAAGTATGCCTGACATATACAAATAAATAAACATCTATCCACAGCTTAATTTTGTAGGATGGACAATTTTCATCACATTATTGTCTAAGACAAATGTGACACATGAGTAGCGGAACATTGCCATTTATGGGAGACCTACAAGGGCATACAAATTGTTGTTTTAACAAGTACTGCAAGGGCATACACAATTACTTTTGAAAAAATTCTTAGTAAATACATACACTCTCTTGCATCTAATTAAATAATTAAAATATAGTTGATTAACAAAAGCCCTCAACCTTCTACCCACAATACTGCACTGATAACTAGCCCTAATATCCATTGAATCATCCCCTTTAAAAGCATTTCCTTCCACTTTCCAATCCCATAAAAGCGTCACACCAATGCGTGAAGTCCATGAGAGCAATGCAATCTAAAATAACTAAGGCATGATAAACTAAACGCTGAAATAGGCCAAAAGCATCAACGTGGGTCCAGTAATTTTTTGCTAAATTTAGTCTAGATTCTTTTGTCTAACTTTAAGTTTAACATGATTACCATCGTTCAAAAAGTGTCTCTTAAGGTTTATTTGTGTTTTTCGTTTCCTAATGCATGGGGAAAAACTAAAGAAAATACAATTTACTGTATCATAAAGTTGAAATATATCGGAAGACTAATTAGGAAGGAAAGTAAAATTAGTAATAGCAAAGCAAAAATGGCCAACTATCATTAACCCATTAGTTGAAGGAACATGGAGGCTCTTGAGACGCGACAATAATAATAGTGTACCTTTTTAACAGAAGCATTCATAAGCTGGCAATTGGCATCGAGCCATGCTTTTTATACAATAAAATTGTAAGGTGCTAGAATTTATTAGAAGTATTTTATATAAAAAATATATTAATCATTAAAAAAGGGAAAATGGAAAAAAAAAATTGGATGGGGCCGGGCCAGGGTTGGGCCTGCCTGGCCCCTCCTTTTCCTGTTTGCTTCCCCTTTCGAGACGGCCCGTTCTTCTTTTTTCCCTAGCCCGGCCTTCTTCTTTTTCTCTCTTCCTCCATTCCTTCTTTTCAGTGCTAAACCGGTGGAAGAGAGGACGGAGGTCCGCAACGCAATGACACGGGGAGCGTCTCACCGGAGTTGGCGGTCGAAGGCAGACCAGCACCGACGGCTTGCGTGGCAGGAAGCCATGCACGCTGGCTAGAGAGCTTAAAAGGGAGGATTTTTGGAGAGAAATAGAGTGAGAGAGGGAGAGAGAGAGAAAGGGTGGAGAGACCATGAGAGCAACCGAGAGAGAGCAAGAGTTTGAGAGCGAGGAGCCCTCCGGCAGTCCGGTCATGCCCGAACCCCGTCTGATGACTCCTGGCCGCGCTCTCGAGCCGGTTAGGGACTCTCAGCCAACACCCCAGTTTGTGCCCCTGCCTTGCCCCGTTTCGGGCTCGCCGGACCAGGCTTCCTCATCGTTCGGTTCGCGCGAGCACCGGCCCCATTCGTCTGTGCGCTTCTGTTTTGGATCACTACTACTTGTTGATTATTATTGCTAGTCCCGGCGCGAGTTGGTACTCGGTTTTTCCCCCCTTTCAGCCAGCGCGCTTCAAACGTTCGATGAAATGCCTAAACCAAACCCCATTCGGTTTAATCTCAACTCTCGAGTTATCGAAAGTGGTTTGGACCGTTCGAGGCCGTAGCGGCTCGTTAGGTCATCTCTTACGTTATTTTTTGTATGATGAACGAGCCCGGAGCTGAAGTTAAGCCGAACTTATGGCCTAATCCGGCCCGGCTCGGCCCGTATCCTCTCTGTCTTCTTCCTCATTGTCTCTCTCCCGCTTGTTCTTCCTCTCCCGCAATCTTCTCTGCAAAAATTCACAGGCTCCAGTGCACTTCGTTACTTTCTTGATCTTCTCTTCCATCAGGCTTTCTTCTAGGGTTTTCGGGCTCTACCCTCCGCCACTGGCTCTCCCTCTTAGTTCACATTTGCCACCAGACGCTTTGGCTGCTCCCTGATCTTTTTCGGCTATGGAGACCGACCAAGGGTCGCGGCACGTGCTTCCCTTTCAGCTTCAGTTCGACAAACCGCTGGCTTCTCAGGTTCGGCTCCCGTTTCGGCCTTCTTTTGCGACCTAATAATGGGCGGGTCGATTCGATTGTTTTCCCATTCGGTTTTGTGTGAGGTGTAGGCTTGATTTCTTCCGATTGGCAGGTGAAGATGGCGGAGTGGAATCCGGAGAAGGATTTGCTGGCGATGGTCACGGAGGACTCGAAGGTGGTGCTTCATTGCTTCACTTGGCAGAGGCTGTGGACGATCTCTCCTGGTAATTGCTTCGACTCAAGAAAGTTCTCCTTTTTTTTTTCTTTTTTCTTTGTTAAATTCAGTGTCTTCCTTTCTTCAACAGTGGCTTGGTGTGCACCCTTTGAGTCATTGGCCTTATTCCCCCTTTGCTTTTCCTTAAATGTGCTACGATCTTTTTCCTCAAATAAACCACTTCAATTGCCTACCCCATTCAAATCGTGTTTGATGGAGAGTTGGTGAATATAGGGGTAAGGTGCTTGAAAGTCTAAATGAGAACATGACATTGAACTAAGGAGTTGGCGTTTTACACAAAAATGAAGAGTGAATGATGGTAATGGGAGTGAAAATTTGGATGCGACATAGTTGCAAGTAAAGAATCCCAAGCTGATATTAGTTGAATGAAGGGATTTTTATTTACAAGTGTGATAGATTCCTATAAACTTTTAGACAAGATTGGTGCCTTAGGAGATTTCCAAAACATAACTGACAATCATCTAGACCAACCGGAAGTGTACCCTACTCCTGTATTGCCATCTTGCTGCCCTTTTTGGTACACCCGTCAAAGTGTTCACGAAGATAAAGAACTTGAATTTGAGGGGATGTCATTTATGTTAGATAGACTAGCTATGTCAGATGCAGAAATGCTAGATGCTCACATGGAATCGGCAGGTGTAACCCCTGTTGTAAAAATGGTATCTTGGAGTTACCAAACACATTTTCTGGACCGTTTACATTCTCAAATAAAATGAGAACAGATTTATGAGAATCTTTATCGGCCAAATACCTCCTTAGATTCTCAATCCCTTCCTGTCTGTAGTAAAAATGAACATCATCAAGTTGCTCAACAGGCTTCCGACATTGAAGATTTACTTCATGTTGTCCGGACATCATCATTGGTCATGCACAAGCAGTCGGCTGATGCCATGGACATATTTCATGAGAAGTTTGATTTGTTATGAAGCTTTATTAATGACCATGGTTAGTGGTCTTGTTAATACAGAGCAGTAGATGGCTTTCCATTGTTCTTCATTTGACTGTTTCTGTTTGCTTATCTAGGTCTTGGCTCTTCTCCTCAGGAGGAATTTTTGAGTCTTCTAGGTGGTGCTAGGACCAGTCCTACAGTCCATCAGTTTCTTGTTAATTCTCTGGGTGAAGTGGTACGACTGGTTTTTGAATCTCCAGTGTCACTTTTGGACTTTGGTTCTTTTTGTTGGTTTTATAATCTTAGTCAGCTAGTTTGTTCGATGATAGGGTATGAAGTGTGTATCAAAAGTTGGTTGTGCTGCTAGAAAAGAACTTCTGCTGGTTGTCCTCAACCATCTACAGGTGCACGTTATTACCTTTGCATTTGGCCTTTCTCTCTGATAAATTATTGAGTTTAATTATCACACAGAACAGTTATAGTAAGTTATGCTTTGCACATCTTGAGACATGCTGTATCTTTCAGAGCATCCTGATGTTAAACAGATAAAATAACTGGCGGGTGCTTAGATGATAGTGAATTGAGCCAACATTGATCTCACGTGATGCTTAACCTTGGTTATGAGAGCTTCTGTTCGCAACAATTTGTTAATGTACTTAGATGGAGGAATTTGTTAATTTATATTTTTTTTACCAACTATTTTTCCAGTTAGAGCGCCATCTTTTTAAGCTAATGACCATTTTTTGGGAGAGTAATGTTAAAGATGTTTAGTCCTAGTAAATGAAAATGGTTTACTAAGTCACATGCAATATAGATCTGTATTAGGTGTCGGTGATCTACTTGCCTAATTACTTGGATTTTACCATGAATGGGTTTTGTATGCTAGTCTTTGTATCCATAGTATTGTTCTGTATCCCTTTGGATCCAAAGTTTCTCTTGAACTTTTTAGATCTTGACTTTAGGCTGTAGAGGCACCCTTTTGTCACTATAAACTTACTCATAAAAGGAACTGCAACTGTGAGTTCTTTTTTGCTTTTTGGTCATACAACTGTGAGTTCATGGAGTGTCTTTGCGCTCAATAAAAACGTGCAATGTCCATGAACGGTGAAGGAGGAGATGCTGCAGGGATTCTGCCTCCTTCTAGAGGAAACGCCTGATAACCAGTGTTTTGGCCTCTTCATTTTAGGTTATCTGAAGCGAGGATATGTTCCCAAGTTGCTTCCCAATCAGAAAGAGAGACTCTAATCAGAACCTTCACTTTCCGGATGGCTTCTCATGGAAAATCCGTTCTACTACCAACAATCTCCCTATTGAGCAACTTGTGGTGAGACTTTACCAGAAAGATTGCATCTAGGGTAGAACCAGTCGTGGCAAGGACTCGAGAGATTTCGATTGGTGCCCTTCACTGGTCTTGACGTTTATGACCTTCTCCAGCAGGAGTGCATCACTTGGTAAAAGCAGTATTAGCAAGGCGAGCTTACATCCGTCACCTTCTACTTCTTCCAAGTGCAGGAGTTCTGCAGAGGGCAAAATTCCTCTGCATCACAGACATGAGGATGGCTGGATCAGACATGGCCTGCACATATATTGCTAACTAGACTTAGTGATCCATCCGAAGTGTTGATGAGGATTAAGCATAACAGGAATGATGTTTGCTGCTCGGCTAGAGAATGATTGCATATGTTCGAATTCAATACCCAATCATCACAAATTGGAAAATAAATAAAAAATGGTGCGCTGGAAGGGATTCGGTTTCGGACGATGATGGCAAATGACGTGGTTTGAGTATTTCTATCCGGCTGAATGTTTGGAGCTTGGGTGGTGATGGCTTGGTCAAGTTTGAGCAAGGCCAGTCGTCTCGACATTCAAGCAAGCGTGAATGTTCGCTCTTGTGAGATGTTGATTTGAATTCATTAGCATATGTTTTTTAATTCAAAAGTAAATGAGGATGGATTATCGCATTCCTTTTGACAAATTACATTCGCATCTATGTGATGTCCCATGACCCCTCCTACGCTCCTGTACTAGCTCTGCTGGAACAGAGTGAAGCCACTTCGTTCTATTGGGGGCGTGCAACGAGATTACCATTGAGTGTATGGACCCAAATTAAATGATATCGTTTTTCAGACAATCCTGAGGATCATGCCATATGTGATGTTATTTGTAAAATGACGTAAATTAAGGTATTTTTTGTTCTCCAAAAAAATGAGTGATTTAGAAAACACCTTCTTAAAAGTTATCACTTGTATTGTTAGAAATAATCGATCAATGAGATATGTCTCAATTATCCAAACATTTTCATGCACAACGAGAATTTTTCGCATTAATGCATTTTTGTAACCGATTAAGTGATTAATTTTTGAAAAATATTTTTTCAAATCCTGTTCTTTCCACGAAGGATTGCGGCTAGCAATTCAATACCGGATCATTATTTCAGAATTGTTCCTGGCTTTACTTTTTTGATCAGAAATCGAGAGCAATAGATATGTATCTCACTCGCTGGTAGATAAAAGCGCAATGATTTGACCCGTCGCAAATTTTGTATGATCTCAACATACAAGCATAGGCTATAAGATCATAACACGAATGGATAGATTGCTCGATCCGTGCTTAACTTATAAATTTTCCTCCTTATATATATATATATAAGCGATGACGAATGTTAGCGTGCAAGATTGCATCATTTTTCTCTACAACGGCAGAACCCACCTAATCAAAATTCTTGTTGGCAACCAAAAAAAAAAAAAAAAATCCTAAACGCTTATTAAGCGACTATGCGAGGAATTTTTGCTTTTTACAAATTTTCTCTTTCATTTTTCCATATTCTTTTTCGTGTTGCTGTGCTGTTCTGTCTGGAGTTTTTTTTTTTTTTTTTCTTTTGTTCATTCTGAGAATATTTGCAATTTTTTTCTGGATAATTTGTAGAGCAATTAATCAAACGTTGATATTAGGTATAAGCAATGTGAAAAAACGAATAAACATCAGACGGATGATGACGTATTTTTGCGACCAGCGAAGGAGGGGTAGCCGGCGCGTGTTTCCGATTCAGCTTCAAGTTCTGATGAACCGCTTTGGCTTCTCACGTTCGGCTCCCGTTCGGGCGTTCTGTCCGGGACCTCCTAATGGGCGGCGGCGATTCCATCGTTTTCTTATTCGATTCCGTGACGTTTTCGCTCGATTTCTTCCGATTGGTGGGTGAAGATGGCGGGAGCGGAATCCAGCGAAGGATTCGAGGGACTCAAAGGTAATTGCTTCGAATCGAGAAAGCTCTCTTTCTTTTCTATTCAGCATGTGAAGTGCTTGGAAGTCTTAAACGAGAACATGATGTCGAACTGAGGAGTTGGCGTTTTAAAGAAAAAACCAAGAGTGAATGAAGGTGATGCGAGTGGAAATCTTGATTCTGTTCTAGTTTATGCGGTGATGATTGTACTTGATATTAGGATTACATTAGGCTATTCATGTGCACTCATATTTGTTTCGGCGGTATCTAACTTTGTTAGGTCATAAGGAAAGTAAAACTCGTATTAACTCAGGATATTATTATCATCCTTAAAAAAGAAATGGATACTTAACGCGGAGCAATTTCGAGGCAGTTTTCTTAGAAATAACTTCGAACTTTTCATGATGGAAGAACTTTCCTGCCTATAATTTTAAATGCTTGAGTTGACTTCCGAGAGTCGCCATAAGCTGAACAACATGATACCTCATACTTCGAAGCCAATCAATAATTTTCATACTATCTTTTAGTAAAAAGCCTCTAAAAATCTGTTAAGTTCAGATGTTGAAAGTTGCGAGGCAAATTTGTTGCAAAATTTTAAACATCGTTGCATGATTCACACGTCACTTTTGTTCTCAACTGTTTAAGGCTTGCTTAGTTTTAGAAAACACCTTTAATTTCCATTTTCATAGAAACTGTTTTCGATGTTTTTTTGACAAAATATTTGTTCAGTGAAAATGATATATATCATTAGGGATGAAAATTGTGAGAATATGCTTGGCTTACATCACATTCAAAAAACAGGCTTAGTTATTCCAAATCTCCATGTTTGCATGTGGAATGAAAATACTAAAAAGTCATCTTAAGTTTGTGATTTTGATTTTGAGAATTTTCTTTTTATTCATCAAGTGCTTTTGGAGTGTTACCACACACATATTCTGGTCTGTTTTAATTCTCAACATCTGTCAACTAGCCAACATCTGTCAATCTCAAACTCTTTCAAGTTTCTCGATTAAATTTAAGTGCTTAAGAACAGGATCACCCATCAAAATCTTCTTGATCATGTCATCACTCACCTTGACCTGGCTATGACAAAGACTTAAGCAAAGTCTCTAGTACCGGTTAATGGATGCGAGAGTGAGATGCTAGTAATATGAGAAAATTGTAATAGATAACTTGAAACACACATATACCGGTACAAACAAGACACAAAAAAAAAAAATTGTTTTACACAACTAGTGTACATTATGAGTAGCAAGACTACAACTCACTATTATAGTTGAATTTCTCGCACCACTATCAAAACACTCAGAGCAAACTAGCTCATAGAAAGACACATTCTCTAAGGCTTCATTCGTGTCTCGAAAAATCAATAATTGGAAAAGATCTTTTTCCTAATTTTGACCATTTACATTTTCTAGAAAAAGAGAAAGCAGAAAATATTTTCATAATCAACAAAAAATTTTGACACGAGTTGATGTTAATAATGAAAAATTATTTTTTATCAACTCATTTTTTAAAAAATAAAGATGATAAAGTTTAGGAAAATATTTTCTAAATTATTAATTTTTTTGAGAAAAAACGGAGTCGTGCTCTTCATTTTACCCTCGGTTTCTCTCGCAAAGCCCAACTCTCTTTCTCTATTGTTCTGAAGTTCACTGGTTCCGTGGCTTACTCCTAAACTCCACGTACAAAACTCTATAAATGGGCTGCGCCTTAACATGATCAATAGTCTGACGGGCTATCTTACACAAGCTCGTTTGGGAGAAACTAGAAGACGGAGAGAAGCCTCACTCTTGATAGGAAACGGATAGAAGGTAATTTGCGTTTGTCACACAAAACACCTTTGGGTGAACCCTCTGTCACAGCCATTGTGTAGTCTTGTAAAATTTGCTTATGCTATTATTTTAATAATTATAGAACGAACTATGTTTGTAACTCAACATCATTATTAAACTAATAGTCTAAACGAATAGAGGATAATGAGGGAACTTAGCATCATTGTTTAATATAGTAGGCATTTCGGAAAGCAACGGTATTGCCTGTGGATAGCAACAAATAGGGAAGACTCAATACATAGCACTCAATCGATGTGGTTGCAATGGTGATGCAGAACAAGCGCAGAATCCGAGCACGCTCTTTGAATGACATATCTTGCATTCCTTCCATGTGAAAAATCAAAGGACCTTTTGGAGAAAGATGTTGAAAGAACTAGAGGAGAAAGACGCTGTTTGATGAAAAATTAGTAATTAAAGCTGTTCTGTCCATAGATGAATAACATTATCAATGATGACAAGGTCCTACCTGGACAAGTAACAATTATGCCCTCATCTAAGAAAAAGTCACGATAATTTCTATTAGATAGCAATTTGAGAATATATTTCGTAGTGTGACGATAGCGACGATAGCAACGATCGAATCGAGCTTGGACTTTAGTTAGGTGGTTCATCTGACTACACAATTCTAATGCCTCTCTTTCTAATGGCGAAACCCCACTGCATCACGGCCTCTATCTTGAGCAGCGAGAATATTTAACGGCGGGTCATTACCTTTGACTAACCAAAGTCTTTCAATCACGAGTTCTTTTGAGTTTCTCGAGTAAATGTTGTTGTGATCTCTAAGGGTGTGCAATGGGAACCGCCCGAACCGGGAATCGGCCGGACCGGACCGAACCGGCCGGTTTTGGGCGGTTCCCACGGTCGGTGGTCCGGTTCCCGGTTCCCGGTTCCAAGGTGGGAACCAGACCGAACCGGACCAACCGGACCGAACCAAATTTTTTTATAAATAATTTATATACATAGAATTAATAAAATATATAAACATGATAACTTATTGCAACCAAAATTGCAATTTGAGGTAGGAACCTTTCATGTGGACAAGAGACCATTAAAACCCTTATTGTTACTTTTTTATTTATAGAAAAAATCTCATTGTTAGTTTCATCTTCTACTCGACATGGGACTAAGACTCCAAGAAATTCACAAGGCACTTCAAGCCTCCAAGAGTTCCTAATCGACTAAACATTCAAAAAGCAGAAGAGAGATTGTCTATAAAATCTAAGCCAAGCACAATTTTTAGCCAAATTGTTCATGGCCTTCATGGTTAAACTTAAGTGTGAAACACACGAAATGTGAATCACACAAGTTAAGTTTGAATATATTACACGTGGAAAAATGTGTGATTAGTTTTGTTGAATCGCTCGAGAATTGAATTAGATTAATCAGTCCGGAGCGTAGTCATTCTTTAGGGCAAAAAAGTAGAGCTGATTTTGTTGGACCAGACCAGACCGGATCGAAACCGATGGTTCGGTCCGATTCCCGGTCCTAGGACCAAACGGTCTGGTCCATGGTTCGCAATTTGGGAAACCGGTGCTCCCGGTCCGGTTCTTGGTTCCAAGGTGGAACCGGAGCAAACTGGGAACTGATCACCCCTAGTGATCCCTCCCCATGTGGACAACTTTCAAGGCCCGTAGCGGCCCATTGTGTCATCACTTACGTTCTTTTTTCTATGATGAAAGAGCCCGGAGAAGAAGTTGAAGCCCGACTTATGGCCCGGCTCGGCCCGTAATCAGATCCTCTCTCCTTCCTCATCGTCTCTCTCCCGCCTGTTCTGCAAAAATTCTCCGGCTTCCAGTGCACTTCGTTACTCTCTCGCTCGTCTCTTCCATCTCGCTCTTCAGGCTTTCTTCTAGGGATTTTTGGGCTCCACCTTCCACCAGCTCTCCCTCTCTCAGTTCGCATTTGCCGCCACCGCCGCTTCTGTACGCTCCCTCGCTGCTTGCCCTAGCAGCCGGTGGCTGCGTTTTCGGCTACTCCCAGGGCTTTCCATCTATGGAGACCGACGAAGGGTTGCGGCCTGTGCTTCCCTTTCAGCTTCAGTTCGACAAACCGTTGGCTTCTCAGGTTCGGCTCCGGTCGGCCTTATTTCGCGACCTAATGATGGGTGGGTCGATTCGATCGTGTTCCCATTCGGTGTTGTGAGGTTTTGGCTCGATTTCTGGCGATTGGCAAGTGAAGATGGTGGAGTGGAATTCGGAGAAGGATTTGCTGGTGATGGTCATGGAGGACTCGAAGGTGGGTGCTCCATTGCTTCCATTGGCAGAGGCTGTGGACAATCTCTCCTGGTAATTGCTTTGACTCGAGAAAGTTATCTTTTTTTTTCTTCTTCTTCTTCTTCTTCTTTTTCCAATTCAGTGTGTTAGTTTCTTCGACGATCGCTTGGTTAAAATGTCAAACAGCCTGACACAGTAAATGTCAAACAGCTCGGATAATATTTTGATAGACGCATGACGCTGATGCTGTTTGCTAAACTTCAAATGTACTAGCTGTAAGTTTATTCATATGATTGGATTAGTCCAGATATCAGGTTAGATGTTCCACTAGAGCAAGCTAACTGGCTAGTAATTGTTATCATTAGGTGGCTTCATCCAAGGACCTTTGTCATTTGATGGTTGCATGCGCAGGAGAACTTGTTGAAGACATTGTTGAAATACTTCAATATTCCAATGAGGTGAAATTGCACTAGGATTCAGTGTTATTCAAATTTGAGGTGAAACTTCTGTTCTCGTTTTATTTTATTTTATTTTATATTTTAAATAGTTTTTGCAGTAGTGATGTATTTGATATGATGATTTTATTAGGATTGTTTATATGCACTGATATTTGTTTCAAAGGTATCAACTTTGTACAGAAAGTAAAACTTACATAACTCACGATATGATCATGATCCTTAAAAACGAAACTGATGGTTAACATAGAGCAATTTTGAGGCACCATAAGCTGAACAACATGATGCCTCATACTTTGTAGCCTGAATGATTTTGTTCATGCTTAATAAGGTTTTCACCGACCTTTAAGTGTCATACTATCTTTTCGTAGAAACCTCTGGAAGTCAATGTAGTTTAGATGTTGAAAGTAGTGGGACAAAAATGCAGGAGTTACTCTTGCAAAATTTTAAACATTGTCGCATGATTTACGCGTCATTTTTGTTCTCTACCATTAGAGGCCTGCTAAGTTTTTGATTACATTTTTATAGAAACTGTTTTCAATGTTTTTTCACAAAAAATTTGTTGAGTGAACATGATGTATGTTGTAAGGGATGAAAGTTGTGAGAATATGCTCGTTACAATAGGAAAATAGGCTTATTTAATTGAAATCTCCATGTTTGCATGTGGAATGTGAACACTAAAAAGTGGTCTTTAATTTAAAATTCTGATTTTAAGAGTAGTTTTCCTTTCATTAACTGCTTTTGAAGTGTTATCAAACACATTTTCTGGACTGTTAACATTCTCAAATAGAACGAGAACAGATTTCTGAGAATCTTTATCAGCCCAATGCCTCCTTAGATTCTCAATACCTTCTTGTCTGCAGTAAAAATGAATATCATCAAATTGCTCGACAGTTTTCTGACATCGAAGATTTACTTAATGTCGTATGGACATCATTATCGGTCATGCACAAGCAGTGGGCTGATGCCATGAACATATTTCACGAGAAGTTTGATTTGTTATGAAGCCTTATTAATGACCATGGTTAGTGGTCCTATCAATACAGAGCAGTAGATGGCTTTCCGTTGTTCTTCATTTGACTATTTCTGTTTGCTTATCTAGGTCTTAATTCCTCTGCTCAAGAGGAATTTTTGAGTCTTCCAAGTGGTCCTGCAGTCCATCAGTTTCTTATTAATTCTCTGGGTGAAGTGGTATAGCTGGTTTTTTAAAGTTCTGGTGTCACTAGAGGACTTCTGTTCTTTTTGGTTGGTTTTTATGATCTTAGTCTGCTAGTTTGTTCAATGATAGGGTATGAAGCGTGTACCAAAAGTTGTCTGTGGTGTTAGAAAAGAACTTTAGCTGGTTGTCATCAATCATCTGTAGGTGCGCGTTATTACCTTTGCATTTGGCTTTTCTCTCTGATAAATTATTGAGTTTTATGCATCACATAGAACAGTCTTGGAGGGTGACCAGATAGATGTAGGAATTTGTTATAGTAAGTTATACTTCACACATTTTGAGACACACCATATCTTTCAGAACATCCTGGTGTTAAATTCTTTTACAAACCTATCGTATGCAATGATATGGATTACTAACATTATTTGGCTGGAAAGGGTGAGGTAAAATCTGATTTGATTCTGATTTAACAAGTTGGCAATCTCTACTGTAAGTTATGCTTCACACATTTTGAGACACGCCATATCTTTCATAATCATTGGTGTGAATTTGAACTTGATCTAAGTTTGGGCTTTCAGAATACTGTAAATTGAGGTATGGATATCTTTCATATGGTGGATGGTCACCAAATATCGAATAAGATAGAATTGTGTCAAGTTTTATAAATACAAGCAACCAAATGATGGGCATGAAACTTGTGAAACATAGTTTGATAGGCCTCGAGAAGATTTGGGTTCTGAATTCCAAAACAAGTGCCCCTTAACAGGTATTATCCTGCCCGGGGAATTGAGTTAAATCCTTCTTTTCTTGTTGCACTGTAAACGGGTGCCCTGCCAAGCCCAGAGTTCTCGCTCCATAAAAGCTCCAATAACCCAAAGATCATTCGGTGCAAGCATCGGAAATTGTCCAAACCATTCTTGTCCCTAAACGGTGGAGGAAACGCCTGTTAACCAGTATTTTGCCTCTTTGTTTTAGGTAAACAGAAGTGAGGATGATCACATTGCTTTTTCCAGATTAGAATTTCAACAACTAGTCCACCGCCACATTCGCATCAATGTGATGTCCCATGAGTCCTCCGATGCTTCTGTACTAGCTCTACTGGAACAGGGCCAAGCCTCCTCCTGTCAGGCCACTTCATTTCGTTGGGATGTGCAACGACATTATAATTGAACGCATGGGCCTGAATCAAACGATGTCGTTTTGTAGACAAATGAGATAACGATGCCTTATATGATAATATTTGCAAATTGACATGAATTAAGACTCCTTTTGTTCCGCAAAAAACAAAACATGAATGATGTGAAAAATACCTTCCTAAAAATAATCGCTTGTATTATTTGAAATAATTGATAAAAAGTATGTCTCAATTGTCGTGCACGATGAAATCTTTTTGCATCTGTTCATTTTTATAATTGTGAGCAATTATCTTTTGAAAAATATTTTTCAAATTGGTTACTTTTTCCGCAAAAGGATTGCGGCTGGCAATTCAATATTGATCACTATCCCAGAATTGATCTCGGCTTTATCTTTTCGATTGGAAATTGAGAGCGATGGACATGTATCACACTCACCGGTAGATAAAAGTGCAGTGATTTGATCCATCGCGAACCCCATATGATGTCAACACACAAGCGTATATGCGGGCTATATGCAGTTCGAAGATCAAGACACAAATGGACAGACCACTTGATCTGCACTTATGGATTTTCCTCATCTCTTTTTAATCAGCGATGATGCACATTAATGTGCAAAAAGCACATCGTTTTTGTCTACAGCAGCAGAATCCACCTGATCAACATTCTTGTTCGCAACCAAAAAAAGAAAACGGTTTGTAAAAAGCAATAAGATTTCCTAGAAAAAATGTCTAAACGCTGATTAAGCAGTGGTAACTTTCTGATGCTGGGGATCGCCGATCTTAATTCCCCTGAAGCAGTAGCAGCTGTAGAATCTGTAGAGGCGAGTTGTTAACCTCCGAGTCCATTAGCTTCTAGCACTGACGAAACAGACTCAGGAGATATTATCGACAACGATGACGACGATGAGCATGGTATTTGCCAAGCAGGAGTTCCAACAAAGCACGTGAGGTCCGAGTCTGGCGAAGAGGATACGTGTGGGGGGATTGGAAACAAACAGTCGAGAAAGAAACCAAGAAAGCGTACCAAGATTCTTGAGTTACGATGATTTGTGTTTCGTTGTGTGACTTTCTATGCGATAACAAGAGAGATGCAAAGGTAGGAACTTCTATATGGTGACAGAAAGCTTGCAATATGTATGTATTTTTTTGCATTTGTTCATTTTTGTAACTGTACGAGTAATTATCATTTGAAAAATATTTTCCAAATCATTCGTTTTCTGCGAAGGATTTCGATTGGCTATTCAATACAGGTCACTCTTTTGGAATTGATTTTCGCTTCATCTTTTCGATCTAAAATCAAGAGTGCATGTATCACATTGGCTAATAGTTAAAAGTGTAGCAATTTTTATGTCACTGGCCTCATATGATCTCAACACAAGTGTGTATGCGAGCTATATGCAATCCGGAAATAAAAACATGAATGGACAAATCACTCAATCCGTGCATAACTTATAGATTTTCCTCATTTCTTTTTAATTAGCGACGAAGCACATTAGCATGCAGGAGCGCGTCATTTTTGTCTACAGCAGCAAAACCCACCTGATCAAAATTCTTGTTCACGATAAGAAAAATAAAGGCTTGTAAAAAGCAATAGGATTTCGTAAAAGAAATGCCTAAACGCTTAGTCATACGAAAAAATTTTACAATTTTTTTTCAATGGGCTGCTTTTATATTTCATTTTTTCATCTTCTTCTTCTTCTTCTTCTTTTTGTTGCTGTGCTGTTCCATTTGTAGTTTTTTTTCTTTTATTTATTTTGAGAATTTTTGTGATTTTATTTCTGGATAATTTGTAGAGCAATAATCAAAAGCTCATGTCGGCCATGAGCAATGCAAAAAATGAATATGGCTCAATCTTATCAAATCTTCATTTGCTTAGCAAAAAGGAGACAAGGTAAAAAGAAACACCTTGATTCCCACCGTTCTCGTAATGAATTTCAAATAACGAATTATTATGTGCTCTTTGAATATTACCAACTATTAGTCCGATCAATCGTTGCCGTACCAAGTGTTATGAACCTTCTTCCATTGGAATAACGAAGATTATAACAAAGTACAATGCTTTTCAAAACTAGTCAGTAGACGATCATATGCATTCTGAAGATTTCTCGACTCATTTGGTATGAAAAATGGAAGGTACGAAATAAAAATAGAACAGAATGGAGAAATGAAACGAAATGGACAGAGGAATAGAGCCGAACGAGGGTTAACCTATTGATTCAGAAGATTCATATTCCATTGTGAAACATGTCCTTAAGAAAAGTAAATGAGGACAAAAGGAAAAAAAAAATTAGCAGGTGCACCTGGGATCCGATAAAAATTTCAATTTTCAATTTCAGAGAAAAAAGAAAAAGAAAATAAGACCCACCCCTTCCCCCCGCCTCCGACTATTGGACCGAGCGTAACAGCTCTAGCAGTGGCTGCGGTCATCGGGCTGCTTGATGTAGATTGACGAAGGAGGGTCGCCGGCGCATGCTTCCATTTCAGCTTTAAGTTTCGACGAACCGCTTTGTTTTCTCAGGTTCAACTCCCGTTCGGGGCGTTCTTTCTGTAAAGTAGTGGGTGGGTCTAATCGATTGTTTTCCGATTTGGTTTTGTGAGGTTTTGGCTCAATTTCTTCTGATTGGAAGGTGAGGATGGCGTGAGTGGAATCCGAAGAAGGGTTGGCTGGCTATGGTCACGGAGGACTCGAAGGTTTTTAAGATGTCTATCCTAGGTTTTGGCTCGATTTCTTGTGTTCGAGCCGATGTAATTTAAGATGTGATGAAAGCAATTGTCTGTTATTTTTAAGCTCATGAGATGTCTACTTGATTGGAGCGAAGCAAGACATCTCTGCAATTTTCTTTTCTTCGGAACCAAGTGTCTGAAAATGGGACTGTTTGGTTGTAGAAACACTGCAGCGGATAAAAGAATGACAACTTTTTGCACTGTTTGTTATCACGAAATGTTCTCAGAAATGCAACTTCGTGTACATTTCCAGGAGACATTAAAGGGTTTTAATTTATTCTTCTTTTTTTCACATTTTTTTGGGCCTCTTGCCTATTAAATGATTGAGCTATTCTCACCTTCAATGTTGGTTTGATAAATCTTTTCAAGCCGATCTCTTATCAACACGATGTGTACTCACATAATATCAATTATCGCCTCTGTGTTGATAGATTATTAGAGTAGCTTATACAGTAAAGTTATCAGCTATATGTTGATAGATTAACAGTGACTTTGACAAGTCAGTAATTCTAATGATAATAGTAAGTGTACTCAAATGATAGTGATAATTTCCCAAAGAAGTTAGTAACTTGAACAAGTTTATTCAAATAGGAGCCTGTAATTTTTTATTAAAGTTAGTGATGAGTATACGCCCCTGCAAAACCAACTCAATCACACCCCTGCATATTACTAAAAAAGAATAGGAGCAAAGGAAAACAGAAAAAAAGGTAGATGAAAAGTAGATAAAGTCGGGGCCCAATTTCCACTGCTACAATTAGCAATTAGCAATTAGTAAAAGGGAAGTTCGGATCCCCACCTCGTCCCCGTGTGGGGCCCCGACCACCCCCATCGGACACGTCAATATCGTTCATTGCTTTGGGATATATATCTTTTCACCCTTCATCTTTGATGCCTGGCTCCCCAGTCCCAAAGCTCCTGCCTTCAGTGACTTGTAATGAATCTTCATGCCTACGGATTAATATCTAAAGCTTCATTGAACCAGAAACATTCAAGACCTTACACTCAAAAGTACTCCTACACCACCCTCACTCATTCTCGCTCTTCACCAGACCACCGCCTCCGACCATCAGCTCACCATTGTGCCGGCCATCACATCTACAAAACGTAGGGAACAAAAATAAGGATACAATTGGATAAACCAACCAGAATACTCGAGCCTAAAAATGAACCCTTGGACCGTCGGTTTTTCAGAGGCTCCTCGTCGATGACCGTCGTTGAACGCAGCAAGAAGGCCTAGTTTATCAGTGGCGTAGCTAGGCTGTGACGGGTACTCGCAACCGACGACTGGAACCTTTATGACTTATCTATGAACAGAACAACGATCAGCAAGAGAGTCTCCAGACGAGATCTGGGCTCTTCGGTCTTCACGGTGAGGAAGGCAGGGAGCAATAGTGGAGCAGGAAAGGGCGGCTTGGCAACGGCGAGGGCAAGCAGCTATGGCGACTAATGGCGTGGAGGGGAATGATGGAGAGGCTCATTGACCATCTATCTTGTGGCGCCTCCCACCTTGAACGTAAAAAGAAGATGGGAAAAGATTACGTTTTATTTTCCCAACGGATTTTGGGTTGTCGTGCCTAAATCGAATGTCAAAAAAAGATTAAGACCAGTGAAACAATAATTTCTTTTTCCGGTCAAAGGTCGATACTTTGGTTTGACCAACAAAGTGATACTAATCAAATTTTTTTAGTCAAGAAATGAACCTCGCCGCAATCCGAGATCTTGAGTTTCAAATTTTTCTAATTTTAACCATCGGGAAGATTCAAAGGTCGACAATAATATATAATAAAGAATATTACAATAAGCATTGGTATTTTCTTAAAAGTTTTGGTAACTTACCAAAATATTAATGACTGAATAAGTTATAGGTCAGCATTTTGTTATCAGATGGTTTTGTTATTTACCAATGTTATTTGCATTTTATGTACATAGAACGATCTTTAGATGTTTACACAATATAATCTTCCTTTATGTTATGAACTCTTTTCCTGGTATCTTCCGAAGCCAAGCTAATACCGCTTTTCAGTTTGGTTGGATTTGGTTTCACTTTCCAAAAGTTTTGAGTGACAGCCCTATTTTTTTTTTTTCTACATGGAGGATGAATCAACCTATTCCACACAAATTAAGAAAATCCATCATCTTCATAAAAACTGACTTTCCAACTTTTGCAATGGAGAACATATTTAATTAGCAGTTTTTGCTTTGCATAGGAAACAAAATATCAGATACTGAATATGCTAGTTATTCAGTGTTTGAAGGGATTGCTCAGGAGCTCAGACAATACCTACTGCTATCATTTGGTCGGTAGCACGGCAGGGCTCGAGCATCCGGTCCTCTCCACATAACTTTGCCACATGCCCACAATGCCTCCTAACGCATATGTGACTTAGTTTAATCTCCAGGCTTCGATTCAAATTTGAGTTGGTAGAACTTGAGCCATAAGCTCAACAACCTTAATTAGTAGAATCATGGAGTTGCCATCTAAATGGAGACGCACATTGTGGATGCTAATAGTCTTGCATTTGGCATGGTGGTGAGGCGAGAAAAGTCTTCTCCAGTTGCATTCTTGTCAACCAATTTGAAAATAAGAAACATGTCCATCCTAGACTGGCGAACTTCATGAATTGCTTGGATTATCGTTCCTTGCATTCATGCCAATGTAATTCAAGACGTTGAAACATTCATATGCTATTTTTCGAGCTCATGAGATATCATACTTTGATCATGAATATAATTTAAGCTAAATAATTATCTCATAAATTTTATTTATGGTTAATTTTTATTTTATCTTTTTTCTTTATAGATGTTTGCAAAGTTTCTATAATTATTTATGTCTACTATTACGTAAGTGAAACCCTCGAGCATGATATTACAAATCAAGCTCAAGCTCGCTTATGTACGCCTACTCGATCTTGTTCATACTCGATTATCATATATATGATGATTTTTTCAGATGTCGAACAAGCTTGGATTAAAAAAATCGAGGTTCGGTACTCGGCAATTCAAGACGTGCGAGGCCCATCATCATGGGCTCGTAGATGTATTAAAAGGCGCGGGAAAGTGGTTGCGTCTCCATCGAGCGACACGTGTCTCTATACGGGAAGCCAGAAACTCAAGTCCGAGTGAAATGAACCCTCAAATCGGAGGAGTCTCTCCTTCCGGTTCCTCCCTTCGATCGTCGATCCCCACATGGCGAAGACGAAGCGATCGCCGACCTCCTCCTCCTCCGCCTCTCGTCGATGCGAAACCCTAGGCGACGGTTCCTCGACCTCGCACGCATTGTCCGCACGTGCGTTTTTGTCGAAGCGGTGGCGATCCGTCTGGACCACTGCCCCGGACCTCGTCTTCTCCTTCCCCTGGCGGAACGCCTCCCCGTCCGTGGACGGCGTCTTGATCCTCTAGGCGTCGCCCGAGGTGAGGAAGTTCCACATCGACGTCGATTTTCTCGACCGTTGCGCGCCTGAGCTCAGTCCGTGGCTTCGCTTTGCTGTCGACCGCCGTGTCGAGGACCTCTCAGTCGATGCGACTAAGAGGTTGTGCGAGATGGCCGGCCGTTTCGCAGTACCGCGGCTCCTTTTATGGATGCTCTTCGTTGGTGAACCTGCACTCGGGGCTCCGTCGCTTCTCGTTGAGTAGAAGTATCGCTTGGATTAATGTTAGGTCCCTGTCCGTCTGTGACTCGGAGGTGATGCATGAGATGTCGAATGGCGGCCCTGTTCTCGAGGACATTAGTTTGGAAGGATGCTACGGTTTAAACCGAACCATCAAGCTTTGTTCGAGAACTTTGAGGGAAATTGCGGTCAATGGCTGCTTTCGGGATGCACTTCCCAAATTTTGATTATCATTTTCTCGGTTTATGTGTGTTCTCTGTCTTTCCTCTTAGTCTATTAATTTAATGGTGAACAAATTATTCATCCTCTCTCTCCCTCTCTCTCCCTCTCTCTCTCCCTCTCTCTCTCTCTCTCTCTCTCTCTCTCTCTGTTTTTGTTGTTGTTGTTGTTTATGAAATCACTTTTCTTTGCACATTCCATTGTATGTCATTATACTGGATTATCTGACTATTCTAATGTACTCTAGGTAAATGTATAACATCATTATTCTGGCATCCTGATGGCAAAGTAGTTGTCTTGGGACTAGAAGATGGTACAGTTTCACTGCAAGAATCCCTTATCTTCATAATGTGTTCTTCTCTAATCTCTCTTGGGAAAGATTCTGAAATGCTCAAAAAGCCGCATGATGCATTGCAAACAGCAGGCTTGCTCAACAAACATTTAGCTGCTAATAGAGATGGCAATCCATGTTTATGGGTCCTGTCTGCCAATGTCAAATGAACAGTGAACTGCTAGTTAGGTCAATCTGAGCACGAAAGCCTTAACAGATCTTATTAGAACACTCTTTTCGAACATGCCCCCTTTGTTAAATAGGTCTACAAACGACAAGAGATGAATAGCCCCATTTAACTAATTAAAGTGAATGGTTCATTCCAATCCAAACATGACCAGCGCAGCATTTATAACTTGTACAATACATGCAATATGCATATCTTTGTCAATGTCATATAATTTTTAAGAAGAATAGCCGTAAACTTACAAAGTCCTTGGTTTAGATGATATCATGATATCTTGTCTCTTATATATACCCATTTAACTAATTAGATTGAATCGTTCATTCCTATCCAAAGATGACTGAGACAGCATATAGAAGCAGTCATCCATGGCATGCTCATTTTCATCAAATTATTAGTTTTTTTCTATTATTTAAAGTGACTCATGTCCAGTTCGATCATATTAGGAAGGTAATAGTCCGGGTGACTCCTAAATGATAGAATTTGTATGTGCCTTAATTATGCTTGTGGGTGGAAAAGTTCGTAGATTACCAGTTGTTCATTAAGCTAGCTGTTTGGTCATGGGTACAATTGCTCAGAACTTGGCTGATGCTGTTGCCATAAAGTTTCTTTGCGATGTCTACCAATTTACAGATCATTATCCACTTCATGGATTATGTTTTGCTTTGAAGATCTTATTTTTACATATGAATGTTATCTTACCAATCTAGCCGTCTTTATGGAACCGTGGATATGCATCGTGCTGCTTGTTATATGCTAGTGCTTGCAGCAGTTATACGTACTGTGGTATATTTTTTTCTAACTCGGTATAAATAGTAAGCAGAATGGAAAACTGTTAAGAAGCTTAAGTCCCATGCGGCAGCTGGGGTGTGTCTCAATTGGGAGGAGGATGCCCAAGTGAATAGAGTATGCATCTTTCAACTGAAAAAGGTTCATCTAACTTCTCGATCTTGATTCTTAACAGACAATATTTTATTGTTCATACCTTTCATGTTCTATCTAATGCTTCGTTTGCAGTTAAGTAGTTATTTTAGTCTGGTCTACTAAAATATTTCTTTTCTCAAACTTAGGATTTTATTCAACAGCTTCAATATGGGTTTGTGGAAGGTTTTTGGAAAATTTATGTTTGGTGTCAACTGTGAGTTGTTGATTTGTTGATTGTTGACTCCATAACCTTAATCTCTTGTTATATTTACCTTCTTCTTCTTCTATTTTTTTTTTTTTTTTGCCAATTGGAAAGATAATTATCCATTTTTTAATAGGACACTTCTGGCAACGCTTTGGCATTTGAAGATTGCACTACTCTTTTCTTCCCTCCAGCTCCAGGAGCTCCTTGCATGCCTGGACTAGTACCTGGAGAAACTGGTTTAACTGACAACGGTCAAGATTCATTCGTTGTGCTCTGAAATTCTTCAAAGCAATGTTTCAATATCCTGCAGTGGAGATGAAGATGGGGTTTTGTGCTTTAGTATATTTGGTGTCTTTCCAATTGGAAATGTTGTAAGCCTCCTGTCTGTTCAAATCATATATTTAGCAGTATAGTCTATCAGATTCAGTCAATGACTACTTCTTTCCTTTCTCACTTCCGTAGAGCAGTCTTTCCTAATGAATGGATCTGATGGCAGAAATCACTATTGCCTGAAAGTAATGGACCGGTCAATTAAACAACTATACTAGGTGAAGTTATTCTTGTAAAAGTTATAGATTTTACTTCTACTGGTCACTTCAGAGATGACAACTCCAACTTCAATACAACACACTTATCTGAAGCTTTTGTTGTTTGCTCCGAGTGCTCCTACCTATACTGCAGTTGAAGCACCTAAAGGAGAATTTGGTGTCTGTCTGGGTTAGCCTGCTGTACAGACTTTCTGCTTTTGTTTTAGACTTTTGAGTTTCTGCTCTTTTTTAGGGAGATTGAGAGAGCGTATACGATCGTCGGTTGGGGAAAGTGTTCTGTGAGTGTGTATGTTTGTGTGTAGATAGTTTTCTCTGTGGGTGTGTAGCTATTAGAATTAGAAGATTTAGAATTTTAGGTACTCTGAACCTTCCTGCATGTTTGGGTTTAGTACTGTTTCAACGTGAAAACATGATGAACTTCTAAACAGACATTTGATTAGTCTAGAAACGCGTGCTGGAAAATTGTTCTAATCAGTATCATTAAGGTTCCTATCATTTGTCTCTTTAGTTTCATGGAGCAAGTCCTTATTAGTTATAATTCCTTGTTGGGATTCTCCCAAATGGACTCCCTTGGGCCCACTGCCTGTCATTAGATCTATTAGTGTGGAATACGGTTTCCTATTTGGGAGGTTTTTCAGATCTTTGTACGAGTTTTTGAATTGTCAATGATGATTCGATCACAATTTCGTGACTCGGTTGACTACTTAAAGTCGATTTCAAAATCCTCTATCCTTTACCTAGAACAGGTAATTTTCACTTTAAAATGAGATATTTTAGATGGAAAATTGAACATGATTGATTGGAAATAATTTGTTATGAAAATTGATGTAGCTCATTTAGTTCAATGTTGAGCTTCTGAGTTGTCTTTGTTTTCTTTTTTTTGAAAGGATGCCAGTGGCAAAAATACTAAGTTTCTTGCGTTCATTCATTTTTGTAACTGTATAGGCCATTATTTTTTGAAAAAATTTATTTCAAATCATTTGCTTTTTCCGTGAATGATTTTAGTTGGCAATTCAATATAGATCACTATTATGGAATCAATCTAGGCTTTATTTGTTTGATCGAAAATCTAGAGCTATAGACATGTATAACACTTACCGGTAGATAAAGAATGCAGCGATTTTATCCATCGGGAACCTCATATGATCTCAACGCAAAAGAGTACATGCGGGGATACATGTAGTCCGAAGACCAAAACACGAATGTAGTCCGAAGACCAAAACACGAATTGGCAGACCACTTGATTGGTGCTTAACTTATAGATTTTCCTCTTTTTTTTTTCTTAATTAGCGACGATGCACGTTAGCGTGCTGGAGCACATCGTTTTTGTCCACAACAGCAGAACCCACTTGATCAAAATTCTTGTTCGCAACAAAAAGAGAAAAGTTTGTAAAAAGCAATAACATTTCGTAAAAGAAATTCCTAAAATTGACGATTTTTAGCTGATTTTCTCCTTCATTTTTTCATCTTCTTTTTCTTTTCTTTTTTTGCGTTGCTGTGCTGTTCTGCTTGGAACTTTTTGGTAAGTAAAAATATTTTTTGGTAAGGTTCTGCCTGGAACTTTTTTTTGCCCTTTTGTTTGTTTTGAGAATTTTTGCGATTTTATTTCTTGATAATTTGTAGAACAATTATCAAAAGTTCATACCAGGTATAAGCAATGCAAAAAATGAATGAACATGAGGTATACGGTGACGTATTCGTAGCATATGCTTCAGTCTCATCAATATTCATTTGCTTAGCAAAAATGGAGACAAACGTGAAAGGAAACTCCTTGATTCCCACTGTTCTTGTAAGGAATTTCAAAGAACAAACTATTGGGTACTCTCCAAAGATTACTGACTATTGATTCGACTACGGGTGAGCGGTTCCTGGTTCCTTACAGGTTCCGCTTGGAACCTGGAACCTATCCGTGAACACAGGTTCTTAATTTTTTGGAACCTGAAATCTACCCATCAAAATCAAGAATCTGGAACCTATCCGAGGTCGGTTCCAGGTTCCAATAGGTTCCAACGGGTTCTTTTTTCTCATTTTTTTTTTGTTTCATTTTTAGTTTAAAAAAACGATAATGAACATGGTACACATTTACATAAATGATTAGCAAAATTAGGATCCCTTGGTTAGGAAAATTGTCTAAATAATATACAAAATTGACTAGGTGGAACATACCATGCAGCAACAAAGAGAAGTTGCCTCCTGTTATATAGTCACATATAAGGAGCTTTCTCATCTTTTGAGTAGTAATATGCACGAAGTGGAATGACATTCAGATGCTGTCCTACCCTCTGCACGTTCTCCATCTGCTGCTCAAACTCTCGTTTCTCCGCCACTACTTCCTTCAGCCTTTTCACCACTGACAGTTGATAGTGAGGGCTGCACTTGAAAAGCTCCCAACATACTTGCGTATTCGGCAGGGAATTCTTGCCGAAGAAGATGGCAAGATAACAGAGGTTAATATCGGGAATCTCGGGTTGACAGAGAAGAGCAACTTGTTGGAGAGGTTGCTGAAGACAGCTGAGGAAGACAATGATAACTTCTTGTTGAAGCTTAAGCAAAGGATTGAGATGGTTAGGCATTTGAATACCCCAATCAACTGATGCGCGAGAAATGGAAAAATATTTTAACCCACTTCTAATCCAACTTTGCACCTACAGAGAAGTTCAAATAAATGAGGTTCAGTGGATTAACATTAAAGGAAAAAGTAGTAGCTAATTGTAAAACTATCAAAAAACAATTGCTGTTTTTGTTGGCACTCAAAAGGAGATACTTTTGAGTTCCTAGAATGGTTATAGTTGATGTTGATGGACTCTTGGCCCTGAAAAAAACGCTCAATTATGTTTTCACCTTTATTAGTAGAAAAAGAAGGCTCTACAAATTATATGAACTGAACCACCTTATTCATGTCGATTGAACAAGCAAGCTGCTCAGCTTCATTCTATCCTAAGTGAGGTGGCATGATAACATGCCTTTACAAACCTCTTCCACTGATTGTGATACATATGAAAGCCAACAACATCACCAAATAATAGATACTGCAACTCATCACCGAACGGCCACTTCAATTGATTTGAGTTATGCTATAGCAAAACCTTCAGCTTTTATGACTGATTTCATTGTAAGACCCCAAGTTTGCTCATTATCTCCTATCATAAATAGTAACTTGAGAATTCTAAAAGCAGTAGCAGTAACCCCTTGTGTTTGAAAAGTTTCAAAACATGGTCCAATACAGATTATGGCACTGTCTAGTAAGATGATCTCTGTTTTAAAGCCTTTTCATGTCAATGAAAATATTCTCCTAATTATCCAACACACTCCTCAAATAGCAATCATCTATTATGGAAGAAACAAAATAGCAATCACCCACGGTTAAGGAGGAGGCCAGATGTGCTTCATTTCCTTTCTTTTCCACAAAACTTTACTCTTTCCGTTCAACTGAAAAACTCAACATATCAAGCTTGCCTACAAATTTGTATAAACAGAAATCGCAGAAGGAAGACATTTGTCTGAAGATGCTACCACAGTTATCCAACTTTTATTAAAGCGTTGCTCACTATTCTAAAAGTGATGCCTAACTCACATCAAGTGCATATAAAAAGATTAATTCAGCTGAAAGAAGACAACAATGGAACATTGCCTTTCTTAAATAGAGAGGTTAGACATTGTCTCACCTCATTTAAATGAAATGGTGGCTTTATGAATTCTGGTAAAGGGAGGATGATGTCGGTGCATGTTTCGGAGAAAAGAAGAGAGATGATGAACTTGTCTATGATGGTGAAAGTGAAAAACAATTTCCGGGATTTTAAAATCTTAAGTCATTTTCCTCATTTTTGGGTGCGGCTTTTCCTCTTGTTGAAAAGTTTTTCACTTAGACCAACTAACTTTCCAGTATCAAACACCATAATAAGATGAACGCGCTTTTTTAACAATCATTTTCAAAGAAACAAGCAGAGCCAACAAAAAAACAAGCAAAATTTTCATGTTGTGCTGATAGATAGCCGCCAATGTGATCAATATCAAACAGCATGAAGAAACTACACTATCCCACGCAGTACAGTCGAATCCTCATTCAAAAGTCCCCCCGAATATCAGCACAAAAGATTCTCTCCACAGCCCAACATCAGCCACAATAGAGAAGGTGCCCAACAATTCGTCAACAGTTGCGCAACACTTCCCATAATTCAACCACAGCTCTCACTAAGCAGCACAAACAATATCAATCTCCACGCAACATAACCAATCTAGACCCTAAAGCAGATTCCACATAAATCCCAATTCCCAAGGAGAAGCCGGAAGAACATAAAACTCACCCGTCTTGCAAACATTAACCTTCCGCTTATTGGGCTGAGGCTGAGCAGGCGCATCCTTCGCCTCGCGAGCCGCTCTCTTCGCCAAGTTGGTCTGATGCCTCTTCTCCTGCGTGTGCGCCAAGTAGTTCCCCTCGTTGTTGTGCAGCATCAAGCAAAGCTTACACTAGTAACTGCAACCACCGAAACAAGCCAGTGCCGCCGTCAGCCCCGTAAAAACATCAAATTGACGCGAAAGCCCGGTTACCGGGGGATCGATTGCGAGGGGGAAAGGAAGGGGGAGTCGAACCCGCCGAGGTGGTTGCGCATGAAGTAGGGGTCCTTGGCGAGATCGATGGTCTCGAGGGCGAGGCGGCGGAGGCGCTCACGGCGGTCGATGGCTTCGTTCTGGGCGGAGGCGGCGCCCCCGCTCCCGGGCTTCGAACCCCACTCCCGATCCATTCTCTCGCCATCGTCGAGCTTGAGTCGGGGTCGAGGGAGTCGAGACGCTGGAGTGGACAGGGAGAAGACAGTGAACGAACTCTGAAACTGAAACTGAGGGAAGTCGCGAGAAGAGAGGGGGCAGAACAGAAGTGAAAACCAATTAGGGTTTTTCAGTTCCGGTGAACCGGAACTGAAACCGGAACCCCCTCCTTGGAACGTGGAACCGAACAGGACCCTGCGGTGTGGTTCTCCGGTTCCGGTTCTATTCGGAACCATGCTCACCCCTAGACCCTTGATGAATTCTTTAATGGACAGAAGTGAGATAAGCGCCATGATTACGTGATCTGGCAAGTTGCTCGGAGGCGGAGGAGGAGGAGGAGGAGGAAGTTGATGGCCGGAGGGTGGTCAGTCGATCCTCCGAACCCTCCGGCGCTTGGAGGGTTTCGCCATGGGAATTGAAATTCTAGGGCTTCTCTCGGCGAGCGGTGCGGCCCCTTTACTTTATATCGTTTTATTTAAAAATATCCTATATGGTCACTACTCAACAAAACTATGTAGTTTTATTTTAAATTATTATCAGCCGAGGACTTGTGAGCTGAGCAAGACAAAGGCAAAGAACAATGAACGTCACTTGGCCCTTTTTATTTATATAGTTCTATTTTAAATATTATCTTTTTTCTTTTTTTTTCTTTTTTTTTTTTTTTTAAAATTCATCATGACAACGTTTTATGACCCATCTAAGTGTAGATGATCCCAATTGTTAAAATAAATTGGGAGGATCAAAATTAAACTTAAGTAATTGACAAAGTTTATGCTATACAATAAGTAACCCACTCAACATTTCTTTCTCTCAGAGTAAAATATAGATGCAAGTTCAACAACATGGTAAGATAAAAAGATCCCTAATTTCATATGTTCCCAATTCTCTTTCCACCATTGACTCTATCACGCATATCTCTGCACTTGCCACGGAGCCCTCTCAACCCTCCGACCATACTTTGTAGTCGCATCACTCCAACTGAGGCCGGCGGTTTTTGACA
This sequence comes from Eucalyptus lansdowneana, assembly GCA_017140395.1. Classification (NCBI taxonomy): domain Eukaryota; kingdom Viridiplantae; phylum Streptophyta; class Magnoliopsida; order Myrtales; family Myrtaceae; genus Eucalyptus; species Eucalyptus lansdowneana. Next base: position 41,427,334 of record CM029487.1, on the reverse strand, counting down.
TGATGATGCATTTACATGGCATCAAAGTAAGCGTGCTTGGTTGAAACTTAATCAATATTGTGTCATGAAGGGGAAGGGGAACATGTTTTAACACACAAAGTACACAGGCGGTCGGACCTGGACAGGTTCTTAAACTGTCTCGTTTATCGGAGTCAACCCCATACGTAAAATGAGGTAATTATAAACCTCCGAGAGAACCTAACGGTTTAAAACCAAAAAATCCCCCGGACTTAACCGAGCTCTACTTCCCCATCGTCTGGGTGGGCGCGCATCTCGGGATGACAGTAGCTGGTTTGGACCTGGACAGGTCCTTAAACTATCCCGTTTATTGGAGTCAACCCCAAATATAAAATGGGGTAATGATAAACCTCCGAGGTATCTAACGGTTTAATCAATATTGTGTCATGAAGGGGAAGGGGAACGTGTTTAAACACACAAAGTACACAGGTGGTCACTGATAACTCTATAAAAATAGAGTTATTTTACCTATTTTAGGCAACAATTAATGCATTATCTATGAGAAAATATTTGAATTTCCTTCTGATTATTTAAAATTTCATTGTTTATGCAGAATAATGAGATATGGAGAAGATAAGGAAAAGAAGGGCAATTATCAGGAATTCAAATAAAAGCAGCGATGGAAGATGGATATCAAATCAGGAAATTCTTGATTTTGTTCCCTAATGTTATCTACAAGTAGATATTTTAGATTTCCTATAAATAGGAAGAGAGAGCAGCTAGGGTTTAGAGGGGGTTAGATCGTTTTCCATTGTTCTCGAGAGTTTTTCAAGTATTTTGAAGAGAAGACAAAAGTGGTGATAGAATTCTTGTCCTTTGATTCAAGATGCTGGGTTTGATCTATATTTCTATTTTTATTTTTTATTCTACTATGTTCTAATTTTTTTTTTTGTTAGGGCTACGATGTAGCCTAACCATGATGATATTAATTTCATGATTTTTATGTTTTACAATTGATTTCATTCATGTGAGTTATATATTATTGCGTTTACTGCTTTTGAGTGACTGGCCACCACTTGAATGATCTGATGTGCATGTTTGAGACTGAGAGGTGATAATATGCAATTGCTCATTATAATATATAACCATGAATTAAACGTGGATAGAAATATACCGCGTTATTTGTGTAGCTTTCGGTGATAAGGTGATCCAAAAGACTCATTGTAAACCGAGAATATTCATATTTTTTAATGCACTCATGTTTATTTTAATTCACATAGAGATATAGTGGATTAATAAGCTGAGTAGTTTTGCTATACCTAGAGATAGGATAGTAAATAGATTAGGAAATTCTGCTATCACATGTTTGATATCGTTCTTGTATTCACAACAATCTGAAATTCATATATAGTGGTTATGGTGAAATCGGATGCTCTAACATATTTATCTTATCGATTTATTGCATTTAGTCTACAAATTTCGTTTTTAATTCATTCTTAATTATATTTTGATTTGTTAGATAAATTTTAGAATTAGTCTATTTTAGTATTTAATTGGTTTATTAATCATCGATCTCCGTGGGACGATACTTTATCTCATCATTATATTACTTGTTCGATACGTGCACTTGCGTTTAGAATTTCACGAACAAGTTTTTGGCGCCGTTGCCGAGGAATCGTTTGTTTAATACTAATTAATATTGATACCAGATAATTCTAAGTTTAATCTAGCTTTTGTTTTGTTTTATTTTTCAGGGTGTACATCGGTTTATGACACGTAGCCAACAAGGGAAACTTGTTGAACTTGATCCAGAAATCGAGCGTACATTCAAAAGGCGACTAAGAGAACAGAAAAATCACACTAAGATGGCAGACGGTGATAATGAAAATCCACGTAGACTCTTAAGAGATTATGCTGCGCCAACAGTTCAAGGCACCACATCAAGTATCAGAAGACCTGCAATTCAAGCTAACAACTTTGAGATTAAGCCGTCACTTATTCAGATGCTTCAACAATCAGTGCAATTCAGTGGGCTACCAAGCGATGATCCAAACGCTCATATCGATGCTTTTCTTGAAATCTGTGACACCATTAAATATAATGGAGTTACAGATGATGCTATTAAATTGAGATTATTTCCATTCTCTCTTAGAGACAAAGCTAAAAGTTGGCTTTCTTCTCTTCCTGCAGGATCAATTACTACATAGAATGATATGGCTCAGAAATTTCTTGGTAAGTTCTTTCCACCTGCAAAGTCTGCGAAGATGCGTAACGATATTACTAATTTTATGCAGATGGATAATGAATCATTATATGAAGCATGGGAAAGATTCAAAGAATTTCTTAGGAGATGCCCACATCACGGACTACCCGTATGGATGCAGGTACAAACTTTTTATAATGGCTCTAGTGCAAATCTTCGTTCTATGATTGATGCAGCTGCGGGGGGGACTTTAAATAATAAAACACCAGAAGAAGCCTACAATTTATTAGAAGAGATGGCGTCCAATAATTATCAGTGGCCTACTGAGAGATTACCAATGCGAAAAGTTAGCGGAGTTCATGAAGTGGATGCTTTTGCTGCAATTGCTGCACAATTTGAAGCAATCAACAAAAAGCTTGATAATATGAGTGTTTCAGCCATGAAAATTCACACTTTGACATGTGATTTTTGTGGTGGGGGACATGTTAGCACGAGTGTCGTAGGTAATACTTTCAAACAATCTCATGAAAATTCTAACTTTGTTGGGAATTTTAACAGTCACGTAATAATCCCTACTCCAACACATACAATGGGGATGGCGCAATCATCCAAATTTTTCATGGAACAATCGAATGTGACGAGACCACCTGGATTCAAACAATCAGAAGAGACAAATTCAAATTTGGAAAATATAGTCACCAAACTTGCTAACACAACTCATGACTTCATCAAAAGCACGGATGTGAGATTTCAAAACCAAGAGGCTTCAATCAGAAATCTGGAGATGCAAGTGGGTCAATTAGCAAGCATGATGTCGGGAAGGCAACAGGGTTCTTTGCCGAGCAACACAGAGAAAAATCCAATTGAAAACATAAAGGCTATTACCCTGAGAAGCGGTAAACAAGTAGGAGAAGAAGAGATTGTCAGAGACAAGGAAGAAGTGGTCAATAAACAATCAAAGGAGACAAGCAAGAGTAAACTTTTTCCAGATAATCCCAAGTCATATGTGCCGCAAATTCCATTCCCTCAGCGACTCCAGCAGCACAAAATAGATAAGCAATTTTCTAAATTTCTTGATGTATTTAAAAAATTGCACATTAACATTCCTTTTGCAGATGCTTTAGTGCAAATGCCTAGTTATGCAAAATTTTTGAAGGAGATTTTGGCAAACAAAAGGAAACTGGAGGATTATGAAACTGTGAAGTTAAATGAGGAGTGTTCAGCCATCCTACAAAACAAATTGCCTCCAAAATTAAAAGATCCAGGGAGTTTTACTATTCCTTGCACTATTGGGGATTCTTACTTTGAAAAAGCATTATGTAATTTAGGTGCAAGTATTAATCTGATGCCTTATTCTGTATTCAAGAAATTAGGATTGGGCGAGGTAAAAGCAACCACAGTGTCACTTCAACTGGCTGATCGATCAAATTAAATATCCGAGAGGTATTGTGGAAGATATTTTGGTAAAAGTTGACAAATTTATCTTTCCTGCAGATTTCATAGTTCTTGACATGGAGGAAGATTTTGAGGTACCACTTATCTTAGGTCGACCTTTTCTAGCAACAGGAAGAGCTCTTATTGATGTACAACAGGGGAAGTTGATCCTTAGAGTTCAAGATGATCTTGTTTCATTTAATGTTTTTAAAGCAATGAAATATCCATCTGATGATAATTATTGTTTTAGAGTTCAGACAGTTGACAAGTTGGTGAATAAGGTTTTCCAGGAAAATATTTTTGAAGATCCACTTGAAGCATGTCTGACTCAACCAATGCACAAAGATATTCATAATGAGGAGATAAAGGAGTACGCAAATTTCATGGAGGCAATTCCACCATATTCAAGGCAAAAGGCAATTAAATTTGAAGAGTTGGGACAACACATTACAAAGCCTAAACCATCAATTGAAGAGCCTCCAATTCTTGAACTCAAACCCTTACCTTCTCATTTGAAATATGCTTATTTAGATGGAGTTTCTTCTTTACCGGTAATTATATCTTCTTCTTTGACAAATTTGATGGAGGAGAAATTGCTCAGAGTATTAAGAGAGCATAAAGGTGCAATTGGATGGAAAATAGCTGATATCAAGGGAATTAGTCCTTCAATTTGCATGCACAAAATTTTGATGGAAGAGCAATATAAACCCACTATCCAACCTCAGAGACGTTTGAACCCGAAGATGCAAGAAGTAGTGAAAGCTGAGGCTTTTAACACTTTAAAGGAGAAGTTAATTTCAGCACCAATCATGGCAGCACCAAATTGGGATTTACCTTTTGAGCTGATGTGTGATGCTAGCAATTATACAGTAGGAGCTGTTTTGGGACAAAAGAAGAATAAAATTTTTCAAACCATATACTATGCCAGTCGAACCTTGTCAGGTGCACAATTGAATTATTCAACAACAGAAAAGGAACTTTTGGCGGTAGTATTTGCTTTTGATAAATTTCGTTCTTATTTAATTGGCTCAAAAGTTATAGTTTATTCTGACCACTCTGCTCTTAAGTATTTGCTTGAAAAGAAAGAATCAAAACCCAAGTTGATCAGGTGGATTTTTATTGTTGCAAGAATTTGATTTGGAAATCAAAGATAAGAAGGGTACTGAAAATCTAATTGCAGATCACTTATCAAGAATTCCAAATTCAAAGGAAGAGGTAAGACCAATTTTAGAAGAGTTCCCTGATGAGAAAATTTTTTCCATCAAGTCAATTCCTTGGTATGCTGACTTTGTAAATTATTTGGTAAGTAATGTTCTTCCTCTTGAATTATCATATCAACAGAAGAAAAAATTATTTTCTGATGTTAAAAATTATTTTTGGGAAGAACCTTTCTTGTTTAAAGTATGTGCATATCAGGTTATAAGGAGATGTGTTCCAGATGAAGAGAAGGCAAACATTCTACATCATTGTCATGATGGAGAGACAGGTGGCCATTTTGGTGCCACAAAAACTGCAGCTAAGATTTTACAATTTGGATTTTATTGGCCTACACTTTTTAAAGATGCATACTCCTATGTAGCTTCATGTGATAGGTGTCAAAGAACTGGAAATATTTCAAGAAAAAATGAGATGCCTTTAAACAACATTATTGTGTGTGAATTATTTGATGTTTTGGGTATTGATTTCATGGGACCCTTTACACCTTCTTATGGAAATTTATATATTTTAGTGGCTATGGAGTATGTGTCTAAGTGGGTAGAAGCTGTAGCATTACCAACAAATAATGCTAAAGTTGTGGTGAAATTTTTGAAGAAAAATATTTTTACCCGATTCGGTACTCCTAAGGCAATCATAAGTGATAGGGGGACACATTTTTACAACAAGCAATTTGCAGCACTTTTGAGTAAGTATGGAGTCACACATAAGGTTGCAACCCCTTATCATCCTCAGACTAGTGGTCAAGTAGAGATTTCGAATAGGGAAATCAAGAGAATTTTAGAAAAAACAGTAAATGCCTCTAGGAAAGATTGGTCAATAAAACTTGATGATGCACTTTGGGCTTATAGGACAGCGTTCAAAACTCCAATTGGGATGTCTCCTTTTAGGCTAGTGTTTGGAAAAGCTTGTCACTTACCAGTGGAATTAGAGCATAAAGCATATTGGGCATTGAAATTTCTGAATTTTGATATGCAGTCTGCAGGTGAAGAAAGATTATTGCAACTGAATGAATTGGAGGAATTTCGCAATGAGGCCTATGAAAATTCTAAGTTGTACAAGGAGTGTACAAAAAGATGGCATGACAAGCACATATTCAGAAAAGAGTTTAAAATTGGTCAAAGAGTCTTACTCTATAACTCTCGTCTTAAACTTTTTCCAGGAAAGTTGCGGTCTAGATGGTCTGGTCCTTTTACAGTTACACAGGTATTCCCATATAGAACAGTTAAAGTTGCGCATGACACTGATGGCACATTCAAAGTGAACGGTCAACGTTTGAAGCCCTACTTTGAAGGTGGTTACAACAAGCGAAGACCACCATTGAACTTCATCCTCCGAATAGCGACATCGAGATAGTTTGGCTGAAAACTATAAAGCAAGCGCTTCTTGGGAGGCAACCCAAGCATTTTAATTATGTTTTTATTTATTTTTAAGTTTATGTTTTGCAAAAAAAAAAAAAGATTAACTTTTCTCTATTTTATCCAGGTTAATTTTTAGGGAGCGCCTTTCAAGAGTTTAATCATCAAGATCATCTATGGACTTATCCTACAACCAGGGAAGTTTTCTTCTTCCTATTCTATTTTTCGCATTGAGGACACTGCTTCATTCAAGTTTGGGGGGGCAACAAATTTTTTGGATAATTTTTTTCATGATTGCATTATTGGTTGTGAATTTTTATGATTCTTAGGAAAATTTAAATTTTATTTAAACTTGCAATTGAGGTGTGAGTTAATCTTAATTCTGATTATGTTGATCCACTTACTGAGCACTAAAAGTTCTTACTTTTTGAATTATGTGTAAATCTAGAGAACATTCATGTGAAATATGTGATTTTCTTAGATTTCACCCAAATCTTAGAATTTGTTTGATTTTCTCTTGAGGCGAAATCCTAAGCTAAATCTAATTGAGAAAATGATATAGGCAGTTTTTGGATCGATTGAGCCTTTCAAGCCAACCCTATTTATTTATCCCTAGTCACCCCGTTGAGCCTTAATTATTACCCAATTTTTCATTGGCACCCATATATGTTTAGCCTAGCCGTGATCAAATTATATCCTTATCCCATGCCCTATGAACAAGTTGATTTTCTTTTGGGATAAAAAAAAATTATTTGAGCTTGATAGAAATTTGGGAGGAATGATGGAGTAAAAAGAAAAAAAAAAAGTGATTGCAGTGGTAGTTTGGGGTGTATTGTCAAAAAAAAAATTGCTTTATGGTTCCCTATCCAACTTTCAATTGAGTGAGCCATTTGGATATTCAATGGGTTGGAAATTTTTACGTCATATTTGGAGGGACTTTGGGAGAAACTCCACCATAAAGCAATTCAAAAAAAAAAAAAAAAGAGAAAAAGGAAAGAAAAAAAAGAGAAAAGAAAAAAAGAAGAGAAAAGAAAAGAAGAAGAAGAAAAAAAAAAGAATGATGATATATGGCAGCAGAAAAATTATCTTGAATGAGTGAAATTGGACAGTGACATTGGCTCTAATTAGATCCTCGAAATCAACGTGTTGATGGGTGATTTGAGCTTAAAATTCCCGTTATCTCACCTTTAGCCCAGCCTTACATTACAACCCAAGAAAAGTCCTATTGATTTTTTATTGGATAATTAGCTTACATTAGTGGAGAGAGGAATGAAAAGCAAACCTATGAGATTTGGTCATAATTATTGAGAATTTTTGAGAGGTTGCATGTTAATGTGAATTTATGTGGATTGCATATAATTCGAAAAAGATGAGGACTCTCACACACACACTTGGATCATATAGTTAGAATTGGTCTTAACTTATAAATCGATTTCAATGTTTGGATGAAAATTGTGTTTTTCTTTGAATTGTGAATTTGAGCAATTATGGAAAGATGTCATGGAGGAGGTTGTTAGCTTGAGTATGTGTTATGTCTTAATTTTGCTCGAGGACTAGCAAAATGTTAAGTTTAGGGGTTTGATAACTCTATAAAAATAGAGTTATTTTACCTATTTTAGGCAACAATTAATGCATTATCTATGAGAAAATATTTGAATTTTCTTCTGATTATTTAAAATTTCCTTGTTTATGCAGAATAATGAGATATGGAGAAGATAAGGAAAAGAAGGGCAATTATCAGGAATTCAAATAAAAGCAGCGATGGAAGATGGATATCAAATCAGGAAATTCTTGATTTTGTTCCCTAATGTTATCTACAAGTAGATATTTTAGATTTCCTATAAATAGGAAGAGAGAGCAGCTAGGGTTTAGAGGGGGTTAGATTGTTTTCCATTGTTCTGAGAGTTTTTCAAGTATTTTGAAGAGAAGACAAAAGTGGTGATAGAATTCTTGTCCTTTGATTCAAGATGCTGGGTTTGATCTATATTTCTATTTTTATTTTTTATTCTACTATGTTCTAATTTTTTTTTTTGTTAGGGCTACGATGTAGCCTAACCATGATGATATGAATTTCATGATTTTTATGTTTTACAATTGATTTCATTCATGTGAGTTATATATTATTGCGTTCTACGCTTTTGAGTGACTGCCACCACTTGAATGATCTGATGTGCATGTTTGAGACGAGAGGTGATAATATGCAATTGCTCATTATAATATATAACCATGAATTAAACGTGGATAGAAATATACCGCGTTATTTGTGTAGCTTTCGGTGATAAGGTGATCCAAAAGACTCATTGTAAACCGAGAATATTCATATTTTTTAATGCACTCATGTTTATTTTAATTCACATAGAGATATAGTGGATTAATAAGCTGAGTAGTATTGCTATACCTAGAGATAGGATAGTAAATAGATTAGGAAATTCTGCTATCACATGTTTGATATCGTTCTTGTATTCACAACAATCTGAAATTCATATATAGTGGTTATGGTGAAATCGGATGCTCTAACATATTTATCTTATCGATTTACTGCATTTAGTCTACAAATTTCGTTTTTAATTCATTCTTAATTATATTTTGATTTGTTAGATAAATTTTAGAATTAGTCTATTTTAGTATTTAATTGGTTTATTAATCATCGATCTCCGTGGGACGATACTTTATCTCATCATTATATTACTTGTTCGATACGTGCACTTGCGTTTAGAATTTCACGAACAGTCACAGATTGAGCCTTTCAATGCTTTATCACAATCGTAGACTGGTTTATTTAAACAACTTAATATTTATGCGGGTGGATATCACATGCTTAGATACATTTTAGACATGTAAATAAAATGTTTAGTCATAGTTTTGTGCATGTAAAAGGAATTAATATCTTAAACTTGTTAAGCATGCCGTCATGTATGTAAGACATCTAATAAACTCATCGCATTTGGACTTCGATGATATGTCACTAAAGATAAACATCTCATATTGAGGTCAAACTAAATTTGATATGACAAGGAAGAACAGAAAAGACAGGAAAGGAGAAAAAGCAAATGATAAATTTCATACTTCTCCACTCTCCTAGCTCGTGCATTAAACACCTTCATAGAGTACCTTTTCTCTACGACAACTGAAAAGTGGCAATAAAATTGCTCCATTAAAGGAACCAAATGACCAATTCGGCTATGCAAATTCTGTGGTACGGAGACAAAACTTTCTTCCTGATTCTCGAATCCCATTTACTCTACACTAAAGGCTCTGAGAAAGAAACCAGTGTTGCAGTTCAGAGGCTATCTGCCAAAGAGAGCAAGTTGACAATTCCTTAACAAAGACCATTTCTATTGGTCATGTTGTCACAAGGAAACATCTGTTAAGCCAGAAAGCGTATTACTTGCTGCGATTATGTCTTTGTGCGATTACATGATGAAAGCTTTCACACTGTTAGCTGCGGAATCAAAAGCGAAGCTTTAGATTGAGAGAGAGTTCTCATCACCTGCAAAAGACGATAATACAACGTAAACCAATGGCATGCATAGATGGCTCACGAGAGATATCTACTCTAATCTGTGTAACCGAACATGCAACAATTTGATCCAAGTGCATCATCAAAGGAACGCAGAATAGACTCTGGCTGTTGAAACTCGCAACAAAAACTTCAAGATGGCCTAATCTTAGCTTGCCGAAGAACTTGGGGAAAAAAAGGATATCCTTTTGCCATGAAAGTTGCAAAGATTGGTCCCCAGAAGACCCTCCAGTAGCACTTTGGAAAAGAACCGAACAAGAAAAAAACCCTATGCAGGATCTCCTAGGGCCCAATATTTCGATTGAATTAGCACAAGCACCAGCTCATTCAACGAGGCGAAGTGAAATATGCTGTAAAGCTTTAACAGCAAAAGAGGAACGTCTATGACACCCCGTAAGTGACAAACTGCATCATCGTCCTCAGGAACTTCAAATCTTTGGTGCCACGGAGAAGCAGCCACTGGCAAAATCGGATGAAGAGAGAAACCATGTACTGTATCGGCATCATCATGGAACACAAGGAAATGTTCATTATCAGGCAAATCTAATATAACTAAACACAAAACGCGTAAGTGAACACGAAACCCTTGAATTACAGTATCAGACCTGATGCAGCCTGAAAGCCTGAAAACCAGTGGGCAGTTTGAAGATCATATATATATGAACTAGACCATCCCGAAGGCAAAGACTGTTAGAGTGGACAATTGACAAAATAGATCACCATAAATGTAAAATCCCGCTTTATACCTGACCGCCTGGACCAAGATGTCAACCTAGAGGTTCAACATCAAAGTATATCCGCTGGTTGGTATCTTCAGATGATCAGTACAACCTATACAAACAATGGAGGAACAAAAAAAGTCACTTCAATGGTTTGAAAAACAAAAAATGATAGCAAAAGCGACTACTCGAGAGAAACAAACTACGCCTTAGGAAAGGCATATTCGCAGTAGGAAGTATTCTACTTTCTCATCTAATGACCCATCAATTCAGGAAAATATGTTTTTAAGTTGGATTGGAAAGAGGAGCTTGGCTATCACTAGAAAACATTACTCACTTGTAGACAACATCAACAGTGTTGCAAACATCCCAGCACATAATAAAAGTGTCCTACATAGAAATTTAAGAAGACACATTGTCAGAGACATGCCTAAAATAATGCATGTTCACCATGATTCCTGATTGCTAAGTCCATCCCAAAACACAGTGGTTTACGCAGAAATTGAGAACATAGACTGTGTTTGATCATAGAATAAAGACAGAATTGATATGAAAATATTCGAGCATTCTATTTGGAAAGAAACTGGATATAACAATTAGATATGTTCTCCTATCTTATCCGGCTTCACCAATTAACACACATCCCATGTTAGCGAGTGCCTTGTTACTTGTTAGGTCACAGTGTCTGCATTGAAGAGGGCTGGATCATGCTCTCTCTCCCTCTCTCCCCCTCGCTCTCTCTCCCTCTCTCCTCTTCTTTCTCTCATATCCTTTTCTGCCACAATCGCCGCTCACAATTTAAACCCAAAGCCATGCCCTTCCACCGAAGAGAAAAGCTTTCCACTTGTATCTCGTCTTTTCTTGTTGTATTTTATATCTGGCTCTATATTCGGGTGTATCCAATCTCATAGACTTTGCATATGCCAAAGAGGACGCCTGAACTCCTACTACCCTGTATAAAAACCGAAGAACATTCAAAAGTAAGTCTAAGATATGAAAAAAGCATATCTTCCCATAATAATCACTATCAGTAGCAGATGGAACAAATTTGCATATTTTAGAGGCTACAACAAATTCAATCAGTCATAATCACAAGGTAATTGTTCCAACTTTTATCTGATTAATTAATAACAAAAACCTTGGAAATGTCCAGATAAAACGTTTACATCGCATGGCATTGCATGTGAGAGAGAGAGAGAGAGAATGGTAGAGAGTCATTATACATATTGCCGAGAAAAGGAAAAGAGAAGATTTAGAGCATTCTTCCTTTCCTCCTCCAGTATACGAGTAGTTTCCATCTTTCAAAAATAACACCCGGAATTGCAATTTTATTATGGGTAACCCCATCTTGCTGACCACGTAAGATGTGTAAGAGTTCCAAGTTATCATCTTTGTAGATTGCAATAGTCTGGCTGTAGGAACCAGTCGCCAGCATTCTGGTATGAGCTGGAGAGAAAGCGAGGGCAGATATGATACCTGCACAAAAGCAATAGAGAGTGGGATACTCAATTCTCCCCGCTTATCTTGTGATCTAAATATTATCTAGAATCATTATGCAATAAACAAGGAAATCCAGGCATTTTGGAGATCTGCTATTTCCCTTTACATGCATAGTACATCAGCCCCGTGGCAAAAATAAATAGAACAAGACAGCCTTTCAATCCAAAGTAATCCTTTGAAGTTGAAATACTCAATTCTTCTCCACTCTAGTTTTTGAAATCCTCTTTTATTTAATTTGATAGACAAATATCCAGAAATAGCTAAAACGGGACAAGCACAACAACGCACCTATTTGACCTTCTTTGTTTCCTTAAAGGGTTGAGTGCTTCTCAAAATCCCTACCAGGGCGATGTACGTGAAACGCTCTTATGGATCTGTTATATCAAGCAAAAATCATAAACATAAGCAGAGGATGTAGGTTGAAACTTTAATAGACTTAAAATGCTATAAACCATATGTAAAGAGAATAGCTCCAACAAACTAAATCATTCATGATAACTGCAAAAACCACTAAGCAACCGAACACTGACGTTCTGAAATTCAGGTAGCAGAGCATAAGCGACATCACCAAATGCTGACTTCTTTTAAAAATAGAAGGTAAAATAATGTAAGGATTCTAGCAGAAAAGTTTGAGGGGAATCAGAGTGGACCATTGACATGAAGGAATTTAAGAGTCTTCAAAATTGAATGTTAACACTTACTTGTTCCCCGCAGGATTAAATGCAATTGAAAATGCAGCTCTAATTTCATCCACAGCATCATAAGCCCTGTATGTGCAACGTAGCCGTAATGCCAAGTGGACAAGTCAATAAAATTTCCTATTTTTTTCAACACAATTCAAAATGGGTTTGCACGAAGAAGATTTTAAAAGAGAAGCAAAGAGGTTTGCAGATAACAGAGTTGCTACAAAGCATGTCTAAGATGTGTGATAAGTTCGGGGTCCACAACTTCAATGTACCCCTAAACGATTATATGGCTTTCGTAGAGTCTCCCTAGAGTACATGAAACCTCTAAGCTCAACTTCACAATTCAGACCTATCCAGTAGTAGCATCCCAGACATGAATTGGATGATCACAAGTAGTTGATGCAAATACACAGCTAACCGGGTCTGAAATTTGAAAAGCTCCCATTTTCAATTTTAGCTGTGGCTAGTAACCTTAAGAGAAATAACTACAGCTCAAAATATAACCATGATAAAGTGGAAAAAGAAAAAATTTAACGAGACAACCTGTAGCAGACATGTATGGTTATCAACAGAATTCATAAACCGATTCCTCTTCCGTCACAACAAGATTCGCTGTAAAGGAATCTGCAACCAAAGAGAACTACATGAGACATAAACACCCCATTATCTCAATTTGCAAATGTTTGGTTATAGATATTTCTAAGCAAATAGTCTCAGCAGTCCTAAGACTAACATCTTTTCAAGCTACTGAAATACACTGAAATGAATACACATTCTACATGACCACAAAATGCCATGAGGACCTGTACCTTGATCAACATCAAACAAACATGCATTTGCACTGTCGTCAACCCCGTACTCTAGTCTGACCATGATACAAAGCAATTAAAGTACCACCAACAGCACAACATTTCGCTAACGAATAAACATAAGGAACAGAAAAATCAGCAAGCACGGCCATTGTCCCAAAGAAAACTTACAATGCAAACGCAAGAAGGGTATTGTCCTCTGAACAGAGTAATGGAAAGACCGAAGAGAAAATCAAGTATATTCTTGACCACCCAAGATTATAATAAGCTTCCAAAAGAAAAGCCATTTTGTGCTGGGATTGCTGATCTAAGAGGGCCTGGCCCTACAGAAGATAAATTTTAAAGCAACCAACGTGACAAGATTGCCCAAGAGTTCAGAGAAGAAAAGGGGGAGGAGAAGAAAATAAAAGCAGAGCAAGATTGTGAAAGTTGACCGTGACCAACCTCTAGAAATCAGCACAGCATTTGTACAGATTTAGCTTCAGCATCTTCCTGTTATATGTGTCTCACCTGAACATTTGCACTTGAGGAAAAATGGGGAGGACAGGCAAAAGATTGCCAGGATCAACAGCATCAAGCCTTATGTAAGAGTCCGGTTGTCTCCCATACAATCAAAGCTGGAACCGAATGCCGTCAAACCTGATCCACAAACGGAAAATCTGGGTGGTGGCAGTGTGGAGGAAGAGAAGCCCGGGAATGGGGAGAAACCTGGACACCGGATTACGATCGTGGAGGATTCGATCATCGAAGCTAAGGGAGCTTTCCAGTGGGCATTGTCTCACACAGTTCAGACCCAGGACATCATGATACCTTTGCACGTGACGAAACTGACTCAACAAGGTTTGAATTCTTCATGCATAAGTTCTTTTGGGATTTGTCTCTGGCTGAGCATATGTCTTGATGGTGGTTTATGAAGCAAACAAGTGGTTGTGTTGATTTGATTGATTGCAGGAACCTGTGAAGAGTGTAACTAAGAGACGGCTCCAAGGGCTTTTCAGCTTGTTCAGTCTCTGAAGAATATGTGCCATTTAAAGAGAACTGAGGCGGGAATATAATTGTTACTCACTAGAGATCAAGAACTCTGCTTAGAATCCATTAAACCAAGATTTGCTCTCTCATTCTAAATGATCTCGTGCATGCTGTGTCTTTCTTTTAAGTGCTTTCTACTTTACTAATTTCCATGTTCCAGACGGCGTCATGAGTTCTTTTTCTCTCCAATGGACCCTGCATTTTGAAATTCATTTTTCATTTTTAGTTTCACAAGCTTTCGATTCTTCCTTCGGGTGGATGATTAGGAGAAAAAAGAAAGCAAAAGCCTAGACAAAGGGGCAAAATTCTCACTGTTCATGTGTTTCAATTTCTTTTCTCTTTAAGTGAATTGAAAGTAGTAGTTTTTCTCATTTTTGTGCATTCCTTGTTTAGTTATTGGCAGCATCTGTTGGACACTGAATTTCCAATTTGTAGTTATATTTAATTAAGATTAACATCCTTCCTTGAGAGGTTCATATTTACAGCTAAAGGGAAAACTTGAAACAAGTGCAGAATAGATTCACGTTAAAAATCTTATATTGTCATACTTCATATAATTTTGCCGTTAAAAGAGCGTGAACAAGAATGAGCAGCGTAGTGCCCCAGACAACATACCCTCGCCATGAGATCAACAAGAAACCTGGATTTTCTTATGCTTTTATGACGACATCTATTCGAAAAAAATAATCGAAGATAACCTCAGCATTTATGGAAGCTCTTCGACAGCTGAGCACATTTCGGCTCATAGCATGTAGTTTTGACAGACCGGTGGGTTGAAGACATTTTTGTCCATATCGTAGGAACAAATCGACCTTGTTAATCAACTTCTTCAGCACAAGTGCATCCCCAGGAAGAAACTTAATCAGGGTGAGCAGATGTTTTGACTCCAAATCATCTTCAAAGCCGGTGATCTCAACTCTCTAGAGATGTTTCTCCAAACATTCAAAGTTCCCCTTCCATGTGAGCACAAAAAATTTTCTTCATCGAATTAAAACGTTATTCAGATTCTTCATCAAACTCAAACTGCATGTGGATACCCCATTTAAGAAACTAATTTCACATTAGATGTGGATCGTGGGAAATAAGAACATCATTGGCTCACTAAAATTTCAAACAAACAACTTCCATTTGTCCATTGCGAATGCTAGTTAGTTTTAATTGATGATGAGTCTCCATCAATTTAAGCTCTTAAACTCATCTACACATCTTCTCTAAACATGTTCTCTTTCTAAGTGCTCATCGCCAAACTCTTAGCTCAACATCTTAACTCTACATGGCAGCAAAAGAACCTCCAGTACAACACTGCACTTTAAGACAGGAACTCAAACAGCTTAATTTTGTCCTGCACAAATGTTGAGTAGACTGACAGCCATGAGCAAATTTCGATTGCTGGACCAAATAAAAGTTCGAGAATGATCATCTTTTTATGAGCTTCCAAAGTTTTAACAAATTGTTTAACATTCATGCATAGAATAAGTCAGCAAAAGAAGCGAACTAAAAATATCATAGCAGAGGCACAAACCTTCAATGGGGGGAGGGAGGTGAAGTATATGACTAATCTTTCCAGGCATTGTGAACTTCATACAACGTATGTTATCCCAGGAAGGTCCCACTGACTAACAGTTGCATGTAGTATCAGATTCTGACATTTTTACAATGGGGATGGCAATTCTTCCATCTCCAAAAGGGGCAGAATCTAAGCACATTGAGCAAGCAACATAGAAAATCTGATGAATACTAGTTTTCATGTTTAACATGAATATATAATAACAAAACTACAGTCCATCCAAATACAATACCAATAAGGATACTACAAGTAAAAATTGACAAGTAAATCTCTTTAATAATCAAGACTATTTACATATGCTTCTCATGTAACTTGTGATATTTGAAGGCTCCGAAAATTCCAATAGTTTATCACATGAGATAGAGAACCTCATTGTTGACTGGAGCTTCCAAGTTAATCCATCCTTTGCCATCGTAAAATATTGTGAGAATACTTTGTAAGATGATAATTGAAAACAACCTAATGTGATGAGAAAGCATGAACCAGTTCTGTCAACCTACGATGACTAGTTCCATTACTCATTTTTATATTTGCAGATAATTACATTTTCTCTATAAATTGAAAAAATGAAATTTCAAGAAACCTTTCCGATAATCTCTTCATGCATTTTTCTTATGAAAACCGAGGCATCTAAGAATGTTGCAGTGAGTAGCATCCACAATGATTAGCAATACCTAGTGGCATTCATTGGCAGAAATTGAGCAATCCATTTATCAAAAATTAAACAGAGGGAAGAAGCTCCAAGGTTCACAGTAATCTCTTATGTAGAAACTTTGAACCCAAAGTTACGAATCATCCTATCTGCCAATAACTAGCTACACATGAGTTCACAACGATTCCTCTTGATGGAAGACTACAATGCCACAGAGAACTGAGGTCACTCAACCGGGCCAACATACAGCATTAAATGGTGCTACTCACGGACACCATTCAACACGAGCATGTCTTATGAAGGGCAAAAATATACTGAGCTCATACCTGCAAACACCGACTGCCGATGGTGATAATAGGAACTCCGAGCAGCTGCTCAAAAAGTTCCTTTAACAAGTTGCAGCACATCCTCTTGCCATCAGACAACAAAATCCAACGTGGCTTCTACCAAAGAAGATACGTCTCAAGTCTGAACACAGAATCATGAGGCCAATACCCCGATACCCCGCAGCAACAGCAAATGCGGGGCCCAAAGTTTCTGCGTGTTAAAGAACCCGGGGTGGAAGACTACCAACTCTTTCATACTCGTCGAATCTATCTTAATGTTCTTCACGCCCTTGCAGAAATCCAACACAAGGGACTCTAAAACAGGGCTTCCCCTGACAATTCCGCATCATTGATTCACAAGAACTCAAGACAAGGCCACCTCATAGTATTACCTGACGAAACAGGGCACAATCTGACTTCCAGGCGTACCAACCAACACAAGCAATACATGAACTGCGGCAGTGTATACAAGAACGGCGACTCGAGAGGCAGAGACATGCAGCGCGACACACCCCCCCCCCCCCCCCCCCCGCGCCATCAGATTTGATCTCACAGTTACCCAAAAAGATTATTATTTGATCATCCTTCATCATACATTAGTTACAGCCAATTAAACCGCGACCGAGACAAACTCAAACTCTACTTTGTGCAACTGCCCAAAGCTATGCGCAAGTCGGCATAGCTTGTTACAAAAAAAGGGAGTTCAACATTGCTAGATCACTGCAGCTAATGGATTTGCCTGGTCATCAATCATTGAACATTTTCAATCCATGAAAATTATAATATAGATAGACACGAAGTTTTTAAGAATTCTCAAGAATACTGTTGCCATTTTTCACGGGGCGTGGCCTCAAGATCAGCACCACCATTTTCATCATCCATGCTACTAGCTGCAGAATCAAAAGCCAAGCTCCAGATTCAGAGGCTGTTCTAATCACCTGCAAAAAGACAAGAGAATATAATGTAAACCAATGGCAATAGTAAATTGTTGAGGTGATCATCAAAGAAAAGCAGAACAGACTATGGCTGCTCAAACTAGCAACAAAAAATTCAAGATGGCATAATCTTAGCTTGCTGAAGAACTTGGAAAACAGGGGATATATTTTCGCCACGAAAATGGCAAAGCTGCTTGGGCCCTAGAAGATCCTCCAGTGGGACTTTGAAAAAAAATTAAAGAACGAGAACAAGAAAAAACCCGATGGAGGATCTTCTAGAACCCGATACTTTGATTGAAATGGCACAATCAGCAAGTCATTCAACAAGGCAAAGTGAAATATGCTGTAAAGCTTTAACAGCAAAGGGTGGACGTCCATGATACCCCTCAAATGAAATACTCTATCATCGCCCTCAGCAACTTCAAGTCTTCAGTGCCCTGAAGAAGAAGCAGCCAGTGGTAGAAACGGGTGAAAAGAGAAACCATTTACTGTATCTGCATTATCACGGAAGACAAGGAAATATCCATCATCAGGCAAATTAAAAACAACAAAACACAATGCCCATGAGGGGACCGGAAACCCTTGAATTACAAAGTATCAGACCTGATGCAGCCTGAAAGCCTGAAATCCACTGGCCAGTTTGAAGATCATATATATGAACAAGACCATCCTGAGGGCAAAGACTGTTAGAAAGAGTAGACAATTGATGAAATAGTTCACTGTAAATATAAAACCAGCATGATACCTTACCGCCTGTACCAAGATGTTGACCTAGAGGTCCAACATCAAAGTATATCTCCCGGTTGGTGTCTTCACATGATCGATACAACCTATACAAACAATTGAGGGACAAAAACAGTCACTTGAGAGAAAAAACTTTGCCTTAGGAAAGGCGTATCACCAGGACATATTCCACTTTCTCATCTAATGACCCTAAATTTCAGCAAAAATATGTTTTTTCGGTTAGATGGAAAGAGGTGCTTTGCTAGCACTAGAAAACAACACTCACTTGTAGACAACATCAACAGCATTGCGAACATCCCAGCACATAATAAAAAGGCCCTACAAGAAATTTAAGAGGAGACATTGCCAGAGACAGACATGCTTACCCACGATTCCCGAATGTTAAGTCCATCCCAAAACACTACAGTCGTTTTCGCACAAATTAAGAACTTAGACTGTGTTTGATCACAGGATAAAGACAAAACTGATTCAAAAATATTTGTGCATTCTAATTGGAGAGTGACTAGATATAAGAATTAGATATGTTCTCCTATCTTATCTGGCGTCACCAATTAACCCACATCCCATATTAGCAAGTGCCTTGTTGCTTCTTAGGTCACTCTGCCTGGAAGAACAGGGCAGAATCATGCACTCTCTCTCACTCTCTCTCCCCGCACCCCCTCCCCCGTGCTGTCTCTCTCTTGTCCTTTCTTATTGTATTTTATATCTGGCTCTATACTATCCAATCTGATAGACTTTGCATATGCCAAAGAGGACAACTTAAATCCTATTACCCTGTATAAAAACCAAAGAACATTCAAGCAAGTCTAAGACATGAAAAAGGGATGCCTTTCCATGATAATCACTAACGGTAGCAGATGGAACAAATTTGCACATCTTAGAGGCAACAAAGAATTCAATCACTCAACGTCACAAGGTAATTGTTCCAGCTATTTTTCTGATCAATCAATCACAAAAACTCTGGAAATGTCCAGATAAAAATGTTTACATCACATGCCATTGGGAGAGAGAGGGAGAGAGAGATTGGTAAAGAGTCATTAAACATATTTCCAAGAAAAGAAAAAGAGAAGGTTTAGAGCATTCTACCTTTCGCCTCCAGTATAAGGAGTAGTTTCCATCTTTCAGAAACAAAACACCGGGAATTGCAATATGATTACCTAAAATTTCTTGACAAATAACCATCACATAAGGAAATCCAATCATCTGGCACTTACATCAATGACCCCACCTTGCTGGCCACGTAAGATGTATAAGAGTTCCACGTTATCTTCTCAGTAGATTGCAATCCTCTGGCTGTACAAACCTGTTGCCAGCAGCTGGAGAAAAAGCAATTGCAGATGCAATACCTGCACAAAAGCAAAGAGGGTGAGATACTCAATTCTTCCCTTTTATCTTGTGATCTCTATATTATCTTGAATCATTGTACAATAAACATGGAAATCCAGGGCATTTAGGAGATCTGCTAGCTCCCTTTACAAGCATAGGACATAAGCCCCATGGCAAATAAATAGAACAAATCAGCGTTACGATCAAATGTAATCCTTTCAAGATGCAACGCTCAGTTCTTCTCAGCTTTAGTTTTTGAGATCCTCTTCTATTCAACTTGTTCAACAATTCTCAAGTAATAGCTAAACTGGAACAAACTTAATAATGCACCTGTTTGACCTTCTTTGTTTCGTTGAAGTGCTGAGTGCATCTCAAAACATCTACCAGGGCAATGTACCTCAAACACACTTATGGTTTTGTTATATCCAGCAAAGATCCTACACATGAACAGAGGATAACCGCAAATTAAATCATTTAGGATAACTGCAACCACTAAGCAACCAAACACCAACATACCAAAATTTGGGTATCAGTGCACAATCTATATCACTGAATACTGATTTCTTTCGACACTAGTAGGTAAAGTAATGTAAGGATTCTAAAAGAAAATTTCTAGGGGAATTAGAGTGGACTATTGACATGAGGGAATTTAAGAGTCTTGAATGAATGTTAACCTTACTTGCTTCCCGCAGGATTTAATGCAATTGAAAATGCAGCTGTAATTTCATCCACGGCATCATAAACCATGTATGTGCAACATTGCTGCAATGTCAAGTGTATCAGTCAATGAAATTTCCCGGTTTTTTTCAAGGCAATTAAAAACGAAGCTGCATGTAGAAGATTGTAAGGAGAAGCGAGGGGTTATGCAGACAGCAGAGTTGCTGCAAAGCATGTCTAAGAAGTGTGATAAGCTCGAGGACTACAACTTCACTGTATCCCGAAACAATATATGGCTCCCATAAAGTCTCCCCAGAGTTCTTGAAAGCTCTAATCTAAACTTAACATATCTGACCTGTCCAGTAGTAGCATCCCAGACATGAATCGGATGATCATGAGTAGTTGACGCGAATACAAAGCGAACTGGAATTTGAAAAAATTCCAAATTCAATTCTAGCTGTGGCTAATTACCAGAAGAGAAATAACTATAGCTGAAAATATAACCGTGGTACGGAAAAGAAGAGTAAAATTTATCGAGACAACCTGGTACCAACAGAAATCATAAACCAATTCCCCTTCTGTCACAACAAGATTTGCTGTAAAGGTATCTGCAACCAAAGAGAACTACATGAGACATAGACTACCGATTATTTGGATTTGCGAATATTCTGTCATAGATATTACTCGCAAATAGCCTCAGCAGTCCTAAAGCAAGCATCTTTTCAAGCTACTTATACACACAGAAACATGACCAAAAAATTCCTCGAGACCCCGTACCTGGATCAACATCAAACGAACTTGCATTTGCGCTGTTGTCACCCCTGTAGTCTGGTCTGACCATGACACAGAGCGATCATAGTACCACCAACATCGCCACATCTCACGAAGGAATAAAACATAAGAGGAGCAGAAAAGTCAGGAAGCACCGCCATTGTCCCCAAGCAAACTTACAATGCGAACGCACCAACTGTATTGTCCTTTGAACTACTGAGAAAGCAAGTTCCATCAGGCAACCTAATGAAAGCCCAGAAGCCGCGCCACTACTCAGAAAAAGAACAACCAAACACCCATCAAGGGAAAACGAAAAATGACACACCATTTGACGCCTTTAAGAAAGTTGTTCGGCCTCTGGTCAGTTCTTAACGGTTTGTGGAAACGATAGGCTCTTTGAAAAGGAACATCGAACCGACTCGCAGACCATGAGTGGCCCCTGCGGGTTCCCGTGAGAGACGAGAGTGTTTGGTGAGCTTCGAGCACGAGCTGTGAGACTTTTCTTGAGTTGTCACCCGGCGAGTTTTGGCTCCGTCGACCCTCTGTTGAGTTCTGCAAAGGGATGGAGGGAAGCCCCTCACCTTTGTCTTGCAAAATGAAATAACACGGGAATATGTAGTAATTTCATGAATATAAACTAAACTCGGAATTAGTCCTGAAAAATGTCTTATTTGATAAGAGGATAATCTAAGAATTGCATGATTGAATTTCTTTTCATGTTATGTTAAATTTTATAAATAATAGCCACCTCGATGATTGTGGAAGATTATGGAACAAAAATTCATAGCTACGGGCCACGAACTATTATTAGCAGTTTTTTAAATGAATTATAATTATCGATTATGATAAAATTGCTTTAACTAATTATGATAGTTATTATCTTGATTATTTAAGTTTGAAAATTGAGTTATCTTATAACTTAAGTTTCATTTAATTCAATAGTTTAATATTTAAGAACTTAATTCTAGTATGGTTGACTATAAACTGAGCATCGCACTTTATTTAATATAAATCACATATTTCCGAAGCAGGGACAAATTATTGACTAAAGGATAAGCACAGAAAAATGACTTACTAATTCTGCTTTATAATATGAAACTGAAAAAAAAATGAAAAAAAAATATATGATTCGACAGTACATTATTTAAAATTTGTCATATGTTTCTAGTGTATCACACTAAATAATAAATCAAATCACGAGTGCTGCAAAATTTACAAAACATCAAAAATTGAAAGTAGAAAAATATATTAAAGTTCTTTTGGTTAGAAAAAAATGTATATATAAAAGTTGAAGCAGTTGAAATCTGCTTTTTCAACAAGTGATCAGCTAGTCATGAGCCATAAAGAAGGGGATATGATAAACTGCTTTAATGCCGTTAGGTCATATTAAATTTCATATTCGTTTGTGTAAATTAAAATAGGTCTTAAAAACATATTTCCTGCATAAAAATAATTAGTTCACCTTAAAAGATTAGCCAAGCTCAAAAATCTTATGTACAATACCTTTTATCGAATAATTACAAGACAAATCCTAAAACTTGTTACGATAATTTGCTTGGATCTTAAAAACTTACATTTCGTGCATGTAAGTCCTCAAACACGCAAGTTTGATGCACTTGAATTTTTTCATTAGCTCGAACAATTTAGTGGACGAAAAATGTCATGAGACTTTTTTTCATTATGTTAGTATCTTGTGATTGTCAATAATAATAACAAATGACATGTTAATGTCCAATAAAACATTATGGAGCTAACAAAAAGACTAATGATTTCACCATTTATTTTGGTTCTCCAAAAGATGAACCAAATCAAACCTTACAATGCAGTTTACTTATGATTACAAACTTTTTTGTTGGGAAAAAATCCACTAGAACCAAAACATTAATACTAACATCTTTCCCTGAGTGGTTCATAGTTACAACTCGAATAAAAAACTTGAAAAAAGAGCAAATTAGATAAATGTTTAAAACCTAATATGTCACACTTCATGTAACTTCACTGTCAAAAGTGCATGAATACAAAACGAGCAGTGCAGTGCCCAGGGCAATAAACTCTTGCCATGAGACCAACGAGAAACCCAAACTTTCATATGCTTCTATGCGAACAGCAATTCGAAAGGATGATCGAACATAACCTCCTCATTCTCGGAAGCTCTTCAATAGCTTAGCACCATTTTTCTCACACCAAGTAGTTTCGACAAAATAGCAGCTTCAAGGTGTTTTTGTCCACATTCTGTGGGAAATCTAGCCTTGATAATCAACTTCTCCAACACAAGTGCATTCCCAAGAAGAAGCTCAATCAGGGCAAACAAATTTTTCGATTCAAATATATTAGCTCATAGCCAATGATCTCAACTCTCTTGAGATGTTTCATCAAACATTCATAGTTCCCCTTCCGTGAACATAGAAAATCTTCTTCATCACAGTTAAAATGTTCTTCATATTCTTCATCAAGCTCAAACTGCATGTAGATATCCCATTTAAGAAGCTTATTTCACATTAGATGTGGATCCACGGGAAAAAAGAAATTCGTTGGCTCACTAAAATTTCAAACAAACAACTTTCATTTGTCCACTGCAGATGCTAGTTAGTTTTACTTTACAATAAGTTTTAATCAGTTTAAGCTCTTAAACTTGTCTTCACATATAAAGCCTGTTCTCTTTCTAAGTGCTCATCACTAAACTCTTAGTTCAAGATTCTAACGCTACATGGCAGCAAAAGAACCTCCAATACATCATTGCAGTTACTTTAAGACATGAATAAAACAGCTTAATAATGCCCTGCACAAATGTTCAGTAGGCTGACAGAGAATTTCAATTGCTGGAACAAATAAGAGTTCAAGATTGATCGTGTTTATGTGCTTCCAAAGTATTAACTCATTGTTTGAACATTCGTGCAAAGAGGAAGTCAAACCAAAGAAGCGAACAGAATAAATCATAGCGAAGGAACAAACCTTCAAGAGAGGGGGGAGGTCAGGTCTATGAATTATTTTTTGGGCACTGTGCACTTCGTAGCATGTATGCTATCCCGGGAAAGTCTCATTAGTGCAGCTGGGAAAAGACCGATAAGGATACTAAAAGTAGAAATTAACAAGTGAATCTCTTTATAAAAGGAGACTATTTACATATGCTTCTCATGGAAAACTTGTAATCTTTGAAGGATCTTAAAATTCTAGTAGTTACTTACATGAGATAGCGAACCTCAACATTGACCTAAGTTTCCAAATGAATCTGTCCATTGTCATTGTAAAATATTCTGAGAGTACCCTAAAAGATGTATTATGGAAGAGCAGCCTAAAGTGACAAGAGAGCATGACCTGGTTGTGTCAACCTAAGATGACTAGGTCCATTGTTCTTCATCATATTTCCAGATAATTGTATTTTCTCTATAAACTGACAGAATGAACTGAAAAAGGAACCTATTTCATATAATCTCTCCATGCACATTTTCTTGTGAAAATCAAGCATCTAAGAATGTTGCATTGATCCTAGATCTAGTGGGCATTTATTCTCCCAAAAATTGACTCATCCGAGATCCATTTATTGAAAATTTAACAGAGGGAAGGAGCTCCAAGTTTCAAAGTTATATATCATCCTATCTACCAAATTAATAAATACATGCACTCTCCAAGATTTTTTTTTTTTGGTAATTGGTAAGATGTATTATAACTTTTGAACCAAGGAGCTATACAAAAAGCACAGAAACACAACCGACTCCAAGAGAACATACACTCAACTAGACACAGGTGTCAAGATGAGTGGATGGGAGACGGGAAGAGCTGCAAGCACTCTCCAAGATTCCCCTTCATGAAAGACTAAAATGCCGCAAAAAGCAGAGATCACTCAGCCGGGGCAACAAACGCCACGAAACAGTGCTAATCACAGGCATGCACTAATGAGATCCCTAGGGCTCGAAGGAGGAGGAGGAGGTGGATTTCTTTCAGTGCCGCTTGGACGGTCGCCAGAGGAGGATTTGCGGTGGACGACACCATGGATGGAGGTCTCCGCCATGAAATTGAAATTCTAGGGTTTACTTGCAGTTTTACACGCCGAGAGTTTTCGAATGGTTTTACCTTCTGTGTTTTTCTACAAGATGAAGAATAATGAAGTCATTTGGCCCTTCTACTTACATGATTCGTGAAACATAAAGATGCAAAAGTGAATATTTGGCCCTTCTAATTAATATAGGCACAAAAAAAGTTACTAACATGATTGGTCAAACAATAAAGATGCAAAAGTGAATATTTGAGAGAAAAAACTTAGCAGGAAAGGCATATTTTGCTGTAAATATTCTTCTTGAGAATTTAGATTGTCTGATCGCAGGATAAAGACAGAATTGATACGAAACTATTTGTGCACTCTCTATGGGCATATCTAGTCAGGTAGACTTTGCATAAGCCAAAGACCACACTTTAAATCCTACTCCCCCGCATAAAAACCAAAGAACATTTAAGCAAGTCATGAGAAAAGGATATCTTTCAGTGACGATCATCATTTGCAGCAGATGTAATTATTGTTGCTATTTACAAACAAAAACTCCACAAATGCCCAAATAAAATGTTCCCGTCACAAGCCGTTGCATATGAGAGAGAGAGAGAGAGAGAGAGAGAGAGAGAGAGAGAGAGAGAGAGAATGGCAGTCATTCTATACATTTCCACGGAAAGGAAAAGAGAAGGTTTAGAGAATTCTACGTTTCGTCCTCCAGTATACAAGTAGTTTCATCTCTTGGAAATAATACCGGGAATTGGAAGCTTATCATCTATAATTCCTTGAGAAAAACCATCTAATGAGGGCAATCCAATCACCTAGCATTTACATGTAAAATATTGCGAGAATATTCTATAAGATGATTATGGAACAACCTAATATGACGAGGGAAGATGATCCGGGATCCGGTTTTGTCAACCTAAGATAACTAGGTCCATTACTCTTCGCTATATATCCAGATATTTATATTTCATCTACAAACTGAAAGAATGAATGGAAAATGTAACCTTTTCAATTATTCTCTCTATACATTTTTCGTGTGGAAATCAAGCATCTAAGAATGTTGCGTTGAGTACCATCTATTATAATTAGAATATCTAGTGGCATTGATTGTCCCTAATTGAGTAATCCCAGATTTATTTATTCAAAATTAATCAAAGAACGAAGCTCCAAGGTTCACTGTAAGTTCTTACGTTGTAGCTCCAAAGACAAAGTCATGAATCATCCTATCTGCCAATATTTAATTACACGTGAATTCACAATGATTCTGCTTGACGAAATATTGCCACAGAGAACCGAGGTCACTCGACCTGGCCAGCATACAACACTAAACGGTACTCATCAGAGACGCCATTCAACACGTGAAGAGTCTTAAAAATGATGAAAATATGGAGCTCGTACCTGCAGACACCAACCGCCAATGGTGATTGTAGAGATCCGCGTAGCTTCTCTAGAACAGGACTTTCCTTGAAAATCCCCTCTAAGGATACCATCACTCAAATCCAAATACAAAATCGACGACACATTAAGACAAGGCAACATAATAGTCCGACCCAACGAGAAACTGCAGCAACTAACTTCCATGCGCACCAACCAACTCGAGCAATACAAGAACCGCGGCAGTATATAGAAGGTCGGCGGTGGGAAATCCAACCTTAGGCAGAGATCCTCTATGCGGCACTCCACCGTGAAGCGGAGCCAGAGGTCGACCTTGAGGCGGAGGAGCTACTCGAAGCTGGTGACGAGGAACCTCTTCACTGTAGGGGAGGTGCACTGCCTCAGGACGCTGCCTCCGATCCTTCCATGGAAGACGAGGTCGGTGGTGGTGGTCTAAGCGGAACGCCACTGCCGGGAGAGGACGCTGGTCTTGACGACGTCTCTGATGGTAGAAACGAGAAGATGTGGTGGATCACGGCATCCAGCGCTGAGGAGATCCCCGGGTCTCCTGCTTCGCTTCAGAGGAGGAGGAGGAGGTCGGTTTCGTCTGGTGCAATCCGGCTTGTCGCCGGAGAATTCACGGCGAATGGTGCCGCGCACAGATGTCTCCTCTCCGCTATGGATTCGAAGTTTTTCGAAGGATTTATACTTTCTATGTCGACGGAGAACGAGACTGAAGTCATGTTGCCCTTTTAATTGATATTGTTTTTTCTTTTTTCCTTTTTCCCTTTTTTAATTGTTCACAGAATTGATCTCTTTTCTTTAATTGAAAGGAGGTCAAATTAAACTGATCGATCTCGATTTTACAGTCTACCTATTTAGGAATTCGCTTTGATTTCCTAATCTTTTTTTAACTACCGGAGTTCATCCTCCAATTCTTTTTAGCCTTTTTCTTATTTTTGTGACAGAATATTTTCTCAGTCGGTTATTTATGCAATGATATGAACTGTCTGCTTCATAATGCATTGCGGAAACAAATTAAATGATCTAGATGTGAAAAAAAAATTGGAATGACCCAAATAAACCCTTAAGCTCGGAGAAAAAAGAAACACAAAATTTACGTGATATGGTAGTCCACTCAATATTTCTTTTCTCATCATCAAATTTCAGGACCTTTTCCTAGGTCAACTCCACCTTGGCTCACGCCACAACTTGCCCTTTTACCCCTAAACATACTTTGGAGCCGTATCACCTCCAACTAAGGCAGACAATTTTCAACATGATGTGTTTACCTGCCACCAAGGTAAGTCCTCACCTTTCTCCGGCCTATCAACGGCAAAAAAAAAAAAGTGAACATGTATGTTTAAACACATGCGATAAACATGCTGTCATAGGTGGAATCTTTCTACGCTTTTATCACATGCTTAGATACGTTTAATTAAACACGTTAGTATTTACATGTGTGGACCTCACATGATTAAATAAGTTAGGCACATTTTTGCATATGTATGTGGGAATTAATATCTTAAATGTGCTAAGCATGTCGTGATATGTAAGGCGTTTAATAAACTTGTCGTATTTGGGCTTTAAAAATAGGTCACTGATGATAATTATGTCCTGATGAGGTCACGACGTGGTTATATTAAGACATGATGTAGGTGGCCTATCTCATATCGAACGTTGGGGCCTTCAATTTGTTAGAGAGAGAGAGAGAGAGAGAGAGAGTAATGCCTGCAAAAGAACAGACAGTGCAGATTGTTATAAGGAAGAAGTAGAAAAAAGGTGGGAAAAGAGAAGAGGCAAAGAGAAAATAATAGGCGGTATAGATTGTTGTGAAGAAGTAGAAAAAAAAGGCGAGAAACGAAAAAAGGCAAAGGTAAAATAACGGACTCTCTTTACTATAATTGAAAAGTCGTGGTAGAATTGTCCCATCAAAGGAACCAAATGAGCAAAACATCTGCTCAAATTTTGTGATAACTAACCTAGTAGTGGTTAAATGGAGGCAAAAATAACATACTCACGAGGAATATCTATTTAGAAATAAAGTTAGTGTACTAATGATTGTGGTTATATATTTTGTAGTTACTTAAGAAAAGCCATCGAGAGAACTTGTTGACAAAATCACAAAATCACAGGATGATGCCTTTAGGAGCACTTGCTCAAAAAATCACAAGACGATCCCTTCCCACAAGAAGTGCTTCTCAAGTTCCAACCAAACAAAGCTCTTTGAAAAGCATGACCTCTCCACATTGAAAGTTCAATGAGGGAAGAGTAGTGCATGAACAACCGAAGCACACCTCGTTGCGAAATTTCTTAGGACCGAGAATTGCATATGCCTTCAAAAGAGCAGCCCTGAAGGATAATCAAAGGTAAATCGTGCAGAATTAGAAGCTCTTTGGTGGCCTTGTAGACATTGGATCGAATCACGCAGCTTTCATAGATTACCTGCCTCCAAAGATAACTGAAAGGGTATGTGCATCCTAACTTTGATGATCATCTTCTCTAGCACAAGTGCAAATGCTTTGTGGTATGAGAAGAACATCCTAATTCATCCTCATACAAGTCCTAAAACCCTGATATCCTGTGACTATTAATAATAAATATATGTCACATGAACATCCAATAAAACTTATCACGGCTAACGGAAAGAACAATGATTTTATGGTTTGTTTTGGTTTTTGAAAAGCTGAACCACATCAAACTGCATTGTGCAGTTTACTTCCGATTGCAACTTTTTTGTCGCGAAAAAATCCCCTTGAACCGAAACACTAATATTAACCTCTTTCCTTGAGAGGTCCATATTTACAACTACAATCAAACTTAAAAACCTAGTACTGTCAGACTTCACCGAACTTTACTGTCAAAAGTGTCAATACAAATGAGCAGTGAAGTGCCCAGGGCAACAAAGATCAATAAGAAACCCAAACTTTCATATCCTTCATATCCTTCATATCCTTTTGTGAGGACACTTATTCAAGGGGATAATCAAAAATAACCTTAGCCTTCTTTGAAGCTCTTCGAAAGCTGAGCACATTGTTGCTCAGCTCAAGTAGTCTCAACATAACATCAGCTTGAAGAGGTTGTTGTGCAAGTCGTGTAGACAATTCAGGCTTGATAATCAACTTCTCCAGCACAAGTGCATGCCCAAGAATAAACTTAATCAGAGGGAGCAGATGGTTTAACCCAAAACTAAAAGCTCCAAAGCTGATGATCTCAACTCTCTTGAGATGTCTCGCCAAACATCCAAAGTTCCCCTTCCTTGAGCACAAGAAATCTTCTCCGTCAAAGTTAAAACTTTCTTTAGATTCTTCATCAACTTGAAACTGCACATAGAAACCCCATTTAAGAAACTTATTTCACACTAGATGTGGATCCCCAGGGAAAAAAAATTAATAGCTCACTAAAATTTCAGACAAACAACTTTTATTTGTCTACTACAGATGCTAGTCAGTTTTACTTTATAATGAGTCTTAATCAATTTAAGCTTTTAAACCTGCCTAGACATATAAAGCATGTTCTCTTTCTAAGTGCTCATCGCTAAACTCTTGATAACGCCAACCGCCAGCAAAAGAACCTCCAGTACAACACTGCAGTTACATGAACTAAAACAGCTCAATATTGCCTAGACTGACGAAGTCATGAGCAAATTTGAAATGCTAGAACAAATAAGAATTCAAGATAGATCATCTTTATGTACTTCTAAAGTAGCAGCAAACTGAAAGTATCATGGTAAAGGAACAAACCTTCAACATTGGGCAGCCAGTCAGGTGTAGGACTAATTTTTCCAGGCACTGTGAACTTCGGAGATTGTATGCTATCCCAGGAAGGTCCCATTGACTAACCAGTCCATGTAGAATCAGATTCTGACATGTTAAGGACGGAGGCGGCACTCCTTTCATCTCCAAAAGGGACAAAATCTAAGCACATTGAGCAAGCAACATAGAAAATCTGATCAAAAATAGTCTTCCTGTTTAACACGAATAAATAATAATGAAACTACAGTCCATCCAAATACAATATCCTTTGACCCTATCTCCCAGTCATGAAAAGGCCGACCGATAAGGATAGACTAAAAATAAAAATTAACAAGAGAATCTCTTTAATAATCGAGACTATTTACATATGCTCCTCATGTCGAACTCAAGATATCTGAAGGATCCGAAAATTCCAGTGGTTGTTCACGTGAGACAATGAACCTCAGTATTGACTAAACTTTCCAAGTTAATCTATCCACTGCCGTCGTAAAATATCGTAAGAACACTATTTAAGATGATTATGGAACGACAGCCTGATGCGACAAGAGAGCATGATGCCGTTCTGTCTATCCAAGATGACTAGGTCAACTAAACTTTGTTTTATTTGCAAATAATTGTACTTTCTCTATAAACTGAAAGGTTGAAAATTCAAGAAACCTTTCTGGAATAATCTCTTTCCGTTTGAAAATTGAGGCGTCTAAGGACGCTGCCCTGAGTAGCATCCACGATAAAAAAGCAATATCCAGCGGCATTCATTGTCCCAAAAATTGTGCGATCCATTTATCAGAGATTAAACATAGGGAAGAAGCTCCAAGGCTCACGATATCATCTTATGTCATAACTCGGACCACAGAGTGACCAATCATCCTATCTGCCAATAGCTAATTACACATGAGTCCACAATGATTAGACTTGATGAGGTCACTCAAGTGGGGAAACATACAGCATTTACACGGAACCCATTCAACAGGAGCACGTCTTAATAATGGTAAAAATATTGAGCATGTACCTGCAAACACCAATCACCAAGGGTGATTGTAGGAACTCCGCGCAGCTTCTCAAGAAATTCCTTCAACAGGTCGCAGGCCATCCTAATGTCACCAGGCACATGCACACGAGGTAGAATTTCAAAGTTCAAGTCGGCTTCGACCAGAGACGAGATATCCTCAAGCGACATATGCTCTGCTGCCTCAGAACAAGAGCACGTCCCTGCTACACGCATCCTCAGCAAATGCGGAGCCCTAATCCTCCGTAGGTCAAACAGAGTGGAGATGCTGAGGAACAAGTATTTTACACTTGTTCTTGAATCTAAAACGACGTTGTTCAAGCCCAGGCACCGACCCAATTCAAGGGACTCTAAAACAGGACTTCCCCTCAAAATACTCGCCAGGATATCATCGCTCAAGTTCACATTAGACAGCAACAAGACCTTAAGACAAGGCCAATTAATACTAGTCGCACCCAACGAGAAACAGCACC
Organism: Eucalyptus lansdowneana; assembly: GCA_017140395.1. Classification (NCBI taxonomy): domain Eukaryota; kingdom Viridiplantae; phylum Streptophyta; class Magnoliopsida; order Myrtales; family Myrtaceae; genus Eucalyptus; species Eucalyptus lansdowneana. The sequence goes on along the minus strand of CM029487.1, from coordinate 41,395,329 downwards.
GACTGACTTGCAGGCACACCAAGCTACTCGAGCAAAACAAGAATTGCGGCAGAATATACATGGCCTGCAAACTGGTATCTAGCTCCAGGCGGAGATCCACACCAAGCTACTCGAGCAAAACAAGAATTGCGGCAGAATATACATGGCCTGCAAACTGGTATCTAGCTCCAGGCGGAGATCCTCCACGTGACGCTGCTCTGCGAAGCGGAGCCACTCCTCGAGCTTGGGGCTATCGGCCTCATCGTAAAAAAAGCCATTGACGTGGAATTTCTTCAACGCCGACGTCGAGGTGTGCTGGTTCAGGACGCTGTCGACGATGGACCGGAAGTCTAAGGAGCGGGCTCTGTGATGGCGTGGCCGGACTCTATTGAATACGAGGTTGGTGGTGGTGGTCCTCCATCTGTATCGCCACCGCTTGGAGAGGACGCTGGTCCTCACAACGTCTTCGGTGGGCAGATACGAGAAGATGTCGCGGATCGCGTGGTCAGCAATGCGCTGATGAGATCCCTAGGGCTCGGAGGAGGAGGAGGTCGGTCGCTGGAGGTCTCTGGGCTGAGCAAAATCCTCCGGCGCTGGGAGGTGTCCGCCATGGACTTGAAATTCTAGGGTTTCTGCCGACGTTCCCCCAGGTTTCCATGGATTTTTTCAATTTATTTTTCCTTTACTTTCTATGCAAGCAATCAATTATGTATCGACTCGATTTGGAATCTATCTTGTTTCCTATTTGATTCGATTTCCTATTTTTTAATTAAAAGAAATATTTTTATTCAAAACAAAACCAATCCTAAAAAGTCACAGTTTGGAATCTATCTTTTTTTCCTATTAGATCCGATTTCCTAATTTTTTTTATCAAAATAAATATTTTTATTCAAAACAAAACCAATCCTAAAAAGTCACAATTCTTTATTGAACTTTTTTCTCTTCCGGTTCTTTATCAAGCATTTTGATTTGCGAAATGAAATAGCAAGGGAATAAATAATAATCTCATGAAAATAAACTAAATTAGAATAAGCATGGAAAGATTCTTTTTATTCAATTAATAGGATAATCTAAAAATAACATCCACAAGCTTGAAACTCTTTTTAATCGGTTTTAATTACACAATAATTAAATTTTAATATCATATTATCAATACCATATTATCATTTCTTTCATTATAAATCTGATATGTAACTTATAGTTTACTCACACCTAATGATAATCATAAACAGTAATTCATAGAACTATATAATTATTTCTGGTGATTATAAGTTAGTCAAGCTATTGAAAAAAAAAATTAATGTGCAACCATACAAATCATGAATTGTTAATAGTCTGTGCAATAAATTTATTATTGATCAAGTATAATTAAAATCACATTAATTAATTATGGTAATTTACATCTAGATTATTTAATTCTAATAATTGATTTATCTTATAATATAACTTTCATTTAATTGGGTAATTTAATATTTGACAACTTAATCCAAGTATGGTTGCTTATGTACCTAGCATGCACTTCATTAAATTATGGAAAAACTAATCATAATATTGGCATGAAACTAAATTAAAGGCTTCAAGGGTTACATAAGGACTAGTAGGGGATGTTAGGTTCTTACCCTTGAATCTACCCATTGACATGCATGCTTGCTTTGACCCAAATTTTACTAAAGTGAAAGCAAGTTATGTTTCAAATTGAGCCGAAACTGATTGGTAAAATCTTCATTTCTTTTTATGCACTCTTCATTGCTAATCACGAACCTACAAGTTCACCAAAGATGGCATTGCTCGAACAAAAAGTCAGTATTCTCATTAAAAAAAAAAAAAAAAAAAAGGATCCTCATAGACACATAATTATTGATAATTAATAATTAAAATCCAGCTACTTTGGATTTAAAAATCTAAGCCATTTCAAATCTAATGACATATAATAAAAACTGAAAAAAGTAGCATGTCCTATCGTTGGATTTCCTGGTTTGTTTTGGTTTTCAAAAAGTTAAACTAAATCGAATCGTGAAATGTGGTCTAGTTCCATCCGCAAACCTTTTTGTTGGGAAAAAATCACCTCAAACCCAATTAGACCACAAAAAAAAAAAAAAGGTTATGTTAAAATTTGAGTTTTAATTTCATTTAGACAGACAAGTACTTGAAGTTTGTGTTATTTGAATCAAACACGAGTGAAGGAGCTCATAAGTTTTTGAATAGTGCAAGTAGTCGCTTCACTTGGAAACAAGGGATCCTGCTGAAACTAAAATCAAACTCTAACGCTGTCTATGCAGTAACAAGTAGATACGCGAAGATTTCAAAATGCAGATCATGATAGTCAGGATTTGCTTAATCTTTCAAAGTTGCAGAAATATGATACCATTAAGTTTTCTATTTTGCCTGTAGAAGAAGAGAAGGCTGAGCAATATCGTAACCAAAACAACCTTTCATATGTCGATAATTCAAGACACTACCATTAACCTCTTTCCTTAAGAGGTTCATATTTACAACTAAACTAATATTGTCATAGCTCATGTAATTTTACTGTCAAAAGAGTGTGAACAAGAATGAGCAATGTAGTGCCTAGAGCAACGTAGCATTGACATGTGATTAACAAGAATCCACCAAGGACGCCAATTAGAAAGGATAATTGAAGATAACTTCAGCATTTTTGGAAGCTCTTTGATAGCTGAGCACATTTCGGCTGACACCAAATAGTTTCGAAAGAACAGCAGCTTGATGATTTTTCTGTCCCTTTCGTGAGTGCAAATCAGCCTTGATAATCATCTTCTCCAGCACAAGTGTATCCCCAAGAAGAAACTTAATAAGGGCGTGCAGATGTTTCGATCCAAAACTATTAGCTTTGAAACCGATGATCTCAATGCTCTTGAGATGTTTCTCCAAACATTGAAAATTCCCCTTCCGTGAAAATAAAAAATCTTCTTCATCATAGTTAAAATGGTCTTTCCATTCTTTGTCAAGCATATACTGCACAAAGATACCCCATTTTAGAAACTTACTACCTCACTGAAGTTTCAAAACAAAAAAAACTTTCATTTGTCCACCACAAAAGCTAGTTAGTTTTACTTTATTTTGAGAGTTAATGAATTTGAACTCTTAAACGCGCCCACACAATAAAATATCTCTCGTTCTAGATGCTCATCATTCAAGTATAAGTTCAAGATCCCAACGCTGCATGGCAGCAAAATAACCTCCAGTATAATGCTACAATTATTTTAAGACGTGAACTAAAACATCTTAAAGTGGCCATGCACAGATAAAGAGTAGACTGACCAAGTTACAAGCAAATTTCAATTACGGTAACAAATAAGAGTTTGAGATTGATAATCTTTATGTTCTTCTAAAATTTTTACTCACCATTCAAACATTCATTGAAAATGGAAGCCAACACAAGAAGCGAACTGAAGATAGTATAGCAAAGGAACAAACCTTGAATACGTGTAAGCCATTCAGGTGTATGGTTAATTTTTCCAGGAACTCTGAACTTCCCAGCATGTATGCTATCCCAGGAAGGTCCCTTTGAGTAACTGGTGTGTGTAGTGTTAGATTCTGACATTTTGACAATGGAGATGGCACTCCTTTCATCTCGAAAAGGGACAAAACCTAAGCACATTGAGCAAGCAATAAAGAAAATTTCATTAGTATTTTTTCCTGTCTAAAATTAATAAAGAATAACAAAACTACATTCCATCCAAATATGTTATCCATTGACCTTGTCTCCCAATTAAGAAAAAACCAATAAGGATACTACGGGCATAAATGAAAAAGATAATTTGTTTAAGAATATTTACATATGCTTCTTGTATAAGAAATTAATAAAGAATAACAAAACTACATTCCATCCAAATATGTTATCCATTGACCTTGTCTCCCAATTAAGAAAAAACCAATAAGGATACTACAAGCAGAAATGAAAAAGATAATTTGTTTAAGACTATTTACATATGCTTCTTGTATAAACTTGTGATCTTTGAAGGATTTGAAGATTCTAGTAGTTGGTCACATGAGAAAACAACCTCAAGTGACTCTATCCATCAATCCATTGCCATTATATGAGCTGATTATGGAACAACGGCCTATAGTGATGAGATAGTATGACCGGTCTTGTGAACCTATGGTGACTAGGTCCCTTATTCCTATAATCTCTTAATATATTTTTCTTGTGAAAATCATGCGTCTAAGATCGTTACATTGATATCCTATCTAGTGAATATTCATTGTCCCAAAATTTGAGTAATCCTAAATCCATTTATTGGAAATTAATAGGAGGGAACGAGCTCCCAGGTCAACAATAGACATCATCCTATATTTGTCTATGATTCCCGTGATGAAATACTAGAATGCCACAAAAAGCCGAGGTTACTTGGCCCGGGCAACAAACATTGCCAAACACTACAGACACCATTCAACCCAACCCGAGCATGTGGTAAAATCATTGAACTTGTACCTTCAAACACCAGCCACCAATGGTGATAATAGGAACTCTGTACACCTTCTCAAAAAGTTCTTTCATGACATCATAACACATGCTCTTATCACCCGGCGAAAAAGTTTGAATGGAAAAAACTAAGTCAGCTTTAACCAAAGAAGATACATCATCAAGTGTGAATATACGGCGCTTCCACATCCCTGATACACGCAATGACAGCAAATGCGGGGCCCAAATTTTCTCCAGCAGAAAGTTATCGGCACCAATGAGTAGCAAGTCTTTCACACTTGTTGAATCTATTATAACGTTCTTTATGCGCCAACACCGCCGCAGCTCGAGGGACTCTAAAACAGGACTTCCCCTCAAGATTCGCCGGAGGAAATCATCACTCAACTCCGCATATTCCATAGACAAGACCTTAAGACAAGGCCAGCTGACAGTCAGGTCCCACGAGAAACGGCACAAACTGACTTCGAGGCGCACCAACCAGCTCCAGCAATACAAGGACGGTGGCAGAATATACATAGGCCGCATCTCGGTGATGAGAGACAGGCAGAGATCCTCCACCCGGCGCCCCGCCGCAAAGTGGAGCCAGCGGTCAACCTTGGGGCGGTCGTCCTCATGGTACTGTAAGTCGGTGACGTGGAATTTCTTCACCGTGGGCGAGGTGCACTGCCTCAGGACGCTGTCGACGAGGGATGGGAAGTCGAAGGAGGAGGCGTCGTGATTGCGAGGCCGGACTCCATTGAATGCGAGGTGGGTGGTGGACGTCCAAGTGCAACGCCAGCGCTTGGAGAGGACGCTGGTCTTGATGACGTCTTTGAGGGGCAGAAACGAGAAGATGTGGTGGATCACGGCGTCCGGCAAGGCGCTGATGAGATCCCCAGGGCTCAAAGGAGGAGAAGGTCGGTTTCCTTTGGCGCGATTTGGACGGTCGCCGGAGGATTCCCGGTGGACGGAGTGCGTCGCCATGGATTTGAAATTCTAGGGTTTCTGCCGATTTTCCCTTGAGGTTTCCAAGGATTTTTCATTTTCATTTTTTTTCTAGACGAGCAATCAATTAGTTATGGATACAATTTGTAATCTATCTTGTTTTTTATTCGATCCGATTTCCTATCCTTTTTTAAACACACTGCCTTATCCTTCCATTATTTTTTTTTATATTTTTCCTATCTTGTTGCTGATTTTTTTTTTATCGAAACTTTTCTCTTTCCACTTCTTTATCATGCATGACTAAATAAAGAATTTGATTGCAAAAACAAATTAGAAGATTTCGATGTGAGAAAAGAGGTGGAGGACTACAATTAAAATTTATGCTTAGAGAAAAAAAAGTAAATTAAGTAATTGACTTACGTGTTATGCTAATTTGGTCGGTATTTTCTTTTATTTTTTTCCTTAACAAATGCATGTTCATCAAACATTTAGGATAATAAAATTCTAATTTTGGTTGTGTCGGCTCTTCCCTATTTTTCAATTAGGGAGAGAGCGAACCCTGAGCCTTTGATTTGCAAAATGAAATAGCAGGAATAGACTAAAATAAACTAAAATAATAAATGCAAAATAAGATTCTTTATAATCAATTCACCGAACAATTTAAGAACAACCATCCGCAAGTTTGAAACTCTTTTTAATCAATTTTAATTTTATGATGATTAAATCCTAATATCATAATATCGATTCTTCATATTATAAAGATATGTCACTTATTATTTACTTGCAATCGTAAACAATATTTAGTAGAACCATATCATAACTCCTGGTGTTTATAAATTAGTCAAGAATTATTATGACCTTTATTATAATATCTAGGGCAATTTTCAAATAAGGGTATGAAGTATTATCATTTTCTCAAATAAATGTCTGAAGTGAATTTTTTTTTTTTAGATAAGGACATGAACTACTCTCATTTTTTTCAAATAAGGATATGGAGTTGATTTTATTTCAAATAAAGGCTTGGAATGACCATGTTAGTCTAAAAAAATGGTTTGAACTCATCGGTTGATCAAGAGCACTTCCATCATTTAAATTCTTTTTATTTTCTTTCCCCTTTTCTTTCTTTTTTCCTTATTTAGTTTTTTCTATAAAAAAAACACAAACTCAAAAAAAAAAAAAAGGATAAAAATTTAAAAAAATAATAATAATAAACCAAGTACAAAGGCTAGGCTAGCTCTCCTGCCTTATGGACACTGCCCCATCACCAGTGAGGCATTGGCCATGGTTGGTGGGGTCTTCAACGAGTGACAACCCTCGCTAATCAGAGGCAAAGGCCAATAAGCTCTCACCAGAATCCCGCATGATCATCTAATATATTAGGAAATAATAAAATATATCTAAGCTGCTTGCTATATATATAATGAATAGTATTGAAAGAGCATTAGAATAAACTAATGTAACCAAGTTTCCATACCCAAATTTTATTATTCGCAAGAGTAAAGTAAATCACTGATTATTTGATTTGATTTTCTAATCGACCCATCATAAACTAATTAGTGATGACTCTTATTATAAATCATTTACATGGTAAAAACTTGAACCTAAGTAGCAAATTGCCATGATTTTAAGAGAGCCCAAGTTAAGTTTATGCTAAAAAATTTATTAACTGAACCCTAAGTGATGCACATCGAGGGAAGGTCGCGACAAAGGCAAACCAAAAACAAATGAAAATTACCAAGAAAGGGGAAAACATGAGCTCAAGGCATCAGCCGGAGGCCGTTAGACATGGCTTAGGTGTAGTCAAGTTGCCGAAAGACTCTCTCGCCCTTTGCCACCGCCAGTTACCTTGCTGGCCTAGTCCTGACGACCAACTTCAATTGAGCTGCCCCCTTTGCCTTGCTCTGCCACCAGCCTCTGTTCTGTGTTGTTGGAGCAAATGCCAAAGGACGGGGAGGAAAGGGGAAGGAAAACAAGAGGTCTGGGCTGGGGAAGGGAAAAAGATAAAAAAAGAAAGGGGCTGGCCCATGCGGGGGAAGAGGGAAAAATGGATTGGCCCAGGCGGGGGAAGGGGAAAAGGAAAAAGAGGCCGGGTTGACCTTGCGCCAGTCCGATTTCAGGCGTGCAAGGCGAGCGGACATAGCCCGATCTATTATGCTTGTCCGCCGTCCGCTGCCACCGAGCTTGGTAGGGACCCCCCCCCCCCCCCCCCCCGCCAGCACCCCTTTTAGTACCCCGTTGGTCCTTGTCTCAGCCAACCGAGGCCACGATTCATTGGTGCACGCCTGTGCTCGATTTCGAGCATCAGTGAGCCTCCCCCAGTCGCCATGACGTGTCCATTTACTGTCCGTGCCGAACGTCGTTGCAAACTTGGGCCGTAATCGGCTCGGTTTTTCCTTCCCGCACGGTGCCTACCACATGTACAACGAAATGCCTAAATGAACTTCGTGCGATTGCTTTTGGTTTTCAATCCATCGTCGGTGACCGTCGCTCGTCAAATGCGTTTTGATGGATCCCTACAGCTATCTTCTACTTTGTGCGCCTTTATTTTATCGCTTTGTTTGCTGATATTCTGGTTTGGCGAGCTTCGGCCTTGCAAAGTCCATTTTCTGTTCTTCCTGGTGATGCAGACCGGGCGTAGGAAGAGAGAACAAAAACGGAGAATTAGGTTTTTTGGGCGGGCTTTGGTGCCTTTGGGCTTATTATAATTGCGGTGGACTTGAGGCTATATTTAAATAGGCTTGGGCTTGATATGTGAACCTGGGCTAAAGTACTAGGAAGGGTAAACCATTAGAAAGAAAAAAGGTAACGATAGTATTCAGCCGTTGCTAAAGAGACTATAAAAAAATTAAAAAGGATAAACTAGCTCTAATAAATAAAAATAAATTGAAAACATTACAAAGAGAAATTAATCAAAATGAAAAGGGTAGAGATAGTTACCCTCTTTGCATAATGGTCATAAAATACAAAAATTCTCGACCAACTATGTCGGGCCAATCACATTTTTTCACGATTTGTTAAAAATTACTCTTTCTTAGCATTTAAACATATCTTAATAATTCTTCAACTTTTTATACTCTAATTATAATGGCATTTATACTGTTAGGTTAAATCTATAGATAGAAGTTGCTATATTAAAATGCTTCCATAATTTGTAATTTCACAACTTATTTTTGAAAAAAAAAAATTCTTCAATATCCCTCTTATTCTGGAAGATAATATGTTTTAAAATTTTTTGATTTGGAAAATATTGATATGACAACAAAGTTAAGGGGACTAACATGTGGTGTTCATGTCACAGCCACAATAGCTTGAAAAATAAAATAAAATTACCGAAAAGTACTAAAGAGGGAAAAGTAAAAGAAACAAAAGAGCGGAACAATTGCCTTCGATGGCTTGCAAAAGTTGAAGTCCGCTATGAAGAAGGTTGAGTGAATTTTTTAGAACTTTTTGCCAAAAAAATAAAAAAATCAAGTGATTTGAATATATTTCATTTATTATATATATTTATATAACTTATTTTAGCTCTAAGTTTATGTTGATAGAATCAGCCGCATTAAAATACTTGAACAATTAATAAATATACGACTTATTTGTGAAAACATTTCAACGACTCTCTTATTTTTGAAAAAGCATCATGATACTTTCTTTTGGAGTATTTTAAATTTTAAGAATAATAGGTGTGGCAGGTACATTAACATGGCCCTCGTGTGGGCTCATGCCACGGCCACAATAATCCAAAACAAGAAAAGGAAAAAGTACAAATATAGTGAAAAAGGAAATTTACCAAAAAGAAAAGGATATGATAGTTGCTCTCCGTTAGTAATAATTTTCATAGGCTCTTGAGAATTATTATCTGAAACTATCTAAATTTATTTCCATTTTTATCCAAAGGGTAGATATCTTTCTTTTTTGAATTTTGAAGATAAATAAGAAGAGTTTGTGGGTCTAGTCTCTGTTCGGATTAAAGCTTTGGGGAAAATGCGAATAAGGCCTAATTTTTGGCTCCATCGCCGTCGGGGGCCACAGGCAAAAAGCTTGAAGAATCCTCCATACAAGGCCCGGATCGAATTGTCTGCAAATCCAACTGGAAAACGTCCCCGTCCACGATCACCTCGTCCTTCCGGTCGGGATGAAACCCAAAGCTCAGTGGATTAGATCAGTCAATTGCCCAGTGCCATCATCCTTCATATCTTCTCCTTCTTGGCCACAAAAGACGCGGTCAAAACCATTGTCTTGTCTAAACGATGGCATTCCACTCGGACCTCTAATTCACATATATCGTTCTCTCTGCCCACCAACAGTATCCAAATGTTCAAGAGTTTCATTGCATTCATGGACGCGGTGCGATTCCTCTGCATTGCAATTAAGTTGAAAAACTATTGTTCAAGCTATTTTTATTACCCTAATCGTAATATGGATTGTTAAATTTTCAATGACTAAATATTATCTAAATATATGTCGATACAGTTGGCAATATTTAAACCTTTGATTTTTTTGTAAGAACATTTCCCTTTCTGTATGAAATTATTTCAATATCCCTCCTATTTTCTAAAAGCCACTTTAATAGTTCATTTAGGTGTATTTTCATTTTAAGTACCTTTATATGGAGAAAAAAAGTTAATAGAGCCACCCCATGGTGCTTATGCCATGCGATAATAACTCGACATTCCAAAAAAACCAAATCAATAGGTAGTCCTAGAAAAGGGGAAACTAAATGGCATGGAATGTATTAGTTGGCAGCCGGGGCTGAGCGATCAGTCCTCTCCACGTAGCACCCCCACAATGCTTGCTAACATGTCTCCTACTCATTTTGGCTTCCGACCTTCGATACAATTCCAATTTGGATAGAATTTGATGCACAAACTCGGCAACCTTTTTTTTAGTAGAACAGTGGAGTCGGCGTCAAAATAGAGACGTGCGACATGCATCACAATCTGTACTTGGCATGATTGGGAGGCGAGAACAATCTTCTCTGGTGCCACATTTGTCAGCCAGTTTGAAGAAAAGAAAAGAAAAGGGAACGTGTATGTAGTTTAAGATGTGATTATGCTATTCCTAAGCTCATGAGATGCCAAACTTGATCATGAATGTGGTTTTTGCTAAGGAATATCTCTGAGAAGTCATTTATGCTTAACTTTTCGCATAGAATTTTGCAAGTTTCACCACCTATTTATGTCTATGCTTAGTAAATAGAGCGTTTGGATGTGGTATCACATATCAGGCTGACGCGGGCAATTAATTTTTTTTATCTAGAGCTTAAGCTCATTTATACGTAAGCCCACCCCTCTTGAGCCTACCCAAGCCCGATTATAATAGAGTTCATTTATTACGCAAGAAATAAGTAATTTAAAAAAAAAAAAAAAACAAACTTAAAAAAATCAAAATGAAGCCATGTCAAAGCATTTGTTAGACCCGACTTATAGTGTCAACATACTTGGTTTTCACGCACCATCTAAAGTGGCACAGAAAGAGAAAACAAATTTTATTTCCATTTGGTATAATTTACGTTTTCTTATTTCATATACGCACACTTTTAGATGAGATTGTGCATTAAAGAATTCCTTCTATTTAGCTATTGTTACTAGCAAAAGTTGCACATATTTTATGTATATTCAAAATATACACAAAGGAACAAAGGATTGAGTACGACGGAAAAAGATTGACCAAGTCTCCTAGAGTTTCCAGAAACTTCTAGAATATTCCCAAGGACGGACGACATGAAAAACGTAGCATATTCTAGAAAATTCCTATCATAAATGTTAGTAGTTGATAAACGGGAAAGTCATAAACCTACTGTAATTGTGCCCTTTTTTTTTTTGGCTAATTAAGTCATAAATCTTTTGCAATCGTGCCAGCTCAGTCCTTCTGATCAAAATTGGCCAGCCGACGCCGATGTGGCCTTCGGATGGCACTAGCAACAATTTTTTTAATAATTTTTTTTGATTTTTTTGATTTATTTCCTTTCTTTTTCCTTTTTTCTCTTTTTTTTTTCTCCTCCCTCCTTCTTCCTTTGTCTGGCTGGTCGCCGAATTGAGTTGGCCGTCGCCGAACAAGCCCTTGCTGGATCAGGCGAGGGCTCGCCTCGTCGTTGCTAAAAAGGGTGAGCTCGCCCAGACGCCATTGGCGAGGCAAGCCCCCACTGGATCTAGCAAGGGCTCACCTCACTGGTGCCTAGGTGAATAACTCGCCCAACGACAACAAGGCGAGCCCACACTAGATCAAGCAAGCACTTGCCTCACCAGCCCAGTGACAGTGAGGCCCCCCTCACCGAATCTAGCGAGGGCTCACCTTGCTAGTGGCAAGCAGCTTGCCTAGTGACAACGAGGTGAGCCCTCACCAGATCCGGCAGGGGCTCGCCCCATTAGTGGCCAGGCCAGCTCACCTTTGCCCAGCGACAGCGAGGCGAGCTTGCCTGATCATCGAAGCCAAAGGAAAAAGGAGGGAGAAGGAAGAAGAGAGAGAGAGAGAGAAGATATATATATATATATATATATATATATATATATATATATATATATATATATATAATAAATTCAATTAAAAAATGTTATTAAAAAAATTGTTGCTTGACACCGATCGGTAGTCACGTCACCGCCGGCTGACCAATTTCGGCCGGAAGGACTAAACTAGCATGATTATAAAATGTTTAAGACTCAATTGACCAAAAAAATAAGTTTATGGCTTAATTGACATAATTATAATATGTTTAGGACTTTTTTGGTAATTTTCCCGTTGATAGACTCCTATATAGATCTCCATCATTAGATCAAGAACCAATCAATGAATGTTACATGAGGGACTCTTGTCTAAATAGGAATGTCAGCCCCTCATTTGTATTCATCTAATACTTGAGTAGTAGAATGCATTATCTTATAGAGCTTTTCTCTGAAAAAAATGTTCCAAAACTTGAAAATTTTTCCTGTCACCCCTTGTTGGATTCAATTATTAATAGCTGTGTTGAGTTTGCAAGCCCCTTGTTGGATTCAAGTATTAATAGCTGCTTTGAGTGTTGAGTTTGTAATCGGGCATGGCGTCGAAGAGTTGTCGTTAAACCTGCATCTTGGCATTTTAGGTTCATGTGTTGCCGGCTTCCTTCTTCCACCTCACTACGTTGGTAAGTTTGCAATTGTCTCAAGGCGATTTTTGGTTGATAGATGCTGTGAATTGGTCTTCGCTGAAGACACTGCACATTCGATATGCCAAGTTGATGGATCAAAGACTTTTGAGGAGGTGCCTTGTTTTGTAGTTTCCTGACTTGAAAGATTGCATAAGCTTTAAGCACATGAGAATTGAATCAAGAGCTGTGAGAGAGTTGGTGATTAACTCTAACAGGTTATATGCCCGTGATGGTTTGCTCTTGGATATATCGGCTACTCATCTACTAAAATTATGCCTATTGGGAAGTGATACAAGAATAAAATTTGGACTAGATAAAGTAACTTCTTTGGTTGATTAGTCAAAGACAAAAAGAGAGGGGAACAATCGCTTGAAATGGATCCCGACTCCAATCGAGTATGGGTCGCTCGATTTGCATCACATATAATTTGGTCAAAATGAGTTAAATTGATCAATTTTGGTCAAACTATTATTGATCTGATCCAAATTCAACCCGATCCAATCCACCCATTTAACGGGCCTACTCATGTCACTATGATGAGGTGGCAAATAAGCAATGCCCACATGTCTCCATCACATGCAACAAACCATCAACCATGGATTTCCATCTCATTCCATATGGAAAGATCTTGTTTGTTAACTGTCATAGCCTTTTCACCATAGAAACATGTGAAGTTTAGTTTAGACCATTGAATTTATGTGCATTGTCTCGATGACTTCTTTGTTTCACACCACAAATCATTTTTCATTTCTTGAAGCTTGAGACAACACATGTTCGATGAAATTGTTATTGCTCTGATAATAAAAAATTGCTTAAAGCTAAACTAATTAACTAAATGAAATAGAATTGGAATAACTATTATGCGTTGCCACAAATCTTGTTCCGGGCACTACATTGCTGAGTTGGCTCGTCCCGATGCTGTTTTTCAACATTGGGTACCATAAATTGGTGTTCACTAAAGACATTACGAATTGAAGATGCATTGAAGGATGATGCTATGATTAGCGTTTTGAGTGGCAACCCTGTTCTAGAATTCCTAGAGTTGAAATATTGCAACATTTTCAATAATATCATAATTGAGTCAAGAGGTTTGAGAGAGTTGGTGGTTGATTCTCATCGTTAAGGTTCAATCTTGAAAACTTTGGCAGCTCATCTTCTCAAATTGTGTCCATTAGGCGATTCTTTTAAGGGAGAGTTCATACCAAATTAAATATCTTCTTTGGTTGAGGCCAATGCAAATTTCAAGATGACGGCTTACATGCTCATCAAGTTAAGGGCTCATGGCGATCTTGTTAAGCATCACGTCACAAAATTGGTGATGGGGAGCTACTATCATCAAGCTCCAAATAAAGAAACTTAGGTTTGCTATCAATTTGCAAATCAAGAATGAGTCGGTGTTTGGAAATGTTATTGCAGAGGACTATTGCCGTTAGAAGTTGTTTGTGGGTATGGCTCAACAGCTAAAGAGGGTTGAGATTGATGGGTTAGATGCTGATTGTCTAGAGCTAAATTCTGTGCTTTACGCAGTAATGTATTTGTTGTGTAATGTTAAAAAAGTTGGTCCTCAAAGCTAAAAGACATGAAAGGAGAAAAAAGCTAAGTAATCCTAGCAAATTGCTTGAATTCTACGAGCAACTTGTATGCCTCCCAAGAGATTCTAAGAATGCTTAATTGATTTCAAAATGCATTCAGCATAACGAGCGTAAGTAGAAACAAGGAGTTATTAGAAGTAGCACCCAGGATCTGAAGTTTTTTATGTTGGTGCTACAGTCGTCGTTTTGGAAGGTACTATGTGTCTTTTAAAGATCCTTAGAAGCCAGATGTAAGCAATACTAACGGTATTATTTTTGAGAGGTACTCTCTAACTATTAGTGTACAATTGCTTGTGCTGTTTTGGTGACATGGTGATTTACATGTTGAACAAAGAAAAAAGTGCTTTATAAGTGCGATTCGTTATACTGCTGCAAAATCTCTTACTTGGTTGTAGTGAAGATTTTCAATTTTTAACATGAAGCTCCAAATGATGGAAACAAATTGGTAGATACTTGAATGACCTCTTGCGTCTTGTTGGAATTCACCTCACTGGACAAACCGACGACACTGCAATCGATCCATATTGAGGATCTAAATAAGTTCATGTTCTCATTCAAAAACATCATCATTGGTTCTACTGCTCACATTATGATAGAATTAGTCTTGGATTTTCTTTTCTTTGTCTTGTATATGCATAGGACAAATTGCTCTGGCAAAGAAGATTTCTTATTTAACTTATTGCATTTTTGGTTATTGATCCAAGTCAATTGCACCTAGAAAGGTGATTTTTTCTTCACCGATTTCAGGATGTCTAAAGGGAGATGGAAGTGAAAGTCAATTGATTTATAATTGACTGAGATTGCTCACAGACAAAATTCACTAGTTATATTATATCCAATATCTCAAAAGTTCTAAAATTCCCAATTTACAGATATATGTAATTATCGGAAGGATTTTAGCAGGGACAAAGGCAAAAGTCTAATGGGAAGTTTTAGAATCCTTTTTTTTTTTTTTGGTTCCAAACAGATTTTATCATGCACATTTGGCTATACTTTTGTATTTTCATTTTCCCTTTAACTTGAAAGTCAAGTTTGAATGTTTATAAAAGTTATAAAATCTCATATTTTTGAAACATCAAGGTGAGGAGGCAATCCTTAGAGAAGGACAGGAAGGCAGTGATGTTGGATGCAATTTACTCAAACTACAAAAATGAAAACGACAAAATATAAACATGTCATCCTAATTATCAAAACAGCTTGGTAATTAAACACACCGAAGTACCTTCGTGACCCAAGAGAGCCTCACTGCAGGTCTTCTTACGTTGTTTCACTTTGTGCCACTTCTCACAATGCCTCTCTTTTAACAATATTAAAGATAAACTCAGCTTTTTCCGAAGCGATGTGGAAGGGTTTAACCTACTAGATAGATTAAGTTAAGGCACGAACCAAAATTGAAGGAGTAGCTCGTATACGTTGGAGCAATAAGCATATCACAAGCTTTCGTTGAGACATATGTAATGCAACCACGTGTTCAGGCTTTAATTCGAGTGGTCACGGCGGATCAATCTGTCTAGCGCGAGTTGTCCCATCATCTTGACATCTGTGCAAGCTGTGAATTATTGCATTTGTGGGATGCCAATTTCATTAACTCATATGAGTAATGATCACATTACTTTTGCAATGTATTGATGACGCAAAAAATTCTACATCACATTCACTCTGACGTTAATAACTCATATTTCTTTTATGTTACTAAAAATCTTAAATTAAGTCATTACGAAATCAATACTCAAATTTTTTTTTTGTCACCAGAGCCAATAAAAAAATATGCTCACAATGACAATAGTGGCCTAAATTTTCGAAATGTTGATTTAAGTCTATAGTATTGATGACAATTCTTTTTTTTTTTTAATGTATTGGTGTCATATCGAATAAAGTTTAGGATTTCTACAGGTAGATGGAGGGTATATTAGGCACGCTATTATGAGTTCGAGTTGAGGGGTTTTCGAGATGCAAAAAAAGAAAAGGTTTGTTAAATTATAGCATAGTGAGTATAATTTAGGGTTTTAGCAGTATTTCCTTTTCTTAAATTACAATGAAATAATTAATCCACCACTTTTGAGCCTATGGAGACTCGTCGTGAAGCCTGAAGTACCTATTATGTTTGTAATATAGTCCGATCCAACCTGGCTTGGCCAGCCCGTTAATTCAAATAAGTCCTCCTTGACTAATCAATCAAATCTCTCTCTCTCTCTCTCTCTCTTCTTTCTCTTCTGCAATTTTCTCCACATATGGTCAGGAACGAACTCTGCATTGATCACCGACGAACGTCCATGACCACCTTCTCCTTCCCACATAGCTTCATTAATTAAGGCCATCAAAAATTCGACACAGCAGCATGTGTGGATAACGCCATGTCAGATTATCATAGCCATTAGTCTTAGGGTATGGATTTGCTTCTGGATCTTTGAAGGGCCACGATCGATCATTAAGAGTTCAAACGTGTCAAATCGTGATTCATCGGAAATCTTGGAACATGGGTTGGTGTCCAAAAACAGCTCAAGGAAGTATCCGAGGCACGGTTTTTGCCGTCAGAGCTGGTCTCAAGGATGAGGATCTTTCAAGTTTGGATCAAAATTAGTTTTTTATATGGAGGGATCAAAATCATAGGCAGACCGATAGGCTGGATTTGTCGTGGGGCTTATGGAATTTCATCTCAACACAGGAACCTGCAATAACTAAGATTGATTAAACACCGAGACAGCAAGAAAGGCATTCACTCTTGTGTATCTGGTGAGGAGGAAAATTAGAGTGTATGGAAACTAAATATGACAGCACAACGACTTTGAATTTTCCAGCCCTAGAAAACCCCTTCGCAGGATAGATGGATTACCGCTACGATGCTCGAATCCTTAGGGTTCATCG
Organism: Eucalyptus lansdowneana; assembly: GCA_017140395.1. Lineage (NCBI taxonomy): Eukaryota > Viridiplantae > Streptophyta > Magnoliopsida > Myrtales > Myrtaceae > Eucalyptus > Eucalyptus lansdowneana. The sequence continues at coordinate 41,378,408 of CM029487.1, read as the reverse complement.
AGGAACTTGTTAATCTTCTTGATCTTGTCAATGGTCAAGGAGTTGACATCATGCTCTGCTCCCGCTTTATCCACCGATGTCATGCGGGCCGCACTTTGCTCCAGTCTTAATTTTACACACACAACGAGATTTCATGGTATTAAATGGTAAAAGTATGAGATTACAAAACTATTTTGCATTTATTTTTATCACAGAGATATTTGAATATGCCTTTCATGGCAAGGTAGGTCCCACCATTGACATGTCAATTTTCATGTTACACCAATACAAGCGCTTGGGTATATGCTAGGGAAATAATTAACTAGCCTTGGTCTATATAGATTGAGACCATCATAGCTATTGATTAGATAGATTGCTTCAGGGACTCTTTATGATGGTGCTAGTCCAGATAGATTCTCTAATATTTATCACGTACACAGTGCTAAGGCACAACTCCAATAAGAGAATTCACTGTAAACTAAGGGGACCAATGCTTTATCCTTGCCAAAAAGGAGTCTCACGTCGATGTAGCTATCTTGGGGCTCAAAAGGAGTTTATGATACAACATACGATGAGAGGAAAAATTGCTCATGAAAGTTGAAAAAGCTCGATCCAAAAGAAATGTCAAGCTCGAAAAACAAAAAATGAAGCAACATCATATCATTTGTTAAACCCAACTTATTGTCCATGTACTCTATTTTTGCACACTGTCTCAAGTGGCACAAACAGAGAAGTAATTCTATTTTCAAGGGTGTACCATCTACCTGTGATTTGCTTATGCTTTCATGGCTCGTAATGGAGTCCATTGAAATGAAAATTGGCTATTACTTTAGCATTTTGTGAAGCTTTCGATGGCGTTCTTGCACTTGAATCACTTCAAGAAAATCCCAAAGATCATGAGGCTCAACAGGCACCCCATGACGCAACATCCTTAATTCAGTGTCAATTATTATCTTCCCTAATCCAACTGCTTTCTCGAGAAGAAATTTAGCTAGGGCAAATTGAGATGATTTGCCCCACAATGGAACTCCTTTCCTCCATGCCAAAATTGTTTTTCATCAAAGTTGCAAAGGTCTTGAAAATCCCGGTAAGGCTTGCACTGAAAACACACATTTGACAGTAACTTTTTTAGAGCCAATTGACAGATGCTATGGCGTTGCCATGACATTGAGTGGAAACAAATATAAAGCAAACAAGCTCATCGAATGAATGAATGATCATATCCTTTGTGAAAGAACAATCACCTTTCCATGCAACTCCCAAGCATCCCAGCATTTTTTATACACAAACCCAATTATATTATGAAATTCAAATTAAAAATCAAGATAAAAGTCAACCTTTTTTGCTATTGGGGCCATAAAGTCCAACAAGATTCGTTGCGCACCAAGCCCTCATTTTTCCCTTTTCCCATGCCTTTAGTCTCCATTGAGTGAGAGAGGTGACATTGAGTAGCGAGAGAGAGTAAAGAAGACAGAGGACGTGCCCAAGAGAGGAAGCTTTTTCTTCTATGGGCTCTACGACTTTCATAGAGGAAGCTTTCGGGGAGAAAGAAATGTCACCATTTGACAAAGCATTTAGAGAGAGACATTATTGTTTCAATAGAGGAAGTAGTTAGAGAGAAGGAGAGAGATACATACATTTTTTAAACTCGTCATGTTGGACAAAACGCTGGACTTAGAAAAATCACGTTGGATATAAAATTAAGTAAAAAAGCCACTTATGATAGATTGTCAAAATAGTTACTCAAATGAATAATTTACACTAATGTAATACTCAAGTGAATGTTTTATGACAGTTATGACATCCTTAGTGTTCTTATCCCTAGGTAGTTCATATGGAATTTCATAGAATATAGTACCAAAATACAAGTATATTGGTGTTTTCTCCAAGAAGCTTTCATTATCCTCTGTCCGTTGATTAAATTGACCTTTTACATATTAGTTATAAAAAAAAAAATACCATGAGCCAAATAGCCAAGGGTGTGATGACCCTCACCTAGTAGGGGTGCAAAAAATACCAAAGCCAATGTGACTTGAACCGAATATTTTTGATCTTTTCAAGTTGGGGATTTTATCGGTTCATCTAATAGCTTAAAACATTGGGCCTTATGGTGGTTTGGTTCAAGTCAAAAGAAGCTTTTGGATATTCACTTGCATCAACGTGATAATCGGCATTCAAGCAAATGAAGATGATCACATTCCTTTTTTACAAGTCACATTTCAATAGTTAATTCACCCTATTCGCATCGATGTGGTGCCTCATGAGTCTGACGCTTCAGCCTCCATGGGCCTGAAAGGGCAGTTTCGGGCGTTGCTTGACAAGGCCTTATAGTCGTAAAGCCTGGCCCGGCTCGGCTCGGCCTAGTTGGACCTCCTTCCTCCCTTTGCTTTTCCATTCTTCGTCTCGCTCTTCTACTCCCTCTGTCACTTCTGTACACTGCGTTTTCGAGTTGCTTGCGGAGCTTTCTAGCAATTGAGACCGACGAAGTAGGGTTGCCGGCGCGTGCTTCCATTTCGGCTTCGAGTTCCGACGACCCGCTTTGGCTTCTCAGGTTCGGCTCTCGTTCGGGCGTTCTTTTCGCGACCTCCTAATGGGCATGTCGATTTGATTGTTTTCCAACTCGGTTTGGTGAGGTTTTGGCTCGATTTCTTCCGATTGGAAGGCGAAAATGGTGGAGTGGAATCCGGAGAAGGATTTGGTGGCGATGGTCACGGATGACACAATGGTGTGGGTGCTTCATCGCTTCAATTGGCAGAGGCTGTGACAATCTCTCCCGGGTATTGCTTCGACTTGAGAAAGTTCTTTATATATATTCAGTGTTCGTTTCTTCAACGATGGCTTGGTGTGTGTGCCCTTTGAGTCATTGGCATTATCTCGTTCTACTTCTTTAGCTTTTCTTAAATGTGCTACTCTTCCTTTTTCGCCTTAAGAACCACTGTAAGTGCCAATCTAGCTTGAATTGCGTTCGATAGAGAATTGGATGAATATACATGTTTAAAGTGCTTGGAAGTCTGAATGAGAATGTGATGTTGAACCAAGGAGTGGGTCTTTTACACAGGAACGAAGAGTGAATGTAGGTAATGCGAGTGGAAATCTAGAGATGACTTAATTGCGAGTAAAGAATTCCAAGCTGGTATTGGTTGAATGAGGGGATTTTTTTTTTTTTTTAGGCGCAATGTATTCTTATCGAATTCTCAACCAGGTTGTTGCCTTGGGAGAGATTTTTTTCCACAGCCTAGCCGACAATCATATCTACATTGACCACAAGCGTACCATACTCCTCTATGGCCAACTTGTTGCCCTTCTAATACCAGTTGAAGTGTCCATGAAAAGGAAGAACATGGATGGGGGGATGCTATTTATGCTAGATAGACTAGATATGTCCGTTGCAGAAATGCTTGTTGCCCACTTGGAGTTTGCAGATTTAGCCCCTGCAGAATACCATCTAAATGTCATCAGGCATCTAAAAAGGTCTTACATTTCTCACGGTGACTCTCACAATGCAATATTACTTTTGATCGGCTTCTTTTACTGATCGAGCATTCTTTTACTGACTGAGCGTGCACTACACAGAGATTTAGTGGATACTGAAACATAGACTATAGGGGGAAAGTTTCTCAATTTTTGTATTGCTCGAAGTTTAATTTATCTTCTTCCCATTACAGAAGGGCATTTCGTCACAGCATTGTGATTAATCAAGTTCATTCGTGGGAGTTCAACTTTTGAATAGGATATATCTCGAGCTCTGCTGCATAATTGTATGACAATCTGGTCGAGAGGAACAGACTGAGGAATTGGAGAAAGCAAAGAGACTAGGAGGGTAAGGGAGCTACATCCAAGTATGTTAAGATCATATATGGCTTAATCTTTTGGTAATTTGAATTCATAAGAGCTTAGGATAATATGCCTAGCCTTGGTAGTTCTTCCTGTCTATTCTCACTGGAAAACTTCAGAGAGGATATTTTTTCTCTAGAAACATCTCAATGCTTCGTTTGTCATCTTATCTTCTGGATATGGAGAATGTTTTGAGTGCACTATATTACTTGAGCCAATCCTTGAATGGTTTCTGTTAAGACTAAGTTGTAAATACTAGTACGCCTATAATTTTCACCTGAAGTAAGCTTTCATGCATCCAACTACCCTGAGGTTCCGTAGTTGAACAACAAAATATTTTTGATTTAGTTATTGGATTGGAGCCTGCCAAGAAGATATCGATTCCTTCCCTTCTAATGACCTACTAGCCCAAAGAAATCTTCTATCAAGTGACCAACATCCCTCTCAGTTATTTTGTACAGTTATGACGTTTTGCCTCACTTCACAAATTTTCATTAACCTTTTGTTGGTTAATGTGTCTGGTCTATCTTTCCTCTTCTTGTGATAATTTTATTGGGAACAGATTATTCTTTCTCTGTTCTTTTTTGTTTTATAATGACACTTTATTTGCACATCTCAATGTGTGTCATCAATACTGGCTCTTCTTGGTTGAAGAAATTTAGGAGAAATTGCTATGATTTTTTTATTCTCAGAGAATGCATATTTACATGAGGCATCTAACCTTTATATAGCTGCTACACCGCCCTAAAACGTAATAAACAAATTCCTAAAAACTAACAAACAAAATCTGGAAAAAATAAAATCTGGAAATTTGGAAAATCTAGAAAATCTGGAAAATCTTGAAACAAAATAACCAGAAAATCCGATTATGATTTTCAACACTCCCCCTCAAGCTGGGTTATGGATGTCTATCATACCCAGCTTGCACCTTAGAGTCTCGAAACTATTTCCGGATAAAACCTTGGTCAATATATCCGCTGTCTGATGATTGGTCAGAACATTCGAGAGCTTCAAGATTCCTTCCTTGAGTTTTTCTTTGATAAAATGTCGATCGATCTCCAAATGCTTCGTTCTATCATGATGAACCAGGTTTTGGCAATCTCAACAGCAGCTTTTTTGTCACATAATAATAACATAGGATTGGTATTAGTGAATTCTAGTTCATTTAAGATTCTTCTTAGCTATATGCCTTCACATATTCCTTGACACATTGCTCTAAACTCCGCTTCAGCGCTGCTCCTAGCAACAACAGGTTGCTTCTTGCTTCTCCAAGTAACCATGTTGCCCCATATGAAAGTACAATACCCTGTTGTCGACCTTCGATCCATGAGAGATCCAGCCCAATCTGCATCTGTGAAAATCTCCACGTTTCTTTGATCCATTTTCTTAAAGTAGAGCCCTCTTCCAGGACTTTTCTTCAGGTACTGTAAGATTCGAAAAACTGCCTGCATGTGTTTCTCTGTTGGTAGGTTCATGTATCTACTAACCATACTTACTGTGAAACCAATGTCTGGCTGAGTGTGTGAGAGATAGATTAGTTTGCCAACTAATCTTTGATACCTTCCTTTGTCGTCAATGGTCCTTCTTCTTCCATCTTGGTTTTATTTGTAGAATCCATGGGTGTGTCAGCCAGTTTACATCCAAGCATACTAGTTTCCTTCAAAAGATCAAGAGTATATTTGCGTTGGGAAATTGCAATTCCTTTTCATGACCGAGCTACCTCCATACCTAGGAAGTATTTGAGTTGACCTAGGTTTTTAACCTTAAATTCTTTTGCCAAGATATTCTTCAGTTTTCCAATCTCCTCCAGATTGTCACCGGTTAGGATTATATCATCGACATATACAATCATTACTGCTCTTTTACCTTCAGCTGACTTCTTGACAAACATTGTATGGTCTGTTTGACATTGAATGAAATTCAGTTTCTTAACGACCCTTGTTAATCTCTCGAACCAAGCACGGGGTGATTGCTTTAGGCCGTATAAGGATTTCTTCAGTTTGCATACCTTATTGAAGCTTTCTTTAGTGTCAATTCCCGGTGGAACCTCCATAAAGACTTCTTCCTCCAATTCCCCATTCAAGAAGGCATTCTTTATGTCTAATTGATGTAGGGGCCAGTCTAAGTTAGCTGCAAGGGAGAGCAACACTCGAATGGAGTTTAGTTTAGCCACCGGAGCGAAGGTTTTCTTCGTAGTCTATACCATATGATTGCGTGAATCCCTTAGCAACCGGCCTTGCCTTGAAATGATCAACACTACCATTAGCATTGTGCTTAACTGTAAAGACCCACTTACATCCCATCAATTTCTTCGCAGCTAGCAATTCTGTATAATCCCAAGTATTATTCTTCTCAAGTGCATGAATTTCCTCAAAAACCGCTTTTTTCCACTCGGATTGAGCAAGTGCCTGCTGGATATTCTTGGGAATTTGAATGTTGCTCAACGTTGAAACAAATGCTTTGTATTTAGGAGACAACTTTTCATAAGACACAAAATTGTTAATAGGATGTTGAGTGCACTGTCTCTTCCCTTTCCTAAGAGCAATGGGCTGATCAAGATCATCAAGTACAGTAAAATTTTATGAGCTTATAGGAGCATTACCTTCATCTATTGTAGGTCTTGAACTCAGGTCTGTCTCTTGAGCCGGCTTCGATGTAATACGATCCTCCAACTCCTTTTGAGTTTTCCGCCTAGAGTAGACAATTACCTCTTTATTTTTGTCTTGTGTAGCATCTTGAATGGGTAGATACGAAAGACTTTTGGATGTTGGATAACTCTCAGATGTTGGAATGGGTAGACACGGAAGACAAGCAAAATTGGTATTTGTTTGTTGTGGCCCGAGGTGAATGAGAAATGTCCCAAAAATAATATTCCTCACAACGCTCCCCCTAAATGGTATTTTTGGAGTGAAATGGCTGGTGCTCAAAGAAACATCCATGGTGATATAAAAACGCTTTGTTTGTGGGTTATAACACTTATATCCATTTTGATTTGGAGCGTATCCTAGAAACACACATTTGAGGGACTTAGGATCTAGCTTGCTACGATGTTGTTGATTTATATGAACAAAAGCTGTGCAACCGAATACATTGAGTGGGATATGTGAAGCAAAACAAATATGTGGGTAGCTACGAAGTAGACTCTGAAATGGTGTTTAGAAATCTAGGACACGGGAAGGCATACAATTGATGAGATATGTGGCTGTCAACACTGCTTCTCCCCAAAAGTATTTAGGAACATGGGTGGTTAACATAATAGAACGAGCGACTTCCAAAAGATGCCTATTTATCCTCTCCGCTACTCCATTTTGTTGTGGAGTGTCTACACAAGAGCTAATATGTATGATACCATGGCTGTTTAGATATGACCCGAGCTATGAGTGAAAGTATTCTCTCCCGTTATTTGTTTTAAATACTTGGATTTTTGTGCTGAATTGGGTTTGGATCATTAGGTTGAAGGTTTGAAAAATTTGGCCAATATCTGATTTTTCTTTCATTAGGAAGAGCCAAGTGAGTCTTGTATGATCATCAATGAAAGTAACAAATCACCTAGAACCAGAAATGTTATTGACACAAGAAGGCCCCCAAATATCGCTATGAATCATGTGAAATGGATGAGAAGACTTATAAGGTTGCAAAGGATATGAACTGCGAGTATGTTTGGATAATTGACACACTTCACATTGAAATTTTATTGAATCTTCATTAAACAAAGAAAGTAGCAACCTTTTTAAATATGAGAAATTTGGATGACCTAACCTATAGTGCCACAATCTTACGTCCCTCTCTTCTTTAGCATGAGATACTACACATGACAGCTTCTTGTTTTTCCATTATGAGGCATTAACTCGTAGAAGATAGAGACCCGCATCCATCTCAGCACTGCCAATCATCATCCCCGAATTCAAAACCTGAAATTCACATGAGTGTGGGAAAAATTTAGTAATGCAACCTAAATCTTTGGTTAACTTGCTAATGGAGATAAGATTATAGCTGAGTTTATGAATAAATAATACTGAATTCAGTGTTATATCTTTTGAAATAACCACTGATCCAACACCAGCCACCTTTGAGCAAGAACCATCGGCAATTCGAACACTAGTGCCATTTTGACATGGATTGTACTCGTTGAATACGGTGATATCTCCGGTCATGTGGTTGGATGCTCCTAAGTCTACAATCCAAGAGGTGATCTTCTCCTGTTTAGCACTAAAGGCATTTGGAGAATTACCTCGTTGCGCTATCGTTTCTGTACTAACCCCTTTTGGATGGGTTGCCTTTTGAACTGATTCTTGTAGCAGCTTTTTTAGCATCTCCAGTTGCTCTTTGTTGAAGGGACTCGAATCTACCGATGCGATTGTTTCGGTTTGGACTATGTTGCTTTTGCTCTCTCGATTTTGAGTAGGATGTGAGGCTGATGGCTTCCAATCATCTGGCCGACCATGAATATTCTAGCATGTGTCTTTTGTGTGACCTGTTCGTTTGCAATGATCACACCATGGACGACCACCCCTTCGCTGGTTGTTGTTTGATTGATTGCCTCGACTGTAGGATGGTTGAGATCCTTGAGCTATTAGAGCAGAATTTGTTGGATTGCTCTGGTTGTTTGAAGAACCAAGCATCACCTTTCGCCGAGTCTCTTCTCTCCTAACCTCAGAAAAAACTTCTCGTACACTAGGTAGGGGTTTTATGCTCAGAATTCGTCCACGTACCTCATCAAGCTCTTGATTCAAGCCTAACAAAAATTTGTAGATGCGTTCTCGATCTTCAATCTGCTTGTACCGCTTGCTATCTTCAGGACAACTCCACATCATATCTTCCAGCATGTCAAGTTGCTGCTAATGACATAGGAGTTGGTTAAAATAATCAGTGACAGAAGATTCCCCTTGCCTTAGATCATGGAGAATGCCCTTGATCTCGAAAATGGCTGAGGTGTTGTCTTTGTTTGAATAGGTTTCATGAACAGCATCCGAAATCTCCTTTGCTATCTTGTACTACATGAAATTCGCCCCTGTTTCATTTGTCATTGAATTCAACAGCCAACACATCACCATGTTACTTTCCGCCTTCCATGTTCGATAATTTGGACTCGTCTCCTCAGGTTGTACGGCAGCTCTAGTTAGGTAATCTTCTTTACCTTTTCCGCAAATGAAATCATAACAGAATGAGACCATTGATTGAAGTTGTGATCGGTAAGTTTATAATCGGTGATGAGAAGAGTTCCACCTTCGGATATATTGATAGGTTGGGTAATGTGAGGAGAGTTCTGAGCTCTAGGATATGAGGTTTCACTCTCAACCTCGCTTGCCATGGCAACTCTAGGGTATTTTGTCATGGTGGAAACTCTCAGAAATAAGATAGAAGAGAATGGTCCAGATCGTGCTTTGATACCATGAAGAAATTTAGGAGAAATTGCTTTGATTTTTTTATTCTCAGAGAATGCATATTTACATGAGGCATCTAACCTTTATATAGCTGCTACACCGCCCTAAAACGTAATAAACAAATTCCTAAAAACTAACAAACAAAATCTGGAAAAAATAAAATCTGGAAATCTGGAAAATCTTGAAACAAAATAACCAGAAAATCCGATTCTGATTTTCAACATTAGTCATTCTAATATACTCCAGGCAAATGTATAACATCATTATGCTGGCATCTTGATGGCACGGTTGTTGTATTGGGACTTGAAGATAGTATGATTTTACTGCATGATGTCAAAGTAAGTTTTCTATGTTGTTACTTGAATGTTACCTTCATTACTTCTCAACTAGAAATACCTCTGCAACAGTCCTTTATGATCAGGTTGTGTTCTTCTCTAATCTCTTGTGGGGAAGATTCTGATTTGCGTAAAATCTGCATGATGCAATGCAAATAGCAAACTTGCTGAACGAACATTCAAATGCTAATGGAGATGGCAATCCATTTTTATTGGTCATGTCTATCAATTTCAAATTCACAATGGATTGCTAGGTACGTGAATCTGAGCAGGATAAGACTAACGAAAATTTTTATTAGAAACCTCTATTTGAACATGACTCATTTATTAAATAGGTCAACAAATTACAGAAGATGAATAACCCGGTTAACTAATCATATCGAATTGAATGAGTCATTCCAATCCTAACATGACTGACACAGCACATGTACAATATCCATTTCGTCATCAATCTCAAATAAGTTTGAAAAGAAACTATTCATAAGCTTACAAAATCCTAGGTTTACATGAAATGTTATATTTATACAGTGTGATCAAATTGTAATTTGTAACCACGGAAACAAAATTCATGTATGGTTATTATTAGAGAACTTAATGAACTAAATATGAACAGATCATGATAGATCGGTCGTTAATCAAGTTGGCACTCTTGTTTACTTAGATAGATTACATAAGTCAATTTCTGTTTTGCAGTTTGAACTTTGAATTTGGAACAATATTCGTTTATTAATTGTGTGAACTGTTAAGTAGTAACCACTTAGGGTCATTTTTAGTTGTCACATGGAAATCTGAGTCATGAATCAAAAAAATTAAATGTATGGATTATGGATCGTGAATATCATGTAATAAAATCATAATATCTGTTATAATGTTTGAGATTGGTATTCAGTAAATTAATTGTAAAGTATGGTGTTATTTTTATTGTTAGGTAATAACTGATGATAGAGACACTTCAAATTCGACTAATGTTATTATTTCCAGACATGAGGTATTGCTACATTTTATTTTTCTTTTGTCAAATAAGTATCCATTTTACTAAAAGGACACAAAGATCATGTACATAGGATTGTAATTGGATTCCCATTCATAGAATTTAGTATGAGACAATCAAGATTAAATATTGATTTGAGTATTATCGGGTATTGTAATTGAATTCCCATTAGTAGAATTTAGTATATGACATTGACAATCAAACCATCCATTGAGCTTGATGCAGCCAACAAGTCATGCAAGGTGACTCTCAAGTTTTTGGTGAAGATTGACTTTGAAACTCAAACAAGGATCAAGATTCTGCTAGAAGTTTAATCACTGAATTTATCAACTAGGATTTGCGATTGTTAGGACTTTATGGAGTTTCCTTCTTCATTTTAAGTTTGAGTAGTAGGATCTTATGTATACTCCAATAATGTTTCTTGTTTAGAGATTTCCCATTTCAACTAGGAGTAGAACTTTTAGAGGGTCTACAAAGATAGTTGTAATTTTTACTTTTCAATAGAGTCGATAATTTATTGAACTTGGTAAGTGTTTGCTTCGCAGATTGTGTGATGTGATTCCTCTTTGGTGTCTTGCTTAAGAAACCCTAGGTGTAATGCTTAGGCAGTTTTGCACATGATGCCTAAATGTTTATTCTTTATGGTGGGACTCATTGTCCTACATCAAAGCCAACAAATGTTTTTGACACTACATTGTTTGATGCATGAAGTAAATTATGAGTCAAGGAAATTGATTGACTCATAACTAATCAGTGAGATTAGTGGTGAATTACTTTAATCAAATATCGTATATAATTTATGTACTATTCAATAGATCTATGTACTTTAGGACTTGAATCTGATTGATGTGCTTAATTGCATTCTCGTGTAGGACAAAAAAATTCCACCTCGATGCTACTGTCATCATTAATGATTTAAACTAATTCAATCGTCAGCGACAAATTAAAGCATAAGGTTTGCTGGGTTCCAGCTTGTTGTGAGGATCTATGGTCTAAGTGGATGGTGTCATGTAGAAGCATTCATCTGTGACATGCTCATTTTCATCAAAATTAATAGCTTCTTTCAATTATTTGTAAAATACGTTAAGTTCAGTCAAATTAGGAAGGTAATTATTTAGGTGACTCTTAAATGATATGATTAGTATGTGCTTCAATTATGCTTGTGGATGGAAAAATTTGTAAATGACTGGTTATGTTTCCATTAAGCTATAGCTGCTTGGTCATGAGTAGAATGGCAGAGAATGTCACTGAACTTTTTTCTACCATTTTATTACTAACCGTCCTCTTCATGGATTACATTTTACTGAGAAGCGAGTTTGTTTGTACATAATGAATGCTATCTTACCAAAATAGCTGTCTTTATGGAACAATGGGTATGCAATGTGCTGCTTTTGATATGCTAGTGCTTGCAGCAGTTATGCACACTGTAGTATAATCATTTCTAGCATGGTATAAATAACAAGCAGAATGGAAAACTATTAAGAAGCTTGAAGTCCGATATGGCAATTGTGGTGTGTCTGAACTGGGAGGAGGATGCTAAGTTAATAAAGTATGTGGCATTTTTCAACTTAAAAGTTGATACAATTTTCTAATCTTTATTATTAATAACAGATATCTTGTGGCTCACACCTTTTATATTGCTTCATTTGCAGTTAAATAGTTGTTTTAGTCTGGTTTTCTTAAACACTTAATCTTACTTCACAGTCCAACAGCTTTACTATGGGTTTTATGGAAGATTTTTTGAAAGCGTATGTTTGGTGTCATCTGTAACTTGTTGATATGTTTGCCTCTTTAGCTTTAATCTCATATTTTTTTCATCTTTTTTATGTCCCAACTGGAAAGTAATTATTCATTCATTTATAGAATGCTTCTAGTAACTCTTTGGCATTTCAAGATTGCACTACTTGATTCTTTCCTAGTGCCCGGAGATGCTGATTTAACTGACAATGTTCAAGATTCATTTATAGATCTCTCAAATTCTTCAAAGCAATGTTTGCATATCTTTTGCAATGGAGATAAAGATGGGGTTTTGTGCTTCGATATATTTGGTGTCTTTCCAATTGGAAATATTGTAAGCATCCTGTCTGTTCAAATCAAATATTTAGCAGTATGGTCTATCAGAGTAAGTTGATAAGTCCTTTCCTTGTTCTTGCTTCTCATACGGTAGTTTTTCTTAGCAAATGGATTTGATGGCAGACTGGCAGTTTATTAGTATTGCCCGGAAAGTAATGAGCTAGTTAAGTAAACATCTATTCTCGGTGAATTTATGCTTGTAAAAGTTCTAGATGTTTATGTCATTTACCCAGGCTAGATTTCACTTCTGTTGGTCACTTTAGAGATGACACCTCCAACTTTGATATAGAACAATTATCTGAAGCTTTTTGTTGTTTGGCCTGAGGTTAGCCCACCGTACATACTTCTTGCTCTACTCTAGGCTATTGGGCTTCTGCTCTGTTCTAGTTGGATTGAGAGTGCCTATGAAAATCCCCTTTCCAGCAAGTTCAATACAGGCCAATGACATTGCAAAAGCCTTAGACAAGACTTCATAATAAAATTTACTTGGAGGGCCAAGATATTTGTCAAACTTTCGTGTATAATGACGTAAAAACAAGTGTAAAAAAAAGAACAACGTAAATACAAACTTAAGGCAATATTTACAGAACTAAATAGCATGCATATAATGAAGTATCAACACAATAAACTTAAAAGCATAAAGTCATGGCATTGCCTTTTGGTTACCAAAGAATTATGCATCGAATTCGATAAGATGGTGTGTTCTAATATCAGATGTCAAGTTTATCATGTCAAAGTTATTATCGACAATTGTATATGTTGATAGGCCAAATATGTGGGTATCACAACAGATACTGTGGTAAATATACCTAGTACTCTCCTAGTAGAGTGGTAAATATGTATGGGCCGATATATTACATTCATCCTTTCAGGTTAGATGCATTTTATCCAATTACGAGCTAGAGTTGATCAGCTTAAGAGAATAATGCAGTTAAGCTCTTGAAAATAAAGTGATAATTTGGCTCTTATAAATGTGGTAAATTAATACTATAATAAAGAGTGCTCGTGAAATGCATGAGCACTTTTTTTCTTCTTTACACTTGACATTGTAGTTTGGATTGCTCGTACATAAATAGGGATATGTACCAAAAAAGTCCTAAGCATTTTGCATCATTACCAATTCAATCATAAACATTTCCAATCAAATAAATTTAGTCATACACATTTCCAATTAGTAGCAATTGAGTCCATTCGGTTAATTTAGGTCAGAAATTACCAACGTGGATGCTGTTATCCTATGTGGCACAACCACCTCTAGCGTGAACATTTTTTAAATAGTTTTTTAATAATTGTTGAATCTTTAATTATTTTTTCCTTGTTTTTCCTTTTCCTTTTTTTCTTCTTTTTTTTTTCTTCTTTTCCTTTTTATATTTTTTTTTTGTTAATGGCCGACAAGGACCACCAGCCAACAATCGAGGCCCAAAAACCCCTTTTAGCCAATGGGCGAGGGCCTACAAGCCCTCGCAAGCAACTGGTGAGGGTTGCGACCCTTGTTGATCGCCGGTTGAGGCCTGGACCGACAGCCCATGCCAATCAGTGGGCGAGGGCTTTAGGTACTCACTAGCAATAGGGTTGTGGCCCCTGCGAACCAATGGACAAGGATCTACAAGCCCTTGTGAGCCACTAGGCGAGGGTCACTGCCCTCCTCAATGAGCGGTCATCGCCTTTGCATGCAAATAGCAAGGGTTGTGAGCTCTTGCCCAAATTTAAGCAAGTGCTAGCCCTCATTAGCCATAGCAAGAGTCTTGCCCTTTGCTTATATCTAGGGGAGGGTTGGTGTCCCTCACCCGTGGCACTCGCCTAGTGGCCAGGGGGCTCATTGAACCTTGACCGTTAATAGTAAAAAAATAGAAAGAAGAAAAGAGGAAAAGGAGAAGGAAAAATAATATAAAAATAAAAATCATTTAAATATTATTGAAAATACCTACATCAACGTCGATGGTGTCATGTAGAACGATTGCCATCCACATCATCAAATTTCCTCTAAATAGGCTAGATGGACTTAATTGATATCAATGCGAAAAAATTTAGAGTTAAATTAGTTCAATTGAAAAATTTAGAACTCAATTGGAACTATTACAATAGGTTTATGACTTTTTTTCTATATATTTTTATATATACTCTTCACTAAATAAATAGCGTTAATAATTCTTTTAGCTTGCATTGTTACATGTGGATATCAGAATAAGCTTCTTTTTATTGTAAAATGAAGTAATTATTGCATTGGATTACATTTCACTCAGTTCTTTATACAAATATCTTGCTTGAGTTGATTCAATGTCTGAAGAGCATTGTTTTATTGAGTAACTAAATAAATATAAAAAAATGCATTAAATGGTATCCAAATGGATGAACTCATTGTTGAACGTACAAATTACTTCACATCTTGCAACAACCAAGTAGTATAACAATATGAGTGGTGAGCAAACCTATTTAACATATATTACAAAGATAGCTACCCCTCGTTATTAAATAGAAATCAATCTATAGTAAATGAATTGTTGGATGAGAATAATATGCTTAGGCAAATCTTAGCTGGTAAATAAAACCTATTTAACATTTTTATTAACATAACTACCCTTCATTATTTAAGAGTAACCGCATGCATTTACGTTTAAATATCGTATAAAGTTATATTTAATCAAAATGAAATAAGACTGTACGTATCATCTCCATTTTATAATATAAATATTTGGATTATATATATATATATATATATATATATATATATATATATATATATATATATATTAAAATTATAGGTGTTTAAGGAAAATTGCAGTCACTAATTACTGGAAAAAATTGACATTTTGATTTATCAATTCTGCTTTGGGTTGATTAGGAAATTGTAAAATCAATAAAATTGAGTAAATGAGATCAATAAGTTATACATCTATAAAAAAAAAAAATGGTAATTTCACAATTAAGTAGAGAGAAGAGAGGTGGGCCTAGCAATTCATTCAAATAAGAAATGCACAAAAACTTGGTAGAGAAGAGGGATGGCCTCAAGTTAAGCCAGGATCGGTAGGGCCCAACCATCTAGAAAATTACGTGCTATATAATTACAAATCTGCTCCTGGATGATTAAAACAAGTGAAACTCCTCCATTTTCTCTTTTCTCTTTTTATATAGGCTTAATTCCTTTAATATCCTCAAACTTTAAATCCGGTCTTTATTCTATCCCAACTTCAATCTCGAAAAGATTGTCAAGTTTAGATCCTATCCCAAATTTGCCCCCAATTTTATGTCTAGAAAATAATCTCAAATTTTATGTTCAGTCCCAAATTTATTTCAAATATTTGTGGTCTAAAAAATCACCAAGCTAATCTCAAATCTGCTCCCTTTAATCTTAATCCAAAATCAGTCATGACTTGTTTGATGTAAACAAAATCATTTTTTGATGAGAAAATTAGGAAAATTGGGGATACCGACGGTGAATATTTAGTAGTTGGGTTTTTTTGGGTTTTTTTTTTAGACAAAAATAATTTAGAAAAAATTTGGGATTGGACTTAAAATTATGTTTTTTTCTTTAAAAGATGTGGAAATTGGAACTATATCTAAAATTGATTATTATTATTTTTTTTAGAGAAGTAGGCCCTTTTATATAGATAGGTATTGTGTCCGGCTAAATCACCGATCCTTTTCATATGATAAGTAATTGCTCAATTTTTTTAGGCACTCGAAAGTACAATTTAACATGAATTTTTTGGTTTTATATACTTGCAAGTGATCGTATGG
Organism: Eucalyptus lansdowneana; assembly: GCA_017140395.1. NCBI lineage: Eukaryota > Viridiplantae > Streptophyta > Magnoliopsida > Myrtales > Myrtaceae > Eucalyptus > Eucalyptus lansdowneana. The sequence continues at coordinate 41,362,074 of CM029487.1, read as the reverse complement.
TCGCACGGTAGTATATGGAACCAGAGCACCTCGTATTTCGTGTGCTTCATCATTATTTTTGCCATATTTCCTCGGAAAATTGAAAATATTCGCAGACAGCATCGCATTGACTCGAGGGAGAGATCAAGAATAATAAATTTAATCAAAGATAAATGCACTAGTACTACTTGTCCAGCTTGATCAGAAAGATGCTCCCCATAATTTAATCAAAGATAAATGTACCAGTACTAATTGCCCAGCTTGTTCAGAAAGATGCTCCCCATAATTTAATCAAAGATAAACGTTCCAGCTTGATCAGAAAGATGCTCCCCATTGTTTAGATTTGTTAGTGGTGTCCTTATAGCTCAAAATGAAAGAGCGTGCATCTCATCTTTTAATGTCTCGTGACTTACAATCTCATCCTTTTTACTGATCAGTTAATTAAGTAGTACTTGAGCAATTGATTATCCACTTTTCGATTTGAGGAATTTAACCATCACCCTAAGAGTAAATAAGACCACTTTAAGAAATATTTTTTACATCAATATTCGTGTTATAATTACTCTAATTTATTATTTGTCAATGTGTCAAATATTGTCTTGGAAGATGCTCATAAATATAAAGGAGAAATCAGTCCACCTAGATCAATTTGCTTATTCAATTCGCTAGCAATATTTTTTGTATAACAAAAGTCCTTGAATAAAATTTAGTTTGTGCTTTCATTTATCCTTTACTCCATTCCACTAAGGGGACACAAATATGTGCTTGATTTGGATTATCTAAGGAAAGGAATTTGATTTGTTAAATGGTCAAAAACATTTAATCAATGTAACGAAAATGTTTTTGACTAGTTTTGTCACCAAAACAATTAATAAGGACTAAAACTTTCCTAGAAGTTTTGTGCATGTATGCACTATATAAGGTTGTATACACGGGCTTGTACTCTTCTAGATTATCATTTTGTCCAAATACAATAATAAATTTATCTTATAACAGGTATATCCCTGACCATTTCATAATATTAAATAAAGGTAAATTCAAAATTATTGATTTCAAAATATATATACACACACCCTGCAAGATTGGGCGCTTATTGGTACTATGTAAGTAAGGAATTAGCTTTGTAGACTTTGTGGAATTAGAATTCTCAAGCTTCTAAGGTTGACAAATATTTATTTAAGTCCTAAACATTATCTATTTATTCAAATATAAAGCTAAAAACTTGAGAATTTCTTGTGCTATCTCGAATTATTCATTGTACTCTTAACAAGCATCATTATCTTAATGAGTTAGATAAGGTAAAACTGTTTCTTTCTTCTTCTTTTTTAACTAAATAGGTAAAATTTATTATATAACGCGATAAAGGTACCTTCCCGTGTCTTTTCTAGTTTCTAGATGTTCTAGGATGAAGGGAAAATGGTTTTGATGGTGGTGGAGCCTGAAAAATATGATTTAGGTAGTGGGCCCCATCTATTTTCTCTTCCTCCGAGAGCTTTTGAGCTGATGAATGAAGCTCAATTTCAATTAAAATGGAAGAAAAATTCAAAAGTTTGTGGCGGGACTTTTGGACTTTGGATTAATAAACAAAAGCCTTATGGAGTACAATCAAAGCTATTGGAAAATAAATTTCATCTTTCATTGATCTCCATTCAAAATATCTTGTACTTTCTAAAAAACTTTTCGTTTACTCCTTGAGTGGAGTAAAGAGATTCTCATTGTCTTTCTATCCAATGAGAATGGTTAGGCAAATGTCAAAGAATTAATTTCGTTTACTTGGACTTTATGGGGCGGATGACTAAAACTAAGCATGCGTCATCTGATTACACGTCGGGGTCAATTGCACATGAACACATGTCACAAATTAGGACCCATGCATATTTAAACACGCCATTGCATATTTTGAAAACACAGACACACATGGTGCATGGAGTCATGCTGGCACGTAATGGAATTATCTTGATTATATCCTTGAAAAAAGAATTGCAGCAATTACTTTTAAATTATTTGATAATTGCACTCAAAATACTTAATTGAAAATGGGGTACCAAAAGGGTGTCGTGGAGATATTGAACCCTCCCTGCACATAACTGAAGACTACTTGCAAATGACCAATGATTTCACATATGCACTTAGATCCCAAATCAGCTCAATATTCTCAAATTGATTGGTGTTGACTCTATTTTAAAGAAAATATAGAATTTTCTCATTACTTTTAAAACTTTTGTCCCATTATGTGGTTGCTCTTTTAGTGGAACAAGCCCTAATCTAAAGAGCAAAGATGAGACGCTATGATCATCACTGGCGTTGATGCATTCATCTCTCACAAACTTGCAAGGTGATTTTGAGGAGAATGGCTCATTAGCCGCCAAGAATGACCATGGGCATGGGGTTAGGACTCTACAATCATGTGAGTGAAGTAGTGACAACAATGAGAAGATCAAGGATTTGGAGCGAGAAAGAGTTTTCATGATGTTAAAAAGTCTACAATGGAAAAAAAAATTAAACAAGAGGAAAGACAAAAAATTTGAGCATGGATGTGGTCAAAGTGGTCTCCACCTTAAAAGATGCGTAGTAAAAATTATAGGAATTGATACATCAGCATGTGCTTATCGATTCTTCTGCAACCTCTTGAATAAATAACAATGATCAATGCAACAACATGTGTTGACTAATTCCTACTCAACATTAGGATCTTTCTTAGAGCAGACGTAAAATTATAATCTAATATTTCTTGTTCGGATGCATTGCAAGTGGCCGTCCATGTCCTATTAAATATTTAGAGAGTCGTCCCGCTATATTTGCCCATTGTATTCATTTATTGGCAAAATAAACATCAATGTGTGTAAAAAAATACGTGTTACCAAAAGTTGTTTTGGTTTGCTCTCCGTTATAGACTATATTATTTTTAACGCTATTGGCACTCTTTGGTTTGTCCAAGAAATAATAAAGGGAGAATTGTACAGGAAATCCTAAAATTGTAATCCTTAATTACTTCCCCTAAGGAGTCAAGATATCAAGCCGCTAGGGTTTTCCTCTTAACTTGTACGAAGGCTTATATATATAAGATTTAAGAATAAGTGATCGTTGATAATGCGATATTTTAGCAGTAAAATGAAGTTTATTGGTTTGATATGATAATACTTAGCCGGCTCAAAGTGAGAGAGGTAAATTCCTAAGTGACATCAAGAGCTTTAAATATATTCAACAAAATTACCTTTTTTGATGGAAAACAAATTAACACAAGTGATGGAAAATTTAATTGTGCAATTACTGTCAGGGTGCTTTGTATGTATTTTACCACTTGTCTACGGATAACATAACGATTATTGTCTTTTGTTTTTGGTTTTATATTTTGTTTCATTGCTTCTGCATCGGAACTTGCCCACATGTTTTCTTCTTCCCAGGTGGGATCATCTTGGATCCACCGCGCGGAGGCAACGACCACAGAAGCATGGTTAGTAGTCCTGGTCAACGAATTACTTATCTAGCTTGGCAAGTTTGAATCATTGGTGCATGCCAACTGGTTCATTAAATAGATTAAACCAATAAAGAAATATATAATGAAATAAAAGCAAAAGCAAAAAGGCATTTTGATTTATCTATGAGATTTGTTGGATAAATTAAGGCAAAAACAAAGCAAGAAAGAAAGTTTTCTCAGTATGCTCGAGCACAAAATGAAATATATATATATATATATATGTATATATAGCATGTTGATAATTTTTTATTATCATTGAAATGCGTTAATAATATAATTATGGGAAAATGTCACAAATGGTCCATAGAGTTTTATGTAATGTTCAATTTTGTCCCTAAGCTTTTGATTAGCTTCATTTGGTTCCTGAACTAGTAACAAATGTTCAATTTAGTCATTCAATGCGAACACCATTTTTCCTTATCCTTCTTCTTCTTTTTTTCTTCTTCTTCTTCTCTCTTCCCTCCGCCGGCCATGACGGAGGGAAGTCAGCATCTAACAAGGGTTGCCCTCGCTTGACACCAGCAAGCGCTGCCTCCGCTAGCTGGCCCTCGCCAGATCTGGGAGGGCCGTCCTCGTTCAACACAAGCTAAGGCACCCTCACCGGCCCACAGGAGGGACATGTAGAATTCCACCAGAGGGACCTCGACACCTCCCCCTGCCGTGACTCGCCGAGCCCCGCCGCACAAGGCCACAAGATGAGGACATCGACCACATGGCTCCTCCACCAAGTCAGTACTTCATCAGCCTCCCTCTTCTCTTCTCACCACATCTCCAGTGATGCCAGCACCCAATCCCCTACACCCGCTTCAAACCTCGGCTTCCGTCGGCACCACCATGATCTCCTCCAGCCTCTACGCTAAGCCCCGCGCTCCCCTGTGGCGCAACCTGTGAACCCAGGAACTCAGCGAGGGCACCCCTCGCCCGATGCCGGCAGGGGCGGCCCTCACCAGACCCTCGCCAAACTTGGGCGAGGGGTGCCCTCGCCAGATTTGACGAGGGAGGCCCTCGTTCGACGCCGGCGAGGGTAGCCCTAACCAGCCTAGGTGAGGGCAACCCTTGCTGAACACCGGCTTCCCTCTGCTGGCTTTGCCATGGTCGACGGAGGGAAGAAAGAATAAGAAAAAAAAAAAGAGATAAAATTATTAAAAAGATAAAATGACCAAAATGACCAATTCCGTTAACTTTAGCTAATTGAAGGACTTTTGCTCCAAAAAAAAAAAAAAACTAACGAAGGACGAAATTAGTCAATTTTCAAATAGTCGGGATTAGATCGGATATTTATCGATAATTCAGAGACCAAATTGAGCTAATCAAAAGTTCAGGCATGAAATTGAACATTACATAAAACTTCAGAGACTATTTGTGACATTTTTCCTATAATTATTTAGCATAAGTAATCGCTGTACATTTCAGTCTTGGAATGAAGCTTATCAATTTGATATTATAATATTTAACAGGCTCAAAATGAGGGGTTAAATTCTTAATTGGTATTAAGAGCTTAAATATATTAAACAAAAATAACTCTTCTGATGGAGAATAAATTAGCAAAAGAAGAGGAAAGTCCAACGGTGCAAGCCCTGGACACAGCGTGCCCAACATCACTGTCTCTGTCCCCACTTTTCATCTTTTCCCGCAGATCCAAGTCAGTCTTGTCCCAAGTCTCTCTCCATTTTTTTTTTTTTTAATCTTCCCAACAAATCCGCCGTTTTATTTTTGGGTATTGAAATTTGAACAGACCTCGTCTTTTGTTATCTTTGGATTCACTCGTGCATTGAGGTTTCCGCCACGTGAAGGCAACGACTCTAAGCACGTGATTGACAAAGCTTTGACAAATTGATGCGATTGTGGTTGCCAACTGGCTCCATTATATGAATCAAACAAGAAGAGAATGGGCAACAAGAACTGAGAATGTGGTCGGCAAAAATAAAATAAAGAAAAAGAAGAACAGAGGAGATTAAAATAAAAAATGAAGAGAGAGAATCGTCAGGGCACGCGCGAGAAAAGGACAAAGAGCAAAAAGTTCGTTTAATTTACTTTCTAGGATCCACGCTTTCTCCAAGCTCACTTTTTCTTTTGCACTTTAATTTCCAAGAATTTTACTTACGGTTAAATTTCTCCATCATTTCAATTTCAAAGCCAAAAAATTCAACATTGTTTTGAAGTTGCGCAACTTTTGTTCGATTTAGAACCAAAGTAAGAAAAACCATTTTATCTTTGAAGAACAAGGTTTGCAAAGGTGAGCAACATTGGAGACACTTCAAAAGTCACGATCAACAGTTATGGATTATTCTCAAGGGCCAATCTCTTCAGAGGAAACTTTGGCCACATTTGATAACGATTTTATTCTATTTAACAATTTTTAATCAGAAATGATATCTTTTTTTTTTTTTTTCTGTTCATGAAAACAATTTATAAATATAAAAACGCGTTTGGTAATTGTAAAAAATTTCTATTTCCGGGATAGAAATGGGTTTGGTAAAATTATATAATTTTGTTATTTCTTTTATTTTTTAATATTTTTATTATCTTTTTTTTCTTTTTTTGTTCCTTCTTCCTATTTTATGGTTGGTCATCGGCCAAATGACAGCCAAAGATCAGTTGGGTGAGGTTCGGCGAGCTCGCCAAAGCCTCGCCGGTTGTCTCGGTGGCTAGGCGAGCCTTGCTAGGCCACTGACAAGACTTGACCTCACCCAGGCAGTGCGAGGTCAACCTCACTGGGCCACCGCGTGGTGATGCCAACTTGGCAGTGGCTCAGCGATGCTCGAGCCAACAAGCCCTGCCATGGCTTGGCATCACTAGGGGCCAATGATGCTCTAGCAAGGACGCTGACCCTTGTTGGCCGGTCATCGGCCATGGCCAAGGCCGGCGACTAACCAAAAGGAAGAAGAATGAAAGAAGAGAAAATAAAAAATTATTTTCGAGAATAAGAAGTTACTTTTTTCTACTACTTGTTTCTGTTCCAAATTCTATTTTCGGGAAAAAAAAAATATATTTTGTTCCCAGGAACAAAATTTTTTATCAAACAGGCTTTTATTCTTTTTTTGTTCCCCATAACAAAAGAACATAATTTTTTGTTCCAAGGAACAAAAACAACTTTTACCAAACATGCCCTTACTATCCAACAAAATGACTCTCATGCATCAACAAATTGCTCATCAATGTAATTTTTCAAAGTTTCGCACGCAAAATTTGGAAATTTCACTTTAACTAGAAGTTACTTCAAACCATCCCTTGTCAAATCCCACAGCTTCACAACCCCTTTACTTCCACGGTTTAATAATTTTGAAATCGGATTTCAGAATTCAAATATAATTTCCGATTTAATGAACAAATGAGTTAAATTCTCATCGGTCATTATGAATCAAAATGAATCTGATTTGGCGGGGTACCATGTATGCACAAAACCCTCTTTTTTTTTTTTTTTCCTTCTTCAGTCCCATCCTTCCTCACCTTTTCCGTTTCCCTTTATATCTCTCTTTTTGTTAAAAAAAAAAGGCCACTTTTTGACCAGGACAAGAAGAAGGGCAAAACATTACAGCAATGGCTAAACTAAACCAAGATAAACTATTAGTTGGAAAAAAAATGAAAATTTTGATTTATTAATTTGGGTTTAGATTGATTAAGAAATTATGAAATCAATAAAGTAGAGAGAAGAGTGGTGAGCTTGGCCACTCATTCAAAATAAGAAGTGGACAAAAGTTTGGTGAAGGAGATGGGTAGCCTCAAGTCAAATAAGAACTATCCCAAAAAAAAAAAAAAAAAAAAAAAAAAAGGATGGTGGGACCTAGCCATCAAGTGAGTGCAAAATGAAAATGGTTAATATCCTGAAAAATCTCAAACTAGTATACCCATGACAAATTTACCCTAAAACTAATTTTTTGACAACCAAAAACCTCAAATTGGTATACATTTGCCAAATTTATCCCGAACCGGTACACTTCGATAAATTGACCCCATGTTAGTTTCTCGTTAAATTTTATTGTCAAATTATTAAGTTGAATGACACATGACAGAGTTACTGGTATATTAGTTTAAGATTTTACTCTCCGTTTGTCACAGTTTATAAATTTTTTTGATTTTTTTTGTGATATTAATCTAATTTAACCGAAGGTATATTTGTCGTAAATATACCAATTTGTAGTTTTTTGTGGTTGAATAAATTAGTTTTGAGGTAAAATTGTTATAAATGTACCAGGTTTAGAGTTTTTTTATGATCGGTCGGGATAGATTTGTCACAAGTTTATCGGTTTGGGGTTTTTTTATAGTCAAAAAAATAGTTTGGAATAAATATTGTCACATGTATACCGATTTGGAGGTTTTTCAGGGTATTAACCCAAAAGAAAATTAAATGCTATTTAATTACAAATCTACCCCTGGATGATTAGAATAGGTGAAGCTTCTCAACTTTCTCTTTCCTCTATTTATACTGTCCTAATTCTCTAAAAATCCTGAAAATTCAGATTTAGTCTTAACTTTATCCTTAACTTTTTTTTTTGGTCGAAAAACACCCTTTTTGATGGATAATTAACAAAAGAAAGAGAAAAGTTCGACGGTGCAGGCGGGTGGATTAAGTGTGCCCTCTTCATTGTCCTGATGCTTTGTATGTTTTTTTTTATCTATTCGGAGCACTTGTTTGGAAAATATTGGATCTGACGAAACTGTCTCTCTCTCTCTCTCTCCACTTTTCATTTCCTCTTGCAAATCCATGTCACAAGCACGAGGGAAGTAGTGACAACAAGGGAAAGATCAAGGATTTGGAACGAGGAAAAAAGAAATGTGCAAATAAAAAAAGAAAGAGTTGTCGTGGAGTTGAGAGTTGTTGTGGAGTTGAAAAGTATACTTGAAAAAGAAGTTAGACAAGAGGAAAGACAAAAAATATGGAGCAGTTGTGTTCAAAGTTGTCTCCATGTCAAAAGACGTGTAGTAAGGCTATAGAAATATCGACCCTCATTCTAATTCTTATTCAATATTGGCTGCTCTTTGGTTAGTCCAAGAAATAATAAAATTTATCAATGGTCCATGCATTTGCACATTCCTTGTCCAGATGGATTGCAAGTCGTTGTTCATGTCATATTATATCTTCCCACTATATCTGCCATCTTATTCAATTACTAGTAAAATTAAGGTAGATGTGTGTAAAAAATTATGTGTCATTAAGAGTCATTTCAGTCCATTCTTCATTATAGATTATATTTATTATGGGTCTAATTCTATGCTATCAACTGCCCTTTGATTTGTCCAAGAAACAATAAAAAGGGAGAAATGCAAGGAAATACTAAAAGTGCAACCTTCGCTTGCTTCCCCTAAGGAGGGATCAGGATGTCAGGTCACTAGAGTTTTTCTCTTTACTTTCTTTGGGTGTATAATCATCCAAAATCTTTATACATACATACATACATACATACATACATACATACATACATACATGTATATATATATATATATATATATATATATAGTAGATTTAAGTGATCGTTGATAATGAAACATTTCAATAATTTCATCAATTTGATATGGTAATACTTAATTGGTTCAAGGTAAATTTTTAAGTGGGATCAAGATTTTAAATATATTCAACAAAAGTAACTTTTCTTGTTGAAAATAAATTTAAAAAAGAAAAGGACAGTTCAATGGTGCAACAATTGTCCCGACAATTGGTATGTATTCATCAATTATGACCACTTTCCACATACACCAATAAAGCAATTGCCTTTTATTTTTGGTTTCTTTCTTTTTATTGCTTTTGCATCAAAACCTGCTCACATGTTATTTTCTTCTAGGGCACGATCGCCTTGGATTCTCTTGTCCATTGAAACTTCCCCTACATGAAGGCAACGACTATAAATGCATGATCGGTGGTCCCGGTCAATGAATTACTAATTTATATCTAGCTCAGCAAGTTTGAATTACTGGGACATGCCAACTAATTGGATTAGATAAATCAAATCAATAAGAATATATATATATATATATATATATATATATATATATATATATATACATACATAATAAAGTAACAGCAAAAGCAAAAAAGCATTTTGATTAATTTATAAGATTTGAAAGAGAAACTAAGGCAGAACTAGAGCAAAAAAAAAAAAATAAAACTCTTCTCATTATGCTTGGTTACAAAATAAATATATAGCATGTTGATAATTTTTTATGATCCTCGTGTTAACTCGTTAAACTTATAAGGATTGAATATAAGTTTATTAGTTTAACATATAATATTTAACCAGCACAAAGTGACAGGCATTAAATTTCTAAGTGGGATTAAGAGCTTAAATATATTCAATAAAAAAACCATTTCCAATGGAAAATAACTTAACAAAAGGAAAAGAAAAGTTCATCGATGCAAGCAGAGGAGTAAATTCAACGAAGACTCGTTCCAGGTCTCTCTCCACTTTTCATCTTCCCAACAAATCCACCAGTATATGGGTGTCGAAATTTTATTAGACCTTGTCTATTAAATGCTACTTCAAATAAACTCCTATTTGACGTGACAGCTTCACAAGGCCCTTACTTTCCAGCTTAACAACTTTAAAATTGAATCCGCAATATAAATTTCATATAATTTTTGAATTTGTACTCTAATTTCGAAAACTATCTCCATTATACAAACAAAGGGCTTAAATCCTTACCCGGCATTGCGAATGGAGATAAATCTACGGGAGATATACATGCAAAACCCACTCTCTCTTTTCATTTTCATTTTCTCTTCTTTTCCCTTTGTTTTCATTTCCCTCCTGGTGGCGCTCTCCCTTTTTCTTTTATATCTCTTAAAAATCATCAAATTTTAGAGTCCGACTTAATTTTATCCTGAACTTTTTTTATCTCAAAAAACCCTTAATTTTAAACTCAATGCTAAATCAGGCCCTAATTTTTCTCGTCTTAAAAATTTCAAACTTCGTATTTAGTTTCAAATCCGCCCTAGGGGAAGAAAAAGGAGGACAGAGGAGCCAGATTCTCGTGGAAGAGGTGAAATGAAAAGAATGGAAAGAGAGAGAGAGAGAGAGAGAGTCGGGGCACGCGCGTGAGGAAGCCCACTTCCTTTTCGCTTCTCTCCTGGTGGTGCGTGCCCTCCCGTTTCCCATTCATATATCTTCTTTTCTTTTTTCTTTTTTTTAAAGCCCATTTTTTGACCAAGTCAAGCAGGAGGGCAAAATATTAAAGCGATGGCTAAACTAAACCAACAAAAACATTTGCCCATAAAAATTGTAAATTTTGATTTATTAATTGTCTTTGGGTTTGAAGAAATTGTCAAATTAATAAATTTTACTAAATGAAATCAATAAGTTGACATTAATAAAAAATAATTAGTGACTTAACAATTTAGTAAAAAGAAGAGAGGTGGCCAAGCCACTCGAAATAAGAAATTGATAAAAACTTGATAGAGAAGAGGGATAGTCTCGAGGACCGATGTGACCTAGCCACCAGGCAAAGGGATAGATAAAAAAAAAAAAAATTCTATCCAATTCAAATTTGCCTCTGGAGGACTAAAACAAGTGAAACTCTTCAATTTTCTCTTCCCTCCTTTTCTATAGATTTGCTGTCCTAAAAACTCTCAAATTTCAAATCTAGTTTTAATTCTATTCTAAAATTTCTTATCCAAAAAAAATCTTCAGCTTTAGAGTAAATCCTATATCTACCCCCAAATCTTTTGTCAAAAAAAAAAGAAAAAAAAGAAATCCAAAACTTTATGTCCAATCCACAATATATTTGGACATTTTTTCATCTAAAAAATCACTAACTAGTCTCAAATTTACCTCGTGAACCCTATGTTAAAAAACATTGTTAGTTGTTGATGTGGCATTTTTGTGTCAGTAAAAAAAATCCACATTAACAAAATGACGTGGAAAATTCTGTCCAAAACGAAATCATGTTTGATCAGAAAATTCGGAATTAGTCCATCTAGATTAGTTCACTAATTCAATTCACTAGCAAAAAAGGGCACACAAATATGTTATCGATTTGGAATATCTAAGGAAACAAATTTAATTTGTTAAAGGGTCGAAAGCATTTAATCAATCTAACAAATATGTTTTTGACTAGTTTTGTCACTACAATATTTATTAGGATTAAAATCTAATTCGCAAGAATATGATTATCAAAAGTTTAATTTCTTAGAACGTTTGTGCATGTAATCACCATATAAGCATGTACACGGGAGCTTGTACTCTTCTAGAATATCATTTTGGCCAAAGACAATAATAAAATCATCTTATAACATGCAAGGGCGTATGACCATTTCACAATATAAGAGAAAGTAAATTCAAATTTATTGATTTCAAAATATATATGTGTGTGTATATATAAACTCAAACATATTTGAAATTAAGTACTTTATTCTAAAAGTGATAGTAATCCGAAAGATGAGACTATTATTGGTACTATGTAGGAAAGGAAATAGCTTTATAAACTTTGTGGAATTTTTTTACCAAAAAAAAAAACTTTGTGGAATTAGAATTATTTAAGTTTCTATGATTGAAAAAGCTTTATTAAAGTTCTAAACATTATCTATTTATACAAATATAAAACTGAAAACTTAAGAATTTCTTGTGCTCTCTCAAAACATTCACTATACCCTTACCTAATTTTATGATCTCAATGAATGAGATGATGTAGATAAAAATACCTAACACGCGTCTTTCCTAGTTTGTTAATGTTCTAGGACGAAGGGAAAAAGGTGCTGATTGTGGGGCCTGCATTTGCGCCAATAATATTATTTTTCCCAAAAGGAAATAAGATTTAGGTAGTAGGCCCCATCTATTTTCTCTTCTCAGATCTAGGGCTAGTTGTGAGGTTTTGTTTTTAGTGACTTGTTTTATTGGATGGAACCGGCTTCTGTCCCAGTTTCAGAAATTAGGAACTGGTCCTCCTGTCTAGCTCTTGGTTTTTGGATGAAATCGGACTTAAAATTGATCACCTCTAGTTTATCAATACCATAATAGCAATTCTCTTTTATTTTTGGTTTTTTTTTTTTTTTTCATTTCTGTGCATCAAAACTTGCTTGCATTTTATCTTCTTCCTAGGTAGGATTGCCTTGGATTCTCCAGTGAATTGAAACTTCCACCACATGGAGGCAACCCTTGAATTATTGGTTCTTGCTAACTAGTTGGATTATATAAATCAAACCAATAAAGAAATATATGCATGATAAAGAAAAGCAAAAGCAAAAAAGCATTTAGAATTATGAGATTCAAATGAGAAATTGACGAAAAAAGAAGAAGAAGAAGGGAAAACTAAGGTAGAACAAGAGCCAAAAAGACATTCTTCTCATTGTGCTCAGGTACAAAATAAATATATATAGCAATTTGATAATATTTATGATGATCGACACATGTAAATAACATAATTTTTTAGAATAAGTGAATGTTATGATACAACATTTCAGTTTTAAAAAGAAGTTTGTCGGTCTGATGGTGTAATATTTAAAAGGCTCAAATAAGAAGGGTAAATTTCATATGGGATTGCAACCAAAAAATTTCCAAAGTGGGATCAAGAGCTGAAATATAATTAACAAAAGTACCTTCTCTTATGGAAAAGAAATGAATAAAAGAAAAGGACAGTTCGATGGTGCAAGCAGTGGACTCAGCAGGGGACTCTTTACTGTCCTGACGCTTTGATATTTTTATATGTTCCGAGCACTTGCTTGGAAAATATTGGACCGGACGAATCTCCATCTCTCTCTCTCCACCAAACACCCCCCCTCAAAAAAAAAAAAAAAAACTTTTCATCTTCTTCTGCAAATCCATGTCACAGTCTCGTCATAAGTCTCTCTACACTTTTCATCTTCCAAACAAATCTGCGGCTTCATGTGTATTGATATTTTAACAGACCACAATAGAAGAGGCAAGAAGGCATTTCCTGTTTTCCGAGGGGCATTTTGGTTTTTTCTCCGTTAGGCTTGAAAGCTGAACTCAATGGCAGAGTCACAGGCTGAAATGCATCGTCCCATTAAGAAGAGGAAAACTAATGCGAGTAGAAATGCAGAAGATGTTGATACCGGTGCATCCGGTTCGATGGCTATGCTGACAGAAATTAATTCCGTTGGATCTAGTTTGTCTCCGACAGAAACTAACAACAATGCATCTAGTTCTTTGATGGTGTCTGGAAACTGCTACGAGGTGTTCTTGAGCTTCAGAGGTCCAGATACTCGACATGGCTTCACCGATCACCTCTATCATGGGCTCCTTGATGCCGGAATTGATGCCTTTAGAGACAATGACAAGCTCCGCGAAGGCGAGAACATCAGACCAGAGCTTTTGGCGGCCATTAGGAATAGTAATATCTTGATCCCCATTCTCTCTGTGACTTATGGTACAAGCAGTTGGTGCCTGGATGAACTAGTTCAGATAATGGAGTACAAGAATAATAATGGACACATGGTGTTGCCTATATTCTACAAAGTGAAACCAGCTGACGTCGGACATCAAAGGGGGAAATTTGGAGATGCATTTCATGAACATGAGAGGCGTTTGCGTGAGAGTTCTTCTTTCGACCCAACGATTCTAGGAAAATGGAAGAAAGCACTCCATGACATCAGCACCTTGAAAGGATACGAAGCCGATGAGTAATATTTTTGGCTAAGTGAAATTTTTCGCCAAAACATTCTATACTTTCTTTTACTATGTGTGGGTGTTTAGTGGCTGTTCTGATTCTACCTGCTTCATTTTCGTTCCTTTTTTTTTCATATGTAAAATAATAGTAAGATGTTGTTGGCAGTAAGGTCCTACCGTGCATGAATTATATAAGCTGTTCTTTTTTTAGTTTTTTGCTTTAATGATATTGACCAATTTTATTGTTATGATCCCATTCACTTGAATAATAATATTTTTTTTGAATGAATTTATACTCTTATATTCAAAGATCTTGTAATATTGTGCCATTTTTTCATGTTTGTAGTATATGTCACATTAATCTCTGTCACAACCTTCTCTCATTACTTATTTATTTGAGATTAATGGTACAACTTATTGGTGAATTTCATTTAAAGCTCATAACATCATAGCGTCCAAGCTTTGCCATAATTCTTTATCTTCCCAAGTCACATTTATTAAATTATTGATATCGTTTATTAGTTACTATTAAAATTATTTGACAAAAGAAATGTTTCATTGGTTATGTAAGATGATGGTAAAAAATGATTATTTTTATTATATGTCTGTTTAAATAATTTTCAAAGCATTTCCTATCTTCAACAAGTAATTTCTATCTCATGCACTTGCATATATTGAAGCAATTTTCTTATTTTGGGTAAAAATTATTCTTCTTCTTTCCCATAAACTCAATATTAGATCAAATCATAGAACATAGATACTCAAAAGGAAAATAAAGTTTAACCTATTATCATCCCTAGAGGGAATGAATACTGATAAGTGCACCAATCTAGAATGATTCTAAATTGACAACACTAGTAGAAACTTACAAGCCCATAGAAATGTGCAAACAAGAAGAAATCGCTTCAATTGCATTCAAGTAGTTCACAATATCACAATCTGAACAACTTTTAGGATTGGTATTACAGGACTTGAAATCATCTTGCATCAAAAGCTATGAAGCTATGACTTGTTTATTGATTGATGGCTAACTCTCATCTTGGAAGGGCTTATTGAATTTTTGCTTATTCAAATGCTCTATAGAATTTTCAAAGTCACAGTCATCATCCCTAATATTTTCAATAAACAACCAGTTTAATATTTGGTTCAAATCCAAATTATATACAATATTTACAATTCATAAGTGATATCCTCCAATTTTTCCTGGCTTGATAAATTATGTTGGAGTAACAGTGGAATGGGCCACACCATGTGAAGCAACCGCCATCATTTCCCACTTTAGACTTAGCATATATGATAATATATGGAGGAATCACTGCAATGATTTTAAAAGTTTTTCAATCTATCTCTAGATTTATTGTGTTCTCTATAGATAAAACAATATAATATTATTGTTTCCACATATTTCAACTCTTGTCACGTTTGATAGGTATGAAGGAAAGTTGGTGAAGTTGATTGTCCGAAAAGTGTTGAACGAATTGAAGAAAAAGTTTGAGTTGGTCATCTCCGAGAATTTGGTTGGAATTGATGGTCATGTGAAGAAGGTTATGGAGTTTGTGGATAATAAATCTAATGACACCCTATTTGTTGGCATCCATGGAATGGGAGGCATTGGTAAGACTACGCTTGCTAAAGCCATCTTCAACAAGTTCTCCAATCAATTTGAGCATTGTAGCTTCATTGCTGATATAAGGGAATCATGGAAGCGTAATGACGTACATTATTTACAGAATCAGTTAATCAATGATATATTGAAGCAAGAAAATGTAGTTTGTGATAAGGATGAAGGGACTAAGTTCATCTCCTCTAGGTTTAAAGGTAAAAGGGTCCTCGTTCTTCTTGATGATGTGGATAATGTTGTTCAATTGAAGTGTTTGGTTGGTAATCATGATTGGTTTTCTTTGGGAAGTAGGATCATTATTACTAGTAGAAACAAGATGATTCTTGAGCAAGCTGGGGTGGACTACAACTATGAACATAAAGAAATGGATAAAAATCAATCTTTGATTTTGTTTAGCAAACATGCATTTCGAAGGGACTCTCCTCCGAGGGAATTTGAGGACCTCACTCTTGAAGTTGTATCCATTGCCAAAGGGCTTCCCTTATCCCTTGAGGTTTTTGGTTCATTATTGTGTGGAAAAGAGTCAAATCAATGGAGTGCTATGATAAAGAAGTTAAAAAAAGTCCCGAATAGGGAAGTGCGAGAAAAATTAAGAATAAGTTACGAAGCATTGGACTATGAACAAAAACAAATTTTTTTGGATATTGCTTGCTTTTTTATTGGCGTTGACAAGAAAATTGCATCCTACATGTGGGACGCTTGTAACTTTTTTCCAGAGGAGGAAATTGAAGTATTGATATTCATGTCATTAATAAAAGTTGGAAGTGATCATGAGTTCAGAATGCATGATCAATTGAGAGATCTTGGTAGGGAAATAGTTCGCGAAGAAAATCAACGGATGCCTTGGTGCCGTAGTAGGTTATGGGACTATGAGGAAGTCCAAGAAGTGCTAAAGGAAAGTAAGGTAACCATTTCGTTTTTTTATTCTCGTTTATTCCATGTTCTACGATTAATAGTAATATTGGTCCACTACTTAATGCTTCCTCTAGTGCACTAACCTTCACTATTATTGCCCTCAAATTTTTCAAATATTTCAAATATTTCGTTGACATGATTAGAAAGAAGGGAGGTTGCTCCCTATTAGAACGTATTTCTTTTTATGGTTTTTCTCTCATATATTAATATTCCCTATCATATGAAAGTAAGTGTATGTTGCTAAATACACACACAAACACTAATTAAATCTCTTGTTTGATTTATTAGTTAGCAAAATCTCGTATTTCACGTATCACTTTTCACTTAATAAATGGCCCTCTTCATTGAGAATATTTGTTTTTCTTTTAAGATGACCACAGCGATTTCTCGTATTATATTAAATCAATACTTTTAATAAAAACCAATTCATATAGAGTTTTTTTTTTTTCCAGCCAGGTTACTTAACACACGATTTTCACATTTTCATATTATGTTAAATCAGTACTTTTAATAAAAGCCACTTCTTATAATTTATTTTTTCAGCCAGATTACTTAACAAGTACTCCCAAGATTCATTTAGACAAAATCTAATTGTCCTTCTTTGTCATTGGCTAGAAATAGACAGGCTTAAGCAGACGGCGAGATAGATTGCTCGCCGCAACTAATAAAAAAACCAACAGGAAGTATCTTGCTCTCCCGTCAAAAGATAAAACATTGCTCAAATTCCAGAAAACTATGAAAAAACTCATTTAGGATTGGGCGTGTCGACAAGTTTCAGGGATATACCACTAAATAAAAATAGCCAGAGTGCATGCTCTTGAGAAAAAAACAAAAGATGAAGAGTAAAAGTTACTAGAAATAAGTCTTTTTAATAGTTATTTTAATTATCTGAATTGATGGCGAGAAATTAGTGTCTTTCATCAAAAACGGTTTGGCTGGGATCTCGTGGCCTCTTCAATTTCCCCCTTCCGTTCTGACTTTTGGAGTAGTTGGAACAGTTATGGAACATTTTGAAGTGTTATGAATGCGTCGAAATTAAAAAAAAACAAAATGCGTTTTCTGACATTTTAACCTGATTTTTTTTGGTAGAAGTCTCCTTAATAACGCCGAATCTGTGGTGAGGTAAGTTTTGCACGTCGACTCGCTGCTTCCGAGGTTTTTCAAGCTCTTACTTATCCTTTCACCCATGCCAATTTCGCTTGTTCTCTGATGAAGACACTTTTTTCTAGGTGTGTAAAATGCGTTTTGGCTGTGGCAAGGGTGAATTTGTTGTCAGACTTCTGTGTTTTCTTTTTTCTCTTTTCTCCACTGGTGCATCGTGCGATTATGATGTTTTGATATATAAATCACAACTACTTAGGCTACGTTTGGTCGTCCGGATAATAAGCAGGATAGGATAGGATAAAGTAGGATATTAAATCATTTGGATAATAAAGGCGGACATATCTAATCCTATCAAGTATTTGGTGCACTTCAGATAAGATGAAAAAATAAATATGATATTCATTTAAATTATAAAATTAAAAAATAGAAAATTCAATTAATTAAAGGCCATGGAAAAACCCTAGATCTAGGAGTTGTGGCTACCTCCGCAGGGGCCACCATTGAAAACGGGGAGAATTACCAAAAAAGTCCTAAACCTATTGCAATTGTGCCAATTCAGTCCTAAACTTTTTTTTTTAGCCAATTTAGTCCTAAACCTTTTATAAATGTGCCAATTCAGTCCTTCCGGCCAAAATTGGCCGGAGCCCAACGTGGACGCCGGCCGAGACAGTGGCCGGCCGGCGAACCAATTTTTTAATAATTTTTTAATTTTTTTCGATTTTTTTTTCGAATTTTTTTTTTGATTTTTTACCTCCTTCTTCCTCCGGCCGGGCCGGCGCCGACCGCAGGCGAGGGCCGGCGAGGGCCGACCTCTCCGGCCACCGGCGAGGCTCGCCCCGCCGGCCATTGGCGAAGCGAGCCTCGCCCGCCGACGGCGAGGGCCGCCGTCGCCCGCCTGGGGCGAGGCTCGGCCTCGCCCGGCCATGGCGAGGCGAGCCTCGCCGGATCCGGTTACGCCTTGCTAGTGGCCGGCGAGGCCGCCGTCGCCCAGATCCGGGCGAGGCTCGCCTCGCCATGGCTGGGCGACGGCCGAGCCTCGCCTTGGCCGGGCGACGGCCGCCGCGCGTCCGGGCGAGGCTCGCCCGCTTGCCACTTGCGAAGGCGAGCCTCGCCCGCCGACGGCGAGGCCACCGTTGCCGATCCGGCGAGGCTCGACCTCGCCATGGCCGGGCGAGGCCGAGCCTCGCCTTGGCCGGGCGACGGCGGCCTCGCCGTCGCCGGGCGAGGCTCGCCCGCTTGCCATTGGCGAAGCGAAGGCGAGCCTCGCCCGGCCGACGGCGAGGCCGCCGCGCGCATCCGGCGAGGCTCGACCTCTCCATGGCCGGGCGAGGCCGAGCCTCGCCTTGGCCGGGCGACGGCCTCGCCGTCGCCGGGCGAGGCTCGCCTTCGCTAGTGGTCGGCGGGGGCGAGCCTCGCCGGGGCCGGCGAGGTCAGCCTCGTCGGCCCTCGACTCGGCGGGCGCCGGCCAGCCGGAGGAAGAAGGAGGTAAAAAATCAAAAAAAAAAAAATTCGAAAAAGAAAATCGAAAAAAATTAAAAAAATCGAAATAAAATTAAAAAATTATTAAAAAATTGGTTCACCGGCCAGCTGTCTCCGGCCGGCATCCACGTCAGCTCCGGCCGGCCAATTTTGGCCGGAAGGACTGTATTAGCACATTTATAAAAGGTTTAGGACTAAATTGGCAAAAAAAAAAAAGTTTAGGACTGAATTGGCACAATTGCAATAGGTTTAGGACTTTTTTGGTAATTCTCCCTTGAAAACGGCAAGTGATATCTTCTCTTTTTGTTAAGTTCTTCCTTTCCTTAAAAAAAAAAAAAATCTTATCCAATCCAGGCTTATCCCACCCCCTCCCCCGGATTTTTTATCCGGCGTTTTATCCGGATATATCCAGGTTTGTCCGATTTGGTGGAAATTCCCAAACATCAGATAGGATAACAAATTATCCTATCCGGACTCAAATTCAAACTACCAAACGCAGCCTTAGGATGTATAAATCATAGAATTATATTCTCTAGATGCTAACATTAAGATAATTGGGCTAACGATGCCCGCATTTCTCATGAAATTTTAGTCATTATTCCTTAGTGGCGAATTGAAGGGACACTAATTTTATGTAATATTACGTTAAGTATCCCATTTACCAATATTCATAGGACAAGGGCTGATTTAAAACTTACCAAATAAGATAGGAACATAAATTCCTTAAATGTAATATATAGGCGTGTGTATACATGTATAGGTATAACATCAAGTGTACTTTACGCAATGACCATTGAAAAAAGAAATGTTTTACTTTTTCTTCATAAAAAGTCCAAGAGATAAATACTCATTCTATTTTATACGATTTAGTATGAGATTGTATTTGCATTTGTGAAGGTTCAAGAGAAAAAGTATAATTCTATTAAAATTGACAAGTCAAATTTTGATATTGCACTTTGCAATTTGATTAAATTTCGTGCATTGCACGCATGGGTTAACTAGCATGATAATGAAGCTACAGTACCAGAAAGAAGAAGATTACAAATGGTAAAGTTTTTACTCTATACGAGCTATTACATCATAATTCTTTTTAAGATCCAAATGCTTATGGCCAAATTTCAAAATGGAAGTCGACATCCTTCACTTTGTTAGCCTTTGTAAATATTGTTTATTGGCATAAAAAGATAATCATATCTTCACATTGCTCGTCTCGTGAACCCATTAATGCACATCAATAGCAATATGAACAAATGATATTTGATTACTTTAGCTGGATATAGTACTAATGACCGTTGATTCTTACTTGTAGGGAACGGACAAGATTGAGGCGATTATTTTGAGTGAAGGTCACTCAGAAGGCTTCGACAGAATATTTGAGCTAGAAAAGGATAAAAAATATGGCATTTACACAGAAAAACAATTCAAGAATTTGATGAATCGAAAATATCTTCACATGAAAAAGACACATCACATTTACACAGAAAAACAATTCAAGAATTTGATGAATCTAAGATATCTTCACATGAAAATGACACATCTCAATGGAGATTTTAAGGATTTGATGAAGGGGTTAAAATGGCTTAGTTTGACAAATTGTTCCATGAATTTTGAAGTAAACAATTTTCCCGTAAAGGAATTAGCTGTGCTCCAATTGCAATATAGCGACATAAATGAGAAATGGAAAGGATGGAGTTTTTTCATGGTAAGAACTAAAGTCTTTTTTCTTTTTTCCTTCACTTTTATGCTTTCTTTTGAATCATAATCCCCTTAGACTCACCCTTTGACAATCATTTTTTTTTTTACCAGATGGCAGGGAAGCTCAAATGTCTTGACCTTTCACGTTGTTCCTTGAAAGATACAGACTTCCTCTCAGCTTTCAAGAAGTTAGAGGTTCTCATCCTCAAATCGTGTTGGAGACTGAAGCGAATCGATGCTTCAATTGGTAAATTAAAAGTACTGCAGCAACTCAATCTATGCAATACTCGATCCCTTTTTGCATTACCAGATAGCATAGGGTCTTTGGAGAATCTAGAGATTCTAGACATTTCTCAAAGCAGTATAGAAGAATTACCCACCGGTATTGGGAGTCTGAGAAATCTTCGAGAGTTACATGCTTTTGATTGCGACAAGCTGAAAAGGATAATGGTAGAAAGCATGTGTAATCTTTCTTCTCTACGACACCTTAATTTTGCTGGCTGCAAGGAGCTCCAATCGCTGCCGGTCCTTCCTTCCGGCTTAACAGAGTTACACTTCACCTGTCGAAGTTTGCCTTTGCTTTCTCACCTAACCCATCTCAAGAGACTACGAGTTTGGGACTGAGGATTTCTCGAGTGGATCCCGTGCTTCCATCAACGCTATTAAAGAATTCCAAATGCTCCCAATCAACGGACGTTGAAGAACCGGAATCGCCACAATGTTGGAAATTTCCTATAATATGGGCTTACATTCATTAATTGATTTTCTACTTTAAATAATCTGGTTAATGGATATTCCAATATTTGTTGAACCCTAAAGTGATTTGATTGAATTGGGTATTGACATCTATTAATAACGGACCTGGTTGAGCAGCAAAGTGTAGGCAATTGTGTATGATTGAAGCCCATAATGGGAAGGGCCTAGTTGACACTGTTGATTAATGTTTGCTAGATCCCCTCTCTAGCTTATAAAGGGGTAGGTTATATTTATCAGTTACTTTAATCCCAATGAAAGCTGCTATATCGAAATAGGTCATAGAGAGTAAGATCTGACATTCCAATAGATCCTTGATTATTAGAATGATATACTTTTCTTCAAGTGAAGCAATGGCTCAAACAAGTACACTTTAATTCCGCTGTGTTTACTGATCTTATTGTTTTATAATCATATATAAATCTATTTCTTTTTGATTGATTAGTTGTTTATGTGAATAATTTTCTATATGTGGTATTAGAGCAAATCATATATGATTGTAGAACCCCCCCTTTTTTTTATGAGCAAAATTCAAAATTTTCTTCTTTAAGCCGAATATGTGCATTATTTTTTCATGTGGATTTTTTGCTCGATTGATCCCGAAACCATAGGGCTTTTGTTCTACATGTCGAGATATTTTCAACCATATATAATTTACATAATTTCGTTGAGAATTGAGAGAGAATTTGAAATTTGAAATTCTAGGGTTAATAATTCAAATTACTTGCAATTGATTGATGTTCATTGCAAATCGTTGCATGGGTATTGTTATGCATCCTTTTGTTGTATTAAATTAAGCCTTTAGGGCTTAAATTTAAGAAAACCAAATTTCGGCCATAGAAGGCTTAGATCCAATTGTGTCCTCTTGATTCTTGGGGGTTAATTGAACGTGTTGTCAATTCGTCGTGAAGGGTCTCGAGGGTATGTCACGTGCTGGGTCGGCGATGGCTAGAATAGTCAGATTGGTTGTTGAGTTCATTAGATCTTGCAGCGTTTGTTCTGTCGTCCAGTTGTCACGATCGAGTTTGCCTCTTTTCGCGATCCTTTTTGGTAATTCGAGGGTTCTGTTCTTTTTCTTTTTTATGTTTCACCCAGAACCTTGATTTTAATGTTAGTTTTGGCCTCACACCCAGAACCAAGAATAATTTAAAATAAAATAAAAATAACAAAAAAGAAAAGGTTGGGTGTGAGCTAGACCCCACAACACCCGTGTGCTAAGTGTGCTTAATAATCGCGCCAAAATCGTGCAATTATTCAAGCACCCGCACAAAGGCCAATTTAAAGGGTTTCAGGTATTTTACTGTGAATCAAAGTCCAGTTTCAAACTCTGCAAGAAAAGTAAGAAGGGAAAAGTAAAAAGTGAAGCCAGTCCCTATTCTGGAAATCGATTTTCTAATTGATGGTTCTTTACCCTGGAAGGAAATAGAAATCGTAACAATTCATTTGTTCATTATTGGTAAACTAATCATCGAAATTAGTGTATGTGCCTTTCTTTTGTCCAGAAATTTAGTATTTACTATTACTATCACTTATTTTGTTGTAAGTGCTCAATTGGGTGAAGCGTTCTACTATCTTATGCGGTGAAGGTTCTTGGATGGTAATATTCGCATAAGTTGGTGATTCTCTTGGTCTTTGTGTTGACTCTCTAGCTAGTCTTAGAAATAAGGAGAATAACTATCTCATGCTGAAAATTATTGCCCACTGACCGCAACATAGAAATCTATTTATTCAAAAAAACTTGGCTAGCTGGATGATACACTTTTTATGATATAGCTCTTGGAAATTTGTTTTTTGAGTGAACCTCATTGGAACCTCTATTATGCTATTACATAGTGGTTCCTTTTCTGCAAACTAATTCGAAATTATTGATGGAAGTTGAAATTCAGCATTTGATTGATCAAAGAATTTTATCAATATCCCAAGCTTTCATGGTTTACTATTTTGCTCGAGTATCTTGTTAAACAATTGCACACAATATCATTAGTGTACCAGTGGTGGTCTTGAACAGGGGAACAAGTTCTTTGGATTATTTGCCGCAAGAAAGCATTAGATCGAGGGAAAGTATTCTACCGGCTATGCATGTAAGGTCTTAGGATGCCAAGGCATTATGCGATATGTGTGTGGTGGCAATCACCGGAAATCGTAGTTGATGTGATCATATTTCTTGATGGGGTCAAAGAATGAATCTTGTAAAATTGTCTAGATTATGTTGACCTTCTAGAGTTGGTTGTCATTTGGGCATGAAGATTTTTAAGAACTCTTCTCTGCCTTCAAATGTACGTGAACGTTTCTTCCCACTCAGAGTACAAATTAGAGTAGTGAGTAAAAAAAAAAAAAATCATGGCAAAAATTGTTGCTTGATAAATGCAATATATCTTGGGAAGCACATGTTGTAAAGTGCCTCATATTGTTTGATGAATTTTTGGGCATTGATTAAATGGAACATTATTTACAAATTGTTAAAGTTTGTAAATTGTTGAAATTCCCTATTGATAAAAATTAGTATATACAATTACCTGCCCAAAGGAGGTTATTGTGTATATTAATTTGAAAATTGCATGAAGATGAATTGCAAAATTAAAAGATGGGGATGTATGACTCAAAAAGATTTATCTGCCCAAAGGGGATAATTTTTTTGAAAGTTATGTGTAATTCCCCTCTATATTGATATATTAGAGATGAATGATGGGAATGTGTACTCAAAAGGTTTATCTGCCTAAAGGGGATACAGTTTTTAGAGTTGTGTGTAATTCCTCTCTATTTTGAGATAATGGAGATGTATAATTTAAAGGATTTGTCTACTCAAAGGGGATTGATCCTTGAAGATTATATGTAATTCTCCTTTCATCGTCTATATATATATTGGTAAAATCACCGTCTCTATAAATTGATATCATGGAGATGTATAATTTAGATGATTTGTCTGCCCAAAGGGGATGAATCATTGACAATTATGTGTAATTCTCCTTGTTATCGTTTCATAATCTTCATGTTGTGGAAAATAATGGTGCATTATACACTCTGCCCAAAGGGGAGTTTGTGATGTGCTAATTATTTTATTGAATTGCTCATTGCCCAAAATTGATCTTATTGCATTATATGTGACAACGCTACAACTATGTTTTATTTTAGAATGACAAGATTATCAATGCGTCCAAACACATGGAGATCAAATATTATACTGTTAAGGATTTGGTCAAAAAGGGAGATATTATGATTGATAATATTAGAAATAAGTCCATGTTAGCTGATCCTTCAACAAAAGATTTACGACCCATTTTGTTTAAAGACCATGTATAAGAGTATGGGTGCTTTAGACTCTTTTAATCTTTTTTGTTAGTGGGAGCTATGTATAGTTTGTTTTTCTGGATATTATAGTATATGCAGACTAATAATACTTTTATGATGTCTATTAAAGCATTTATTATCAATAATTGATGTTATTGATTATATTGTTATCTTTTCGCTTGTTGACTGAGAAATGGAAGTATAAAACAATATCTTTAAACAAATTTTAGTTTAAAGATGACTGGATATCACTGATTAGAGATCTCATGTTGGATTATAACATAATTCTGCAATTTCATGTTGTTTAGAAATCGCACTGAGGCAATTTCATGTTGTTTAGAAATTGCGTTAATACAGTTTCATGTCATTGAGAAATTGCATTAAGGATCGATAAGAAATAATGTATATTTTGATCACATGTTGGCACTACTTTTTACTACACTATTAGGCCCATGACAATATAATGCTTATTATATGTGATTATGGAAGGTCTTGTGTTGTGACATTTTCTTAATACATTAATCTCCATAGTCCTATACTGAGGTTATATAGGATTGGATTGATTTTGAGATGCCGTTATTGGAATATTATTTTTAAAGTTGTAGCCACACAAAACAAAATTTTCAGTTATTAACCTGATAGTGTCATTTTCAATATAAAATCTTTTACAAAATAAAATAAGTTAATTAATATAGCCTAAATGGGAGAATGTTGGAAATTCCTATAATATGGACTTACATTAATTAATTGATTTTCTATTTAAATAATTGGGTTAATGGATATTCCAATATTTGTTGAACCCTAAAGTGATCCGATTGAATTGGGTATTGGCATTTATTAATAACGGGCCTGGTTGAGCAGCAGAGTGTATGCAATTGTGTATGACTGAAGCTCGTAATGGGAATGGCCAAATTGACACGCTGTTGATTAGGGTTTGCTAGGTCCCTCTCTAGCTTATAATACCTATCAGTTGCTTTAATCACATTGAAAGCTGCTATATCGAAATAGGTCATACAGAGGAAGATCTATCATTCCAATAGATCCTTGATTATTAGAGTGATCTACTTTTCTTCAAGTGAAGCAATGGCTCAAACATATACGCTTTAATTCCGCTGTATTTATTGATCTCGGTGTTTTACAATCATATATGAATCCATTTCTTCTTGATTTATTAGTTTTTATGTGAATAATTTTCTACACACAATCCCTAAACACACCCTCCAAGTTGAAATTCTTGAAAGTTGAGGATTGTGGATTTATTGAAACATTGGTGTTTCATGGTTTATCCATCTAAGGACATTATCCACTAAACGTTGCAAGAATCTACTTAAAGTTTGAGGTTTTGACAAATTGATATATTTGGAAAGCTCAACTGTCTTATTTTGCAATTCAATCAAATGGTTGGACCTTCCAAAGTTCGAGTGTCTGAAGAAATTGAATGTTGAAGGCCGCTACAAATTAGCTAAAATTCGAGACCTTGATAAGTCGGAGTATTTGGAAAGTTTAGATATCGACTTGTGCACTTCAATTGGAAGGCTAGACCTTCCAAAATGCAGGAGGCTGAAGAAATTACTAACTATAGGTTGTGAAAACTTAGCCGAAATTGAAGGCCTCGATTGGTCGGAGTATTTGGAAAGTCTAGATATCAATGGGTGCACTTCAATTAAAAGGCTAGACCTTCCAAAATCTGCGAGGCTAAAGATATTATACGTTGGAGACTTCAAAATCTTAGCCAAAATTCAAGGTCTTGATGGGTCGAAGTATTTGGAAAGGCTAAATACCGAAAAGTGCACTTCAATGGAAAGGCTATCCCCTCCATAATCTAGGAGGCCGAAAGAATTACAAGCTAGAGGATGCAAAAACTTAGCTGAAATTGAAGACCTCGATAAGTCAGAGTATTTGGAAAGTCTAGTTATCGAAAGATGCACTTTAATGGAAATGCTATACCTTCTAAAATCCAAGAGGCTGAAAGAATTAAAAGTTGGAGGCTCCAAAAACTTAGCCGAAATTTAAGGTCTCAATAGGTTGGAGCATTTGGAATGGCTAGATATCAAATGGTGCACTAATGGAAAGGCTATACCTTCGAAAATCCAGGAGCTGAAGAAATTTAAAGCTACAGTTAGCCGAAATTCAAGGTCTCGATAGGTCAGAGTATTTGGAAAATCTAGATATCAGAGATTGGACTTCAATTGAAAGGCTAGACCTTCCAAAATTTGGGAGGCTGAAGGAATTAGATGCTAGAGGCTGCAAAAACTTAGCTGAAATTCAAGGTCTTGATAGTTTGGAGTATTTGGAAAGTCTAGATATCTTTAGGTGCACTTCAATTGGAAGGCTAGCCTTCAAAAATCCGAAAGTCTGAATATGTTATATGCTAATTCGTGTAATAAATTAGCTGAAATTCAAGGCCTCGATAGGTTGGAGTCCTTAGAAAGACTAGATATCTCTGGGTGCACTTCAATTGAAAGGCTACTCCTTCCAAAATCTGAGAGTCTGAAGAAATTACAAGCTAGAGACTGCGATAACTTGGTTGAAATTCGAGGCCTCGATAGGTTAGAGTTTTTGGAAGAATCAAATATCATTGGATGCAAATCGCTCAAAACAATTCCAAAATCATCTAGAACGCGGATTTATCGATATTATGAGATTACATATGGCAAAACAAGAGGACTAAGATCATACTATATGGACGACTCATATGAGGAATATATTGGAAGGATCTACATTTTCTAATGAAGGTACATAAAATAGGTAATCGACTTATGCTCTTTTGAGATTTACTGCCCAATTTTCATTTGTATTTTCTGCTTGCAATATCTTTCAAGATTTATGGTCTTGTCATTATTATTTCCTGGTTGATAGTGTCACCATCGTTTTCTTACTTGCATTCAAGGAATCCAAGGGAGATGTTCATGGAAGTTAATGTGTGCAAAATGGTTCTGCCTGTCATGTCAGTAGCGGAAATAGATGATAAGGCTTTCTAAGCACATCATTTGTCATTAGTTTTCAAGTAAGTTCCTTCATCCTATGTAGGAAAATAGAGATTCTCGACATTGAATCCTGGAAGTACCGAAAGACTGATGTGTATAGGGTTTTGATAGCATGCCAAAGGTCATCGTATAGGTAGAAAAAAATGCTAAATGAAGGACCCTATATGGTGGTCCTTCTAATGTTAGGTTTTAGTTTGCTCTATGCTCATCATGTAGTTCATGACTGTATATTTCTAAGGTACACTTGAGAGTGAATTTCAATGCAAAAGGAGTATGTTGATAGGGCATCCCTTACTATGCATATGCTACTGACTTGGGATAAAATTTGTATGACCATTGAGTTTCATGCATTTTATCTCACATAATTGTCTATGTTAGTAGATTTAGATAATCATCTCAATCTAGAAATGCCAAATGCAAGCACAAACTCTTCTCCTAGTGGTGTGGCTGTGAGTGAACTAGCAAACAAGGTGGAAGCAAAAGCATCATGAATTATTTGGATCGATTGAGAAAATTGCAATTCAATTTTTTTTGGCTATGGATCTATGTTCATTTGGTTTGAGCCCGGGGTATACCTACTCCAAGGCTTCCAAAGAATGCATCTCGATGTTTGTAGAGTTGGTAAAGCCATATGTTGTGTACCTAAACTATTGAGCCAGACAAGACATTAACTAGAATGTCCTTTGACATAATCGGCTGTAATGTGTAATAATTCCTTATATTGTGCATAAGCTCTCGTTAGTTCATATACGTGCTGAAAAAAAAAAAGGACATGAAGCATTTCCATAAGTTTCTTGAGGAAAATTTTCAATATCCTATATTCCATTTGAAAACTATCTTGCATTAATTCTAATGCATGAATAACACATAATGATAAGGAAAAGAATCATACTATGTCCCACAAAACAACCATCTTGAGTTAAATACACTATATTAATTTGATCAAAGCTTCTGTGTTGATGACGTTAGAAGCCCCATTAGTTGGATCCAAAGAGTTCAAAAAGAATATTGAGTTTGACAAAGCGAGTTCCCGTAAACTTTGGAGTATTATTCGTAGTCTGTTGATGTTAGTTGTTGGATTGATTTCATCTTACTCACTTACAGGATTCAGTTATTATTCCACTAGTTAATGTAAATGTTGAAATACCCAAGAGAGCTTTCGCAAGGCGCTTCTAAAAGAAATGAAATCATAGAAGGATTAGGAGCTCGATGTTTCTTGAGCTTCTCCAAGCCCTGACAATACATCCTTGGAATGGTAAAAGGTTGTTTGCATGTTGTCATCCCATGTTTCCTCTAGTTTTTTTAAGCTCTATCCTTCACAAGCCCTCTTTCAGCTCGCACCCTTGTGATTTGTTCCACACTGGTGCTGCGTTTTTGGCTACTCATGGAGCTTTAGCTATGGAGACTAGCAAAGGACCACTGTGCGTCATGCTTCCGTTTCAGCTCTAGTTTGAAAAACCACTAGCTCTTAGGTTTGGCTCCCAACATTCTTTTACGACCTAATGGCTGGTTGACTCAATTGTTCCGACTCGGTTTTGTGAAGTTTGCTCGATTTCTGATTGGCAAGTGAAGATGACGGAGTGGAATCCGGAGAAGTGTTGGCTGGTGATGGTCACAGAGGACTCAAGGTTGGTGCTTCATCGCTTCAACTGGCGGAGGCTATGAAAAACTCTCCTTGTAATTGCTTTGAAGTGAGAAAGTTGGTTAGCTTAGTATTCCTTGGATACTGCGGAGTATGGTCAGCTTAGTATTGCCTTCATGTACTCCAGCTGCTATTTTGGCAGGCCTTCATTGGGTTGTGCTACCCCTTTGTGTGCTAGAGAATTTTTAATACCATGGTGTAATGGAAGTTGGTCATGCATTAAAGGTCGTAATAATATGCTGTCCTAGTATTGCTTTCATGTGCTCTAACAGTTGAATCATGCTTAATCCAATGTGACCAAATTACTTGCTAAATGATGATATGCACCTGTAAATAACTCCTAGGTTTTGGGTTGGTTCTTCATTTCATGTCATCTTGCTACGGTCTCCATAAATACTTAGAGCACTTCAACTAGATAAGGTTGACTCAAGTTACGGTGATTTGCTGGTGGTCAATTGTGGCTTTTGTGGGTCCAGCATTATTTTAATTATCCGCATGGTAACGAGGGTTAAAATTGACGGGTTGATTGTTGTTTCTCATTGGATTGGAAGGTTCTCACTTTTTGAAGGATCAATTGTAATTTCTTGCACTTTTTTGCCTTTGATGTATTCTGCCAGGTCAAGTCAGCAAGATTTCTTACACGCATTGTTATGCTAGAGAATTACTGCAACATGGAGGATTTGGGGATAGTGAATATCTGCAAAGGACACTTCTGAGGAATTTCAACATATGGAACATTGGTATTGACAAAAGAATTAGAAACGTGAAATGTACTAGAATCTTGTTAGTGCATAGAAGTTCTTACCTGAATGTGTCGTTAATTGCTCTTTCATGGTAGATTCTTCTTATTAATGCTATATTAGTTTTCCATGCATAGGTGTTCTTACACATGCCACCTCTATGGGAGAAATAAGAATTATGGGACAAAACATTGATGTTATCTATTGGTTGAAGTAATTGCCTTTTTCCCCCTTTCAAGTCTAGTCCTCATGGCTGATATGTGTACCAAATGTGAAATTCTTGATCTCTTTGTATGCATAACAGGAGATTGAATGTGATTACCAGGGTTCTAAATTGGTTTGTGTTAACATCACAATCCTTTACTTAAGAGCTTGTGCTTTTGCGTTACCTACATCTGTTTTAGCATCCACCAGATACCTTCCCATTTTCGTGTCCTTCCATGAGGTATATACCTTTAATATGAAATTATGATTTTCTCCGGAGATCTAGATGTGCAAAGTACAAACTGCTTTTTCTTGCTAATTTTTCTCTATATGACTTTGCAGGATGCCTCTGACTTTGCTTCATCTAATTGAACCCGTGAAATTGGATTTACAAATTATATCTATTTCCAAATAGTCTTTTTTAGATGTTACAAATGGTATAACGGTGGTAAGGTGATTTAAAAATAATTCAAGCTATGTGAAGCATCATATTAGATCTTGTTGTGCATCCCTCTTGGTTACTATAGTGTGGATTTGGCTCTATAAAAGGTGAAAGTTAGGTATATCATATGTTAAATCCCTTATTTGCAGATGTAGCTAATATATTACGTTGGAAACAGGAACTTCAAATTGTTATGCTACTAAATAAGATAAATGATGCTTGTGAAACTTGGGAGATGCCTAGATGATGATCTTGCAGACCAGTGACCTTCCATTTATGCATATTTCAACAACCTATTGTGCAGTTAATTGGGAGTTAGACCAATTGAAGGTAACTTGTGGATCCAGAACTTTCGTAATGATTCCTTACTAGTGAGAAGTATAGGATGCTCTTGAGTTCTATTTGTTCCTATACATGTCAATTCCCTATTTAAGACATTGATGGGAAAAGGAAAAAAAACTAGGATATTCTGCTTTTCTTTCAAGTCTAGTTTCACAGCAAAAACAGTAGTGGTCAACAACTGGTGGTATTGACCCTGTCAAACCAGTAAGCATGTGTATTTGTCAATTGGTAACCCAGCAAGCTTGTTAACTAGTTTGGATCAGTTCTAGGCCTTCCAAAAACTTTAAGGAAGAGTGTTGAAGTTGGGTTGGGGTTTGGAACTCCAACCTCTTGTTAACTAAAAGGCATGCCAACCATCTGCTTCGGTGTCTTCTTGCTTCATTTTGTGGTGGATTACTTATTTGTTGACTGTATTGGCTTAGTCTATTAAAAATTTGAATGATTCTATCGAGGACACGAATCCTATCTTTTGTGCTCAAGCAGCTTTGCCAAGTGACCTGGGCTTCTTTTGTTTTGGACATGTGTATTCTATTTGACAACGTTACATGCAATTGGCTCAACTGGTCGAACTGTTAGAGCATGGGCCTACCAGTTTGACTGGTTGAACCACTAGTCTAGTTTTAAAAATGTTTATTCTTTTGTTCTTTCAATTATGTATCTGCTCTCCTCATTAGCACGAGGAGTAGCAGCTTAGTTTTCCCTCCATATGCATATACATCCTATTTCACGCTTGCAATTTTAATGGATGTCATACTTTCTGCCTTAACATAACTGCAAAAGAAGTGTTGACAGTTGGAGCCTTGTACTTGAATATATGTTAAGGAATGTGCATTTGATGACCCTAATGGGCTAGTAGTGCCACTTTTGCTTCTATTTTGTGAGAACACTTTTGCTTGGTTGTCTCATTCTTACTTCTAGAACACTAACCCAGTGAAATTACACATCTTGGACTCTATCTTACACCTAGAGATGGAGCATGAGAAGATTTGCTGCATTCCCCATACTGTAGTTCCTCCTTGTTAGTGGTAAAAAAAATTTACACCACCATATATTCTAGCTAAGGATCAACTCATTGCAATGCCATCAATTGTATACTCTGAAAACTATTTTCCTTGAGCTTCTTACCGTGTCCATTTGCAATTTGGATTATTGGAAACTTATTGTTGCTCATGGTCTTTCATTTATGTATCATTGTTTGATAAGCTTGCCAGTATTAGTAACAAATTTACTTCATTCACTAGGTGGAGCTGAATTATCCTATCCATGCTCCTCACTAAATTTCCACTTTTACAACCTACTCTTAAGTTTAAATACGACTGGCATAGGTACATTGTGCCTCTCTAATGGACAATTTCATGTTTGTTCCGAATGGTTGAAAATGTGCAAATTTATGCTCCAAAGAATATATATATATTTCATTTGAAGAAGAAAATACTTAAGTATTAGGTTTTCCTGTAAATTTTGGATCAATTGGGAGGTCACGGTGCGAAAAAGATGAATCTTCGTGGCCAAACAAATACAGCAAAAATGATTATCTTCTTATGGTAGGTTCATTGCAGTCTGAGTTACTGACTAAGAACTAGTACATACATGTTCATGATGATAGATACTATCAGGGTCTTTAGTATAGAAAGATACTGTGGAGCATTTATGGTTCACATGCATTCATCTTCAGGTACACAAGTATTGCTTCCACCTATGTTTTAGCGCGATGCAAGTATTGCACTTATTACTTTTACCCAACAGAGGTATCAAAACATCACATTAGTCATGGCCATATTATAGGAGCATTGGAGTGAAGTCTAGTTGAATTATTTATTCAAGGCTACAGCTAGTAGTGCTGTGGCTTGTGTTTTGGCTGCAAGAAAGCTGGCCCTGGTCTACATACTTGGACGAGGATGAAGATGAAATCTCAGATTTAGAACAAACGTCTATTGTGGGTGGACCTCTAATGCTAGGATAGTCTCTCCTGGTAATTGCTTCGAATTGAGAAAGCTCTCTCTTTTTTCTATTTAGTGTGTGAAGTGCTTGAATGTCTTCATTGAGAACATGATGTTGAACTGAGGAGTTGGCGTTTTACAGAAAAAAAACCTAGTGTGAGTGAAGGTGATCTGAGTGCAAATGTAGATTTTGTTATAGTTTATGTGGTGGTGATTGTACTTGATATTGCGATTATATTATGGTTGTTTATGTGCACTAATATTTGTTTCATTGGCATCTAACTTAGTTTGGTCATAAGGAATGTGACATCCTGGATTTTTGACTCTGCTTTCAATTCAATAAATTGGGCATTTAATCGACGCGTCTATAGAGCTATTCTCAGAGCTGATCACTCGTGAGATAACTAGACTACGTATGGAAGCTATTAAGGAATTTAAACGCAAATAGATTTGAGAATTCGATTAGAAATTGGCTGTTCGATTGTGTTCATCTGCCGAGATCATTACAGCACAGATGTAAATTGATTAGAGATCAGAGATAGGTTGGTTCAACCAAGATGAGTGGTTAAACGTGGGTGATCCCATTAAATTGCAAAATTCTTATCAATTGACACTAGTTTGATTTTTTAATCGTTTTGGTACCCTGTGTCCGTATTTGAAATCTCGAGATTTTCACGACAACCGGGGAGTCGCCAATGTGTCAAGTGGGTTCATTGTGGCTCGAAGAAAATTGACCACGGGTCATTTGCACTAAAAATTTTTGAAAGCTACCTAATAGCTTAGGTCACGCTAAAAACGTGTCAGATTGAAATTAGTCGTGAATTTGAATATGATTTTAGAAATTGAAGGTTCTGTCACATCACAATAAATTTTAGGAATGTTAACTCAGTTTCATAAAAATTTTCTACAACTCGAGACTTTTTGGGAAAAAGTCGTCCTAAGGCCATTTTTGCCTAGAAAAAGTCATGGACCATTTTTTATCGCAAATTTGGGAAGCAAGTGATATCAAATGATGAGGAAAAATACCAATTAGATCGTCAAGGTGTCGGATGATTTTATTGAAGCCAAGTGGTGTTGAATAAGGAAGAATTGATGGCCAATTGAGAGGAAACCAAAGGAAACTCGTATGCCCCCTGACCTAGCCCATTTTGGACCATTTCAAATATCCTAAGAAGAACCTTGTTGGCTGAATTTGAGCCATGGAAGATAGCCTTGGCTGTGGTTGAGTCAAGGGGACAAATTGGTGGAATAACAAGGCAAGTGGCCCCTATTGTTGGCTCATCTCTTCCCTCTCTCTCAGCTGGCCGGTCCATACCCATTTCCCCTCCTCCTTGTTGAGTTCGAACACCACCAGTAGCCAAAGGGACCACCAGAGCAGCCATGCCACTACCAGACCGCACACCGTCACCGTACGCCATCCCGCGCATCGCTGTTGCCCCGCGCTTGCCTGTGCGTGCTTGTAGCTTCAGCTGAGTCTTCGCCTTTGTCCGTGCATCCCAGCAGCTATCCTAGCTCATGTCGAAGTCGTTTGGCCCGCCTTCGACCTCCGTGAGTCCCCGTTTAGGCTTGGTTTAACCCTTTAAATCTTTCTCGGTCCATTCCCGCCTAAACTGAGCCATCCTCTTGCCTTTGCAGCCACCGAACAGCCAAGAACTGAGAGGAAAATAATGGGTTTTTCAGCAGCTTTGTGATCCGTTTTGAGGATGTTCCGGGCCTCAAAAGTTTGGCCCGCTTTGGAAAAAGTCGGTCCTTGTTGCATTCCCAATGTTTTGAACTGGACGGATCGCGAATCAAGTGAGTTTAACTCATTAATCCTCGCTTAGTATGTTAATTGTGCTTAGGAGTTGATTAGTTTAGGCTAGGATGGATTAGGTAGTCAGATTAGATTAGCTTAGTGAATTTAATTAATTGCCGATGCATGTTAGGTGGTTAGTTAGTGTATTTAGCGATTATACACATTTTAATATTTATTTAATGAACCTTGAAATTTTTCCAGGTCCGTTTCGGCGTCTAATTAGGCATTATAGGCCTAAGTTGGATTTATTGACATTTATTTAATATTTTATGTAATTATTTAATTATTTAATTATTTTCTGAAAATTAGGCTGGGATAACCGACGACTGGAATTTTATGCCGGTTATTGTGATGCAGTCTGTTTATTTATTTGAACTTTAATTTGTACTGAATTGATTTAATTGTGATTTTAGGATTTTATTCCTAAATTAATTAATTTTGGTAATTAATTGGAAAGTTACCAAGCGTCGGTCTACAACGCTAAAAATCAATTTTGGGACTGTTGAAAATAGTGGGAGGTTTAAAGTGAAAACCTTGTATTTTGGCTAAGGCCAGCCGTGTACCCACACACGTGTATTTTTATCAAGTATGATAAAAATGGTAAATTAATTGTGTTTTCAGAACAAAAATACTATAACAACTCAATGATTCGTATGTCATATGGATAATGGATGTTATACTATTATAGCTTGATGACTCTCTTGTCATCTTGAGAAATAATTGCATGTATACCGGCTCAGTGACTCTATATGTCATCTTGGGATAGGACGGTATGATTTAACAGCTCGATGACTCTCATGTCATCTTGAGAAGGAATTGCTTGTATATCGACTCGGTGACTATATGTCATCTTGGAGAAATGACGATATGATTAACCTTTTCAGTCGGGTTTTAGGGGGTGAACTTGCTGAAAAGTTGTCTCACCCCGTTGTGGGCTTAACCTTTTCAGGTCCTTAGATGGCGGTCTCTCTGGTTCGTTTTGGACAGCCTTGAGGGATTACGGAGTGGAGTATAGACATCCCTATCCCCGGGAGTCGCTAGGTTCATGAGCTTGTTGTGACCACTATTTGGGTCAATAAGGGCCTACCTCAAAGGGTACCTCATCGATTCAGGGCGTGGTTTCACCATGGGCTCAATGGGTATAGGGAAGGTCCCCTTCAAGGTTTTGATATCCCCGCCGTTGCGGTCAACGCCGCTCCAGGTAAGGGTGCAGCTAACCCTCCTGATAGGGTTGTGGAGGACCTGAAGCACCCGGAGCCTGTGGAGGTGGAGTCCGAAGGATCGACGAATGTGTTCGACTAGTAGGTTGTAGGACAACTTGTTTTTGAAAGCTGATCTTTTTGTAGACAAACTAATTTGTTTATAAAAGTGTTTTGTGAAAATTTGTATCCTGCTTTTCTATCCCATATCTGTGTTGTCTGGGGATTATTTATTTGCTTTCGCGTGTGCATTAAAATAAATGGGTCGGCGACACATCCTAAGATGTCGCATTCTTTATCGACCACCAAGGGATGTGCACGCGCTCGAGGTTCGGGGCGTGACAACGTTTGTGCATCTCCGACTCGTAGTCGACTCTCGGTTGTCATAAAAATCATAAAGTTTCAATCACGAGCACCAAGTATAAAATCGATAGAAAACCGGCTTAGTGCCATTCGACGCGAATTTCGTAATCATGCATAATCACCCGCGATTCAATTACATGATTCCATCTAATCGACCTTTATCCGATCACATTTCAATTATAATGGTGTTGTATTGACCCTTGTCAATTATCACGATCGAGCAATCGATTTCCGATTGAATTCTCAAGTCTGCCGTGTTTATATCTCTGAACGACTTCACATAATAGGTTAATTAAAGACACCATAAATTTACATGATTCGGTCCGAATGTCAGTACTTATATCTACTGAGAGAGCCGGCAGCAAATAATCCACTATAATCGGACAATTAGAGTTTACAATCGTTCACACACTCAAGTGTTTCTCGCACCTAAATTTAACCACAAACCCAAAGTATTTATAAATAAACAACTTACTTGGACATAAACTCACGGCACAAAATTACCGCACGTTCAAGCTCGAAACAAAGACGCTCTACGTATCTCGCATTCTTAATCAAAGCTTCACACAGCTTCAAGGACTTGCGGCTTCAAAATCCTCGCAGATCGTGGATGTGCGGCTGCATAGGTTTTTGAGCAGCTCCATGCACACACAAAGGACTTTCTTCTATGGAGGGCTCACCTTCTACGTAAAGTTTCGGTCGGTACACATACACACGAAAAAGGAAACTAGTATTCTTTCTTATATAAATATGCCTAGAGTCAAACTTTGACTTTGGGCCCCACACTTGTTGATTCCTTCTTCGGTGACATCTGGGACGCTGCAGGTAAGCTGAAGAACCCCTTCTTTTTTTCTTCCTTTTTGTTTTTTTCTCTTATTTCCTCTTTTGTCTTTTTTTGCACATCCAAAAGAGAAAGTCCAAGAAAGGAAATTGTTACTTCTTTCTTCATCCAATTTCCAATCATTCGAAGAAAAAAAAACTTTATCGACAAATTCAGTTTAACAAATCGTTATCCGAATTCAAATTCGAGACATTAATTTAACAGATATTACTATTAGAGCCCAGGGGAAGTTAGACTTATTTATATTGCCAAATTCCACCCATTGAACTCAATGTAGTTACTGAAACTCTTCTTTCCTGTGTTATATTTATGGTCAACAAGCAAAGGATGAGATTGAAAACTCAGACCTTTGAAGAAAATGAGGAGAAATTGGGGGGTGCTTGGATGACAGTGAATCGATTCTACATGAATCTAATCTATGATGCTTAACCATAGTTATGAGAGCCTCTGTTCTTAATCATTTGTTTAGTACTTAGATGTCATAATTTATTATTTTATATTATTATTATTTTTTATCATATCTTTGGATCACGATTTTTTATATACCACCTCTTTTTTGGTAGACCAATGCTGAGGATGTCAACTCCTAGTATTGAAATAGGTCTTACTAAGTTGCATGCTAGATAGATTTGTATTAGGTGTTTGAGACCTACTTACACATTATACTCACATTTTTCCTCTTTAAATCAGTTTTGTATACTACTCTTAGTCCATAGTATTTCTCTTTTTTTTTGGTAGTGTGTTGGTAGCTCTTTGGATCCAACGTTTCCCTTGAACTTTTTTTTATCTTGACTTTCAGTAGTCGTGGCACCCTTTTGTCACGATGAAATTACTTGCAAAAAAGTGACATGTTGATGTTGGTACTTGAAACTATATGATGAGATAACATGTGTTGGAATAAAGGGTAATTGGAATAACCTAAAATCCTCAAAAAAAAAGTGTGAAGTTCCTCTTTATATATTATGTAGTTCACCTGTAGGGCACCTAGGGTTGCAACCCACATACAAAAGGAGCCCAAAAAACTAAAGCCGTATACAAAACAACTCTCAAAACCAAAAGGGAGCTCAAATACTAGATCAATCATTGACTAATCAACCGGGGCATTTACATCCATAAGCAAGTTTGCACTCTGACAAAAGTGTGTGACTTTAAGCCAAATTTCAATAAAATAAAATAGGAGATTTCTCTCCATCAAAAGCTGTCATACCCCAAATCCCAGGTACACGCACATCCCTCAGCGATCGATCTAAAAGTGCGACGTCTCAGGACGCGTCGCTGACTCGTTCTTTTTATCTTTTGATTAAGCACATGTGGAAGCAAATTAAATAAACACCTAGCCATCGATCAAACATAAGGATAGTAAAACATGCTAGTAAATTTCTTTTCACAAACTACACTTTATATACATATCAGAATAACCCTATGAGTTCATATTTACTAGTCTATAAAAAACAAACGCCTATGCGACTGACTAACAAAAAGGGTCGAGGTTGGGCTTAACTTCCATCTGTCTTAATAACCAAGCCTAGGTTCCAGTAAGATGTTGGGTAGGTCATCAATAGAACATGGCTCCTCGGCCCTACTAGCTCGGTATTTGGATCTACCACGACATCTTTCGGGACGTCTATATCCATGGGGTCAGTGTCCTGCTCAACCCCATTCCCTACACACGGGCCATCAAAACCATGCATAGGACCCTCCCAATCACAATTCGAATTCGTAAAATACCAAGCCTGAAAACGGTGGGGCACGTCGTAGCCCAAACCCTCGTTGACCCACACCGTAGTCACAACCCGCTCACGGAACCGATTGGTCCCGGGGATAGGATAGAAGGTATTAATTATTTCCATATCCCACGGAAGTCCAAATCATACCGGACGCACCTCCATACTAAGGACTTGAAAAGGGTTAACCACGACGAGGTGAGATAAATCTCAATGAGTCAAAACCCTAAACCCTAGTTAGGACGTAAATTCGTCTTGAAGGCAATCCTAAGCACGCACCGAACAAAACTCACCTCGCCTTGTTGTATACCTACATGTTAGCTCAACACATATGCTATTATCAATGCAGCAAGCGTAATTTAATAACTGGAACACATGTTTAACTTTTCAAACATTCACATGGGTCCCGATTATAAGATAAAATCATTGACATGTCCCATACCGTGCCACACAATTTTGTCCCATAATCAGGTGCAATAATCACAACCATTTAGGCATGTTCCAGCAATTACAACCCAACGGCGACGGCTAACTCGGTAGTCGGCGGTCATCCGGTGTAACCGGGCATCGTCCCACTTCGTCGAGCACGGCATCATCCCGCGTATTCATACGCATCAGGACGGCATTTCGATAAGGAGCATCGGCCCAGCCTCTATCGCGACTGACATCCATTGACGTTGGCATTCAAACTTAATCGGGCATCATCCCGCATATTCATACACATCAGGACAGATTCATTACCCTGCATATTCATACGCATCAGGGCATTTAGGTGATCACACGAGCACACCATCAATCAAACCAATTTTTATCTTCCGTCAATTAACCCAAAACACCAAAATCCTTTTTCAAATAAGAAACCTTGCAACTCCTTTTTTTTTCTTTAAAACTTTCGAAGATAAATTCATATGGGGTCACGTATTTGAAATCAACCCGCCAAACTTTACATGCATCTAATTTGAAACCTCACAGTTCTATCGAGCACATAAAACTTGGCGTCTAAACCTAACACCATATATCTTTTCTAATCTTTATCCAACCACCCTTTTTGAAAACAACCCTTTGTAAGCCCCCCTTTTTTTTGTTCAAAACGTTTAGAAATAAATTTGTAGGTGCTCACGTACTCAAAATTAATCTGTAAAACTTTGCACGCACCTAGTTTAAAACCTCAAATAAGTTTTGGTATCCAAACCCAACACCTCATTGTTTTTTCTAATTAATTGCCCATAAGGCCACCTTTTGCAACCATAATAAACAATCATCGTGGAACAACCACTCTCATAACATCACACATGAGTTCTCAGCATGCCAACAATCAACCAAATCATAAAATATACATTTTCTAGCAAGCAAAACACCAAGAGCAACTACAAACCACAACTGGCCCTTATTGGCAGAAACTCGGACCACTCGAACGTCTCCAAAATTAATTCCAAAAATATAACTAAACGAGTTTAGAAAATTCTCAAATTTGAATATGTTATAAAGGACACTTAAAAAAACATTTTTTATGAAGGCATCATGACCCAAATATTCCTAGATTAAGAGAAGTAAATCACTCAAATTGGAGACGCGAACCCCTGGAGTGCCATAACTTGATAGAAAGGGACACTTAAATGCCATAACTTACGAAATGTACACTGAAGTGCCAAAATCAGAGTAAAATGGATCATTTGAGTGCCAATTCGGTCAAAATCCGGTCAAATTGCATACGTGGCATTTTTCCGACGAAATAGTGTAAAACGACGTCGTTTTGCACGCTAATGTGGCCAAATAATGCAAAACCGGCATCATTTTGGGCTGGCGTGGTAAAAAAATAATATAAAAATTAATTAAATTAAATTTAAAATTAATTTTAGTTAAAATATTTAAAAATAATAATTTTAAAATTAAAAATTTTAAAAATTTAGAAAAGGGGGGTGGAGGCAGCCATCGCCACCACTCCCCGCCGTCGCTGAGAAGGGCCGATGTCGGAGGAGGGAGGGTTTGTTGGGGTCCTCGGGCCCTAGCGAGGGGCTAATGACCTTGGCCGACCGGCGGTGAGGGCTTGCGAGCTCTCGCCCAAATTCGGTGAGGGTCGGCGGCCCTCACTTGGCCAGGCCAAGGGCCGTTGCCCACCAGCCACTAACCCTCGCCGGATCTGGGCGAGGGCTGCAAGCCCTCGCCACTCGCCACAGATCTGGGAGAGGGTCGGCAGCTCTTGCCTAGTTGGGCCAAGGGCCGCCACTTGCTAGGGGTCGCCTCGGTCGGTGGCAGCCCTTGGCCTGGCCCGATGAGGGCCGCTAACTCTTGCCCGATCTGGGTGAGGGCTGCAACCTCGCCCCGATTTGGGGCAAGGGCTCATGAGCCCTCCCGCTATCTCCTCACCATTAGCCTAAAATGACACCGTTTTTGCATTATTTTGTCACGTCAGCGTGCAAAACGATATCGTTTAAAATATTAGAGTTTTTTTGCCCGCTTCAATCTTAGCATATATGCCCCCATAATTGCAAGAGTCAGTTTTTGTACCAAATAATCATATCTACTCTTTTTACCTGCCAATATTATTGTTAGAGCCTAGGGGAAGTTAGACTTATTTATATTACCAAATTCCGCTCATTGAACTCAATGTAGTGAAACTCTTCTTTCCTGTGTTATATTTACTATCAACAAGCTAAGGCTAAGATTGAAAGCTCAGTTAGCTGAAGAAAATGCTCAGAAAACTAACTGGTGGGTGCTCGGATGATAGTGAATCGAGCCTAGATGGATTTAATCTGTGATGCTTAACCATGGTTATGAGAGCCTTTGTTCGCAATCATTTGTTTGGTACTTAGATGTGAGAATTGATTATTTTATATTATTATTTTTTATCATATCTTTAGATCACGATTTTTTATATACCACCTCTTTTTTGGCAAAATAATGCTGAGGATGTTAAGCCCTAGTATTAAAATTGGTTTTACCAAGTTGCATGCCAAATAGATTCGTGTTAGATGTTTGTGACCTACTTACGCATTATACTCGCATTTTTCCTCTTCAAATCAGTTTTGTATACTACTCTTAGTCCTTAATATTGCTCCTTTCTTGGTAGTGTGTTGGTAGCTCTTCGGACCAAAGTTTCTCTTGAACTTTTTCGATCTTGACTTTTGGTAGTAGCGGCACCTTTTTGTCACAATGATTTTATTTGCAGAAGGAATTACGATTGTGAGTTAATAGTGTTTTTTCCCACGTGGATGATGGTTATACTGATTAGTACAAAATCATCTATGAGATGTTGATGTTGGTACTTGAAACTATATGATTAGATAACAAGTGTTGGAATAAAGGGTAATTGGAATGCCAGATAAATCATTGACTAATCAACCAAGGTATTTACATCCATATGCAAGTTTGCACTATACCAAAAGTGTGCAACTTCAAGCCAAATTTCAATAAAATAGAATGGTTCATTTCTCTTCATCAGAAGCTCTCTTGTTCCACTCCTTCCAAATCAGCCAAAAGACATGGTAATTGAGTTAATCCTACTTGTTATGCTGTAAACAAATGCCCTGCCATGCCCAAAGTTCTTGCTTAATAAAACCTCTAAGAACCGAAGATAACATGGTGCAAGCATAGGAAACTGTCCAAACCATTCTCGTCCAGGAACAATGAAGGAGAGATGCCACATGGACTCTGCCTCCTTTTGTTGAGGAAATACCTGATAACCAGTAGCTTGCCACATTTCTTAGGTAAGGATTTGTTCCCTGGTTTTGCTTCCCTAGCAAAAAAAGAAACTCTAATTGGAATTCTCACTTTCCAAATCGATTTTGAGGAAAATTTGTTCTACCACGAATCTCCCAATTGAGTAGCTTGTAGTAAGACTTTACAGAAAAGATTCCATCTCTTCAGTTGTTCCACACAAAAGCATCCTTAAAAGATTCCATCTCTTCAGTTGTTCCACACAAAAAATTTCATCAATTTCCAAATCGATTTCTGGGAGATGCCGGGATAATGATCTTGTAGGCCAGTGACCTTCCATTAATGCATATTGCAGGAACCACTTGTGCTAACAACTGGGATTTGCACCTGTTGAAGGTAACTCATGGATCTGGAGATTGCATATTGATTTCTTACTCCCGATATCTAGGGTGTGCATGACAAAATTTTTGGAA
Source organism: Eucalyptus lansdowneana (assembly GCA_017140395.1). Taxonomy (NCBI): domain Eukaryota; kingdom Viridiplantae; phylum Streptophyta; class Magnoliopsida; order Myrtales; family Myrtaceae; genus Eucalyptus; species Eucalyptus lansdowneana. The sequence continues at coordinate 41,318,857 of CM029487.1, read as the reverse complement.
TAGAAATTAATTTCTAGCTAGAAATTGAGAAATTAAAAATTTTAGCTTCGATTTCTTCTTCAAATCTATTTCTAGAATGGAAATCTGTTCCAGAAATAGAAAAATCAAATTATGTTACTAAACGGATTGCTCCACACTTGTTCCGGGGAACAGAAAAACAGAGAAATAAAGAAGTATAAATTTTATCATGCTCGCCCCTAGAGTTCTATTCTGATCATGTCAATTCACTATTTAAGACATTGATGGAAAAAGGAAAAAACTAGCATATTATGCTTTTCTATTGACTCCTGTTCTTTTCGGAGTTTTAAGAAGTGGCTCTGGTTGGATGGAACCAGACCTGTCCAGTTTGGTTTCCTAGAAGAAATAGTATTGGTCAAGAACTAGTGGTATTGACCCTGTTCAACCGGTAACAGGGTCTACCTGTCAGCTAGTATCCAACAATCCTCTCAACTAACCTAGACCAGGTCTGGGCCTTAACAAAGTAGTATTGGAAGTGGGTTGGGGTTTGAAACTCCATCCTCTTGTAATCAACAAGCATGCCAACCATTTGCTCCTTTGTCTTCTTTCTTCAATTTGTGGTGGATAGTTTATTTATTGACCGTTTTGGCCCAATCTATTAGAAAATTGAATAGGATGCTATTAAGATGACATTAAGCATGAGTAATCTATTCAAATGCTACAGTGTTTGCCGACTCACTAGGCTTCTTTTGTTCTAAACATGTCTAATCTAATTTATGCATCGTGTTCAATCGGATGACATCACATGCAATCAGTTCAAGCAGTCAAGCCGGTAGAGCATAGTGCAACTAGTTTGTCCAATTAAACAAATATTCCAGCTTTAAAAACACTTGTTCTTTTGTCGTTTCTATTTATTATTTTTTTGCTCTCCTCATCAGCATAAGTAGCAGTAGCTTTGTTTTTCCTCTTATGTGCATAATTCATATACATGCTATTACATGCTTATGATTTTGAACGATGTTTTACTTTCTGCCTTACCGTTACTGCAAAAGTTCCAACATATCTTGACAGCTAGAGTCTTGTACTTGTATGTAGGCTAAGAAATGTGCATTTGATGGCCCTAATGGGTTAGTTATGCCATTTTTGCTTCTATTTTGTGTGGACATTTGCATGGTTATAGTGTTCTCATGTTTAAAACACTAACCCAATGAAACTACACATCTAGGACCCTATATTAAACTTGGAGACAGAGAATGAGAAGCTTCATAGCATTCCCCATGCTGTAGTTCCTCCCTTGTCAGTTAGTGGTAAGAACATTTTGACGCTGTCATACTATCGGGCTAAGAATCAATTCATTGTGATGCCATCAATTGTATAGTTTTGAAGATTTTATTCTTTGAGCTTCTTACCATGTCCATTTGCAGTTGTAGATGTCTGGAAACTTATTGCTGCCCTACTCTTTCCTTTGTGTATCAATGTTTGATAAACTTGCCAGTGTCAGTAACAGTTTGTCTTGTTGCCTGGGTAGTGGAATTGAATTAATCCTGTCCATGCTCCCTACTACATTTCCACTGAGAACCTACTCGTAAGTTTAAATGTGACTGGCATAGGTACATTGTACCTATTTAATAGACCACTTCATGTTTGTTCCTGCAGATTGAAGAAGTGCAAAAGCATGCTCCAAAGAAGAATATTTTTCTGTTGAAGAAGTAAAATGCTGAAGTATTAGGTTTCCCCTTAAATCAATTGAGAGGACAAAGTGTGAAAAGGATGAATCTATAATTGCCAGTCAAATACAGAAAGAATAATCTCTCTCTTATGGTTGGTGCATAACAGTCTGAGTTACGAACTGAGAACCACTATCTACAAGTTCATGATGATAGATACTATCATGGTATCTAGTATAGCAAGATACTATAGAGCATTCATAGTTATATGCATGCCATAGCCTCTTTAGGCACACAAGGTTTGCTTCCCGCCTGTGTTTTAGCATAATTCATGTGTTGTACTTTTACATTTACCCAACAAAGGTATCTGAACATCACGTTAGTTATGGCCATATATCTAAGGAACACTGGACTGAAATCAAGTTGACTTTTTTTTTGGCAACAGCAATTAGAGGTGTGGCTTGTGTTTTAGCTGCAAGAAAGCAGGCCCTAATCTGCATACTGGACGAGTATGAAGAAGAATCTATGATTTAGAATGACTGTTTGTTCAAGAGTTTGTGATGGTTATACTCGAGTTGCTACTGTGGGTGGGCCTCTAATACTTGAAGCTGCAAACATCGGTGTGAGAAGCAATGCATGTGGGCTTTCTGACTGAAGCTTTTTGACTCCACCCTTCTTCTCGAGAAGTCCTAACCTATACCTGCCATGTGCCTCTTCTGCTAGGTGGGCATTTGTTGAAGGAAAAAGTGGAGTAAAAGGTAACAATTTATCTATTGATTTGGATAGAATTGACCGAAAGATGGCGAGTCATGGCTTCTATCCGATGGTAACCGCCTTCATGGTATTGCTGTAAGCTTTGAGACCTGCTTGATAGTGCCAAGCTTTTGCTTCATCTGTATATGTTCATTATTTTCATGTGTAAGAAAACCAAATATTTGGTTGGGATTATCTATACTTCGGGTTCAGTGGTTCGGGCAGTGTGCTCGGCTAACGAACTCTACATTTGAATATTGAAATATCTCTCTCGAGATTGACTCACTCCTCCACAAGTCATTGTTAAGTGATGCATCCGATCCGATGTACAAAATACATTCCTATGTGGAACATGACTAGCCAGATATATGATTTTAAGGTGGCAATAAAGAACATAGGCTATATTCCAAACTTAGAGATTTGGAATCCTCAAATAAATGGTGGGTTTAAGGTCATGAGATTATGTCTGCAATATCGTTAATGGATTTCGTACCCTTAATAAGGAGTATCATGTAGCCTTTTAACTTAATGATGTACCAACGTTAAGGAATCTAAAATTGTTTAATTGTATTATTCTTTCTTTTGGAATTATTGCCAATCTCGAGGAAAGAGTGCGTATGAATGTAACATGTGCACACGAGATATTTATTTTCTTATGTTTATTATCTGTCATAATGATAGCTTTTTGTGAACTTTTGCTGAGTTTACTCTAAAATTAAATCCTCTTTTATTTATTGCCTTCCAAATATTCTCGTTTTCAATGTATTCTTCCCCTCTCTTCCCAGAAAATAATATATATTTTTACTTGATGTAAGTGCAGAAACACTGATGTCAAACATTAATAAGAAGATGAGATAATAATATTACCAACAAAACAAATGATTGTTATGAGGTCCACTGTCGGTGCAAACCTCATGTAAATTTTTAATTCCATGAGCCATTTTACACAAGCTGGTCTTGGAGAAATTGCAATTAAAAGTTTTTGAGGATGGAGAAAACAAGAGAAGGCTAGTAAAACAAATATTACTAGAGAAAATGGGGAGAAGCTTTACTATTGATAGGAATTGTCTAGAAGACAACTTGTCTATCACACCAAACATATTTGGGTAAACCCACTATTTATGGCCGTTTAGAGCTTATAAAATTTACTTTTGCTACTCTATGGCGAATTGGATAAAGTATATTAAATGAGGCTCATTTTGCAAAATTACAATTAATAGAATATATCTTTTCGTGTATAATTAGCATTGGATATTGAATGTTCAGCACATTGAATATCCTTATAGGTCATTATGATACACCAACTCTTAAATCTTTCATGTCCAAATTGATGTTGTATCTCACAAACTAAATCTTGAGAAAATGCAAGTACTTGATGATAGCCTTTTTGCCTTTGTATAGATAATCTCTTAGATTACCGCTTTCGGTAGTGACTTACGGTAACCTAATCCTCTTGTTTGTTCATATCATTTAAAGCTATTTCTCAGCACTTTAATATGCAAGTTCAATTTAAGGATAGTTGGAATAAATGTGACATGAGGCAACAATTTGGGATTTTTAATGGCATCAAACCTAATATCAACCACAATCAAAATAAACAATGTCAGATGGATTATATGCCCTCCTAATATCAAGCAAAAAACCAATCTCAAGGCAAACGATATATGTTTGTTAATGATTGCAAAGGAAAGAGAGAGAGAGAGAGAGAGCATAGTTCATGTATAGACTAGGCCTTCTTCAAAATTCCAAATTGATCGGCGTTGCTCAATTTGAAGGGAAAAAAACACTCAATTTATTGATTTGATTCGTCAATTGACCAGCTCTACTCAGTTTTTCAACATGAGCAAGCCCCGGTCAGTTTTTCAATAGAAGTCCAAAAATTCGCACTACTGGAAGCCAAGACTCAGTCCAGCAATAATAACACTAAATTCGGAGGCTCTCCTTCCAGTTTTTGAAAGGTTTGATGTCATTGGTGCAGTCTTCTTTTGTAAAGATATTCTCTAGCTTCCGAGGATGCTTGGGAAATAAAGTCAGCTTCAAATTTCTTCATAGTTCATTGCAGGTTACAATATAACTTTTATTTTGGTAAAAACTTCAAAATGGTGCTCATTTGACTTCTTATCTTTGCAATTTGAGTAGAGGAACCCCATGCGAAGGACTAGTAGACTTAATAGGAACTAGGATTCAGTACATTCCTCACCCAGGACAGTCTCACTGGGGTTCTTCTTAAGTTGTTTTAACTCTTTGATGCTGCTAGCAAGAGCTCGCTTTTAACAATAGTTAAAGACAACCTAGCTTTTTCAAAAGCAACTCGATAGGGTAGAGACAGCTATGGCAAAGACTCGAAAGATTTCAATTAGCATCTTCCATTACTCTTGACGTTAATGACCATCTTCTCGAGCAGGAGTGCATCGTTTGGTAAAAGCAAGATTAACAACGTGAGCTAACATCCGCCGTCATTGAAAGAACGAGCTAGGAACTAGGCAATCTCCACGCTCTTCAGATGCAGAGCCAAGCACTTGAAGTACTGCAGCAAGCCGAATTCCTTTGCATTGCACATGAGGAATGGCTGGATCAAACATTGACATTTTCCACTTGACTAGAGAATGATTATATGCATTTGAGTTTGATATTCAATATCCCAAGTTGTAAAAGAAATGGCGTGCAAAAAGGGGTGGATTTCACGTGGCAATGTCAAATGACTTGGTCGAGTAATCCGGCCTAGTGTTTGAAGCTTGCGCAGTGATGGCAAATGGCTCAATCGAGCTCAAGCTAGTCCGTCTTCTCGACACTTAAGCAGCCGATTGTAAGATGCCTGATGGTTTTATTAATGATTGGATTAAGGCCCGTCCGCCCATGTTGGGCCTAAAAGCCCGGCCCACAGGAATAGGGCCCGTGGATGGAGGGACATATAAAAGTGATGAGAGAGAGGGAGAACGCACCCTTTGGCATAATTAACGTACGTACGTCTCCCTCTCCCTCACTCTCTCTCCAAAAGAAAAGAAAAACAGTAGCACAAGGCAATGTTTTTTTCTTCCCTTCAAGGCGTCATCGAATCGAACAGGGACAAATTCTCTTCCTCTTATCGGCGTCGATGTCTAATCTGTGGCTAACAAGGTACGCTCGAATCCGTGGTGTGCTTTAGGATCGGTGATACGTGATTTTCCCGGGCTTGTCTTCCCCATTCGTTTTAGGGGTTCGATTTAGTGTCGAATCCGCCTTTTGGGGATCCGTTAATCCCAACATTGGTATCAGAGCCCTAGCTCATATTTTCCCAACCCCTTTCATGTTTTTTGATTGAATTTTCGTGAAAATTTTTGGCCGACATGGATTGGGGCGCAAAATCCCGACACCCGAGCACTGTTCGTCCATTTTTTCGAGTTTCTGTAACTCGAAATCAATTTCTGAAAGCTAGGATGAAAGGACTGGTCGAGACGACTCCGGCGACATGTCGTGCACCACCGGGCGACGCCGCACGCGCCCACACGCACGGCCAGAAGCCGCTGCACGTGGGCGCCACGCACCGGTCGGCGAACCGACGCGTGCTGACGTCAGCATGACGTCACCCAACGGTCGGTAACTGTTGGGATGACATCATCAATGACGTCAGCGCCGACGACGGTTGGCCGAGCGGTCACCGGCCGGCGACCCGACCCGCGGACGCCTGGAACGCGCGCGGCACGTGCCGGCTGACATCTGCGTGACGTCAGCCCCCGCACGAGCGCAGCACGTGCGGTCGGTTTGTCCAACCCGGCCCAACCAGTCCGTCCGGTCCGACGACCAACGACCTGACCGTTGAACGTTGACCGTTGACAGACGACAGTTGACCGTTGACCGTTGACCGTTGACAAAAAAAAAGAGGGAAAAGAATGTGTTTCTTTTTCAATTAAGTCTATGTGGATTATATGTGATCCCTTATTTGTTCTGCATTTGTTGCAGGGACAGTTCTGCATTTGTTGCAGGAACTATGCCTCCCTTCAGTTTGCGCACACCTATTCGTGCAATTATCGATGAACAAAAGGAAATGCTTTATAAGTTAATAGCTGAGCTGACGGATCATCGATGGGAGAGTGTTAACTTAATTGATCATGTCCTTGAGGTCAATGAAAAATTTCAAAAGGTCATATGGAATGGTCGTCCTATGCCACAGTCTGAGATGGTGCGATTTTTCATAAACACCCTTCCACCAAAATGGCAAGGGGTGTTGAATCGCATATGTGATGTGAACAAAGCTGCTTCATATAAGAAAATTGTGATGGATTTTGTAGATGATTATTATAGTATTGTTACAAGGGAAAAGATCAAGAAATTGAACAAAATAGGATCTTTCCCAGTTCGTGTGCTGACTTGGTGTTAGATGTATTGGCTGATCTTAGTTAAGTGTGCTTTGTGGACATCTTATGTAATGTTTACTACCCGATTGTTGTTGATGTAGCAACCGATATCTTGGTTGTATTAGTTAAAAGCATTATTATTTTATTGGATGTCAATTATCTGTTGCTTTCTGTTATTGCTGGTTGTTGTGGGTAGTTAGCTGTGGGTAGTTATAGAAGTTTTTGTAACTTCATAGAATTTATTTTGCATAAGACAATTATATTAATGATAGTTTTAAGTTAGGATTTTTGGAGCATGATTGGAAACTTAGTGACCTTTTGATTCTGAAACCTTGCTTGAAATTGTTCATTAGTATGATGGGTTTGTGCAAAAGGGATGTATAAATGATAGGCATTAATAATTGGTGCATATATGTCTAATGTGTTCAGATCAATGGCTTCAGCCACGAAGAGCATAGTTGTCGAGCTGAACAAAGGTGAAAAGCTCAATGGTAACAACTATGAAATATGGCACATTAAAAATCCAATATGTGCTGAAAGAGCAAGAGGCACTTGAAGCTCTTAACTGGACCATGGTAGAACCTGAAGAAGGAAACACTGCACATCACAAGAGAGATAAGGAAGCTTTTGCTACATGGAAAAGAAAGAACTCTCTTGCTCGCATCACGTTGCTGAGCAGCATGGAAAATGACGTCATGCAAGAGTTTAGGCATTTTGACAATACCAAAGAAATGTGGGAGGCAATGGCAACAAGATTTGGTCATACTTCGGTGACCAGACTGAGGCAGCTCACTATTAGGTTTGACTCATATAAGAAGCCTCATGGTCAGACCATGAAGCAACATCTTGGAAAGATGTCAAACATGATAAATGAGCTGAAAGATGCTGGCCATGTCCTCACTGATGAGCAGTAAGTGCAAGCAGTGATTCGTTCCTTGCCTTAGAGTTGGGAGCATATGAAGGTGCACCTGACCCATAATGAAAATATCAAAACTTTTGAGGATACAGTGCGCCATCTTGAGTTGGAAGAGGACCGCCTCTTGGCGGCTAAGCCGGATACTGAACTCTATCATGCTAGTTCTAGCTCACATGGAGCTTCGAGCTCCAAGCACAAACGTCCTAACTGGCTTGATAAAGGGAAAGGTAAGGAAGCAGGTCCTTCAAGGAAGAAACTGAAGTTTAACCAACATAAAAGAGGAAAGCGTCCTCGCATGAAAAAGCTTGCAAGGGTGAAACGCTACAACTGTGACAAGAAGGGTCACTATGCTTGCGATTGTCGTGAGCCAAAGAAGGTATGCACCCCTTGTACTTTTCAGAACTTTGCTTTTGTGTCGAGTTCTGTGTTCTTAACTGAGTCTAATCCTTTGTGGACTGTGGATTCAGGAGCGACAGATCATGTAACGAAGGATAGAGGATCCTTCGTGGAATTCCGACGAGTACCAACTGGAACTAAGTGGATTTATGTGGGAAACAACTCCAGAGCTGAAGTAAAAGGAATTGGCACATGCCAACTGAATATGCGTGGTGGACGCACTTTATTCCTACATGATGTATTGTATGCTCCGGAGATTCGTTGGAATTTAGTGTCTGTTTTAGTGTTGGTTAAATTAGGTTTTAATATGAACTTCTATAATAAAGGTGTGGATTTGTTTTTGAATACAAACTACTATGGTTGTGGTTATTTTCTGAATGGTTTCATTGTATTAGATATTGATTATGTTAATGCAAATGTTTGTTATTTCCTTCTCACGTCTCCTAATACATATGATAATGATGTGAATGTGTGGCATGCTAGACTTGGTCACATTGGCCAACAGCGTATGAATAGACTAGCCAAAGAGGGCTTGTTGGGCAACATTGAAAAAGTCGATTTGCCCATATGTAAGCATTGCCTAGAAGGGAAAACGACAAGGAAACCATTTGGAAAATGTAAAAGAGCTGAATTTCCTCTGCATTTAATCCATTCTGATGTCTGTGGTCCAATGAATGTGAGAGGAAGGCATAGGGCTGTTTATTTCATCACTTTTATAGATGATTATACTTGATTCAGATATGTCTATTTGATTTCTCATAAATCTGAAGCAATAAGTTGTTTCAAAAGGTTTATGAACCTGGTAGAAAATCAATTAGACAAGAAAATAAAAACATTGAGATCCGATCGAGGTCGAGAATATTTATCTGATGAGTTTAGAAAATTATATGATGAAAAAGGAATAGAAAGACATTTGTCTATTCCATATACTCCTCAACAAAATGGTGTTGCGGAGAGAAGAAACAGAACCCTACTTGAAATGGTTAGGTCCATGATGGCGCATGCTAACTTGCCTATCACTTTTTGGAGTGATGCGTTGTTAACAGCCTATATACTTAACCGGGTGCCTTCCAAATTAGTTACTTCCACTCCATATGAGTTATGGACAGGTAGAAAACCAGACTTAAGTTTTCTTAAGCCATAGGGTTGTGCTGCCTATACACTTGAGTCCTCTCACAATTTTGGGAAATTAGGTCCCAGAGGAAAGAAGAGTATTTTCATAAGTTACTTGGAACACTCAAAAGGGTATGTGTTCATAGGTGAGCAGGAAAGTGGGAGTATAACTGAATTTGAATCACGAGATGTCACATTCTTAGAGTATGAATTTCCTAAGAATGGCGAAATAGGGGAAGATCACTCCCTATTTGAAACCTTGGATAAAGATGATGATATTAGTGGAGTTCGTCCAAGTGGGAGTAATATGAGAAGTGATTAATTGAATTCAACTCATTCTCAATTGTAACCACATGATGAGATGATGTCATCATTATCTAATCCAAGTGGGAGCATAATGGGGAATAATGTGCAAAGTGTACAATCTCCCATACGGCAAACAAGTCGCCAAAGTATTCCCCGTCGACGTTTTGACATTGAAGGGGAAACTTTTATGGTTGCTTCACAAGATGAGGATGAGCCAAGAAATATTAATGAGGCTCTGAATTGCCCTAGTAAGGAAAAATGGATTCATGCAATGGAAGAGGAAATTGAATCAATGAAATCAAACCAAGTCTGGGAACTGGTTGATCTTCCAAAAGGACGCAGAGATATTGGGAACAAGTGGGTTCTCAAAATAAAGCGAAAGGCTAATGGCTCGATAGAAAGGCATAAGGCTCGCCTTGTGGCGAATGGGTATAATCAACAGAAATGAATTGATTATGAAGATACGTTTTCTCTTGTAGTGAGATTTACCTCGATTCGCATTATTCTGACAATAGTGGCTGGTATGGATCTTGAATTACATCAGATGGATGTAAAGACTACTTTCCTCAATGGATAATTAGAGGAAGAAATATATATGGAACAACCTGCTGGTTTCATAGTAAAAGGTCAAGAAAAAAAGGTATGTCGACTTATGAGATCGATATATGACCTTAAGCAGTCATCGAGACAATGGTATATGCGTTTTCATAATGTCGTAATGGCATATGATTTTACAATGATTGATGAGGATCATTGTGTATATATCAAAAGATCCAAGGATCAATTTGTGATCATATCATTATATGTTGATGATATACTAATTGCCGGAAGTAATATGGAGTTTGTTCATACTGTCAAGAGTTGGTTGTCTTCCAACTTTGAGATGAAAGATATGGGTGAGGCTGCATACATTCTTGGAGTTAAGATTTCAAGAGATCGTTCGAAGAGATTGTTATCTCTTTCGCAAGAAACATATATAAACAAGGTTCTTGAACGATTTCGTATGCAAGATTGTAAACCCATAGACACTCCTATTGCAAAAGGTGAAGGATTGAGCCATAGACTGTGTCCAATGACTCCACAAGAGAAGGAACAAATGAAACATGCTCCTTATACGAGCTTGATGTACGCTATGATGTGTACAAGACCCGACATATGTTTTGCAGTTGGAATGGTGAGTAGATACCAATCCAATCCAGGTCCAGTACATTGGAAAGCCGTTAAGAGAGTACTGAGGTATCTGAAGGGAACTGCTGATTACAAGTTGAATTACCAAGGAAAGGATCTGCGACTTGAAGGCTATTCAGATGCTGATTGGGGAGGAGATTTAGATGAAAGAAAATCTACCTCAGGATTTGCTTTCTTACTAAACAATGGCGCCATATCATGGAGTAGTAAGAAGCAAACGTGTATAGCCTTATCCACGATGGAAGCTGAGTCCGTGGCATTATCAGCAGCTGTACAAGAAGGAGTTTGGCTTAAGAGATTTTTGGATCATTTAGGTGTTATTGAGAAAGCTGCAAATCCATTATTGGTTAACTGTGATAGCCAAGTAGCTATAGCGTACACCAAAGATCCAAAATATCATGGTAAGACTAAACATATAGATACCAAGTATAACTTTGTCAAAGATATGGTTGTACAAAAAGTTATGAACTTACAGTACATATCTACGCATAGAATGGTAGCAGATCCTATGACAAAGCCAATACCTAGAGATATGTTTTGTGGTCATGTAAAATCTCTAGGATTGCGTAGAGTCTGATGTACTGAATTGTAATTTCCTTGAGTTGTTCACATTTATGAACTTTTGTTTTTTCATTGTTAATGCCTATAAATCTTTGTTTGATCTTTATGCATCTTAATACTCAGTGCATTACTTTAAGTTGAGAAAGTATGTCGGACAGATAAAAGATTAGCCCACTCACACGGGTAATCGCCTCTATTTACTGTGTGATAAATAGAGATGAGACTGTTTTTAAGCTTATTATCTAGGTGATAATCGAGAGCTCAAGCTTAAAATACGTATGTCGCCTTAACTGAGTGTTAAGATGAGGACATAATACTTACTATATCCGAAAGTAAAATAACCCACATATTTTACTTTATCTGTCTATGATACCAGATGTGAGTTCTGATGAATTTTTGTGAATGAGTAGATACGTGAACTCAAGTTAGACATTGGGTATGTTTGAACTATCATTTGTACGGTATTGAAGGTGTAGACATACGCTCTATGGGAAAGGAGTTAATACCGTAATATGTATTTCATACTACGTATGCATGAAACGACTAATAAGAGTGGCAAAAGTTTTGATCTTAACTTTTATGTCGTGTGAGACTCTTGAGGAAAAGAGTTCCTCAATTTTAGTGCTCTCATGACTTTTACTTATTCTCAAGGTTTCTATTTAGTGTTTGCTATCTTAGGATGTTGCCAATGGTCATGAGTTGATTCGATCTAATGGGACATTACTAGAAAAGCAAGCTGAACTGAAATTGAGAGTTTGAAGGAAAGAGGAAGATCGATTTTGGAGAATCACATTGTACTTTTGTATTCACTAGTCGACCAATTATGACTATCATTGTTTGAAAGAGATCAAGAGAGATATAAATGTGATCGATTGATCTAGGGTACTGCATACTAAATCTACTCAGATTGTGACGCCCATTATGAGCTGCTATATATTCCTAACAGATGTATAGCAACGAGCTCTCAAAGTATCATGGTCGCACGGATTATTCACCGATATGAATGTTGAAGAGAGGTAAAGAGAATCATGTTCAGCCCACCATGTGCGAGTGGGAGATGATGGTTTTATTAATGATGGGCTTAAGGCCCATCCGCTCATGTTGGGCCTAAAAGCCCGGCCCACAGGAATAGGGTCCATGGATGGAGGGACATATAAAAGTGATGAGAGAGAGTGAGAACGCACCCTTTGGCATAATTAACGTACGTACGTCTCCCTCTCCCTCACTCTCTCTCCAAAAGAAAAGAAAAACAGTAGCACAAGGCAACATTTTTTCTTCCCTTCAAGGCGTCAACAGATCGAACAGGGACAAATTCTCTTTCTCTTATCGGCGTCGGTGTCTAATCTGTGGCTAACAAGGTACGCTCGAATCCGTGGTGTGCTTTAGGATCGGTGATACATGATTTTCCCGGGCTTGTCTTCCGCATTCGTTTTAGGGGTTCAATTTAGTGTCGAATCCGCCTTTTGGGGATCCGTTAATCCCAACAATGCCAATTCAAATAGCTCCTTAACATACTTTTCTAATTTAAAGTGAATGAGGATGATATCACATTGTTTTTTCCCAATTACATTTCAATAATTAATCCACCACTCCTACATGTGCCCGAAGGGGGCACTTATCGGCGTCATTTGACAAGGTAATATTGCTGTAGAATCCAGCCCAGCCCGGGCCTAGTTGAGCCCTTGGAGGCCCGTTTCGAAATCACAAAGGTTTTCTCATGATACGGAGAACAGGTTAAGTCCGACATATAGCCCAATCTGGATATTACTAGTAACTAATGATAAAGATGCTTCACGTTCGACTAATGTTATTTTTTCCAAACATGAGATATTGCTACTAACTATTTTTCTTTTGTCAAATAACCCATTTTACTGCGAGGACACAAAGAGTGCGTACATAATATTGTAATTGGATTCCCATTCATAGAATTTAGTATAAGACAATCAAACCATTTACTAAACAACATGACTACCAAGTTTTTGGTGAAGATGGTGCAAATTATTCGATGGACAGTCCAATCCCAGAAGACAACAACTATTAAGTTGTCGAAACTACATCATCATCATCATCATCATTATTATTAATTGGGTTCCATCTAGATAATAGCTGGTCAACTTTAATTTCATGCGACTTTTATTATGAGAAGTCCGTGAGATTTTTAAGGGTGTCTTTGGTGGAAGATGTGACGGGGATGGGATTCATATGCCTGTAAATCATATGTCATCAGTGATGTCTTCTCTTTATAAGAAAGAAAGAAGACACCTTAACTAATGCTTGACATCTATTCTTGGCTTCTTCTTCTTCTTCTTCTTCTTTTTTGTATTAATTTATAAGTGTTGATTTTTCAAAAAAATCAGATTGAAGATAGTAAATAATAAACCTTATTTGAATATTAAGTGTGCTACAAATGTTCATTAAAAAGATCCAAGTCATTCGGTGGACGATCCATTTCAGATGACAACAACCACAAATGATTCTAATTGATTCCTGCTAGATAGATGGCCGGTATACTTTGGTTTTATGCGACTTTTATTATCAGAAGTTGGTGAAATTATTGCTCTTATTTTAGGGGGAGATTTTTCAACAGTGTTTTTGGTGGAACATATGATAGGGATGGGATTAATATGCTCGTGAATCATACGTCATCAGTGACGTATTCTCTTTATAATAAAGAAAGAAGATGCCTTGACTAATGCTTGCCATCTAATCTTGGCCTTTTTTTTTTTTGTATTAATTTATAACCGTTGATTAAAAAAAAAAATCAGATTGAAGATTGAAAATAATAAACTTTCTTTATTTGAATATTAAGCGTGCTGCAGATATTTATTAAAAAAATCCAAATTTTTCGGTGGCAGGTCCAATTTCAGATGACAACAACCACAAATCATTCTAATTGGATTATTGTTAGATGATGGCTGGTAAACTTTGGTTTTATGCGACTTTTATTATAAGGAGTCGGCAGAAGTTTTGCTCATATTTTTGGGGGAGATGTGACCTAGATGGGATTTATATGCCCGTAAAGCAAATGTCATCAGTCTTCTCTTTGTAAGAAAGACAAAAGACGCCTTGACTAATGCTTGCCATCAATTATTGGCCGTTTTTTGTATTAATTTATAAGTGTTGATTTTCGAAAAAAATCAGATTGAAGTTTGAGAATAAACTTTCCTTATTTGAATATCAAGCGTGCTATGAATATCTATGAACAAAATCCAATCTGACTGCTATGGTTTTGTCATCTTGCGTTTGGGTCGAATATGTTTTTGTCATTGACTCCTGGATATTAGCACCTGGAGCATGTGAATATTTCTCGTCAGTTTTCTTTCCTTTTTTTTTTTAATAGAAAGTGGCATAACATTATTTTAATCAAGGGGTTGAAATCTCTACAAAGACGTCAAAAAGATTTCACTGATTAGAGAGGTTTCTTCATAATAGTGGTCGAATATTCCTTCAGATGTGATACGGGTACAAATATATATATATATATATATATATATATATATATATCCACACATATATCATACAACTTAACCGTGAAGAAATTTAGTTGAATAGAAGAAGATTGGCTTAAATGTTTTACAAAATGACTAGATGCTAAAAAATATGGGTAAGATACTTCTGTTAGCAATTTTCCCGGTCAAAATTGCCACCGTCTCTAGATATCGCTAAAACAATAAAATAGCAGCTATTTCAACTAGCCCTAACAAATATATATATATATATATATATATATATATATATATATATATAGGAACCGACAAATTAGACAGGAACTTCGTTTACGTTAATCCCTGTCGAATTGAGCTGTAAGAAAGGCACTCCTATTTACATTAGTCTAAAGTCAATTTGCCAACTTGTATAATACAGTTTTTTACTTACTTTTGTCTGTATTTACGCTTCGCATCAAGGCATCTTCAAGCGGCATCTTCTTTCATCCTGTAGAAACACATCGAACATACCGCAATCAAAAGGACATTTGCTCAAGCACGCACCAGAGTGTCCTGCAGACATTTATTAATTAGAAATCATATTCGCTCAAAGCACGCACCAGAAAGTGTCCCGTGTTAGGAATCCAAATTCCACAGCAATAAGGACATAAAAAAAAAAAATAGAAGCCAAAAATGAAAAGCAGAAAACTGAATTCCATGTAATAATACTCTATCGTTTTAAAATTCGAATTCCTGTTAATAAAAAAAAAAAAAAGCCCATCACAATAACTAAATAATGTTGAGGCTAATAACGTAACTTAAAGCGAGCTGAAAAGGTCGATTCACAAAACTTAATAATCCTTTTGTTAAATAACTCTAGTTAAGTTTTGATAGATGCTGGAGCAGATTGAGAGATGCAACAACAGTGTGATGATATTGTAGACATTATGCTTCCATAAACCAAACATAAATTTAAGTTAAGAAACAGAAGTTGTCTCACCCAGATTTTATAGTGGTTCAGCTTATATTAAGCTTACATCGACTCTCTTAGACCAACAAGGCTGGAATCCAATAATAATCTTATAAGTAGTTATCACGTAACACGTATTGCTTGTATTCGAAGCTAATAAATCTCAACATCAATGACCAAATACTGCTAATACTCTTATACACTCTTCAATTAACATGTTACATAAAGTAACAATAACTCTCCAAGGAGATGATTAGAGTAGATACAAGCACAATTGCAATAATCAGAGTCTGACAAGAAATGTGCATTTTTGTTCCCATACCCAATTCAAGTAATTCAAAAATTGACATTTGTTTTCTTCTTTGCGGGGGACAGAGCAAATGACGCGAAAGCATAAAATTTGATCAAGGACAATGCTCATTCCAATGGTTGATTTTTTTCGACGTATTAGAATGCTGGACTTGGGAGATGCACGCAAAGCATTAGCGCCTCCTGGTAAGAAAAATATCTACACCTTAAACCCCCACAAGGTTCATCTCAATTCTGTTTAAATAATATTCTCCTAAATTCAAGTCGCTAACTTGGTCTTTTTTTTTTACTTACCATAAAAAAATTATACTTACCAAAAAAAAAACTTGGTAATTTTTTTATAAAAAAAGAATTTCGGTGAGGTTCAAACTGGAAGATTTTTCCAATTCTGAGGGTGTATGGATTGAAGAAAATTAATAGGGAAATGGGGGAAAGGGTTCCAGAACCCATAAATAACAATATCGTCGTTTTAATATTTGAATTATTTAAATAAGCGAGTCATTACTCAGCCAGTTTAAAATTATTTTTTTCATGAATATGTAGGCTGTCATAATACCTTTATAACCCTTTGAAAATACAAAAATTGTGATTTGTTTTTTACTGTTGCTATTCCTCAGCATAATTAGAAGAAATATCTTAATTCCTCTAGGCTGTTATTTTGCATGTTTAGAACCCATGGCACGAAGCAAACCCATAGGTCAAAATATAAATAAGGAATCGATCCAAGCAATTTCAAAAGCCGAAGAGCTAAGGTCCATTGGATGGTGAATCGAGACTCCATGCATGTCAAGATTTTTCAAAAAAGCTTCCCTCTAAAAATATTTTCAGTTATCCACATTAAATGGTGCAAATTGAAATAAACACCGCCGATTTTTCGCTCCCCATAATGCTCCAATTGCTTTCGTGTTTCTTTCTCATCGCTTTCATATATATGGAACCTCATTAACCGAGTGTTTTAACATATATTTTAAGTAGTTGGCTATGAAATCAAACCATCTTGCTTGAAAAAAGGATTATTGACGCAACTGATAAGTATCATATGTGATGTATTATTCAATGAACATATTAAATGTATTGAATAGTTTCCGCACCACTAAATCTCTTGTAAGACCTACTTAAAATTCATCATTTTTAGATTCGGATTCAAATTTAATATATATATATACACATTCATATAATAATTTTTTATTTGAATACGCTCGTTATGATTGGTCGGCCCTAGTTTTCAGTCTCTATTGTTGCTCTTTCCATTAGTCATTATATATTTTAAAAACATGTTAATTAACAAGATTCTTTAGTATTCTTGCGTGTTTAAGAAATTCCGACCCAAAAAAAAAGGCGCGTTAAAAAAAATAAAAAAGAAGAGCAAGTTGACTTTTCAAAGGTGGACAAGAGGCGGGCGATAATCACAAGCCTTTGCCTTTGTGTCAGGTGGGTCCCATCATCACCACCGCTCATCCCCCCGCTCCCTGAGAAAATATTAGGTACGCCTTATGCTCCAGCCTGGCAAACAAGAAGGCGGCGAGAACGCGACACGTGTCGTCGTGGGACCCACGTTCTGGAAAGAAAAAGAGGCGCCAATTTGAAAAGTTTCAGTCGTGGTTTTCTTTCTTCACGCCTCTCTCTCTCTCTCTACCCTCTCTCTCTCTGTCCGACGAACTCCCCTCTCTCTCCACCCTCCCTCTTTCCGACCGGCGAACCACCGCACCGGACCGGCGAGAGGACCGCGACCTTCCTCTCTCTCTCTGCCCTCCCTCTTTCCGACCGACGGACCACCGCACGGGACCGGCGAGAGGACCGCGAGCAATCGACGAACCGCTGCACGGGACTGGCGAGAGAACCGCGACCTCCCTCTCTCTCTGCCCTCCCTTTTTTTTCCCTAGTGTTCTGATTGTGGATCTGGAGTTGCATATGGAGGACGATGTGATGTCTTACATCAACCTCGACGGCTTCTTCGGCGACGTCATTGGGCGACGTCATCGGCGCTTGCTCCTCGACGAACGCGTCGTCGTCGTCTCCAGACTCGGGGCTCTCGTGGTTCGACGAGATCGAGAACATCCTGATGAAGGACGACGAGGACGGCGGAGTTGTCGGTGGCGGGATTAGGGCTGATTCGAGCCAGGCGTTCTGCGATAGGTTCCTCGCTGACGTTCTGCGATAGGTTCCTGCATTTTCCAGGTTCTTCTCCAAATCCGCTCCGTGTGCGGGTAGCTGCTGATAGAAGCATTTGGAGAGCAAAAGGTCTGTTTTTTCTTCGTGTTGGTTAGCTCAATGAGGTAGAGAAATATGTGCTTTGAGATGGGTTTTTGCATTATATCGTGTTTGGAGCTAAGTAACTTATGATGGGTCTTTTTGTGATAAGGGGTAAGTGAGCTTAATCACAGTGACGAGAGAATTGTGTTTTGGGCTATGGACAGGGGTGGTTGCGCCGTGCATTGTTGCCGTGCCGTGTCTAGTGTATGTTAGCTAAAGCGGCTGCGAGTAGTCCAACGAGTCCATTCTGATGCAATTAGTTTTTAGTCTTCAAGACGAGTGGTTCTGTGGCTTTGGTGTGATGTCCTGCCATGTCTGTGTAGCTGTAGGTTCAAAGGAGGTTTGGTATTGTTTTCACTTTATGCTGGAGTGAATGACAACCAGTGCTCTAGAAATCTTCATTTTGTCAAAGCAAAAGTTTGTAATCGTGCCGATTCAACCGCGAGTTGCAGGCCTAACGACGTGCCATTTCCTGCATTATTTTGTGCAGCGAAGGTTGGGATACCAGAGTTTTTTGGCAGGGTATTGGCTGAGGGGTCGAAGCCCATGTTGCCAAGCTCGAGTCTGAGATTGGCAACTTCAACAGGTTACTTGTTTCCCGCACGCTTAAGCTCAAGAAACTTGGCGTCCCTTGCAAACATGTAAACCGTCTTTCCCTGGATCATTGCTCTTTCATCTTTCTAACACTGCTTTTTCTCTCATATATGCAGAAGTGCGGACATGGCACTACTCAATTTTTTCCCTTCATATGACTTTGAGGCTCTTTCCGACCGACCGGCGTGCGACCTCCCTCTCTCTCTCTGTCCTCCCTCTTTCCAACCAGTGAACCACCACGCCACCCCTCCGACTCCGGATCTGGCCCTGACTCGTCCGTCCCCTGCTCTTGCTCTCCCCTTACCTCTCTGTCTGCCCTCCCTCTCTTCGTGGCGAACCAGCGTGTGACCGGCGAACCACCATGCCCCCCCTCTGACTCCAAATCCGGCACCGGCTTGTCCAAGTAATTTCTCGCTTTCTCTTTTCTCTCTTTCTCTCTGTTTGACGGGGTGACGGAAGGGATTTTAGGAGTTCAGCGATGCCTGAAAAGTCATTAGTTATGTTGTTATCGCATGGGTACCAATTTTAACCGTAGGCAAAGCTTTCACTTGGTCCCAAAATTACAAGTTTTTACTTTTTTTCGTGGTCATCATTCTGCATAGTTGCGATAATTCATTTCCATGCCTATTTGGAAGCTAAATTCTAACACCCCTAGGTTGCCATTTTTGCATGTGAAGCTTCTTAGGAGCAATTTGAACTGGTGAAAATCTTAGAAGGGGGTAAGGTGTATATTAATTGGCGTTTTATGGGCAAGCAAGAAGGTGAAAGTACTAACCACTTGTTGCTACAGACTAGTGTGACCAGAGAGCTTTGAGAGCTGCTACTATGTGGGGTGTTCAATAGGTCATGCCGTACTTGGTGAAAGAAGTTTAGGGTTTAGCAAAGGACTTACTTAGGTGAGAAATAAGAGAACCTCTTGAAATGGAAACTTTGGGAGTGCTTAACAAAGTGCTGTTGTAATCTAGTACTTTAATGTGAGTGTGCTTTTTTTTATTGGTCTGAGGTGTACATATATCATGCTGATGATGTAAAGTTAAGAGAGTTTGGACTGCCTATTGTTTTTGCTGTCATAAATATATGATACAACTAATATATTGCGTCTGTTGACTTTGTCCATCTCCTCTCTTTCTGTCAATCTGATGTGCAGCACGTTATTCACATGCATTCTTTATGATTTGCAGCACCTTATGCAATGCTTTTGCTGGTATATATCAAGGTTAATGTCCTATTCAGAATGTATTAGCTATAGTTTAAACGGCTTACGCCTGGAATCCATTTTCAGTATGTGCTGGTTATTTGTGGTGTTCAATAGGTCAGGCTGTATTTTGTGAAAGAAGTTTAGGGTTTAGCAAAGGACTTACGTAGGTGAGAAATAAGAGAACCTCTTGAAATGGAAACTTTGGGAGTGCTTAACAAAGTGCTGTTGTAATCTAGTACTTTAATGTGAGTATGTAAAAGAGTTTAAGCAAACTCACAGGAGGGATGATGATATTGCCATTGTAAATGCTGGAATGTGTGTTTTTCTTGAGAAAAAAGATGATCTGGTTGTTGCAGATGCATCAATCGTTTATGGTGGAGTGGCTCCTTTATCTATTGCTGCAAGGCAAACCAAAGATTACTTGATTGGAAAGACTTGGAATCAGGAGCTTTTGCAAGGAGCTCTGGAAGTTTCGAGGAGTGACATAATCATCAAGGAAGATGCTCCGGGTGGGATGGTTGAGTTTTGAAAGTCTCTAACACTTAGTTTCTTTTTTAAGTTTTTCCTCTGGGTTTCTCAGGAGATGGATGAGATGAGATCCATCAGGGAAGAGATACCATTGTCACATATATCTGCCATAAAACCATTTGAAAGACCATCTGCTGTTGGAAGTCAGGATTACGAAATTGTGAAGCAGGGGACTTCCGTGGGATCCCCTGAGATCCACCTTTCCTCAAGGCTACAGGTATCTGTACTACATCTGGGAATCTAACGCAGTGAGACTCTTGCATCTTTTGCGTGGTTGACATTGCGTATTTTCATTTGCATCATGGGACTTAGTGCTACTTTCCTCAAAACCAATTTTAGTTTCTGTGATTGCCATCAAATCAGGTATTTGGTTGCACCTTCCTTTCATCCAATAGTATGAATTCGTGGCCTACAAACATGTTGTAATAAAGATGTACACACGTAAGAATGCATGAAATGGCTGCATCCGTTTCCCAAAATTGAGTTCACAAACTTTAGACTTCTATTTGCTTGCTACAACAAATTTAAATAAAGCCAGAATGTTCAGTTAGTCTTTGCTTCCCATATTGACGTGACCAATCTTTAACTGGTGACAGTTCTTGATGCTTATTCAACCCAAAATTCCAACTATTATTATTTTTTTATAACTTCACATTAGTTTGTCACCAGATAATGTTTAAGTAAGCTCATGAAGGATGGCCATTTCTGATCTCAGGGGATTCTGTTTTGCATTCTTCAATGACTATCTGTAACTCTTCCCTATTTCCTTTTTCTATTTCCTTCTTTGCAATTATGTTTTGTTTTCTAGGCAGGACATCTTTGTTTCTTTGTTTCTTTGTTTTGTGAATTATCCTGCTGCAAATTCTCTGATGTATTTAGTATGCTAATATTGCACATGGCCCTGACTGATGTGCCTAAAAACTTTTGTGTCAATTGTTTAATGTGCGAGCAAGGTTTTTCATCTTACATTTTATATAGTTGTGCAATGAAGATGTCGTCATGATGTGATCTGTAAATTTTTATTTCTTATCAGTTGCTTTTTTCCATATGCTGAGAATAACTGTTTCACATTCTTATCTGCTATTATTTCTTCAGGTCACAGTTGAGGCGGAATATGCTGATGAAACACCCTTGCCACCTGACGGTCTGAATGCTGTGTAATTGCTAAGCAAAAAACCCCATGCCTGTATAATTTCGGTAGATGCTTGGGGAGCGAAATCTTCTCCTGGATTTGCCGGCATATTTCTTGCAAAAGACATCTCAGGAAAAAACGAGATAGGGGTTGTTATATCAGATGAGGAGGTATTCGCTTCAGAATCTGTCATTTGCGTTGGCTAGGTATATATCATAGCGGTCAATCTTTGTATGTTGTACATGTGCTTGGGACTCCCCCGATCAAATTGAACTTATGACTTAAACTTGGGACCCTCATTGAAAATTCAAGAGTTAACCATCAGACTAGGAAATGTTTTTACAGTTTTTCAACTCTTCCTTACCACTTTGTATGTTAAGTCTTCTTGTTTCCATATATTTGTTGCAGGTTATTGGGGTAGTTGTTGCCGATAGATGAGAATGCGAAACTAGCCGCAAGAAAGGTTCATGTGGAGTATGAAGAACTTCTGGCTCTCTTTTCAATAGAAGATGCCATGAAAGCTAAAAGCTTTCATCCCAACACAGAGAGGTCTTTGCGAAAAGGTGACGTGGATCTCTGCTTTCGGTCGGGCGAATGTTACGAAGTCATAAGGGGGAGGTTCAAGTGGCAGGTCAGGAACATTTTTACTTGGAGACACATTGCACCCTCATATGGACAGTGGATGGCGGAAATGAAGTCCACATGCTTTCCTCCACTCAAGTGAGTGAGGCCTTTGACCAACATTCTTTTTGCTCTCCTTTATGTTGAATTTTTCTGCAGTCAGATTGAATTGCCAAACGTGGATAGCAACTTGCTTGATAACTGAAGTCAGTTGTAATGGGTTGCTGTGGGATTGGATTTAGCCATTCCTTAGTGTGGTTGTTTATATGATGGGTGTTTTAGACAGAATTGTTGCTTTGGACTCAGTTGCTAATTTGATTATGAGAGATTTATATGCATTTTTTAGTTACCCTTGTTCTTTTATAAGCGGAAAGTGGATCCCAGGACTTGACTTTGTAAATAGTAACATGATAGTATTCTTCCTCTGTAGTGCCCCAGGCATCATCAGAAGACTGTTGCTCACGTGCTCGGTCTGCCACTCTCAAAAGTCGTTTGTAAAACCAAGAGAATTGGTGGTGGGTTTGGAGGAAAAGAAGCAAGGTCGGCGTTCCTTGCTGCTGTAGCTTCTGTCCCATCATATCACGTTGGATAGGGACGTAGACATGAAGATAAGTGGGCAGCGCCATAGCAGCAAAACTGAAGAAAGAAAATTGTAGATTGAAAATGTTGATTGTGTTGTTTATAGTTATTTTAGCTTTAAAACTTGATATGTTATGAGATTTGGCAAACTTGAAGATGTTGCTTGGGTTCATGAGTTTTGGTTGTTTGTAAATGTATGTTTATTTTATTTGTAGGATGAATAAAATGAACCTTTATGTTGACATATCATTAAATTTGTTTTGCTGTATATTGTCTGATGCCGCTAAAAAGATGTTGAAGCTTTTGAAAATTTTGACCAAATTCTTGCAATTCTTAGATTCAAATTATAAACGTTTGATTGAAAATCCTTAACACTGTATATTCTAAGTTTTGTGAAAACTAGCTTATGGGGCAAATGAACTGCACACTACAGAACAAGATTGGTGTTTTTGTGGTTATTTAGGCTTTACCATTTTCGAGCGTCACTTAAGGGACCATTATCGAAGAAGCTTCAACAATTTGAATGAGAATTCAGAACTACGACTCCCGTTCAACATGCATCCAATTATGTCATGTCCGAATAAGTGTGCTTGAGCAAATCAAACGTGAGGATTTGGATATTGATGCTAACTTGATGAAGGGTCATCCGCACTAGGTGAAGAGCCAATTTGGCTGAAAATTGCAAGTGAAGAGCCAGTTTGGCTGAAAATTGCAAGCTCCTACCATGGATGAACAATTGCCTATCCACATGCATCCGAAGCAGAAAATATTGTATACACCATTTCTATACATGAGCCATAGATAAACCACGGTTAAACATCTTGTTTTAAAGCGCCACATAAATAAAGACAATGACTGGTTGTTGATTCTACAAAACTCTCTAGCCTTTGAACATGCAAGGGGGGAAGAGAAATTAGTGGAGTGCAACATCATTGCTGAGAGGAGTCACCTTCGTTACTCATAATGACCTTGTGCCTATGTACAAGATAACAAAAAGCACACAACCATCTAACATCACATTTGTGCCTTTGAAAATGTAGGAATCAACTTCAACGATCTATCACCGTAAGCTTCATCTTGTTGCACATCAATGAGTCCATAACTCTTCAAAACCTGTCCACATCATATGAGAAGTCATCGACTGAGAAAAAGATCCAGAAAATCAAAAGCACTTTTGATATGGCTTCACTTCAGTACATCTAATGTTGTAATTATTGTATTATATACTTGAAAACCAAAAGCTTGCCAGAAAGGAAATTGGGTTAAGCAAACGTCTTACATTTGAGTCCCACAGATAATGACCAAATATTAGCCTAGTTCACTCTTCCAAATGAAGAATGATAAATCAAGTTAAAAGTGTCTATCATTAAGTAGCTTATATTTAGAGTATTGGCATCCACTTTCCTAACAGTAAGTAGGACGAGATTCTTAGCATTTATTCAGAATATTGTATCATGCTGGTTTCTAGGAAGCCTGTATCAGATGGAAATTTGCAACATCATTGCATGAAGTCTTGCCTATTAAGCCTTACAAAAGATAGAAAAAAGTAGTACAAATCATGTATTACATCATACCCGCCAGTGAAGTATTCATCTGCTTCCACAAAAGAAAGTTCCTGCATATATGTTGGCAACAGAATTAAAAGCTTGTGTTGAAGCTCTCCACTACCCAAACTCACTGGGGAAAAAAATCAATACATGTGTGCTTCTCTTGATCTTATTAAACAAGAAGGAAGCATTATGCACTAGGCAATGCATCAAAGACTCCAAGGTAGTAATGCCAAGTAGATAAGGCAAAAGAAAGAATACTCCAAGGAGAAAAACTCTAAGCCAAGGATAAGGAACTGAGATTGGTGATGCAAAATAAGATGAAGAATGTGCCAAACAAACTTCTTGAACGTGAGCAACTTCGCAGCGTAGAAAATGTAGGCATGTCGCAATGAAAACAGTCGTAACAGAGTTAGAACATCATAATTTTCAGTATAGTAGTTGTCCATTTAAAATTCCTCATTCTGTTCACTTTTCATCCTTGCAACATCTCATCTCCTGCTTTCTCTGTTTCTGAGTTAAAATTCCTCTGTTTTTGACGGTTGGATTGGGGGGTTTTCTTCAAATTGGGCCACATCTGGCTGAAAGCATCAGGTTTAAAATTTGAACTCTAATATCTATCCTGAACATGGTGAGCAGAGCAACTACTCTCCCTCCCATCTTCTATCTTGGGTTTCTCCTCTTAAAGCTCAAATAACCTTTGATTATCATGGCGAAAGTTTTGACAGTTTTCTTGTCACCTCTTACATGCTCCAAGAAAACCTCGAAGAACTAAATTGTAGCCGCTTCAACAATGATTATTTTCTTTCGTAATAGTATGCTGGTGGTGGCATTATATGCCGTTAATTCCAAAAAGAAAAAAACTGAAGTTTTATCAATGGAGCCAAAAGGTAAACTTACACAATGCCTGTTTTTCATTTTATACACAAGAACTCATGAAAAGTGTCCTTAGTTGGACTGTGTATGTACTTCAAAATGAGTTCCTCACCGAAGGTACATTCTCAACCTCTGCATCTACAAATAAGCTTGTCAAACTGAATTGGCTTGACACAACCTGCAATCTAATCATCACCCTCCGAATCTGAACCAGTATATATAAAGATCAGTAGTGAATTCACACTCCACAATTGAGGTTATAAACACCGATATGGCACAGCCTGTTTCTTTGGACACCATGACTTCATGTATCGCACTATGTAAGGAAGTTGGGTTGAAGGCTTACCGGATATCTTCGCCCACTTTTCCTCGGTTCTTTAGCTGCCTTCTGATCATAGAGCATATTAGGACCTGCACAATTTAAAGCAATCGTAAGCCCAAGGTATCCTAAAACCTGTAGAAGTAAATGAATTGAGATCAATTACATGAGGTCGCATCCTGTTGTTCTGATGATCCAGAATGGGAAGTATATTAGATGTAGCACAAGCCATGAAAGGGCGAATAATCTGAAGAAAACGCTCGCTCCAAGCTCATGTTCAGAGTACTTGAAAACTTTGGCAGCTTCTAAGAACACATCGCTCGCATCATGAAGTGCCAGGACAATCGCGCCAACTCAAAAGAAACTGCACAAGCAGTAAAGTGTCTTGTGATAAGAAGACACAAGTTTTCATAAAATAGATTGTGCCAGCGATAAGATGGGAAAAAAAGTTCAATACTGTAGAGGTATAGATGAGACAAAATTGATCTTCAATGACTAGTTTATATGCCATTTACAAGTTGCAAGTGCATTTTATATATGGATGGTTTCATGTGACACGGCCTGTAATTCTCTTTGAGGGTATAGATGAGACAAATACCTAGTCAAGTATGAGTAGCCAATCAAGAAGACCGTGATTACATGATGGGACATCATGACAGCAAAGTCCTTCCTTCGAGTTTCCCAGGTAACAAGAGCAGCAATACTGTAAAGGTAGAATCCGCATTGGCATACGTAGATAAGCTTTAGAGGAAGCCTGAAATGATGAAAAACAGATGAATACACGTGCTGGATTTCTTAGAACGAGGGCATGGAATCAGGGAGACCTTTAAAGTGAGAATATTTTCAATAGGTTTGCTTGATTGAAAATAGTTGAGACACGAAATTTGATTCTAACAAGCATAGGATAAAAACATTTTCTATTTTATAGTGTTGCTATAAATAATTGTAGTGTGAGCATAGGACGATTACCCGAATTAGTAATCATTGTAAAGCTGGATTTCTTAGAACGAGGGCATGGAATCATATTATATCATATATGTTATTGTTGATTTTCCAATTCTTTCTCCAAAATTCGTTGATGGAAATTTTCGGTCGGGGGAGCAAGTATTTGAAATTGGTTTAGAATAACGCACAAGCGCGTTGGGTTTCGATCATTCACATTGGTGGCAGCACGTAGCCAATTGCTTTTTTTTTGGTAATTTGTGAGAAATAGTCTGACCAAAAATTAAATTTGTGAGAAATGGCAATTTAGTAATTAATAAGTTTTTGTCCCACAAATTTATTGATTAATAACGAAACAGGATGTATTTGCTGTTTGACATGCAAGGGGACGCAGTCTTCATGCCACGTCGTTTGTTCGCGAACACATGATATATTAGGGAAAATAACTTCAGCGGAGAAAAGTAAATGTGCAATAGTGAGACTAGGTCTGGTCTTTGTAGTTTCAGAGAGTTATCAAGTATATCTTCAAAGTCGATATAAGTTGTTGCACCGTGAAAGTGTCGTAACTCCATAGGTGTTGCAGATGCAAGTTGATGTCGAACAGCTCGTAGAGGCAGCAAAACCCCTTTTAACTTCGAAGTTGCTTGTTGGAAAAAAAAAAAGTATCTTTAAAGGATATTTAGGTGTTATATAGACATGATATCTATCGATCAACAATTAGTATAATGATGTAATTTCTTCTCTTTTTTTTTTTTTTTTTTTTTTGGTCAAGCAATGATGTAATGTCCACGTCGTAAGTGTAAGGTTAGCACAATAATTGTACGGGCAGTTGATTTTATAAATAGCAATTACTTTTACGCGTCTACGTGCACAATAACAGCACTAGTCGAAAGCTCTTATTTCACATTAAGCTAGCTAGAGACCATGTTTAAATGCTTAATGGGCCTGACCTAACGCATCAAGCGACATGATTAACTTAATTTAAGAAGAAGAGGGGTTAAATCATCGGAGATCGATGCTCTCTTAAGCAGAAAGAGCTTTTTTAGTCACCTCACTCCCCCTCGCATGTTCGATGGCTCCCTTCCGTTTGGATTTTACTCGATTAGCAAATGAATATTTGTGGGCAAGCTTTATTCACATTTGTTATATAATACGCATGCTCGCTAATATATACTCGATATAATTGTATACGAATCGTAATTACTTTGAAATATCTCTAGCAATAATAGGTACAAATGTTGAATGGAGGTTTGGCTTTTAAGCCGTGGACGAGCTTCCTTTTCGTTTAAAAACGGCACAATTAGCTCCTTTCTTTGTTTCTTTTTTTCACGGCCTTTTGATTTTGTAATCCATGATGATATCTTCTTCTCTTCTCTTTTTTTTTTTTCTTTTTTCTTTTAGCCCTACATGATATAATTGCTATTTGATCATTGACCAGAACGCTTCAAAGGTTAGTTGGAGCTCTAATCATTAATCAACAGTCCAAGTATTTCCCCGCATCCATGGGGAGGCCTCGAGTGGACATTATCTTAAGTCAAGTAATTGACGACACTTTTCTTGTAACGGGATACGAGTTGTAGTAATTTCAATGGCTAATCCCAAACATAGTAGTAATATCAAAGTGATTTGTTGATTATAAAAGCATATATATAGATTAAATTCGAAGTGTAATTTTGACATCATGGGGAGTGACCAGTTGGGGCCTCACACATCCTTCTCTCACCAACTAACGGGTGATTTTCAGGAGGGTGGCTCGTCGGTCGCTGAGAATGACCAAGGGCGTGGGTTTCTGCAGGCATGGAAGGGGAAATAGTGAATGTAAGGGAAGCGATGACAACAAGTAGAAAATCAAGGATTTAGAGCGAGAAGGGAAGTAATGTGCAAAGGTCAAGAAAGGAGCTAGAAAGAATTGCCGTCTTATCAGGAAAATAAATTAAACAAGAGGAAAGTAAAAAATATTGAGCATTGATGTGTTCAGAGTCTCCATCTTAAAAGAAGTGTAGTAAAGGCTATAGAAATATTTACCCTCTGATTGATTCTTATTCAACATCGGCGGCTCTTTGGTTAGTCCAAGATATAATAAAATATATAAGTGGTCAATGCATCCGTATGTTTGTTGTCCTAATGTATGGCAAGTGGCTGTTAATGTCCCATTATATATTTAGAGAATAACTAGCAAAATAAAAGCAGACATGTGTAAAAAATTACGTATCACCAAAAGTTGTTTCAGAAAGCATCGAAGGACCTATAGGGCCCTCACCTGCTTCCCCTATAGAATCGAGATATCAAGCCATTAGGGTTTTCTTCTTCACTTTCTCCACTCTCTCCAGGTTTATAATCGTTTGAAGACTTTATCTATATAGTAGATTTTACGGTAAGAGATTGTTGATAATGCAACATTTCAGCAGAGAAACGAAATTTATCGGTTTGATACGATAATACTTAACAGGCTCAAAGTGGGAGGGGTAAATTCTTAAGCGAGATCAAGAGTTTAAATATATTCAACAAAAATAATTTTTCTACTGAAAGATAAATTAACACAAGAAAAGGAAAATTCAACCGTGCAATCATTGTCGGGACGTTTTGCATGTATTTACCAATTATGATCACTTGTCTCGAGATAACATAACAGCAATTGTCTTTTATTTTTGGTTTTCTTTTTCTTTTTATTGCTTCTGCATTGAAACTTGGTCACATGTTTTCTTTCTCCTCGGTGAGATCGGCTTGGATTCTTCTGTGCATTGAAACTTCCACTGCGTTAACGCAACGACCATAAACGCGTAGTTAGTGGTCCTAGTCAATGAATTACTTATCTGCTTGGCAAGTTTGAATTATTGGTGCACGCCAACTAGTGTATTAGATAAATCAAACCTACAAAGGAATATATATATATATATATATATATATGATATATTAAAAGCAAAAGCAAGAAGGCATAAATGTATTTTTGAGAATAGATCTGAAATAGAAATAAAAAAAAAAAGAAGTTACTCTTTTTCCGTGAATAAAAATAAAAAACGGAAGTAATTCTCATCCTCTTTAAAACTTCTTGGCAGGCCTCTTTTTTTCTCTCGCTCTCTTTTTTCTCTCGTGAAGTTTGTTTCTCCTCCTCCTCCTCCTCCTCGCATCGTTCGCCGGAGAAGACAGAGTCGCGACACCTTTCCTCCTCCTTTGTTGCCGCAACTAGTCTTGAGAAACGGTAGGCGTCTCTCTCCTTGGCAATTCTCGCTCTCTCTCTTTGGCGATTCTCGCTTTGTTTTTCATTGCTCCCCTTTGCCTTTTCTATCAGGGTTTGATTTGTCGCTCGATTGAGCGAGAGGGTTAGTCGTAGATCGTTTGCGTTTTGCTTTTCGTTCGATTTCTTCCTGTTGTAGCTCGTCTCGCGTCGTTTTTGGAGGTGCTCACTTTCGCCATCGACGTACGGACCGCTCGTGCTCTCGCTTCCCGTTCTTCTTAACAACAAATCTGCAATTTGGGGTTCCCTGCAATTCTTCTTTCCTCGTGGGTTTCTCCCCCTTTGCGGAATCGAAGTAGCGGGTAAAAGCGGTTGCTTGAGAAGATTACCGGTGTCACAAAGCGGTGGGTTCTCAAATAGTGCCGTCAAATCCTCTAACAATCTCGAACTCGCTCGAAATGCTCCCCTTACCTGTCTGTCCCCAGCAGAGTTTTGGCTGGGCTTTTTCTCGAATATGCGTTTTCCAGCATCCATTCTTGAATTTTCATGCCTTTCTATTCTCTTGTACGAGGTTCTTTGAATTGAAAGATTTAGAAGCAACGTATTTTTGTTCACAGTTCTCTGGGTTCTAGCAATTTCATGATAAGCTCTTCATGTTTTGATTGTTTTAAATTTGCTTTGAGATTTATTATGTGATGAATAAAAGTTGGGTTTTTTTTTTTTTTTTTTTTTTTGGTGTTTTGCTTCTTTTTGTAGGGTGGTTGTGTTTCAGAAGCGCGCCTGAAGCTCGGATTTTGGAGTCGAAAAACCAGGAGATAAAGTAGCATTTTTTGACTCAAAGCAGGTATGATCATGGCATTAAAAAATCCACGTTAAAAAATATTGTTACTTGTTTGACGTAGCATTAAAAAATCCATGTTAAAAAAATGACTTGGAAAATTATATCCAAAACGAAATCGTTTTTGATCAGAAAATTGGGAATCAGTCCGCGTAGATTAGTTCACTAATCCAATTCACTAGCATAAAAGGGCACACAAATATGTAATTGATTTAGATTATCTAGGGAAATGAATTTAATTTCTTCAAGGGTCGAAAGCATTTAATCAATCTAATGAATATGTTTTTGATTAGTTTTGTTGCTAAAAAATTTATTAGGATTAAAATCTAATTCACAAGAATATGATGATCAAAAGTTTACTTTCTTAGAACGTTTGTGCATATGATCACCATATAAGCGTGTACATAGGAGCTTGTACCCTTCTAGATTATCATTTTGTCCAAACACAGTAATAAAATCATCTTATAACATGCAAGAGCATGACCATTTCATAATATTAAAAAAAATAAAGTCAAATTTATTGATTTCAATATATATATATATATATATATATATATATATATATATATAAACTCAACATATTTGAAATTAAATACTTTATTCTAAAAATGATAATAATCCGAAAGATGAGACTACTTTTGATACTATGTAGGTAAGGAAATAGCTCTATAAACTTTGTGGAATTTTTTGACCAAAAAAACTTTGTGGAGTTAGAATTATTTAAGTTTCTATGGTTAAAAAAGCTTTATTTAAGTTCTAAACATTATCTATTTATACAAATATAAAACTGAAAACTTGAGAATTTCTTGTACTCTCTCAAAAAATTCACTATATCTTTATTGGGTTTGTTTGTTTCACTAAAATTATTTTACCAAAAAACATTTTCCTGATTTTCAATCATTTAATTCTTTAAAAAAGATATGATCAACGAAAAACATTCTATCATCAACACAAATATTATGTATTAATTTAGAAAAACGAATTCCTCCTCCTCAGGTGAAAATACTTTCCCTTTTCACCTTTTCTCACCTTTTCCTCTCCAGACTCTCTCGCTTTTCTTGAGGTACGCGGCTCTCTCCCTTCGATCTTTCGCTCATCTTCTTCGCCATTGAAGGTCCAGATCTTCTTCATCATTGAAGGTCTGGCACTTCTTCAACGACGCTCAATACGGTTCCAGGTTCTTTCGCTTTTTCTGAGGTACGCTGTTCGCTCTCCCTTCGATTTTTCGCTCGCCCTTCTTCTTCGGCTCTTCTTTACCGACGCTCATCTTCTTCACCGTCGCCGTCCCCTTCCCTTCCCTTCCCCCGCCGATTTCTTCGAAATTCTGCTCGTCGTTCCGAGAATCGTCCCCTTCCCCTCGTCGAAATCTCTCTTTCGTCCTAAAGTCTCGATTTTTCTTCTTGTCTTCTCGTTCGAATCGATTCGAACGTGGTCCGCCACAATGCAAGGGAGTGCGACGCTGCCCCTCCCGAGAACCCGGAGCCCCCGAGCCCGACCCGCGATTCCGCCACCGGCCAGGGAGGGGGCGGGGGTGGCGGTGGCGGTGGCGGTTCGGACGACGATTTGTGCCTCGACGCGTCCAGGGAGAACCTGGAGTACCCGCTGCTGTCCGCGGCCTTGAACGGTTCCGCGGTGAAGGACCTGTATTTGTATAAGAAGGAGTTCAGTTTGCTCCCGAAGTGGGTCGGGGAGCTGCGGAGGCTGAAGACGCTCTTCTTCGTGCCGCCTCTTCGGTCTAGCCCTGCTTGATCTTTTGGTGGCGATCTGTTCTTGAGTCCTTGCGCTTTTTATGGGTGATCGGCTGTGGAGACAGCTATTTCTGGATCCAAGAGTGATCTGGAGATCCCCCAAAAAAAAAAAAAAAAAAAACGATCATCACGATTTGCTTTTGAGTTCGACCTGATTGTTTCTCGGCCTTTTGGTTCCATGGGTTCTGCGATCGCTATTCCTATTAGCTAATTCACTTGATGAATGGCCCGAAATGTAACTGGAAATCATGTCCATTTTCAGGAAAAAAAAAAAGTGTACGAATTCTGGTTTCCTTTTCATTTTTCGTTGCAAGTTCAAATTCTAGATTAACTAAACCAATCGAAAAAAATTCATTTATTAAGTATCATAGACTCAACAAATTAATTTGAAAATAAGAGGCACCAAATGTCATTTAATCATTTTTCCAATACAATCTAAATATCAGAAAATATTGTCAGTCAAAACTTTAGTTTTCCTGGAAAATGGTTTTCCAATATATATTTCTTAAAAATATTATGTTTCATGTTACGTTTTTCATGAAACAAACACAACTATTATCCAATGCCATAAAAATACCTCCACACGTCTTTCATAGTTCGTTAATGTTCTAGGACGAAGGAAAAAAGGTTCTGATTGCGGGGCTTGCATTCATGCCAAAAGTATTATTTTTTCACAAAAAGAAATAAGATTTAGGTAGTAGGCCTCATCTATTTTCTCTTCTTCCCAGTTCTAGGCTAACCGTGAGGTTTCGTTTTTAGTGACCCGTTTTATTAGATCAGGTAGGCTCCAGCCCTGGCCTTGGTTCCAAAAATTAGTAATTAGTTTAGTTCTTGGTTCCAAAAATTAGTAATTAGTTCAGTTCTGATTGTGCATAGGATTAGACATGGAATCGACCATTCTAATTTACGGTATCAGAATAGCAATTCTCTTTTATTTTTGGTTTTATTTTTTTTCATTCCTGTGCACCGAAACTCTCACATATTATCTTCTTCCCAGGTAGGATTGCCTTGAATTCTCCACTGCATTGAAACTTCCACCACTCGAAGGCAATGTGTGAATTTTATTGGTGCATGCCGACCAGATAAATCAAATCAATAAAAAAAAATATATGTACGATAAAGAAAAGCAAAAGCAAGAAGGCATTTGGATTTATTTATGAGATTTGAAGGATAAATTAAGGTTTGACAGAAAAAAAGAAGGGAAAATTAAGGTAGAACAAGAACCAAAAATACATTATTCTCATTGTGCTCGGTACAAAATAAATAAATATATATAGCAATTTGATAATATTTATGATCATTGACACGTAAATAATACAATTTTCTTAGAATAAGTGATTGTTGTAATACGACATTTCAGTATTAAAATGAAGTTTATTAGTTTGATGGTATAATTTTTAAAAGGCTTAAAGTAAGAAGGGTAAATTCCATATGGGATTACGACCGAAAAAATTTGTAAGTGGAATCAAGAGCTGAAATATAATTAACAAAAATACCTTCTCTTATGGAAAACAAATGAGAAAAAGAAAAGGATGGTTCGACGGTGCAAGCAATGGACTAAGCAGGGGACGAATCTCTCTCTCTCTTTCTTTCTCCCCCATCTTTCATCTTCTCCTGCAAATCCCTGTCACAGCCTCGTCATAAGTCTCTCTATGCTTTTCATCTTCCGAACAAATCCACCGCTTCGTGTGTATTGAAATTTTAACAGACAACAATAGAAGAGGCAAGAAGGCATTTCCTGTTTTCTGAGGGGCATTTTGGTTTTTTTCTCCATTAGGGCTTGAAAGCTAAACTCAATGGCAGAGTCAGAGGCCGAAATGCATCGTCGCATTAAGAAGAGGAAAACTAATGCGAGTGGAAATGCAGAGGATGTTGATACTGGTGCATCTGGTTCGATGACTTTGCTGACAGAAAATAATTTCGTTGGATCTGGTTCATCTCCGATAGAAAATAACAATAGTGCATCGACTGGAAACTGCTACGAGGTGTTCTTGAGTTTCAGAGGCCCAGATACTCGACATGGCTTCACCGATCACCTCTACCATGGGCTCCTCAATGCTGGAATTGATGCTTTCAGAGATGATGACGAGCTTTGCCATGGTGAGGACATCAGACCAATGCTTATGGAAGCCATCACGAGCAGTAAGATCCTGATCCCAATTTTCTCAGTGAATTATGGTACAAGCAGTTGGTGCCAGGATGAACTGGTTCAAATAATGGAGCGCAAGAATAATAACGGGCAGATAGTGCTGCCTATATTCTACAAAGTGAAACCAGCTGAAGTGCGATATCAAACCGGGAGGTTTGGAGAGGCATTTCATGAGCGCGAGAATCGTTTGCGTGAGAGGTCTTCTTTCGACCCAACGACTTTGGAGAAATGGAAGTCAGCACTTGATGAAGTCAGCACCTTGAAAGGATACGAAGCCCTAGGGTAAAATTTCTCACCAAAACGTTCTCTATTTTCTTAAAATATGTGTGGGTGTTTACTGGTTGTTCTAAGTCCTTTTTTTTTTTTTTTGTTGGTATGTTGGTTGTTCTAATTCTCACCTGCTTCATTTTACATTCTTTTTTTATATATAAAAAAACTCTAAGATCTTGCTGGCAGTAAGATCCTACGGTGCATGAATTCTATAAGTTATTCTTTCTTTTTTAGTTTTCTGCTTTAACCATATTGACCAATCTAATTATAAATTTTATTGTTATGATCCCATTCACTTGAATAATAAGATTTTTTGAATGAATTTTTACTCTTATGTCAAAAGATTTTGTGGTAGTATAAGATGATGGTAAATTTTTTTTTGCTTTAACGAATTTACTCTTATATCAAAAGATTTTTTACTCTTACACCCCATTCACTTGAATAAATTTTATTGCTTTGATGATATTGACCAATCAAATTATAGGGTACGTTACATTAATCTTCATCACAAACTTTTCTAATTACATATTTATTTGAGATTAATAGTACAACTCATTGGCGATTTTTATTTAAAGCTCATAAGATGGTAGCATCCAAGCTTTGCTATAATTCTTTATCTTCCCAAGTTACATTTATTAAATGATTGATATCGTTGATTAGTTATTATTAAAATTATTTTACAAGAGAAATGTTTCATTGGTTATATAAGATGATGACAAAAAAAATGATTATTTTTATTATATGTCTGTTTAAATAATTTTCAAAGCATTTCCTATCTTCAACAAGTAATTTCTATCTCATGCATCTGCAGATATTGAAGCAATGTTCTTTTTTGGGTAAAAATTATTCTTCCACTTCCCTATTAACTCAATACTAGATCATTAAAGTCATAGAACATAGATACTCAAAAGGAAAACAAAGTACAACTTGTAATCATCCCTAGAGGCAACGAAAACTGATAAGAGCACCTATCTAGAATGATACTAAATTCACAACACAATTTAAACTTGCAAGCTTGTAGAATTGCGCAAACAAGAAGAAATCCCTTCAATTACATTCAAGTAGTTCACAATATCACAATTTGTACAACTTTTCGGATTGGTGTTACAAGACCTGAATTCAACTTGCATAAAAAGTTATGACTTATTTATTGATTGATAGCTAACTCTCATATTGGGCTGGCTTATAGGATTTTTGCTTATTCAAATGCTCTAAACAATTTTCAAAGTCGCATCCACGTCATCCCTAATATCTTTAATAAATTTGGTTCAAATCCATAATATATACAATATTTAAGATTCATA
Source organism: Eucalyptus lansdowneana (assembly GCA_017140395.1). Lineage (NCBI taxonomy): Eukaryota > Viridiplantae > Streptophyta > Magnoliopsida > Myrtales > Myrtaceae > Eucalyptus > Eucalyptus lansdowneana. Next base: position 41,282,888 of record CM029487.1, on the reverse strand, counting down.
AGTGATACCCTCCAGTTTTTCCTGGCCTGATAAATCCTGCTAGAGTAGCAGTGAAATGGGCACCCCATTTGAAGCAACCAAACTTTAGACTTAGCATATATCATAACATATAGAGGTATGACAACAATAATATTTAAAGTTTTTCAATCTATCCCCAGATTTATTATGTTCTCTATAGATAAACAATATAAACTTATTGTTACTACATATTTGAACTCTTGTCACATTTGACAGGTCTGAAGTAGAGTTGGTGAAATCGATCGTCCAAAAAGTGTTGAACGAACTGAAGAAAAAGTTTGAGTTGGTCATTTCTGAGAATTTGATCGGAATTGATGGTCATGTGAAGAAGGTTATGGAATTTGTGCATAATAAATCTCATGACACCCTATTTGTTGGCATCCATGGAATGGGAGGCATTGGTAAGACTACGCTTGCTAAAGCCATCTACAATATGCTCTTCAATCAATTTGAGCATCATAGCTTTATTGCTGATATAAGGGAATCGTGGAAGCGTAATGGTGTACATTATTTACAGAATCGGTTAATCTACGATATATTGAAGCAGCGAGAAAATGAAGTTCATAGTGAGGATGAAGGGACTAAGTTCATCTCTTCCAGGTTTATGGGTAAAAAGGTCCTCGTTCTTCTTGATGATGTGGATGATGTCAATCAGGTGAAGTGTTTGGCTGGTAATCATAATTGGTTTTCTTCGGGAAGTAAGATCATTATTACCACCAGAAACAAGAGGGTTCTTGAAGAAGCTAGGGTAGACTACAACTATGAACATGAGGTACTGGATGACAATCAATCTTTGATTCTGTTTAGCAAACATGCATTTCGAAAGGACTCTCCTCTAAAGGAATTCGAGGTCCTTGCTCATGAAGTCGTATACATCACCAAAGGGCTTCCCTTATCGCTTGAGGTTTTAGGTTCATTATTGTGCGGAAAAGAGGTACCATTTTGGAGAGGTACAATAGGGAAGTTAAAAGAAGTGCCTCCTCAGAAAGTGCAAGAGAAGCTAAGGATAAGTATTGAAGTATTAGACTATAAGCAAAAACAAATATTTCTGGATATTGCTTGTTTTTTCATCGGCACTGACAAGAATATCACATCCTACATGTGGGACGCTTGTGGCTTTTTCCCAGAGGAAGGAATTGAAGTATTGATATTCATGTCATTGATAAAAGTTGGAGACGATCATATGCTTAGAATGCATGACCAGTTGAGAGATCTTGGTAGGGAGATAGTTCGTGAGGAAAATCAACGCGAGCCTTGGTGCCGTAGCAGGTTGTGGGACTATAAGGAAGCCCAAAAAGTGCTAAAGGGAAATAAGGTAACAGTTTCATTTCTTTTTCTCATTTAGTCCATGTTCTACGGTTAAGAGTATTGTTAGTCACTACTTAGTGCTTGCTTTAGTGTACTGAGAACCTTCACCATTGCCCTCGAATGTTTCATTGACGTGATTAGAAAGTAGGGAGGCTGCTCTCTCATCGAAAGCATTTCCTGTTATGATTTTTCTGTCATATATTAACATTCCCTATCATATGAAATTAAGTGTCCCTTGCAATATATGTATATACACACACATATATACACGTATTAAATCTCTTGTTTGATTTAGTAATTAGTGAAATCTTGTATTTCGCATATTACCTTTCCACTTGATAAATGGCCCTCTTCACTGAGAATCTTTGTTTTCCTTTTAAGATGACTTTCACAATTTTTACTTTCTTGTCTTACGTTAAATCAATACTTTTAAAAAAACAACTTAATAAAGAGATTTTTTTTTCAGCCCGGCTACTTAACAAGTACTCCCAACATACCTTTAGACAAAATCTAATCATCCTTCTTTGTCATTGGCATTTAATGGACACGCTGAAATAGAGGGCGAGATGGGTTGGTCGCCACAACTAACAAAAAACCAAAAGTAAATATCTTACTCTCCCGTCAAAAGATCAAATAATACTCAAATTCGAGAAAACTATGAAAAACACCATGTATAATTCGTCGTGTCAACAAGTTTCAGGGATATACCACACAAAAAATTGGCCGAAGCGCATGCTCTTGAGAAAAAAACAAAAGATAAAGAATAACAGTTACTCGAAACAACTCTTTTTGAGTTATTTCAATTATCCAAATCTATGGCCAGAAATTAAATTCTTTCATCAAAAACAGTTAGCCTGGAATCTCGTGGCCTCTTCATTTTCCCCCTTCGCTTCTGACATTTGGAGTAGTCGGAACAATTATTTCCATTTTGAAGCGTCATGAATGCGTAGAAATATAAAAAAGAAAAAAAGAAAAGGAGTTTTATTTCTGACTTTTTAAACTATATATTTTTTTTTAGCTGGAAGTCTCCTTAATAACACCGAATCTGTGGTAAGTCTTGCTCGCCGGCTCGCTGCTTCTGAGGTTTTTCTCCCTTTTATCTATCCTTTCATCCATGCATTGCTTAATAGAAAAAGTCTCCTTAATAGAAATATAAAATTGACCAAGTAAAATTTTGATTTTGTACTTTGGAATTTTATTATATTCCGTGCATTGCATGGATGTCTTAACTAGTGTGATAATGAAACTTCAGTTCCAGAAAGAAGATTACAAGTTGTAAAGTTTTTACTCTATACAAGCCATTACATCATAATTCTTCTTAAAATCCTGATGCGTATGGCCAAATTTTGAAATGGAAGTCGACATCCTTCACTTTGTGAGCCTTTATGATTGTAGTTTATTAGCATAAAAAGAAAATCATGTCTTCACACTGCCGGTCTCTTGAACACATTAATACACATCCATAGCATTATGAACAAATGATATTCGATGACTTTAGATGGATATAGTACTAATGAACATTGATTCTTGCTTATAGGGAACGGACAAGATTGAGGCGATTAATATGAGTGAAGGCAACTCAAAAGGCCCCGGCCATTTCGCCGAGCGAGATGGTGACACTTACACAGCAGAACAATTCAAAAAAAATGCCAAATCTAAGATTCCTTTTCATGGAAAAGGCACATCTCAGTGGAGATTTTGAGGACTCAATGGAGTTAAAATGGCTTCGATGGCAAAATTGTCCCATGAGTTTTGAAGTAAATAATTTTGCTGTAAATGAACTAGCTGTACTCGAATTGCAAGGAAGTGAGATAAATGAGGAATGGGAAGGATGGAGTATTTTCATGGTAAGAATTAAAGTCTTTTTTTCCCTCTCCTTTTAAGCTTTCTTTTGAATCATAATGACTCTACACTCACCCATCGACATTCATTCTTGTTTTTTTTTACTAGATGGCAGAGAAGCTTAAATATCTAGACCTTTCATGGTGTGGTTTCTCGGAAAATCCTGACTTCCCCCCAGAGCTTGAGAACTTCGTCAGTCATTTTACTTCCATTGAAGACCCGGAGAACCTCTTTCGCTTGGATCGCTTGGAGCAGGGCATGGTCCATTCGCTTTCTCTCACGTTAGGCATCGACGCAAGCAAACGCTCCGTTCCTCGTTTCTGCCTCAGGGAGCTTCCAGCAGAAATAGGTAAATTAAAAGCACTGCAGCAACTCCATCTACGACATACTTCACCCCTTTTTGCATTACCAAATAGCATAGGGTCTTTGGAGAATCTAGAGATTCTAGATATTACTCACAGTGGTATAGAAGAATTACCCAATGGTATTGGGAGTCTGAGAAAGCTCCGAGAGTTACGTGCTCTCGATTGCAGAAAGCTGAAAGGGATACTAGTAGAAAGCATGGCTAATCTTTCTTCCCTACGATACCTTGAATTTAGAGACTGCCTGGATCTCCAATCGCTGCCGGACCTTCCTTCCGGCTTAACATATTTGGGCGTCACCTGTCGAAGTCACCAATTGCCTTCGCTTTCCCACCTACCCCATCTCAAGGAACTACGAGTTGAGCGTTGCGGATTTATCCAGTGCATCCAGGAGCTTCCATCAACGCAATTAAAGAGTTCAGAATGCTCCCAACCGACAGACATTGAAGAAATGGAATCACCACAATCCCTAAACACGCCCTTCAAGTTCGAATACTTGCAAGTCTCTTTGTGTAAATCTATCGAAATGTTGGACGTTTCACAGTTTGTCCATCTAAGGACATTATGGGTCGACCCTTGCAAGAATCTACTTGAAATTCGAGGTCTTGACAAATTGATATATTTGGAAAGCTTGAGTATTAAATCCTGCCATTCAATCGAACAGCTGGACCTTCCAAAACTCGAGGGTCTGAAGAAATTGACTATTGAGGATTGCTGCAAATTAGCCGAAATTCAAGGCCTTGATAGGTTGGAGTATTTGGAATGGCTAGATATCAAAGGGTCAATGGAAAGAAGGTTAGACCTTCCAAAATGCGGGAGGCTGAAGAAATTAGAGGCTATAAACTGCAAAAACTTAGCCGAAATTCAAGGGCTCGATAGTTTGGTGCATTTGGAAAGTCTAAATATCTATTTGTGCACTTTAATTGAATGGCTAGACCTTCCAAAATCCGGGATGCTGAAGAGTTTAAAGGCTCCTTGTTGTGAAAACTTAGCCAAAATTCAAGGGCTCGATAGTTTGAAGTATTTGGAAAGTCTAGATATCTCTCGGTGCACTTCAATTAAAAGGCTAGATCTTCCAAAATCCGGGATGCTGAAGAAATTAGAGGCTTGGTGTTGCAAAAACTTAGCCGAAATTCAAGGGCTGGAGTCTTTGGAAAGTCTAGATATCACTCGGTGCACTTCAATTGAAAGGCTAGATCTTCCAAAATCCGGGAGGTTGAAGGAATTACAAGCTAAAGGATGCATAAACTTAGCCGAAATTCAAGGGCTTAATGAGTCTAATTATTTGGAAAGTCTAGATATCTCTCGGTGCACTTCAATTGGACGGCTAGACCTTCCAAAATCCGGGATGCTGAAGAGATTAGAGGCTTGGTGTTGTGAAAACTTAGCCAAAATTCAAGGGCTCGATAGTTTGAAGTATTTAGAAAGTTTAGATATCTCTCGATGCAATTCAATTGAAAGGCTTCTCCTTCGAAAATCCAAGAGTCTGAAGATATTAAGAGCTAGAGAATGTGAAAACTTGGTCGAAATTCAAGGCCTTGATAGGTTGGAGTTTTTGGAAGAACTGAATATCATTGGATGCAAGTCACTCAAAACAATTCCAAAATTATTTAGAACGCGGATTTATCGACATTATCAGATTACAGATGGCAGATCGAGCGAACCAAATCCATACTATATGTACGACTCGGTTGAGGGATCGGGATGAAGGATCGGACGACTTGGATGAGGGATCCACATTTTCTAATGAAGGTACATAAAGTAGGTAATCAACCTATGCTCTTTTGAGATCTAATGCCCAATTTCAATTTAAATTTCCCGCTTGCAATATCTTTCAAGATTTATGATCATGTCATTATTATTTCCTGGTTGATAGTGTCACCATTGTTTTCTTACTTGAATTCAAGGAATCCGGGGGGTGATGTTCATGGAAGTTAATGTGTGCTTTGGCAAAATGGTTTTGCTTATCATGTCAGTAGCGGAAATAGATGATAAGGCTTTCAAAGCGCATCATTTGACATAAGTTTTCAAGTAAGATCCTTCATCCTATGCAGAAAAATAGAGATTCTCGACATCTGATTGATTTTGGAATGCTGGAAGTGCTAAAAAACTGATGTGTACATGTTTTTGATAGCATGCCAAAAGTCATTGTATAGGTCGAAGAAAATGCTAAATGAAGGACCCTATATGGCAATCCTTCTAATGTGAGGTTTTAGTTTGAATCCGATTAGGTGATATTCTCAAGGCATTAATGTATGAGTATTTTCTTGCATATTTGCAGTATCTGTACATGTTTCACTCCATTTGCATGTTTCGTCTGTTCCCTTTTTCAATGGGATAAATTTTCCTGATTGGAGTAAACTAGTCCAGTTTCACTTAGGTGTCCTGGATCTTGATTTAGCACTTTAAGCTGAGAAACCAGTTGCTATTACTAATGAAAGTAGCGATGATGAAAAGTCTTTCTATAAAACTTGGGAAGTCGAACAAACTAAGCTTAATATTCATGCGAATGACAGTTACAAACAATTTAAAGACTTCTCTTCCCAAGATTGACACTGCTAAGGAATTTATGAAATTTGTGGAAGAGCATTCTCAAACTGCTAATAAATCACTTGCTGGTACATTGATGAGCATACTGACCACCATGAAATATGATGGTTTGTGTACCATACCTGAGCATATACTTGAGATAACGAATTTAGCAGCAAAGTTAAGGACTTTAGGAATGAACGTGAATGAGTACTTTTTAGTACAATTTATACTTAATTCCTTACCTCATGAGCAATATTGGCCATTTGAAATGAATTACAATACTATAAAGGATAAGTGTAATGTGAATGAATTGGCCAGTATGCTAGTTTAAGAGAAAACAAGGATAAAGAATCAAAATACTCATTTTGTTTATTTCTCAAGTCATCAAGAAGTTCAAAGGAATTTCAAGAGGAAAGGTGGAAGGAGCAAGAAGAAAGGATTACACGTCCTGAATAACTCTTCAAAAACTTCTCAAATCCACAAGAAGGAACACAATCTTATTAAGTGTCATTTTTGCAACAAAATTGGACACTTGAAGAAAGATTGTCTGAAATGTAAAGCTTGGTTCGAAAAAAAAAGGTAAGCATTGTGTTTTAGTATGTTTTGAATCAAACTTTACTGAAGTTCCTCATAATACTTGATGGATTGATTCTGGTGCTATCATTCATATGTCAAATATGATGCAGAGATTTCTTATAATCCAAATCATAAAGCCAAATGAAAGTTATGTGATTATGAGGAACAGAATCAAAGCTCTAGTTGAAGGCATTGGCACTTACCGTTTGATCTTAGATACTGGGCATTATATGGATTTGTTTCGAGCTCTTTATGTACTTAGATTTTCTCGCAATTTAGTTTCTTCGCCAAGACTTGATGTAGCGGGATTTTATTGTAAGTTTGGTTATAAATCTTTTAGTTTATTTAAGAGTGATACTCTTATTGGAACTGGAACTTTATGTGATGGTCTCTATAAATTTAGACATGATAATACTTTTGTTGAGATATTAATGACATTGCATCATAATGTTGACATTAAACAAAGTTTGGTGAATGAGAATTCTGCTTACTTGTGGCATAAACGTTTGGGTCATATATCTAAGGAAAGAATGCAAATATTAGTAAAGAATAAAATTCTTCTAAATTTGGATTTTACTGATCTTGGATTGTGTATTGATTGTATTAAAGGTGCCACAAGAAGCACAGAGCTTCTTAAAATTATGCATACTGATATATGTGATCCTTTCGATGTTCCATCTTTTGGTAAGGAAAGCTATTGCATCACATTTATCGATGATTTTTCACGTTATGGTTACATTTATCTATTGCATGATAAGTCTCAATCAGTGAATGCACTTGAAGTATATATTAAAGAAATTGATAGGCAATTAGATAGAAATGTGAAAATAGTGAGATCGGATAGATGTGGTAAATATTATGGAAAATATGATGAATCGGGACAATGTCTAGGTCCATTTACTAAATTCCTTGAAAGACATGGCATTTGTGCTCAATACACAATGCCAGGTACACCACAACAAAATGGTGTATCAGAAATGCGTAATCGTACTTTAATGGAAATGGTTAGGAGTATAATGAGTCATTCATCTTTACCCATGTCTTTGTAGATGTATGCTTTAAAGACTTCTATGTATTTATTAAACGGGGTTCCTACTAAGGTAGTTTCAAAGACTCCCTTTGAACTGTGGACGGGAAGGAAATCTAGTTTACGACACTTATATATTTGGGGTTGTCCAGCAGAGGTAAGAATTTATAATCCACATGAAAGAAAATTTGATTCAAGAATGACCAGTGGTTATTTCATTGGTTATGCATAGAAATCCAAATGGTATAAATTTTATTATCCTAATCATAGTAAAAGAATTGTTGAATCTGGAAATGCTAGATTCATTGAGAATGTTGACATCAGTGAGAGTGAAAGAGTGCGTGATGCTTGCATTCAAGAAGTAAGGGTAGAAGTTCCTATACCCAAAGTTTCTAAAGTTGTTGTTCCTGATATTATAGTACAACCTAACAATAATCGAGAACAATAAATTAATGAACAAACACTCCATAATAGAGATGTCAATATTGAACCTCCAATAGTTGAATCACAAGAAATAGCATTAAGAAGATCTTAAAGAGAAAGGAGGTCGGCTATTTCTGATGACTGTATGGTTTATCTACAAGAGTTAGAAATTGACTTAGCAATTGGAAATGATCCAGGTTCATTTTTCCAAGGCATGAAATGTGAAAATTCTAATGAATGGTTTAATTCCATGAAAGAAAAGTTAAAATTCATGTATCAAAATCAAGTTTGGGATATTGTTGAATTGCCTAAAAGATATAAAAAGGTCAGGTGTAAATGGGTCTTTAAGACCAAGCGTGACTCAAAATGCAATATTGAACGATATAAAGCCAGACTTGTTGCAAAGGGTTTTACGCAAAAAGAATGCATTGATTATAAAGAGACATTTTCACCAGTCTCTAAGAATGACTCACTTATAATCATTATGACTTTGGTGGCTCATTATGATTTGGAGTTACACCAAATTTATGTAAAAACTACATTTCTTAATGGGAATTTAAAAGAAGAGGTTTATATGGATCAACTCGAAGGCTTTTCAGTTAAATGAAAAGAACACATGGTATGTAAATTAAAGAAATCAATATATGGACTTAAATAAGCTTCCCAACAATGGTATCTTAAGTTTAACGCTACCATAACTTCATTTGGATTTAAGGAAAAAACTGTTAATCAGTGCATATATATGAAGATTAGTGGGAGCAAGATTATTTTTCTAGTTCTGTATGTTGATGATATTTTGCTTGCTGCTAATAATCTTGGTTTGTTACATGAAACCAAGAAGTTTCTCTTTAAGAATTTTGAAATGAAGAATATGGGAGAGGCAATGTATGTGATAGGAATAGAAATATTATGTGATAGATCACAAGAATTATTATGATTGTCTCAGAAAGCCTACATTAAGAAAATTTTAGAGAGAATTAATATGAGTAAATGTTTAGCCGGAATAGTTTCAATTTAGAAAGGTGACAAATTTAGCCTTATACAATGTCTAAAAAGTGAATTGGAACGAGAACGAATGAAGAATATTCCTTATGCATCTGTTGTGGGGAGCTTAATATATGCACAAACTTGCACCAGACTAGACATCAGTTTTATTATCGGAATGTTGATCAGGTATCAAAGTAATCTTAGAATGGATCATTGGAAAGCTGCAAAAAAAATTATTAGATACTTGCAAGGAATGAAGAATCATATGCTCACTTATAAAAGATCCGATTATCTCGAGGTGATTGAATATTCAGATTCAGACTTAGCCAAGTATGCTGATACAAGAAAATCAACATTTGGTTACATGTTTCTTCTGTTTGGAGGGGCAATTTCATGGAAGAGTGTGAAGCAGTCAGTTATTACTACATCCACTATGGAAGTTGAATTTGTGGCATGCTTTGAGGCCATTATTCATGGATTATGGTTGCGGAATTTTATTTCAGGGCTTGTGATTGTTGACAGTATTGCCAAGTTGCTAAAAATTTATTGTAATAACTTTGCAACAGTTTTCTCTAAGAATGACAAGTATTCTAAGGGTGCTAAACATATGTAGATCAAATACTTGTTTGTTAAAGAAGAAGTTCAAAAACGGAAAGTGTCAATTGAGCACATTAGCACAAATCTTATGATAGTAGATCCATTAACAAAAGGACTACCACTCAAAACATTTAATGAACATGTTAAAAATATGGGCATTATCGGACATCATTAATGTTTGTATTATGATTGTATTGAGTTTATGTATTTCACACTTTGAGCTCATTTACGTGTTTATGATATTTTATGTTTTCTATTTAGTATACATTATGCAAAATAGATGAATGTTAAACATGATAGTTTCTAAAGAGACATTATAGTTGGACTATTACTGTACTTCTTATTTATGGATCATGTTAAGTAAAGTACTATAGTTGTAGTGTATAGAAGGGACTATGTCGATTAATGGCATATAACCGCTATGACTCGCATTAGTTTTTTTTTTTTACTTAATTGTAATTATTATGTGATTGTCAATTTAATGAAAATTTATAGCATAATGTTATTGTGCACATTACAGTCTTTATTAAAAAGGAAAATCATATGGGTCAAGTGGGAGAATGTAAGTATTACTGTGACCCATATGATATGATTTATTATATGGTTTAATAATTGTTGAAATGCTATAAAATTAATAAATATTGGTTATGAGAAGTTGCGATTCTAATAAAACTAAATGGTATAATCCTTAAAGGAAGTTACTGCTTTTCCAAAGAGGTGCGACTTATATGGAAGTTAAAAGGCGCTTTGATAGAAGACACTTATTGATAGAACGTATAAATAGAACCCGGTCTTCTCTCCACCCATAAAAACAACAATAACAGAAAAGAACTAGGTGTTCTTTCCTCCATAGATAGAATATATTAAAGAATAGTGGGTTAAATGAGAAAAATCGGAATTCTTCATTTGGTTTGAGTTGTTCGGTTCTCCATAACGATTATCATCAATGGCAACGCTATGGATAAAAGTATGTTTTAATCTATTTGTGAAAATCATGAAGATCAAATATCACTATTTTTTTTGAATTTTCGCATTAAAGAATTACATGTATCATCTAACACGAAGGTGTTGCAGCTGCAAGTTGATGTCAAACAGCTCGTAAAGGCAGCAAAACCCCTTTTAACTTCTGAAGTTGCTTGTTGGAAAAAAAAAGTATCGTTAAAGGATATTAAGGTGTTATATAGACATGATATCTATCGATCAACAATTAGTATAACGATGTAATTTCTTCTCTTTTTTTTTTTTTTTGGGGTCAAGCGATGATATAATGTCCACGTCGTAAGTGTAAGGTTAGCACAATAATTGTACGGGCGGTTGATTTTATAAATAGCAATTACTTTTACGCGTCTATGTGCACAATAACAGCACTAGTCGAAAGCTCTTATTTCACATTAAGCTAGCTAGAGACCATGTTTAAATGTTTAACTCTCTTAAGCAGAAAGAGCTTTTTTAGTCACCTCACTCCCCCTCGCATGTTCGATGGCTCCCTTCCGTTTGGATTTTACTCGATTAGCAAATGAATATTTGTGGGCAAGCTTTATTCACATTTGTTATATAATACGCATGCTCCCTAATATATACTCGATATAATTATATACGAATCGTAATTACTTTGAAATATCTCTAGCAATAATAGGTACAAATGTTGAATGGAGGTTTGGCTTTTAAGCCGTGGACGAGCTTCCTTTTCGTTTAAAAACGGCACAATTTGCTCCTTTCTTTCTTTTTCTTTTTTTTTTTTTCGTTTTTTCGCCTTTTGATTTTGTAACCCATGATGATATCTTCTTCTCTTTTTCTTTTCTTTTTCTTTTTTTTTTCTTTTAGCCCTACATGATATAATTTCCCTTTGACCATTGACCAGAACGCTTCAAAGGTTAGTTGGAGCCCTAATCATTAATCAATAGTCCAAGAATTTCCCCGCATCCATGGGGAGGCCTCGAGTGGACATTATCTTAAGTCAAGTACTTGACGACACTTTTCTTGTAACGGGATACGAGTTGTAGTAATTTCAATGGCTAATCCCAAACATAGTAGTAGTATCATATGTAAGAGTTTTCCTGATGTGGACTAAATTAATTGATATTATAATTTACTGTTTTTACGGTTACCGTAAAACATGGTTGGTCTAAGGTGAGATAGAAGGTTTCTTAATTAGTCTAATATGGGCTGGCTAGTGTGGGCCGAGTTGAGCCTGGCCCGTAATGAGAGGGGCTGGCTGGAAACTCTATAAATAGTGCTCAAATTTCTCCTCTAACCCTAATTCTCACATGTATCCTCACCTAAGGGGCGTTTACCTAACGCTACACGTGAGGGGGCCGCCTCATTGAGCCAGTGATACGGAGGGCAATAGAGGAGAATGACTTGCGCGTGGAACATTGTGTTTCCGCTTCCGCTTCAAGAACAATTGATCCCCTTGATGAGTGGATAATCCCTTTTCTGCTTCCGCTTTACGTTCGATGGATCCCAAAACAGGTGCGTTAATCTTTCTACTCAATTATATATGTTCTTGTTCTAGTTATGGAGATCTTGGGGTTGCGCAATTTGCGTCCAACATGTGGTATCAGAGCAACCATAACCCTACAACTTGAATGCAATTGATTTTGCCCTAATTTGTACGGATTAACCCTAATTAGTACGGATCTTGCCCTAATTTGTGATTTTCGAGACTTTTTGTTCAATAAAAATTAAATTAAATCACAAATTTAGATTTGGGGAGACGAGACGAGCAAGAGGGTCGGCGGCGCATCGCCAGGGGATGCCGCACGCGCCCCCACGCGCGGCCACGTGCCGCGCACTCAGGCGGCGCGTGTGGGCGCGTGGAGCCTCCGTTCGGCGCGTGGCTGGCGGCGTTGGACTCGTATGGTGATTTTCTATCTCATGGTATATTTATTTTATATGTTTGATGGTTTTATTGATGTGAAATTGCATATGAAACCCTAAATACGTGTATTTTAAATGAATTTTTGCATATTTTTCCTTATATTTTTCTGTGATTTTGGATATACAAGTGTTGGGTTATAGGTATATTATCACATAATCATTATAAATGTGTGATTGATCAATAAAAATCAAACTTTATTGTGAATTGAAGCTGGCTTAATGAGATACAACCATTATGGAATAGTAATTGAGCTATGTATTGAGCTGATGAGAAACAGTAAAGGTTATGAAACTTTTGTTGCTCAAGCATACTTCTTGACACGTTGGTAATCTTTGAATGATTGACGTCTTAAGAACTCATGACCAAAATGATTGTACTGATTAACATATCTGCTGTATGTGGGTAATGCATGTCGATTAAGTTACTGCATATTGTATATGAACTCATCTGGTCACTTGTTAATGTCTATCAAGTTGAATATTTTTATGGTTAAGGAGTATGATAATATTTATGCAGAGCAATAGTATCTACTGTTATAGGTTAGATATTTAGTTATGTGGTTTGACTCAATTTATAGGCCATCGGTTGAAGTAATGATATTTGTTACCTAAAATTGATTAATAAATCAATTGTTGGCCTTGGAGTCATTTTTGCCTTATGAACTCATGAGTGATAATGGATTAGCTGTCAAGCTTATCGATTTGGTGTACCCTGTATTACTATTGATGTTAATTTGTGAGAGATATTTTAGATCAGTATTCTTTTTAGGTTGTTATGGTAATATGTAATTGAGGTGCATAAGAGATGTTTTATTCTTTGTTATAAGAAGTTTCTTGTGTTACTGTGATCAATGATCCCATTGGAATCTATATTTCAGGTTCGCTGTATATATATTTATATATGTATGATTAATTTTTATTAATGAATAAAGCAATGTAATTAGCATGATATGTGATTTTAGTGATATATTGCCCCTATCACTAAAGTTAAAATCACATGTATATGGTGTATGTGAGGAATAAAATTTATATCTCTGGTATGAGAGAATTTCAATGATTCAATTGAGTAGTGACCGCCAAAGTGGCACGCTTGATTGGGTTTGAGAAATTTCGGTCTCGTATGATGATTGTGATGTCTCCTAGTCTAATGCGTAGTCATACTCCCAAAGGAGGTGATTGTGTATTAGTTCATGAAGGGATACATCATAGTATGGTAGAGGAGTGACTAATTCTAGTGATTCATATGCCCAAAGGTGATGAATTCACGAAGAATTGGAATATATTCTCATAATTGCTATCATGTAGGGAGTGTACAACTGCATGTCATGTATTCTGCCCAAAGGTGATTATATGATTATGCGTGTAACTCTCTGGATGTGTACTTGTATGTCAAGTTACACAGTGCTCACATGATGCTAATTATATATATTGCTTGATTTTCAGTCATCTTTTCTATAATTAATAACTTCATTATTATTGAGGTTTTTACTGCTTCAAATTTTAAGTTGTGGACATATGATTTGTTGCTTGAGAAAAGAGCAATTGAATTTGCTTACTGTCCATGAAACGTTCCATTCTGGAACACTTGAAAAGAGGTTTACTTGCGAACTGCACTGCTATAAGATGATGGAAGCCTTTAGTTGCTTGAAATTATGTCTTGTCTGATATTGAAATTATGACACATCTGCAAAGATTGTGTTTAAGTCCTAATGACATTTACATCTCGTATATGATTAAAATGTTGTCAGGTTTAACAGTGGCCATGAGTATTTTGGCAAGTATGAAAATGTGAAATAGCTTAAAGGATCATTTGTCAAATACTTGGTAGATTCTGGGGTGGTAATTTAATTACTATACCTAAAAATTTTGACAAAAAGATTTGGTCGAAAGGCATAAATGCATCATATTGAACGTGGTGATGAGCATGATTAGTAAGACTAATTTATCTGGTCTTTTGTGGGCTCATATTATGAAAGCAACTTTTTCATATACAAAAGGTGTCTCTTATCAAAGTTATTTCATAAACTTCTTTTGAGTTATAGACTGAACATAAATTACTTGAATCATATGAAATTTAGAGGTGTTATGCAAAAGTGAGGTTATCTAATCCAATATTAAGTGCGTTGAAATTCAGATCCACTCGGAATTATTTTGTATCTTATCTAGACTGTTAAAGGGATATTGATTTTATGACCCTAAAGAAGATACAAGAATTATGGAATCACATACTCTAAAGTTTCTAAAGATTGATGTAATTGTAGAGGATAGCTGCTCTCAGACTATTAAAGATAATAGTATAATGGAGGTTACTATGTTTTTGTCTTTACCTATACAGATAATTATGGAATCTCCTGTACCATAGACTAAATTTGTTGAGGTTCAAGATACTATTCTTGATATAGTTTATAATGAAATTTCTTAAGCCTCTCAAGTGTAGAATAAAGTGGTTGCAGCTTTATTAAGGAGATTATCATCCTATATAGTCTATTTGTGAGAGCATAATTACAATATCCACTACATGGTTGTTTTAGCAACTTATATAAATGTTGTTTCTTGTTCTCAATTAAGTATGTGATTAGATGCCATAAAATGCGGTATACAATCTATGAAACATCATAGTGTTTAGAAACTAACTTACTTGCTTAAAGATCATAAGTTCATTAGTTGCAAAATGGCGTACAAAACTAAAAGAATTTCAAAGAAAGATTGTGGAATTTAAAGCCAAATTGGTAATTAATGTTTTAACTCTGAAAGAGGGGTGGATTGTTTATAGTGAAGAAATAATTATTTCTTTAAATATTCTTTCAGAGTGAACGTGGTATTAATAATTTATTTTGATATAAAATTACGCCAAATAGATACAAAATCTATATTGTGCAAATGGATGATTTTGCAGCAGATTCAAGTAAACTTGTGTGTAGACTGAAAAGTTCTAATTCATGGTCTTAAGCAAGTTTCCAGACAATATTATTAAAGTTTCATAGTGTTGTTATTTTGTTCAATTGGGAACAAAGTAATTCAATATACTACAAGGTTAGTAGGAGGAAATTTATTTTTTTCTCATACTTTATGTATATAATATTTTGCTTATAAGTTGTGACCTTGAGACATCTTATATCCTTTGTACTGAGGTCTGTAAGGATTGTTTTTGCCATATTATATTAGATTTTCTCGTAGGACATTTGCTGATTGTATATTGGAAATATTCAATATACATTATTGCAAGCCAGGAGTTGCTCCTGTTGTTAAGGGTGATGAACTAAATCTATCACATTGTTCTTATTTAGATATTGAGAAAATCTAATTAAATGTTGTACCTTGTGTCAGTGCATTTAAAAGTATAATGTATGCTCGAATTTGCACTAGACTTAATGTTGTCTTTGTGACGGGACTCTAGGCAGATATCGGTCAAATCCATGACATGATCACTGGGTTGCTGTCAAGAAGATTTTAAGGTACTTAAAAAAGACAATAGATTATATGATACTTTACAGACATGTTCAATTCTTGCAGTTAGTAGGGTATTTAGATGTAAACTTTGCTGGCTGTTAGGATGATATAATATCAATAATAGGATACAGATTTATGTTAGTAGGAAGTGCAGTAAATAAAGTTCTATATTATTTTCTACTATGTATGCAGTGTTAGTAACTTTTTTTTAGGTTGTTACTTGGGCTATTAGGCTCCAGAACCTCATAACGGAGTTGATTGTTTTAACTTGATGGATAGACTCATACGGTTGTATTGAGATAACAAATTTGTAGTATTATTTATTTACTACAGAAGTCTCAAGGGGTCTAAATATATGGTGGTCAAATATTTTTTATCATAAAGAAACGGTATAGAAAGGTGACTTATAATATAACATATTTTCACAGATGATGTGGTTGCAGATCCACTAACTAAAGGCCTACGCCAATGTATATTTGAGTGACATGTCTTTAGCATGGGCCTAGGAGTATCTTCGGATACTGTTGTTTAGTGGGAGTTATTTTGGCTTTACTATGATAAATGTTTCATCTGTGTTCGTTACACTTTGTAACGGTTTGATATGTATCAACTTTTGCATTCAATAAAATATTTTGAATGTGTTGTTATTATGTTGAATACATATTGATAAAGTCTCAAGGGATTGTATAAACCTTGAGTGAAGGCTAGGGGCATCCAGGCATCCGGTTATTAGCCTTATGCATATGTCTTGTGATACATAAAGAAAGGTTAACCATAAGGACAAGACATATGTGGGTTCATTGGAACCATAAAGCATTCTCTAGTGGCACAAGTTTTTGTGACACCTAAGGTAAGAGAATGGTGACTAACAAATGGGATCTCTCTATGAGAGATGTTATCCATTTGCCACACTACCATATTAAATCCATATCAATAAAGTTAAGAACATTCGTGACCATGGAAGGCTCTGTATGTATACATGCAGTTACCGCAATGATTCGGTGTTTAAGACTTTATGGGATATGATTGACTATTAAGAATTATCTCTGGACCAAATGTGTGCACATACGGTACGATTTCAATTAATATAGTCCAAGTGAGAGAATGTAAGATTTTTCCTGATGTGGACTAAATTAATTGATATTGTAATTTACTGTTTTTACGGTTACCGTAAAACATGGTTGGTCTAAGGTGAGATAGAAGGTTTCTTAATTAGTCTAATATGGGCTGGCTAGTGTTGGCTGAGTTGAGCCTGGTTCGTAATGAGGGGGACTAGTTGGAAACTCTATAAATAGTGCTAAAGTCTCTCCTCTAACCATAATTCTCACATGCATCCTCACCTAAGGGGTGTTTACCTAACGCTACACGTGAGGGGGCCGCCTCATTGAGCCAGTGATACGGAGGGCAATAGAGGAGAATGACTTGTGTGTGGAACATTGTGTTTCTGCTTCCGCTTCAAGAATAGTGGATTCCCTTGATGAGTGGGTAATCCCTTTTCTGCTTCCGCTTTATGTTCGATAGATCCCAAAACAGGTGCGTTAATCTTTCTACTCAATTATATATGTTCTTGTTCTAGTTATGGAGATCTTGGGGTTACACAATTTGCGTCCAACGTCATAGTGATTTGTTGATTATAAAAGCATTTATATATATAGATTAAATTCAAAGTGTAATTTTGACATCATGGGGAGTGACAAGTTGGGGCCTCACACATCCGTCCCTCACCAACTAACGGGTGATTTTGAGGGGGGTGGCTCGTCGGTCGCTGAGAATGACCAAGGGCGTGGGTTTAGGGTTTTGCAGGTATGTAAGGGGAAATAGTGAATGTAAGGGAAGCGATGACAACAAGTAGAAAATCAAGGATTTGGAGCGAGAAGGGAAGTAATGTGCAAAGGTCAAGAGCTAGAAAGAATTGCCATCTTATCAAGAAAAGAAATTAAACAAGAGGAAAGTCAAAAATATTGAGTATTGATGTGTTCAAAGTCCCCATCTTAAAAGAAGTGTAGTAAAGGCTGTAGAAATATTTACTCTCTGATTGATTCTTATTCAACATTGGCGGCTCTTTGGTTAGTCCAAGATATAATAAAATATATAATTGGTGGATGCATTGGTATGTTTGTTGTCCGAATGTATGGCAAGTGGCTATTAATGTCCCATTATATATTTAGAGAATAACTAGCAAAATAAAGGCAGGCGTGTGTAAAAATTACGTATCACTGAAAGTTGTTTCGAGAAAGCATCGCAAGACCTGTGGGCCCTCACCTGCTTCCCCTATGGAATCGAGATATCAAGCCATTAGGGTTTTCTTCTTCACTTTCTCCGGGTTTATAATTGTTTGAAGACTTTATCTATATAGTAGATTTTACAGTAAGAGATTGTTGATAATGCAACATTTCAGCAGAGAAACGAAATTTATCGGTTTGATACGATAATACTTAACAGGCTCAAGGTGGGAGGGGTAAATTCTTAAGCGAGATCAAGAGTTTAAATATATTCAACAAAAATAATTTTTCTACTGAAAGATAAATTAACACAAGAAAAGGAAAATTCAACCATGCAATCACTGTTGAGACGTTTTGCATGTATTTACCAATTATGATCACTTGTCTCGGGATAACATAACAGCAATTGTCTTTTATTTTTGGTTTTCTTTTTCTTTTTATTGCTTTTGCATTGAAACTTGGTCACGTGTTTTCTTTCTCCTCGGTGGGATCGGCTTGGATTCTTCTGTGCATTAAAACTTCCACCGCGTTAAGGCAACGGCCATAAATACATAGTTAGTGGTCCTAGTCAATGAATTACTTATCTGCTTGGTAAGTTTGAATTATTGGCGTGCGCCAACTAGTGTATTAGATAAATCAAACCTACAAAGAAATATATATGATATATTAAAAGCAAAAGCAAGAAAGCATAAATGTATTTTTGAGAATAGATCTGAAATAGAAATTAAAAAAAAAAAAAAGTTACTTTTTTTCCGTGAATAAAAATAAAAAATGGAAGTAATTCTCATCCTCTTTAAAACTTCTTGGCAGACCTCTTTTTTTCTCTCTTTTCTCTCTCGTGAAGTTTGTTTCTCTTCCTCCTCCTCTTCGCTCGTTCGCCGGAGAAGACACAGTCGCGACACCTTTCCTCCTCCTTTGTCGCCGCAACTAGTCTTGAGAAACGGTAGGCGTCTCTCTCCTTGGCAATTCTTCCTCTCTTTCTCTTTGGCGATTCTCGCTTTGTTTTTCATTGCTCCCCTTTGCCTTTTCTATCAGGGTTTGATTTGTCGCTCGATTGAGCGAGAGGTTTAGTCGTAGATCGTTTGCGTTTTGCTGTTCGTTCGATTTCTTCCTGTTGTAGCTCGTCTCGTGTCGTTTTTGGAGGTGCTCTCACTTTCGCCATCGACGTACGGACCACTCGTGCTCTCGTTTCCCGTTCTTCTTAACAACAAATCTGCAATTTGGGGTTCCCTGCAATTCTTCTTTCCTCGTGGGTTTCTCCCCCTTTGCGGAATCGAAGTAGTGGGTAAAAGCAAAAATGAGATTTTGGGGTCGATGGTTCGTGTGTTTCACAAGTGTGGTAGAAGCAAGCCCATATCTGCCCCTGGATGATTAAAACAAGTGAAACTCCTCCGTTTTCTCTTCCCTTTTTTATATGGGCTTGCTCTCCTAAAAACTCTCAAATTTAAAATCCAATTTTAATTCTACCCCAAACCTTTTTTTCTAAAAAATATCTTTAACTTTGGATTCAGTTGTAAATCTACTCCCGATTCTTTTCTCTGAAAAATTCAAAATTTAATGTCCAATCCAAAATATGCCCGGACATTTTTTTTATCTGAAAAAAATCAATAACTAATCTCAAATTTACCTCATTAATCCTACACTAAAAAATATTGTTACTTGTTTGACGTGGCATTAAAAAATCCACGTTAAAAAATGACATAGAAAATTATATCCAAAACGAAATCGTGTTTGATCAGAAAATTGGGAATCAGTTCGCGTAGATTAGTTCACTAATCCAATTCACTAGCAAAAAGGGGCACACAAATATGTGATTGATTTAGATTATCTAGGGAAATGAATTTAATTTCTGCAAGGGTTGAAAGCATTTAGTCAATCTAATGAATGTGTTTTTGATTAGTTTTGTCGCTAAAATAATTTATTAGGATTAAAATCTAATTCACAAGAATATGATGATCAAAAGTTTACTTTCTTAGAACGTTTGTGCATATAATCACCATATAAGCGTGTATATAGGAGCTTATACCCTTCTAGATTATCATTTTGTCCAAACACAGTAATAAAATCATCTTATAACATGCAAGAGCATGACCATTTCATAATATTAAAGAAAGTAAATTCAAATTTATTGATTTCGGAATATATATAAATTCAACATATTAAAATTAAGTACTTTATTCTAAAAACGATAATAATCAGAAAGATGAGACTACTTTTGATACCATGTAGGTAAGGATATAGCTCTATAAACTTTGTGGAATTTTTTGACCAAAAAAACTTTGTGGAGTTAGAATTATTTAAGTTTCTATGGTTAAAAAAGCTTTATTGAAGTTCTAAACATTATCTATTTATACAAATATAAAACTGAAAACTTGAGAATTTCTCGTGTTCTCTAAAAAAATTCACTATATTCTTACCTAATATTATGATCTAAACGAATGAGATGATGCAAAGCTGTTATCCAATGCCATAAAAATGCCTACACGCGTCTTTCAAAGTTCATTAATGTTCTAGGACGAAGGAAAAGAGGTTCTGATTGCGGGGCCAGCATTCATGCCAAAAGTATTATTTTTTCACCAAAAGAAATAAGATTTAGGCAGTAGGCCTCATCTATTTTCTCTTCTTCCTAGATCTAAGGCTAACCGTGAGGTTTCGTTTTTAGTGACCCGTTGTATTAGATCAGATACGCTCCGGCCCTGGTTCCAAAAATTAGTAATTAGTTCTTTTGTGGATAGGATCAGACTTGGAATCGACCATTCTAATTTACGGTATCATAATAGCAATTCTCTTTTGTTTTTGGTTTTATTTTTTTCATTCCTGTGCACCGAAACTTGCGCACATGTTATCTTCTTCCCAGGTAGGATTGCCTTGGATTCTCCACTGCATTGAAACTTTCACCACACGAAGGCAACGCTTGAATTTTATTGGTGCGTGCCAACTGGTTGGAATAGATAAATCAAACCAATAAAAAAGAATATATGTATGATAAAGAAAAGCAAAAGCAAGAAGGCATTTGGATTTATATATGAGATTTGAAGGATAAATTAAGGTTTGACAGAAAAAAAAAAAAGAAGAAGGGAAAATTAAGGTAGAATGAGAACCAAAAATACATTATTCTCATTGTGCTCGGGTACAAAATAAATAAATATATATATAGCAATTTGATAATATTTATGATCATATACACACGTAAATAACATAATTTTTTTAGAATAAGTGATTGTTGTAATACAGCAGTAGTTTATCAGTTTGATGGTATAATATTTGAAAGGCTTAAAGTAAGAAGGGTAAATTCTATATGGGACTACGACCAAAAAAATTCCTAAGTGGAATCAAGAGCTGAAATATAATTAACAAAAATACCTTCTCTTATGGAAAACAAATGAACAAAAGAAAAGGACGGTTCGACCGTGCAAGCAATGGACTAAGCAGGGGACTCTTCACTGTTCCAACGCTTTGATGTTTTTATATATTCCGAGCACTCGTTTGGAAAATATCGGACAGGACGAAACTCACTCTCTCTTTCTCCCCCATCTTTCATCTTCTCCTGCAAATCCCTGTCACAGCCTCATCATAAGTCTCTCTACGCTTTTCATCTTCCGAACAAATCCACCGCTTCATGTGTATTGAAATTTTAACATACCACAATAGAAGAGGCAAGAAGGCATTTCCTGTTTTCTGAGGGGCATCTGGTTTTTTCTCCGTTAGGGCTTGAAAGCTGAACTCAATGGCAGAGTCAGAGGCCGAAATGCATCGTCTCATTAAGAAGAGGAAAACTAATGCGAGTGGAAATGCAGAGGATGTTGATACTGGTGCATCTGGTTTGATGACTGTGTTGACGGAAACTAATTTCATTGGATCTGGTTCGTCTTCGACAGAAATTAACAATAGTGCATTGAATGGAAACTGCTACGAGGTGTTCTTGAGTTTTAGAGGCCCAGATACTCGACATGGCTTCACCGATCACCTCTACGATGGGCTCCTTAGAGCCGGAATTCACACTTTCAGAGACGATGATGAGCTTTGCCATGGCGAGGACATCAGACCAGTGCTTATGGAAGCCATCACGAGCAGTAAGATCCTGATCCCAATTTTCTCAGTGAATTATGGTACAAGTAGTTGGTGCCTAGATGAACTGGTTCAAATAATGGAGCGCAAGAATAATAACGGGCAGATAGTGTTGCCTATATTCTACAAAGTGAAACCAGCCGAAGTGCGATATCAAACCGGGAGATTTGGAGAGGCATTTCATGAGCGCGAGAGTTGTTTGCGTGAGAGGTCTTCTTTCGACCCAACGACTTTGGAGAAATGGAAGTCAGCACTTGATGAAGTCAGCACCTTGAAAGGATACGAAGTCCTAGGGTAAAATTTCTCACCAAAACATTCTCTATTTTCTTTTAATATGTGTGGGTGTTTACTGGTTGTTCTAAGTCCTTTTTTTTTTTGTGTTGGTATGTTGGTTGTTCTAATTCGCACCTGCTTCATTTTACATTCTTTTTATATATATAAAAAAAAACTGTAAGATCTTGCTGGCGGTAAGATCCTACGGTGCATGAATTCTATAAGTTATTCTTTCTTTTTTAGTTTTCTGCTTTAGCCATATTGACCAATCTAATTATAAATTTTATTGTTATGATCCCATTCACTTGAATAATAAGATTTTTTGAATGAAATTTTACTCTTATATCAAAAGATTTTTTACTCTTACACCCCCATTCACTTGAATAAATTTTATTGCTTTGATGATATTGACCAATCTAATTATAGGGTACGTTACATTAATCTTCATCACAAACTTTTCTAATTACATATTTATTTGAGATTAATAGTACAACTCATTGGTGATTAGATGGTAGCGTCCAAGCTTTGCTATAATTCTTCTTCTTCCCAAGTTACAGTTATTAAATCATTGATAAAGTTGATTAGTTATTATTAAAATTATTTTCCAAAAGAAATGTTTCATTGGTCATATAAGATGATGACCAAAAAATGATTATTTTTATTATATGTCTGTTTAAATAATTTTCAAAGCATTTCCTATCTTCAACAAGTAATTTCTATCTCATGCATCTGCATATATTGAAGCAATGTTCTTTTTTGGGTAAAAATTATTCTTCCACTTCCCTATAAACTCAATACTAGATCATTAAAGTCATAGAACATGGATACTCAAAAGGAAAATAAAGTACAACTTGTAATCATACCTAGAGGCAATGAAAACTGATAAGAGCACCTATCTAGAATGATTCTAAATTCACAACACAAGTTAAACTTGCAAGCCTGTAGAATTGCGCAAACAATAAGAAATCCCTTCAATTACATTCAAGTAGTTCACAATAGCACAATTTGAACAACTTTCCGGATTGGTGTTACGGGACCTGAATTCATCTTGCATCAAAAGTTATGACTTGTTTATTGATTGATAGCTAACCCTCATATTGGGCTGGCTTATAGGATTTTTGCTTATTCAAATGCTCTAAACAATTTTTAAAGTCACATCCACATCATCCCTAATATCTTTAATAAAAAACCAGTTTAAAATTTGGTTCAAATCCATAATATATATAGTATTTAAGATTCATAAGTGATACCCTCTAGTTTTTCCTGGCTTGATAAATTATGCTGGAGTAACAGTGAAATGGGGCACCCTATTTGAAGCAACCACACTTTAGACTAAGCATATATCATTATATATAGAGGTATGACAACAATGATATTTAAAGTTTTTCAATCTATCCCCAGATTTATTA
The DNA here is from genome assembly GCA_017140395.1 of Eucalyptus lansdowneana. Taxonomy (NCBI): domain Eukaryota; kingdom Viridiplantae; phylum Streptophyta; class Magnoliopsida; order Myrtales; family Myrtaceae; genus Eucalyptus; species Eucalyptus lansdowneana. The sequence goes on along the minus strand of CM029487.1, from coordinate 41,258,914 downwards.
TGTTCTCTATAGATAAACAATATAAAATTATTATTGCTACATATTTGAACTCATGTCACATTTGACAGGTCTGAAGTAGAGTTGGTGAAATCGATCGTCCGAAAAGTGTTGAATGAACTGAAGAAAATGTTTGAGTTGGACATTTCTAAGAATTTGGTCGGAATTGATGTTCATGTGAAGAAGGTTATGGAATTTGTGGATAACAAATCTCATAACACCCTATTTGTTGGCATCCACGGAATGGGAGGCATTGGTAAGACTACGCTTGCCAAAGCCATCTACAACAGGCTTTTCGATCAATTTGAGCATCGTAGCTTCATTGCTGATATAAGGGAATTGTGGAAGCGTAATGGCGTACATTATTTACAAAATCAGTTAATCTACGATATATTGAAGTTGAAAGATGAAGTTTCTAATGCGGATGTAGGGACTAAGTTCATCTCTTCCAAATTTAAAAGTAAAAAGGTCCTCGTTCTTCTTGATGATGTGGATGATGTCGTTCAGTTGCAAAGTTTGGTTGGTAATCGTGATTGGTTTTCTTCGGGAAGCAAGATCATTATTACCACTAGAAACAAGAGGGTTCTTGAAGAAGCTGGGGTGGACCACGACTATGAACATGAGGAAATGGATAACATTCAATCTTTGATTTTGTTTAGCAAACATGCATTTCGAAGGGACTCTCCTCCGAAGGAATTTGAGGACCTCACTCATGAAGCTGTATCCATCACTGGAGGGCTTCCCTTATCCCTTGAGGTTTTTGGTTCATTATTGTATGGAAAAAAGGCAAGACAGTGGAGAGATACGATAAAGAAGTTAGAAAAAGTCCCTCCTAAGAAAGTGCAAGAAAAGTTAAGAATAAGTTACGAAGCATTGGACTATGGACAAAAACAATTTTTTTTGGATATTGCTTGCCTTTTCATTGGCACTAACAACAAAATTGCATCCTACATGTGGGATGCTTGTGACTTTTACCCAGGGGAGGGAATTGAAGTATTGATACTCATGTCATTGATAAAAGTTGGAGATTATCATTTGCTTAGAATGCATGACCAATTGAGAGATCTTGGTAGGGAAATAGTTCGTGAGGAAAATCAACGAGAGCCTTGGTGCCGTAGCAGGTTATGGGACTATAAGGAAGCCCAAAAAGTGCTAAAGGAAAATAAGGTAACCGTTTCGTTTCTTGTTCTCATTTAGTCCATGTTCTACGCTTAACAGTAATGTTGGTCACTACTTAGTGCTTGGTCTAGAGGACTGAGAACCTTCACTATTGCCCCCGAATTTTTCATTGACGTGATTAGAAAGTAGGGAGGTGCTCTCTTATAGAAAGAATTTCCTTTTATGGTTTTTCTGTCATATATTAATATTCCCTATCACATGAAATTAAGTGTACATTGCAATTTATATACATATTAAATCTCTTGTTTGATATATTAATTAGTAAAATCTTGTATATCACGCCGGACTCTTTCACTTGAAAAATGGCAGTCTTCGCTGAAAATCCTTGTTTCTCTTTCGAGATGATCACGATTTTCATGTTCTCGTATTATGTTAAATCAATACTTTTAATAAAAACCACTTCACATAGATTTTTTTTTTTTTTTTAGAGCCAGGTTACTTAACAGGTACTCCCAAAATACCTTCAGACAAAATCTATAGGCTGAAGCAAAGGGCGAGATAGATTGCTTGCCGCAACTAATAAAAAATCAAAACTAAATATCCTGCTCTCCCGTCAAATGATCAAATAATACTCAGATTCCAGAAAACTACTAAAAAAAAATCATGTAAAATTCGGCGTGTCAACAAGTTTCACGGATATATCACCCAAAAAAAAAAAGGCCAAAGTGCATGCTCTTGAGAAAAACAAAAGATGAAGAATAAAAGTTACTCAAAACAAGCCTTTTTGAGTTATTTCAATTATCCGAATTGATGGTGAGAAATTAATTTCTTTTATCAAAAACAGTTAGGCCGGGATATCATGGCCTCTTTATTTTCCCCCTTCCGTTTTGATTTTTGGAGTTGTCAGAACGGTTATTTCCATTTTGAAGTGTTATGAATGCGTTGAATTTTTTTTATTTAAACAAGGGAGTTTTATTTCTAGCTTTTTAAACTATATATATATATATATATATATATATATATATATATATATATATTTATTTATTTATTTATTTATTTGCTAGAAGTCTCCTTAATAACACCGAATCTGTGGTAAGTCTTGGTCGCCGACTCGCTGCTTCTGAGGTTTTTCTCCCTTTTATCTATCCTTTCACCCATGCATTGCTTAATAGAAAAAGTCTCCTTAATAGAAATATGAAATTGATCAAGTAAAATTTTGATTTTGCACTTTGCAATTTGATTATATTCCGTGCTTTGCATGCATGTCCTAACTACAGTTCCAGAAAGAAGAAGGTTACAAGTTGTAGAGTTTTTACTCTATACAAGCCATTACATCATAATTCTTTTTAAGATCCGGATGCATATGGCCAAATTTCGAAATGGAAGTCGACATCCTTCACTTTGTGAGCCTTTATGATTGTAGTTTATTGGCATAATAAGAAAATCATGTCTTCACATTGCTGGTCTCTTGAACACATTAATAGCATTATGAACAAATGATATTCGATGACTTTAGTTGGATATAGTACTAATGAACATTGATTTTTGCTTATAGGGAACAGACAAGATTGAGGCGATTAATCTGAGTGAATGCGACACAGAAAGTTTCAAAATATTTCCTTCACCATATGAGGATGAGGGAGATGATGACATTTACACAGAAAAACAATTTAAGAATTTGACGAATCTAAGATATCTTCACATGACAAATGCACATCTTAGTGGAGATTTTAAGGACTTAATGAAGGGGTTAAAATGGCTTCATTGGCCAAATTGTCCCGCGAGTTTTGAAGGAAACACTTTTGATGTAAAGGAATTAGCTATACTCGAATTGCAAAGTAGTGAGATAAATGAGAAATGCGAAGGATGGAGTTTTTTCAAGGTAAGAATTAAAGTCTTTTTTTTCCTCTCCTTTTATGCTTTCTTTTGAATCATACTGACTCTAGACTCACCCATCGACATTCATTATTGTTTTTTTTTTTTTTGTAGATGGCAGAGAAGCTTAAATATCTAGACCTTTCATTTTGTGATTCCTTGGAAAATACTGACTTCCTCTCAGGTTTTGAGAAGTTAGAGGTTCTCATCCTCAGGGGGTGTGGGAGACTGAAGCGAATCGACGCTTCCATTGAAGACATGGAGGGCCTCCTTCGCTTGGAGCTGTACGGGTGTTTCTGCCTCAGGGAGCTTCCGGCAGAAATAGGTAAATTAAAAGCACTACAGCAACTCAATCTATCCGGTACATCCCTTTCTGCATTACCAAATAGCATAGGGTCTTTGGAGAATCTAGAGTTTCTAGATATTAGTCACAGTCGTATAGAAGAATTACCCAATGGTATTGGGAGTCTGAGAAAGCTCCGAGAGTTACGTGCTCCCTATTGCGAAAATTTGAAAGGGATAATGGTAGAAAGCATGTGTAATCTTTTTTCCCTACGACGCCTTGATTTCAAACAGTGCGAGAAGCTCCAATCGCTGCCGGACCTTCCTTCCGGCTTAATAGATTTGAGCATCACCTGTCAAAGTCACAAATTGCCTTTGCTTTCCCACCTAGCCCATCTCAAGGAACTACAACTTTGGCATTGCGAATTTCTCCAGTGTATCCAGGAGCTTCTATCAACGCAATTAAAGAATTCAGAATGCTCCCAACCGACGGACATTGAAGAATCGGAATCACCACAATCCCTAAACACGCCCTTCAAGTTGGAACTTTTGAAAGTCAATGGCTGTGGATCTATTGAAACACTGGACGTTTCACAGTTTGTCCATCTAAGGAAATTACATGTCTGCGGTTGCAAGAATCTACTTGAAGTTCGAATTCTTGACAAATCGATATATTTGGAAAGCTTGACTATCTTATCTTGTGATTCAATCAAACGGTTGGACCTTTCAAAATTCGAGGGTCTGAAGAAATTGAAAGTTGACAGATGCAACAAATTAGCAGATATTCAAGGCCTTGATGGGTTGGAGTATTTGGAAAGGCTATATATCTGCACTTCAATTGAAAGGCTAGACCTTCCAAAATTCGGGAGGCTGAAGGAATTAAAGGCTTTAGGCTGCAAAAACTTAGCTGAAATTCAAGGCCTCGAGGGGTTGGAAAGGCTAGATATCAAAGAATGCACTTCAATTGAAAGGCTAGACCTTCCAAAATTTGGGAGGCTGAAGGAATTAAATGCTATAGGCTGCAAAAACTTAGCTGAAATTCAAGGCCTTGATGGGTTGGAGTATTTGGAAAGGCTAGATATCCAAGGATGCACTTCAATTGAAAGGCTAGACCTTCCAAAATTCGGGAGGCTGAAGGAATTAAACGCTATAGGCTGCAAAAACTTAGCCGAAATCCAAAGGCTCAGTAGTTTGGAGTATTTGGAAAGTCTATATATCATTAGGTGCACTTCAATTGGAAGGCTAGACCTTCCAAAATCTAGAAGCATGAAGAGATTATGTGTTCATTAGTGCAAGAAATTAGCTGAAATTCAAGGCCTCGATAGGTTGGAGTCCTTGAAAGAATTGTGTGTCTCTTCGTGCCTTTCAATTGAAAGGCTACTCCTTCCAAAATCCGAGAGTCTGGAGATATTAGATGCTAGAGGCTGCAAAAAATTGGTTGAAATTCGGGGCCTCAATGGGTTGAAGTTTTTAAAAGAACTGCATATCAGTGGATGTAAGACACTAGAATTATCTGGAACTCGGATTTATGGACACTGTAAGATTTTTTTTTTTTGGTAAGAGTAAGCAATATATTAATAGGGGTCAAACTGTACAAACAACACGGCTCCAAAAGCTTACACTCAAAATGAACATGCTCATTAAGAGTGAAAGGAAGCCGCGGACAAGCAAACAAAACGACCTACAGCAAGCCAACGGCAAAACAAGCCTGGCAAAAACACCTAAACAACCACCGAAAAGCCTAAGTCAGACTATAATCAGAGGAAGCGAAAATAATGGGGTCCACATCCCACGAGCGTTGCATCCGCCTGTTCCTGGGAGAGTCCTCAACATTCTCAAAGGTAAGGGCCTTATCCTTAACAACCTTGAGGAGATGCTTCTTCATGGCCGAAATAGATAACGGCTCCCCCCTGAACAGAATATTGTTCCTGCTTCTCCAGATGATGTGACACAGCGCCCCAAAGGAGAACCGGGCAACACACTTATAAAACTCCTTGCCGCTGAGCAAGGTAATGGCCCAACTGAGAGTCTCCTCCCAAGTCCTGTTGGTCCAGGGGAGATTGCATCTAGTAGCCCAGAAAAAGGCAATACTCGAGGTAATGCGACAACCAAAAAAGAGATGATTGATTGAATCAGGCACCTCGTTGCAAAAAGGGCAGGAAGCAGCATCAATCCTACCATAAGACATGAGAAGAGACTGAGTAGGTAACCTCCTCTTGGTGATGAGCCACAGGTTTAGTTGGTAGCGAGGCAGGATGGCATTACTCCAAATGAAACAATGCCAATTGACTCTGGCCTTCTTCCTCCTTAAGGCCTCCCAAGCCGAGGCCACCGAGAACAAGCCCGTCGAGTCCTTCCTCCAACAGAACCGATCTTGGGTTCCAGACAAGGAAGGCAGCGGCGAACCCCAAGACTCAATCTCTGATCTGATAGCTTGTCCATCCTCAGAGAAGAGATCGGCAACCAAAGCCTGCCTAGAGAGACCGGAGCTGTAGATGAGGGGATCCGTGAATTATAAATTCAAAGGACCCCTGGGATGCCAATTGTCAAACCAGAGTGACGTTGATAATCCATCGCCTACCCTCCAGTGGAAGTGAAGCCGGCAATCTGTCCTGAGTTGTAAAATTTTTTTCCACGCCCAAGAGCAGCAGGTTGACTTTTTAACTACCCAAAAGTTCTTGGTTTTTAAGAAGGTCGAGTGGACCCACTTACACCATAACAATTCTTTATCTGAAAATAGATTCCAGATATGCTTGAGCATGGCCGCCTTATTACACTCACGCAATCTCCGGATACCAAGACCTCCCTCCACTTTAGGAAGGCATACATCTTCCCATGAGACTTTGGCACCCCCCTGCCTAACTCAGGTCCCTTCCAAAGGAATTGTCTGAGAATGCGCTCTATCTGGTCCAGTACAGCTGCAGGAAGAATAAAGACACTTGCCCAAAAAGCCTGAATGGCATGGAGGACTGACCTGATCAGCTAAAGTCGGCCAGCAAAAGAAAGAAACCGATGAGTCCAGTACTGCACCCTGGAGGTGATGCGCCTCACAAGTTCAATGCAATCTGCCTTCCGGGGCCTCGATGTGATAATTGGAACCCCAAGATAACGGACTGGAAGGTTACCCTCAACAAAGCCAAGCTCCAGGAGGATTTGATTTTTCAAGGTCGGCAAGCCTCCCGAGATGAACACCTCGTTTTTCCTTGGGTTTGGGAAAAGTCCGCTCCAAGAAGAAAACATATGGAGACCATCCCTGAGAAGCTTCACGGATGGCAGGTGGCCCTCGCAAAATAGAAAGACATCATCCGCGAAAAACAAGTGCGAGAGGCAAGTAGTCTTACATCTCCAGTAGAATTTGAAATCCGGCTTTAGCAAGCACCTCCCAAGAATCCCAGAGAGCACCTCCATAACCAACGTGAATAAGTAGGGAGAGATGGGGTCTCCCTGACGTAAGCCTCGCCCACTAGGGAAGAAACCATGTAACTCCCCATTCAACGCGATGGAAAACCGAGGAGTCCTCACACAGGTCATGATGAGGTGAACCAATTGATCAGGAAATCGAAAAGCAAGTAGTACACTCTCGAGAAACCGCCAATCCACGGTATCATATGCCTTTCTGAAGTCGACTTTGATAGCACACTTGGGAGAATAGGGTTCGATATGGAACTTAGAGAAAAGTTCCTGCGCCAAGAGAATATTATCCCTAGTTCGTCGTCCCTTGACGAAGGCACTCTGAGACGGATTGACAAGGTCTTTTAGCACTGCTGCAACCCTATTCGCCATCACTTTGGTAATAATCTTGTAGACCGTTTTGCAACAAGCAATAGGCCTGTAATCATCAACAGTAGTCGCATTGGGAACCTTCGGAACCATGACCAAAATGGTGTTATTGATTTCTCTGAGCAGTCTCCCCGATGTGAAAAAGTCCTTCACGGCTTCCGTGACCAGCTGACCCACCGTATCCCAATTCTCCTTGAAGAACTCAGCCGTGAAGCCATCCGGACTTGGTGCCTTACCTCTGGCAAGGGAAAAAAGAGTATCTCGAATCTCCAGATCAGACATAGGGCGAGCAAGAAAAGAAATCTGATCATCATTCAGCTGGGTGCGGATAACTTCCCGAATCTCCGATACCTGAGGGGTGTCCAGCTCCATCCTTGGCTTAAGGAAATCATGAAAATGCTCCACAAAATGCTGTTGGACCAATTGAGGCTCAGTGATTTGGTTACCTGAGGAATCCACAACAGAGAGAATTCTGTTTCTCAGATGTCTCTTACTGACATACTGGTGAAAGAACTTTGTGTTCCGGTCACCTTCCTTGAGCCATCTTATACGAGCTTTCTGTCTAAAGAATGACTCTTCCTGAGACCTAAGCTCCACTAAATTCTATTTCTCAGATGTCTCTTCCTGGACACTGTAAGATTGTAGATGGTGAAATGACAAAATCTGGATCAGACTATTCAGTCTATACAGACGACTCGGATGAGAAATAACTAGAAGGATCCACATTTTCTGATGAAGGTACATAAAGCAGGTAATCGACCTATGCTCTTATGAGATGTACTGCCCAATTTTCATTTGAACTTCCCGCTTGCAATATCTTTCAAGATTTATGATCATGTCATTATTATTTCCTGGTTGATAGCGTCATCATTGTTTTCTTACTTGAATTCAAAGAATCCAGGGGGAGATGTTCATGGAAGTTAATATGTGCTTTGGCAAAATGATTCTGCTCTTCATGCCAGTAGCAGAAATAGATGATAAGGCTTTTAAAGTGCATCATTTGACGTTAGTTTTCAAGTAAGATCTTTCATCCTATTCAGAAAAATGGAGATTCTCGCTGTTCAATTGATTTTGGAATGCTGGAAGTACTGAAAAACCGATGTGTATAGGTTTTTGATAGCATGCCAAAGGTCATTGTATGGGTTGAATAAAATGCTAAATGAAGGACCCTATATGGCAATCCTTCTAATGTGAGGCTTTAGTTTGCTCTACGCTCATCATGCGGTTCATGGCCGCATATTTCTAAGGTACACTTAAGAGTGAATTTCAATGCAAAATGAGTATGTTTATAGAGCATCCCTTTCTATGCATATGCTACTGACTTGGGATAAAATTTGTACAACCATTGAGTTTCATACATTTTATCTCATAGAACTGTCTGCATAAGTAGATTTAGATAATCGTATCAATCTGGAAATGCTAAATGCAAGCACAAGCTCTTCTCCTAGTAGTGTAGTTGTGAGTGAACTAGCAAACATGGCAGACGCAAAAGCATCATGAATTATTTGGATCGACCAAGAATATTGCAATTTGAATTTTTCTGACTATGGATCCATGTTCATTTGGTTTTTAATCCAAGGTATACCTTCTCCAAGGCTTCCAAAGAATGCATCTTGATGTTTGTAGAGTGGGTAAAGCCATCTGTCATATACCTAAACTATTGAGTTAGGCAAGACATTAACTAGAATGTCTTTTGACATAATCGGCTGTACTGTGAAATGATTGCTTATATTGTGCATAAGCTCTTGTTAATTCATCTACTTGCTGAAAAGAAAAATATAGGAAGCATTTCCATAAGTTTCCTAAGGGAACTTTTCGGTATCCTATATGTCATTTGAAAAATGTCTTGCTTTAATTTTAACGCATGAATAGCACATAATGATAAGGAAAATAATCATAGTATGTCCCACAAAAGAAAGCATCTTGAGTTGAATACACCATGCTAATTTGATCAAAGCTTTTATGGTTGATGATGTTAGAAGCCCCATTAGTTGGGTCCAAAGAGTTCAAAAAGAATATCAAGTCTGACAAACAAAGTTCCATAAACTTTGGAGTATTATTAGTAGTCCATTGATGTTAGTTACTGGATTGATTTCGTCTGACTCACTGGCAGGATTCGATTATCATTCCACCGATTGATGTAAATGCTGTAGCATCCCAGAGAGCTTGCAGAAGGCACTTCTAAAAGGAATCGAAATCATAGAAGGATGAGGAGCTCCACATTTCTTGAACTTCTTCGAACCCTGACAATGCATCCTTGGAATGGTAAAAGGTTATTTGCATGTTGTCAGGCCATGTTTCCTCTGGGTTCTTTGAACTCTAACCTTCACAAGCCCTCTTTCAGCTTGCATCCCTGTGATTTGTTTTAGTGTTGGTGCTGTGTTTTCGGTTGCTCACAGAGCTTTAGCTATGGAAACTGGCAAAGGACCATAGTGTGTTGTGCTTCCATTTCAGCTACAGTTCGAAAAACCACTAGCTTCTCAGGTTTAGCTCCCAGTGTTCTTTTGTGACCTAATGGGCGGTCGACTTGATTGGTCTGAATCAGTTTTGTGAAGTTTGCTTGATTTCTGATTGGTAGGTGAAGATGACGGAGTGGAAACCAGAGAAGTGTTGGCTAGTGACGGTCACAAAGGACTTGAAGGTGGTGCTTCATCACTTCAATTGGCAGAGGTTGCGGACAGTCTCCTTATAATTGCTTCGAAGAGAGAAAGTTCATCAGCTTAGTATTCTTTGGACACTGCGAAGTATGTTCAGCTTAGTATTGCCTTCATATACTCTAGCAGCTATTTTGGTGGGCCTTCACTGTGCTTTGCCATCCATTTGTGTGCCTGAGAATTCTAATATTGTGGTGTAATGGAATTGGTCATGCTTTAAATGCAAAATGATATGCTGTCAACCTGGTATTGTTTTTTAGCAGCTGAATTTGTTTTAATCCAATGTGACTAAATTAGTTGCTAGACTATTGATGTTGATTGTAAATGACTCCTGGTTTGTGGGTTAGTTCTTCATTTCATGTCATCTTGTTACCATCCCCATAAATACTTAGAGCACTTCAACTAGATAAGGTTGACTCAAGTTAGGGTGGCCTGTTGGGTGTCAACCATGGTTTTTGTTGGTCCAGCACTATTTTAGCTATCCACATGGCAACAAGGGTTAAAATTGACGGGTCGATTGTCATTTCTCATTGGATTGGAAGGTTCTCACTTTTTGAAAGATCAATTGTAATTTCTTGCACTTTTCTACCTTGATGTGTTCTGTCAGTCATGTTAGTGAGACGTCTTACATGCATTATTGCGCTGGAGAATTACTGCAATTTGGAGGATTTGGGGACAGTGAATATTTACAAAGGACACTGGTGGAGGAATTTCAACAGATGGAACATAAGTATTAGCAAAAAAATTAGAAATGTGAAATGTAAAAAAATCTTACTCTTGCATAGAAGTCTTATATGAATGTGTTGTTTATTGCTCTTTTATTGTAGATTCTTCATATGAATGCTATATCTAGTTTTCCATGCATAAGTATTCTTACACATGCCATCTCTGTGGGAGAAATATGAATTATGGGACAAAACATTACTGTTATCTATTGTTTGAAGTGATTGCTTCTTCTCTCCTTTCAAGTCCGATCCTCATTGCTGATATGTGTACCAAATGCGAAATTATTGATCTCTTTGTATGCAAAACAGGAGTTTGAGTATGATTGCCCGGGTTCAAAATTGGTTTGTGAGAACATTGCAATCCTTTACTTTAAAGCTTGTGCTTTTTGGTGTTACCCAACTCATCAATTATTTGAGTTTGTCTGTAGATCTTACTATCCATTTTCCTATTACCATAAACTTTTACAAATATTTTTCATTTCCTTGCTTGAGTAGCTAGAACTTTGAGACTATAATGCGAGAAGGAGAAAAAGAAAAGGAAACCTTTGGGGGTAGGGTGTTGTCTTCTGGGTTTGTAGTCAAATAGTGATTTTTCACTTACCCTCTTCCTAACATTCTAGTGTTTCGTATTTGATCTCAGGTTGATTACTTGACAATGTAATTGGAACTTAAGTTGGGTGATCTTGCCAGATTGGGCTTTTTGTTTAGCTTATGATCATAGTGTATGGAAAAACAATATCTCATTTCTCTAGATTAGGAAATAATTTAGTCATTACAGTTTCAAGGAAGCTGCCAAGATGCCTTTTTTACTATTTAAAAAAAAAAATTCTTGATATGAATTTATTGCCACAATTTCTTCCTATGTCTATTTTAGCATCCATCAGATACGTTCCCATTTCAATGTCCTTCTATGAGTTATATACCTTTAATCTGAAACTACAATTTTCTCCAGAGATCTACTTGTATAGAGTACAACTGCTTCGTTTCTTTGTATGGCTCTATAGGATGCCTCTGAATTGGCTTCATCTAATGGAATCGTGAAATTGGGTTTACAGATTATACCTCCTTCCAAATGGTCTTTTTTAGATATTACAAACGGTATAGCAGTGGTGAGGTGATTTATGAATGATTTAAGCATTGTGAAGTAGAGAAGGCCTTTGGAAGCAATCTTGTTGTGCATCCCTCCTAATTACTATTGTGTGGATTTGGCTCTGTATAAGGTAAGAGCCTGTAATATCATATTTTAAAGCCCTTATTTGCAGATGTGGCTAATATATTCTGTTGGAAATAGGAACATCAAATTGTTATGATGCTAAATAAGATGAATAATGCCCGTGAAAACTTGGGAGATGCCTAGATGATGATCTTATAGGCCAGTGACCTTCCATTTGTGTACCCACTTGTGCAAATAACTGGAAATTGTACCAACTGAAGGTAACTTGTGCATCCAAAGCTTGCATATTGATTCCATACTTGTGATAAGTATAGGATGCTCCCGAGTTCTATGTGTTCCAATACATGTCAATTCACTATTTAAGACATTACTGGCAAAATGAAAAAAAAAAAAAAACAAGAATATTGTGCTTTTCGTTCGAGTCTGGTTTCACAGCATAGCGGTCAAGAAGTGGTGTTATCAACCCTATTGAACAAGTGACCAGGTGTACTGTCAATTGGTAACCCAGTGAAGTTGTCAACTAGTTTGGACCTGTTCTAGGCTTTCCAAAATCTTAGAGGAAGAGCGTTGGAGTTGGGATGGGGTTTGGAACTCCAACCTCTTGTATAGACGTTTGTTCTTTTGTTCTTCCTATTTGTTAGTATCCGCTCTCCTCATCAACACAAGAAGTAGCAGCTCAGTTTTTCCTTCTATGCGCATGTACATGCCATTTCATGCTGCAATTTTATAGGATGTTTTACTTTTTGACTTACCATAACTTCAAAAGTTCCAACAAATCTTGACAGTTAGGAGCCCTGTACTTGTATGTATGTTAAGAAATGTGCATTTGACGACCCTAATTGGTTAGTACTGCCACTTCTGCTTCTATTTTGTGAGAGTACTTCTGCTCAGTTGTCTCATTCTCACTCCTAAAACACTAATCCAGTGAAAGTACACATCTAGCACTCGATCTTACACTGAATGAGAAGATTTGCAGCATTCCCCATACTGCAGTTCCCCCTTGTTAAGAATTTTTCACACTAACATACAATCGAGTTACGGATCAATTCATTGCCATGCCATCAATTGTATACTCTGAGAACTATTTTCTTGGAGCTTCTTACCATGTCCATTTGCAGTTTGGATGTTTGGAAACTTATTGTTGCCCATAGTCTTTCCTTTCTGTATCATTGTTTGATAATTTTGCCAGTGTCAGTAACAAATTTATCTCATGGACTAGGCTGAATTAATCCTGTCGATGCTCCTTACTAAATTTCCACTTTTACAACCTACTCTTAAGTTCAAATATGACTGGTGTTGGTACATTGCGGTCGTGCCTCTCTAATGGACCGTTTCATGTTTGTTCCGATGGTTGGAAATGTGCAAATTTATGCTTCAAAGCAGGGTATTTTTTTAATTGAAGAGGAAAAATTCTAAAGTATTAGGTTTTCCTATTAACTTAGATCAATTGGGAGGTCAAAGTGCGAAAAAGATTAATCTTAGTGGCCACACAAATACAAAAAAGAATAATTATCTTCTTATGGTGGTTAGAGTTACTGAGTGAGAACTAGCACGTACATGTTCATGACGATAGATGCTATCATGGTATTTAGTATAGCAAGATACTGTAGAGCGTTTATGGTTCACATGCAAGCCTCTTCAGGTACACAAGTATTGCTTCGGTCTGTGTTTCAGTGTGATGCAAGTATTGTACTTATTACTTTTACCCAACAGAGGTATCAAAACATCACATTAGTTATGGCCATATTATAGGAACATCGGAGTGAAATCAAGTTATTATTATTATTATTATTTTTTTTTTTTGTGACAGCAAGTAGGGGCATGGCTTGTGTTTTGGATGCAAGAAAGCGGGCCCTGGTCTACATACTTGGACAAGGATGAAGATGAAATCTCAGATTCAGAATGAACGTCTGTTTGTGAACTTGCGGCGGTAATGCTGATGTTGCTCTTGTGGGTGGACCTCTAATGCTCGAAGCTGCAGGAGGCATCAGTGTGAGAAGCAGCAACGCATATGTGCTTTTCGACTGAAGCTCTTAGGCTCCACCCTTTCTGGAGAGTTATAATTTATGCCTGCCATGAACATTTTCTGCTAGGCAGGCATTCATTGAAGAGAAAAAGTGGAGTGAAAGTTAGCTCTTTATCTATTGAGTTAGATAGAATCCACTGACCCATGGCTTCTATTTGGTTGGATAACTATCTGCATGGTATTTCTGCAAGCTTTGACAGCCATTCGATAGTGCCAACTTTTGCTCCATGCCTATATATTTATTATTTCCGTATACGAGGGAACCAAATGTCTGGTTTGGATTGTTTGTACTTTGGGTTGAATGGATTACATGGTGTAATCAATCGGCGAACTCTGCATTTGAATGTTGAAATCTCACTTAAAATGACTCACTTCTCCATGCATCACTGTTAAATGATGCATCCAATCCAATGTACGAAACACTCGTGTGAAGGGTCAATCTTCGGGATTACTATAATCGATATGACTAGCTAGATATGTAGTGTCAAGGTGGCATTAAACAACAAATGCTATCTTCCAATATCAAAGATTCGAAATTTGCAATTAAATGGTAGCTTTAAGATTATGATATTATGTTTCATATACTTGAAAAGAGTATCATATAGCCAAAAAACCTAATGACGTATAGATATACGGAAATCTAAAAATGTTTAATTTTATCATTCGTTCTCTAGGATTTATTGTCAATTTAGAGGGGAAACTCTTATAGACATAATAGCTTTGTGTTCGACCGTATGCACCAAGATAGTAATCGTATTGGTATACATGATTGTATGCATGTAAAATGTGCATTTGTGATATTTCTATTCTTGTGTTTGTTAATTATCTTTATGATAGCTTCTTGGTTGACTTTAACCGAATCTACCGTGAGATTAACTTGCTTTATTAATTTATTTCCAAATCTTCATGTCATCAATGTACTCTTTCCTGATGCATAATAAGTGCAAAAATAGTGACAACGACAATTAGTAGTACGACGAAATGATAAATATTACCAACAAAATAAATTATTTGTATTTTGGTCCACTACTAGTGCAAACCGTGTATTAAATCAAACTATGCATGAGCAATCCTACACAAGCTTGTTTTGAAGAGACTACAGTTAAAATTTTCAAGGATCGAGAAAACGAAAAGAGAAGGCTTGGATCACGAGTACTACTGGAGTACAGAGAGAAGCGATACTATTGATAGGAAAAGAATAGAAGGTGATTTGTGTCAGTCACTCATAACACTTTTAGCTAAACCCTCTATCATAATTGTAGTGTAGTCTTATAAAATTTGCCTCTGCTACTATTTTAGTAATTATAGAACTATGTTTGTAACTGAACATCATTATTAAACTAAAAATTTGAACGAATGGATGATATTGAGGGAACTTAGCATCATAATTTAATAGTGTATAATTCCAAAAAGCGGCTGTATTGCCTATGGATAGCAACAAATAGGCAAGACTCAATACATAGTACTCGATCAATGCGGCTGCAATGCCGATACAAACAAGTGTACAATCTGAGCACACTCTCTAAATGATATATCTTGCGTTCCTTACATTCGAAAAATCAGAGGACCTTTTGAAGAAAGATGTTGAAAGAAATAGAGTAGAGAGATACCATCTGATGCAAAATTAGTAAACAAAGTTGTTTAGTCCACATGTGAATAATGTTATCAATGATGATGGGGTCCTACATAAATAGGTAATAAATATGCTCTCGTCTAAGAAAAAGTTATGATAAATTCTATCCGACAATAAAGCCAAGAATATCTGTCATAGTGCGACCATAAGAACGATAAAATCGAGCCTGAACTTCAACTAGGTGATTTATCTAATTGCACAATTCTGACACCTCTCTTCCTGATGGCAAAACCCCATTGCATCACAGCCCCTATCTTGAGTAGTGAGAATTTTTAACGACAGGTCTTTAACTTCGACTAGCCAACATCTATCAATCACAAGTTCTTTCAAGTTTCTTGAATAAATGTTGTTGTGATCCCTCCCTACGCGTGCAACTTTCAAACTTCTAGTACTCAAGAATGGTGCTACCCATCGAAATCTTCTCGATCACGTCATCACTCGCCTTGACCAGGCAAATCAAAGTCTAGTTGATCTCCGATCATCTAACTCTAATACTACTTGTTGAGCAAGGAAGCGTGGCTCTAATACCAATTGATGGGTGCGAAAGCGAGGTGCTAGTAATATAATAAAATTGTAATAGGTAACTTGAAACACACATACACCGGTATAAACATAACACTAAAAGAAATGATCGTGTCACACAACTAGTATACACTATGAGTAGGAATAGACTGTGCCCCACTATTACAGTTGATTTTCTCACGTCACTATAAAACACTCTAAGCAAACTAGGTCCTACAAAGATACATTCTCTAAGGCTCTATTCGTGTCTCGAAAAATCAATGATTTGGAAGTGATTTTTTTTTCTAATTATATGTCCTAAAAAAAGTAAATGGAAAATATTTTCCTTATAAAAAAAATGTTTTGGCACGAATTGTTGTTAATAATGAAAAGTATTCTTTTCATTGACTCATCTTTAAGAGATAAAAATGATTAATTTTAGGAAAATATTCTCTAAATTATTAATTTTATACGAAAGAAATGGTGCCGAGACTCTCTCTCTCTCTCTCTCTCTCTCTCTCTCTCTCTCTCTCTCTCGTTACCAAGCTCACTGGTTCCGAGGCTTACTACTAAACTCCACCTAAAACCCTATAAATGGGCCGCACCTTGACATAAACAGTAGTCTGGCGGGCCGGGACCTGGGCCAAAAGGGCCACTTGTTAAGCCCGACTTATGGCCCAATCCGGCCCCGCTAGGCCCGTTATCAAATCCTCTCTCTTCCTCGTTGCCTCCCTCCGCCAGTTCTTCCTCTGCAAAATTCGCAGGCTTCCAGTGCACTTCGTTACTCTCTCCCTCTTCAAGCTTTCTTCTAGGGTTTTCGGGCTCCATCCTCCACCACTAGCTCTCCATTTCTGGTCGCATTTGCCGCCACCGCCGCTTCCTTATGCTCTCCCGCGGCTTGCCCCAGCAGTTGGTGGCTGCTTTTTCGGCTGCTCCCGGAGCTTTTTCAGCTATGGAGACCGACGAAGGGTCGCGGCACATGCTTCCCTTTCAGCTACAGTTTGAAAAACCTCTGGCTTCTCAGGTTTGGCTCCGGCCCGCCTTCTTTCGCGACCTAATAATGGACGGGTCGATTCGATTGTTTTCCCTTTCGGTTTTGTGAGGTTTTGGCTCGATTCCTTCCGATTGGCAAGTGAAGATGGCGGAGTGGAATCCGGAGAAGGATTTGCTGGCGATGGTCACGGAGGACTCGAAGGTGGTGCTTCATCGCTTCAATTGGCAGAGGCTGTGGACAATCTCTCCTGGTAATTGCTTTGACTCGAGAGAGTTCTCCTTTTTTGTTATTCAGTGGGTTCGTTTCTTCAACAATGGCTTGGTGTGCGCCCTTTGAGTCATTGGCCTTATTCCCCCTTTGCTTTTCCTTAAATGTGCTACGATGCTTTTCCCTAAATAAACCGCTTCAATTGCCTATCCAGTTCAAATTGCGTTCGATGGAGAGTTGGTGAATATAGAGGTGAAGTGCTTGAAATTCTAAATGAGAACATGAAGTCAAACTAATGAGTTGGTGTTTTACACTAAAATGAAGAGTGAATGATGGTAATGGGAGGGAAAATTTGGAGACGACATGGTTGCAAGTAAAGAATCCCAAGCTAATATTAGTTGAATGAAGGGATTTTTATTTACATGTGCTATAGATTCCTATAAACTTCTAGACAAGATTGGTGCCTTGGGAGATTTCCATAACATAACTGACAATCATCTAGATCAACTGGAAGGGTAGCCTACTCCTGTATTGCCATCGTGTTGCCCTTTTCAGTACACCAGCCAAAGTGTTCATGAAGATAAAAATCTCAAATTGGAGGGGATGTCCTTTATGCTAGAAAGACTAGTTATGTCAGATGTAGAAATGCTTGATGCCCACTTGGAGTTGGCAGGTTTAACCCCTGTTGTAAAAATGGTAACTTGGAGTTACCAAACACATTTTCTGGACCGTTTACATTCTCAAATAAAATGAGAACAGGTTTCTAAGAATCTTTATCAGCCAAATGCCTCCTTAGATTCTTGATTTCTTCCTGTCTACAGTAAAAATGAACATCGTCAATTTGCTCAACATGCTTCCGACATCAAAGATTTACTTCATTTTGTCCGGACATCATCATTGGTCAGGCACAAGCAGTGGGCTGATGCCATGGACATATTTCATGAGAAGTTTGATTTGTTATGAAGCTTTATTAATGACCATGGTTAGTGGTCCTGTTAATACAGAGCAGTAGATGGCTTTCCGTTGTTCTTCATTTGACTGTTTCTTTTTGCTTATCTAGGTCTTGACTCTTCTCCTCAAGAAGAATTTTTTAGTCTTCTAGGTGGTGCTAAGACCAGTCCTGCAGTCCATCAGTTTCTTGTTAATTCTTTGGGTGAAGTGGTACGACTGGTTTTTGAAGCTCCAGTGTCGCTTTTGGACTTCGGTTCTTTTTGTTGGTTTTATAATCTTAGTCAGCTGGTTTGTTCAATGATAGGGTATGAAGCGTGTATCGATAGTTGGTTGTGGTGCTGGAAAAGAACTTCAGCTGGTTGTCCTCAATCATCTATAGGTGCACGTTATTACCTTTGCATTTGGCCTTTCTCTCTGATAAATTATTGAGTTTAACTATCACACAGAACAGTTATAGTAAGTTATGCTTTGCACATCTTGAGACATGCCATATCTTTCAGAGCATCCTGATGTTAAACAGATAAAATAACTGTCGGGTGCTCAGATGATAGTGAATTGAGCCAACATTGATCTCATCTGTGATGCTTAACCTTGGTTATGAGAGCTTCGGTTCTCACAATTTGTCAACGTACTTAGATGTGGGAATTCATTAATTTATATTTTTTTTTACCAACTATTACCAATTAGAGCGCCATCTTTTTAAGCTAATGACCATTTTTTGGCAGAGTAACGTTAAAGATGTTCAGTCCTAGTGAATGAAAATGGTTTACTAAGTCACATGCAATATAGATCTGTATTAGGTGTCTGTGATCTACTTGCCTAAATACTTGGATTTTACCACAAATGAGTTTTGTATGCTAGTGTCACTAGCCGATCGATTGGGATCGTGACCGCGTGGCGACTCGGGCAACTTTGGATCACCCAAGCCAAGCCTTGCTCGATCGAACGCTTACCGGCTCGCTTACCCGGATCGTTGAGAGAGAAAGTTAGAGAGAGGAGCTCTGAAAGGAAGGAGAAGCTTTGATATTACTGAAATGGAGTGGATTGGATGATTACAAATGAGGGAGGACACCCCTTTTATAGTTGAGGGCCTCGGATTACATTCGTTGATCTACTTTTCATCCGACGGGCGAGATCGCACCGCCTCAACTACCGACATAAATACTTAATTACCGTCTACCGACATTAATGAAAGGAAACTTCCGGAATCAGGCAAAATGATGGTGTCACCCACCCTTGGAAACTTCGGGAAGAAGTCTTGATGGGAAACCGAGTGAGAGTAGGAGGTCCACGGGCAAGTCGGGGTCAACTCTGGGGAACCTCTCGGGTCGACTCTCTTTAGGCCCGTGACACTAGTCTTTGTATCCATAGTATTGTTCTGTTTTGGAAATGTGTTGGGATCCCTTTGGATCCAAAATTTCTCTTGAACTTCATAGATCTTTGACTTTAGCTGTAGAGGCACCCTTTTGTCACGATAAACTTACTCATAAAAGGAACTACAACTGTGAGTTCTTTTTTGTTTTTTTGGTCATACAACTGTGAGTTCATGGAGTGTTTTTGCACTAAATAAAAACATGCTATGTCCATGAACAGTGAAGGATGAGATGCCACAGGGATTCTGCCTCCTTCGGGAGGAAACGCCTGTTAACCAGTATTTTGGCCTTTTCGTTTTAGGTTATCTGAAGTGAGGATTCGTTCCCAAGTTGCTTCCCAATCAAAAAGAGAAACTCTAATCGGAACCTTCACTTTCCGGATGGCTTCTCATGGAAAATCCGTTCTACCACCAACAATCTCCCTATTGAGGAGCTTGTAGTGAGACTTTACCGGAAAGATTGCATCTAGGGGAGAACCAGTCGTGGCAAGGACTCGAGAGATTTCAATTGGTGTCTTCCACTGCTCTTGAGGTTTATGACCTTCTCCAGCAGGAGTGCATCCCTTGGTAAAAGCAGCATTGGCAAGGCGAGCTTACATCCGTCACCTTCTACTTGTTCCAAGCGCAGGAGTTCTGCAGAGGGCAAAATTCCTCTGCATCGCAGACATGAGGATGGCTGGATCAGACATGGCCTGCACATATATTGGTAACTAGACTTTAGTGATCCATCCCAGTGGTGATGAGGATTAAGCATAACGCAAATGATGTTCGCCGCTCAGCTAGAGAATGATTGCGTATGTTCGAATTCGAGACCCAATCATCACAAATTGGAAAATAAATAAAAAATGGTGCGCGGGAAGGATTCAGTTTCGGACGATGATAGCAAATGACATGGTTAGAGTATTTCTATTCGGCCGAATGTTTGGAGCTGGGGTGATGATGGCAAATGGCTTGGTCAAGTTCGAGCATGGCCAGTCATCTCGACATTCAAGCAAGCGTGAATGTTCACTCTTGTGAGATGTTGATTTGAATTCATTAGCATATGTTTTTTAATTCAAAAGTAAATGAGGATGGATTTTCACATTCCTTCTTGACAAATTACATTCGCGTCTATGTGATGTCCCATGACCCTCCGACGCTTCTGTACCAGCTCTGTTGGAACAGGGTGAAGCCACTTTGTTCTATTGGGCGCCGTGCAACGAGATTACCATTGAACGTATGGACCCAAATTAAATGATATCATTTATCAGACAATCCTAAGCACCATGCCATATATGACGTTATTTGTAAAATGACGTAAATTAAGGTATTTTTTATTCTGCAAAAAAATGAGTAATTTAGAAAATACCTTCTTAAAAATTATCACTTGTATTGGTAGAAATAACCGATCAATGAAATATGTCTCAATCATCCAAACATTTTCGTCCACAACGAGAATTTTTCGCGTTAATGTGTTTTTGTAACCGTTTAATTTATTAAATTTTTAAAAATAATTTTTCAAATCCTGTTCTTTCCACGAAGGATTGCGGCTGGCAATTCAATTATATAAGTCACTGTTTCAGAATTGTTCTGGACTTTTTCGATCAGAAATCGAGAGTGATAGATATGTATCTCACTTGATGGTAGATAAAAGCACAACGATTTGATCCATCGCAAATTTTGTATGATCTCAACATACAAGGATAGGCTATACACAGTCTGAAGATCTTAACATGAATGGAAATGGACCACTCGATCCGTGCTTCACTTATAAATTTTCCTTTTCTTTTTTTAAATAAGCGATTACGAATGTTAGTGTGCAAGATTGCATCATTTTTGTCTACAACAGCAGAACCCACCTAATCAAAATTCTTGTTCTCAACCCAAAAAAGAAAAATTGTAAAAAGCAATAGGATTTCGTAAGAGAAATGCCTAAACGCTTATTAAGCGACTATGCGAGGAATTTTTACTTTTTACAAATTTTCTCTTTCATTTTTTCATATTCTTTTTTGCGTTGCTTTGTCTTTGTTTCTGGAGTTTTTTTTTCTTTTGTTCATTTTGAGAATATTAGCGATTTTATTTCTGGATAATCTGTAGAGCAATTAGTCAAAAGATCATATCAGGTATATAAGCAATGCAAAAAAAAAAAAAAAGAATGAAAATAAGACAGACGATGACGTATTTTTGCGACCAGCGAAGGAGGGGTCGCCGGTGCGTGCTTCCGATTCAGCTTCAAGTTCCGACGAACCGCTTTGGCTTCTCAGGTTCAGCTCCCGTTCAAGCGTTCTTCCGCGACCTCCTAATGGGCGGTGGCGATTCGATCGTTTTCCGATTCGGTTCCGTGACGTTTTGGCTTGATTTCTTCCGATTGGCAGATGAAGATTGTGGGAGTGGATCCGGTGAAGGATTCATGGGACTCGAAGGTAATTGCTTTTAATCAAGAAAGCTCTCTCTCTTTTCTATTCAGCGTGTGAAGTGCTTGGAAGTCTTAAACAAGAACATGATGTCGAACTGAGGAGTTGGCGTTTTAAAGGAAAAACCAAGAGTGAACGAAGGTGATGCGAGTGGAAATCTAGATTCTGTTCTAGTTTATGTGGTGGTGATTGGACTTGATATTAGGATTATATTAGGTTGTTTATGTGCACTCATATTTGTTTCGGCGGTATCTAACTTTGTTTGGTCATAAGGAAAGTAAAACTCATATTAACTCAGGATATTATTATCATCCTTAAAAAAGAAATGGATAGTTAACGTTGATCAATTTCGAGGCAGTTTTCTTAGAAATAATTTTGAACTTTTCATGATGGAAGAACTTTCCTACCTATAATTTTAAATGCTTGAGTTGACTTTCGAGAGTTGCCATAAGCTGAACAACATGATGCCTCATACTTCAAAGCCAACCTGTAATTTCATACTATCTTTTAGTAAAATGCCTCTAAAAATCTGTTAAGTTTAGATGTTGAAAGTTGCGAGGCAAATTTGTTGCAAAATTTTAAACATCCTCGCATGATTCACACGTCACTTTTGTTCTCGACTGTTTAAGGCCTGCTTAGTTTTAGAAACGCCTTTAGTTTCCATTTTCATAGAAACTGTTGTCGATGTTTTTTTGACAAAATATTTGTTCAGTGAAAATGATATATGTCATTAGGAATGAAAATTGTGAGAATATGCTTGGCTTACATCACATTCAAAAAACAGGTTTAGTTATTCCAAATCTCCATGTTTGCATGTGGAATGAAAATACTAAAAAGTCATCTTAAGTTTGTGATTTTGATTTTGAGAATTTTCCTTTTATTCATCAAGTGCTTTTGGAGTGTTACCAAACACATTTTCTGGCCTATTTTAATTCTCCAATGAGGAGTGAGAATCTTTAATATGGAATCGTTAGCTTCAACTAGCCAACATCTATCAATCTCAAGCTCTTTCCAGTTTCTTGATTAAATGTAAGTGCTTAAGAACAGGACCACCCATCAAAATCTTCTTGATCACATCATCACTCACCTTGACCTGGCAAATCGACAAAGACTTAAGCAAAGTCTCTAATACCAGTTAATGGATGCGAGAGCGAGGTGCTGGTAATATGAGAAAACTGTAATAGGTAACTTGAAACAAATATATACTGGTACAAACAAGACACAAAAAAAAAAAAAAAATGATGGCCTCACACAACTAGTGTACATTATGAGTAGCAAAAGACTGCACCTTACTATTATAGTTGAATTTCTCACACCACTATAAAAACACTCAAAGCAAACTAGCTCATACAAAGACACATTCTTTAAGGCTTTTGTGTCTCGAAAAATCAATATTTGGAAAAGATTTATTTCCTAATTTGATCATTTACATTTCCTAGAAAAAGAGAAAGCATAAAATATTTTCATTATCAACAAAAATGTTTTGACACGAATTGTTTTTTTTTTTTTTTTTTTTGGTAAAGATGTTTTGACACGAATTGTTGTTAATAATGAAAGATATTTTTTTATCAACTCATTTTTAAAAAAAAAATAAAGATGATTAAGTTTATGAAATCACTTTTCGTTGCACGTTCCATTGTATGTCGTTATACTGGATTATCTTAACTATTCTAATGTACTCCAGGTAAATGTATAACATCATTATGCTGGCATCCCGATGGCAAAGTTGATGTCTTGGGACTAGAAGATGGTACAGTTTCACATTGAAGTAAGTTTGCTATGTTATTACTTTAACATTATCCTCCCAACTTCTCAATTAAAAATCTTCCTGCAACAATGTAGCACCCTGAACCTTTCGGCGGTCGCCACAAGCACCAATGTTACACCTTATTACCCTTTCATCTTATACTTAGAAGAAGCGTCGTTATTCACAAGCATTTTTTTTTTAAAAAGGCGGTCCCAGCGCGACTCATTAGCGGAAGCAAGGTAAAACATCACCATCTCTCCCCCTACCAACCATGATACAAATACACACCACTAATCACCATGATTTATAAACAAGCCACGACACTTATTTACATATATTTTCAAGATGGGACTTCTTTTGGGTCGGTACATAAAAAGGAAAAGCTAGGACTCTGTCATGTCCAGCCTAAAACCTCAAAAAGAACCCTCGACCCTCTACATCACATGTGCTCAACTCCCATCATATGTGTCGGCTAACTAACTCCCAAAAAAAAAAAAACACAGCCCCTACTCGTCGCACACAGGTCTCACACCCAGTCCGATGCGTCAAGCGGCGACGGCGGCAGCATCCCTCTCATCACCCCATCGCGGCAAACGTGAACGGAAACAAACTCCTGAATGACCGGGCCCCCAGCCAGGCCTATGTCGTAAGAGACAAAACATCGCACACGTATGCAGGTGAGTCCAAGCACGGAAGGACAGCTGAACTCCTCACACTCTACCTCAACGTCGGACGGTATCCCGTAAAATGCACCCCGCGCGACGGCAGGAAGCGGCATACTGCTAGTTTGAAATTGTTGTCCCCAAAAGGGATGAGTACAACCACTCAGCAGTTAAGGAATCCAATAACAACTCAATGCATCATACAAAATCATACATGCATTGCAGGCGTTACTTACCTTGAAGCCATGCGCAATACTATCATGCGTCATCATGCCTTATCATCATGCATATCATATCATCATATGTCATCATCATAATCATCATCATCAGGCATCATTATATCATACATGTCATCCTTATCATCATGCATATCATCATCATTATCATCATGCATATCATTATGCATATCATATCATGGGTGATCATCGTTATTTCACATCACATATCATCATCATCATGCATATCATCATGCATATCATGCCATGGGTGATTTTTCATCTTTATCTTTAAATTTGATCACCACATCACCCATTTCTCAAAACATCAATTTCATCATCCCCCTCAGGCAAAGACCTCCGAGGCTTCCGGCATTCAGCCTCCCAGGCCATCGGGCATCCGGCCCCCCACATTCCGAGCATCTCGCATCTCAACTAGCATCACGAGGCATTCCCTTCGGGCAGAAACCTCCGACAGGGCTTCCGGCATTTACACTCCCTGGCCGGGCATCCCGCACCCCAATCCTGGCATCGCGAGGCATTCCCTTTGGGCAAAGACCTCCGACAAGGCTTCCGGCCCCCCACATTCCGGGCATCCTGAATCTCCCAGGGTAATCCGGCAATGCATCTCTATACATTCCGACCTCATCCTCCACCACAACCACTTCGTCACTTATCATTATCCACATTTACCATTTTTTTTTAAATCTCAATTTAACATGGCAAATGGCGTGACATAAAAAAAATCATACTTGGCATAGCATTCACACATGCATCACAATTCAATGTCATACATACACCAATATCTCATCATACATACAACAATGTATAATTATTTATTAATAAATTCAGTGGAATTTATGGCAAATAAAATAATCCATTTGATTTTTTATTATTATTTTATTTTATTTTTTTTCATAAATAAATATTAAATTCAATATCTATAAATTCCAAAAATTATAAAAATTCAAGCAATCATTAAACAAACCAATAGGATGACAATTTCATGCAAAATTCATGGCCAAATTGAATTTCACACAATTTCACAATTTCCACAAAACAGCACATAATATTCGGATAAAACCAGAATACACAGTTTCCGAAGAAATTCAATTAAAATATCCATACGGTCTCCAAAAATTACGAAATTTTACTGTATTATAGCCAAGACATTTTCGTACAACTTTCATGAAGAACTCTAAGCCAGATTATTTTTATATTATTTTATTCAACCTCACGAAGCTTCTGGACCCATTACCGCATCGTCCAGTGTACACATCTCCGAAATATTGAGATTTCACCTACCTATTCTCTTTCATTTTCTCTGAAATTTAGATATGTTATGAATCAAGGTGTCCTTTACAATTTTCATGCAGAGATATAGGTCAAATAACCAGAATATGGTCACCATTTAGGTCCTTGAAGTCTCGGATATCTCGGAATACATCACCAGAATCATCGTCTTCAAGATCTAGTTGATTTACTAGGCTTTACTTGTTCATTTAACTTCAAATTTGAGTATGTTTTAGTTTAAGATGTTCCCTACAACTTTAATGAAGAAATCTAAGTGATATTCTCATCACAAACCAACATGCAAACACGAATCCAGCAAGAGGTTAGTATAAACTCTCCAGATCTGAGGTCTCCGTAAGATGAGATTTTAACCCCTCAAACCTCCATAATTTTTCACGAAATTTCAGTATGTTGTAGTTAAAGATGTTAGATACAACTCTCATGAATAAATCAAAGCCGAAATCGGACTCTAAACACACATGCAAGCTCAAACAAGTTACTGACTCACACGATCCGAGCAAGAATAGTCACACCACTCACACACAACTCATCCATGCTTCGGTTTTTCTCATCTAACAGCCAAAAGTTCAACATGCAAACAACATACAAGCATGCAAGAGAAGCTAGAGGACTCCCACTTGCCTCTAGACCGGTCGGTTGACAACACACGGCGGCGATCAAGGCGGACGGACGGCAAGCGACGGCGACTCCCTCCTTCCTCTCTCGGCCGCTCCTCCCTCTCGCACGATCTCTCTCTCTCTCACTCTCTCTTTGGGCAAGCAAATGGCCGGCCACCCTTCTCTCTCTTCCCTTCTTATACCCCTAAACTCTCATGATTAGTAATGATTGCTTTGCCTTAACCATGGCCAATGCATGGCCTTCCCCTTTGCCACTTGTCATATTGAATTTTGAATTGGGTTTGGGCTTCTTGGGCTTGGGCCATCCGACCACTTCTTGGGCCTCCTCTTGGGCTGGTCGACAGCCCACTTGTGGGCTTCAATGGGCCGGCCAACTTGGCCCATTAAGTTCCACTCTTGGGCTTAAGGCCCAATCGAATTTTGACCCTCTTTTTTTTTTTTTTTTTTGAGTTTCTTCTATAAATATTTTTAAATTTCAATTTTCATCTTGGCCAAAGTCTTAGGACATTTTGTTCATTGAAATTTAATTTATAAATCATATGGCCAAGCATAGATTATTAATCTATCAAATTTAAATTCTCACAATCATATGCACAAATCATCTAATTAAAAAGACTAATGGCTAAAGCATAAGCCATAGGAAATTTTATCACCTAATTAGAGACTTTAACACACCTTATGGCTTGTCTCTGAATTTTGGGATGCCACAAACAATCCCTTATCATCAGAATGTGTTTTTCTCTAATCTCTCTTCGGAAAGATTCTGAATTGCTCAAAAGCCGCATGATGCATTGCAAACAGAAGGTTGCTCAACACACATTTAGCTGCTAATAGAGATGGCAATCCATGTTTATGGGTCCTGTCTCCCAATGTCAAATTAACAGTGGACTGCTAGATAGGTCATTCTGAGCATAGAAACTTAACAGATCTTGTTAGAACACTCTTTTCGAACATGCTCCCTTTGTTAAATAGATCAACAACAACATGAGATGAATAACCCTTTTAACTAATTAAAGTGGATTTTTCGTTCCAATCCAAACATGACCGACACAGCATGAATAACTTGCTAAAATACATGCAATATGCATATAATATCATATAATTTTTAAAAAGAATAGCTGTAAGTTTACAAAATCCTAGGTTTAGATGATATCTTGTATCTTATATATACCCATTTAACTAATTAAAGTGAATGGTTCATTCCAATCCAAACATGACCGAGACAGCATGAATAACTCGTACTATACTTGCAATTTGCATATCTTCGTCAATGATATAATTTTTAAAAAGAACAGCCGTAAGCTTACAAAGTCCTAAGTTTAGATGATATCATGTATCTTAATGGTCCATTTCAATCCAAACATGACTGACACATGTGTCCAATATGTACAATATGCATATCGTCGTCATTGTCATATAATTTTTACAAAAATAGCTGTAAGCTTACAAAGTCCTAGGTTTAGATGATATCTTCTATCTTGTTTACATACACACACACACACACACACACACAATTTTCATATTTTGTAACCTCAATTAAAACAGAATTCGTGTATGATTTATTATCATAAGACCTACTGAACTAAATATAAATAGGTCAAGATAGGTCAGGTCGCTAATCAAATTGGGAAGATTGTTTAGTTAGACAGATTACATGAGTCAATTCGTGTTATGTGATTTGAACTTTGAACGCCAACAACATTCATTTGTTAATTGTGTTAACTGTTTAGTTGGTAGACAACTTTGATATAACTTGATCACCTGTCAGGGTCACCCATAGTTGTCACATAAAAATATAACTCACGAATCAACATGTCATAGATTTATATCATGAATTGTGAATTAAATCCAATGGAATCATAAATTTTGATATAGTGTTTAAGATTGGTCTTCCATGACAAATTAAATTAATTGTAAAATATGATGTTCTTTTAATGATAAGTGGTTCCATAACTATTGATAAAGATAAATTAAATTCAACTAATGTTATGATTTCTAGACATTAATATATGTTGCAAATTATTTTTCTTTCATCAAATAAGTACCCCATTTAACTGCAAGGACACAAAGATTGCGTACATAGTATTGTAATTGGATTCTAATTTATAGATTTTAGTGTAACATGATCACAACATCCACTAAACCTGATGCAGCCAACAAAATCATGCAAGATGTTATTTGTCCAAATATTGACGTTTCTACCAAGTATTTGCTGAAAATGGACTTTGCAACTCAAAGAAGAGTTCTATAGGGATCAGATTTTTCTTAAAAGTTTGATTATTAAAATTATCGACTAGGATTTGAGTATTATTTGGATTTTACTGAGTTTCCTTTTTCTTTGAATTTGAGTAGTACGATATTGCATCTATTCCAATTATGTTTCTTGTCTAGAGGTTTCATATTTCTACTAGGAGTAGAACATTTAGCAAGTGTGCAGATATAGTTGTGATTTTACTTTTTAATAGAGTTGATAAATTATTGAAGTTTACAAGTGTTTGCTTTGGGATTGTGTGGTGCAAGTTTTCTCTTAGGTGTGATGCTTAGGAAGTTTTTGATGTGATGCCTAAAGATTTATCTTAATTCTGGGACTCGTCGTCCTACATCAAAGCCATTAAATGTTTTAAACACAACATTGTGGTAATTTATGAATCAAAGATTGACTTATAACTAATTGTTGAAATTAGTGGTGAATTGTTTGATTCATATGTGTTATAAATAAATTTCTACACTTTAGGACTTGAATCTGGTTGATGTGCTCAATTGCATTCTCATGGAGAACAAAAAATTGTCACCTTGTTGCAGATGTTGTCATCGATGATCTAAAATATCTCAAATGTAAATGACGAATTACAGTAGGATTTACTGGTGTTGATCTCATTGAGAGGATCTACGGTCTAGGTGGATGGTGTCATATAGAAGCAGTCATCCATGACACGCTCATTTTCATCAGATTAATAGTTTCTTTCTATTATTTAAAGTGACATATGTCCAGTCCAGTCATATTAGGAAGGTAATACTTCGGGTCACTTCTAATTGATAGAATTTTTATGTGCCTCAATTATGCTTGGGTGCAAAAGTTCATAGATGACCGGTTATGTCATTGAGCTAGCTGTTTGCGTTTTGCTCTGAAGAGCTTGTTTTTACATATGAATGTTATCTTACCAATCCTGCTGTCTTCATGGAACCGCGGATATGTGTTGTGCTGCTTTTTATATGCTAGTGCTTGCGGCTGTTATACATACTGTGGTATATTTATTTCTAACTCGGTATAATTATTAAGCAGAATGGAAACTGTTAAGAAGCTTGAAGTCCCATGCGGCAGCTGTGGTGTGTCTCAGTTGGGAGGAGGATGCCCATGTGAATAGAGTATGCATCTTTCAACTTAAAAAAGTTCATCTAACTTCTCAAACTTGATTCTTAACAGAATATTTTACTATTCATACCTTTCATGTTCTATCTAATGCTTTGTTTGCAGTTTGGTTATTTTAGTCTGGTTTACTAAGATATTTCTTTTTCAAACTTAGAATTATTCAACAACTTCAATATGGGTTTATGGAAGGTTTTTTTAAAACTTATGTTTGTTGCAACTGTGAGCTATTGATTTGCTGATTGTTGACTCCTTTACTTTAATCTCTTGTTATATTTATCTTCTTCTTCCTTTTTTTTTTGTCCCAATTGGAAAGATAATTATTGATTTTTTAATAGGACACTTTTGGCAACTCTCTGGAATTTGAAGATCGCACTGCTCATTTCTTCCCTCCAGCTCCAAGAGTTCCTCGCATGCCTAAACTAGTACCTGGAGAAACTGGTTTAACTGATGATGGTTGAGATTCATTCGTAGAGCTCTCAAATTCTTCAAAGCAATGTTTCAATATCCTTTGCAGTGGAGATAAAGATGGGGTTTTGTGCTTCAGTATATTTGGTGTCTTTCCAATCGGAAATGTTGTAAGCCTACCGTCTGTTCATATCAAATATTTTGTTGTATAGTCTGTCAGATTCAGTCAATGACTACTTCTTTCCTTTCTCGCTTCCATAGAGCAGTCTTTCTTAATAAATCGACCTGACGGCAGAAATCAGTATTGCCTGAAAGTAATGGACCGGTTAATTTAACAGCTGTACTAGGTGAAGTTATGCTTGTAAAAGTTCTAGATTTCATTTCTATTGGTCACTTCAGAGATGACACCTCCGACTTCGACACAGCACAATTATCCAAAGCTTTTGTTGTTTGCCCTGAGTGCTCCTTCTGGCTTCTACCTATACTGCAGTTGAAGCACCTAAAGCAGAATTTGTTGTCTTTCTGGGTTAGCCTGCTGTACAAAATTTCTGCTTTTGTTTTAGACTCTTGAGTTTCTGCTCTTCTTAGGGAGATTGAGAGAGCCTATACGACTGTCGGTTGGGGAAAGTGTTCTGTGAGTTTGTATGCTTGTGTGTAGATAGTTCTCTCTGTGGGTGTGCAGCTATTAGAAGATTTAGAATTTTAGGTACTCTTATGAACTTTCCAGTATTGTTTCAACGTGAAAACATGATGAACTTCTCAACAGACATTTGATTAGTCTCGAAACGCGTGCTTGAGAACTGTTCTAATCAGTATCGTTTAGGTTCCTATCATTTGTCTCTTTAGTTTCATGGAGCAAGTCCTTATAGTCATAATTCCTTGTTGGGACTATCCCCAATGGACTCCCTTGGGCCCACTGCCTATCACCAGATCTATTAGTGTGGAATATGGTTTCCCGATCTGGGAGGTTTTGCAGATCTAATTGTGAATGATGATTTGATCACAATGTCTTGACTCGGTTGACTACCTAAAGTCAATTTCAAAAATCTATGTGCTTTACCTAGAACGGGTAATCTTCACTGTAAGATGAGATATTTTAGATGGAAAATTGAACATGATTGGTGGGAAATAATTTGTTATGAAAATTGATGTAGCTCATTTAGTTCAATGTTGAGCTTCTGGGTTGTCTTTTTTCTTTTCTTCTTTTTAAAAAAAAAAAAAAAAAGATGCCGGTGGCAAGAACACTGAGTTTTTAACTCCATAAAAGCTCCAGCAATCCAAAGATAATTCGGTGCAAGCATAGAAAACCGTCCAAACCATTCTTGTCCACTGACTTCCTCCCTATTGAGCAGCTTGCAGCGAGACTTTACCGGTACGATTGCATCTAGGGTAGAACCAACCATTGCCAAGACTTGAGGGATTTCGATCAGCGTCTTCTTCCATTGGTCTTGACATTAATGATCATCCTCTCTAGCAGGAGTGCATCTCTTGATAAAAGTGGCATTGGAGCTTATATCCATTGCCATTAATAGAACGAGCTGCGAACCCAACAATCTCCATGCTCTTCAGTAATCAATAAAGATGCAAAAGTGAATATTTGAGAGAAAAAACTTTGCAGGAAAGGCATATTTTGCAGGAAATATTCAATATTCTCATCTAATGACCTGACTTCAGTAAACTTTATGTTATTCAGTTTGGTAGAAAGAGGAGCTTTGCTATCACTAGAAACCAACAATCCCTTATGGACAACATCAACAGCCTTGCTGTCATCCTAGCACATAATAAAAAGGTCCTACAAATAGAAGTTACAAAGAGACATGTCCAAAGTATATAACGCATAAATAGTGTTTAACAACGACTCCTGAACATTAAATCCATCGCAAAACACTGCAGTGGTTTTCACATGAGAATTTAGACTCTGTTTGATCCCAGGATAAAGACAAAATTGATACAAAACTATTTGTGCACTATCTATGGGCATATCCAATCAGATAAACTTTGCATAAGCCAAAAAGCACACTTTAAATCCTATTACCCAGTATAAAAACAAAAGAACATTTAAGCAAGTCATGAGAAAAGGATATCTTTCAGTGATGATCATCATTTGCAGCAGATGTAATTATTGTCGATTATTCAAATTCAAAAACTCCACAAATGTCCAAGTAAAATGTTCCCGTCACAAGCCGTTGCATATGAGAGAGAGAGAGAGAGAGAGAGAGAGAGCATAGTAGTCAATGTATACATTTCCATGAAAAGGAAAAGAGAAGGTTTAGAGAATTCTACCTTTCGTCCTCCAGTATACAAGTAGTTTCATCTTTTGGAAATTATACGGGGAATTGGAAGCTTTATCACCTATTATTCCTTGAGAAAAACCATTGCATAAAGGCAATCCAATCACCTAGCATTTACATGTAAAATAATTTGAGAATATTCTGTAAGATGATTATGGAACAACAACCTAATATGACGAGAGAGGATGATCTGGTTTTGTCAACCAAAGATGACTAGGTCCATTACTCTTATCCATATTTCCACATATTTATATTTCATCTACAAACTGAAAGAATGAATGGAAAATGTAACCTTTTCAAATATTCTCTTCATGCATTTTTCTTGTGAAAATCAAGCATCTAAGAATGTTGCATTGAGTACTATCCATTATAATTAGCAATATCTAGTGGCATTCGTTGTCCCTAATTGAGTGATCCCAGCTTCATCTATTTAAAATTAATTAGAGAGAAGAAGCTCCAAGGTTCACTATGAGTTCTTACGTAGTAACTCCAAACACAAAGTTATGAATCATCCTATCTGCCAATAGTTAATTACACATGAATTCACAATGATTTCCCTTGACGGTGCTCATCAGAGACGCCATTCAACACGTGAGTCTTATAAATGATGAAAATATGGAGCTCGTACCTACAAACACCAACCGCCAATGGTGATTGTAGGAATCCGTGCAGCTTCTCTAGAGCAAGACTTTCTCTGAAAATCCCCTCAAGGAAATCACTCAAATCCAAATACACAATCGACAACACCTTAAGACAAGGCCAGCTAATAGTCCTACCCAACGAAAAACTGCAGCAACTGACTTCCAGGCGCACCAACCAACTCGAGCAATACAAGAACAGCGGCAGCATATAGAAGATCGATGGCCCGAAATCCAACCTCAGGCAGAGATCCTCCACGCGACGCTCCATCGTGAACCGGTGAAATGGGGCTGTGGGGCTTCTCGTACTCAAAGGCTCAAAGCCGGTGACGTGGAACCTCTTCACAGTGGGGGAGGTGCACTGCTCACAACGCTGCCGACGATGGACGAGATGTCCAAGGGCTTGCGAGGCGGGTCTCCACTCTCTCCATCGAAGGCGAGGTTGGTGGTGGTGGTCCAAGCGGAACGCCCGCTGGGAGAGGACGCTGGTCTTGACGACGTCTCGGATGGGCAGGAACCAGAAGATCTGGTGGATCACGGAGTCCAGCAAGGCGCTGAGGAGATCCCTAGGGCTCCTGCTTCGCTTCAGAGGAGGAGGAGGAGGTCGGTTTCGTCTGGTGCGATCCGGCCGTTCGCCGGAGGATTCGCGGTGGATGGCGCCCCGCACGGAGGTCTCCTCTCCGCCATGGATTCGAAGTTTTTCAAAGGATTTATACTTTCCGGGTGGACGGCGACCGAGACTGAAGTCACGTCGCCTGATATTGCTTTTTCTTTTTTCCTTTTTTTTCGTTTTATTTTTTCACAGAGTTGATATCTTTTCTTTACTCGAAAGGAGTTCATATTAAACTGATGGATCTCCATTTTACAGTCTACCTACTTAGGAATTCGCTTTGATTTTCCTATCTTTTTTTAACTACCGGAGTTCATCCTCCAATTTTTTTCAGCCTTTTTCCTATTTTTGTGGCAGAAAATTTTCTCAATTAGTTCTTTATGCAATCATATGTACCGTATACTTCATAATGCATTGTGAAACAAGTTTAATGATCTCAATGTGAAAAAAAAATTGGAATGACCCAAATAAACACTTAAGCTCAGAGAACAAAGAAACACAATATTTACGTAATATACTAGTCCACTCAATATTTCCTTTCTCATCATCAAATTTCAGGACGGTCAACTCCACCTTAGCTCACGCCACACCTTGCCCTTTTACCCCTGAACATACTTTGGAGCCTTATCACCTCCACCTAAGGCCGACAATTTTCCACATGATGTGTTTACACGGCACCAAGGTAAGTCCTCACCTTTCTCCGACCTATCAACGGCAAAAAAATAAGGGGAGAATTACCAAAAAAATTATAAACCTATTGCAATTATGTCAATTCAGTCCATCCGGCTAAAATTAGCCGATCGGCATTGACATGGACACTAGCCAAGGACAGCTAGCAGACGAACGCTGTTGTGGTAATTTTTTAATTTTTTTTAATTTTATTTTTCAAATTTTTTTATTTTTTGAATTTTGAATTTTTCTTTTCTTTTTTTCCCCACCTTCTTCTTCCTCTAGCCAGCCAAAGGCGAGGGCCAATGAGGCTCGCCCCCGCCGGCCACTGGCAAAGGCGAGCCTCACCCAATGACGGCAAGGCTGCCGTCGCCTCATCTGGTGAGGAGCCTTGCTGGCCATCGGCGAGGTCGACCCTCGCCTTGGCTGGGTGAGGCGTTCCCCTTTGTCACGCCCCGAACCTCGAGCACGTGCACAACCCACTCTGGTCGATACAAATGCGACTTCCCAGGACATGTCGCCGACCCATTCAATTTTATTATGCATGCGGAAATGAAACAAATCCCCTGACAATATTTAACTTGGGATAGAAAAGCAGGCAATCAATCACAACCAAACAAGCTTTCTTATAAACACATAGGTTTATATACAACACTGGATTGTCTACAAAATAGACAGGCTCAACAATTAGGGAACTGTCCTATAACCAACTTGTCAGACACGTTCGCCGATTCTTCAGCCTTCACCTTCCGAACTCCAGGACTTTCGGTCCTCCACGACCGTCATCTAGGGACCTGAAATATTATCCCACAACCGAGATGAGACTACGTCTCAGCGAGTCCTACCCTCTAAAACTCAATTAGGAAGAAAATACGCCTCAGGGCGCTCTAGCCACACAAATAGGATAGAGGGCTTACCTTGCCTCAGTCTCTTTCCTGCACGTCAGTACAATTCATATTCAAACAATGCTCGCACAAGCTGAAACTACCGACACTTATATCGGTCTATCAATTCAATCAGTCCAATTGATATCATACGATCCACACATCTATCAATTCATATCATCTATTAAACCATACCATCTATTCATCCATTAATATAATTACGGCTCGCACAAACTGAAATGGATGCAATGCTCTCACAAGCTGATATAGATGGTAGCTCACACAAGCTGATATATACATAGATGATAGCTCGCACAAGCTGATATATGGATCGTTGCTCTCACAAGCTGATAAACGATCATTGCTCTCACAAGCTGATAAATGATCATTGCTCTCACAAGCTGACATACAGTGCTCGCACAAGCTGACAATGATGCTCACACAAGCTAATACATATATAAACCAATTGCTCGCCAAAGCTGATAATTCAATAATAAACCAACTCATACCTCAATTCAATCAATCAATCAATCAATCAATCAATCCAATTGATTCAAACTGGTCATACAAACCAATTACGGTGCTAAAAGCTAACACCGGGTATTTTCAAGTTAAATACCACAACTTCATGAATTTCACACAATTCCACACTTTTGGAATTATTCACCATAATCATGAATCACTCAATTTCTCAATTTAAACATACAATTAACACAACCCGACCGACTTTTGCTGATCGGCGCGAAATTCTAACGACCGGCCATCCCGATAATTTTCGAAATTATTAAATAATTAAATTTAATTCCGAAAATTAAATAATTAAATATTATTTTATAATAATATAATTTAATAAAATAATATTTATAAATTCGAAATAATTATTTAATTAAAAATAATTAATTAGGGCTTAAACTAGATTACACTAATTTAAACATACAATTAGCCCTAATTAAACATCCATTAAAATAATCATACAACTAATCTAATTTACATTAAAATAATCTAATCTAACCACCTAAACCTAATTAGACTAATCTAAACACCCCTTAAGCGTCATTAACTCACTAAGCAAGAATTAGAGGATAAACTCACCGGTTTTGCGCGCCGGTGAGTTCACGGCGACCACGACACCAAGGCGGTCGATAAACCCCAAAGCGGGGACATCAACGGAGGCCGGGAAGACACTGAAAACGGGCCTCGAAGTCTGGAACTTCTTGCTGTCTTCTGCTTCTGATCTGGGCTGAACTGCAGAGAAGAAACCAGCAACTTCAACGGCGAAAACAGGCCGATCGGAGCTCCGGCAAGCGGGTGGTTGGCAACCGGCGGCTCCCGGGGGTCTTGGGCATCTTATAGGAGGTTGGGATGGGCAAAGGAAGGGTCGGAAATGGGCGAAACAGCAAGAAAACGCGGAACAGGCGGAGCAGGGCGGAACCAGACGGTCCGGCGAGCGGCAGCTTCTCTCAGGATTTCGGGACGACCGGAGAATCGTTCCGGCGAGCGGCGGGGTGCTCCGGAACGGTCTGGATGTCTTCTTCGTAGAGATGGGTGGCTCGTTTGCTGATTCAACCGGGAAGTTAACTTTTTACTTGGATCTTTGGCGAAAGGTCAGCTGGAGCAGAAACTGGAACGAGGAGAAAACAGGGGAGGAAATGGAGTCCGATGGGCATGCGACGGTGGAGGGCTGTTGCTGCTCGGTTTCTCTGGTTTTTGCTGAGCTTCTCTCCTTCAACAACAATGGAGAAAGCCACAAATTATGGGAGAAGAAGGCTGCTGAGCAAGGGGGTCTCCTTGGGCTCTTTAGAGCTCAACACTTGCCACTCTCTCATTGGCTTTGCTCCCACCATGACATCACATGACCTCAGCCACTCTCTCTCTTCCAATCTTCCTCTACAAGCTTGGAAATAGGTGCAAAATGTCCCTAGCCCCATGGCATACGAATTTTAGACATTTGTGCATCAAATTCAATCAATTCTCACTCAATTCCATCCAATTGAAGCTCAATTAAATTAACTCATGTGTCCTCGGCCTTCTCAAGACATTTCCCCGTCAAATGATCCAACTTGCATCCCGAAGATTCGATTAAAAACGGCCCTCTGAGAATCCCGAACAAAAACGGCATTACTTTGCTTTTCCGCCAAAAATCTCGATTTGTAGAAAAATCTTCTGGAGATGAGTCGACATTCCTAAAATGAATTGTGACTTGACAGAACTTCCAATTTCTATAATCGGGTTCAATTTCACGGTTAAATTCAATCTGGCGCGACTTTAGCGCGTCATAATCTACCGAGTAGCTTTTAGGAATTTTCTGTGCAATTGACCTATGGTTGATTATTTTCAAGCCACAAAGTGCATCTTCGACACATTGGCGACTCTTGATTGTCGTAGAAATCTCGAGGTTTCAAATACAGACACAAGGTACCAAAACGATAGAGAAATCGGTCTAGTGTCGATCAACAAGAATTGTGCAATTAGGTGGAATCACCCATACTGAATTACATGGTTATGTTGAATCGACCTATCTCCGGTCTCTAATCGGTCTGTGCCGTAATGACCCTTGCAGATTAGTACGGTCGAGCAGTCGTTTCCTGGTCGAATTCTCAAGTCTATTGCGTTTAGATTCCTTAACGGCTTCACCTGATAGACTAGTTATCTCGTGAGTGATCAGCTCAGAGAAGAAAGCTATAGACGCGAAGATGAAATGCTCGACTTATTTAATTGAAACCAACATTGGAAAATCGGGATGTCACAACTCTTCCTCTCTTATAAAAATTTCGTCCTCGAAATTTAAACCATTAAAATTCTTCTTCAAAATGGTGGGGTATTGTCGTCTCATCAATTCTGCTCCTTCATTCTGCTTCGCACTGCTATCCAAGATCCTCGGTGCCAACGAAACATTTCCAAATTGACCAAACCAATTCTTGATTCCCAAAAAGGCTAAGCACTTGACCAAATTTACAAAAACGAAAGATGCAAAAATTTTGGTTCTTTTTTTTTTTTACTTTTTATTTTTCCACAAAGCGGCTAACTGCTGCGTCGGGGATTCGAACTCCCGACTTATGACCACTGCTTCACACCCGGATACCACTCGGCTAAAGGCGCCGACGGTGTCCCAAATTGCTTTCTTTTTTCTATTTAAGGCCAAATTTCCTATTTGAACCCAAACGTGAAATATTCCACCATTTAAACAGTTCCGGCTCTCTTTTCTTAACAATTCGAGATGTCCCTATCCTAGGCGACATTCAAGAATGAACAGGATTCTCAACCTGAAAATTCAAAGGTTTTTGACGCTTAACCGCGTAAATTTCCCGACGCTCTAATAGGTCTTTAATCTGTCGCTGATATTTGCAACTGCTTTCACTAATTGCTAAACCAACTTTGGACCTGCGATTTTCTGATCTTTGACCTCAACTCAACCAACTGAAGTTCTGAACACTCTGCTCTGCACTGACTAAAAAGGAACTATCTGATTGATCTGCTGAAACTGAGAACCTCTGGTCAAGATCCGACATAACTCTGACACTGACACTCTATGCAAACGAATTATCTGATGCACAAACACCTCTGCATGCCTAATCCAATCAAGATCCTTCCGCACAGCCACAAAGTGCGCTGATTTCATCAGTCTGTCAATTACTACCCAAAATGAAATTATTTACACACTGACTCATCGATATATCTGAAATGCCATTTCAGACTGGCCATCGGTCTGAGGATGATAAACATTACTATACTGTAACTTCATTCTCAAGGCACTCTGCAAACTTTTCTAGAAGGTAGCCACGAACCTCGGGTCTCGGTCTAAAATAATCGTCACCGGCACTCCAAATAGATGAACTCTCTTACGTACGTACAACTCAGCGTACTTGTCCAAAACAAGGTCATTTCTATTGTGATGAAGTGAACCGACTTCATCAATCTATTCACCACTATTCCAATCGAAATCATTACTCATATGGTTCTTTGATAAGCCTGTCATAAGATCCATTGTGACACGATCCCATTTCCGCACAGGGATCTCGAGAGATTACAAAGGTCCTCTCGAATTGCAAAACCATGCTTTATCTTGCTAACACATCTGACACTTGCGACCTGTCAGTGATATTTGTCTTCACAACGGTTTACTAATCCTGTTGATGCAAATTCTGACTCATCTTCATACTGTCTGGACAATGCTGAAGCTGCTACGACAAGTTTCCGATAAGATCTCTTCTTAATCTCAGTATCATCAAGTACACTCAATCGTACTCAGAAATCTGAAATTCAGTTTTCTTCTTCTCAGTATCCTCTTGCAGGATCTTTTGCATTTCTGAGTCTGTCCACTGAAGCGTCTGATTCTAACCTGAATATCCGGTTTAATTCTGAGGGTGGCCATAAAATTCGAAGGTGGCCTACCTCATATTTGAAAACCGAATCTCGAACTTTCTCAAGTAAGGTCCATACTTTAACCAGCATATACACAAATGAAGACTCTCGACTCAATGCATTAGTGACTTTTTTTCATCATTCCAGGGTGATACCAGATACCACCATCCTAGTCCTTCAAAAAATCTGGTTCACAGCACTATCTCATATTCAATTTATTCTGAGAGAATAAATACTTTGAGACTTTAACGGTCAGTGAAGATCTGGAGTCTTTCTTCACACCCACAATATCTCTAAATCTTCAGAGCGAAAATGATGGCTGCGAGTTCTAAGTTATGCGTCGGGTAATTCAGTTCACGAGGTCTCAACTGACGAGACGAGTATGCAACAACCTTGCCATGCTGCATTAGCATGCAACCCAATCCTCTAAACGATGTACCACTGTAGATCTCGTAACCTCCAGGACCAGATGGAATGGTCAGCACAGGTGCGGTAGTCAGCTTCTGCTTAAGCTCTTGGAAACTACGCCCACACTTGTCTGTCCGCACGAACTTCTTTTCTTTCTTTAGTAGTCGAGTTAACGGCGAAGCTAATACTGAAAACCCTTCCACGAATGTTCTGTAATACCCTGCTAAACCCAGAAAACTTCTGATCTCTATCACTGTAGTCAATCTCGGCCAACTAATCACTGCTTCAATCTTGGACGGGGTCTACGGAGATTCCTTCTTCTGAAATCACATGACCGAGGAATGTAACACGAGTCATCCAAAACTCGCATCTGCTAAGCTCATCGAAAAATTCAAAAGTACTCAAGGTCTGAAGTATCATCCTCTAATGTCTCTTGTGCTCCCCAGCACTCTCCGAACACACCAGGATAACTTCAATGAACACGATCACAAACTGATCCAAGTACCTTTAAACATTATATTCATCATATCCATACAAACAGCTGGAGGGTTCGTCAAACCAAACGGTATTATTTGAACTCATAATTGCCGTACCAAGTACGCAATGCTAACTTCGGTATGTCTTTCTTCTTGATTCTCAACTGATGATATCTCATCCTCAAGTTGATCTTGGAGAATATCAATACACAAACGCAACAAACCATCCTTCTTCTTCACAAACAAGACTGATGCTCCCCACGGTGATGCACTGGGAAGTAAGAATCCCTTATCTAACAATTCCTGCATCTCCACCTTCAGTTCTTTCAACTCAGATAAAGCTATCTGGCAAGGAGCCTTAGGGACTGGCTCTGTTCCGGGTGCTAATTCAATCATGAACTCTATTTCTCTTTCTGATAGCAAACTTGGAAATCCTTCAGGAAACATCTCAGAAAACTTCTGTACCAAGGTTAAGTTCTCCTTACTTGGTCCCTCAACTGTCACATCCACTATAGTTGCCATATTGATTTGGCAACCAACAACTAGAACCGGGTCGTCTTCAGTGATGAACAACAGGGATCGAAGGTTCTTTTTGACTTTCAGTAATTCAAAACTTTCGTATGCTAACTGAACAAACTGAATTATATCACTGCCACGATTCATAACAATAGAAAGCTCCTCAAGCCAAATCTTTTTATAAATGACTCCTAGGTCATATATAAGCAAACCCCTCAGGTACAACTACAGCCAGAGATTCATCTTCATTTTACTTTATTACAACAACGGAAACTCCACAACCTTCACTCAAAATCCAGCTGCGCTGTGACATCCCGATTTTCCAATTCTGGTTTCAATTAAATAAATTGGGCATTTCATCTTCGCGTCTATAGCTTTCTTCTCTGAGTTGGCCACTCACGAGATAACTAGTCTATCAGGTGAAGCCGTTAAGGAATCTAAACGCAATAGACTTGAGAATTCGACCAGAACCGATCAAGCTCGACCGTACTAATCTGCAAGGGTCATTACGGCACAGACCGATTAGAGACCGGAGATAGGTCGATTCAACAAAACCATGTAATTCAGTGTGGGTGATTCCACCTAATTGCACAATTCTTGTTGATCGGCACTAGACTGATTTCTCTATCGTTTTGGTACCCTGTGTCC
Organism: Eucalyptus lansdowneana; assembly: GCA_017140395.1. Classification (NCBI taxonomy): domain Eukaryota; kingdom Viridiplantae; phylum Streptophyta; class Magnoliopsida; order Myrtales; family Myrtaceae; genus Eucalyptus; species Eucalyptus lansdowneana. Next base: position 41,217,399 of record CM029487.1, on the reverse strand, counting down.
GTATTTGAAACCTTGAGATTCTACGACAACCAAGAGTCGTCAATGTGTCGAAGATGCATTTTGTGGCACAGGTCAATTGCACAGAAAATTCCTAAAAGCTACTCGGTAGATTAGGACGCGCTAAAGTCGCGCCAAATTGAATTTAACCGTGAAATTGAACCCGATTACAGAAATTGAAAGTTCTGTCAAGTCACAATTCATTTTAGGAATGTCGACTCATCTCCAGAAGGTTTTTCTACAAACCGAGATTTTTGGCAGAAAAGCAAAGTAAGGCCGTTTTTGTTCGGGATTGTTAGAGGGCCATTTTTAATCGAATCTTCGGGATGCAAGTTGGATCATTTGATGGGGAAATGTCATGAGAAGGCCGAGGACACATGGGTTAATTTAATTGAGCTTCAATTGAATGGAATTGATTGAGAATTGATTAAATTAAGTGTACAAGAATTGGACCCCGGCGGAAAATGAAATTGCAACCATTGGAAGAGGTTGTGGAGGATTGGGTGAGTGGATTGTGAGGTCATCCTAGGTCATGGTGGGCCATGTGTGAGGATTAAAGAAAAAGAAAAGAAAATGAAAGAAAGTGGTCCCATCTTCCTTCTCTCTCCTCTCCCTCTCTCTTCCGTTGCCTCTCTCCTCCCTCTCCCTACCGTGCGACTGGTTTTGCTTCTCTCCATCTTCTTCATTTTGAAAGCCCAGCAGACCAGCGAACCAGAGCAGCTCCGCCCGTCGCCGGTCGCCGCCGCTGCACGCCGTCGTAGTTCCGCGCCTCACCGCGCGCAACCGTCTCCCTCTCCCTCTTCAGCCATAGTTGAAGCCCTCTCTTCTCCATCTCCAGTTGCTGCTCGTGTCCCAGCAGATCTGGGAAGACGCTGGAGCAGCCAGCAGTCCAGTCGAACCGCCGTTGTGCACCGCTTGCCCGCCGTCCTCACCGTCACTCGCCCGTGGAAGCCAACCGAGCGAGCTGCTGCTGTCTTGCTCGCGCGCTAGTCCGCCTCTGTCCACTCGTCCAGGGTCGTCGTCTAGCCTCCTTAGGCCGTCGTGGGGCTCGCCGAAGGCCGTCTCGCCGCCGTACAGCAGCCGGAACCACCGCCTGGACAGCCGAAGCCCCGCTTTGCCCGTTTCCAGCAAGCCGAGTCGCTGGTTCTTCTTCTCTGTTCCAGCGGCCATTTCAGATCTGGTGGAGCTCCGTCGGAGCTGTCCAGCCCACCTCCAGCCACCGTGAAGCCCCGCCTAGGTCCGGTTTGGTCTTCCCCATCCATCTAGGCCCTTGTGCGCCTCAATCGGTGCCGGATTCGCCCTCAACCAGCAATGGACAGAAGCTGGAAAAATGGGTATGGCAGCGGCTATTTGGCCCGTTTTGGCTGGTTTCCCGACCCCGGAAGCTAGGCCCGCCTTGGAGACTATCGACCCTTGCGTCGTCCTTGTCGTTTTGAGCCGTTCGGATCATTAATCCAGTGAGTTTATCCTCTAATTCTTGCTTAGTGAGTTAATGACGCTTAAGGGGTGTTTAGATTAGTCTAATTAGGTTTATGTGATTAAATTAGATTATTTTAATGTAAATTAAATTAGTTGTATGATTAGTTTAATGGATGTTTAATTAGGGCTAATTGTATGTTTAAATTAGTGTAATCTAGTTTAAGCCATAATTAATTATTTTAATTAAATAATTATTTCGAATTTATAAATATTATTTTATTAAATTATATTATTATAAAATAATATTTAATTATTTAATTTTCGGAATTAAATTTAATTATTTAATAATTTCGAAAATTATGCGGGATGGCGGTCGTTAGAATTTCGCGTTGATCGCAAAGAAGGCGGTCGGTTTGTGTTAATTGTATGTTTAAATTGAGAAATTGAGTGATTGATAATTATGGTTAATTATTCCAAAAGTGTGGAATTGAGTGATATTGATGAAGTTTTGGTATTTAACTTGAAAATACCCGGTGTTGGCTTTTAGCACCGTAATTGGTTTGTATGACCAGTTTTAATCGATTTGATTGATTGATTGAATTGAGGTATGAGTTGGTTTATTATTAAATTATCAGCTTTGGTGAGCAATTGGTTTATATATATATATATATATATATATATAATTATGATATATATATATATATATATCTGCTTAGGCGAGCAATTATGATATATATATATATATATGGCAGCTTCTGGTGAGCTATAGTATACTATATTGAATATTGCGGCAGCTTCTAGTGAGCTATAGTATACTATATTGAATATTACGGCAGCTTCTGGTGAGCTAAGATCGTTTTATCAGCTTGTGCGAGCACGATCTATATATATATATATCAGCTTGTGAGAGCAATGATCGTTTATCGCCTTGTGAGAGCAACGATCCATATATCGCCTTGTGCGAGCTATCATCTATGTATATATCAGCTTGTGCGAGCTACCATCTATATCAGCTTGTGAGAGCATTGCATCCATTTCAGCTTGTGCGAGCCATAATTGTATTGATGGATGAATATCAAAAAATCAAAAAATAAAAAAGAAATATTAAAAATTTGCCACATCAGCATTCGCCGGCCAACTGTCCCTAGCCGACATCCACGTCAACGCCGGCCGGCCAATTTTGGCCGAATGGATTGAATTGGCACAATAAGTACACTAATGGTGCCATAAGTTGTGTACGGCGCTCACTTTAGTGCCAAAAGTTTCCGCCGGATCACTTAAGTGCCAAATCGGAGAAAAAGCGATCACTTTGGTGCCACCAGCGAGAAATTCCGGCCAAAATGATTACGTGGCATTTTTATTTTTAAAAAAAAAATTGCTCGGCTTTTAAACGACGTCGTTTTCCATCCTCTTCAAGAAACGACGTCGTTTTGCTCTTATACGTGGACACCCTCGCAAAAATGACGCTGTTTAGCTCGTGCATGGGTTGAAATTAGGGTTAGGGTTTCTTCTTCGCCGCTCGGCCACCATTGTTCGCCGCCAACGCTCGGCCACCGTCGCTCGGCCACCATTGTAGATGCTCAACCAGGTGAGCGAGGAGGGAACGAGATCGTTGCTCAAACAAAAAGTGGCAGAAAGAATAGGAGGCGAGGCGGAGGAGGAGGACGAAGAAGAAGGGTTGAAGGTGCCGCAACCGGTGCGCCGTCGCCGCCGCCGCTAGTGCCGTTGTTGGTGCTGCTACTGGTGCGCTGATGGTGTTGCTGCTAGTGCCATTCGCTGCTGGTGTCGCTCTTCGAGGAAGAAGACGACGTGCCTCCTCTCTCTCTCTCTCTCTCTCTCTCTCTCTCTCTTTCAATATGGGGATTTAGGGTTTCGATTTGGGGGAAAGAAGCCAAATGACGTCGTTTTTGTGGTTTAGATGCTGATTGTTGTCTCCGGCAAGCCACGTCGGCCTAAAAAATTAATAAAAAAATGCCACGTCAAATTTCCGGCGGTTCAGATCGGCATTGGCACCAAAGTGAGCGTTTTTCAAATTTTTTGGCACTTAAGTGATCCGACGGAAACTTTTGGCACCAAAGTGAGCACCGTACACAACTTATGGCACCATTAGTGTACTTATCCCATTTAAAATGTTTAGAACTAAATTGGCAAAAAAAAAGTTCATGACTGAATTAACACAATTGCAATAGGTTTAGGATTTTTTTAGTAATTCTCCCATAAAATAAGTGAACAGGTATGTTTAAGGGAAAAGTGCCAAAAAAGTCCTAAACCTTTTGCCTTTGTGTCGATTTAGTCCTAAACCTTTTTTTGGTGCCAATTCAGTCGTAAACATTTTTTAAGTTGTGCTAATTCACTCCTTTCAGGCCAATTTTGGTCGGATTTTGCTGACGGACACCGGTCGGCCGACGTGACAACTTTTAATAATTTTTTTATTTTTTAATTTTTTTAATTTTTGTCTTTTTCCTCCAGCCGGTCGCGAGGTCCGGCGACCGGCCGAGGCGACCTCCAACGAGGGTGAGGCCGACCTCGCCGGATCTAGCGAGGTCGAGCCTCGCCAACCATGGGCGAGCCTCGCCCATGGCCGCCTCGCCAGATCTGGCCATGGGCAAGGCTCACCCTCGTCGGATCTGGCGAGGTCGAGCCTTGCCTGACCTCGCCAGATTCGACGAGGGTGAGCCTCACCCAACCTCGCTAGATCAGGCCATGGGCGAGCCTCGCCCATGGCCGGCGAGGCTCGACCTCACCAGATTCGATGAGGTCGGCCTCGCCCTCACCGGAGGTCGCCTTTGGCCAGTCGCCGAACCTCGGTGACCGGCTGAAAGAAAAAGACAAAAATATTTAAAATATTTAAAATATTTTTTTAAAAAATAAAAATATTATTAAAAGTTGTCCATATCGCGCCAATCAGGTCACGTCAGCCGGACGGTGTCCAGTCAGCAAAATCCGACCAAAATTGGCTGGAAAGGACTGAATTGACACAATTTAAAAATGTTTAGAACTGAATCGGCACCAAAAAAAGGTTTAGGATTAAATCGGCACAAAAGCAAAAGGTCTAGGACTTCTTTGACACTTTTCCCGTATGTTTAAACACATGCGATAAACATGCTGTTATAGGTGGAATCTTTTGACGCTTTTATCACATGCTTAGATACGTTGAATTAAATACGTTAACATATGTGGACCTCACATGATTAGATAAGTTTGGACATGTTTAAACATTTAGGCACATTTTTGCATATGTATGTGGGAATTAATATCTTAAATGTGCTAAGCATGTCGTGATATGTAAGGCGTTTAATAAACTTGTCGTATTTGGGCTTTAAAAATAGGTCACTGGTGATAATTATGTCTTGATGAGGTCACGACGTAGTTATATTAAGACATGATGTAGGTGGCCTATCTCATAGCAAAGGTTGGGCCTTCAATTTGTTAGAGAGAGAGAGTAACGCCTGCAAAAGAACAGGCAGTGCAGATTGTTATAAGGAAGAAGTATAAAAAAAGGTGGGAAAAGAGAAAAGGCAAAGAGAAAATAATAGGCCGTATAGACTGTTGTGAAGAAGAAGTAGAAAAAAGGCTAGAAACAAAAAAAAAAGGCAAAGGGAAAATAACGGACTCTCTTTACTATAATTGAAAAGTCGTGGTGGAATTGTCCCATCAAAGGAACCAAATGAGCAAAACATCTGCTCAAATTTTGTGATAACTAAGCTAGTAGTGGTTAAACGGAGGCAAAAATAACATACTCACGAGGAATATCTATTAAGCAATAAAGTTAGTGTACTAATGATTGTGGTTATATATTTTACAGTTACTTAAGAAAAGCCGTCGGGAGCACTTGCTGACAAAATCACAAGAATGCCTTTAGGAGCACTCGCTCACAAAATGACAAGACGATCCCTTTCTACAAGAAGTGCTTCTCAAGTTCCAACCAAACAAAGCTCTTTGAAAAGCATGACCTCTCCACATTGAAAGTTCAATGAGGGAAGAGTATTGTATGGACAACCGAAGCACACCTAGTTACGAAATTTCTTATGACAGAGAATTGCATATGCCTTCAAAAGAGCATCCCTGAAGGATAATCAAAGGTAACTCGTGCATGATTAGAAGCTCTTTGGTGGCCTTGTAGACATTGGACCCAATCAGGCAGCTTTCATAGATTACCTGCCTCCAAAGATTCTTCTCTGAAAGGGTACGTGCATCCTAACTTTGATGATCATCTTCTCCAGCACAAGTGCACATGCATTGTGGCATGAGAAGGACATCCTAATTCATCCTCAGACAAGCCCTATAACTTTGAGTTACAAAACTTACATTTAGTGCATTTGTGCTCAAACATGCAACTTCGATGGAATTAAACCTTTTCATCAATTCTGTCAATTTTAGGTCCACTGAAAATGTCACGGGACTTGATATCCTGTGACTATTACTGATAAAAAATTGCCACATGAACATCCAATAAAACTCATCGCAGCCAACGGAAAGAACAATGATTTCCTGATTTGTTTTCGTTTTTGAAAAGTTGAACCAGATCAAACTGCACAATGCAGTTTAGTTCCGATTGCAAACTTTTTTGTTGTGCAAAAAATCCCGTTGAACTGAAATTCTATCATTAACCTCTTTCCTTGAGAGGTTCATATTTACAACTACAATCAAACTTAAAAACTTAGTACTGTCAGACTTCACCGAACTTTACTGTCAGAACTGTCAATACAAATGAGCAGTGAAGTGCCCAGGGCAACAAAGATCAATAAGAAACCCAAACTTTCATATCCTTTTGTGAGGACACTTATTCAAGAGGATAATAAAAAATAACCTTAGCCTTCTTTGAAGCTCTTTGAAAGCTGAGCACATTGTAGTCTCGACAGAATATTGGCTTGAAGAGGTTGTTGTGCAAGTCGTGTATGCAATTCAGGCTTGATAATCAACTTCTCCAGCACAAGTGCATGCCCAAGATTAAACTTAATCAGAGGGATCAGGTGGTTCGACCCAAAACTAAAAGCTCCAAAGCCAATGATCTCAACTCTCTTGAGATGTCTCGCCAAACATCCAAAGTTCCCCTTCCTTGAGCACTAGAAATCTTCTTCGTCAAAGTTAAAACGTCCTTTAGATTCTTCATCAACTTGAAACTGTACATAGAAAACCCATTTAAGAAACTTATTTCACACTAGATGTGGATCCCCAGGGAAAAAAAATTCAATAGCTCACTAAAATTTCAGACAAACAACTTTCATTTGTCTACTGCAGATGCTAGTCAGTTTTACTTTATAATGAGTCTTAATTAATTTAAGCTTTTAAACCCGCCTAGACATATAAAGCATGTTCTCTTTCTAAGTGCTCATCGCTAAACTCTTGATAACGCCAGCCGACAGCATAAGAACCTCCAGTACAACACTGCAGTTACATGTGATAACGCCAGCCGACAGCATAAGAACCTCCAGTACAACACTGCAGTTACATGAACTAAAACAGCTCAATATTGCCGTGCACATATGTTGAGTAGACTGACTAAGTCATGAGCAAATTTCAAATGCTGGAACAAATAAGAATTCAAGATAGATCAATCTTTATGTGCTTCTAAAGTTTTAACTCACTGTTTAAACATTAGTCCAAAGAGGAAGTCATCACAAGCAGCAAACTGAAAGTATCCTGGTAAAGGAACAAACCTTCAACATTGTGCAGCCAGTCAGGTGTAGGACTAATTTTTCCAGACACTGAACTTCGGAGATTGTATGCTATCCCGGGAAGGTCCCATTGACTAACCAGTCCATGCAGAGTCAGATTCTGACATGTTAAGGATGGAGGCGGCACTCCTTTCATCTCCAAAAGGGACATAATCTAAGCACATTGAGCAAGCAACATAGAAAATCTGATTAAAACTAGTCTTCCTGTTTAACACAAATACATAATAATGAAACTACAGTCCATCCAAATACAATATCCTTTGACCCTATCTCCCAGCCATGAAAAGGCCGACCGATAAGGATACACTAAAAATAAAAATTAACAAGAGAATCTCTTTAATAATCGAGACTATTTACATATGCTCCTCATGTCGAACTCAAGATATTTGAAGGATCCGAAAATTCCAATGGTTGGTCACATGAGACAGTGAACCTCAGTATTGACTGAACTTTCCAAGTTAATCAATCCACTGCCATCGTAAAATATCGTAAGAACACTATGTAAGATGATTATGGAACGACAGCCTGATGCGACAAGAGAGCATGATGCGGTTCTGTGGATCCAAGATGACTAGGTCAACTAAACTTTGTTATATTTGCAAATAATTGTATACTCTATAAACTGAAAGGTTGAAAATTCAAGAAACCTTTCTGGAATAATCTCTTTCCGTTTGAAAATTGAGGCGTCTAAGAACGCTGCCCTGAGTAGCATCCACGATAAAAAGCAATATCTAGCGGCATTCATTGTCCTGAAAATTGGGCGATCCATTTATCGGAGATTAAACATAGGGAAGAATCTCCAAGGCTCACGATATGGTCTTATGTCGTAACTCGGACCACAGAGTGACCAATCATCCTATCTGCCAATAACTAATTACACATGAGTCCACAATAATTAGCCTTGATGAGGTCACTCAAGTGGGGAAACATACAGCATTTACACGGAAATCATTCAACAGGAGCACGTCTAAATAATGGTAAAAATATTGAGCATGTACCTGCAAACACCAATCACCAAGGGTGATTGTAGGAACTCCGCGCAGCTTCTCAAGAAATTCCTTCAACAGGTCGCAGGCCATCCTAATGTCACCAGGCACATGCACACGAGGTAGAATTTCAAAGTTGAAGTCGGCTTCGACCAGAGACGAGATATCCTCAAGTGACATATGCTCTGCTGCCTCAGAACAAGAGCACGTCCCTGCTACACGCATCCTCAATAAATGCGGAGCCCTAATCCTTTGAAGGTCAAACAGAGTGGTGATGCTGAGGAACAAGTGTTTGACACTTGTTGTTGAATCTATAACGACGTTGTTCAAGCCCAGGCACCGACCCAACTCAAGGGACTCTAATCGCCAGGATATCATCGCTCAAGTTCACATTAGATAGCGACAAGACCTTAAGACGAGACCAATTAATACTAGTCGCACCCAACGAGAAACAGCACCGATTGACTTGCAGGCGCACCAAGCTACTCAAGCAAAACAAGAATTGCAGCGATATATACATGGCCCGCAAACTGGTATCCAGCTCGAGGCGGAGATCCTTCATATGCCGCTGATTTGCGGAGCGAAGCCACTCCTTGACCTTGGGCTGTCGGCCTCATCATAACAAAAGCCATTTCGCGTGTAATTCCTTCAACGTCGAGGTGTACTAGTTCAGGACGCTGTCGACGATTCCATCGAGTACGAAACTGGTTCAATCCCTATGGCTTAGAGGAGGAGGAGAAGGTCAGTCGCCAGAGTATCGATCAATACGCTTGGAGGGCTCCGCAATGATGGCGGAATTCAAATTCTAGGGTTCTGGCTTGTGAGCCAAGATGAAAGCGAAGAGGAATGTAGATTATTTGGTCCTTTTTATTTATATAGTTTTATTATAAATTATTATCTTTTTTTTCTTTTTCTTTTTTAAAAGAAATCCCAAAAAAGTAGATGATCCCAATTGTGAAAATAAAATTATAATAAAAAAGATAATAATTTATAATAAAATTACATAAATAAAAAAGGCCAAATAACCTGTATTGCTTTTTGCCTTCATCTTGCTTGGTTCACGAGCCACAATCCTAGAATTTGAATTCCATAATGGAGCCCTCCAAGCGCCGGAGGATCGATCGATACTCCAGCGACCGACCTTCTCCTCCTCCTCTGAGCCATAGGGATTGAATCAGCTTTGTACTTGATGGAATCATTGACAGCGTCCTGAACCAGTACACCTCGACCTCGGTGTTGAAGGAATTCCACGTGAATGGCTTTTGTTATGACGAGGCCGAGGCCGAGGTCAAGGTGTGCTGGCTCAGGACGCTGTCAACAATGCACCGGAAGTCCAGGGAGTGGGCTCTCTGATGGCGAGGCGGACTATTGATTACGTGGCTGGTGGTGGTGGTCCAAGTGAACCGCCACCACTTGGAGAGGACGCTGGTCCTCACGGCATCTTTGACGGGCAGAAACGAGAGGATGTGGTGGATTGCCTCCTCTGGCAACATGCTGATGAGATCGCCTCCTTTGGTGCAATCCGGCTGGTCGCCGGAGGATTTGCTGCGCTTGAAGGTCTCCGGAGGACGAGGAGCAAGTTGATCGCCGGAGGGTTGATCGCCGGAGGATCGCAAAATCCCCAAGCGATGGGAGGTCTCCACCATGGGAATCGAAATTCTAGGGCTTCGTTCTCTCTCAGTGAGCAGGTCAACGGTGAAGGATGACAATTGATGAGTCGTTCAGCCCCCTTTAGTTTATATTAGGGGTGAGCGATTCCAGGTTCCTTATAGGTTCCGCTTGGAACTTGGATAGAGGTTCCTAATTTTTTGAAACCTGGAACCTACCCGTCAAAATCAAGAATCTGGAACTTTTACTCTCGGGTACAGGTTATTAATTTTTTGGAACCTGTAACCTACCCATCGGAACCAAGAACCTGGAATTCCATATTCCAACAGGTTCTTTTTTTGTTCATTTTAGTTTAAAAAAAGGGAAAAAAACGCAACAATAACAAATAAGCTTGTCATTCATCAAAGATAATACAAAACGATATATGCTAGTGAACTTGGGAAGAATGTAATAATATAGTTTTTCTCGGAAATAGAGAGTTCATGGAGGCCTAACATAGCTAATATTACCAACAATTAAGCAGAAGCATCAAGGATCAAAGCTGGATTTAGGAAAAGACTCATACCTTCAAAGGAAAATGAAAATGCTTGTGAACTTGGAGGAAAAGAGAGATATATGCTCGAAAATTTCAAATTCCAATACGACACGATCTCTTCAATATTTCAAGACATGAATTTTTAAATTGGTACACCACAAACAAACAATTACATTAAAAAAAAAAAACACACACACACACAAGAATTTTGCTCTAGCACTTGTGATAAATTTATACCTATACCTTCAAAAACTTTGCAGGCATTGATTACCTAATGTTATCCAGCAAGTCTCACTAGTAAATTTTATTAATTACTTGAATCATCAGCTTGGGCAACCTTCACTTCGTCACCAAATTGATGAGCTTTCCTACTGCTGCACCTGTACAAGTGAGACTTGGGCTTGTCAAGAACTTCCGAGCATCAATTGGATGATACAACAAGTGAAATCTCACTTATACAGGCAATAGCGTAAAATTATGCACCTATACAGTCTCCCTTTGCCCCACCCTTCCAATTGAGTCAAAGAACGCCAGCAAAAAATTTAAAAAGCAATCCTCTTGAAAAAACAGCTTTTTCAGTAAGCACATGAAAATTACCTGCACAGGCAGTGCTACTCCAAGTCTAGTGTTTATGTCCAGTATAATGCTTGGATTTCCATCCCCCTCCTCTCCCTCACTCACCTCGTCTTCTACGTTTCCATCGCTTGCCACAAGCTCACCCTTGGCCTTGTCGCTACAAGCAGAGGATACTAATTATGCTTGTATTCATGGTTATTAGCACAAAATTGACTGATACAACATTCCAACTAAAGATTTGGTTTTGCTTGTTAGCACAAAGCTTGCCATTAGTGGGAACCTAATCCACACCAGATAAGATTATTATTCAGCAACAAATGAGTCAAAGTGCATCAGCCTGCCGAACTAGTTAATCAACTATAAGATAGATTCCGCGAGAATATTTTACTGATCAACACCAATTATTTCAGCCACCAGCATAAGAGAGATAAAGCAAAAAAAGATTAGAACACTCCAATCACATCTTATAAGCAATTCAAGAAAACCAGGAGGTTTAATCGTGAACAACCGACAGAGAGAGGGGGCGGTAGAGATTACCAGCACGAAAGGCGGCTGAGAGAGTCCCTGAAACCTGAATTCTGCACTTCGCAAGAAACAAAACCAGAAAGAGAGAGAAATCAAAAATTCACACACAGAAGACACAAAACCCACGCCACAGAGAGAGAGAGAGAGAGAGGGCGCACTGCGACAGAGTTCTTTTGGGATTTGTCTCTGGCTAAGCATATGTCTCGATGGTGGTTTATGAAGCAAGCAGGTTGCTGTGTTGATATGATTGATTGCAGGAAACTGTGAAGAGTGCAACGAAGAGACGGCTCCAAGGGCTTATCAGCTTGTTCGGTCTCTGAAGAATATGTGCCAGTGAGAGAGAACTGAGGCGGGTACATAATTGTAACTCACTAGAGATCAAGAACTCTGCTTAGAATCCATTAAACAAAGATTTGCTCTCTCCCATTCTGAATGATCTCGTGCATGCTGTGTCTTTTCTTCTAAGTGCTTTCTACTTCACTAATTTCCATGTTCTAGGCGGCGTCATGACCTGTTTTTCTCTCCAATGGACCCTGCATTTTCAAATTCATTTTTCATTTTTAGTTTCACAAGCTTTTGATTATTCCTCCGGGTGGATGATTAGGGGAAAAAAAGAAAGCAAAAGCCTAGATAAAGGGGCAAAATTCTCACCATTCATGGGTTTCAATTTCTTTTCTCTTAATGCTCTTCACGCCCTTGCAGAAATCCAACACAAGGGACTATAAAACACGGCTTCCCCTGACAATTCCACTTCGTTGATTCACGAGAACTCAAGACAAGGCCACCTAATAGTGTTACCTGACGAAAAACGGCACAATATGACTTCCACGCGTACCAACCAACTCAAGTGATACACGAACTGCGGCAGTGTATACAAGAACGGCGACTCGAGAGGCAGACACACGCAGAGATCCTCCACGCGGCACGCCTGCGCCATCAGATTTGCTATCACAGTTACCCAAAAAGATTATCATTTGGTCATCCTTCATCATACATTAGTTACAGCTAATTAAACTGCGACCGAGACAAACTCAAACTCTATTTTGTGCAACTGCCCAAAGCTATGCGCAAGTCGGCATAGCTAGTTACAAAAAGCACGAGTTCAACATTACTAGATCACTGCAGCTAATGGATTTTCCTGGTCATCAATCATCGAACATTTTCAATCCATGAAAACTATAATATAGATAGACAAAGTTTTTAAGAATTCTCAAGAATACTGTTGCCATTTTTCGTGGGATGCAGCCTCAAGATCAGCACCACCATTTTCATCATCCATGCTGCTAGCTGCGGAATCAAAAGCCAAGCTCCAGATTCAGAGGCAGTTATAATCACCTGCAAAAAGACGAGAATATAATGTAAACCAATGGCAATCGTAAATTGTTGAGGTGATCATCAAAGAAAAGCAGAACAGACTATGGCTGCTGAAACTAGCAACAAAAAATTCAAGATGGCATAATCTTAGCTTGCCGAAGAACTTGGAAAACAAGGGATATCTTTTCGCCACAAAAATGGCAAAGCTGCTTGGGCCCTAGAAGATCCTCCAGTGGGACTTTGAAAAAAAATTGACGAACGAGAACAAGAAAAAACCCGATGGAGGATCTTCTAGAACCCAATACTTTGATTGAAATAGCACAATCACCAAGTCAGTCAACAAGGCGAAGTGAAATATGCTGTAAAGCTTTAACAGCAAAAGGTGGACGTCCATGATACCCTCAAATGAAATACTCCATCATTGCCCTCAGCAACTTCAAGTCTTCGGTGCCCCGAAGAAGAAGCAGCCAGTGGTAGAAACGGTGAAAAGAGAAACCATTTACTGTATCTGCATTATCACGGAAGACAAGGAAATATTCATCATCAAGCATATTAAATGCAACAAAACACAATGCCCATAAGGGGACCGGAAACCCTTGAATTACAAAGTATCAGACCTGATGCAGCCTGAAAGCCTGAAATCCACTGGCCAGTTTGAAGATCATATATATGAACTAGACCATCCTGAGGGCAAAGACTGTTAGAAAGAGTAGACAATTGATGAAATAGTTCACTGTAAATATAAAACCAGCATGATACCTTACCGCCTGTACCAAGATGTTGACCTACAGGCCCAACATATATCTCTGGTTGGTGTCTTCAGATGATCGATACAACCTATACAAACGATTGAGGGACAAAAGAAGTCACTTGAGAGAAAAAACTTCGGCTTAGGAAAGGCGTGTCACCAGGAAATATTCCACTTTCTCATCTAATGACCCTAAATTTCAGCAAAAACATGTTTTTCAGTTGGATGGAAAGAGGTGCTTTGCTACCACTAGAAAACAATACTCACTTGTAGACAACATCAACAGCATTGCGAACATCCCAGCACATAATAAAAGGGTCCTACAAGAAATTTAAGAGGAGACATTGTCAGAGACAGACGTGCTTATCCATGATTCCCGAATGTTAAGTCCATCCCAAAACACTACAGTGGCTTTCGCACAAATTTAGAACTTAGACTGTGTTTGATCACAGGATAAAGACAAAATCGATTTGAAAATATTTGTGCATTCTAATTGGAGAGTGACTAGATATAAGAATTAGATATGTTCTCCTGTCTTATCATGCTTCACCAATTAACCTACATCCCATATTAGCAAGTGCCTTGTTACTTCTTAGGTCACTCGGCGTGGAAAGAACAGGGCAGGATCGTGCACTCTCTCTCACTCTCTCTCCCTGCACCCCCTCTCCTTCCCTGTCTCTCTCTTGTCCTTTGTTATTGTATTTTATATCTGGCTCTATACTGTCCAATCTGATAGACTTTGCATATGCCAAAGAGGACAACTTAAATCCTATTACCCTGTATAAAAACCAAAGAACATTCAAGCAAGTCTAAGACATGAAAAAGGGATGTCTTTCCATGATAATCACTAATAGTAGCAGATGGAACAAATTCGCACATCTAAGAAGCAACAAAGAATTCAATCATTCAATGTCACAAGGTAATTGTTCCAGCTATTTTTCTGATCAATCAATCACAAAAACTCTGGAAATGTCCAAATAAAATGTTTACATCACATGCCATTGAGAGAGAGAGATTGGTAAAGAGTCATTAAACATATTGCCAAGAAAACAAAAAGATAAGGTTTAGAGCATTCTACCTTTCGCCCTCCAGTATAAGTAGTAGTTTCCATCTTTCAGAAACAAAACACCTGGAATTGCAATATTATTACCTATAATTTCTTGACAAATAACCATCACATAAGGGAAATCCAATCATCTAGCACTTACTAGATGACCCCACCTTGCTGTCCACGTAAGATGTATAAGAGTTCCATGTTATCTTCTCAGTAGATTGCAATCCTCTGGCTGTACGAGCCTGTTGCCAGCAGCTGGAGAAAAAGCAATGGCAGACGTAATACCTGCACAAAAGCAAAGAGGGTGAGATACTCAATTCTTCCCAATCTTCTGATCTCTATATTATCTTGAATCATTACAAAACAAACATGGGAATCCAGGGCATTTAGGAGATCTGCTAGCTCCCTTTACAAGCATAGGACATAAACCCCATTGCAAAATAAATAGAACAAATCAGCATTATGATCAAATGTAATCCTTTCAAGATGCAATGCTCAGTTCTTCTCAGCTTTAGTTTTTGATATCCTCTTCTATTAACTTGTTAAACAAATCTCAAGTAATAGCTAAACTGGGACAAACTTAATAATGCACCTGTTTGACCTTCTTTGTTTCGTTGAAGTGCTGAGTGCATCTCAAAATCTCTACCAGGGCGATGTACATCAAACACACTTATGGTTTTATTATATCCAGCAAAGATCCTACACATGAACACAGGATAACCGCAAATTAAATCATCTAGGATAACCGCAACCACTAAGCAACCAAACACCAACATACCAAAATTTGGGTAGCAGTGCACAATCTACATCACTGAATACTGATTTCTTTCGACACTAGAAGGTAAAGTAATGTAAGGATTCTAAAAGAAAATTTCTAGGGGTATTAGAGTGGACTATTGACATGAGGGAATTTAAGAGTCTTGAATGAATGTTAACCTTACTTGCTTCCTGCAGGATTTAAAGCAATTGAAAATGCAGCTGTAATTTCATCCACAGCATTATAAACCCTGTATGTGCAACATAGCTGCAATGTCAAGTGTATCAGTCAGTGAAATTTCCCGGTTTTTTCCAAGGCAATTAAAAACGAAGCCGCACGTAGAAAACTGTAAGGAGAAGCGAAGGGTTATGCAGACAGCAGAGTTGCTACAAAGCATGTCTAAGATGTGTGATAAGCTCGAGGACTACAACTTCACTGTACCCCGAAATAATATATGGCTCCCATAAAGTCTCCCCAGAGTTCTTGTGTCACGCCCCGATCCTAAGGCACGCACACATCCGTCTCACTTGGTCGATTTTATAATGCGATATCCCAGGACAATGTATCGCCGACCCTTTCATTTTTAAGCACATGCGGAAGCAGTTAAAATCCCCAGACAATAAAACGATGGGATAGAAAAGCAGGGTCATATTTTTCATATTGAAATTTATAACCAAACTTTTGTACATGATATCAACTAAAGAACTTCATAACTATTCACATCAATTGGAGTTCACAAAAGAAGATGAAATCTCAATCCCTTCAGGTCATACTCAAAATCTCTCTCGGTATTATCTTCTTTTTTCCAAAAGTCCTTCTACTCAGGTTTCACCTCCGAGTTCTCCTTCTCAGATTCCTCCTCAGCTCCTCAACGGGGTCCTGAAATGTTTTTCCCCAAACTGGGATGAGACTACGTCTCAGCGAGTTCTACCCCACTAAGCCCAATTAGTAAACTATTATACTATAGGCTGCCTATACACGCATAGGGCAGAAGACGTACCTTGGCCTCATATCCCACCTGCAAGTCAATACAATTCATAATAGGCACTCAAGCAATCACATCACAGATCAAAGAATCAATAAAATCGACCTAGTCGATTACCAGCCAACAAGACCACTCACGGTCATTTCTAATCAGTCAATCAATCCACAACATCAAATCAAAACAATGATCAATCGACCTCGTCGATTACATGTCAACCTGACCATTTCACGGTCATTCAAGCTATTGCTATTCAGAGTCCCACTCGACAACATTCAATATTTAATGGCTTTACGGTCCCACTCGACCACTTTCAAGATTCAATGGCTTTACGGTCCCACTCGACCACTTTCAAGATTCAATGGCTTTACGGTCCCACTCGACCACTTTCAAGGATCAATGGCTTTACGGTCCCACTCGACCACTTTCAAGATTCAATGGCTTTACGGTCCCACTCGACCACTTTCAAGAATCAATGGCTTTACGGTCCCACTCGACCACTTTCAAGATTCAATGGCTTTACGGTCCCACTCGACCACTTTCAAGGATCAATGGCTTTACGGTCCCACTCGACCACTTTCAAGGATCAATGGCTTTACGGTCCCACTCGACCACTTTCAAGGATCAATGGCTTTACGGTCCCACTCGACCACTTTCAAGATTCAATGGCTTTACGGTCCCACTCGACCACTTTCAAGATTCAATGGCTTTACGGTCCCACTCGACCACTTTCAAGAATCAATGGCTTTACGGTCCCACTCGACCACTTTCAAGGATTCAATTCCATACAACGTGGAGCTCAAATAAATAAACGGACTGCGCCACGACGATCAGCACGAGATTTCGGTCATCAGCCATCAAAATCTTAATTTCCGAAAAATAATTAAATAATTAATTAATTTCGAAAATTAATTAATAAATATTAAAAATTCAATTTAGCACAAACTAAAACTCTATTAAACAAACGCACTCCACCACGGTCATCAGCATAATTTTCCGGTTCCAGGCCATCTCAGTTGAATTTTCGGAAAATAAATAATTATTTAATTAATTTCGAAAATTGATTAATATTAAAAATTCAATTTAGCTTAAAAATAAAGCCCGATTAAATAAACGGACTTCACCACAGTCATCAGCATAATATTCTGGTTCCGGACCATCTCCTTGGTTTTTCCGGAAAATAAATAATTATATAATTTAATTCCGAAAATTAATATTTAAATGCCAAAAATCTCACTTAGGTCCGAATCATCAAATTGAAGCTCAATTAGGGGTCCAAAAATTCCCGAGACACTCCCAATAAATAGTAGACCACGTCTACTTGTAATTACACAATCAATTTATCTAAATCACATCACAATTGACTAATAATTGCTAATTAATTCTAATCTAACAACCTAAACATAATTAATTAAAACTAAACAAACCTAAAGCATAATTATCCAACTAATCCGGGATTAGTGAGATTACTCACCAAATCGCGCGCAAATCGGATCAATCCGACGGCGGCGACGCGAGGAACAATTCTTCCCAAAGCACGGCTCGAGTTCGGGGCCGAAAACGGCCCGAAACGGCCCACGAATAGTTGGATACCCACTCCGTGGGTTTGCTGGTTCGGCCGCAAAACAGCAAGAAAGAGAGAGGGTTGGGGGCGGCAAGAGGTCGGGAGAGCGGGTGGTGGCTTGGCGAGGCCGAGCGGTGGCCCACGGTGGCCGGAGGTGGCCGGATCGTGGCCGAACGGAGCCGGACAGGGATGGGCAGCAGCTGGATCGCGCGGGGAGCACGCCCGGGCGCGAGGGATGGCCGGCGGAACGCGCGGCGTTGTGCGGGCGAGCTTCGCGGGCGGTTTGGCTCCGGTGCGGCGGCGAGACGGGCGACGGTGGTCCTCGGCGAGCTGCTGCTCTTCTTTGCTGGTTTTGGTCTGGTTCGCACCAAGAAGAACGAAAAAGAAGAAGAAGGTCACGTGGGATGAGGGAGAAGAGAGAGGAGAGAGAAGAAGAGATAAGAGAGAAGGGATAAGTCTTGACTAGTCAAAGAGGAAAAGAGAGAGAGAGAATAGGTGGTGGGGGGTGTTCGCACGGATGGGAGGGGAGAGGAGAGAAGAGAGAGAAAAGAGAATGGAGAGAGAGAAAAAGAAAAAGTAAATAACATTACTTTTCCTATTGAATTTTCTTCTCTTTCCCTTTTTATTTTCTTTTTGATCTTCAATTTTCCTCCGATAATTTCTTTATTGAAATTTCGGACCCGTCAATAAATTGACGAGCGATGAGACATGATCTTATTTATCCAATCAAATTAGAACCCGAAAATCTGGATGTCACAACTCTTCCCCTCTTATAAAAATTTCGTCCTCGAAATTTGAACCTTTTCCAATCCATAAACAAAAGGTGGGGGTATTGCCGTCTCATCAAGTCTCACTTTTCCATGCTGATCATTCGGTTTCGTGGTGTTGCCTAACCACTTTGACCAAGGAGATCATCTTTGTACACAAAATCTGCTCTTTCTGAACCAACAACTGAACTGAGCTTCTCACATAAGACATTCTATCATCCACATCTGATCTCTCTTTCTCGACTCCCTAATAAACCTTCGAACCTCGACGATTCAAAATTTCTGACAATTCTGAGCAATCTTTACTCTAACACTGATCTGACAACTACAAACACTAATTACTGAGCTGACACTGGACTTGCGATTTTCTAATTTCTGATCTCATCTCAACCGACTGAAATCCTGTACACTCTGCTTTGCACTGATTAAAAAGAAACTATCTGACTGATCTACTGAAATTGGGAACCTCCGGTCAAAATCTGATATAACTCTGGCACTGATCTTGACAACAGCAATCACTGGCTACTGTACTGTCTTTGGCCTGAAATCTTCTTCACTTTCTTTTTACCACTGAAATTTTGTACCCTCTACTATACACTGCTTAATAAAGAACTCTCTGAAAACTCTGCCAACTTATAATCTCTGATCTAGATTCAAAATATAATTCATCCTCGACACTCCATGCCGGCGAATTATCTAATGCACACACACTTCGGTATACCCACTCTGTGGCAAGATAGGATCTTCAATTTCTGAAATCGAATTTAGATTGGCGGTTAATTTCACTCCGACACGCTTTTAGTGTGACCTAGGCTACCGGGTAGTGTTCAGAGCTTTTTAGGACAAATGACCCGTGGTCGATTTTCTTCGAGCCACAATGAACCCACTCGACACATTGGCGACTCTCGATTGTCGTGAAAATCTCAAAGGTTCAAATACGGACACAGGGTCCCAAAATGATAGAAACATCAAATTAGTACCGGTCGATGAGAATTTTCCAATTTAGTGGAGTCACCCACGATCGGTCATTCATCTCAGTCGAGCCGATCTATTTCTGATTTCAAATCGATTTTATATTGTGCCGCAATGATCTCTAAAGATGAGCACGGTCGAGAAGTCGATCCATGGTCGAATTCTCAAGTCTATTTGCCTTAAGGTCCTTAATAACTCACCCAGCTAGTCTAGTTATCTCATGAGTGGCCAACTCAGAGAAAAACATTGTAATCGTGTCGATGAAATGCCCAATTTATCTAATCGAAATCAGAGCCCGAAATCTGGATGTTACACACTTAAAACAAGATCTATTCGTACTGCACCAAAGTGGACCAACTCCATCTATCGATCAACCACTATTCTCAAATGGTATCAGTAATCCCCTGAATCCTTAGTAAGCCATATATTTCCATTTCCACTTGGGACTCTCGAGTGATGGTAAAATTTTCCCGATTCGCATTCCACTTACTGACACTTCTGACGCTTTCAACCTGCTCAGCTGTATTTATTTTCATATCAGCTTACTAATCTAGCTAATGCCGATTCTGATTTACTTGCACCATCTGGTCAAAGCTGCAATACTATAGTTAACTTCTGACAAGATCTTTTCCCTGAGTGCTACACTGTCAAGTGCACTCAATCACTCATGGAACCCGAACTTTCCATCCTCAGAAATCTTAAAGTCAATATCTTTCTTACTAGTATTCTCTTATAAGATTTTCTGAACATCTCTGCTTGTCAACTAGGCGTCGATTCTAACTTGAACATTTGGTTCAATTTTGAGGGCGGCTATAAAATTTAAAAGGTAGCCTACCTCAAATTTGAAAACCAAATTTCAAATTCTTTTCAAGTAAAGTCTATACTTTAGCCAGTCTCTGCACATTGGAAGACTCTCGGCTCAACACATTAATTACTTCTTTCATTCTCCCAAGATAATATCAAATAACATCATTATAGTTCTGCCAAAATTCTGATTCACGACACTGTTTCGTGTTCAACTTGTTGGGTCTCAACTAGCGGGACGGTTATACAACAATCTTCTCATGTTGTATCAATACGTACCCAATCGTTGACAAGACACATCACTAAAGGTTTCATGCTTTCCAGAGCCAAATGAAAGTTTAGCACAAGTACGATAGCCAGATCTTACTTAAGCTTTGGAAATTATCCTCGTACTTGTCTATGCCAATGAATTTCTCTTCTTTCTCAAGAGGTCAACCTCACAATGATGCTAATGCTGAAAATTCTTTCACAACCCTTCTATAGTAATCTGTCCAATCCCCACAGCTTCTGATCTCTGACACTGAGGTCAATCTCAATCTACTAACAACTAATTAGATCTTGGCTTGGTCCATAAAGATTCCTTTACCTGTAACCACACGACCATTCTTAGGGGCATCTCGTGATTCTCAACACTTAATGAACACCCTATAATGTCGCTACACCACACGATCACCATTGATCTAGATATTCTTTGAACACTCAATTTGTCAAATCTATGACAGCGGCTGAAGTATTCACCAGGCCAAACGATCTTACAATACTCTCATAAAGACCATATCAAGTACGAACAGTTGTCTTTCTTACAACCTCCATCCTGGTTCATAACTAACGACTTCATAATCTCAAGTCGACCTTTAAAACATCAATACTCTTTATAACTAGTCACACCATTCATTGATCTTTGGTAAAGAACACTTGTCCTTGATCTTCATCTAATTGAGTTGACTATGGTTGATGCACACTAGCAACAAACCATCTTTCTTCTTTTCACAAACAAAACTAATGTTTCCCCAAAGTAATACACTGATATGCACGAATACCTCATTCATCAATCTTCACATCGGCATTTTCAATTCTACCAGTTCAGACAACAACAACTGGTAAGAAACCTTCGAGAATAGCTCCATCTTGGTGCTAGCTCGATCGCACTTTCTATCTCTTTCTCTGACGGCGATCTGACAGTTCTTGTGATAACACATCTAGAAATTCTTAGACCACTGAGATGTCCTCCATCTCTAGTTCTTCAATCAGTCCTACCCAAGACAATCGCTAAGCAACCTTGGCAACCTCCATCTAACAAACAAGTTGCCTCCAGCCAATGAGATTAATGAAATCGAAGATTCTTTTCAACTCCCAATAACTTCGACACTTTCACATGATAATGGACTAAACTGGCTTACTCCAAGATCATGATTCATTATCACTAAATGCTGCTTGAGCCCACACTATTCATGCGGTGTCAAACTCACACCTTAGCAACTAGTCAAGCACAACTGTTGATAGCGATTCCCTTCTCTTTCACTTTTACTTCAATAATTTAAGTTCTACTACTTAGCACAAAACTCTGCTGCGCTACTCTGATAAAATCACCTTCGACACATTCTTTCTCTGATTGGTGCAAGGTCCATTCTACTCCCATTCCTTTCGCCATCCTAGTGGCGTTCTGGCCGCAGTAGCAATGTCTATGCTACCTTAGACTTCCACTGACAGTCCTTCATCTGATGGCCATGTTAGTCATCATCACAACATGTTCTAGTTATATTCAGACACTGGATTTATCCATGCTTCCATCTACAATTCTGACACCTATCAGATGAGTCTTCTATCTCCTGCCAAGTGACAGCACACACTCTTTCTGGTTGTCTCATCGGTTTGCTAAAACCACTCTCGACCTCGATCTTTTCCCTGACCGATTTCCTTTTCTGCCTGAACTGGATCTGTACCTTGACTTGGAAGTGATGGCTCGATCCCAGATCATATCCCCACTCTGGATCTCAACAGGTGTAGCAACAAAGGCGGTTGCAACACTAACGGCGGTAGTGATAACGACAGCGACAACGGCTTGATCCTAAGCTTACTGGCTCATCCAGTTCCCAAGAAATGCTTGCATCAGAACGATCCTATCGAACTTAGGATCATTCGACGCTGCTACACCAGTACCAACTTGCAGTGGTACTCTTACACTCGAGCTGGCCAGAGCTGACGCTCTGCCACAACCACCTCGGGTACCGACATTTGTCAGTGCATTATCCCGAGTCACAGAGGACATTGTCCTCTTACTAGGAGTTCTCAGCTCCTACTCGCTCATGATTCAGTCTTTACACTGAAACCTGTCTTCCACATCCACACTGGATTGGAAGATGAGCGATCCTCACACGACAATCAATTCTAGCATCCAGCTAACACAGACATGCACCGGCATGAATTTAAAGGCCTTTCCTACTAACTATCCCATGGTCAACGCTCCTTATCACTCCAATCTTCAACTTCGCTCTGATACCACTTAAACAGGATGTCACGCCCCGATCCTAAGGCACGCACACATCCGTCTCACTTGGTCGATTTTATAATGCGATATCCCAGGACAATGTATCGCCGACCCTTTCATTTTTAAGCACATGCGGAAGCAGTTAAAATCCCCAGACAATAAAACGATGGGATAGAAAAGCAGGGTCATATTTTTCATATTGAAATTTATAACCAAACTTTTGTACATGATATCAACTAAAGAACTTCATAACTATTCACATCAATTGGAGTTCACAAAAGAAGATGAAATCTCAATCCCTTCAGGTCATACTCAAAATCTCTCTCGGTATTATCTTCTTTTTTCCAAAAGTCCTTCTACTCAGGTTTCACCTCCGAGTTCTCCTTCTCAGATTCCTCCTCAGCTCCTCAACGGGGTCCCGAAATGTTTTTCCCCAAACCGGGATGAGACTACGTCTCGCGAGTTCTACCCCACTAAGCCCAATTAGTAAACTATTATACTATAGGCTGCCTATACACGCATAGGGCAGAAGACGTACCTTGGCCTCATATCCCACCTGCAAGTCAGTACAATTCATAATAGGCACTCAAGCAATCACATCACAGATCAAAGAATCAATAAAATCGACCTAGTCGATTACCAGCCAACAAGACCACTCACGGTCATTTCTAATCAGTCAATCAATCCACAACATCAAATCAAAACAATGATCAATCGACCTCGTCGATTACATGTCAACCTGACCATTTCACGGTCATTCAAGCTATTGCTATTCAGAGTCCCACTCGACAACATTCAATATTTAATGGCTTTACGGTCCCACTCGACCACTTTCAAGATTCAATGGCTTTACGGTCCCACTCGACCACTTTCAAGGATCAATGGCTTTACGGTCCCACTCGACCACTTTCAAGATTCAATGGCTTTACTGGTCGGCCCCACTCGACCACTTTCAAGATTCAATGGCTTTACTCCCCCACTCGACCACTTTCAAGAATCAATGGCTTTACGGTCCCACTCGACCACTTTCAAGATTCAATGGCTTTACGGTCCCACTCGACCACTTTCGATCACTTTCAAGGATCAATGGCACTTTCAAGAATCAATGGCTTTACGGTCCCACTCGACCACTTTCAAGGATCAATGGCTTTACTTGGCCCCACTCGACCACTTTCAAGATTCAATGGCTTTACGGTCCCACTCGACCACTTTCAAGATTCATGGCTTTTTTACGGTCCCACTCGACCACTTTCAAGAATCAATGGGCTTTCTGTCCCACTCGACCACTTTCAAGGATTCAATTCCATACAACGTGGAGCTCAAATAAATAAACGGACTGCGCCACGACGATCAGCACGAGATTTCGGTCATCAGCCATCAAAATCTTAATTTCCGAAAAATAATTAAATAATTAATTAATTTCGAAAATTAATTAATAAATATTAAAAATTCAATTTAGCACAAACTAAAACTCAATTAAACAAACGAACTCCACCACGGTCATCAGCATAATTTTCCGGTTCCAGGCCATCTCAGTTGAATTTTCGGAAAATAAATAATTATTTAATTAATTTCGAAAATTGATTAATATTAAAAATTCAATTTAGCTTAAAAATAAAGCCCGATTAAATAAACGGACTTCACCACAGTCATCAGCATAATATTCTGGTTCCGGACCATCTCCCTTGGTTTTCCGGAAAATAAATAATTATATAATTTAATTCCGAAAATTAATATTTAAATGCCAAAAATCTCACTTAGGTCCGAATCATCAAATTGAAGCTCAATTAGGGGTCCAAAATTCCCGAGACACTCCCAATAAATAGTAGACCACGTCTACTTGCTAATTACGCAATCAATTTATCTAAATCGCATCACAATTGACTAATAATTGCTAATTAATTCTAATCTAACAACCTAAACATAATTAATTAAAACTAAACCAACCTAAAGCATAATTATCCAACTAATCCGGGATTAGTGAGATTACTCACCAAATCGCGCGCAAATCGGATCAATCCGACGGCGGCGACGCGAGGAACAATTCTTCCCAAGCACGGCTCGGGTTCGGGGCCGAGAAACGGCCCGAAACGGCCCACGAATAGTTGGATACCCACTCCGTGGGTTTGCTGGTTCGGCCGCAAAACAGCAAGAAAGAGAGAGGGTTGGGGGCGGCAAGAGGTCGGGAGAGCGGGTGGTGGCTTGGCGAGGCCGAGCGGTGGCCCACGGTGGCCGGAGGTGGCCGGATCGTGGCCGAACGGAGCTGGACAGAGGATGGGCAGCAGCTGGATCGCGCGGGGGAGCACGCCTGGGCGCGAGGGATGGCCGGCAGAACGCGCGGCGTTGTGCGGGCAGGCTTCGCGGGCGGTTTGGCTCCGGTGCAGCGGCGAGACGGGCGACGGTGGTCCTCGGCGAGCTGCTGCTCTTCTTTGCTGGTTTTGGTCTGGTTCGCACCAAGAAGAACGAAAAAGAAGAAGAAGGTCACGTGGGATGAGGGAGAAGAGAGAGGAGAGAGAAGAAGAGATAAGAGAGAAGGGATAAGTCTTGACTAGTCAAAGAGGAAAAGAGAGAGAGAGAATAGGTGGTGGGGGTGTTCGCACGGATGGGAGGGGAGAGGAGAGAAGAGAGAAAAGAAGAGAGAGAAAAGAGAATGGAGAGAGAGAAAAAGAAAAAGTAAATAACATTACTTTTCCTATTGAATTTTCTTCTCTTTCCCTTTTTATTTTCTTTTTGATCTTCAATTTTCCTCCGATAATTTCTTTATTGAAATTTCGGACCGTCAATAAATTGACGAAATGATGAATACGATCTTATTTATCCAATCAAATTAAACCCTAAAATCCTGATGTCACATCTTGGTGCTCTAATCTAAACTTAACAAATCGACGACTTGTCGGTAGAAGATCCCGCATACGTGTATTGGATGATCAAGAGTAGTTGACGCGAATACACAGCTAACTGGGTCTGGAATTTGAAAAACTTTCAAATTCAATTCTAGCTGTGGCTAATTACCAGAAGAGAAATAACTATAGCTGAAAATATAACCATTATATGGAAAAGAAGAGTAAAATTTATCGAGACAACCTGTAGCAGACATGTATGTGTACCAACAGAAATCATAAACCAATTCCCCTTCTGTCACAACAAGATTTGCTGTAAAGGAATCTGCAACCAAAGAGAACTACACGAGACATAGACTAGCCATTATTTGGATTTGCGAATATTCGGTTGTAGATATTACTCGCAAGTAGCCACAGCAGTCCTAATGCAAGCATCTTTTCAAGCTACTTATACACACAGAATCATGACCAGAAAATTCCTTGAGACCCCGTACCTCGATCAACATCAGACGACCTTGCATTTGCGCTCTTGTCACCCCTGTAGTCTGGTCTGATCATGACACAGAGCGATTAAAGTACCACCAACATCGCCACATCTCATGAAGGAATGAAACATAAGAGGAACAGAAAAATCAGCAAGCACCACCATTGTCCCCAAGCAAACTTACAATGCGAACACACCAACTGTATTGTCCTTTGGACTACTCAGAAAGCAAGTTCCATCAGGCAACCTAATGAAAGCCCAGAAGCCGCGCCACTACTCAGAAAAAGAACAACCAAACACCCATCAAGGGAAAACAAAAAATTACGCACCATTTGACGCCTTTAAGAAAGTTGTTCGGCCTCTGGTCAGTTCTTAACGGTTTGTGGAAACGATAGGCTCTTTGAAAAGGAACATCGAACCGACTCGCAGACCATGAGTGGCCCCTGCGGATTCCCGTGAGAGATGAGAGTGTTTGGCGAGCTTCGAGCACGAGCTGTGAGACTTTTCTTGAGTTGTCACCCGGCGAATTTTGGCTCCGTCGACCCTCTTTTGAGTTCTGCAAAGGGATGGAGGGAAGCCCATCACCTTTGTCTTGCGGAATGAAATAACACGGGAATATGTAGTAATTTCATGAATATAAACTAAACTCGGAATTAGTCCTGAAAAAGGTCTTATTTGATAAGAGGACAATCTAAGAATTGCATGATTGAATTTCTTTTCATGTTATGTTAAAGTTTTTAAATAATAGCCACCTCGATGATTGTGGAACAAAAATTCATAGCTACGGACCACGAACTATTATTAACAGTTTTTGAAATGAATTATAATCATCAATTATGATAAAATTGCTTTAACTAATTATGATAGTTATTATCTTGATTATTTAAGTTTGAAAATTGAGTTATCTTATCTTGAATTTCATTTAATTCAATAGTTTAATATTTAAGAACTTAATTCTAGTATGGTTGACTATATGCTGAGCATCGCACTTTATTTAAAATAAAACACATTTGTGAAGCATGGACAAATTATTGACCAAAGGATCAGCACAGAAAAATGATTTACTAATTCTGCTTATGATTTTGCTTTATAATATGAAACTAAAAAAATGAAAAAAGTAATATATGATTCGACATTACTTTATTTAAAATTTTCATATGTTTCTAGTATATCACCTTAAATAATAATTCAAATCACGAGTGCTGCAAAATTTACAAAACATCAAAAATTGAAAGTAGAAAAATATATAAAAGTTCTTTTGGTTAGAAAAAAATGTATATGTAAAAGTTGAAGCAGTTGAAATCTGCTTTTCAACAAGTGATAAGCTAGTCATGGGCCATAAGGAAGGGAATATGATAAACTGCTTTGATGCCTATAGGTCATATTAAATTTCATATTCGTATGTGTAAATTAAAATAGGTCTTAAAAACATATTTCCTACATAAAGACAATTAGTTTACCTTAAACGATTAGCCAAGTTCAAAATCTTATGTACGATAGCTTTTATTAGATAATTACAAGATAAATCCTAAAACTTGTTACGATAATTTGCTTGAGTCTTCAAAACTTATACTTCGTGCATGTAAGTCCTTAAACATGCAAGTTTGATGCACTTAAATTTTTTCATTAGCTCTATTAATTTAGTGGACGAAAAATGTCATGTGACTTTTTTCATTATGTAAGTATCTTGTGACTGTCAATAATAATAAAAGATGACACGTTAATGTCCAATAAAACATGATGGAGCTAACAAAAAGACTAAAGATTTCACCATTTATTTTGGTTCTCCAAAAGATGAACCAAATCAAACCTTACAATACAGTTTACTTACGATTACAAACTTTTTTGTTGGGAAAAAATCCACTAGAACCAAAACATTAATACTAACATCTTTCCCCGAGGGCAATATACCTTGCCATGAGACCAACGAGAAACCCAAAGTTTCATATGCTTCTATGCGAACAACAATTCGAAAGGATAATCAAACATAACCTCCTCATTCTTCGAAGTTCTTCGACAGTTGAGTACAATTTTTCTTACACCAAGTAGTTTCGACAAAATAGCAGCTTGAAGGTGTTTTTGTCCAGAGTCTGTAGGAAATCTAGCCTTGATAATCAACTTCTCCAACACAAGTGCATTCCCAAGAAGAAGCTAATCAGCGCAAGCAAATGTTTCGACTCAAATCTATTAGCTCATAGCTGATGATTTCAACTCTCTTGAGATGTTTCCCCAATCATTCATAGTTCCCCTTCCGTGAACACAGAAAATCTTCTTCATCAAAGTTAAAACGTTCTTCATATTCTTCATCAAGCTCAAACTACATGAAGATATCCCATTTAAGAAGCTTATTTCACATTAGGTGTGGATCCATGGGAAAAAGGAAATTCATTGGCTAACTAAAATTTCAAACAAACAACTTTCATTTGTCCACTGCAGATGCTAGTTAGTTTTACTTTATAATGAGTTTTAATCAGTTTAAGCTCTTAAACTTGTCTTCACATATAAAACCTGTTCTCTTTCTAAGTGCTTATCACTAAACTCTTAGTTCAAGATTCTAACGCTACATGGCAGCAAAAGAACCTCCAATACATCATTGCAATTACTTACATGAACTAAAACAGCTTAATAATGCCCTGCACAATTGTTCAGCAGGCTGACAGAGAATTTCAATTGCACAAATAAGAGTTCAAGATTAATTGTGTTTATGTGCTTCCAAAGTATTAACTCATTGTTTGAACATTCATGCAAAGAGGAAGTCAAACCAAAGAAGCGAACTGAAAAAATCATAGCGAAGGAACAAACCTTCAATAGAGGGGGGGGGGTCAGGTCTATGAATTATTTTTTAGGCATTGTGCACTTCGTAGCATGTATGCTATCCTAGGAAAGTCCCATTGACTAACTGGCCCATGTAGTCTCAGATTCTGACATATTGACAATAGAGACCCTTCCATCTCCAAATGGGATAGAATCTAAGCAACGCTCGCTTGAGGCTCGAGCGAGCTGTCCCAGATCTGCCGTCGGCAGCCTCAAGCGAGCGTCCCAGATCTGTCGCGCCGAAGCCCATCGTCGACCGGAGAAGGAGGAGCACCAGAAACGTACCTGGATTCGGAAGCTTCAGCCGGTGAGTCGCCGGAGTGAGGAGTCGCCGGAGAGTCAGCCGAGTGGGAGCCGCCGGAGAGATGGGAGAGATGCCGGAAAAGGGAGAGCACGAGAACGAAGCTTCAGCCGAGAGCACGAGCACGCACGAAGGAGAAGCTTCAGCCGGTGTGTTCTTTTTGCTCCAATTTTGTTCCGGTTTTGTTTTTTGTTCTTTTCGTTTTTGTTCTTTTTTGCCTTTGAAGAAGTGTTTCTTTTCTCCAGAAACAACTTTTTTGTGTTTCTTTTTTTTGCTCCAATTTTGTTCCGGGAACAAAAAAACAAAAAAAGAACATAAACGCAACCAAACGCGTTTCTGTTCTTTTTTTGTTCCCGGGAACAAAAAAAGTACATAAGTGTTCCAGAAACGTTTTTTTGGAGCATTTCCATGCACGCCCAAATATGTTTCTGTTCCCAGGACCACAAATTTTTTTTTTTTGTTCCTAGAAACAAAAAAGAAACAGAAACGTGTTTGTTTGTGTTTTTGTTCCAAAATTATTTTTTTGTTCCCAGAAACACATTTGGAACGGAAACAAGAAACAAAAAAAAAGTTGTTTCTTGTTTCTAGACCAAAATTTAGGAACACTTTTTCTCTCTCTTCCATTTTCTTCTATCTTTTTTCTTCTTCTTTTCTTCTTCTTTTTTCTTTGGCCAGTCGCCAGCCTCGGCCATGGCCGGCGATCGGCCGTCGAGAGCCGACGACCTCGCCCGAGCATCGCCGGCCCCCGGCGAGGCCGAGCTCGCCTAGCGGCCAGTGAGGCCGAGCTCGCCCAGCCGCCGGCGAGGCCGAGCTCGAGCTCACCCAGATTCGGCGAGGCCGAGCCTCGCCCAACTACAGCAAGGCTAAGCCTCGCCGGGGGCCGGTGAGCCTCATCGTGGCTAGGCGAGGCCGTCGGCCCTCGTCGGTTGGTCGCCGGCCATGGCCGAGGCCGGCGACCGGCCAAAAGAAGAAAAAAAGGAAAAATAAATAAGAAAATAAGAAAAATAAGAAAGAAAATAGAAAAAATAAAATAAAAATATTAAAAAATTATACAAATTTACCAAACGTGTTTCTGTTCATTTTTTATTCCCAGAATAAGTTTACCAAACACGTTTTTTGTTCAAAAATTGTTCCCCGGAACAGAAACGCTTTATTCTATTTTTGCTTCCTGGAACAATTTTTAAACATAAATGTTACCAAACGTGCCTTTAATGTCCAATAAAACATGATGGAGCTAACAAAAACACTAATGATTTCACCATTTATTTTGGTTCTCCAAAAGATTAACCAAATCAAACCTTACAATACGCTACTTACGATTGCAAACTTTTTTGTTGGGAAAAAATCCACTAGAACCAAAACATTAATACTAACATCGTTCCCGAGTGGTTCATAGTTACAACTCAAATAAAAAACTTGAAAAAAGAGCAAATTAGATAAATGTTTAAAACCTTATATGTCAAACTTCATGTAACTTCACTATCAAAAGTGCATGAATACAAAACGAGCAGTGCTATGCCCAGGGCAAGATACCCTTGCCATGAGACCAACGAGAAACTCAAACTTTCATATGCTTCTATGCGAACAAACAATTCGAAAGGATGATCGAACATAACCTCCTCATTCTTGGAAGCTCTTCGACAGCTGAGCACCAATTTTCTCACACCAAGTAGTTTCGACAAAATAGCAACTTCAAGGTGTTTTTGTCCACGTTCTGTGGGAAATCTAGCCTTGATAATCAACTTCTCCAACACAAGTGCATTCCCAAGAAGAAGCTCAATCAGGGCAAGCAAATTTTTCGATTCAAATCTATTAGCTCATAGCCAATGATCTCAACTCTCTTGAGATGTTTCGCCAAACATTCATAGTTTCCCCTCCGTGAACATATAAAATCTTCTTCATCACAGTTAAAACGTTCTTCATATTCTTCATCAAGCTCAAATTGCATGTAGCTATCCCATTTAAGAAGCTTATTTCACATTAGATGTGGATCCACAGGAAAAAATAAATTCATTGGCTCACTAAAATTTCAAACAAACAACTTTCATGTGTCCATTGCAGATGCTAGTTAGTTTTACTTTATAATGAGTTTTAATCAGTTTAAGCTCTCAAACTCGTCTTCACATATAAAACCTGTTCTCTTTTTAAGTGCTCATCACTAAACTCTTAGTTCAAGATTCTAACACTACATGGCAGCAAAAGAACCTCCAATACATCATTGCAGTTACTTTAAGACATGAACTAAAACAACTTAATAATGCCTTGCACAAATGTTCGATAGACTGACAAAGAATTTCAATTACTGGAACAAATAAGAGTTCAAGATTGATCGTGTTTATGTGCTCCCAAAGTATTAACTCATTGTTTGGACATTCGTGCAAAGAGGAAGTCAAACCAAAGAAGCGAACTGAAAAAATCATAATGAAGGAACAAGCCTTCAATAGGGGGGAGGTCAGGTCTATGAATTATCTTTGCAGGCATGGTGCACTTTGCACTTTGTAGCATGTATGCTATCCCGGGAAAGTCCCATTGACTAACTAGTCCATGTAGTCTCGTATTGACAATGGAGATCCCTTCCATCTCCAAATGGGACAAAATCTAAGCACATTGAACAAGTAACAAAGAAAATCAATGCTACCTTGCAGCTGGGAAAAGACTGATAAGGATACTACAAGTAGAAATGAACAAGTGAATCTCTTTATAAAAGGAGACTATTTGCATATGCTTCTCATGGAAAACTTGCAATCTTTGAAGGATCTTAAAATTCTAGTAGTTACTTTCATGAGACGGCGAACCTTGACATTGACCTAAGTTTCCAAGTGAATTTGTCCATTGTCATTGTAAAATATTTTGAGAATACTCTAAAAGATATATCATGGAAGAGCAGCCTAAAGTGATAAAAGAGAGCATGACCCGGTTCTGTCAACCTAAGATGACTAGGTCCATTGTTCTTCATCATATTTCCAGATAATTATATATTCTCTATAAACTGATAGAATGAATTGAAAAATGAACCTTTTTTTCCATATAACCTCTCCATGTACATTTTCTTGTGAAAATCAGGCATCTAAGAATGTTGCATTGATCCTAGATCTAGTGGGCATACATTGTCCCAAAAATTGACTCATCCCATATCCATTTATTGAAAATTAAACAGAGGGAAGAAGCTCCGAGTTTCAAAGTTATATATCATCCTATCTGCCAAATTAATAAATACATGCACTCTCCAATATTCCCCTTGATGAAAGACTAGAATGCTGCAAAAAGCAGAGGTCACTCAGTCGGGGTAACAAACACCACGAAGCAATGCTAATCACAGGCACGCACTAATGAGATCCCTAGGGCTCGAAGGAGGAGGAGGAGGTGGATTTCTTTCGGTGCCGCTTGGACGGTCGCCGGAGGAGGATTTGCGGTGGATGGCACCATGGACGGAGGTCTTTGCCATGAAATTGAAATTCTAGGGTTTACTTGTAGTTTTACACGCCGAGAGTTTTCGAATGGTTTTACCTTCTGTGGTTTTCTAGAAGGTGAAGAATAACGAAGTCATTTGGCCCTTCTACTTACATGATTCGTGAAACATAAAGATGCAAAAGTGAATATTTGGCCCTTCTAATTAATATAAGCACAACAAAGGTTACTAACATGATTGGTCAAACAATAAAGATGCAAAAGTGAATATTTGAGAGAAAAGTTACGAAGTCATTTTTTTTTACCAAAAAAAAAAAAAAAAAACTTAGCAAGAAAGGCATATTTTGCTGTAAATATTCTTCTTGAGAATTTAAACTGTCTTATTGCAGGAAAAAAGACAGAATTGATACGAAACTATTTGTGCACTCTCTTTGGGCATATCCTATTACCCCGCATAAAAACCAAAGAACATTTAAGCAAGTCATGAGAAAAGGATATCTTTCAGTGACGATCATCATTTGCAGCAGATGTAATTATTGTTGATTATTCAAAAACAAAAACTCCACAAATGCCCAAATAAAATGTTCCCGTCACAAGCCGTTGCATATGAGAGAGAGAGAGAGAGAGAGAGAGAATGGCAGTCATTCTATACATTTCCACGGAAAGGAAAAGAGAAGGTTTAGAGAATTCTACGTTTCGTCCTCCAGTATACAAGTAGTTTCATCTTTTGGAAATAATACTGGGAATTGGAAGCTTATCACCTATAATTCCTTGAGAAAAATCATCGCACGAGGGCAATCCAATCACCTAGCATTTACATGTAAAATATTGCGAGAATATTCTATAAGATGATTATGGAACAACAACCTAATATGACGAGAGGTCGCCGCACTTGCCACTCAGCCCTCCCTGCCTCCGACCATACTTTATAGTCGCGTCACCTCCAACTAAGGCTGGCAATTTTTGACGTAATGCATTTACATGGCACCAAGGCAAGCGTGAGGTTGGCTTAATCAATACTATGTCATGAAGGCAATCATGTTTAAACACGTGAAGTAAACATGCGGTCACGAATTGAACCTTTCAAAGCTTTTATCACTTTCGTAGTCCTGTTTAATTGTCACGTGGGGTGGGGGGGGGGAGAGACAACACATGTTTAGATACATCTTAGACACATTGACAAAACTTTTAATCACATTTTTGTGCATGTACGTGGAATTAATATCTTCAATTTGTTAATCATAGTAAGGCATTTAATAAGCTTGTCATATTTGGGCTTTTAATGATATGTCACTAAAGATAAACATGTCATGTTGAGGTCGGACTAAATTTGATAAGACGTAGGAAGAAGAAGAAGAAGATGAGGAGAAAAGGCAGGAAAAGAGAAAAAGCAAATGATAAATTTCATACTTTTTCATTCTCCTAGCTCACACATTAATCACCTTTACATAGGGTACCTTCTCTCTCCATGACAATTAAAAAGTGGCGATAAAATTGTTCCATTAAAGGAACCAAATAACTAAATTAACACTAATACAATATATGGTTAACACTACTAATATATCTAGGCCAAGGCGAGGCTGGTCTCGCCGATGGCCAGGTAAGCTCACCCAACCATCGGCGAGGCTGAGCCTTGCCCAGATCTAGTGAGCTGAGCATCATCCTATATATGCTGAATTAATTATGCATGCACCATCAATGATCAGCCACAGCCGAAGATCCTCCACGCAGCGCCCCAATGCGAAGTGGAGCTAGAGATCGAGCTTGGGGCGGTAGCGGTGGCGGTACTTGAAGTTGGTGACGTGCAACTTCTTCATCGTGGGCGAGGTGCACTGGCTCAGGACATTGCCGACGAGGGACGCGGAAGTCGAGGGAGCGGGCATGTGGCACCCCGAAACACCTAAGGTCGCCACAAGTACCTATCGCTCCACCTAATGAACACTAGTTACATCTCTTAGTAGAAGCATCGTAGTTCATAGGCATTTTTTTTTTTAAAACGGTCCCAACGCAACTTATTAGCGGAAGCATAATTGAGTCTCACCATCTCTCCCTCCAATAACCACAATGCAATGCACACCACTAAGTACCATAAGATAAGATAAAGCTGAGACACTTTTATTTATATATTTTCATGATGGATTTTCTCAAGTCGGTACAACAAAAAGAAAGCCAAGACTTTTAACTACGCTTGGCCACATCCCAAAAGGATATCTCAACTCCTATAACAATCACGTGTCATCCTCCATCTATCAGTGTCGGCTACCCCCAAAAAGAAACATCAGCTCTCTACTCCTCACATGGCCATCACACCCATCTTGGCACGTCGGACGGTGGTGGCGGCAACATCCCCCGAATCACTTCATCTCGGCGGACGTGAACTGACAAAAACTCCTGTATGACCGGGCCCCCAGCCAGGCCCACATCGTACATGACTAGCACGCGAACTCGCACATACGTCAACCCAGGGATGGTAATGCAATCTATCTCCGAACACTCTACCTCCACGTCAGATGGGAGGTCATAGAAGGTACCCCGCGTGACAGTAGGGAGTGGCATCTTTCTAATATGAAATGTTGGTCCCTAAAGGGTGAGTACAAC
This sequence comes from Eucalyptus lansdowneana, assembly GCA_017140395.1. Lineage (NCBI taxonomy): Eukaryota > Viridiplantae > Streptophyta > Magnoliopsida > Myrtales > Myrtaceae > Eucalyptus > Eucalyptus lansdowneana. The sequence continues at coordinate 41,182,180 of CM029487.1, read as the reverse complement.
CACTCATCAGGTAAAATATCTAATAAACCACTCAATGCATCACACAATACAATCACACATCATAGCATAGTACATGTCATCCATGCATCCAAGCATAACTTACCTTGCAGCCATGCATATGCCATCATGCCATATGTACATATATCCTCATGTACTCATCACCATCATATCATACATATATCATACCATAGGTTCACATGCAACCATGCACTCATCATCATCATGTCATATATATATCATGCCATAGGTGCACATAAAACCATGCACTCATCATCATCATATCATACAGCCATACATACATATCACCACACCATGCATGATTCAATTTCCACTTTTATCTTCCAATTTGATCACCACATTTTTTTTCCCGAGATCAGTAATTGCATCCCACATTTTATCACTCGCACCCCAACCTGTAATCGCAAGAAAACCTCCGGCACACACCACCGGGCATCCGGCACCCCCACATTCCGAGCATCTCGTATCTCATCTGGCATCACGAGGCATCCCCTCGGGCACAAACCTCCGAGGCTTCCGGCACCCAACCATTCCGGGCATCTCGAAACTCCCGAGGACATCCGGGCATGTATCACAATACAACCGGGCATCCAGCACCCCCCATCCCGGGCATCCTGACACTTCCAAGGCATTATCGGCCCACCTCCCACAGTTTCCTCATTCATCATAATTCATATTCACCAATTTATGTCTCACAATCAACATGGCACATGATGTAATGGCAACAAGTCGAGTTCAGCATTTGATTCTATATGCAATGCCAAATATCATCACATGCTCAGCAAGATTCAATCACCTAAATCAATATAATTAATAGGGCTCATCCAAAACAGAATAGTCATAAATTTCAGCATTTGAAATTCACACAATCCAGCTTGCACAGTTTTAGAAAATATTTCCATTAAATACCCAAATGGCCTTTAAAAATTATGAAATTCAAACATGTGATAGTCAAGAAATAATGGCAGATATTTCATAAAGGAAACTGCACCAAAAGACCCTCATACAATCTGATATAGATCACGCACCACAGGATTTTTATTCTATCAATACAGCTTGCACAGTTTTTAAAACATTTTTGATTAAATAGGCAAATAAACTTCAAAAATTATGAAATTTGAATATGTTGCAGGGAAGATATATAGAAATATATTTCGTGAAGAACACTTTTCCGAAAGAGCTTCATAAAAAATGATATGACCCCTGCATTGAAACTGGCTAAACCCGAACGCGTCAGATTACACGGCTTTTGAAATATTTCCGACTTAACACCCAAAAGACCTTAAAAATTTATGAAATTCGAATATGTCATAGTCAAGATCCTAAGGTAGGTTTTTTATGAATAATTCATAGCCAAATTAATTCTAGATGATTTAATACAGACGGTTAAAGCTTCTGTTTCAATACCGAAGTTTCCAGATTCAACACCCTCCGAAAAATCACGATTTCACCTACTTATCTTCCATATTTTCCTCTGGATTTTTGATATGTTTTTCTTCAAGAGGTCTAATACAACTTTCATTAAGGGATCAAGGTGATATTTTCAAAGAAAGTCACTTTATAGTCCACGAAGTCACTGGAGTTCATTACAACATTTCCAGATCTAACGTCTTCAAAAGAAAAAGCGTTTCACTAGGTTATACTTGTTCGTTTTACCTCAAATTTGAGTATGTTAGTATTCAAGATATTCTCTACAACTTTAGTGAAGGGGTCAAAGTGAAATTCTCAGTAAAAAGTTACATGCAACACACAAAATCACCAAGAGGTCAACATAACAGCTTCATATCTAACATTTTCGTAGATGGAAGGTTTCACCCCTCAAAACTCAGCCATTTTGTCTCCAATTTTATTATGTTATACTTTAAGATGTTATCTACAACTTTCATGAAGAATTCGAAGCTAAAATCCGACTCAAACATAGCATGCAAGCCACTACAACATTCTGGGTCAGGCTGTTTACTCGAGAACAGTTTACTACTTCAAAACAACACTCTTAAAACTTCGGTTTTTCACACCCTAGACATCCGAAATTCATCACCATTCAATAACACATTCTAGGCACAACATGCAAGAGTAGATCAAAGGATCTAACTTGCCTCTAAATCGAGCTACGGCGAGCACAACGGCGGTGAACGACGGACGCACGGGCGGCTACGAGCGACGGACGCATGGGCAGACTTCCTTCTTCCTCGCGCGGCCTTCTCCTCCTCTCTCTCGATTTCTCTCGGTAACTCTCTCTCTCTCTCTCTCTCTCTCTCTCTCTCTCTCTCTCTTCGGACAAACCCCTCTCTCTCTCCCCCTCATTCTCGCTTAAACCGGCACCATCATCCCCTAATTTCTCCCCCTCCCATCATTAGCCATCATTACTAATTGCATGGCAAACACTTGGCAGCTAGGAGGGAACACATGGCCTTCTTCATGCAAGATGGGCCTCCATCTTCGGCTGGGCTTGGGCCAGCCATGGGCCGACAGTAGCTCCTCCTTCTTGGGGCTTCGTGGGCCGGCCAGCTTGGCCCATCTTAGGCCCACACTCTTGGGCCTAAGACCCAAGCTTAATTAAATCCAATTTTAACCCCTTTTTAAAACTAATTAAATCCCTATTTAATCAAAATACTATAGTATAAAAATTAAATAACTATACACTTGAAATCACAAATCTATAAATTCTAATTCATAATACATATGGCCAAAGATAAGTCATCCTTTCCCAAAATCTATCCACTAAAAACTCGGCCATAGTCCTTAATACAAGACATGAATTAGAGCGCCTCTAAGGATTAACAAGGAATTCTAGGATGCCACAGGGCGTCGCGATTGCAAGGCCAGAATCCATCGAATACGAGGTGGTTGGTGGAGTTTTAGGTGGACCGCCAGAGCCTGGAGAGGACGCTAGTCCTACCAGCGTCTTCGATGGGCAGAAAGGAGAAGAGGAGAAGATGTTGTGGATCGCGTCATCTGGCAACAAAGGAAGAGGAGGCCAGTTTCTCCCGGCGCAATTCAGACGGTCGCTAGAGGAGGATTTGCGGTGGGCGGTGCTGTGGACGTAGGGCTCCGCCATGGATTGAAATTCTACGGTTTCTACCGACGTTGCCCCAGGTTTCCATGGATTTTTCCAATTTCTTTTTCCTTTACTTTCTATGCAAGCAATCAATTAGGTATTGACTCGATTTGGAATCTATCTTTTTTCCTATTTGATCCGATTTCCTATTTTTTTATTAAAAGAAATATTTTTATTCAAACAAAACCAATCCTAAAAAGTCACAATCCTAAAAAGTCACAGTTTGGAATCTATCTTTTTTCCTATTAGATCTGATTTCCTATTTTTTTTATCAAAAGAAATATTTTTATTCAAAACAAAACCAATCCTAAAAAGTCACAATTCTTAATGGAACTTTTTTCTCTTCTAGGTTCTTTATCAAGCATTTTGATTTGTGAAATGAAATAGCAGGGGAATAAATAACAATCTCATGAAAATAAACTAAATTAGAATAAGCACGGAAAAGATTCTTTTTATTCAATTAATAGGATAATCTAAAAAACACATCCACAAGCTTGAAACTCTTTTTAATCAGTTTTAATTACATAATAATTAAATCTTAATATCATATTATCATTTCTTTCATTATAAGTTTGATATGTAACTTACAGTTTACTCACACCTAATGATAATCATAAACAGTAATTAATAGAACTATATAATTATTTCTGGTGATTATAAGTTAGTCAAGCTATCCAAAAAAAAAAAAAAATTAATGTGCAACCATACAAATCATGAATTGTTAATAGTCCGTGCAATAAATTTATTATTGATCAAGTATAATTAAAATCACATTAATTAATTATCGTAATTAACATCTAGATTATTTAAGTTTAATAATTGATTTATCTTATAATATAACTTTCATTTAATTGGGTAATTTAATATTTGATAACTTAATCCAAGTATGGTTGCTTATGTACCTAGCATGCACTTCATTAAATTATGGAAAAACTAATCATAATATTGGCATGAAACTAAATTAAAGGCTTCAAGGGTTACATAAGGACTAGTAGGGGATGTTAGGTTCTTACCCTTGAATCTACCCATTGACATGCATGCTTGCTTTGACCCAAATTTTACTAAAGTGAAAGCAAGTTATGTTTCAAATTGAGCCGAAACTGATTGGTAAAATATTAATTTCTTTTTATGCACTCTTCATTGCTGATCACGAACCTACAAGTTCACCAAAGATGGCATTGCTCGAACAAAAAGTCAGTATTCTCATTAAAAAAAAAAAAAAGATCCTCATAGACACATTATTATTGATAATTAATAATTAAAATCCAGCTACTTTGGATTTAAAAATCTAAGCCATTTCAAATCTAATGACATATAATAAAAACTGAAAAAAGTAGCATGTCCTGTCGTTGGATTTCCTGGTTTGTTTTGGTTTTCAAAAAGTTAAACTAAATCGAATCTTGAAATGTGGTCTAGTTCCATCCGCAAACCTTTTTGTTGGGAAAAAATCACCTCAAACCCAATTAGACCACAAAAAAAAAAAGGTTATGTTAAAATTTGAGTTTTAATTTCATTTAGACAGACAAGTACTTGAAGTTTGTGTTATTTGAATCAAACACGAGTGAAGGAGCTCATAAGTTTTTGAATAGTGCAAGTAGTCGCTTCACTTGGAAACAAGGGGTCGTGCTGAAATATGATACCTCTAATGCTGTCTACGCAGTAACAAGTAGATACGCGAAGATTTCAAAATGCAGATCATTATAGTCAGGATTTGCTTAATCTTTCAAAGTTGCAGAAATATGATACCTCTAAGTTTTCTATTTTGCCTGTAGAAGAAGAGAAGGCTGAGCAATATCGTAACCAAAACAACCTTTCATATGTCGATAATTCAAGACACTACCATTAACCTCTTTCCTTAAGAGGTTCATATTTACGACTAAACTAATATTGTCATAGCTCATGTAATTTTACTGTCAAAAGAGTGTGAACAAGAATGAGCAATGTAGTGCCTAGAGCAACGTAGCATTGACATGTGATTAACAAGAATCCACCAAGGACGCCAATTAGAAAGGATAATCGAAGATAACTTCAGCATTTTTGGAAGCTCTTTGATAGCTTAGCACATTTCGGCTGGCACCAAATAGTTTCGAAAGAACAGCAGCTTGATGATTTTTCTGTCCCTTTCGTGAGTGCAAATCAGCCTTGATAATCATCTTCTCCAGCACAAGTGTATCCCCAAGAAGAAATTTAATAAGGGCGTGCAAATGTTTCAATCCAAAACTATTAGCTTTGAAACCGATGATCTCAATGCTCTTGAGATGTTTCTCCAAACATTGAAAATTCCCCTTCCGTGAAAATAAAAAAATCTTCTTCATCATAGTTAAAATGGTCTTTCCATTCTTTGTCAAGCATATACTACACAAAGATACCCCATTTTAGAAACTTACTGCCTCACTGAAGTTTCAAAACAAAAAAAACTTTCATTTGTCCACCATAAAAGCTAGTTAGTTTTACTTTATTTTGAGTGTTAATGAATTTGAACTCTTAAACGCGTCCACACAATAAAATATCTCTTTCTAGATGCTCATCATTCAAGTATAAGTTCAAGATCCCAACGCTGCATGGCAGCAAAATAACCTCCAGTATAATGCTACATTTATTTTAGGACATGAACTAAAACAGCTTAAAGTGGCCATGCACAAATGTTGAGTAGACTGACCAAGTTACAAGCAAATTTCAATTACGGTAACAAGTAAGAGTTTGAGATCGATAATCTTTATGTACTTCTAAAGTTTTAACTCACTATTCAAACATTCATTGAAAATGGAAGCCAACACAAGAAGCGAACTGAAGATAGTATAGCAAAGGAACAAACCTTGAATACGTGTAAGCCATTCAGGTGTATGGTTAATTTTTCCAAGAAAAATTAACTTCCCAGTATGTATGCTATCCCGGGAAGGTCCTTTTGAGTAAAAGGTGTGTGTAGTGTTAGATTCTGACATTTTGACAATGGAGATGGCACTCCTTTCATCTCGAAAAGGGACAGAACCTACATACATTGAGCAAGCAACAAAGAAAATTTCATTAATATTTTTTCCTATCTAAAATTAATAAAGAATAACAAAACTACATTCCATCCAAATATGTTATCCATTGACCTTGTCTCCCAATCAAGAAAAAACCAATAAGGATACTACAGGCAGAAATGAAAAAGATAATTTGTTTAAGACTATTTACATATGCTTCTTGTATAAACTTGTGATCTTTGAAGGATTTGAAAATTCTAGTAGTTGGTCACATGAGAAAACAACCTCATTATTTCCAAGTGACTCTATCCATCTATCCATTGCCATTATATGAGATGATTATGGAACAACAGCCTCTAGTGATGAGATAGCATGACCAGTCCTATGAACCTATGGTGACTAGGTCCATTATTCATATAATCTCTTAATGTATTTTTCCTGTGAAAATCAAGCATCTATGATCGTTGCATTGATATCCTATCTAGTGGACATTCATTGTCCCAAAATTTGAGTCATCCTAGATCCATTTATTGGAAATTAAAAAGAGGGAATGAGCTCCCAGGTTCATAATATTTCTTATGTTGGAACACAAAGTTAGACATCATCCTATATTTGTCTAATTCCCGTGATGAAAGACTAGAATGCCACCAAAAGCCGAGATCACTTGGCCCGGGCAACAAACATTGCCAAACACTACAGACACCATTCAACATGAGCATGTGGTAAAATTATTGAGTTTGTACCTTCAAACGCCAACCACCAATGGTTATAATAGGAACTCCACGCAGAAGTTCTTTCAGCAAGTCATAGCACATCCTCTTGTCACTCGATGAAAAAGTTCGAATGGAAAAAACTAAGTCAGCTTTAACCAAAGAAGATATATCATCAAGTCTAAATATACGGTGATGCCACATCCCTGATACACGCAATGACAGTAAATGCGGGGCCCAAATTTTCTGCAGGTGACAGTTATCGGCACCAATGAGTAACAAGTCTTTCACACTTGTTGAATCTATTATAACGTTCGTTATGCGCCAACACTGCCGCAACTCAAGGGAGTTTAAAACATGACTTCCCCTCAAGATTCGCCGGAGGAAATATCAGTCAACTCCGCATATTCCATCAACAAGACCTTAAGACAGGGCCAGCTGACAGTCAGGTCCAACGAGAAACGGCACAAACTGACTTCGAGGCGCACCAGCCAGCTCCAGCAATACAAGGACGGTGGCAGTATATACTTTGACCACAACTCGGTGATGAGAGACAGGCAGAGATCCTCCACCCGGCGCCCCGCCGCAAAGTGGAGCCAGCGGTCAACCTTGGGGCGGTCGGCCTCATCGTACTGTAAGTCGGTGACGTGGAATTTCTTCACCGTGGGTGAGGTGCACTGCCTCAGGACGCTGTCGACGAGCGACGGGAAGTCGAAGTAGAAGGCGTCATGATTGCGAGGCCGGACTCCATTGAATGCGAGGTGGGTGGTGGACGTCCAAGTGCAACGCCAGCGCTTGGAGACGACGCTGGTCTTGATGACGTCTTTGAGGGTCAGAAACGAGAAGATGTGGTGGATCACGGCGTCCGGCAAGGCGCTGATGAGATCCCCAGGGCTCAAAGGAGGAGGATGTCGGTTTCCTTGGGCACGATTCGGACGGTCGCCGGAGGATTTCCAGTGGACGAAGTGCGTCGCCATGGATTTGAAATTCTAGGGTTTCTGCCGATGTTCCCTTGAGGTTTCCAAGGACATTTCGTTTTCATTTTGTTCTACACGAGCAATCAATTAGTTATCGATACAATTTGAAATCTTATCTTTTTTTTATTCGATCCGATTTCCTATCCTTTTTTAAACACACTGCCTTATCCTTCAATTTTTTTTTATATATATTTTTCCTATTTTGTCGCTGAAATTTTTTTTATCGAAACTTTTCTCTTTCCAGTTCTTTATCATGCATGACTAAATAAAGAATTTGATTGCAAAAACAAATTAGAAGATTTCGATGTGAGAAAAGAGGTGGAGGACTAAAATTAAAATTTATGCTAACTTGCTCGGTATTTTCTTTTATTTTTTTCCTTAACAAATGCATGTTCATCAAACATTTAGGATAATAAAATTCTAATTTTGGTTGTGTCGGCTCTTCCCTATTTTTCAATTAGGGAGAGAGCGAACCCTGAGCCTTTGATTTGCAAAATGAAATAGAAGGAATGGACTCAAATAAACTAAAATAATAAGTACAAAAAAGATTCTTTATAATCAATTCACCGAACGATTTAAGAATAACCATCCGCAAGTTTGAAACTCTTTTTAATCAATTTTAATTTTATGATGATTAAATCCTAATATCATAATATATATTCTTCATATTATAAAGATATGTCACTTACTATTTACTTGCAATCATAAACAATATTTAGTAGAACCATATCATAACTTTGGTGATTATAAATTAGTCAAAAATTATATGACCTTTATTATAATATCTAGGACAATTTTCAAATAAGGGTATGAAGTATTATCATTTTCTCAAATAAATGCCCGAAGTGATTTTTTTTTTTTTTTTTTAGACAAAGAAATGAGTCTAACAATGTCATTTTTTCAAATAAGAATATGAAGTTGATTTTATTTCAAATAAAGGCTTGGAATGACCATGACAGGTCTAAAAAAATGGTTCAAACTCATCGACTGATCAAGAGCACTTCCATCATTTAAATTCTTTTTATTTTCTTTCCCCTTTTCTTTCTTTTTTCCTTATTATGTTTTTTCTATAAAAAAAAACACAAACTCAAAAAATAAAAAAAGGATAAAATTTAAAAAATAAAAAATAAACCGAGTACAAAGGCTAGGCTAGCTCTCCTACCTTATGGACACTGCCCCATCACCAATGAGGCGTTGGCCATGGTTGGTGGGGTCTTCAACGCATGACAACCCTTGCTAATCAGAGGCAAAGGCCAACAAGCTCTCACCAGAATCCCACATAATCATCTCATATATTAGGAAATAATAAAATATATCTAAGCTCAGCTTGCTAATTTTTTTTTTTTTTTTGTGGATAAAATGAATGGTATTGAAAGAGTGTTAAAATAATCTAATGTAACCAAGTTTCCATACCCAATTGTATTGTTCGCAAGAGTAAAGTAAATCACTGATTATTTTACTTGATTTTTCAATCGATCCACCATAAACTAATTAGTAGTGACCCTTATTATAAATTATTTGCATGTTAAAAACTTAAACATAAGTTGCAAATTGCTATGATTTTAATAGATAAAATCATTTGCATATTAAAAACATGAATCTAAGTTGCAAATTACTATGATTTTAGTAGGGTCCAAGTTAAGTTTAGGCTTAAAAATCTATTAACCGAACCCTAAGTGATGCACCTCGAGGGAAGGTCGCGACAAAGGCAAACCAAAAACAAATGAAAATTACCGAGAAAGGGGGAAAGCATGAGCTCAAGGCATCAGCCGGAGGTCGTTAGACATGGCTTAGGTGTAGTCCAATCGCCGAAAGACTCTCTCGCCCTTTGCCATCGCCAGCTACCTTGCCGGCTTAGTCCCGACTCCCGATGACCAACTTCAATTGGGCTGCCCCTTTTGCATTGCTCTGCCACCGACCTCCGTTTCGTGCTGTTGTAGCAAATCCCAAAGGACGGGGAGGAAAGGGGAAGGAAAACAAGAGGGCTGGGCCAGGGAAGGGAAAATGATAAAAAGAAAGGGGCTGGCCGATGCGGGGGAAGAGGGAAAAATGGATTGGCCTAGGCGAGGGAAGGGGAAAAGGAAAAAGGGGCCGGGTTGGCCTAGCGCCGGTCCAATTTCAGGTGTGCAAGGCGAGCGGACATAGCCCAATCTATCATGCTCGTCCGCCGTCCGCCGTCCGCCGTCCGCTGCCACCGAGCTTGGTAGGGACCCCCCCGCCAGCACCCCTTTTAGTACCCATTGGTCCTTGTCTCGGCCAACTGAGGCCGCAGCTCATTGGTGCCCGCTTGTGCTCGATTTCGAGCATCAGTGAGCCTCCCCCGGTCTCCATGACGTGCCCATTTACGGTCCGTGCCGAACGTCGTTGCAAACTTGGGCCTTAATCGGCTCGGTTTTTCCTTCCCGGACGGTGCCTACCACATGTTCGACGAAATGCCTAAATGAACTTCGTGCGATTGCTTTTGGTTTTCAGTCCATCGTCGGTGCCCGTCGCTCGTCAGATGCGTTTTGATGGATCCCTACAGCTATCTTCCACTTCGTGCGCCTTCATTTTATTGCTTTGTTTGCCGATATTCTGGTTTGGCGAGCTTCGGCCTTGCAAAGTCCATTTTCTGTTCTTCCTGGTGATGCAGACCGGGCGTAGGAAGAGAGAACAAAAACGGAGAATTAGGTTTTCTGGGCGGGCTTTGGTGCCTTTGGCCTTATTGTAATTGTGGTGGACTTGAGGCTATATTTGAATAAGCTTGGGCTTGATATGTGAACCTGGGCTAAAGTACTAGGAAGGGTAAACCATTAGAAAGAAAAAAAGTAACGATAGTATTCAGCCGTTGCCAAAGAGATTATAAAAAAAAAAATTAAAGAGGATAAACTAGCTCTAATAAATAAAAATAAATTGAAAAAATTACAAAGAGAAATTAATCAAAATGAAAAGGGTAGAGATAGTTACCCTCTTTGCACAATGGTCATAAAATACAAAAATTCTTGACCAAATATGTCAGACGAGTCACATTTTTTCATGATTTGTTAAAAATTACTCTTTCTTAGCATTTAAACATATCTTAATAATTCTTCAACTTTTTATACTCTAATTATAATGACATTTACACTGTTAGGTTAAATCTATAGATAGAAGTTGCTCTATTAAAATGCTCCCATAATTTGTAATTTCACAACTTATTTTTGAAAAAAAAATTCTTCAATATCCCTCTTATTCTGGAAGATAATATGTTTTAAAATTTTTTGATTTGGAAAATATTGATATGACAACAAAGTTAAGAGGACTAACATGCGGTGTTCATGTCACAGCCACAATAGCTTGAAAAATAAAATAAATTTACCGAAAAGTACTAAAGAGGGAAAAGTAAAAGAAACAAAAGAGCGGAACAATTGCCTTCGACGGCTTGCAAAAGTTGAAGTCCGCTATGAAGAAGGTTGAGTGAATTTTTTTAGAACTTTTTGCCAAAATAAAAAAATCAAGTGATTTGAATATATTTCATTTATTATATATATTTTTATAGCTTATTTTAGCTCTAAGTTTATGTTGATAGAATCAGCCGCATTAAAATACTTGAATAATTAATAAATATACGACTTATTTGTGAAAACATTACTTCAATGACTCTCTTATTTTTGAAAAAGCATCATGATACTTTCTTTTGGAGTATTTTAAATTTTAGGAATAATAGGTGTGGCAGGTACATTAACATGGCCCTCGTGTGGGCTCGTGCCACGGCCACAATAATCCAAAACAAGAAAAGGAATAAGTACAAATATAGTGAAAATGGAAAATAAAAGAAAAGGATATTATAATTGCTCTCTGTTAGTAATAATTTTCATAGGCTCTTGAGAATTATTATCTGAAACCATCTAAATTTATCTCCATTTTTATCCAAAGGTTAGATATCTTTCTTTTTTGAATTTTGAAGATAAATAAGAAGAGTTTGTGGGTCTAGTCTCTGTTCGGATTAAAGCTTTGGGGAAAATGCGAATAAAGCCTAATTTTTGGCTCCATCGCCGTCGGGGGCTACAGGCAAATGGCTTGAAGAATCCTCCATACAAGGCCCGGATCGAATTGTCTACCAATCCAACTGGAAAACATCCCCGTCCACGATCACCTCGTCCTTCCGGTCGGGATGAAACCCGAAGCTCAGTGGATTACATCAGTCAATTGCCCGGTGCCTTCATCCTTCGTATCTTCTCCTTCTTGGCCACAAAAGGCGCAGTCAAAACCACTGTCTTGTCTAAACGATGGCGAGCTCTAATCCACATATATCGTTCTCTCTACCCACCAACGGTATCCAAATATTCAAGAGTTTCATTGCATTTATGAACGCGGTGTGATTCCTCTGCATTGCAATTAAGTAGAAAAGCTATTGTTCAAACTATTCTTATTATCCTAATCGTAATATGGATAGTTAAATTTTCAGTGACTAAATATTATCTAAATATATGTCGATAGAGTTGGCAATATTTAAACCTTTAATTTTTTTGTAAGAACATTTCCCTTTCTGTGTGAAATTATTTCAATATCCCTCCTATTTTCTAAAAGCCACTTTAATAGTTCATTTAGGTGTATTTTCATACTAAGTACATTTATATGGAGAAAAAAAAAGTTAATAGAGCCAACCCATGGTGCTTATGCCATGCAATAATAACTCGACATTCCAAAAAAACAAATCAATAGGTAGTCCTAGAAAAGGGGAAACTAAATGGCATGGAATGTATTAGTTGGTAGCCGGGGCCGAGCGATCAGTCCTCTCCACGTAGCTCCCCCACGACGCTTGCTAACACGTCTCCTACTTATTTTGGCTTCCGACCTTCGATACAATTCCAATTTGGATAGAAATTGATGCACAAACTCAGCAACCTTTTTTTAGTAGAACAGTGGAGTCGGTGTCAAAATAGAGACGTGCGACTTGCATCGCAGTCTGTACTTGGCATGATTGGAAGGCGAGAACGATCTTCTCTGGTGCCACATTTGTCAGCCAGTTTGAAAAAGAAAGGAAAAGAAAAGGGGACGTGTATGTAATTTAAGATGTGATTATGCTATTCCTAAGCTCATGAGATGCCAAACTTGATCACGAATGTGGCTTTTGCTAAGGAATTATCTCTGAGAAGTCATTTATGCTTAACTTTTCGGGTAGAATTTTGCAAGTTTCACCACCTATTTATGTCTACTGCTTAGTAAATAGAGCGTTTGGATGTGGTATCACATATCAGGTTGACTCGGGCAATTCATTTTTTTTTTTCTGGAGCTTAAGCTCATTTATACGTAAGCCCACCCCCCTTGAGCCTACCTAGACCTGATTATAATAGAGTTCATTTATTACCTGAGAAATAAGTAATTATTAAAAATCAAACTTAAAAACTCAAAATGAAGCCATGTCAAAGCATTTGTTAGACCCGACTTATAGTGTCAACATACTTGGTTTTCAAGCACCATCCAAAGTGGCACGGAAAGAGAAAACAAATTTTATTTCCATTTGGTATAATTTATGTTTTCTTATTTCATATATGCACACTTCTAGAAAATTCCTATCATAAATGTCGATAGTTAATAGACGGGTAAATTACCAAAAAATTCATAAATCTATTATAATTGTGCTATTTTTTTGTTTTTTTTTTTTTTTTGCTAATTGAGTCAAAAATCTTTTGCAATCGTGCCAGCTTAGTCCTTTCAATCAAAATTGGCCAACCAACACCGATGTGGCCTCCCTGGAAGCTAGCGACAATTTTTTTAATAAAGTTTTTTGAATTTTATTTTGGATTTATTTTAATCTCTTTTTTCTTTTTTCTCTTTTTATTTTTCCCTCCTCCCTCCTTTGTCCGGCTGGTCGCCGAATTGAGCTGGCCGTCACTGGATGAGCCCCCGCCAAATTGGGCGAGGGCTCGCCTCGTCATTGCTGGGAGAGGGCGAGCTCGTCCGGCCGCCATTGGCGAGGCAAGTCCCCATTGGATCTAGCAAGGGCTCACCTCACCAATGCCTAGGTGAATAGCTCGCCCAATGACGACGAGGCAAGCCCTCGCTGGATTTGGCAAGCGCTTGCCTCACCAAACCCAGCGACAATGAGGCCCCCCTCATCGAATCTGGCAAGGGCTCACCTTGCTAGTGGCTGGCAAGCAGCTCGCCTAGTGACAATGAGGTGAGCCATCACCAGATCCGGCAGAGGCTCGCCCCATTAGTGGTTGGGCCAGCTCGCCCTTGCCTAGCGACGGCAAGGTGAGCTTGAGAGGGAGGGAGAGAGAGAGAGAGAGAGAGAGAGAAGAAAGAGAGAGAGAGAGAGAGAGAGAGGATACAAAAATTAATAAAAAATTTCAATTAAATAAAATATTTAAAAAATTGTCATTGACGCTGATCGGCAGTCACATTAGTGTCACGATCAATTTCAACCGGAATGACTAAACTTAGAGAGAGAGAGAGAGAGAGAGAGAGAGGATAAAAAAAATTAATTAAAAAATTCAATTAAATAAAAAATTATTTAAAAAAATGTCATTAACATTGATCGGCATGTCAATTTCAGTCGAAATGACCGAACTAGCACGATTATAAAAGGTTTAGGACTTAATTGGCCAAAAAAAAAATTATAACTGAATTAGCATAATTGCAATAGGTTTATGACTTTTTTGGTAATTTTCCCATTGATAGACTCTTACATAAATCTCCATCATTAGATCGAGAACCAATCAATAAATGTTACATGAGGGACTCTTGTCTAAATAGGAATGTCAGCCCCTTATTTGTATTCATCTAATACTTGAGTAGTAGAATGCATTATCTTATAGAGCTTTTCTCTGAAAAAAATGTTCCAAAACTTGAAAAAATTTCCTGTCACCCCTTGTTGGATTCAATTATTAATAGCTATGTTGAATTTGCAAGCCCCTTGTTGGATTCAAGTATTAATAGCTGCCTTGAGTGTTAAGTTTGTAATCGAGCATGGCGTCGAAGAGTTGTCATTAAACCTGCATCCTAGCATTTCAGGTTCATGTGTTGCCGGCTTCCTTCTTCCACCTCACTCCGTTGGTAAGTTTGCATTTGTCTCAAGGCGATTTTTGGTTGATAGATGCTGTGAATTGGTCTTCGCTAAAGACACTGCGCATTCGATATGCCAAGTTGATGGATCGAAAACTTTTGAGGAGGTGCCTTGTTTTGTAGTTTCCTGAGTTGAAAGATTGCATAAGCTTTAAGCACATGAGAATTGAATCAAGAGCTGTGAGAGACTTGGTGATTAACTCTAACAGGTTATATGCCCATGATGGTTTGCTCTTGGATATGTCGGCTACTCATTTACTGAAATTATGCCTATTGGGAAGTGATACAAGAATAAAATTTGGACTAGATCAAGTAACTTCTTTGGTTGATTAGTGAAAGACAAAAAGAGGGGAAAAATCGCTTGAAATGGATCCCGACTCCAATCGAGTACGGGTCGCTCGATTTGCATCACATATAATTTGGTCAAAATAGGTTAAATTGATCAATTTAGGTCAAACAATTTTCGATCTGATCCAAACTCAACCCGATTCAATCCACCCGTTGAACGGGCCTACTTATGTCACTATGATAAGGTGGCAAATAAGCAATGCCCACATGTCTCCATCACATGCAACAAACCATCAACCATGGATTTCCATCTCATTCCATATGGAAAGATCTTGTCTGTTAACTATCATAGCCTTTTCACCATATAAACATGTGAAGTTTAGTTTAGACCATTGAATTTATGCGCATTGTCTCGATGACTTCTTTGTTTCACACCACAAATCATTTTTCATTTCTTGAAGCTTGAGACAACACATGTTGGATGAAATTGTTATTGCTCTGATAATAAAAAATTGCTTAAAGCTAAACTAAATAACTAAATGAAATAGAATTGGAATAACTATTATGCGTTGCCACAAATCTTGTTCCGGGCACTACATTGGTGAGTTTGCTCGTCCCGATGCTGTTTTTCAACATTGGGTACCATAAATTGGTGTTCACTTAAGACATAACGAATTGAAGATGCATTAAAGGATGATGCGATGATTAGAGTTTCAAGTGGCAACCCTGTTCTAGAATTCCCAAAGTTGAAATATTGCAAAATTTTCAATAATATCATAATTGAGTCAAGAGGTTTGAGAGAGTTGGTGATTGATTCTCATCATCAAGGTTCAATCTTGAAAACTTTGGCAGCTCATCTTCTCAAATTGTGCCCATTAGGCAATTCTTTTAAGGGAGAGTTCATACCAAATTAAATATCTTCTTTGGATGAGGCCGAAGTAAATTTCAAGATGACTACTTACATGCTCATCAAGTTAAAGGCTCATGGCGATCTTGTTAACCATCACGTCACGAAATTGGTGATGGGAAGCTACCACCATCAAGTTCCAAATAAAGAAACTTAGGTTTGCTATCAATTTGCAGATCAAGAATGAGTCGGTGTTTGGAAATGTTATTGCAGAGGAATATTGCCGTTAGAAGTTGTTTGTGGGTATGGCTCGACAGCTAAAGAGGGTTGAGATTGATGGGTTAGATGCTGATTGTCTAGAGCTAAATTCTGTGCTTTACGCAGTAATGTATTTGTTGTGCGATGTTAAAAAAGTTGGTCCTCAAAGCTAAAAGACATGAAAGGAGAAAAAAGCTAATTAATCCTAGCAAATTGCTTGAATTCTACGAGCAACTTGTATGCCTCCCAAGAGATTCTAAGAATGCTTAATTGATTTCAAAATGCATTCAGCATAACGAGTGTAAGTAGAAACAAGGAGTTATTAGAAGTAGCACCCAGGATCTGAAGTTTTTTATGTTGGTGCTACAGTCGTCGTTTTGGAAGGTACTATGTGTCTTTTAAAGATCCTTAGAAGCCAGATGTAAGCAAAACTAATGGTATTATTTTTTAGAGGTACTCTCTAACTATTAGTGTACAATTGCTTGTGCTGTTTTGGTGACATGGTGATTTACATGTTGAACAAAGAAAAAAGTGCTTTATAAGTGCGATTCGTTATACTGCTGTAAAATCTCTTACTTGGTTGTAGTGAAGATTTTCAATTTTTAACATGAAGCTCCAAATGATGGAAACAAATTGGTAGATACTTGAATGATCTCTTGCGTCTTGTTGGAATTCACCTCACTGGACAAACCGATGACACTGCAATCGATCCATATTGAGGATCTAAATAAGCTCATGTTCTCATTCGAAAACATCATCATTGGTTCTACTGCTCACATTATGATAGAATTAGTCTTGGATTTTCTTTTCTTTGTCTTGTATGTGCATAGCACAAATTGCACTGGCAAAGAAGATTTCTTATTTTACTTCTTGCATTTTTGGTTATTGATCCAAGTCAATTGCACCTAGAAAGGTGGTTTTTTCTTCACCGATTTCAGGATTTCTAAAGGGAGATGGAAGTGAAAGTCAATTGATTTGATAATTGACTGAGATTGCTCACAGACAAAATTCACTAGTTATATTATATCCAATATCTCAAAAGTTCTAAAATCCCCCATTTGCAGATATATGTAATTATCGGAAGGATTTTAGCAGGGACAAAGCCAAAAGTCTAATGGGAAGTTTTAGAATCCTTTTATTTGGTTCCAAACAGATTTTATCATGCACATTTGGCTATACTTTTGTATTTTCATTTTCCCTTTAACTTGAAAGTCAAGTTTTTTTTTTTTTGGTCGAAAGACAACTTATATTATATTAGAGATTAATACAAGCTAGTGCCGAAGCATCCGAAGAGAGAATATTAAGGAAACTAGGCGGAGGGAAGAGGAGCCAGTTTGTTGGTGGGCCTTGATCCTGGTGGGCTTTTGCAGCCCAATCAGTTGCTAGGTTTGCCTGTCGCCAGATGTGTCGAAGCGAAAGGTTAGGGCATTGCGGAAGAAGATCGCTGAGAATCGCGAAAAGATGACGATCCTTCCATGGCGGCTACTGTTTCGTCCGAACGATCTCCACCAACAGCAAGCAATCAGATTCGATCACAAATTGCTAAAGATAGAGTCCCTTCCGGATGAGCCGTTGGAGAGCAGATATGAGGGCATAGATCTCGGCTTGGAATGCTGATTGAGCAGGCACAGATCGGGTAAGCACGTCCGTCAAAATACCTTTGTTGTCTCTGTAAATGCAAGCAATGGAGCCTTTCTTCGATGCTGGGCGAAAAGCCCCATCAATGTTACACTTGATAAAACCCTCCTCTGGTGGTTTCCATCCTTGCCCTAAACTGACCTGTGTGTTTTGAATCTTCTGTGGCGAGGGTTGGATAACCTTGAAGATGGTACTTTGGGTAAGGGCATCAGTGACAACTAGGAGAGGATCCAGCGGAATCTGTCGAAAAACAGCGTTATTGCGTTGTCGCCAGATCTCCCACAGAATATGAGCGATCGCTTCAAAATCTGGAGACGCTTGTGGGTGGGAAACACGGTCAACAACCCAGGCATCGAATCGGCTAACTGAGGTAGGTGATATACTGACTCTGATTTCTTCATGATTCCAGATGTCATAAGTCCAAGGGCAAAAGAAAAATAGATGCTCTATTGTTTCTGGGACAGAATTATTGCTGAGAGTATAGTAGGGATGCGGGATGATATGTCGTTGGTAGAGACTGTGTTTTGTAGCTAGTGCATTTTTGCAAGCTAACCATAGAAAAACCTTAAGCTTGGGAACTGTATGCATATGCCAAATTTTCCTCCATAACAGGGGCGGGTTAGTATAAGAGGATGATGGTGTATGAATTGGTTGCTGAGATTTTAAAGAGAGATAATGATGACAACTCTTCATTGTGTAGGTACCAGAATGATGGAGAGACGGATTGATAGGAGTATTGAGGATGGCTGCACTAACCTGGACATCGAAGAATGAAGTTACACAGGAAGACTTCCATTCAGAGTGCTGGGAATCAATGAGATCAGCAACTAGTTCTGGTTCTCCCTACACGGGTAAGCCTCCTATCCGACCTTGTGGTAACCAATTATCTTCTCTAATGTGTATCTGCGACCCATCCCCGACTAACCAACGTAGTTTAGGAGTAATTACTTCACTACCTTTCAATAAACTCTGCCACCCCCAAGAAGGACGATGTCCTGAGGTAGCAGTTTGGAAGGAGGAATATCTAAAGTATAAACCTTTAAAGAGCTGACTCCAGATAGCTTGAGGTTGCTGAAAAAGACGCCAAGCTTGCTTTCCAAGCATAGCTTTGTTAAAGTTAATTAAATCTCGAAATCCCATCCCCCCTGAAACTTTTGAAAGCTTTAATTCTGACCAATTTTTCCAGTGAATGCCTAATTGACTGTTATGTTTACTCCACCAGAATGCTGAGATCTTCTTTTCTATCAATCTGCAGAGAGATAACGGAAGCTTGAAGATAGACATGGCATACTGCGGTAAGGCCTATATTACCGATTTCAGTAAGATCTCCTTGCCACTTTTTGATAAAAATTGGTATTGCCAACCTGCTAACTTAGCATTTACTCTTGCCAGGATCCATGAGAACATCTCCCTCTTGGATCGGCCCCAATCCGAGGGAATGCCCAGGTATTTTCCATACTTACTGAGAATAGGGACCTTGAGTTCTTGTGCTAGGTTATGTTGTAAAGAATTAGGACAGTTTTTGCTAAAGAACACACCATATTTGTTTCGATTTATGAGCTGGCCTATGGTGAAACAATATTGGTTTAGGAGGTTAGCAAGGTTATGACATTCAGAAAGTGTGGCTCGAAGGAAAAATACTAAATCATCAGCAAAAAATAGGTGAGATAACTTAGGACAGTCTCTATTATATTGAACCCCCTTAATATGACCCATGTCCACAGCTTGAGTGAGAGTAGCAAATAGGGCATTGGCAAGTAAAATGAAGAGATATGGAGAGAGGGGATCACCTTGGCGCAACCCTCTAGTAGGCTTAAAGTAAGGGAGTTGTTCACCATTAAAACGAATGCTAAAGGAGATTGTAGTAACACAAGCCATTACCTGAGTAACCCACCTGTCGTGAAAGCCCAAATGCTTCAAATAGGCTTCTAAAAAGTCCCATTCAACCCTATCGTAGGCTTTCTGCATGTCTGTTTTTAGCATAAGGTTGAAACGTTTCTTACATGCTCGCACTTTAAATTGATGCATGACTTCTTGAACCACCATAACGTTGTCCTGTATCTGTCGAGTCTTAATAAAAGCTGCTTGCTCTTTGGAGATCAAAGTAGATAGCCATGGTTTAAGTCGATTGGCCATAATCTTTGAGAAAAGAAAATACTGCTAGGACGGTACTGTTCAATACTTTCTGGATGCTAAACTTTAGGGATTAGGGCAATGATCGTTCTGTTTAGTCTTGTAGGCATACTTCCTGTGTCGAAAAAGTCTTGAACTGTTTGAATAACGGTTGATTTGATAACATTCCAGTGATGCCGATAGAAGAGTCCAGGGAGCCCATCAGGACCAGGAGACTTCGAAGCTCCCAACTGACAAGTTGCTTGGTAAATCTCCTCCTCTGTTACCCGACTCATCAAGTGGTTATTCATTTCAGGTGTTACCACTGGTGGACATTGCTCTAAGAAAGGACGAAAATCCTGATAGCCCACAGACTTGTACAGCTGAGAGAAGAATCCCTGAGTAAGTTCTTTGAGCTGTGCTAGTTCTCTAATCCACTGGTGGTGAGTATCTACAAGCATAGTAATTCTATTGGTTTGTCGTCGTTGCATGGTGTAGGCATGAAAAAACTTTGAATTATGATCTCCCCATTTCAACCATTGGATACGAGAACGCATAGCCCAAAATTGTTCCTCTTGAATCCATAGTTTCTGAATTTCACATCTAATAGCATTAGCGTGCTCCTTTTCCCCTTCCTGATAGGATGGTCGATTGATAATTGTCTGCAGTTGAGATTGCAAGTAAGAGATGCGTTGATGACAATTGCTGAACCGGGCTCTGCTCCAGCTGGTTAATCGGGTAGCAACTGCCTGTAACTTGGAAAGCAATGAGGTACTACTGTTTTCCCATGCCTGTTTAACTATGTCGTGACACTCGTTATCTTGATTCCAGAAAGCTTCGTATTGAAACATCTTTGCGCGCCTGACAGATGGTGGACAAGCCTGCAGCAACAAAGGACAGTGATCCGAGCCAACAGGAGGTAGGGCATATACTTCTGCAGAAGGGTAAGACGTCAGCCATTCCAGTGAACAAAGCACCCAATCAATCTTCTCCTTTACTAGATCATCCCCTTCACGGTTATTGGACCAGGTAAATTCGCAACCTTTACTTTGGAGTTCTAGAAGGGCACAATCATTAATTACATTCCGAAAAGAGGTCATTCGCGAAGTGGATGCAGGTCTCTTGCCCATCTTCTCCCAGGGAGAAAGAAAGTTGTTGAAATCACCGAGACACAGCCAAGGTAAATGATTTGCAGCGTGGATGATTCTTATGGTATCCCAAAAGTCTTGACGGAGCTGATATGTTGGAGGAGCATGCAAGCAAGTGATATGCATAGAGACTGTTGTCCTAGGATCACGGACGATGAAATCAACAAACTGAGCATCCATATGTACAAGAGTAACTTCAAAATGGTCATTCCAAAACAGAGCAAGACCGCCCTTGAAGCCAACTGGATCCTTCACAAAAGAGTGAGTAAATTTAAACTTACGCTGTAACCTAGTCACAAATTGTTGATTATGCTTCGTTTCCATTAAGAACACGATATCGGGCTTATCACAGGCTACCATCGCCTTTAATGCTTGAATTGTCAGGGGATTGCCCAACCCCTGACAATTCCAACTCAGGAGTTTCATTGGGAACACGGTGGCTGTTGAGGGCCAGCCGCCAAAGCCCGAAGATCAGGGAGAGGTACCTCCAAAACTAGGGCATCCAGAAGGAGGGACTCATCAAAAACTATAGATGAGGGAAGTGTAACATCATAGGGTGAATATCTTTTCGATTTTTTACTGGAACCCCCAAGTGGCATTGGGCGAGGAATCTTAGATTTTTTCTGTTGTTGCTTATCCACTGGAAAGGTCTGAGTATTTTTCATCTTTACTGCTGCAGGTACTAAATCTGTAGTGATAGCAGTAGGATTGGCAATATTCAAGAGCCTAGAAGTCTCTTGATATATAACAGGAGTCGAAGTTGCATCCACCATGGCCGGGATAGAAGGGAGAGCTAGGAGGGCAGGCTGTTTTGGAGGAGGAGTTTCAGGTACTGTCTCTTCCATTGGCACAACTGGAACTTTAGGGTGGTAAAAAGCATCCCAGTAAAGGCTAAATTGTTTAAGCTCAGCTCTAAGCCAAGGTCCATAGATCATCGTGTCCCAACCATCAAATTGGGCTTCATCATAAGGGACCTCCGTACATGAAGCAGCATAATGACCGAGCCTTCCACAGGAGTAACAGTAATGTGACAATCTCTCATACCGAAAATCAAGCCATAGAGTTTTGCCTTCAATACTTATGAGTTTTCCAGTTTTCAAAGGTTCTTTCAAATCTAATTCAATCCTAATTCTTACAGAGATGTCAGTTTTCACATCCTGAACTTTACCTAGCTGGGAGACAGCTCTACGCAAAATAGGAGGAGAAGTCCACTCCAAAGGTAAGCCAATAACATGCACCCAAAACAGGCATTTACTAAAATCATAGTGTTGTAAGGGAGTATGTGGTTGCCATGGTCGTAAGTTAACCAATTGACCGGAAAATAACCAAGGGCTACCATCCAGAACGCGCCTTTTTTCCACTTTAGTTCGAAATTTAATTATATACAGCCCTGTATCTGCTGAAGTTATCTCTACATGATCCACTCTTCAGGCTTTCTTCATCGCCACATGAAATGCCGATACATTCACAGAGGGATTGGTAAAAACATTACCCACCAGTATAAGGTGACAATCCTGCAGTTTGGCCGATGCAGGGAGATCATCCCAAACCTCCAACTCCTGTTCTGAGCATAATCGACCAAGGCGATTGCATAGGGAAGCAATTCTGGAGGTATCGTCCCTTTCATCCATTAGTAGAGTAACCGAAGAACACTAGGATGGATAATTTGAAGAGCAGATGACCGAAACTAAGAATGGCAAGAGTTGCATGTTACAGATCGGCAACATGCAAAGCAGAAATAACTGGTATTTGAGAGAGACGGAAGAAACTACGGAACGAGGGGAAGGTGATGACTGGAAGGAAGGAAAGAAAGTGTGCATGCAGAAGAGGTAAAGAGGAACATAAACATTTAGGGTAAAAATTGCGAGGAGCACCAGTGGTTCAAATGGAACGCAAAAATCAGACGAAGAGCTGAGAAAGATGAAGACATGGCGAAAAACTCAAACATTATGCGAGAGGAAACTCTAACATGAACGAGAGAATAAGTAAGTTGACCCTTATAGATATTATACATTTTTTTTCATCATCCCATGACTTGAAAGTCAAGTTTGAACGCTTATAAAAGCTATAAAATCTCATATTTTTGAAACATCAAGGTGAGGAGGCAATCCTTAGAGAAGGAAAGGAAGGCAGTGATGTTGGATGCAATTTACTCAAACTACAAAAATGAAAACGACAAAATATAAACATGTCATCCTAATTATCAAAACAGCTTGGTAATTAAACACACCGAAGTACCTTCGTGACCTAAGAGAGCCTCACTGCAGGTCTTCTTATGTTGTTTCACTTTGTGCCACTTCTCACAATGCCTCTCTGTTAACCATATTAAAGATAAACTCAGCTTTTTCAGAAGCGATGTGGAAGGGTTTAGCCTACTAGATAGATTAAGTTAAGGCACGAACCAAAATTGAAGGAGTAGCCCGTATACGTTGGAGCAATAAGCATATCTCAAGCTTTCGTTGAGACAAATGCAATGCAACCGCATGTGTTCAGGCTTTAATTCGAGTGGTCACAGCGGATCATTTTGTCTAGCGTGAGCTGTCCCATCATCTTGACATCTGTGCAAGCTGTGAATTATTGCATTTGTGGGATGCCAATTTCATTAATTCATAGGAGTAATGATCACATTACTTTTGCGATGAATTGATGATACAAAAAATTCTACATTATATTTACTGACGTCAATAACTCATACTTCTTTTATGTTACTAAAAATTTTAAATTAAGTCATTACGAAATCAATGATCAATTTTCTTTTTTTGGTCACCAGACCCAATAAAAAAAATGCTCACAATGACAATAGTGGCCTAAATTTTCGTAACGTTGATTTAAGTTTGTAGTATTGATGACACAATTCTTTTTTTTTTAATGTATTGGTGTCATATCAAATAAAGTTTAGGATTTCTACAAGTAGATGGAGGGTATATTAGGCATGCTATTATGAGTTTGAGTTAAGGGGTTTTCACGATGCAGAAAAAAGAAAAGGTTTGTTAAATTATAACATAGTGAGTATAATTTAGGGTTTTAGCAGTATTTTCTTTTCTCAAATTACAATGAAATAATTAATCGACCACTTTTGAGCCCATGGAGACTCGTCGTGAAGCCTGAAGTACCTATTATGTTTGTAATATAGTCTGATCCGACTTGGCTTGCCCCGCCCGTTAATTCAAATAAGTCCGCCTTGACTGATTTAATCAACTCTCTCTCTCTCTCTCTCTTCTGCAATTTTCTCCACATATGGTCAGGAACGAACTCTGCATCGATCGCCGACGAACGTCCATGACCACCTTCTCCTTCCCACATAGCTTCATTAATTAAGGCCATAAAAAATTCGACACAGCAGCATGTGTCGATAACGCCATGTCAGATTAACATAGCCATTAGTCTTAGGGTATGGATTTGCTTCTGGATCTTTGAAGGGCCACGATCGATCACTAAGAGTTCAAACGTGTTAAATCATGATTCATCGGAAATCTTGGAACATGGGTTGGTGTCAAAAAACAGCTCAAGGAAGTATCCGAGTGCCGGGCACGGTTTTCGCCATCAGAGCTGGTCTCAAGGATGAGGATCTTTCGAGTTTGGATCAGAATTAGTTTTTTATATGGAGGGATCAAAATCATAGGCAGACCGATAGCTTGGATTTGTCGTGGGGCTTATGAAATTTCATCTCAACATAGGAACTTGCACTAACTAAGATTGATTAAACACCGAGAGAGCAAGAAAGGCCGTCACTCTTGTGTATATGGTGAGGAGGAAAATTAGGGTGTATGGAAACTAAAATATGACAATAGAACGACTTTGAAGTTTCCAGCCCTAGAAAACCCCTGCGCAGGATAGATGGATTACCGCTATGATGCTAGAATCCTTAGGGTTCATCGAGGAACTTGTTAATCTTCTTGCTCTTGTCAATGGTCAAGGAGTTGACATCATGCTCTGCTCCCGCTTCATCCACTGATGTCATGCGCACCTCACTTTGCTCCAGTCTTAATTTTACACACACGTCTTAGGATTTTACTTCTCATTAGTATTATGAGATTATAATGCACCAACGACATTTCATGGTATTAAATGGTAAAAGTATGAGATTACAAAACTCCTTTGCATTTGTTTCTATCACATAGAGATATTCAAATATGCCTTTCATGGCAAGGTAGGTCCCACCATTGACATGTCAATTTTCATGTTACACCAATACAAGCGCTTGGGCATATGCTAGGGAAATAATTAACTAGCCTTGGTCTATATAGATCGAGACCATCATAGCTATTGATTAGATAGATTGCTTCAGGGACTCTTTATGATGGTGTTAGTCCAGATGGATTCTCTATTTTTCACGTACACACCGCTAAGGCACAACTCCAATAAGAGAATTCACTGTAAACTAAGGAGACCAATGCTTTATCCTTGCCAAAAAGGAGTCTCACGTCGATGTAGCTATCTTGGGGCTCAAAAGGAGCTCATGATACAACATATGATGAGAGGAAAAATTGCTCATGAAAGTTGGAAAAGCTCAATCCAAAAGAAACGGGGAAAAGTGCCAAAAAAGTCCTAAACCTTTTGGCTTTGTGCCGATTTAGTCCTAAATCTTTTTTTGGTGCCGATTTAGTCCTAAATCTTTTTATGTTATGCCAATTTAGTCATCTCCGGCCAATTTTGGCCGGATTTTGCTGACTGGACGCCGGCCGGTTGACGTGGCCTAATCGGCGGCGACATATACAATTTTTAATAATATTTTTAATATTTTTTATTTTTTTAATATTTTTCTCTTTTAATTTTTATTCTTTTTTTATTTTTTCTGCTCATCTTCTTCCTCCAGCCGGTCGCCGGAGCTTGGCGACCGGCCAGAGGCGACCGCCGGCGAGGTCGAGGTTGACCTCACCGGCCACCTCGCCAGTGGCCGCTAGGGCGGCCTCGCGCCGGGCGGGCGAGGCCACCCTCGAGGCTTGGGCGGCGAGGGCGAGCCCCGCCAGCTCCTCCTCGCGCCGGATCTGGCGAGGTCGAGCTTCGCCAGCAGTGGGCGAGGCTCAACCCTCGCTAGATCCGGCAAGGGCGAGCCTCACCTGCCTAGTGCGAGGCCGCCCTCGAGACCTGGGCGGTGAGGCTCGCCCTCGCCGGATTTGGCGAGGGTCAAGCCTCATCCACAGCTGGCGAGGGCGACCCCGCTAGCTCCTCCTCGCATCGGATCTAGCGAGGTCGAGCTTCGCCGGCAGTGGGCGAGGCTCGAACCTCGCCAGATCCGGTGAGGGCAAGCCTCGCCCGCCTGGTGCAAGGCCACCCTCGAGACCTGGGCGGCGAGGCTCGCCCTCGCCGGATTTGGCGAGGGTCAAGCCTCGCCCACAGCCGGCGAGGGCGACCCCGCCAACTCCTCCTTGCGCCGGAACTGGCGAGGCTCGACCCTCGCCAGATCCGACAAGGGCGAGCCTCGCCCACCCGGCACGAGGCCGCCCTCGAGGCCTGGGCGGTGAGGGTGAGCCCCGCTAGCTCCTCCTCGTGCCAGATCTGGTGAGGGTCGAGCCTCGCCAGATCCGATGAGGGCGAGCCTCGCCCGCCCGGCGCGAGGCCGCCCTCGCTGCCACTGGCGAGGTGGCCGGCGAGGTCTCGACCTCGCTGCCCGTCGTCTCTGGCCGATCGCCAAGCTCTGGCGACCGGCTGGAGGAAGAAGATGAACAGAAAAAAAATTTTAAAAAAAAGAAAAAGAATAAAGAAAAGAATAAAAATAAAAAGAGAAAAAATTAAAATAAAAAGAAAAAAAATTCAAAAAAATTAAAATACTATTAAAAATTATACACGTCAGTGCCGATCAGGCCACGTCAGCCGGCCGGCGTCCAATCAGCAAAATCCGGTCAAAATTGGTCGGAATAGACTTAATTGGCACAACGTAAAAAGGTTTAGGACTAAATCGGCACCAAAAAAAGGTTTAGGACTAAATCGGCACAAAGCCAAAAGGTTTAGGACTTTTTTGGCACTTTTCCCAAAAGAAACGTCAAGCTCGAAAAACTGAAAATGAAGCAACATCATATCATTTGTTAAACCCAATTTATTGTCCACGTATTGTGTTTTCGCACACTGTCACAAGTGGCACAAACAGAGCAGTAATTCTATTTTCAAGGGTTTACCATCTACCTGTGATTTGCTTATGCTTTCATGGCTTGTAATGGAGTCTACTAAAACGAAAATTGGTTATTACTTTAGCATTTTGTGAAGCTTTTCGATGGCCTTCTTGCAGTTAAATCACTTCAAGGAAATCCCAAAGATGATGAGGCTCAACAAGCACCCCATGATGCGACATCCTTAATTCAATGTCAATTATTATCTTCTTCGATCCAACTACCTCCTCGAGAAGAAATTTAGCCAGGGTAAATAGAGGTTATGATTTAACAAAGTTGAACTGGAACCGACAATTTCAACCCTTTTGGGATGATTTGCCCCACAATGGAACTCCTTTCCTCCTCGCCAAAATTGTTTTTCATCAAAGTTGCGGAGGTCTTAAAAATCCTAGTAAGGCTTGCACTAAAAACACACATTTGATAGTAAGTTTTTCAGAGCCAATTGACAGATGTTATGACGTAGCCATGACATTGAGTGGAAACAAATATAAAACAAACAAGCTCGTCGAATGAATGAATAAGCATATCCTTTGCGAAAGAACAATCATCTTTCCATGCAACTCCCAAGCATCCCAGCTTTTATTTATACACAAACCCAATTATATTATTAAATTCAAATTAAAAACCAAAATAAAAGTCAACCTTTTTTGCTATTGGGGCCATGAAGTCCAACAAGATTCGTCGCGCACCAAGCCCTCATTTTTCCCTTTTCCCATGCCTTTAGTCTCCATTGAGCGAGAGAGGTGACATTGAGTAAGCGAGGGAGAGTAAAGAAGACAGAGGACGTGCCCAAGAGAGGAAGCTTTTTCATCTATGGGCTCTTCGACTTTCATAGAGGAAGCTTTCGGGGAGAGAGAAATGTCATCATTTGACAAAACATTTAGAGAGAGACATTATCGTTTCAATAGAGGAAGTAGTTAGAGAGAAGGAGAGAGATACATACATTTTTTAAACTCGCCATGTTGGACAAAATGCTGGACTTAGAAAACCACGTTGGATATAAAATTAAGTAAAAAAGCTATTTATGACAGATTGTCAAAATAGTTACTCAAATGAACAATTATACATTAATGTAATACTCAAGTGAATGTTGTATGATAGTTATGGCATCCCTAGTGTTCTTATCCCTATGTAGTTGATATGGAATTTCATAGAATGTAGTTACTAGTATATATATTAAAAAAATACAAGTATATTGGTGTTTTCTCCAATAAAGTTTCATTACCCTCTGTCCATTGATCAAGTTGACTTTTTACATATTAGCAATATATATATATATACATGCCAAGTAGCCAAGAGTGCAGGACCCCACCAGTGGTGGGTGTAAAAAATATCCAAAACAACTTGATTTGAACTAAATATTTAGGGTCTTTTCAAGTCGGGCTTTTGCCGGTTCATTTAATAGCTTAAAACAATGGGCCTTACGGTGGTTTGGTTCTGGTCAAAAAAATCTTTTGGATTTTTACTTGCATCAACGTGATAATCGTCATTCAAGCAAATGAAGATAATCACATTCCTTTTTTACAAGTCACATTTCAATAGTTAATTCACCCCATTCGCATCGATGCGATGCCTCATGAGTCTGACCCTTCAGCCTCCATGGGCCCGAAAGGGCAGTTTCGGGCGTTGTTTGACAAGGCCTTATAATCGTAAAGCCCGGCCCGGCCCGGCCCGGCCCGGCCCGGTTGGACCTCCTTCCTCCCTTTGCTTTTCCATCCTTCGTCTCGCTCTTCTGCTGCCCTTGTCACTTCTGTACACTGCGTTTTCGAGCTGCTTGCGGAGCTTTCTAGCGATGGAGACCGACGAAGGTGGGTCGCTGGCGCTTGCTTCCGTTTCGGCTTCGAGTTCCGACGACCCGCTTTGGCTTCCCAGGTTCGGCTCTCGTTCGGGCGTTCTTTTTGCGACTTCCTAACGGGCGGGTCGATTCAATTCGATTGTTTTCCGACTCGGTTTGCTGAGGTTTCTGCTCGATTTCCTCCGAGTGGCAGGTGAAGATGGTGGAGTAGAATCCAGAGAAGGATTTTCTGGCTATGGTCATGGATGACACGAAGGTGGCGGTGCTTTGTCGATTCAATTGGCAGAGGCGGTGGACGATCTCTCCTAGGTATTGCTTCGAGTCAAGAAAGTTCGCTTCTTTAATGATGGCTTGGTGTGTGTGCCCATTTAGTCGTTGGCCTTATCTCGTTCTGCTTCTTAGGCTTTTCCTAAATGTGCTTCTCTGCCCTTTTCGCCATAAGAACCACTATAAGTGCCAATCTAGGTTGAATTGCGTTCAGTAGAGGATTGGACGAATATAGAGGTATAAAGTGCTTGGAAGTCTGAATGAGAAGGTGATGTCGAACCAAGGAGTTGGTCTTTTACACTGAAACGAACAGTGAATGTAGGTGATGCGAGTGGAAATCTAGAGAGGACTCAGTCTCAAGTAAAAAATTCCAAGCTGGTATCAGTAGAATAAAGGGATTTTATTTATAGGCGCAATGGATTCTTATCGACTTCTCAACCAGGTTTTTCCCTTCTTTGTACACTAGTTAGAGTGTCCATGAAAATAATTAACATGAATTGGGGGGATGCCATTTATGCTAGATAGATTAGATATCTCTGATGCAGAAATGCTTGATGCCCACTTGGAGTTCGCAGGTTTAGCCCCTGCAGAATACCATCTAAATGTCATCAGGCATCTAAAAAGATCTTAAATTTCTGATGGTGACTCTCACAATGTAATTTTACTGCTGGCTCCCCTTCTTTTACCGGTTGAGCATTCTTTTACTGATTGCACGTGCCCTACAAGGAGAGCTTTAGCGTATACTGAAATATAGACTATAGGCGGAAAGTTTCTCACATTTTGTATTACTTGAAGTTTTATTTATCTTCTTCTCATTATAGAAGGGCATTTCGTCACATCATTTTGGCTAATCAAGTTCGTTGGTTGGAGTTTTAGCTTTTGGATATATCTCAAGCTATGCTGCGTACTTATATGACAATCTGGTCAAGAGGGACATTGGGAGAAATTGGAGAAAGCAAAGAGACTAGGAGGGTAAGGGGAGCTGCATCTAAGTATGTTAAGATCCTATATGACAATCTTTTGGTAATTCAAATTTGTAAGAGCCTAGGATTATATGCCTAACTTGGTAGTTCTTCCTGTCTATTCTCCCTGGAAAAATTTAGAGGGGAGATTTTTTCTCCAAGAACATCCAAATGCTCCGCTCATCATATTGTCTTCTGGATATGGAGAACATTTTGAGTGCAACATAGTACTTGAGCCAGTACTTGAATGGTTTCTGTTAAGAACCTAAGTTTTAAATACAAGTACACTGCAATCTTCGCCTGGAGAAATTTTTCGAGCATCTACTCCACCTTGAGGTTCCATAGTTGAGCAACAAGATTTGTTTTTCAATTCATATATTGGATTGGAGCCTACCAACAAGATATAGATTCTCTCGCTTTAGATGACCTACTAGCCCAAAGAAATCTTGTATAAAGTGACCGCCTCTTAGTTATTTTGTGCAGTTATGATGTTTTGCCTCACTTCACTAATTTTGATTAACATTTTGTTGCTTAATGTTTGTGCTCTATCTTTCCTCTTCTTCTGTCAATTTTGTTGGGAACAAATAACACCCCCCCCCCCTTTTCTTTTTTGTTTATAATGAATCGCTTTCTTTGCACATTGCAATGTGGGTCATCAATTCTGGCTTCTCGTAATCATTCCAATCTACTCCAGGTAAATGTATAGCATCATTATGCCAGTGTCCTGATGGCAAGGTTGTTGTCTTGGACTTGAAGATGATAAGTTTGACTGCATGATCTCAAAGTGAGCTTTCTAAGTTGTCATTTGAATGTTACCCTCATTGCTTCTCAACTAGAAATTCCTTCTGCAACAATCCTTTGTCATCAGAACGTGTCCTTCCTTAATCTCCTGGGAAAGATTCTGAATTGCTCAAAATCTGCATGATGCAATGCACACAGCAAACTTGCTCAGCAAAAATTGAGCTGCTAATAGAGATAGCAATCCACTTTTATCGGTCATGTCTGTCAATGTCAAGTTAACAATGGATTGCTAGATACGTCAATCTGAGCAAGATATGATTAACAAAAAAAATTGTTGGAAAACTCTGTCCAAACATGACCCTTTTGTTAAATAGGTGAACAAATTACAAGAGATGAATAAGCCATTTAACTAGTTAGATATAATTGAATGGGTCATTCCAATCCTCACATGACCAACACAGCATATGTACAATATGCATATCATCATCAATGTCAATTAAATTTGAAAAGAAACAAAATTCATGTCTGATTATTATTAAAGATTTTAATAAACTAAATATAAACAGATCATGATTAGTCAGGTTGTTAATCAAGTTGGCACTATTGTTTAGTTAGATAGATTACATGACTCGATTTCTGTTTCACAGTTTGAACTTTGAATTCAGAACAATATTCATTTATTTATTGTGTTAGCTGTTAAGTAGGGAGCCACAATTTTGATATGACATGGAAATTTGAGTCATGAATCAAAAAATCAAATCTATGGATTGTGGATTGTGAATTTCATCCAATGGAATTATAAACAATGATAATGATGTTTGAGATTGTTATTCCATGACAGACGTAATTACTAGATATTGATTGTAAAGTATGGTGTTATTTTTATTGTTAGGTAATTACTAATGATAAAGATACTTCAAATTTGACTAATGTTATTATTTCTAGACATGAGATATTACTACATTTTATTTTTCTTTTATCAAATAAGTACCCATTTGACAAGGACACAAACATTGTGTACATAGTATTGTAATTGGATTCCCATTCATAGAATTTAGTATAAGACAATCAAATCATCCACTAAGCCTGATGCAGCCAACAAGTTATGCAAGGTGACTACCAAGTTTCTGGTGAAGATTGACTTTGAAACTCAAACAAGGATCAGGATTTGTCTTGAAGTTTAATCAGTGAATTTATCAACTAGGATTTGAGTATTATTAGGATTTTACGATGTTTCCTTCTTCCTTTTAAGTTTGAGTAGGAGGATCTTACATATACTCCAATAATGTTTCTTGTTTAGAGATTTCCTATTTCAACTAGGAGTAGAACTTTTAGGGAGTCTACAAATATAGTTATAATTTTTACTTTTCAACAGAGTTGATAATTCATTGAACTTGGCAAGTGTTCGCTTTGCAGATTGTGTGATGCAATTCCTCTTTGGTGTCTTGCTTAAAAAACCCTAGGTGTCATGTTTAGGCAGTTTTGTGTGTGATGCCTAAATATTTATTCTTTATCGTGGGACTCATCGTCCTACACCAAAGCCTTGAAATGTTTTTGACACTACAGTGTTTCATGCATGAGTTAAATTATGAATCACGGAAATTGATCGACTCATCTAATCGGTGAAATCAGCAGTGAATTACTTTAATCACCAATCATACAGAACTTATATACTATTCAATAGATTTATATACTTTAGGACTTGAATATGATTGATGTGCTCAATTGCATTCTTGTGTAGGAAAAAAACATTTCACCTCACTGCTAATGCCGTCATCAATGATTTAAACTATTTCAATTGTCAACGACAAATTAAAGCATAATGTTTGCTGGGGACAACCTCATTGTGAGAATATATGGTCTAAGTGGATGGTGTCATGTAGAAGCATTCATCTGTGACATGCTTATTTTCATCAAAATTAATAGCTTTCTTCAATTATTTGTAATATATGTTTAGTTCAGTCAAATTAAGAAGGTGATTATTTAGGTGACTCTTAAATGATATGACCTGTATGTGCTTCAATTATGCTTGTGGGTGGAAAAGTTTGTAAGTAATTGGTTATATTTCTATTAAGCTATAACTGCTTGGTCATGAGTAGAATGGCTCAGAACTTGGCTGTACTTGCTGTAATTCTGTTTCTTTGAGATTTCTACCAGTTTATTACTAATCGTCCGCTTCATGGATTACATTTTGCTGAGAAATGAGTTTGTTTGTATATAACGAATGTTATCTTACCAAAGTAGCTGTCTTTATGGAACAATGGATGTGCAGTGTGCTGCTTTGATATGCATATGCTTGCAGCAGCAGTTTGGCACGCTGTGGTGTAATCATTTCTAACATTTATAAATATTAAGCAGAATAAAAAACTGTTAAGAAGCTTGAAGTCCCATATGGCAGTTGTGGTGTGTCTCAACTAGGAGGAGGATCGCAAGTGAATGGAGTATGTGGCATCTTTCAACTTAAAAGTTGATACAACTCTGTGATCTTTAGTACCAATAACAGATATGTCATGGCTCACACCCTTCGTTTGCAGTTTAAGTAAACTCAGAATCTTATTTGATAGTCCAACAGCTTCGGTATGGGTTTCATGGAAGATTTTTTTAAAACATATGTTTGTTGTCATCTTTAACTTGATGATTTGTTTGGCTCCTTAGCTTTAATCTTTTTTATTTTTTATCTTTTTTATCTTTTTTTTTCCAACTGGAAAATAATTATTCATTTGTTTTACGGAACGCTTCTAGTAACTCTTTGGCATTTGAAGATTGCACTGCTCGATTCTTCTTTCCAGCTCCAAGAGTTCTTCACATGCCTGGACTAGTACCCGAAGATGCTGGATTAACCGACAATGGTCGAGATTCATTTGTAGAGCTCTAAAATTCTGCAAAGCAATGTTTCAATATCCTTGGCGGTGGAGATAGAGATGGGCTTTTGTGCTTTAGTGGGTTTGGTGTCTTTCCAATCGCAAATATTTGTAAACATCCTATCTACTCAAATCAAATATTTATGAGTATGATCTATCAGATTCAGTTTATGATTCCTCTTTCCTTGTTCTTGTTTCTCATACAGCAATCTTTCTTAGTAAATGGATTTGATGGTAGACCGGTAGTAAATCAGTATTGCTTGGAAAGTAATGGGCTGGTTAAGTAAGCAACTATACTAGGTGGAGTTATGCTTGTGTACGACCAAAAAGATTAAAAAAAAGTTATGCTTGTGGAAGTTTCAAATGTTTATGCCATTTCCCAGGCTAGATTTCACTTATGTTGGTCACTCCAGAGATGACACCTGCCACTTCAATACGGCACACCTATCTAAAGCTTTTTGTTGTTGGGCCTAAGGATATTCTGCCTCCCATACTCTCCGCTCTACTCCAGACTATTGGGTTTCTGCCTTGTCCTATGAAAGATTGAGAGAGCCTATGAAGCTCTTCCTCATTTCCAGCAAGTTTAGTCCAGGCCAAGGACATTGCAGAAGCCTCGGTCTAGACTTCATAAGACGATTTACTTGGAGGACTGAGATGTTTGTCAAATATTCCCACAATATAATGTCATAAAAACAAGTGTGAAAAAATGTACAAGGTAGATACAAATTTAAATCAACATTTATAGAACTAAATAGCATTCATATAATGAATTATCAATATGATAAATTTAAAAACATAAAGTCATGGCATTGCTTTTTGGTTACCAAATAATATTGTGTTGAATTCAATAAAATTATGCTTTTTTGTCATTGGATGTCAACTTTTGTTGCATCAAACCAATTATCGACAATTGTAAATATTGATAGGTTGAATGTGTTGATGTCTCAATAGTTAATGTCGTAAATATACCTAGTACTCTCCTATTATAGTGTTAAATATGTATAGGCTGACATATTACATTCATCTCTGATGCCTATTAGGGTAGATGCATTTTAGGCAAAGTACTCTTAAGTTACGAGCTTGAATTGATTAGCTTTACAGAATAATGTAGTTAAGCTCTTGAAATTAATGTGATAATTCAGCACTTAAAAAAATATTGTAAACTAATACCATAAAAAAGAGTGCTTGTGAAATGCACGAGAACTCTTTTTCTTTTTTTTCTTTTTTTTTTTTGGTTACACTCCACAATTTCAAGTATTGGCATTTTAGTTTGGATTTTTGGTATATAAATAGCATTGATAATTCTTGCTTGCATTGTTACTAGTGGATATCCAAATAAAGCTTCTTTCTATTGTAAAAGGAGGTAATAAATGCATTGGATTTTTAACATTTTACTCGATTGTTCTTAAATCTTTTGACGGGAGTCAATTCAATGTTTGAAAGCCTTGTTTTATCGAGTAACTAAATTAAGAAAAAAAAAAAAGCATTAAATGTTGTCTAAATGGATGGACTCACTATTGAACATATAGATTGCTTCACATCTTGCACCAATCAAGTTGAATGACAATTTTAATATGGTTAGATATAATTTGAGTGGTAAGTAAAATCCATTTAACACACTTATAAGAAATAGCTACATATGAATAGATCTATATAAAATAAACCGTTGGATGAGAATAATATGCCTATGTGTATTTTGGGTGGTAAAACCTATATTACATTTTCATTAACAATGCCACTCCTCATTATTTAAGAGGAACCGCATACATTTATGAATAATATAATTTAATCTAAATGAACTAACATTGCACGTGTTAGTTCCATTCAATAATATAAATATTTGAATTAACACCCATTACAAATTATAGGTGTTGAAAGAAGATTGCAACCGCTAAACTAAAATTTTGAAAAACATTGAAATTTTTAATTTATAATTTTTCTTTGGGTAAATTAAGAAATTGTGATATCAATAAATTTAATTAAATGATTAATTGGTAACTTCATAATTAAGTATAGAAAAAAGTGGTGAGCCCAGCCACTCTTTCGCAATAGGAAATGAACAAAAACTTAGGGAGAAAAGCGGTACCCTCCGGTTAAGGAAGGACTTGTGGGGACCAACCACCAGGAGTGGAGGTAGAATTAAAATTATCACATGTTATCTAATTACAAATATGCCCCGGATGATAAAAACAGATGAAGCTTCTCAACTTTCTCTTTCCTCTTTTTATACAACTCTAATTCCGTAAAAGCTCTCAAATTTTGGGTTCAAGCTTAATTTTATCCCCATTTTTTTTTTTTCAGAAAATCCTCAACTTTAAACCCCCGATTTTCTCGTCTAAAAAATTTTCTCAAATTTTATATCCAGTCAAGAGAGAGTAATTTCCATCTTGACAAAGGAGTAATCTCATCATTCAGATACCGGAATTCACGGCCAAAGAAGTCAAGAAAACCTTTTTTCCAGTCGGAGTGTCAATCAGGGGGGATTCTCACCCAAGTGGGGTGGGCGATTTTTCAGCATGCAATAATTGCCAAGAGAGAGACTTATATGGTTGGTAAAAAAGAGAAAGCTTTTATAAAGAAAAACTGAGAAAGGGGTCCACAAAAGAAGAGAAAGAAACAGAAGAACAGAGGTGGTGAAAAGAAAAAATGAAGAGAGAGAGAGAGAATTGTCGGTTCACGCGTGAGGAAAGGACAGAAAGCTAAAAGTTGCAATTTCACCAAAAGTTTGTCTACTCTACTTTTGTACCATGTACGTTTCTTGCGAGTTCACTTTTCTTTTTGCACTCTAATTTCCAAGAATTTTACTCCTCACAGTTCAAACCTAAAACGAAATCAAGTTCAGCATTGTTTTGAAGTTGAACAACTTTTCGTTCAAAGTTAGAGTCAGGAGCAAGAAAAATCATTTTATCTTTAAAGAAAAGGGCGTGCAAAGTTGGAGTGGCAAAAGTCACGATTGTGAAATACGCGAGCACTCATTTTTTTGTTTCGTTTTTTCGCACTCCACAGGTTCAACCGTTCAAGTAGCGACCTTTTAGTTTGGATTATTAGTGCCTCTTATATTGGACGCATTTTAGGCAAAGTACTCTCAACTTACGAGCTAGAGTTGATTAGCTTTAGAGAATAATGCAATTAAGCTCTTGAATTGATGTGATAATTTAGCAGTTATAAAGTATTGTAAATCAATAGTATGAACAGGAGTGCCCGTGAAATGCAGAAGCACTCTTTTTTCTTTTACACTTCACAATTTCAAGTATTGATGGTTTAGTTTGGATTGGTGGTATTTAAATAGCATTGATTATTCAAGTGGATATTGGAATAAAGTTTCTTTCTATTGAACATACAAAATGCTTCACTTCTTGTACCAATCAAGTTGAATAAATCTATTTAATATATTTTCAAATATAGTTACCCTCATTATTTAATGGGAATAGATCTACATAAAATGAATTGTTGGATGAGAATAATATGGCTAGTTGTATTTTGGATAGTAAATAAAACCTATTTTATATTTATTTTTTTTGGTAAATAAAATGGTGGCTAAATTACGCAACTACTTTGGGGATTGAGCATCAAGGATTTCTTCCCTTCCAACAAGGGTTTTTTACCAGGATTTGAACCCTTGCCCATTGGCAGGTTAAGTCCGTGCGGGATTAGCATGCTACCACTAGACCAACCCTTTGTTGGTTTATTTTACATTTTCATTAAAATAGCTACCCTCATTATTTAAGAGGAACCGCATGCATTTATGTTAAAGTGTTATTTAAAATGCAGTTTAATATAAATGAATTAACATTTCATGTATTAGTTCCATTCAATAATATAAATATTTGAATTAACACACATTACAATTTAGGTGTTGAAGGAATATTGCAAGTGCTAAACTAAACCAAGCAAAAAAAAAAAAATTGGAAAAAATTGAAAATTTTAATTTATTAATTTGGCTTTGGGTTGATTAAGAAATTGTGACATCAATAAATTTGAGTAACTTCGTAATTAAGTAGAGAAAGAATTGGTGGGCTAGCCACTCCTTTGCAATAAGAAGTGGACAAAAACTTGGTAGGGAAGAGCGGTAGCCTCAAGAAGGAAAAGGATTCTTGGGCCGAGCCACAGGGAGTGGGGTAGAAATAAACTCATCACATGCAATCTAATTACAAATATGCCCCTGGATGATGAAAAGAGGTGAAGCTCCTCCACCTTTTCTTTCCTCTTTTTATATGGTCCTAATTCTTTAAAAATTCTCAAATTTTAGGTTTAATTTTAATTTTATCCCTATTTTTTTTTGTTTCAAAAACCCTCAACTTAAAACCAAATGCTATATCAACCCTCAATTTTTTTCTTCTAAAAAAGTTTTTCAAATTTTATATCCAGTCCCAAATTTGTTTTGAATGGTAGCAAAAACCTTGAGGACAAGATCAAGAGAGTAATTTCCATTTTGACAAGGGCGGAATCTCGACATTCAGAGATCGAAATTCACGGCCAAAGAAGACAAGAAAATCTAGGCATGAAAAAGCAGAGGATTCTCGACCGAGTGGGTGGGGCATTTTTTCGCATACCATAATTGCCAAGGGGAGCTCGAAAAAGAAAAAAGATGAAGCTTTTCTTTTGGGCCAAGAAAAGGAGAGAGAGAGAGAGAGAGAGAGAGAGAGGTTATGGTCAGCAAAAGAGAGAAAGCTTTTACAAAGAAAAACTGATAAAGTGGCCTGCAATGGAAAAGAAAGACAAGGAAGGACAGAGGAGGTGAAAAGAAAAAATGAAGAGAGAGAGAGAGAGAGAGTTATCAGGACACGCGTGAAAAAACAACAAGGAGCAAAAAGTTGCATTCACATTGAAAATCTACTTTTGCAGCGTCTGCATTTCCTTGAAAGTTCACTTTTCCTGTGCATTGAACTTCCACCGGTTGCAGGCGACGACCATAAATGCATGTCTAATGGTTCGGTCAATGAATTACTAATTTATATTCAGTTCGGCAAATTTAAATTATTGATGCATATCAACTAATTAGATTAGATAAATCAAATCAATAAAAATATATATATGAAGTAAAGTAAAAGTAAAAACATATTTTGATTTATTTATAAGATTTGAAGGAGAAATTAAGACGGAAC
Source organism: Eucalyptus lansdowneana (assembly GCA_017140395.1). Classification (NCBI taxonomy): domain Eukaryota; kingdom Viridiplantae; phylum Streptophyta; class Magnoliopsida; order Myrtales; family Myrtaceae; genus Eucalyptus; species Eucalyptus lansdowneana. Next base: position 41,143,293 of record CM029487.1, on the reverse strand, counting down.
CTGAATAAAAAATAAATTCTTTTCATTGTGTTACAGTATTAAAAGAATATATATTTATATATACACACGTATATTTATGCATGTTAATATTTTTTTATGATCATCAACACATGTTGATAACATAATTTTTTAGAATAACCTATCATTAATAATACAACATTTCAGTATAAAAGTGAAGATTATAGGTAACATATATCAGGCTCAAAGTAAGAGGGATAACTTCCCAAGTGTGATAAAGAGCTGAAATATATTTAGCCAAAAACACCTTTTCTGATGGAAAATAAATTAACAAAAGAAAGAGGAAAGTTGAACGGTGCAAGCGTGCCCTCGTCATTGTCCTGACACTTTGTACGTTTTCATCTACTGTGAGCACTTGTGTGGAAAATATTGGACCGGACGAATCTCTGTCTCCACTTTTAATTTTCTCCAGCAAATCCATGTCACGGGCATGTGAGGGAAGCAGTGCAAAGGAACATGAAAGAGTCATCATGGAGTTGAAAAGTCTACTTGGAAAGTCTACTTGGAGAAGAAGTTACATAAGAGGAAAGACAAAAAGTACGGAGTAGTTGTTTTCAAAGTGATCTCCAGCTTCAAAGACGTGTAATAAGGGCTATGAAAATATCTATCTTCGTACGGATTCTTATTCAACATTGGCAGCTCTTTGGTTAGTCCAAGAAATAATAAAATTTATCAATGGCCCATGCATCTGCATGTTTCTTGTCTAGATGGATTCAAGTGGTTGTCCATGTCCTATTTTATATTTAGAAAAACTTTCCACTCTATTTGCCATCATATTCAATTACTAGCAAAATTAAGGTAGATGTGTGTAAAAAAGTTATGTATCATTGGAAGTCCTTTTGGTCTATTCTTCATTATAGACTATATTTATTATGGGTCTAATTCAATGCCATTGGCTAGGATCAAGGTGAATTTTTAATTGTGATCAAGAGTTTAAATATATTCAACAAACGTAACTTTTCTGATGAAAAATAAATTTTTAAAAAAAAAAGGAAAGTTTTTATTTGGGTCCTAAAAAACAAGTTCAATGGTGCAGCAATTGTCTTGATGCTTTGTACATATTCATCAATTATGACCGTTTTCCACGGATATCAATAAAGTAGTTCTCTTTTATTTTTTATTTTACTTTTTTAATTGCTTTTGCGTCGAAACTTGCTCACATATTATTTTCTTCCAGGCAGGATCGCCTTGGATTCTCCTATCAATCAAAACTTCCCCACCGTGAAGGCAACGACTATAAATGCACCCCATCAAAACTTCCCCGCCATGAAGGCAAAGACTATAAATGCACGGTCGGTGGTCTCAGTCAACAAATTAGTAATTGATATCTACCTCCGCAAGTTTGAATTATTGCTACATGCCAATTGATTGAATTAGATAAATCAAATCAATAAAAATATGTATATATATATATATATATATATATATATATATATATATAATAAAGTAAGAGCATAAGCGAAAATGCATTTTGATTAATTTAGAAATTTGAAGGGAAAATTAAGGCAGAACCATAGCAGAAGAAATTCTTCTTATTATGCTTGGGTACAAATAAATATATATAGTATGTTGATAATTGCATGTGTTAACTCATCGAACTTATAAGTATTGAAATGAAGTTTATCGATTTAACATTATAATATTTAATAGGCTTAAAGTGAGAGGGATTAAATTTTTTAGTGGGATCAAGAGCTTAAAAATATTCAATAAAAATACCATTTCCAGAGAAAAATAACTTAACAAAAGGAAAAGGAAAGTCCAGTGGTGCAAGCAATGGACTAAATTCAACGAAGACTCGTCCCAAGTCTCTCTCCACTTTTCTTCTTCCCAACAAATCCACCGTTATATGAGTATTGAAATTTTATCGGACCTTGTCTATTAAAATTTTATTTCAAATCAACTCCCGTTTACGCCTTACAATGCCCTTACTTTCACAGCTTAACAACTTCAAAATTGAATTTCACAATATAAATTTCATATAATTTTTTTTAATTTGCACTCTAATTCTGAAAAGCACACTGCGAATGGTAGTAAATCTAGGGGAGATCTACACGCAAAACCCACTCTCTTTTTGTATCTCTCCTGGTGCATGCTCTCCCTTTTCCCTTTGCATCTCTTAAAAACCCTCAAATTGTAGGTTATGTTTTAATTTTATCCCAAACTTTTCTTTTTATCTCAGAAAATTCTTAATTTTAGACTCAATGTTAAATCATCCCCTAATTTTTTCGTCTTAAAAAATTTCGAATTTTATATTTAGTTTCAAAAATTCACCCCGAACAAGGGCAAGAACCTCAAGGACGAGGTGAAGCAAGAGCAGTTTTATCTTGACAAGGGAGCAATCTCGACATTTAGGACCAGAATTTACGGCCAAAGAAGAAGAGAAAATCTGGGCAGAAAAAAAACAGATATAATAATTAGTAACTTGACAATTAAGTAGATAGAAAACTGGTGAGCCTCTCATTCGAAATAAGAAGTGAACAAAAAAACTTGGTAAAGAAGAGCAGTAGCAAGGATTGTGAGATACAGCCACTAGGCAAAGGGGCAGAAAGAAAATTATACGCTATCTAATTACAAATCTGCCACTGCATGATTAAACCAAGTGAAACTCCTCAATTTTCTATTCCCTATTTTCATATAGGCCTAATGTCCTAAAAACTCTCAAATATCAAAGTCCAATTTTAATTCTACTTCGAACTTTTTTATTTAATAAAAAACCTCAACTTTGGATTGAGTCCTAATCTGCCACCAATTGTTTTGTATAAAAAAAATCCCAAATTTTAAACCTAATCCTAAACCTGAACATTTTTTATTTAAAAAAATCACGATTAGTCTCAAATCTACATCATTAACCTTACATTTGAAAACATTGTTAGTTGTTTGACGTGACATTTTTATGTCAATAAAAAAATCCATATTAACAAAGTGATATGAAAAGTTATGTCCAAAATGAGGAATCACTCCACCTAGATTAGTTTGCTTATTCAACTCACTAGCAAAAAAGGGCACACAAATGTGCTTGATTTGGATTGTCTAAGGAAATGAATTTAATTTGTTAAAGGGTAAAAAACATTTAATCAATCCAACAAATATATTTTTGACTTGTTTTGTCATTAAAATAATTTATAAAGATTAAAATTGAACATTCACAGGAATACGATGATCAAAAGTTTACTTTCTTAGAAGGCTTGTGCATGTAGGCACCATAAAAGCTTGTACACGAGAGCTTGTACTCTTCTAGATTATCATTTTGTCCAAACAAAACAATAAATTCATTTTAGAAGAAGCATAGGCATGATCGTTCCATAATATTTTTTTAGAAAAAGTAAATTCAAATTTATTCATTTCAATATATATACTCAACATATTTGAAATTAAGTACTTTGCTTTTAAAATTATCGTAATCCAAAAGATGAGGCGATTATTGGTACTATGTAGGTAAGGAAATAGCTCTATAAACTTTGTGGAATTATAATTAGTGAAGTGTCTATGGTTGAAAAGCTTTATTTAAGTTTTAAACATTATCTATTTATACAAATATAAAACAAAAAACTTGAGAACTTCTTGCCCTCTCTTAAAATATTCACTGTACCCTTACCTAATATTATGATCTCTTACCTAATATTATGATCTCAATGAGTGAGATGAGGTAAAACTATTATTTAATACGATAAAAATACCTATTTCTAGTTCCTTAATTTTCTAGGATGAAGGGAAAAAGGTTCTTATAATGGGGTCTGAATTCATGCCAAAAGTATTATTTTCACTAAAAGAAATAAGATTTAGGTGGTGGGCCCCACCTATTTTCTCTTCTTCCTTGATAGGGCTGGTTGTTAGGTATCACTTTTAGTGCCCGTGACAAACTGGTTTGGTCCTGATTCCAGAAATTAGGAGCTCATCCTCCCAATCTGGCTCTTGGATCCCGAGATGGGACCGGATCTACAATGGATCACCCCTACTCTATGATACCATAACAACAATTATATATACTGGGTTTTGTTTTTTATTCATCTTTGTGCATCGAATCTTGCTGACATGTTCTCTTCTTCCTGGGTAAGACTGCCTTGGATTTTCTTGTGCATTGAAACTTCCACCGCATTATGGCATTGAATTATTGTTGTGTCCCATGTGGTTGGATTGTTCTCTTCTTCCTGGGTAAGACTGCCTTGAATTTTCCTGTGCATTGAAACTTCCACCATTATGGCATTGAATTATTGCCGTGTCCCATGTGGTTGGATTGTTCTCTTTTTCCTGGGTAAGAGAGCCTTGGATTTTCCTGTGCATTGAAACTTCCACCGCATTATGGCATTGAATTATTGTCATGTCCCATGTGGTTGGATTGTTCTCTTTTTCCTGGGTAATACTGCCTTGGATTTTCCTGTGCATTGAAACTTCCACCGCATTATGGCATTGAATTATTGTGGTGTCCCATGTGGTTGGATTGTTCTCTTTTTCCTGAATAAGACTGCCTTGGATTTTCCTGTGCATGGAAACTTCCACCGCATTATGGCATTGAATTATTGTCATGTCCCATGTGGTTGGATTGTTCTCTTTTTCCTGGATAAAACTGCCTTGGATTTTCTTGTGCATGGAAACTTCCATCGCATTATGGCATTGAATTATTGTCGTGTCCCATGTGGTTGGATTGTTCTCTTTTTCCTGGATAAGACTGCCTTGGATTTTCCTGTGCATGGAAACTTCCACCGCATTATGGCATTGAATTATTGTCGTGTCCCATGTGGTTGGATTGTTCTATTTTTCCTGGGTAAGACTGCCTTGGATTTTCATGCGCATTGAAACTTCCACCGCATTATGGCATTGAATTATTGTCGTATCCCATGTGGTTGGATTGTTCTCTTTTTCCTGAATAAGACTGCCTTGGATTTTCCTGTGCATGGAAACTTCCACCGCATTATGGCATTGAATTATTGTCCTGTCCCATGTGGTTGGATTGTTCTCTTTTTCCTGGATAAGACTGCCTTGGATTTTCCTGTGCATGGAAACTTCCACCGCATTATGGCATTGAATTATTGTCGTGTCCCATGTGGTTGGCTTGTTCTCTTTTTCCTGGGTAAGATTGCCTTGGATTTTCCCGTGCATCGAAACTTTCACCACATTATGGCATTAAATTATTGTCGTGTCTCATATGGTTGGATTAAATCCAACCAACAAAGAAATATATATAAATAATAAAGTAAAAGTAAAAGCAAAAAGACATTTTGACTTATATTTGTATTTGAAGGAGAAATTAAAGCCCGACAAAAAAAAAAAAAAAAAAAAGAGAGGAGAAATTAAGGCAGACTAGACCCAAAAATACATTCTTCTCATTGTGCTCATGTACAAAATGAATATATATATATATAGCAATTTGATAATTTTTTATGATCCTTAACACACTTAAATAACATAATTTTTAAGAATAAATGATTGTTAATAATATAATATTTTAGTATTAAAATCAATTTTATCGATTTAACGGTACAATATTTAAATGGCTCAAAGTATAAAAAACGAAAAGAAATCCAAAGGGGGATTAGTACCCCAAAAAAATTTAAAGTGGGATCAAGAATTTAAATATATTCAACAAAAATACCGTCGCTCATGGAAAATAAATTAACAAAAGAAAAGGACAGTTCAATGAACAGCGAACTAAGAAGTGGACCAAGCGTGCCCTCTTCACTATCCTGACCCTTTGATATTTTTATCTGTTCCGACTGTTTGGGACATATTGGACCTCTCTTTCTCTCTCCCCCACTTTTCATCTTAGTCCATGTCACAGTCTCGTCATAAGTCTGTTTGCACTTTCCATCTTCCCAACAAATCCACTACTTTATGCCCGTTTTGAAATTTTAACATATCACAATAGAATAGGCAACAAGAATTTCTTATTTCCCGAGAAGCATTCTGGTTATTTCTTCCTCAAGCTTGAAAGCGAAAATCAAGGGAAGATTAGAGCAAAGACGAAATGCATCGCCTCATTTTTGGGCTTTCTTTGGCCGAGTTCGTGGCACCAATCCTTCTCCTCGGGCTTACGTTATATTTTCTGAATGAGAAGAAAGCTAGTGTGTGTGGAAATGCAGATGATGCTGCTACTGGCGCATCTGGTTCGTTGGCTATGCTAACAGAAACTAATTCCATTGGATCTAGTTTGTCTCTGATAGAAACCAACGACAGTGCATCTACTTTGCTGACTACGTCGACTGGAAACTGCTAAGAGGTGTTCTTGAGCTTTAGAGGTCCAGATACTCGAAAGCGCTTTACCGATCACCTCTACAATGGGCTCCTCGGTGCTGGAATTAATGTTTTCAGAGACAATGAGGAGCTCCCCCAAGGTGAGAACATCAAAGTGTGGCTGGGCGAGGCTGTCGGCCCCCGTCGGCCGGCCGCCGGCCTCGGCATGCCCAGCTACCAGCCAAAAGAAGAAAAAAGAAAAAAGAAAGGAAAAAAAGAAAAAGAAAATAAAAATATTTAAAAATTAAAAAAAAAAAAAAAAAAGAATATAAATTTATCAAACGTGTTTTTATTCATTTTTTATTCTCGAAATAAGTTTATCAAACACGTCTTTCTAGTCTAAAATTATTCTTCGGAAGAAAAATAGTTTTTTCTATTTTTGTTCCTGAACACTTTTTGAACGAAACACAAACAAACACGCCCAAATATGCCCCCCTTCCCCCACTTGAACAGTAAAACACAAACAAACACGCCCAAATATGCCCCCCCTTCCCCCAATTGATAAGAACAAGTGAATTCCTTAACTTTCTCTTTCCTCCTTTTATATGATCCTAATTTCCCTCAAATTTTAGGTTCAATCTTAATTTTATTGCGATTTTTTTTTGTTTCAAAAAACCCTTGACTTTAAACCAAATGCTACTACATCAACCCTCAATTTTTTCGCCTAATTTTTTTTTTTCAATTTTACATCCAGTCCCAAATATGTTCCAAATAACAACAAAAATTCTTGAGGATGATTTCAAGAGAGCAATTTTCATATTGACAAGGGCAAATCTCGGTATTTAAAGATCGAAATTCACGGTCAAAGAAGGCAAGAAAATCTGGGCATGAACAAGCAGAAGATTCTCGGCCGAGTGGATGGGGCATTTTTCCACATGCAATAATTGCCAAGGGAAGCTCCAAAAAGAAAAAGATGGAGCTTTTCTTCCTGGCCAAGAAAAGGAGAGAGAGAGAGAGAGAGAGAGAGGGTGTTTTGGTCGGCAAAAGAGAGGAAGATTTTACAAAGAAAAACTGATAAAGTGGTCTGCAAAAGAAAGAAAGGAAAGAAGAATAGAGGAAGTGAAAAGAAATAAATGAAGAGAGAGAGAGAAATTGTCAGGGCACATCTGTGGAAATGACACAGAGCAAAAAGCTGCAATTTCACCAAAAGTTTATTTAATCTACTTTTGTAACATCTACATTTCCTTGTAGTTCATTTTGCCTGTGCATTGAAACTTCCAACAGTTGAAGGCGACGACCATAAATGCGGTCCCGGTCAATAAATTATTAATCATATCTACTTCAACAAGTTTAAATTATGGATGCATGCCGACGGATTGGATTAGATAAATTAAATCAATAATATATATAAAATAAAGCAAAAGTAAAAGTGAAAGCGAAAGCCAAAAGGCATTTTGACTTATTTATGAGATTTAAAGGGAAAATTAAGATGGAACCAAGTAAAAAATAAATTCTTCCCATTGTGTTATGATACTGAATGAATATACACATTTATGAGTGTTGATAATTTTTTATAATCCTTAACACGCTTTGATAACATAATTTTTAAGAATAAGTTATCATTAATAAGTTTGTATAATATATATCAAGCTCAAAATAATAGGAGTAAATTCTTAAGTGTGATTAAGAACTTAAAAATATTTTACGAAAAATAAATTAACGAAAGAAAGAGGAAAGTTCGTCGATGTAGGCGGTGGACTAAGCGTGCCATCTTCGCTGTCTTGACGCTATGTATGTTTTTATCTATTTTGAGCACTTGCGTGAAAAATATTGGACTAGACAAATCTCTCTCTCTCTCTCTCTCTCTCTCTCTCTCTCTCTCTCTCCACTTTTCATTTTCTCCCGCAAAACCATGTGATAGGCATGTGAGGGAAGCAGTGACAACAAGGGAAAGATAAAAATTTGGAGCGAGGAAGAAAGAAATGTGCAAAGGAACTGGAAAGAGTTGTCGTGGAGTTGAAAAGTCTACTTGGAAAAGAAATTAGACGAGGAAAGACAAAATATGCAGAGCATTGATGTGTTTAAAGTGGTCTCCACCTTAAAAGATAGGTAGTGATGGTTATAGAAATATCTATCCTTATACTAATTCTTATTCAATGTTGGTTGCTCTTTGGTTAGTCCAAGAAATAATAAAATTATTAGTGATTTATGCATTTGCACGTGTCTTGTTCAGGTGGATTGCAAGTCATTGTCCATGTCTTATTATATAATTAGAAAATATTCCCATTATATTTGCCATCGTATTCAATTACTAGCAAAATTAAGGCAAATGTGTGTAAAAAATTGTGTCATTGAAAGTCATTTCGATCGGTTCTTCGTTGGGTCTAATTCAATGCTATTGGCTGCCCTTTTGTTTGTCCAAGAAACAACAAAGGGAGAAATGCAAGGACTCCAACAAGTATTTAGGATATCAAGTCACTAGAGTTTTCGTCCTTACTTTTTTTGGATTTATAATCATTTGAAGTCTTTATATATATAGTAGATTTTAAGTGATCGTTCATAATGCAACATCTTGATAGTGAAATGAAATTCATCAGTTTGATATGGTAATACCTAATTAATTCAAGTTAAATTTGTAACTGGGATTGAGAGTTTAAATATATTCAACAAAAGTAACTTTTATGATGGAAAATAACTTTTTTTTGAAAAAAAGCAAAGGAAAGTGCAATGGTGCACCAATTATCCTGACGCTTTATGACCACTTTCTATGGATACAAATAAATAAAGCAATCCTCTTTATTTTTGATTTTATTTGTTTTATTGCTTTTGCATCGGGACTTACTCACATGTTATTTTCTTCCGGGAAGGATCGCCTTGGATTCTCCTGTCCTTTGAAACTTCCCCAACATTAAGGCAACGACTATAAATGCATGGTTGGTGGTCCTGGTCAACGAATTACTAATTTATTTCTAGTTCAGCAAGTTTGAATTATTAGTGTGTGCAAATTGGTTGGATTAGATAAATCAAAGCAATATATATATATATAGATATAATAAAGTAAAAGCAAAAGCAAAAGCAAAACAGCATTTTGATTAAATTATGAGACTTGATGGATAAATTAAGGCAGCACCAGAGAAAAATGAAATTATTCTCATTGTGCTCAGGTACAAAATAAATATATATAGCATGTTGATAATTTTTTATGATCCTCAACACATGTTAATTCGTTAAAATTAAAAGTATTAAAATGAAATTTATCAGTTTAACAATATAATGTTTAATAAGCTCGAGATGAGAGGGATTAAATTTCTAAGTGGGATCAAGAGCTTAAATATTTCCAATAAAAATACTATTTCCAGCGGAAAATAACTTAACAAAAGGAAAGGGAAAGTTTAATCTTGCAGGCAGTGGACAAAGTTCAACAAAGACTCGTTCGAAGTCTCTCTCTCTCTAACCGACCAAAAAAAAAAAGTCTCTCTCTCTCCACTTTTCGTCTTCCCAACAAATCCACCGGTATATGGGTAAAATATTACTTCAAATCAACTCCCATTTAACTCACAACTTCACAAGGCTCTTACTTTCACAGCTAAACTAGTTCAATGTTGAATTTCGCAACATAAATTTCATATAATTTTTGAATTTGTACTCTAATTCCGAAAACTGCCCTGATTAGACAAACAAAGGGCTTAAACTGTTACCGGCACTGCGAATGGAAGTAAATCTAAGGGAGATCTATATGCAAAACCCACTCTCTTTTTCATTTTTCATTTTTCTTCTTTTTCCTTTCTTCTTATTTCTCTTCCGGTACATGCTCTCCTTTTTCCCTTGGTATCCCTCAAATTTTAGGTTCCATCTTAATTTTATCCCGAACTTCTTTTTTTTAATCTCAGAAAACCTTTAATTTTAGACTCAATGCTAAATCAACTCCTAATTTTTTCGTCTTAAAAAATTTCAAACTTTATATTTAATTTCAAATCCGCCCCGAACAAAGGCAAGAACATCGAGGACGAGGTCAAGGGATAGCAGTTCCCATCTTGACGAGGGAGCAATCTCGACATTCAAGACCGGAATTTATGGCCAAGGAAGACGAGGAAATCTGGGCAAAAGGAAAGCAGAGGATTCTCAGGCAAGTGGGGCGGGGATTTTTCTTCACGGCCAAGAAAGAGAAATACTTTTACCAAGAAAACAAAAAAAGAAAGAGAAATACGGAGAGCGGGTTATGGTCGGCAAAAGAGAGAAAACTTTAATAAAGAAAAACTGAGAAGCGGTCGGCAAAACGAAAGTGAAGAAGAAAAAGGAGAACAGGGGAGGCAGATTCTCGTGGAGGAGGTGAAATGAAAAAAATGAAAAAAGACAGAGGGAAAGAGAAAAAAATAAAATATATAAGTAGTTGATGCATCAGCGTATTTCTTGTCCGGATGCGTTGCAAACCACTGTCCATGTCCTATTGTATATCTAGAGAATCATCCCACCATCCCTGGTATTTACTAGCAAATTAAAGGTAAATGGCTGTAAAAATTTACGTGTCACTGAAAGTGTTTTGGGTCTGTTCTCTACTATAAATCATTTATTAGAGGTGTAATTTAATGCTATTTGCTGCTCTTTGATTTGTCCAAAAGATAACAAAAGGAAAAGTGCACCGAAAGTCTTAAAATACAATTTAAGAAGCACCGTAGGGTTTGTAAAGCCCATGCTTGCTTCCCTTAAGGAGTTGTGATATTAAGCCGCAGGGTTTTCCTCTTAACTTTCTTTCAGTTTTTACTCACGTAATCAATCAAGTGAATGAAGATATTGCAGGAGGATGTCCATATTGTGAATTTTAGGAATAAGAAATAGAACAACTCAGAGTTCCTACCCGAAGGCTTTATATATGATAGATTTTAGGATAAGTGATCATTGATAATGTAACATTTTAGCTGTGAAATGAAATTGATCGGTGAGATTTGATAATACTTAATAGGCTCAGAGGGGGTAAATTTCGAAATGGGATCAAGAGCTTGAATACATTCAACAGACGCACCTTTTTGATGGAATTTAAATTAAGAAAAGAAAAGGAAAGCTCAACGGTGCAGCCACCGTCCCGATGCTTTCTTTGTGTTTATCAATTACGAGCACTTGTCTACTGATAACATAACAGCATTAGTCTTTTATTTTTGGTTTTTTTTCCATTGCTTCTGCATCGAAATTTGCTCGCACGTTTTCTTCTTCCTAGGCAGGATCGAGGAACTTCCACCACATGAAGGCAACGACTATATAAATCCATGGTTGGTGGTCCCGGTCAATAAATTATTAATTTATATCTAGTTGGCAAGGTTGAATTATTAGTGCATGCTAACTGGTTGGATTAGATAAATCAAACTAATAAAGATATATATATATATAATAAAGGCATTTTGATTTATTATGAGTTTTCATGAAGAAATTAAAGCACAACCAGAGAAAAGAAATTCTTCTCATTGTGCGCAAGTACAAAATGTACATACAAAATATCGATAATTTTTTTATAATCCTCGGCACGTGATAATAGCATGATTTTTTAGAATAAATAATCATTATTGATACAACATTTCAGTAGTGAAATAAAATTTATCGATTTGATTTAACAATATTTATTAGGCTCAAAGTATAAGAACTAAATTTCTAATTGGGATCAAGAGTTTAAATATATTAATTAAAAAACTTTATGGATGGAAAATAAATTAAGAGAAGGAAAAGGAAAGTTCAACGGTGCAAGCAATTGACTCAATTCAACGAAGACACGTCCCAAGTCTCTCTCCACTTTTCATCTTCCCCAACAAATCCCCGGATTTAGGTGCATCGAAAATTTAGCTGATCCTTGGATTCTTGCGCATTGAGATTTCAGTCACGTGAAGGCAACGACTCTAAGCTCGCGGTTGAGAAAGCTTGACTTATTGGTGCGACTCTAAGCACGTGGTTCCATTATATAAATCAAACCACAAGAGATAAGAAGGCATTTCCTATTTCTTGAGAGGCATTCTGGCTTTTTTCTCCATCAGACTTGAAAGCTAAAATCAAGGGTAGAGTCGGAGCAGAGCCGAAATGCATCGTCTCATTAAGAAGATGAAAACTTGCTTGGGTAGAAATGCAGAAGATGCTGATAGTGGCGCCACTGGTTCGATGATTGCTCCAACAGAAACTAAATCTGTTGCATCAAATTCGTCGTCCGCGTCCACTGGAAGCTGTTACGAGGTGTTCTTGAGTTTCAGAGGTCCAGATACTCGAAAAAGCTTCACCGATCACCTCTATCATGGGCTCCTCGATGCTGGAATTTATGCTTTCAGAGACGATGACGAGCTCCGTGAAGGCGAGAACATTAGGCCAGAGCTTTTGGCAGCCATTAGAAACAGTAAAATCCTAATCCCCATTCTCTCCGTGACTTATGGTACAAGCAGTTGGTGCATGGATGAACTGGTTCAAATAATTGATTGCAAGAATAACGAGGGGCAGATAGTGTTGCCTATATTCTATAAAGTGAAACCAGCTGAAGTGGGACGTCAAATCGGGAGTTTTGGGGAAGCATTTCATGAGCGTGAGAGGCGTTTGCTTGCGAGGCATTTCAACCCAACGATTTTGGAGAAATGGAAGCAAGCACTTCTTGAAATCAGCAAGTTCAAAGGATACGAAGCCGATGGGTAAAATTTTCACCAAAACATTCTCTACTTTCTTATAATATGTGTGGGTGTTTACTGGTTGTTTTGATTCTCACTTGCTTCGTTTTCGTTTTTTTTTTCTTTATATATAAAAAACAGTAGGATCTTGTTGGTAGTAAGATCCCCAGTAAGATCCTAAGATGCATGAGTTCTATAGGTTATCCTTCTTCTTTTTTTCTCAGATTTTGACCAATCTAATTATATATTTTATTTTATGATTCCATTAGCTTGAATAATAAGATTTTTTGAATGAATTTTTCCTCTTATTTCCAAAGATTTTGTAACATTATGCCATTCTTTTTTTCATGTTTATAGTGTACGTTACATTAATCTTCACACAAACTTTTCTAGTTACATATTTATTTGAGATTAATAGTACAACTTATTGGTGATTTTGATTTAAAGCTCATTACATCATAGCGTACAAGCTCTGCTGTAATTCTTTATCTTCCCAAGTTACATATATTAAATCATTGATATCATTAATTAGTTGCTATTAAAATTATTTTACAAAATATATGTTTCATTGGTTATATAGGAATGATTATTTTTATTATATGTCTGTTTAAATAATTTTCAAAACATTTTTATCTTCAACTAGTAATTTCCATTTCATGCACCTGCATATATAGAAGCAAAGTTGTTTTTTGGGTAAAAATTATTCTTCTACTTCCCTATAAACTCAATACTAGATCGTTATCCCTAATGTCTTTCATAAACAACTAGTTTAAAATTTGGTTCAAATCCAAAATATCCACAACATTAAAGATTCCAAAGTGATACCCTCAAGTTTTTCCTAGCTTGATTAATTATGTTGAAGTAACAGTGGAATGGGGCACGCCATGTGAAGCAACCACTACTATTTCCCACTTTAGACTAGGCATATAGATAATATATGGAGGTATGACAACGACAATTTTTAAAGTTTTTCAACCTATCCCCAAATTTATTGTGTTCTTGATAGATAAACAATATAAAATTATTGTTACCACATATTTGAGCTCTTGTCATGTTTGACAGGTATGAAGCCGAGTTGGTGAAATCAGTTGTTCAAAAAGTGTTGACCGAACTGAAGAAAAGTTTTGAGTTGGTTATTTCTGAGAATTTGGTCGGAATTGATAGTCATGTTAATAAGGTTATAGAATTTATGGATAATAAATCTCATGCCACCCTATTTGTTGGTATCCATGGAATGGGGGGCATTGGTAAGACTACGCTTGCTAAAGCCATCTACAATAAACTCCTCGATCAATTTGAGCATCATAGCTTCATTGATGATATAAGGGAATCGTGTAGGCGTGGTGTACCTTATTTACAGAATTGGTTAATCTCTGATATATTAAAGCAAAAAATTGAATTTTTTACTAAGGATGAAGGGATTCAGCTCATCTCCTCCAGGTTTAAGCATAAAAAGGTCCTCGTTCTTCTTGATGATGTGGATGATGTCGATCAGGTGAAGTGTTTGGCTGGTAATCATGATTGGTTTTCTTTGGGAAGTAGGATCATTATTACTAGCAGAAACAAGGATGTTCTTGAAGAAGCTAGGGTAGACTACAACTATGAACATGAGGTACTGGATGGCAATCAATCTTTGATTCTGTTTAGCAAACATGCATTTCGAAAGGACTCTCCTCCAAAGGAATTTGAGGACCTCACTCGTGAAGTCGTATCCATCACCAAAGGGCTTCCCTTATCACTTGAGGTTTTAGGTTCATTATTGTGTGGAAAAAAGCTACCGTTTTGGAGAGGTAAAGTAGGCAAGTTAAAAGAAGTGCCTCCTCCGAAAGTGCAAGAGAAGCTAAGGATAAGTATTGAAGCATTAGACTATGAGCAAAAACAAATATTTCTGGATATTGCTTGTTTTTTCATCGGCACTGACAAGAATATCGCATCCTACATGTGGGACGCTTGTGGCTTTTTCCCAGAGGAAGGAATTGAAGTATTGATATTCAGGTCATTGATAAAAGTTGGAGACGATCATATGCTCAGAATGCATGACCAGTTGAGAGATCTTGGTAGGCAGATAGTTCGTGAGGAAAATCAAGAGGAGCCTTCGTGCCGTAGCAGGTTGTGGGACTATAAGGAAGCCCAAAAAGTGCTAGAGAGAAATAAGGTAACAGTTTCATTTCTTTTTCTCATTTAGTCCATGTTCTACAGTTTAAGAGTATTGTTAGTCACTACTTAGTGCTTGCTTTAGTGGACTGAGAACCTTCACCATTGCCCTCGAATGTTTCATTGACGTGATTAGAAAGTAGGGAGGCTGCTCTCTCATCGAAAGAATTTCCTTTTATGGTTTTTTTTTTTTTTTTTATGGTTTTTCTGTCATATGTTAACATTCCCTATCATATGAAATTAAGTGTCCCTTGCAATATACACACACATATATACACGTATTAAATCTCTTGTTTGATTTAGTAATTAGTGAAATCTTGTATTTCGCGTATTACTTTTCCACTTGATAAATGGCCCTCTTCGCTGAGAATCTTTGTTTTCCTTTTAAGATGACTTTCTCAATTTTTACTTTCTTGTATTACGTTAAATCAATACTTTTAAAAAAACCACTTAATAAAGAGATTTTTTTTTTTTCGGCCCGGCTACTTAACAAGTACTCCCAACATACCTTTAGACAAAATCTAATCATCCTTTCTTTGTCATTGGCATTTAATGGACACGCTGAAATAGAGGGCGAAATGGGTTGGCCGCCACAACTAACATAAAAACCAAAAGTAAATATCTTACGCTCCCGTCAAAAGATCAAATAATACTCAAATTCCAGAAAACTATGAAAAACACCATGTATAATTCGTCGTGTCAACAAGTTTCAGGGATAAACCACACAAAAAATTGGCCGAAGCGCATGCTCTTGAGAAAAAACAAAAGATAAAGAATAACAGTTACTCGAAACAACTCTTTTTGAGTTATTTCAATTATCCAAATCTATGGCCAGAAATTAAATTCTTTCATCAAAAACAGTTAGCGCGGAATCTCGTGGCCTCTTCATTTTCCCCCTTCGCTTCTGACATTTGGAGTAGTCGGAACAATTATTTCCATTTTGAAGCGTCATGAATGCGTAGAAATATAAAAAAGAAAAAATAAAAGGAGTTTTATTTCTGACTTTTTAAACTATATATATATTTTTTTTGCTGGAAGTCTCCTTAATAACACCGAATCTGTGGTAAGTCTTGCTCGCCGGCTCGCTGCTTCTGAGGTTTTTCTCCCTTTTATATATCCTTTCACCCATGCATTGCTTAATAGAAAAAGTCTCCTTAATAGAAATATAAAATTGACCAAGTAAAATTTTGATTTTGTACTTTGCAATTTGATTATATTCGGTGCTTTGCATGCATGTCTTAACTAGTATGATAATGAAACTACAGTTCCAAAAAGAAGAAGATTACAAGTTGTAAAGTTTTTACTCTATATGAGCCATTACATCATAATTCTTCCTAAAATCCTGATGCGTATGGCCAAATTTTGAAATGGAAGTCGACATCCTTCACTTTGTGAGCCTTTATAATTGTAGTCTATTAGCATAAAAAGAAAATCATGTCTTCACACTGCCGGTCTCTTGAACACATTAATACACATCCATAGCATTATGAACAAATGATATTCGATGACTTTAGTTGGATATAGTACTAATGAACATTGATTCTTGCTTATAGGGAACGGACAAGATTAAGGCGATTAATTTGAGTGAAGGCAACTCAAAAGGCCCCGGCCATTTCGCCGAGCGAGATGACGACACTTACACAGCAGAACAATTCAAAAAAATGCCAAATCTAAGATTCCTTTGTATGGAAAAAGCACATCTCAGTGGAGATTTTGAGGACTCAATGAAGAAGTTAAAATGGCTTCGATGGCAAAATTGTCCCATGAGTTTTGAAGTAAACAATTTTGATGTAAATGAATTAGCTGTACTCGAATTGCAACGAAGTGAGATAAATGAGGAATGGGAAGGATGGAGTATTTTCACGGTAAGAATTAAAGTCTTTTTTTTCCTCTCCTTTTATGCTTTCTTTTGAATCATAAGGACTCTACACTCACCCATCGACATTCATTCTTGTTTTTTTTTTTTTTTTTTTTTTTTTACTAGATGGCAGAGAAGCTTAAATATCTAGACCTTTCATGGTGTGGTTTCTCGGAAAATCCTGACTTCCCCCCAGAGCTTGAGAACTTCGTCAGTCATTTTACTTCCCAAGAAGACCCGGAGAACCTCTTTCGCTTGGATCGCTTGCCGCAGGGCATGGCCGATGCGCTTCTTCTCACGTTAGGCATCGACGTAAGCAAACGCTCCGTTCCTCGTTTCTGCCTCAGGGAGCTTCCAGCAGAAATAGGTAACTTAAAAGCACTGCAGCAACTCCATCTACGACATACTTCATCCCTTTCTGCATTACCAAATAGCATAGGGTCTTTGGAGAATCTAGAGATTCTAGATATTTCTCACAGTGGTATAGAAGAATTACCCAATGGTATTGGGAGTCTGAGAAAGCTCCGAGAGTTAATTGCTTGGGATTGCAGAAAGCTGAAAGGGATAATGGTAGAAAGCATGGCTAATCTTTCTTCCCTACGACGCCTTGAATTTAGAGAATGCCTGGATCTCCAATCGGTGCCGGACCTTCCTTCCGGCTTAACATTTTTGGGCGTCACCTGTCGAAGTCACCAATTGCCTTCGCTTTCCCACCTACCCCATCTCAAGGAACTACGAGTTGAGCGTTGCGGATTTATCCAGTGCATCCAGGAGCTTCCATCAACGCAATTAAAGAGTTCAGAATGCTCCCAACCGACGGACATTGAAGAAATGGAATCACCACAATCCCTAAACACGCCCTTCAAGTTCGAATACTTGCAAGTCTCTTTTTGTAGATCTATCGAAATGCTGGACGTTTCACAGTTTGTCCATCTAAGGACATTATGGATCGACCCTTGCAAGAATCTACTTGAAATTCGAGGTCTTGACAAATTGATATATTTGGAAAGCTTGACTATTGAATCCTGCCATTCAATCAAACAGCTGGACCTTCCAAAACTCGAGGGTCTGAAGAAATTGACTATTCATGATTGCCGCGAATTAGCCAAAATTCAAGGCCTTGATAGGTTGGAGTATTTGGAATGGCTAGATATCAAAGGGTGCACTTCAATGGAAAGGTTAGACCTTCCAAAATCCAAGAGGCTGAAGAAATTAGAGGCTATAAACTGCAAAAACTTAGCCGAAATTCAAGGGCTCGATAGTTTGGTGCATTTGGAAAGTCTAAATATCTATTTGTGCACTTTAATTGAATGGCTAGACCTTCCAAAATCCAGGATGCTGAAGAGATTAGAGGCTCCTTGTTGTGAAAACTTAGCCAAAATTCAAGGGCTCGATAGTTTGGAGTATTTGGAAAGTCTAAATATCTCTCAGTGCACTTCAATTGAAAGGCTAGATCTTCCAAATCCCGGGATGCTGAAGAAATTAAAGGCTTGGTGTTGCAAAAACTTAGCCGAAATTCAAGGGCTCGATAGTTTGGGGTCTTTGGAAAGTCTAGATATCTCTCGGTGCACTTCAATTGAAAGGCTAGATCTTCCAAAATCCGAGAGGTTGAAGGAATTACAAGCTGGAGGATGCATAAACTTAGCCGAAATTCAAGGGCTCAATGAGTCTAATTATTTGGAAAGTCTAGATATCTCTCGGTGCACTTCAATTGGAAGGCTAGACCTTCCAAAATCTGGGATGCTGAAGAGATTAGAGGCTTGGTGTTGTGAAAACTTAGCCGAAATTCAAGGGCTCGATAGTTTGGAGTATTTAGAAAGTCTAGATATCTCCCGGTGCAATTCAATTGAAAGGCTTCTCCTTCGAAAATCCAAGAGTCTGAAGATATTAAGAGCTAGAGAATGTGAAAACTTGGTCGAAATTCGAGCCATTGATAGGTTGGAGTTTTTGGAAGAACTAAATATCATTGGATGCAAGTCACTCAAAACAATTCCAAAATTATTTACAACGCAGATTTATCGACATTATCAGATTACAGATGGCAGATTGAGCGAACCAAATCCATACTATATGTACGACTCGGATGAGGGATCGGGATGAAGGATCCGACGACTTGGATGAGGGATCCACATTTTCTAATGAAGGTACATAAAGTAGGTAATCGACCTATGCTCTTTTGAGATCTAATGTCCAATTTCAATTTAAATTTCCCGCTTGCAATATCTTTCAAGATTTATGATCTTGTCATTATTATTTCCTGGTTGATAGTGTCACCATTGTTTTCTTACTTGAATTCAATGAATCCGGGGGGAGATGTTCATGGAAGTTAATGTGTGCTTTGGCAAAATGGTTCTGCTTATCATGTCAGTAGCGGAAATAGATTATATGGCTTTCAAAGCGCATCATTTGACATAAGTTTTCAAGTATGATCCTTCATCCTATGCAGAAAAATAGAGATTCTCGACATCTGATTGATTTTGGAAAGCTGGAAGTGCTGAAAAACTGATGTGTACATGTTTTTGATAGCATGCCAAAAGTCATTCTATAGGTCGAAGAAAATGCTAAATGAAGGACCATATATGGCAATCCTTCTAATGTGAGGTTTTAGTTTGCTCTATGCTCAGCATGCAGTTCATGACTGCATATTTCTAAGTACACTTAAGAGTGAATTTACAATGCAAAAGAAGCATGTTGATATGGCATCCCTCAGTATGCATATGCTTCTCACTTGGGATAAAATTTGTCCAACCATTGTGTTCCACCCGTTTTATCTCGCAGAACTGTCTTCATTAGGGGATTAAGATAATCATATTAATTTAGAAGTGCTAAATCCAAACATGACCGAGACAGCATATAGAAGCAGTCATCCATGACACGCTCATTTTCATCAAATTAATAGTTTCTTTCTATTATTTAAAGTGACATATGTCCAGTTCAGTCATATTAGGAAGGTAATAGTTTGGGTGATTCCTAAATGACAGAATTTGTATGTGCCTCAATTATGCTTGTCTGTGGAAAAGTTCATAGATTACCGGTTATGTCATTAAGCTAGCTGTTTGGTCATGGGTACAATTGCTTAGAACTTGGCTGATGCTGCTGCAAAAGGTCTCTTTAAGACGTCTACTGATTTACTAATCATTATCCACTTCATGGATTATGTTTTGCTCTTGAAGAACTTATTTTTACATATGAATGTTATCTTACCAATCTAGCCATTTATTGAACTGTGGATATGCATTGTGCTCCTTTTTATATGCTACTGCTTGCAGCAGTTATATGTACTGTGGTATACTTATTTCTAACTTGGTATAAATATTAAGCAGAATGGAAAACTGTTAAGAAGCTTGAAGTCCCATGCAGCAGCTGTGGTGTGTCTCAATTGGGAGGAGGATGCCCAAGTGAATAGAGTATGCATCTTTCAACTTAAGAAAGTTCATCTTACTTCTTGATCTTGAATCTTAACGGACAATATTTTATTGTTCATACCTTTCATGTTCTATCTAATACTTTGTTTGCAGTTAAGTAGTTATTTTATTCTGGTTTACTAAAATATTTCTTTTTTAAAACTTAGAATCTTATTTAACAGCTACAATATGTATTTATGGAAGGTTTTTTGAATACTTATGTTTGGTGTCAGCTGTGAGTTGTTGATTTGCTAATTGTTGACTCTTTAACTTTAACCTCTTGTTATATTTATCTTCTTGTTCTTGTTTTTTTCCCCATTGGAATGATATTTATCCATTTTTTAATAGGACACTTCTGGCAACTCTTTGGCATTTGAAGATCGCACTACTCGTTTCTTCCCTCCAGCTCCAAGAGTTCCTCGCATGCCTGGACTAGTATCTGGAGAAACTGGTTTAACTGACGATGGTCAAGATTCATTTGTAGAGCTCTCAAATTCTTCAAAGCAATGTTTCAATATCCTTTGCAGCGGAGATAAAGATGGGGTTTTGTGCTTCAGTATATTTGGTGTCTTTCCAATCGGAAATGTTGTAAGCCTCCTGTCTGTTCAGATCAAATAATAGCAGTATAGTCTATCGGATTCAGTCGATGACTACTTCCCTTTCTTGCTTTCATAGAGCAGTCTTTCTTAATAAATGGATCTGATGGCAGAAATCAGTATTGCCTGAAAGTAATGGGCTGGTTAATTAAACAACTATTCTAGGTGAAGTTATTCTTGTAAAAGTTCTAGATTTCACTTCCATTGGTCACTTCAGAGATGACACCTCTGACTTTGATACGACACAATTATCCAAAGCTTTTGTTGTTTGCCCTGAGTGCTCCTTCTGTCTATACTGCAGTTGAAGCACCTAAAGGAGAATTTGGTGTCTGTCTGGGTTAGCCTGCTGTGCAGACTTTCTGCTGTTGTTTTAGACTCTTGAGTTTCTGCCCTTTTTTAGGGAGATTGAGAGAGCCTATACAACCGTCGGTTGGCGAAAGTGTTCTATGAGTGTGTATGCTTGTGTGTAGATAGTTCTCTCTGTGGGTGTGCAGCTATTAGAAGATTTAGAATTTTGGGTACTCTGAACTTTCCTGCATGTTTGGGTTTAGTACTGTTTCAACGTGAAAACATGATGAACTTCTCAACAGACATTTGATTAGTCTAGAAATGCATGCTGAAGAATTGTCCAAATCAGTATCATTTAGGTTCCTATCAGTTATCTCTTTAGTTACATGGAGTCGGTCCTTATAGTTACAATTCCTTGTTGGGACTTTCCCAAATGTATAGGGTCCACTGCCTATCACCAGATCCATAAGTGTGGAGTATGGTTTCCTAGTGGGAGGTTTTTCAGATCTATATACAAGTTTGTGAATTGTCAATGACGATTTGATCACAATTTCTTGACTCGGTTGACTACCTAAAGTCAAGTCCAAAATCATTTACCTAGAACAGGTAATTTTCACTTTAAGATGAGATATTTTAGATGGAAAATTAAATTTTTTTTTATAGGAAATCACTTGTTATGAAAATTGATGTAGCTCATTTAGCTCAATGTTGAGCTTCTGGGTTGTCTATATATATAGATTTGAAAAGATGCCAGTGGCAGGAATACTAAGTTTTGTTGGAACCACAATTTAGAACTGCTAATTTAAAGCCTTCCAAGTTGCAATGTGATGTAGATATTCTGTAGTCTGGTGTTGAGGTAAGTGCATTTAACAGCCTTCAGAAAAGTTGAATCAGTGCCTATACTGCACTTGTGCTGTTGCCCATGAAGTTTACATTTTTTGCTTAAGTTGTTGCTTCTCTCTGTTTTCTAGTTCCATCATTGACCTGACCTAAAAATGAATGTTATGGTGCTTGGTTGATCTTTAAGTTGACCTTGTAGAAATAGCACAGTTCCACTCTCCACTAGTCATTTTAGTTTGGAAGCTTTTTTAACTCTCTGTTTCGACTTTATTTGTATAGTTGCTTTGTTATATTGAGTTTGCTATTTTTAGTTTGATAATCAGTCACTTATTGCTTCTTGCTGTGTGATTGCCGTAATGCATGGGAATGTGCACCAGAATATACATGAATGTGATATTCCTACGACGACCAAGGACAGAGACACCGTTTGCCGACTTCTGAATGCGGCTGTGACTCTGAGGAAGGTACACTAACATAGTTGCCTCTCAAGAGCCTTCATGTTTCTTCAACTAATGGGTTAATGATAGGAGGTCTTTTTGCTCTGCTGGGACTAATTTTATTTTCCTTCCTAATTAGTCTTCCAATATATTTCAACTTCACCAGATGTTAGATTGTCTTTTCTCTGGTTTTTCCCATGCATTAGGAAAAGAAAATACAAAATAAACCTTGAAAGACACTTTTTGAACAATTGGTGATCAAGCTAAACTTAAAGTTAAACAAAGGAACCTAGACTAAATGAAACAAAAAATTACTGTGAATTGTGCATAGTTTCTTGCTCAAAATGCTTTGGTAACCAGCAAAGAATTTCATTCACTTTGTGATATTTAAGTTATAGTGATCAGATACATTGTCTTCTCATGAACACCTTATTGGAATTTGATAGAGAAACTATCGAGTAAAAGCTCAGTGGTAACTAAACATGTTTCTATAAAAATGTCAAACAGCTTGGATAATATTTTATAGACGTAAGATGCTGACTTTTTGCTAAACTTCAAATGTACCTACTGTAAGTTTATTCCTGTCATTGGATTATTCCAGATATCATGTCAGATGTTTCACCAGAGCAAGCTAACTGCCATGTAATTGTTATCATTAGGTGGTTTTATCCAAGGATCTTTGTCATTTGATGGTTGCATGCTCAGGAGAACTTGTTGAAGACATTGTTGAATCAAGAGGGTGTCAAACAGTTGGAGATAGTATGCATGGCTTTCATTGCTTAGTGCTTGATACTTCAATATTCCAAAAGAGGTAAAATTGCACTTGCATTTAGTGTTATTCAAATTTTAGGTGAAACTGTTTTTTTTTTTTTTTTTTTTAAGTTTGTGCAGTAGTAATTGGACTCCGCATTACAATTATATTAAAATTGTTCATGTGCACCGATATATGTTTCAGAGGTATAAATTTTGTTTGGTTTTATGGAAAGTAAAACTCATTAATTCAGGATATTATCATCAACCTTAAAATGAAACTGATGGTTAACATGGAGCAATTTTGAGGCATTTTTCTTGGAATTTACTCTACACTTTGCATGATAAAAGAACTTTCCTTCTGATAATTTTAAATGCCCAAGTTGACTTTCAAGAGTCACTGTAAGCTGAACTACATGATGCCTCATACTTCGTAGCCTGAATGATTTTATTCATGCTTGTTAAGGTTGTCACCCGACCTTCAAGTATCATACCATCTTTCCATAGAAACATCTAGAAATCAATGTAGTTCAGATGTTGAAAGTGATGGGACAAAATTGCAGGAGTTACTTTTGCAAAATTTTGAACATTGTTGCATGATTCAGAGAACATTTTTGTTCTCTACAATTAGAGGCCTGCCAAGTTTTTGATAACATTTTTGTTTTCGTTTTTGTGGAAACTGGTTTCAATGTTTTATCACAGAAAACTTGTTTGGGTGAAAATGATGTACGTTCTAAGGATGACAATTGTGAGAATTTGCTTGTGTTCCATCACAATAAGAAAAGAGGCTTAGTTATTCTCCACGTTTGCACATAGAATGTGAACGCTGAAAAGTTGTCTTCAGTTTCTAATTTTGATTTTAATAATAGTTTTCCTTTCCACTGTTTTTGAAGTGTTACCAAACACATTTTCTGGACCGTTTGCATTCTCAAATAAAATGAGAACAGATATCTGAGAATATTTATCTGCTGAATGCCTCCTTAGATTCTCAATCTCTTCCTGTCTGCAGTAAAAATGAACTTCATCAAGTTGCTCAACAGGCTTCTAACATTGAAGATTTACTTCATGTCGTCCGTACATCATTATCAGTCCTGCACAAGCAGTGGGCTGATGCCATGAACATATTTCATGAGAAGTTTGATTTGTTAACAAGCCTTATTAATGATCATGGTTAGTGGTCCTGTTAATACAAAGCGGTAGATGGCTTTTCATTGTTCTTCATTTATCTGTTCTTGTTTGCTTATCTAGGTCTTGACTCTTCTCCTCAGGAGGAATTTTTGAGTCTTCTAGGTGGTGCTAGGACCAGTCCTGCAGTCCATCAGTTTCTTGTTAATTCTCTGGGTGAAGTGGTGCGGCTGGTTTTTTTAAGTTCTGGTGTCGCTATAGGACTTCTGTTCTTTTTGGTTGGTATTTATAATCTTAGTCTGCTAGTTTGTTCAATGGTAGGGTATGAAACGTGTATCAAAAGTTGTCTGTGGTGCTGGAAAAGAACTCCAGCTGGTTGTCCTCAATCATCTGCAGGTGCACGTTATTACCTTTGCATTTGGCCTTTCTCTCTGATAAATTATTGAGTTTTAAGCATCGCACAGAACAGTCTTGGATGGTGATCAGATAGATGTAGGAATTTGTTATAGTAAGTTATGCTTCACACATTTTGAGACACACCATATCTTTCAAAGCATCCTGATGTTGAATTCTTATATGAACCTATCATATGCAATGATATGGATTACTAACATTGAGTGGCTGGAAAGGGTGAGGTAAAATCTGATTTAATTCTGATTTAACAAGTTGGCAATCTCTACTGTAAGCGTATAATAGAAATTATAGGTCATAATCATTGGTTTGAATATGAACTTGATCTAAGTTTGGGCTTTCAGAATACTGTGAATGGAGGTATGGGTATGGAAATTTTTATGCATTTACGTTATAATTAACAGGTATAGAGATATGTTCTCTGTTTCAAAAGGAAAAACTTTATTGCCTGCTTCGATCTTTGCAGGAGTCAATCTTTGTATCAATAAATCATATTGAACTCTGTTTACTTACTAATAGCACTATTTGAGCCTAGGAGAAGTTAAGACTTATTTATACTACCAATTCCACTCCTTGGACTTGATGTAGTAAGTGAAACTCTGCTTTCTTAATTTTATTATTACTGTCAACAGGCTAAAATTGAGAATGAAAACTCAGTTATCAGAAGAAAATGAGCAGATAAAATAACTGGCGGGTGCTCAGATGATAGTGAATTGAGCCAACATTGAGCTCATCTGTGATGCTTAACCTTGGTTATGAGAGCCTCTGTCCACAACAATTTGTTCATGTACTTAGATGTGAGAATTCATTAGTTTATATTTTTTACCAACTTTTCCAATTAGGTTGCTATTTTTTTTTTTTTTTTTTGACTAAGCACCATCTTTTGGCAGAGTAATGCTAAAGATGTTATGTCCTAGTAAATGAGAATGGTTTACTTACTCACATGCAAAATAGATTTGTATTAGATGTCTGTAATACGCTTGCCTAAATGCTTGGATTTTACCACTTCAAACGAGTTTTGTATGCGGGTCTTTATATTAGATGTCTGTAATACACTTGCCTAAATGTTTTGGGAATGTGTTAGTATCTCTTTGGATCCAGAGTTTCTCTTGAACTTTTTAGATCTTGACTTTAGGTTGTAGAGGCACCCTTTTGTCACGATAATCTTACTCATAAAAGGAACTGCAACTATGACTTAATGGAGCGTTTTTGTGCTCAATAAAAACATGCTACATGGATGATGGTTATGCTGATTAGCACAAAATCATATGTGAGATGTTAGTGTTTGTACTTGAAACTACATGATTACATACAATGTTGTGATATAGGATAGTTGGAATAACTTAAAAATCCTCAGGAAAGTTAAGTTTCTTTCAATAGATCAAAAGTTCAACTATAGGACACCAAGGGGTTGCAAACCCATATAAGAAAAGTGCCCAAAATTAAAGCCTTGTGCAGAACAGCTCTCAAAACCAAAAGTGAGCTCAAATACAAGATAAATCATCAACCATATTAATCAAGTCATTTAGATTCATATGCAGTCTCCACTATACCAAAAGTGTACGACTTTAAGCCAAATTTCAACAAACGGAAGATCTCTCTCCATCAAAAGCTCTCTTGTTTAGCTCCTTCCGAATGAGCCTAAAAACGGATAGAGGAATTGAGTTAATCCTTCTTTTCTTGTGGTACTATAAACAAACGTGCTGCCAAGCCCAGAGTTCTTGCTCCATAAAAGCTCCAATAACCCAAAGATAATTTGGTGCAAGCATAGGAAACTGTCCAAACCATTCTTGTCTATGAACAGTGAAGGAGGAGATGTTGCACGGATTCTGCCTCCTCCTTGCGGAGGAAACACCTATTAACCAGTACTTGCCTCTTTGTTGCAGGTTATCTAAAGTGAGGATTTATTCCCAAGTTGCTTTCCAGGCAAATAGATAAACTTTAATAAGTACCCTCACTTTCCAAACTCTAATTAGATCCCTCACTTTCCAAGTCACTTTTTGAGGAAAATCCGTTCTACCACCAACTTTCTCCCTATTGAGAAGCTTGTAGTGAGACTTTACTGGAAAGATTCCATCTTTTTCATCGTTCCACACAAAAGCATCCTCAGAGGCAACGGAATTCTTGGAATAATATAATACATAAAAAGAGATGGCAAAAACTCCCAATCTTGGGCTTGTCTCACAAACTCAATATCCCAAATGATCATTTCCTTGCCTAGACATGCCATCCAGCTTTTTAGTTGTTGGAATGCCTATTTAGGAGGATCAATTTCTAAGAAGTCTTGTAGCGCCACACCCTTATTGCTTGTGGTGCCTTTGGAAGGAAAGCAACAAAAAAGGAGGGTTTGAAATCTTGGATAGTTTTGGTGGTGTACCTTTTAAATGGCTTTGGGCATCATGTTCTGATTTCATATGGTCTTCTGATGTTTTATTTTTGTTTGTTTTTCTTTTGTTTTATCCTTGTAAACTGATGCGTTAAAAAATTTTCTTTAATTAAAATCCTTTATCATCTATAAGAAAATATATATCCAATATCTTCTCTGCCAGATCTCTCTCCATACATATGGGCAATTTTGTGTGTGTTGTAAACATGTGCATTGCCCAAGCACATGCATGCGATCATGTGCTTGCACAGGTGTCTGCACTTGCACATGCACACTGTAGGGCTGTTGCTAATTAGATCGGTTCCTTCTCCTGGGTTCAGGACTCTCTTGTACAATGCACATTCTTGTTGATTATTACTATGGTGAGAAATCATGTTTCCTGTTAGTTTCTTTAAGGTTATAGACTCTCTTCTTTTTACTTTTTTGATATGTAATTCTATTGAAGAGCATCATGGGGTTCCTCTTATATACAAATTACCACCCATAAGCTCGTATTTATCTAAGATAATTCAAAAAAGGACTTACTGTCTAAAGAACTGCCACCACAATGCCAAAAAAATATGGTGGTTATCCAAATATCTATCCTTTACAGCTCCTATACAATTTTCCTCTTTTGTAGGAACCTGCCTATTTTTTTCTTCTGAAAGTTTATGGACTTTCTTTAACTCCATGGTCTGTATCAATGCTTTGGGGCTCCTTTCTCCTGTTGTTTACTCAAAATGTGCATTCACGACAGAGTAGAATTTTGTGGAACAATTGCCAAGTCATCTAAAAGATTATCTATCAAATAAAGATGTGGTACTTAATTACTATAATGCTCCCCCTCTCACGTAGGCTAAGACTTGGCCTTAGATTGAAGGATAGAAATTTGATAATTGGGGGGGGGGTAAATAGGTAGCAAGGTGAGTTTTAAGCCTGAAACCTCCTCCTCTAATTCCACATAAGATTTTGTGGGACCAAATCTAACTAATCAAAAAGCGTAAGCTATGGGATAGAGATGTAGTTTGATATTTGAATGTTTTAAAGAAGGGACCCTTTTCCAAGCTAACAGCACAAGGGCTGGGGCTTTGTCTCCTTAAAAACATCAAGAATTCCTGTCAGCTTTGTGTTTATAGTCCACAACTATCACATAAATAAGATCTCTCTCTCTCTCTCTCTCTCTCTCTCTCACACACACAGCCATTTTGGGCAGGACTTGATCATTTCACACGAACATTCCAAACTTCCAGCCTGCTTGCATGAATTGGATGGTAGACTAGGCTCCATTTTCCAGGATTTGATCATTTCACACAAACATTCCAAACTTCCAGCCTGCTTGCATGAATTGCATGGCAGACTAGGCTCCATTTTCTTAATGATTTTTCCAAGATAACTTTTATTTGTCAGAGAATCTAGCGTATTCTGTGTAATTCAAACACAGTTTGCAGTTGAAAGATAAGGATGGCTCGTAATGGCCATTTGCTGTGTGAAACATTTTCATTCAAAAAATTTAAACATCGATGGTTCCTATTGCTGTTTAGCATTTAACTTATATGTTCGATGTTATCTTTATCCCTCATGAGTGTGTCAGTTTCCTTGATTAGAGTGGATATTCGACTTGTGGGGTTAACTAATTGTCTTATTGTTATTTACATTGTTAATTTACCTAGCAGCCTGCTGTAGAAATTATTGGCTTCAGAATGGGTGAGCTCAGGGGTCTTTCGAGATGGCGCTCTCGTTACCTGGGTATTGGTTTGGATGAGACACTTGTGGACAATGCAGTAGAAAAGGCTGGAATGCTGCTTGTACAGGTTGAGCGATTCATAAGGGTGCTTTCCTCTGTTGTGCAGCAGGTAGCCTGTTACAATCTTTGTTATGATTTCTCTACATTTCTTGATACCTCCTGTTTGCTACTATTTTCTAAAATCCTGCCCGTCTCTCATCGTGCATGTCTTTAGTCACACTATATTCCTAAATTTTAAACATGGAGTTGAACTACTTGTGGATAGAAGACACAAGATCTTGTGTGCTCAGAATGACATATCATTCTAAGTCGAATAGCATTATATATTTGAAATATGAGCTTTTTTGTTGGGATTTTGAAGAAGATACTGTTGACCAGGCATTTGCACATGACTTGAACCTGTTTAACAAAGTTCCATTTTGCACCTTTTAAGACCATGATGAAATGCTGACAATATCACATTGTTGTTTGCTGATATCATCATGTATTTGAAGGGCCAAAGAGAAATTGCATGACTTTTTTTAATCTTTGCTTCTTGCACCTGGACAACTTAGGGTTTGTTGATGCCTTTTCAATTTCGCACATACTACCCTGAAGACATGCATTCTTTCTTGTTTCAAAATGAAAATATTGCCAGTGTGACCACTGAAATCTAGAGAAGCTCAGAATATTGGTAGGATCCTAGATTCTTGAGCCAGTTGTGTAAGCATTTTGTATTGGTTGATAATGTGCATGTTGCTGATACTTTTGGTTTTGGTTTTGGTTTTGGTTTTGTTTCTCTTTCAGTTTGCAAATTTCTTCAGCTGGCTTCTGAAATGTATAAAGCAACTTATGTCAGAGCCAAGTGATCAACTTTTAACATACAATAGGTTTGTCTAACTTTTGTCCATCAGGTTCAGTCCTTATGGTGAATCCCTATTTACTCTTATGAATTTCGACAGTGAACTTGTTGTCGTGTTCTTGAAGTTTCTGTATGATCAAGATCCTGTTATGCAGCTTCTGGATTTATCCGAGGCTGATGAAGAAATTATTGATTTGTAAGTGATTTCCTCTAACTTGTCCAGTTCCTAATTTACAATACGGCACCCAGAGGCCCTGAATCTTTAGTTAGTACTTGTTCATACCTGATAGAGTCACCAAGTGGACCGTTTGGCATTGCCATGTATGGAAAGCTTATACTCCTTGAAAGTTAATTTTTTTCCTGTCATTTCAGTCAACATTAACTTTACTTGGGCTGAGATGTGACATGTCATTATTGTTGACAGAATGGCTACCCATTGAATTAATAAATTTCTTCTCTTGTGAATTATCTGAAGTTTTGCTCCTACTTGGTGTTCTTAATGAATTTCATTCATCTAATAAGAAAATGTTATTGCCTAGCCCTAGTTATGGAATCATATGTATCATTCAGACATGATGACTGGATTCATAATTTGACATAACCTTCTAATGCCAAGGGTGGGCTAACCTTCTAATTCCAAGGGAGGGCCATCTCTTCATTCTTTGTAGCTGAAATTTGGTGAGGCAATGGCTTGAATACTGTGAAGTGTCGACAGCTTAGTATATTCTTCATGTACTCTAGCAGCAAATTTTTGTAGCCCTTCACTAGGTTGTGCTATCCATTTTTGAGCCAGAGGATTCGAATTCCATGGTGTAATGGACCTTGGTCACGCTTTAAATGTCAGAGTGGTATCCTGTCAAGCCTAGTATTTTTTTCATGCACTCAGTGGCTCACTCCTGCTTTATTGCGATGTGACCAAATTAGTTGCTAAACTCAGGATATGAAATTGTAAATGACTCCTGTTTGAGGGTTGGCTCTTCATTTTAAGTCATCTTGCTACTGTCTTCATAATTACTTTTAAGAGCACAACAAGATGAGGTTGACTCAAGTTAGGGTGCTTTGCTGGGCTTCAACTGTGGTTATTTTTGGTCCAGTACTGTGTTGTTAACCTCAGAGTAACGGGGATTGAAATTGACGGGTTGATTGTTGTTTCTCATTGGACTGGAAAGTCTTTTGAAAATCAAATGTAATTTCATGCGCTTTTCTGCGTTGATGTATGTTGTCAGGTCAGTAAGATGTTTTACACACATTATTGTTTCAGAGAAACAATGGAGAGAGTCAAAGAATTAGTACAATTTGGAGGATTTGGGGACAGCAAATGTTTGCGAAGGACACTTGCAAAGGAGTTTCAACTGATGGAACACAGGTATCGACAAAAGAATTGGAAATTTGAAATTTAATAGAATCTTGTTCGTGCATGGAAGTTCTTTTTTGAATGTGTATTGTTGCTCTTTCATTGTCAATTCTTTGTATTTATGCTATATCTAGATTTTCCATTCCCAAGTGTTTTATGCATGCTACCTCAGTGGAAAATATATGAACTCTGGGATAAATCATTGCTGTCATCTGTCATTTGAAGTGATTGATTTTTTCCCTCCTCCAAGTCTGGTCCTCATTGCTGTAATTGTACCAAATGTGAAATCCTTGATCTCTTTGTATGCATAACAGAAGTTTGGGTATGATGGTCCAGGTCCAAAATGGTTTTAGTAAACATTGCAATCCTTCAATTAAAACCTTGTGCTTTGGTTTCACCCAACTCATCATTTAGTTGAGCCAAAATATTCATTTCTCATTTGGCTAATTCAGGTATCTTGACAATTCCTGTTACAATAAAACCCATATTTTATATTTCCTTCTCTGAGTGGCCAGAGCCTTGAGACTATACCAAGAGAAGGAAGAAAAGGAAAGGAAACCTTTGGGGGTGGGGGGTTGTCTTCTGGAGGCTGTACTCAACAATAGTTTTTGACTTACCCTCTACCTAATAATCTAGTGTTTCTTATTCGATCTCATGTTGATTACTTGACAATGTACATGGAGACTTAAGCTGGGTGATCTTTTGGATTGGGCTTTCTGATTAGCATATAATTATTGTGTGTGATAATGCCATATCTCATGTTTACTGATTAGGAATAATTTTGAATTTTTACAGTTTCAAGGAAGCTGCCCAGATGCCTTTTTCTACTATTTCAAAAAAGATGCGTTGTAAGAATTTATTGCCTCTATTCCCTCTTACATCAGTTTCAGCATCCACCCGATACATTCCAATTTCACTGTCCTTCTATGAGGTATTTACCCTTAATCTGAACAATTTTATTTGGAGATCTGCATGTGCAGAGTACAACTACTTTGTCATGCTAATCATTTCTTCGTATGGCTCTGCAGGATGCCTCTGAATTTGCTTCATGTAATCTGACTCAGGAAGTTGGGTTTACAGATTATATTTCCTTCCAAATACCCGACGAGTCCTTTTTAGATGTTACAAACTGTATAGCTGCAGTGAGGGGATTTATGAATGACTCAAGCAATGTGAAGCAGGGAAGACCTTTGGAAGCAATCTTGTTGTGCATCCCTTCTGGTTACCATTGTGTGGATTTGGCTCTATATAAGGTAAGAGCTCTGTATATCATACTTTAAGAATTTGTGGATGTGGCTAATATATTTTATTTTGAAACAGGAACTTCAAATCGTTATGTTGCTAAATAAGATAAATGATACTGGTGAAAACTTGGGAGATGCCTGGATGATGATCTTGTAGGCCGGTGACCTTCCATTTGTGCATATTTCAGGAATCACTCAGGCAAATAACTGGGAGTTGTACCAATTAAAGGTAACTCTTGGATCCTGAGCTAGCATATTGATTTCGTACTCGTGATAAGTATAGGATGCTGCTGAGTTCTGTTTGTTCTGATACGCATCAGTTCACTATTCAAAACATTGATGGCAAAAAGAAAATTGTTTTTTAGTCAACTCCTGTTCTTTTAAGTGTTTTAAGAACTGGCTCCAGTTGGATCGGGAACCAGACTTGTCCAGTCTGGTTTCACAGCAGAAACAGTAGTGGTCAAGAACTGGTGGTATTGACCCTATTGTTATCAGGCGTAGCTGTCTACTGTTGACCCACAATCCTGTCAACTAGTTTGGACCAGTTCTGGGCATTCAAAAAGCTTAAAGGGAGAGTGTTGGAGTTGGGTTGGGGTTTGGAACTGTGACCTCTTGTAACTAACAAGCATACCAACCATTCACTCCAGCATCTTCTTGCTTCAATTTGGTGGTGTATTATTATTCATTGACCTTATTGGCTTAATCTTTTAGAAAATTAAATGATGTTCTTGAGAACTTGAATGCTGTCATTTGTGCTCAACGAGGCTCTGCCGACTCAGCCAGGCATCTATTAATCTGAACACGTGTAATCTAATATATGTGGAGTATCCTATCAGATGACATCACATGCAATATGTTAAACCCGTTAAACTGGTGGAGCACAGTTCTACCAGTTTGACCAGTTGAACCACTTGTCCGGTTTCAAAAACACTGGAATTTTATTCTTCCTATCTTTTATTTATATGCTTTCCTCATCAGCATGAGGAGCAGCAGCTTAGTCTTTCCTCCTATGTGCATGGACATGCTATTTCACGCTTGGGAATTCTGAAGGATGTTTTACTTTCTGCCTTACCATAACTGCAAAAGTTCCAACTTATCTTGGCAGTTAAAGCCTTCTACCTGTATGTATGTTAAGAATGTGGTGTCCCTAATTGATTTTTTATTTTTTTGGTCAGAATGTCCCTAATAGGTAAGAAGTGCCATTTTCGCTTCTATTTTGTGAGAACATTTTTTGCTTGGTTATCTTATTCTCACTCCTGAAACATTAACACAGTGAAACTATGCATGTAGGACTCTATATTACACCTAGATGTGGAGAATGAGAAGATTCGCAGCATTCCCCATACTGTTGTTCCTCCCTTCTCAGTTAGTGGTAAGAATTTTTGACACCACCATACAACTGAGCTAAGGATTAAACCATTGTCATGCCATCAATTTTATAGTCCTAAATTTTTTTTCCTTGAGCTTCTTACCATGTCCATCTGCATTTTTGGATGTTTGGAAACTTGTTGTTGCCCATACTATTTCCCTTGTGTATCAATGCTTGATAAACTTGCGAGTGTTTGCAACAATTCCATCTTGTTGACTAGGTGGTGGACTGAATAAATCCTGTCCATGCTCCTTACTACATTTTCACTTAACAGCCTACTCATAAGTTTAAATATGACTGGTTATGACTGGCTTAAGTACAATATGTCTCTTTAATGGACCACTTCATGTTTGTTCCCACAGTTTGAAGAAGTGCAAACTTATGCTCCAAAGAAGAATATTTTTTCAGTTGAAGAAGTAATATACTAATGTATCAGGTTTTCCCCTAAATTTAAATCTATTGAGAGGTCAAAGTGCAAAAAAGGTGAATCTTTAGAGGCCACACAAGTACAGAGAATATTCTTCTTATGGTAGGTTCACTGCAGTCTAGTTACTGACTGAGAACCTGTACATGTTCATGATGATAGATACTATCATGATATCTAGTGTAGCAAGATACTGTAGAGCATTCATAGTTTACATGCATACCATAGCCTCCCTGGGCAGCAAGGTTTGCTTCCCCGCCTGTGTTTTAGCATAATGCATGTGTTGTACTTTTGCTTTTACCCAACAAAGGTATCTAAACATCATGTTAGTCATGGCCATATATTCAAGAAACGTTGGAATGAAATCAAGTTAATGTTTTTATGGCGACAGCAAGTAGAGGTGTGGCTTGTGTTTTAGCTGCAAGAATACGGGCCCTGGTCTACATACTGGACGAGGATGAAGATGAAATCTCTGATTCAGAATGACTGTCTGTTCAAGATTTTGTGGTGGTTATGCTCGTGTTGCTCCTGTGGGTGGACCTCTGCTCTCCGAAGCTGCAGACATCAGTGAGAAGCAATGCATTTTGGCTTTTGTGACTGAAGCTTTTTGGCTCCGTCCTTGGAGAGTCTTAATTTATACCTCCCATGTGCCTTTTCTGCTAGGTGGGCATTTGTTGAAGAGAAAATTGGAGTAAAAGGTAACTATTTGTCTATTAATTAGAGCCATGGCTTCAATGTGGTGGCAATCGTCTCCGTGGTATTGCTGCAAGATTTGAGACCCATTCGACAGTACCAAGCTTATGCTTCATCTGTTATAAACAATAACTTTCATGTATAAGAGAACAAATTGCTTGGTGTAGTTTATTTATACTTTGGGTTGAGTGGTTCACTCAGTGTAATCGACCATCGAACTTTGCAATGGAGTGTTGAAATCTCTCATCTAAATTTAACTTGCTTCTACACGTCACCATTAAGTGATGCATCCAATCTGATGCACAAAAAACCTTCTTGCGTGGAAGGGCTGCCCTTTGGGATCAATATAATCAACATGACAAGCTGCTAGATATGTAGTTTCAAGGTGGTTTTAAAGGACATTGATCATATTCCAGTCCTAGAGCTTTGGAATCTGCAAATAAATGGTAGGTTTAGGATTATGAGATTATGTCTACAATATTTTCAATGGACTTGCGTTTTCTTAACCAAGAATATCACTTAGCCAATAAATTTAATGATGTATAAGCATGCAGGAATATTCAGTTTAAATAATTCAGGAAGTGGAGGAATTGTGGAATGACACACTAAAGATGAAAGATCTCGATACTTAATCCTATTTTATAAGGTTACAATTCCAGTGCAGAACCAACATTAAATTAAACTAACCCTGAGCTGCTTTGCCTAAAAGCTCGTTATAGTAAAAAAATTTGAGGACCGAGAAAACAAGAAGAGGAGGCCGGGAAAATGGGCACGAGGGAACTTAGCATCAAAGCTTGACTGTGTATGCGTTCCGGAAAAGAGCTGCATTGCCACTGGATAGCAGCAGTAGGCAGGACTTATTACATGGGACTCCTTGGATTTGGTCGCAAATCTAATGCATAATAAGTGTAGAATCCAAGTACACCCTTCGAATGATATAACCTTGCGTTCGTTACATGTGATATACCAGAGAACTTTTCTAAAGAAAGATGTTGAAAGAATTGAGTTAGAGACACTTTATGATGAAACAATCAGTCGCTTAAGAAGGTGTTCGGCATAGATATTCTATATACAGGTGAATCTATAGAATCAATGAAATATAACCACCGTTTAAGAAAAAAATACCATCAATTCTGTCAGAAGTAAACAGAGAATCATCTTTCCCTAAAGCGGCATAAGAACTATGAACAAGCCTGGACTTCGATCAGTGGTTGGTCTAACTCCACAAGTCTGCCACCTCTCTTCCTGATGAAGTACCCCCACTTGAACACTGCCTTTATCTTGAGCCAGCCAATAACACCTCTGCCGGTACCTCTAACATAACCATTATCAAATAATGGGTCATCAGCCAACCATTGCAACCAATTATCATCTGAATCAATTGATTGGATATTTTCCGTCTTGTGATTGCCTTCAGGAAGAGCAAGTGTCCTACTAGATTGGAAGCTTGAAGTTAAGGCATAGGATGGTTCAGAGGGAAGAACATGATCATATCCTGTATAGACCATTTGGCTCAAAGAATTGATCACTTGGCTATTCATGGCATTTGGTAAATCGATACCATGGGGCCGTGTTGGCAATCCAGCAGTAGTACTACCATGATATCCTGGAGGAATCTGAACATTCGAGCGGTCTGCAGACATGATCTGATGTGCAGCAGGATGAAAATTTTCATCAACTGAAATCTTCATGGAGTTTCCAGAATTGGTATTTTGTGGTTGAACTGGCAACGCCAAAGCCATTGCATTAAGTCCTGGAGAAAGAACTTGGACATTAATGTGGTTCATAAACATAGGCCGATGTAAGCACTGGTCTATGAGCTTACAAAAATTCTTGCAATGATTGGTTATGAGCTTTTACTATTCTGATATCATGGAAAGTGCTGCTATTTTTTTTTTCTCTTACGCTGCACATCTCTTTAATTTTTCTTGCCCCTGATCTTTGTAATCTTTATGTGCTTCAATTGACAAGGCCCTTTCTAAAATGATTCCAGTCACCATTTGATAAAAATGCACATCTAAACACGTTGCAGGGTGATTGCATCTATTCATATCTACCTAGTGATAATAATATCTTGTCAATATCCACTTAGTATCACCTAATTGAAGGTGTTCGTGAGTATCCACCCTCCCCCTCCCCCAATCCCCCTCTCAAAAAAGACACATGTTACCAACTAATTTTTTAGTTGCTTTTCAATTGCTCTGACAGAACACATACATGCATACATACATGTATACATATTTTGGCCAAATGGATAGATTGCATTGAATGAGGCTCATGTTGCAACAATCACAGCTGGACAAACAAACGTCTATATGATTTGGAAACCAAAATCATAAGGATCGGGTACACAATGCTTTTATATATTAAAGCTCAACAATCAAGTGGAAAGTCCTATTTTCATTGTAATTTCACAGGCCACATCTTTGTATGTGCTTAAAGGGAGAGACAGTTTTGTTTTATAGAGCACGTACCTTCAGCAGTGGAGCTCACATTTGCCTGAGAAGCAACCGGACCAACTGGAGCAGCAAAGTCTGGTGGAGCCAAATAACGTTGAACATGGTCGAGATTTTCAGTTTGTCCACCAGAGACTTGAGATGAAAATGAGCTTGAGCTATTGTTCCGCATTGAATCAGAAAACGTCTCACCACTGAACTCTCTCACATCGTTCCAGTTAGCCAAGGCCTTTTTCACGATTGCATCTCTAAGTTCCTGGGAGAAACACACTTGTACATTGCTCAAGCAGGACTAATGGAAGTATTTATCTCCACTATTGACAGGTAAACATTCTGGCTTCAAGCAACTACTTTTTTCGGCAAGTAAAGTTGCATTCCAATGGATGAACTTGTATTCAGATTAGTACGTGAGTGCAGCACAGAGAAAGAAGAACAATATTGAAAGAACCACAATTCACTTTATGCCAATATCTGCCCATTTCTCTACCACCTAAAGTCAGGTGTTTAAAACATGTAATGCAGAGTACAATCAAGGCAAGGGTTCTCAATGTAAAGATGCAAAGTTGATCGAGAAAGGACCAGATAAGAAATAAAGCACGCATCAATATGTATTGTGCAAGTAATTAAGATCTCGATAGTTATAAACTTGGAAAGTAATGGTTGTGACGGGAATGTGTTAATCATTCAAACTACAATTTGTTGATGAGTGCCTCAGATTCTCATGGACGAAACCGAATTAACTGCTGAAAGTGGTCTTCAACTTACTCAATGCAGAAGGCCACTTAAATTTACAAGGTCACTAACCTCAGCTTTGTTTCACAAAGAGCGCAACCCCAAAATCACTCTATTAATAGAAGGTCTCTATTATGATCTAAACGTAGCATCTATATTTTCTTTTTATTCTCTCCACAGGAACTTCATTTTACTTTTATGATCAGAAAAGAAAAGAAAAGAAAAGAAAAGCAAAGCCTCTAGATGACCAACTCCTTGTTTCAAGTTTCCATATCTCTAATCAATTCTAACACATACTAAGCCACAGCTACAAGTAAACATCAAAATAGTGATTACATAGAAAATATGGGCCAAATTATTCAAATTCCCCATGATGGTGTGAAGTGAGTGAACTGGCTTGACAAAACTGAGTGGGAACACCTTGGTTACTTACCTTCTCTTGGGCAGAAAGTCGAGGAGTAGCAAAATATTCCCTGTCTTTGACTAGGCCGATTGGTTGACCATCAGTGTTGAATACAACACCATGCTTCGTCACGCCATCAGGATAGTCCAAGTAAAGTTTCCACTTTGTTTTGCAAGTCTTTGCATGGCGTATCAGGCTATCCCACTTCTTCTCTGCTATGCTCTTTCCAAGAATCTATAATGAGTGAACACACAGGGCTTACATTCTTGGCAGTCAATCAAGCCCTAATTGGGAATCATTAACTAAGTGCTTACCTCTCTCAGTTTCTTGGGGTCCGTGAACAGTTGCAGTAGAAAGTCTTCCACTTTATATATTCCAGCATCACTCAGATTTTGGTGAGATATCCCACCTTTGGCAACGTTCTCCAACCTCCAAACCTCATCGTCAGATGCGGGTGGATGATGTTTCATGTATGCTGTAAAATGAAGAGCACATATACAATAAGGTCCCAGGCACTATTAGATTAATTTGTAGAAGAAAACTTCTAACAGTCTTGCAATCTCTCCCCGAAACTGATTTAAAGTGTTGACATTTACTAATAACAATCAAACCAATTGCTTCTTGTTTATCAGAATTTTCTTTCAAGTTGTAAAGGTCCACACGAAATGAAGCTCTAAATTAAAAAATTGAAGACTCAGGATGTCCAAAATCATGTTTATGTTTAGTCATAAAGGATAAGGTTTATATACTGTAGAAAGACTATGAAGGACCTACCTTGCCCTCTATGTTCCTTGACTTGCAAGGCGTCTGTTTTTGCTTCTCGGATTCGTGTGTTCCCACAACAACCCGTTGCCACCTTAAGCCCTATCCTGAATCTTTTGCTCCTATTCCAACTGGAATTGTCAGTAAATATCAGTTCTCCCATCTCCCCAACACCTTCCTTGAGCTTCACTACGAGATCTCCAGCCAAAAGCGGCCTCTTTCCTTCACGTTGTTTAACCACGTGGCTCTCGAACTCTTCTTGGGTCCAGTTATCCTCATCGTCTTTGTTGAAGTCACCTTCGAGCGCGACGACATCCAACTTAATGGAGGATTCCAGGCCTGATCTAACTACATCCCCTGTATTTGAATTGATCAAGGCAACGGAAATGTGAGCACCCCCCACTCCTTCTAGTTTCTGTCCAGTAAATAGGGAATCTGACAGTTTGGTTTGAATTTGAAGCCGTAAGTCTCTCACATCATTCTCTCCCGTAGAATTAGCATTAGCCCTGCATTCTCTCCAGAAACCAACCACCAGAAATAGGAACGTGTTTAAAAACGGAAAATTGGAAAAGTAACGACAAAGAGAGACAAAATACCCAACATCCCACTTGGACAGGTCTTACTGCTGAGGAAACTACAAGGATAAATAGACCCGTCGTTTTATTTGTTTAATAATGCACAATTTAAAAAAAAATGAAGTAAAATAAAATAAAATGTTCCACTGGCAAGCTACAAGGATTATGTTCTAAATTGAGCATTGACACTTTGGTGCACAACCGAGTCATTGTGGCATGACACTCACTGAGAGCTCAGACTGCCTGCTTGGGGTGGTAGTGGTAGGTCGGACCATTATTCCCCAAAACATCAAAAATGCATAACCTGTCAACACTACACAGAAAGCCTTTCTCAACAGCATCACGAGGGAAGTGCATCCATACCTTGCACGTTGGGGAGAATGAATGTTTACAAGCTCCACTGCTTCCATCTGTTCAAAACCACCAACAGCAGAATTGCCAAAGTTGGAGACATCCAAAAAATGAAGCAGGAGGGATACAAAACCAATCCATTCCATCAAAAGGAGTTGGAAAACCTATGCTGTGGCTCTTTCCTAAAAACAACTTATCAAACACCTTATTGAGCTTAGTTCTTCATGCATATTTGAATTCACTGTCTTTTACCAAACAGCAGTTGTCTATAAAACTCATATGATCAATCCTAAGCATTTTCATTTTCCCCTTCCATTCCATGTCCATGAAATTTTTTTCATGTGCTTTAGAATGGTTATGATTTAGCTTTAGGTGATAAAGCCACAGTTGAAACTGTTATTGAGGAGAATGAATGGAGATGGCCTCCAGCAAGGTCTGATGATCTGCTTGAAACTCAGATGGCTTTGTGTGGTATTTACTGGATCATCTAGGGGCTCTTTCTCTATAAAGGAGAGTTGGAAGCTAGTGAGGAAATGGGGGAACAAAGTCACTTGGCTTAGGCTTGTATGGTTTATGCCTAATATGACAAGACGTGGGTTTAGAACATGGCTAGTGAGTCGTAATAATTTGCACAAAAGGATCTCCTGTGTCAAGATATAAGGCTTTCCTATTATAACAAGTTGTTCAAAAGGATCTCCCGTTCTTCCCGTTGAGCAGGGATGCAAGTCGGCCCTAGTAAGTGGACAGTATGGAGTGGAAGGCCCTCACTCAACGGATATAAGTTACTCTATGGATAACAGGTTGATCTTCCCCAAGAGTTCACATTGACAAGAAGGTTTGGCACCTCAATTTCGGCTGCCTATGTGGGACATTATGCTGTAACAGACTTGTATGGAAATTAGGCCTTCCCATATTTTTCTTTCCACAGGTTGCGCAACGAAATGAATATTTACTTATAGACAAAGGAGATCGTGCGAAGTTTGTGCTCGATGAATGCTGTTAAAACTGTCAGAATAAAGCAATTAGTAAGTTCATTCTATCACTTCATGACATGCAGATAAACAACTCATACCTGAAGTGTTGATGAAGATATGTCTGAAAAAGTAGAAATTTTATAAACTTGTTTATCTTACCAATCTCTGAGAATCATTCTCTGAGCGCATCTGTGGCACTAAATCTTTGAGAGCATTCCAGATGCAACTACACCATAAAAATTGATACCATGAACAACTGCTGTCTTGTGGACTTATTCATAACAAAAAGACAAAAACCCTTGACATTTAGTTACTTGTACAAATGAATGTCAGATCTAATTACTGTATATACCATAAATACCAGCCTCATCAAATGCATTCCTTAATCTAACTCGACATAAAAAGTCAACATAAAGCTGGAATACAAATTTATCCAGTGCTTTGATAACAGAAGCAAGAAATGTTGATTAGTTGCTATCTCCAAAGCACCGTCCTTTCAGTGATTTACAGAAAAAGGTATGCGCAGGTATTACACTTTGCTGAACAGAAATTTGGATTTTTGGCATTAATACTATGGTGAGACAATAGACATGGAAATTCTTGTGCAGAAATCAGTTCATGCAGATATGATACTGCCAACAAACCAAATGAAATATAATCACCTTTGAAAACATTCGGCCCAGTCAGATTTAGCACGCTCCAGCTCTTCTTTGAACTGTCCAGCAAAGAACGCAATAGCAAATAATTACATAAGCAACAGCCATCTGTCACGTAATCATCACATTCAAGTTTCACATCACAGGTATCTTCATTTTCCTCCTCCTACATTCAAAAGGTCCTTAACCACATTTTCCAGGATTCAAGGCGACAGTTATGTCCAGGGCACTTCATCGAAAATTTGTATCTTTTTGTGATCCATACTGCCCAATACAACATGAAAAGCCTAAAGCATGTTCTTAATGCAATTGCTTCCTGGGAAAATCCTAGAACATTCAAAGGGTCATTTTTTACTACTCAAGCAATAATTCTCTATACATCTCTTGGCAATTTCTCACGCGGATTACTATCCAGAAACTGGCCGGAATGTCAGAAATGCATCTAACCACTTCTAATCGAAGAAACAGGAATTGAAATATAATAAGGACTGTACTTTGCATGTCCAACTTGGCTATTTCACTCATCTTACCATACTCCGCAGATCCTCCTTTGTCAAACAGCAAGTCAAACAGCAGCTCGGCACAGGATTCATTTCGGGCCCGTTCCATGCTTGACTGCATGAACATCAGCACAAAAGTACAAGCCAGATAGGATATTTTAGACGACAGGATAGCAAATTAACCTGGTAACGATAACAGCTCACTTGCTAGATAAATGATTCTAACAGAATTCAGCTCAAATAAGGAGGAAGTACAGCGAGTGGCCCAAACAGATGCGAGACCACGACATTCGAGGTCTTTAGTACTTCGCATCTGAGCAACAGCACAAACCCACCAACAAAGAACTGAACGAAAGCGGATTAGGACGGTCATGAGGCAAAAGCTTATCGATGGCGGGCTTTCACCATATCTCTCATTTCAAGAATCGTCAACTCAAGAACCCTTCATTGAATCTCCCTCAAGTAAAGCTAAAACTAACGCAAGATCATCAAACAGTGAACCAAGCATCGAAACGTTTGGAGGGTAGGGCGAGCTTACTCGATCGGAGGGACGCATAGCCTCTTGGGTTGACTTGGTTGACCTGAAGAAGAAGAAGAAGAAGAGGGAGGCAAAGCTCTCTTTGGCTTCCACATGGCTTTTCCCTTCTCCTTTCTGGAGCTCAACAAGATGTAGGAGAACGTCTGGTTACTGAAAAAGCGCAGCAGAGAGCAGAGAGAGAGAGAGAGAGAGAGAATCAGCAGTTCATCAACGAACTCAAGCTCCTGTAACGAGTGCGTCTCTTTTTTTTATATGTCTGCAGCACATCATTTTCCGCGAAATGTGACTCCATCATGCATTTCCCCGAAACGTTGCCGATTTATATTTTATTTATTTATTTAAATTTTCTCCGATTTTAGCAATTTGCTTCTTTATATCCATATGAAATTGCGTTGACTTTTTTTTTTATCATTTTCTTTTTCCGGCTTTAGCCAATTAAATAATTAATCTATTTTTGCCTTCAGCGTGAGTTTGAGGTAAATCTATTCTACCCAATCTTTAAACAAGGAGGGACATGCTTGAAATTATGTTAAAGATAAGTGTATTAGAAATTTTAAAACTTATTACGAATGTATAATTTTTTTTTTTTGGTAAAGATATTACGAATGTATAATTGAGTCCTAAAGTTTCCAAAAACGTAATCAAGTCTTAAAATTTGTCAAATTGATGCAATCAAGTCATTCAGTTAACTATGAAAATTAAAAATGCCGACATGTCATTTTCTTCTTTATTTTCTTTCTCCTACGTGACATTTTTATAATAATTATTTTTTAAACATATCTTACTTAAATTAGATTAAAAAATATGTAAATGCTAAGGTTTTATTTTAAAAAAGAGCCAGAGCTCAAAAAAAAAGAAAAGGGCCATAGGGTCCTCGCCGATGGGTTGTGGTCGCCGCGATCGTTGTGAAAAATCTGCACTGGAGTGATCATGCATAACCTCCAAAAGCTCCTCATCATCTTGCAGCAATGCCTTCTTCCTCAACATAATGAAGGAGGACATCTGCACTCTAATGGAGAAATGAACATTGCTGATGACTCTGTCAAGTGAAGATGTTCCTCCTCCATGAAGTGCCCCATTTCTTTCCTTCTGGATGAAATAAATTGCTGCACCAGCCTATAAAACAAACTCACCCAGCCTCAGCGAACTCCGGCCCTACGAAGGTGCTTTTCTTTTACCCCTTATAATTTAAAATCTTATGTAAGTAAGATTTGAGGAAGGAAATAATAATGAATGTCACGTCCGCATTTTTCGTGACGGAGTTAATAGCACTTGATTGCATTAATTTAATAGGCTTTAAGATTTGATTGTATTTTTTGAAAGTCTTATGACTCATTTGCATTTTTATAATAAGTTTTAGAATTTTTTTTTTTTGGTAAAGGAAGTTTTAGAAGTTGCAATGCACTTAATCTAATATCGATTAAAAAAAAATCTATCGATCACTTCCAATCACGTGCTTTCTCTTGTAAGTGGCCAATTTTCTTATAATAATGAAAAAAAAATGAAAATAATAATAATAAGAGTTAATATCACAAAAAATTTCAAACTAATACATACATGATATATTTACCCTTCATACTTTCTGCTAAATTTTACCATCAAATAACTGAGGTGGATAATACATGACAATTGACGGATGTACCAATTTAAAGTTTTACTATCCATTTGTCACGTATATATCAGTTTGAGTTTTTTTTCGTATTAATCAAATTCAATAGAAATTAATATATGGTAAATTTATTATAAATGTACTAATTTTGGATTAAATCCGTTACATATATATCAGTTTTGAGTTTTTTTAATAAAAAATTTAATTTTTGGTAAATTTATTGTAGATATAGTAATTACAATTTTTTGCAATAAAAAATTAA
Source organism: Eucalyptus lansdowneana (assembly GCA_017140395.1). Classification (NCBI taxonomy): domain Eukaryota; kingdom Viridiplantae; phylum Streptophyta; class Magnoliopsida; order Myrtales; family Myrtaceae; genus Eucalyptus; species Eucalyptus lansdowneana. Next base: position 41,098,763 of record CM029487.1, on the reverse strand, counting down.
TTTAAAATAAATTTATCATATCTATTAGTTTGGAGTTTTCCTAATATTAACCCTAATAATAATAAGACAAAGAACGCGTTTGGATTAGTATAAGGAGGTGGAGTTATAAATTAAAGATTTGCAAACCTAACCGAGGGAAGTGGCGATTTTGTCCACGCCAAAGGCTGCTTGGCTTTATGGTGTACGTGGCCAATCTTGCAGTTCAAGCTTCATCCTCTTGACGCGTTTACGTAACACGGTGACGTCGGCACGTGACGCGAAAATATTTCAACAAAGTCCCAAAATTTATTCAAAATTGAAATTGAGCCCATCATCAAATAGAAGATGTGCTTACGAGGACTATTACTAGCAATTTTGCCCGGAGGAATTCCTTCTATAATGGTACTCTAATATTTTATTTGTTTTGTCTCTTTTTCAAAACGGGAAAATTATAAAATTTTCTTTTTCGATAATATAAATTTATTAATTCGACTTTAAAAAAAAAAAAGTCCAGGGAGGCTAAAGTTAAAACTGGACAAAATCTAGAGTTTAGGCTGCTATGGATGCTATTGCTTTAATATTTTATAAGTAATCTTTTCTCTTTGGTCGGCTTTTCAAGGTTGACTATTCTTCCATCTCGTAAAAAATGTGCGCGCGCGAATGACACCTACTGCCGCACTCCGAATCCAACCTTAAAGTCTAGGGAATGACCGAATATTCCCTATAAAATAAAGGACAAAACCTCCAACTGATAATAGCTATCATACGAAAATGATAAACCTTTCACCAAATGATTATAATAACAAAGTTCGGAGTGCCGTGAATTAATGAAAATGAGAGTTTTATGACCCATAAAATAGCCCTTACTCAAGTAATCTAAATTATTTCTACCCATAAAAAAAAGTAATCAAAATGAGGGTCCCACGCTATTTTAGATTGCTCTTTCCGTGATTCAGTTAAGTTTCCTTATTCATGACTTGAAACAATATTGAAAGGGGTGAGTAAAGCCTTGACCGGAGAAGAGACAATCGCCACTTCTATGGAATTGAGTAGTGAATGAAGCAAATTTTGTATCGAATATGTGGCACACCAAGTTAGCAAAAGTATCGCATTTAAATTGCATGGAACACTGCGACCACACTTCAGTAGGTGATGCCGTCTAGAGAACTACATCCATTCTAGTTATACCCTAGAAATCATATATGTCATAGTTAAGCCTCAAAATAGAGCTGATTAGCAAATATATATCATCTTTTAATAGATAAGTTGATCATGGGCATCGATTAAATATCAATACATAATATCCAACATGATTTGAAATGATTCACTCATATGATCATTTTCGATGTAGATCCAAAATAACACCACCTTGAAATGTGTGGCCAATACTAGATCCAATATTATAAATATAACATGCCTCAAAATAATTTTACCATTAAGTAACAATGCGACTCAAGTTTCATCCCCTTTTCAGAAATTTGCACCCTCACAAATAGCGGCTAAACTCACTTGGGCCAAGAAGCCCGTTTAGTATTGAATTTACGAAATTGCCCTTCGATACTTGATTTTGGTTCCATGGGCCCAAAAAGTACCCCGAATGGTCCAACAATTACATAAAGCCTTGAAACATCCACAAAAAAAAAAAAAAAAAAATGCTCAATTTTTGCAGAAAATACATCCATTTTCCATAAAACAGATAGAAATTGGATTCTTTTTTCCAAACTTCGATCGTACTAATGTATTTTCTTCAATAATCTCACCATCCTTTAAAAACTGCCGCTTATAATTTCATACAACCAATATTATCGGATCAACTAGATAAATTTTAGATGACTATATCTTCATTGTTTAGTAACATTCACAATCCTAATAATTTCGAAAAAGTAACAGAAATATTCAATATTTCCGAAAATCATGAAGAATTTACTTATATATTTCATGAGCTTGACAAAAGAAGATAAAGTCACGGAGGGATCTAGAGCAGTAAACCTGCATACCTAGTATTTTCAATATTATTTGGAAGTGCGATAATCCAGCCGTTGAGCACTTATTTGAGTCGTCCCATGCCTAATCCTGAAGTCATTCTTCTACATTTATTTTAGCAATCGATGCTTCCTTTTATTAAATTCTTTTATAATTTAATATTTTTTTATTTTTCATATATACATGGTCTTTCTTTTTTTATAAATTTTAATTGAATATTACATTTCCATGAATATCTTATTTTTTTATTATCAATTAATCAATTAAGTTGTTATTACTAAGTACATCGTTACCAAAACTTGGAATTAAATGTGAAAGTCAAATGTACTCGAAATCTCGCTCCCCATAAGCGAAATTTTTGGCACCTTCACTCACCGTACAGTTAGATAATATAATTTGATTACAAGTGAAGAATCATGACATCGTAAAATTATGTGTAGTAATCCTATTATATTTGTGCTAATAAACCTTTCAATTGTATCAATTAAGTCCTAAACATTTTCACATTTTGCCCGAACGATAGCCATACCCAATATTTTTTCATATTTTCTCCTTCTACTTAGACGTCCTATTGGCTAGATGCAATTTTGAGTCCCAAAGTAGATCGACGCAGCACTTGTCGCCTCACCTCTTTCCCCCACCCCCTCTTGTCACCCTGGCTTTTTGCTAGGATTAGTCGAGATTCAGCCCTCAGTCGAGACACTGTAATGTTTCATCCGATGATAGAAGGACGCCGACTCAAAACCTCATCAGTATTATTACATAGTTCGAGCATCTTTTTGCTCATCCTATTAGTACCAGGTGTGTTTCCTTCGAGACGCGCGGAACATTCATCCTCGTGCTGATCACGCATGTTCTAGGTCCAATTCTAGTTTTATACTGAATATTTGCTCATCGTTCGGAGTCTTGGATGAAGGGTTTATGTCTCCCACAGTCTCTACACTCGACTTGATTGGGGTTGTCGGGTTGGTTTCGACAGGAGCGCACGTGATCACTGGAGGGTAGAATACGAAAGAAAAAGAAATACTTCCACCACTAATCATTGAACAGTAACGACAGCTATAATAATGATAAATGGGATCAATAAATCTATAAATCAAGAGGGCTTCCGTCATGACCACCATCACCATCTATCGTCATAGTTGTCTCTCGTTCACAAAAATAGAAAATGGGCATAAAAATGCAAAAAAGAAAAAGGGAAAGATTTTAGTTGGCGGGGTTGCCGCTGAGGGCCTTGATGGAAGTTACTCTCACGATGTGCTGATGGTAGCTGCTAGTGCGCCTGCTAGTGCGCCACAAATGGTCAAAACTAGAAGATCCACTGCCCATGAGCATCCACATTCACAGACATCAATCGAAGCCTAAAATCATTATCTCTTGGCAATAATATCAAATTCCAAATGCATACATAACATCTTTGATCATAGAGGGTCATCAAACCAAAGGAACCAAAGTTCTCGCTACCATAAATGCAAACGATTTGCATGTTTTTATTTAGCTCCTAATGTTATTCATGTAGTAAATCTTGATTTAAGAAAGTAGAGAGAGTAACTAAATTTAAAAGAGCTGATGAAAAAGTTTATTAGTTTAAGAAGGCCTTTCAACAAATATGTTCCATACACGAATGGATAAATGAACACAGATGAGTAACTCATATGCCCTCATCTAAGAAAAGAATACCAAGAATTCTATCAATAAACGGATAATCATCTTACCTAGTACAACATTAAGGACGAATCAAATCAAGCCTGGAAAATTGATTGGAAATCTTCATAGAACAGAGCAGAAACCCAATAGCCTAGAGTAGAGCAAGTAGGTAAGGCAGGCTAACCTCAGGCCAAACAAAAATAAGATAAACTGTTCTGTATCCAAGTTGGAAGGGTGTCATCTCTGAAGTGACCAACGGATGTGAAATCTAGCCTGTGAAATGGCATCAACATCTGAAACTTTCACAAGCATTCCTGGTATAATTGTTTACTTAATCAACCCATTACTTTCTAGGCAACACTGATTTATTAAGAAAAAGTGCTAAATGAGAAGCCAGAACAAGAAAAGAATGAATCGTCGGCTGTATCCAATATACCATACTGCTAAATATTTGATTTCAACACACGGGACGCTTATGATATGTCCGATTGGAAAGACAAGCACAAATGCCCATCGTTGAAGAAACCAACACCCTGAATGAATGAATGAATGAATGAATGAATGAATAGATAAATAAATAAATAAAAGAAGTTTCTCTAGTCTCAACTATACTCAGGAGAGATTGTTTACAGCCCCTGCCAATTGAAGCGAATAACCGACCACCTTCGAGTCCTCCGTGACTATCTTTCTCCGGATTCCACTCCGTCATCTTCACCTGCCAATTGGAAGAAATCAAGCCAAAACCGCACAAAACCAAGTCGGAACAATCAAGTCAACCCACCCTTTAGGTCGCGAAAGAATGCCAAACAGAAGCAGAACCTGAGAAGCCAAAGCAGTTTGTCGAACTGAAGCTAAAACAGAAGCACACGCCACTCGCAGCCGAAAATGCAGCCACCAGATATGCTGTAACAAAACGCGAGGAGGGCACAGAAGCGTCGGTGGGAAATGCAAACCCATGGTGAGCTTGTGAAGGATGGAGCTTCAATGGAGGGAGGCTTGTGAGGTCCAGCGGAGTCTGAGAATTCGCGGAGAAAAGTTGCAGATATGAGGAAGAAAGAAAATTGGGCTATATTTTGGACTTAACACCACCGTTCCTGGTACCTCTAACAGAACCATCATCATCGTATTGTGGGATCTGACAAGTCATCACATTCCAAAATGTCATCTAAATAAATTGCTGGGGAATCTCCCATCATGGGATTGCCTTCAGGATGAGGAAGTGGACTCCAAGACTGGAAGCTTGATGTCGAGGCACAGGGAGGTTCAGAGTCGAGGACACTCCCGCCCCCCGTATAGTCCGTTTGGCTCGCAGAAAGGATCGTATCGCTCCACATGGCATTCTGGAAATCGTTACCATGAAACAGCATTGGCAATCCGGTAGTAGGGATACCATCCTCTCCTCGAGAATTTAGAACATTCCAGGGAACCAATTTTTAAATCCCCATTGCAATTAGCAATTACTAATTTAGCAAAAGAGAGGGTTGGATGACGGGAACGGAGGAAAAGACCGGCCCTCCGCAACGCTACCTCGTCCCCGTGTGGGGCCTCACCCCACCGGACACGTCATCATCATTTTAGCCTTTTCTCGCCTTTTCACCCCCTCATCTCATCTTCGAGGCTTGGCTCCCTATTCCCAGAACTCCCACCTTCAATGACTTTTCACGGTGCATCTTTATGCTATCTAAAGCTTCACCGAACCAGGAGGAAACATTCAAAATCTCACGCTCAAAAGTACTCCTATACCACTGTTACTTATTCCCGCTCTTCGCTGAACCACCGTCTCCTACCATCGGCTAACCATTGCGCTAGCCATTGCATCCACAAAAAGTAAGGAACAAAAGTGGAGATAGAATCGGATAAACCAACCAAAATATTCAAGCATAAAAATTAACCCTTGGACTGTCAGGTTTTGAGTGGCTCCTCATCGATGACCATCATTGAAGGCAGTAGGAAAGCCTAGTTTATCAGTGGTGTAAGTAGCCTACGATGAGAACTCGCAACCGGCGATTGGAACCTTTACAACTATCTACGAACAGAACAGCAACCGACGAGGGAGTCTTCAGACGAGATCTGGGCTCTTTGGTTTTCAAGATGGGAAGGCAGGAAGCAATAGTGGAGCAGGAAAGGGCAGCTCGGGAATAGCGAGGGCAACTGGCTTGGCAACTAATGGAGTCGAGAGGAGTGATGGAGAGGCTCATCGAAGTGATGGCGTGGGTTTCAATCGTCGGAATGGGCAGCGGCAACTATTGCTCCAACTCCTCAAGAGAATGAAGTCCAAGAACAATGGATGCTACTTGCGGTGACGAGGATGAGGTCGGATGTGATGGGGCGACGGTGAAGGTGTATACATAGCGCTCATGGAGAGTCAATCCTCCTTATTTTTCTCTCTTTTCTCCCTTTTTTTTTTTAACTTGTGGCACCTCCCTCTTGAACATAAAAAGAAGCCAAAAGAAGAAGAAAAAAAAGGACCCCTTCCAAGATGAGAAAAGAACAAATTTTATTCTCCAATAGAGTTTTGTGTAATTGCACCATGTGAAAGGTGTGAGCTCAAATTCCATGATAACAAATATGGTGTTCTAACTGGTTAATTGATTATTGAAATTGATATTTCTTTAATTGGATTGAAGGTACTTAAATTTCATTATTTCTAATTCAAATGTCTAAAAAAATTAAAGACTATTGAAATAATTTTTTTTTTCAGTCAATGGGAGATTCTTTGATTTGACCAAAAAAAGGATTTTAAGCCATTTCTATGAAAACTTGAAATCTAAACGCCTATTCCTACATGTTTATGTTGAATTAACACCTATATGCAATTAAAGTACTACTGATACAAATCTAATTTCTTTCAAGTTAAGAAATGAGTGTCGCCACGATCGGGATCTTGAATCTTGAATTTTTTTAACTTTAACCATTAGGATTATTTGGATGTCAATAGTAATATATATATAATAAAATTATAATAACTGTTGGTATTTTTTTTTTAAATTTTGGTAACTTACCAAAATGCTACTGACCGAATAAGTAATCGATCAAAATTTCGTTGTCAACTAGTTTTGATATTTACCAATGCTATTTATGTTTATCACTATGTAAATTGAGCCCTCGAGCATGATATCACAAATCAAGCGGAATCAAGCAAATATATTCTTTCACGGGCTCAAGCTCGCTTATGTACGCCTACTCAATCTTGTTCATACTCGATTATTATATGAATGACGATTTTTTCAGATGTCGGACAAGCTTGGATTTAAAAAATCAAGGTTCGGTACTCGGCAATTCAAGACGTGCGAGGCCCATCATCATGGGCTCGTAGACGTATTAAAAGGCGCGGGAAAGTGGTTGCCTCTCCATCGAGCGACACGTGTCTCTATACGGGAAGCCAGAAACTCAAGTCCCGAGTGAAATGAACCCTCAAATCGGAGGAGGCTCTCCGTCCGGTTCCTCCGTTCGATCGTCCATCCCCACATGGCGAAGAAGAAGCGATCGTCTTGATCCTCTAGGCGTCGCCCAAGGTGAGGAAGTTCCACATCGACGCCGATTTTCTCGACCGTTGCGCGCTTGAGCTCAGTCCGTGGCTTCGCTTTGCCGTCGACCGCCGTGTCGAGGACCTCTCAGTCGATGCGACTAAGAGGTTGTGCGAGATGGCCGGCCATTTCGCAGTACCGCGGCTCCTTTTATGGATGCTATTCATCGGTGAACCTGCACTCAAGGCTCTGTTGCTTCTCGTTGAGTAGAAGTATCGCTTGGATTAATCTTAGGTCCCTGTCCGTCTGTGACTCGGAGGTGATGCATGAGATGTCGAATGGCAGCCCTGTTCTCGAGGACCTTAGTTTGGAAGGATGCTACGGTTTAAAGCCAACCATCAAGGTTTGTTCGAGAACTTTGAGGGAAATTGCGGGCAATGGCTGCTTTCGGTATGCACTTGATGAGGGTTTCCCCTTGGAGATTTCAAGTCCTCTGTTGCTGTTTGAGAGGATTTTCTGGTATGATGAGGCAGCTGGTAACGGAAGTCTCGATCCTTGATTGAAGCAGAGTCGAACTTTTTTATGAGAGGCGAGGATTTTGGAAGGCCATCTGATTGTTTTGTTCAAAATCGGTTCGAGTCTTACAGAGGGTATTGCAACCTGTTTGAGGGACTGCCTCAGAAGCTGCACAACGCGACTAAGCTTTTGATTGGTAGTTGATGCCTTCAGGTGAGCAGATTGTTTTTTATTTCAAATTTAACTCGTTTGGTTCATACCTATGGATAATTCATTGTTCCCTCTTCCCCGAGTTAAGGAAATTCATTCCAAACGTCAGCACAAGGAATCTGGTTTGCATCGTTTGCTACTCTGCCTGATGACCACTAGGGCAAATGCACATCGTGCCTTTAGAATAACTGCTGAAAAACCAAAGAAAAGGCAGCTGGTTTAGGGTCATTCTTTTTCCTGCTCAGTAGTGCATAACTATCATTCCAAAGATCATAGTAAATTATTAATGAAAAGTTGCTGTGTCCTGTTTTTTAAAGACTGAAAAAGCAGTTGTTGACTAGAATTAGTACTCAATTTGTCATATAGGTGGGAACCAAAAGTGTTCTCAAAGCATACACTTGCTGGGTTTTTTTCAACTGTATTCGGAAGGAAGAGTAAATTATCTTATTCTTTTGCCTTTCAATTTTTGAATGTGCTTAGGTTTTATCACTTGCGGTAGAGGTACAAGGTGTGCCATTTTCTTTGCCCAATTGCAAGTTCTGACTCTGCATGCACGTGGGCCTTATTCCCCATTTGCTTTTCGTTAAATGTGCTACGGTCCTTTTCCCCAAATAAATCACTTCAATTGCCAATCCAGTTCAAATTGCATTTGATGGAGAGTTGGTGAATATAGAGGTTAAGTGCTTGGAATTCTAAATGAGAACATGACATCAAACTAAGGAGTTGGTGTTTTACACAAAAATGAAGAGTGAATGATGGTAATGGGAGGGAAAATTTGGAGATGACATAGTTGCAAATAAAGAATCCCAAGCTGATACTAGTTGAATGAAGGGATTTTAATTTACAGGCACGATAGACTTATATCGACTTCTAGACAAGATTGGTGCCTTTGGAAATTTCCATAACTGACAATCATCTAGACCAACTGGAAGTGTACCCTACTCCTGTATTGCCATCTTTTTGCCCTTTCCAGTCAAAGTGTTCATGAAGATAAAGAACTTGAATTGGAGGGGATGTCGTTTATGCTAGATAGACTAGTTATGTCCAATGTAGAAATGCTTGATCCCACTTGGAGTTGGCAGGTTTAACCCCTGCAAAATATGATCTCAATGCCATCGGGCATCTATATATTTTCCTTCAATTTCTGTTAGCGACTCTCACAATGTAGTATTACTTTTGGCTCCGCTCTTCCTCTTCTTGTACTGATTGAGCGTAATATTACTTCTGACTCCTCTTCTTCCTCTTCTTGTATAGATTGAGCATTCCGTACAAGGATTTCTCACATTCTGTATTGTTAAAATGTAGAGTCTAGTCAGGAAAGTTTCGCACAATTTGTATTACTTGAAGTTAATTTATCTTCTTCTGATTACAAAGGGGCCTTTCGTCACATCATTTTGATTAATCAAGTTTGTTGTTGGGAATTTAACTTACTTGTGAATAGGATATATGTCAAGCTGTGCTGCATACATGTATACATGGAGGGAGGAGTTGGAGAAAGCAAAAAGACTAGGAGGGTAAGCGGAGCTGCATCCAAGTATGTTAAGTTCTTGTACGACTTTATCTTTTGGTAATTCAAATTCGTAAGAGCTTGGGATCAGATGCCTAGCCTTGGTAGTTTTTGTAATCTATTCTCACTGGAAAACTTTAGAGAGGAGGGATATTTTCTCCAGAAACATCTGAATGTTGCATGCATCATGTTGCCTTCTTGATATGAAAAACATGTTGTTGAGTGCTTCTTGAACCAATCCTTGAGTGGTTTCTGTTGAGATAAGTTGTAGATACTTGTACACTTGTGATCCTTGCTTGACATATGCTTTCATGGTTACACTCCACCTCGAGGTTCCAAAGCTGAACAATAAGATTCGTTCCTGGATTGAGATAATGGATTGAAGGCTGCCAAAAAGATATAGATTCCCTAGCTTTAGATGATCTACTAGCGCAAAGAAATCCCATGTCAAGCTACCAATATCCCTGTCAGATATAATGTGTACTGTTATGATGTTTGCCTTACTTCCCAAATTTTGATTATCATTTTCTCGGTTTATGTGTGTTCTCTGTCTTTCCTCTTAGTCTATTAATTTTATGGTGAACAAATTATTCATCCTCTCTCTCTCTCTCTGTTTTTGTTGTTGTTTATGAAATCACTTTTCTTTGCACATTCCATTGCATGTCGTTATACTGTATTATCTAACTATTCTAATGCACTCTAGGTAAATGTATAACATCATTATGCTGGCACCCTGATGGCAAAGTAGTTGTCTTGGGACTAGAAGATGGTACAGTTTCACTGCAAGAATCCCTTATCTTCAGAATGTGTTCTTCTCTAATCTCTCTTGGGAAAGATTCTGAATTGCTCAAAAGCCGCATTATGCATTGCAAACAGCAACCTTGCTCAACAAACATTTAGCTGCTAATAGAGATGGCAATCCATGTTTATGGGTCCTGTCTGCCAATGTCAAATTAACAGTGGGCTGCTAGTTAGGTCAATCTGAGCACGAAAGCCTTAACAGATCTTATTAGAACACTCTTTTCGAACATGCCTTTTTTGTTAATTAGGTCTATAAACAACAAGAGATGAATAGCCCATTTAACTAATTTAAGTGAATGGTTCATTCCAATCCAAACATGACTGGCTCAGCATTTATAACTTGTACAATACATGCAATATGCATATCTTCATCAATGTCATATAATTTTTAAGAAGAATAGCCGTAAACTTACAAAGTCCTTGGTTTAGATGATATCATGATATCTTGTATCTTATATATACCCATTTAACTAATTAGATTGAATCGTTCAATCCTATCCAAAGATGACTCGAGACAGATATATAAGCAGTCATCCATAGCACGCTCATTTTCATCAAATTATTAGTTTCTTTCTACTATTTAAAGTGACACTTGTCCAGTTTGGTCATATTAGGAAGGTAATAGTTCAGGTGACTCCTAAATGATAGAATTTGTATGTGCCTTAATTATGCTTGTTGGTGGAAAAGTTCGTAGATTACCAGTTATTCATTAAGTTAGTGTTTGGTCATGGGTACAATTGCTCAGAACTTGGCTGATGCTGCTGCCATAAAGTTTCTTTGCGATGTCTACCATTTACTAATCATTATCCACTTCATGGATTATGTTTTGCTTTGAAGATCTTATTTTTACATATGAATGTTATCTTACCAATCTAGCCGTCTTTATGGAACCGTGGATATGCATCGTGCTGCTTGTTATATGCTAGTGCTTGCAGCAGTTATACGTACTGTGGTATATTTTTTTTCTAACTCGGTATAAATATTAAGCAGAATGGAAAACTGTTAAGAAGCTTAAGTCCCATGCGGCAGCCGGGGTCTGTCTCAATTGGGAGGAGGATGCCCGAGTGAACAGAGTATGCATCTTTCAACTGAAAAAGTTCATCTAACTTCTTGATCTTGATTCTTAACAGACAATATTTTATTGTTCATACCTTTCATGTTCTATCTAATGCTTTGTTTGCAGTTAAGTAGTTATTTTAGTCTGGTCTACTAAAATATTTCTTTTCTCAAACTTAGGATTTTATTCAACAGCTTCAATATGGGTTTGTGGAAGGTTTTTCGTGGAAGGTTTTTTGAAAACTTATGTCTCTTGTTATATTTTCTTCTTCTTCTTCTTCTGGCCAATTGGAAAGATAATTATCCATTTTTTAATAGAACACTTCTGGCAACACTTTGGCATTTGAAGATTGCACTACTCGTTTCTTCCCTCCAGCTACAAGAGCTCCTTGCATGCTTGACTAGTACCTGGAGAAACTGGTTTAACTGACGACAGTCAAGATTCATTTGTAGTGCTTTCAAATTCTTCAAAGAAATGTTTCAATATCCTTTGCAGTGGAGATGAAGATGGGGTTTTGTGCTTTAGTATATTTGGTGTCTTTCCAATTGGAAATGTTGTAAGCCTCCTGTCTGTTCAGATCATATATTTAGTAGTATAGTCTATCAGATTCAGTCAATGACTACTTCTTTCCTTTCTCGCTTCCATAGAGCAGTCTTTCTTAATAAATGGATTTGATGGCAGAAATCAGTATTGCGCGAAAGTAATGGACTGGTCAATTAAACAACTATACTAGGTGAAGTTATTCTTGTAAAAGTTCTAGATTTCACTTCTACTGGTCACTTCAGAGATGACACCTCAAACTTCGATACAGCACAATTATCTGGAGCTTTTGTTGTTTGCCCTGAGTGCTCCTACCTATACTGCAGTTGAAGCACCTAAAGGAGAATTTGGTGTCTGTCTGGGTTAGCCTGCTGTACAGACTTTCTGCTTTTGTTTTAGACTTTTGAGTTTCTGCTCTTTTTTGGGGAGATTGAGAGAGCCTATACGACTGTCGGTTGGGGAAAGTGTTCTGTGATTGTGTGTGTATGTGTGTAGATAGTTCTCTCTGTGGGTGTGTAGCTATTAGAAGATTTAGAACTTTAGGTACTCCGAACCTTCCTGCATGGTTGGGTTTAGTATTGTTTCAAAGTGAAAACATGATGAACTTCTCAACAGACATTTGATTAGTCTAGAAATGCGTGCTGGAGAATTGTTCTAATCAGTATCATTAAGGTTCCTATCAGTTGTCTCTTTAGTTTCATGGAGCAAGTCCTTAATAGTTATAATTCCTTGTTGGGACTCTCCCAAGTGGACTCCCTTGGGCCCACTGCCTATCATTAGATCTATTAGTGTGGAATATGGTTTCCTATTTGGGAGGTTTTTCAGATCTTTGTACGAGTTTCTGAATTGTCAATGATGATTTGATCACAATGTCTTGACTTGGTTGACTACTTAAATTCGATTTCAAAATCATATGTCCTTTACCTAGAACAGGTAATTTTCACTTTAAGATGAGATATTTTAGATGGAAAATTGAACATGATTTATAGGAAATAATTTGTTATGAAAATTGATGTAGCTCATTTAGTTCAATGTTGAGCTCCTGGGTTGTCTTTTGTTTTTTGAAAGGATGTCAGTGGCAAGAATACTAAGTTTCTTGCTCCATAAAAGCTCCAATAACCCAAAGATAATTTGGTGCAAGCATAGGAAACTGTCCAAACCATTTTTGTCCACCCACTTCTCCCTATTGTGCAGTTGCAGAAACTGTCCAAACCATTCTTGTCCACTCACTTCTCCCTATTGGGCAGTTTGCAACGAGACTTTACTGGTAAGATTGCATCTAGGGCAGAACCAGCCATGGCAAAGACTTGAGAGATTTCAATTAGCGTCTTCCATTGGTCTTGACGGTCTTGACGTTAATGACCATCTTCTCTAGCAAGAGTGCATCTCTTGGTAAAAGCAGCATTGGAATGGTAGCTTACATCTGTCGCCATTGAAGGAACAAGCTATGAACCAATGATCTCCATGCTCTTCAGATGCCGAGCCAAGCACGTGAAGTTTTGCAGTGGGCAGAATTCCTCTGCATTGCAGATATGAGGAATGGCCAGATCAAACATGGCCTTCACATTTATTGGTAACAAGACTTAGTGATCCATCCAAAACTTGTTGATTTGTCTGGCTCCTTAGCTTTATTCTCATATTTTTCGTCTTTTTATTTTACAATTGGAAAGTAATTTTTCATTTGTTTTATGGAATGCTTCTGGTAACCCTTTGGCATTTGAAGGTCACACTACTCAAATGTTCCCTTCAGCTCCAAGAGCTCCTCAAATGCCTGGACTGGTACCTGGAGATGCTGGTTTAGCTGACAAGGTTCAAGATTCATTTGTAGAGCTCTCAAATTCTCCAAAGCAATGTTTGCATATCCTTTACAGTGGAGATAAAGATAGGGTTTTGTGCTTCAGTACATTTGGTGTCTTTCCAATTGGAAATATTGTAAGTGTCCTGTCTGTTCAAAATCAAATATTTAGCTATATGTATTATCAGATTCAGTCAATGAGTCCTCTCCTTGTTCTTGCTTCTCATACAGCAGTTCTTCTCAATAAAGAGATTTGATGGTAGACTGACAGCAACTATCTTGGGCAAGGTTAATGCCTGTGAAAGTTCTAGATGTTTATGCCATTTCCTAGGCTAGATTTCACTTCTGTTGGTCCTTTAGAGATGACACTTCCAACTTCGATACTGAACAATTATCTTAAGCTTTTTGTTGTTTATGTTGGTTCAAAAGCACCTAGAAAGGTGATTTTTTCTTCACTTATTTCAGGATGTCTAAAGGGAGATGGAAGTGAAAGTCAATTGATTTAATAATTGATTGAGATTGCTCACAGAAAAAATTCACTAGTTATATTATATCCAATATCTCAAAAGTTCTAAAATCCCCAATTTGCAGATATATGTAATTATTAGAAGGATTTTAGCAGGACAAAGCCAAAAGTCCAATGGGAAGTTTTAGAATCCTTTTATTTGGTTCCAAACAGATTTTATCATGCACATTTGGCTATAACTTTTGTATTTTCATTTTCCCTTTAACTTGAAAGTCAAGTTCGAATGTTTATAAAAGTTATAAAATCTCATATTTTTGGAACATCAAGGTGAGGAGGCAATCCTTGGAGAAGGAAAGGAAGGCAGTGATGTTGGATGCAATTTACTCAAACTACAAAAATAAAAATGACAAAATATAAACATGTCATCCTAATTATCAAAACAACTTGTTAATTAAACACACCGAAGTACCTTCGTGACCCAAGAGAGCCTCACTGCAAGTCTCCTTACGTTGTTTCACTTTGTGCCACTTCTCACAACGCTTATCTTTTAACAATATTAAAGATAAACTCAGCTTTTTCAGAAGCGATGTGGAAGGGTTTAGCCTACCAGATAGATTAAGTTAAGGCACAAACCAAAATTGAAGGAGTAGCCCGTATAAGTTGGAGCAATAAGCATATCACAAGCTTTCGTTGAGACACATGCAATGCAACCGCATGTGTTCAGGCTTTAATTCGAGTGGTCACGGCGGATCAATCTGTCTAGCGCGAGCTGTCCCATCATCTTCACGTCTGTGCAAGCTGTGAATTATTGCATCTGTGGGATGCCAATTCATTAACTCATAAGTAATGATCACATTACTTTTGCAATGTATTGATGATACAAAAAATTCTACATCACATTCACTCTAACGTTAATAACTCGTACTTTTTTTATGTTACTAAAAATCTTAAATTAAGTGGTTACGAAATCAATACTCATTTTTTTTGTCACCAAAGCCAATAAAAAATATGCTCACAATGACAATAGTGGCCTAAATTTTCGTAATGTTGATTCAAGTTTGTAGTATTGATGACACAATTCTTTTTTTTTTTAATGTATTGGTGTCATATCGAATAAAGTTTAGGATTTCTACAAGTAGATGGAGGGTACATTAGGCACGCTATTATGAATTTGAGTTGAGGGGTTTTCGCGATGCAGAAAAAAGAAAAGGTTTGTTAAATTATAGCATACTGAGAATAATTTAGGGTTTTAGCAGTATTTCCTTTTCTCAAATTACAATGAAATAATTAATCCACCACTTTTGAGCCTATGAAGACTCGTCGTGAAGCCCGAAGTACCTATTATGTTTGTAATATAGTCTGATCCGACCTAGCTTGGCCCGCCCGTTAATTCAAATAAGTCCGCCTTGACTAATTTAATGAAATCTCTCTCTCTCTCTCTCTCTCTCTCTCTCTCTCTCTCTCTCTCTCTCTCTCTCTCCTGCAATTTTCTCCACATATGGTCAGGAACAAACTCTGCATCGATCGCCGACGAACGTCCATGACCACCTTCTCCTTCCCACATAGCTTCATTAATTAAGGCCATCAAAAATTCGACGCAGCAGCATGTACGGATAACGCCATGTCAGATTAACATAGCCATTAGTCTTAGGGTATGGATTTGCTTCTGGATCTTTGAAGGGCCACGATCAATCACTAAGAGTTCAAACGTGTTAAATTGTGATTCATTAGAAATCTTGGAACATGGGTTGGTGTCGAAAAACAGCTCAAGGAAGTATCCGAGTGCCGGGCACGGTTTTTGCCGTCAGAGCTGGTCTCAAGGATGAGGATCTTTCAAGTTTGGATCAAAATTAGTTGTTTATATGGAGGGATCAAAATCATAGGCAGACTAATAGGCTGGATTTGTCGTGGGGCTTATGGAATTTCATCTCAACATAGGAACCTGCACTAACTAAGATTGATTAAACACCGAGACAGCAAGAAAGGCATTCACTCTTGTATATCTGGTGAGGAGGAAAATTAGAGTGTATGGAAACTAAATATGACAGCAGAACGACTTTGAATTTTCCAGCCCTAAAAGACCCCTGCGCAGGATATAGATGGATTACCGCTATGATGCTAGAATCCTTAGGGTTCATTGAGGAACTTGTTAATCTTCTTGTTCTTGTCAATGGTCAAGGCGTTGACATCATGCTCTGCTCCCGCTTTATCCACCGATGTCATGCGCACCACACTTTGCTCCAGTCTTAATTTTACACACATCTTAGGATTTTACTTCTCATTAGTATTATGAGATTATAATGCACCAACGACATTTCATGGTATTAAATGGTAAAAGTATGAGATTACAAAAACTCATTTGCATTTGTTTTTATCACAGAGAGATATTTGAATATGCCTTTCATGGCAAGGTAGGTCCCACCATTGACATGTCAATTTTCATGTTACACCAATACAAGCTCTTGGGCATATGCTAGGGAAATAATTAACTAGCTTTGGTCTATATAGATCGAGACCATCATAGCTATTGATTAGATAGATTGCTTCAAGGACTCTTTATGATGGTGCTAGTCCAGATAGATTCTCTAATATTTTTCACATATACATTGCTAAGGCACAACTCCAATAAGAGAATTCACTGTAAACTAAGGGGACCAATGCTTTATCCTTGCCAAAAAGGAGTCTCACATTGATGTAGCTATCTTGGGGCTCAAAAGGAGCTCATGATACAACATACGATGAGAGGAAAAATTGCTCATGAAAGTTCGAAAAGCTCGATCCAAAATAAACGTCAAGCTCGAAAAACTGAAAATGAAGCATAATCATATCATTTGTTAAACCCAACTTATTGTCCACGTACTGTGTTTCTGTACACTGTCACAAGTGGCACAAAAAGAGAAGTAATTCTATTTTCAAGCGTGTACCATCTACCTGTGATTTGCTTATGCTTTCATGGCTTGTAATGGAGTCCACTGAAACGAAAATTGGCTATTACTTTACCATTTTGTGGAGCTTTTCGACGGCCTTCTTGCACTTGAATCACTTCAAGGAAATCCCAAAGATCATGAGGCTCAATAGGCACCCCATGACGTGACATCCTTAATTCAGTGTCAATTATTATCTTCTCCAATCCAACTGCCTCCTTGAGAAGAACTTTAGCCAGGGCAAACAGAGGTTATGATTTAACAGAGTCAAATTGGAACCCGACAATTCCAACCCTTTTGAGATGATTTGCCCCACAATGGAACTCCTTTCCTCCGCGCCAAAATTGTTTTTCATCAAAGTTGCAGAGGTCTTGAAAATCCTAGTAAGGCTTGCACTGAAAACACACATTTGACAGTATGTTTTTCAGAGCCAATTGACAGATGCTATGACATAGCCATGACATTGAGTGGAAACAAATATAAAACAAACAGGCTCATCGAATGAAAGATCATATCCTTCGCGAAAGAACAATCATCTTTCCATGCAACTCCCAAGCATCCCAGCTTTTTTATACACAAACTCAATTATATTATGAAATTCAAATTAAAAACCATGATAAAAGTCAACCTTTTTTGCTACTGGGGCCATGAAGTCCAACAAGATTCGTCGCCCACCAAGCCCTCATTTTTCCCTTTCCCATGCCTTTAGTCTCCATTGAGTGAGAGAGGTGACACTGAGTAAGCGAGAGAGAGTAAGGAAGACAGACGACGTGCCCAAGAGAGGAAGCTTTTTCTTCTATGGGCTCTATGACTTTCATAGAGGAAGCAGTTGGAGAGAAGGAGAGAGATACATACATTTTTTAAACTCGTCACGTTGGACAAAACGCTGGACTTAGAAAATCGCGTTGGATATAAAATTAAGTAAAAAAGCCACTTGTGACAGATAGTCAAAATAGTTACTCAAATGAATAATTTTACACTAATGTAATACTCAAGTGAAGTATGACAGTTATGGCACCCTTAGTGTTCTGTTCCCTAGGTAGTTCATATGGAATTTCATAGAATGTAGTTACTATATATATATATATATATATATATATATATATATAGTAAGAAAAATACAAGTATATTGGTGTTTTCTCCAATAAGCTTTCATTATGCTTTATCTGTTGATTAAGTTGACCTTTTACATATTAGTTAAAAAAAAAAAATATACCATGAGCCAAATAGCCAAGGGTGTGATGACCCTCACCTAGTAGGGGTGTAAAAAATACCAAAGCCAATATGACTTGAAGCGAAAATTTTTGGTCTTTTCAAGTCGGGGATTTTATCGGCTCATGTAATAGCTTAAAACATTGGGCCTTATGGTGGTTCGGTTCAAGTCAAAAGAAGCTTTTGGATTTTCTCTTGCATCAACGTGATAATCGGCATTCAAGCAAATGAAGATGATCACATTCCTTATTCCAAATCACATTTCAATAATTAATTCACCCCTTTCGCATCAATGTGATGCCTCATGAGTTTGACCCTGCAGCCTCCATGGCCCCGAAAGGAAAGTTTCGGGCGTTGTTTGACAAGGCCTTATAGTCGTAAAGCCCGGCCCATCCCGGCTCGGCCCGGCCCAGTTGGACCTCCTTCCTCCCTTTGCTTTTCCATTCTTCGTCTCGCTCTTCAACTGCCTCCGTCACTTCTGTACACTGCGTTTTCGGGCTGCTTGCGGAGCTTTCTAGCAATTGAGACCGACGAAGGAGGGTCGCCGGCGCTTGCTTCCGTTTCGGCTTCGAGTTCCGACGACCCGCTTTGGCTTCTCAGATTCGGCTCTCGTTCGGGCGTTCTTTTTGCGACCTCCTAACGGGTGGGTCGATTTGATTGTTTTCCGACTTGGTTTGGTGAGGTTTTTGCTCGATTTCCTCCGAGTGGCAGTGGAATCCGGAGAAGGATTTGGTGGCGATGGTCATGGATGACACGAAGGTGGCGGTCCTTCATCGCTTCAATTGGCAGAGGCTGAGGACAATCTCTCCTGGGTATTGCTTCGAGTCAAGAAAGTTCGTTTCTTCAATGATGGCTTGGCGTGTGTCCCCATTTAGTCGTTGGCCTTATCTCTTTCTACTTCTTTGGCTTTTCCTAAATGTGCTAGTCTGCCCTTTTCGCCATAAGAACCACTGTAAGTGCCAATCTAGGTTGAATTGCGTTCAGTAGAGAATTGGACGAATATAGAGGTATAAAGTGCTTGGTAGTCTGAATGAGAAGGTGCCGTCGAACCAAGGAGTTGGTCTTTTACACAGAAATGAAGAGTGAATGTAGGTGATGCGAGTGCAAATCTAGAGATGACTTAATTGCGAGCAAAGAATTCCAAGCTGGTATTGGTTGAATGAAGGGATTTTTTTCATAGGCGCAATGGATTCTTATTGAATTCTCAACCAGGTTGTTGCCTTGGGAGAGATTTTTTCCATAGCCTAGCCGACAGTCATCTACACTGACCACAAGCGTACCGTACTCCTGTATGGCCATCTTGTTGCCCTTCATACACCAGTTGAAGTGTCCATAAAATGAAGAAAATGAATTGGGGGGATGCCACTTATGCTAGATAGACTAGCTATGTCTGATGCAGAAATGCTTGTTGCCCACTTGGAGTTTGCAGGTTTAGCCCCTGCAGAAGACCATCTAAATGTCATCAGGCATCTAAAAAGATCTTACATTTCTGGCGGTGACTCTCACAATGCAATTTTACTTTTGACTCGTCTTCTTTTACTGATTGAGCATTCTTTTACTGACTGAGCGTGCGCTACAAAAAGAGATTAAGTGGATATTGAAACATAGACTATAGGGGGAAAAGTTTCTCACTTTTTGTATTGCTTGAAGTTTAATTTATTTTCTTCCCATTACAGAAGGGCATTTCGTCACAGCATTTTGATTAATCAAATTCACTCGTGGGAGTTCAACTTTTGAATTGGATATATCTCAAGCTCTACTGCGTAATTGTATGACAATCTAGTCGAGAGGGACAGACTGAGGAATTGGAGAAAGCAAAGAGACTAGGAGGGTAAGGGAGCTGCATCCAAGTATGTTAAGATCATATATGGCTTAATATTTGGTAATTTAAATTCATAAGAGCTTAGGATAATATGCCCTAGCCTTGGTAGTTCTTCCTGTCTATTCTCACTAGAAAACTTCAGAGAGGATATTTTTTTCTCCAGAAACATCTCAATGCTTCGTTTGTCATCTTGTCTTCTGGATATGGAGAGTGTCTTGAGTGCACTATATTACTTGAGCCAATCCTTGAATGGTTTCTGTTAAGACTAAGTTGTAAATACTACTACACTTGTAATTTTCGACTGAAGTAAGCTTTCATGCATCCAATCTACTCTGAGGTTCCATAGTTGAACAACAAAATATTTTTGATTCAGTTATTGGATTGGAGCCTGCCAAGAAGATATAGATTCCCTCCCTTAGTATGACCCACTAGCCCAAAGAAATCCTCTATCAAGTGACCGACATCCCTCTCAGTTATTTTGTATGGTTATGACATTTTGCTTCACTTCACAAATTTTGATCAACCTTTTGTTGGTTAATATGCGTGCTTTATCTTTCCTCTCTTTCTGTTAATTTTATTGGGCTCTATCTTTCCTCTTCTTCTGTTAATTTTATTGGGAACAGATTGTTCACTCTCTCTCTCTCCCTCCCTCCCTCCCTCCCTCCCTCCCACTCTCTCTCTCTGCATTTTCTTTTTTGTTTATAATGAATTCACATTCTTGCACATTTCAATGTGTGTCATCAATACTGGCTCTTCTTGATCATTCTAATCTATCTAGGTAAATTTATAACATCCTTATGCTAGCATCCCAATGGCAAGGTTGTTGTCTTGAGATTTGAAGACAGTAAGATTTTATTGCATGATGTCGAACTAAGTTTTCTATGTTGTTACTCGAATGTTACCCTCACTACTTCTCAACTAAAAACTCCTCCTGCAACAGTCCTTTATCATCAGAACATGTTCTTCTCTAATCTCTTGTGGGAAAGATTCTGAGTTGCTCAAAATCGCATGATGCAACACAAACAGCAAACTTGCTCAGCGAACATTCAGATGCTAATAGAGATGGCAATCCATTTTTATTGGTCATATCTGTCAATGTCAAGTTAACAATGGATTGCTAGGTACATCAATCTGAGCAGGATAAGATTAATGAAAAAATCTATTGGAAAACTCTATTCGAGCATGACCCTTTTGTTAAAAAGGTCAACAAATTACAAGAGATGAATAACCATTTAACTAATTAGATTGAATTGAATGGGTCATTCCAATCCTAACATGACCAATCCAATATATGTACAATATGCATAACTCCATCAATGTGAAACAAGTTTGAAAAGAAACTAACCGTAAACTGACAAAATCCTAGGTTTACATGAAATGTTATATGTATATGGCGTGATCGAATTGTAATTTGTAACCATTGTGGAAACAAAATTCATGTGTGATTTGTTATTAGAGAACTTGCTGAACTAAATATAAACAGGTCATGATAGTTCAAGTTGTTAATCAAATTGGTACTATTGTTTAGTTAGATAATTTAGTGATGTCTGTCAATGTCAAGTTTACAATGGATTGCTAGATAGGTCAATCTGAGAAGGATAATATTAACAAAAAAAAAAAAAAAAATTGTTAGAAAACTCTATTCGAACATGACCCTTTTGTTAAATGGGTCAACAAATTGCAAGAGATGAATAACCCATTTAACTAATTACATTGAATTGAATTGGTCATTCCAATCCTAACATGACTGACATGACACATGTAAGGTCAGGTTGTCAATCAAGTCTATTGCTTAGTTAGATAGATTAAATGAGTAAAATTGTGTTTCGTGAACTTTGAACCCGGAACAATATTCGTTGATTAATTATGTTAAGTAGGTAGCCACAATTTTGATATGACATGATAACCACTTAGGGTCACTCTTAGTTGTCACATGGTAATATGAGTCATGAATCAATGGATTGTGGATCATGAATTTCATCTAATAGAATCATAATTCTGATATAATGTTTGAGATTGGTATTGCATGACATATGTAAATTAATTGTAAGTTTCCTTTCCTTTCCTTTTTTTTTTTTTAAGCTTGAGTAGTAGGATCTCACGTATACTCCAATTATGTTTCTTGTTTAGAGGTTTCCTACTTCCACTAGGAGTAGAACTTTTAGAGAGTCTACAAATAAAGTTGTAATTTTTACTTTTCATTAGTGATAATTTATTGAACTTGGCAAGTGTTTGCTTTGTAGATTGTGTGATGCAATTCATTTTTGGTGTGATGCTTAAGAAACACTAGGTGTGATGCTTAGGCAGTTTTGCATGATGCCTAAATATTTATTCTTTATTGTGGGACTCATGGTCCTACATCAAAGCCATGGAATGTGAGTCCTACATCAAAGTCATGGAATGTTTTTGACGTTACATTGTTTGATGCACGAGTCAAATTATGAATCAAGGAAATTAATTGACTCATATCTAATCGGTGAAATCAATGGTGAACTACCTTAATAACCTATCATACATAATTGATATACTCGTTCAATAGATTTATATACTTTAGGACTTGAATTTAATTGATTTGCTCAATTGCGATCTTTTGTAGGACAAAATTTCACCTCGCTGCGAATGTTGTCATCAATGATTGGAACTTTTTCGTTGTCAACGACAAATTACAGCATAGTGTTTACTGGGGTCCAGCTCGCTGTGAGAATCTATGGTCTAAGTGGATGGTGTCATGTAGGAACATTCATGTGTGACATGCTCGTTTTCATCAATATTAATTTCTTTCAATTATTGGTAAAATATGTGCGGTTCGGTCAAATTAGGAAGGTAATTATTTAAGTGACTCTTAAATGATATGATTTATATGTGCCTTAATTATGCTTGTGGGTGGTAAAGTTTGTAAATAACTGGTTTTGGTTCTATTAAGCTGTATCTTCCTGGTCGTGAGTAGAATGGCTGAGAACTTGGCTGAGGCTACTGCAATTCTGTTTCTTTGAGATTTCTACAAGTTTATTATTCATGGATTACATTTTGCTGAGAAGAGAGTTTGTTTGGACATAATGAATGTTATCCTACCAAAGTAGCTGTCTTTATGGAACTATGGATATGCGATGTGCTGATTTTGATATGCTAGTGCTTGCAGCATTATGCACGCTGTGGTATAATCATTTTAACAAGGTATAAATATTAAGCAGAGTGGAAAACTAATAAAAAGCTTGAAGTCCTATATGGCGGCTGTGGTGTGTATCAACTGGGAGGAGGATGCCCAAGTGAATAAAGTATGGCATCTTTTAACTTAAAAGTTGGTACACCTTCATGATTTTTATTATAAATAGTGGATATCTTATGGTTCATGCTTTCATAATGCTTTGTTTGCAGTTAAGTAGTGTTCTTAAATACTTCTTTTCAAACTTAGAATCTTATTTCAAAGTCCAACAGCTTTAGTATGGGTTTATGGAAGATTATTTGAAAGCGTATGTTTGGTGTCATCTGCAACTTGTTGATTTGCCTAGCTCCTTAGTTTTATTCTCATATTTTTTTGTCTTTTTATTTTACAATTGGAAGTAATTTTTCATTTGTTTTATGGAATGCTTCTGGTAACCCTTTGGCATTTGAAGATCGCACTACTCAATTCTTCCCTCCAGCTCCTAAAGTTCCTCGAATGCCTAGACTGGTACTTGGAGATGCTGATTTAGCTGACAATGTTCAAGATTCATTTGTAGAGCTCTCAAATTCTCCAAAGCAATGTTTGCATATCCTTTGCAGTGGAGATAAAGATAGGGTTTTGTGCTTCAGTATATTTGGTGTCTTTCCAATTGGAAATATTATAAGTGTCCTATCTGTTCAAATCAAATATTTAGCTGTATGGTCTATCAGATTTAGTCAATGAGTCCTCTCCTTGTTCTTGCTTCTCATACAGCAGTTCTTCTCAATAAAGGGATTTGATGGTAGACTGATAGCAAATCAGTATTGCAGAAAAGTAATGGGCTGGTTCAGTAAACAACTATCCTGGGCGAGGATGCCTGTGAAAGTTCTAGATGTTTATTCCATTTCCTAGGCTAGATTTCACTTATGTTGGTCACTTTAGAGATGACACCTCCAACTTCAATACTGAACAATTATCTTTAGCTTTTTGTTGTTTATGCCGTTTTAGCTTCAGTTCCAACAAACTACTTTGGGTTCTCAGGTTTGACTCTCATTCGGGCTTTTTTTTTTGGCAACCTCCTAATGGGCGGGTCAATTTGATTGTTTCAGTGAGGTTTTGGCTTGATTTCTTCCGATTGGCAGGTCGGAGAAGGATTTACTGGCGATGGTCACAAAGAACACAAAAGTGGGTGCTTCATCGCTTCAATTGGCAGAAGCTATGGACAATCTCTCCTGGGTATTGCTTCGACTTGAGAAAGTTCTTTTTTTTTTTTTTTTAATATTTAGTGTGTTCATATCTCCAACGATGGCTTGGTGTGTGTGCCCTTTGAGTCATTGGCGTTATCTTGTTCTACTTCTTTAGCTTTTCCTAAATGTGCTACTCTTCCTTTTTCGCCATAGGAACTGCAGTAAGTAGCAATCTAGCTTGAATTGCGTTCGAAAGAGGATTGGATGAATATAGAGGTATAAAGTGGTTGGAAGTCTGAATGAGAATGTGAAGTCAAACCAAGGAGTTGGTCTATTTTACCCAGAAACAGAGAGTGAATGATGGTGATGCAAGTGGAAACCTAGAGATGACTTTGTTGCGAGTAAAGAATTCCAAGCTGGTATTAGTTGAATGAATGGATTTTATTTATATGCGGAATGGATTCTTTTCTACTTCTCAACCAGGTTTTTGCCCTTCTTTATACACCAGTTAAAGTGTCCATGAAAATAAGTAACATGAATTGGGGGGATGCAATTTATGCTAGATAGATTAGATATGTCAGATGCAGAAATGCTTGATGCCCACTTGGAGTTCACAGGTTTAGCCCCTGCAGAATATCATCTAAAGTGATCAGGCATCTAAAAAGATCTTCTTAGATTTCTGATGGTGGATCTCACAGTGTAATTTTACTGCTGGCTCCTCTTCTTTTACTGATTGAGCATGCTTTTACCGATTGAGTATGCCCTACAAGGAGAGATTTAGTATTTCTTGAAGATTTATTTATCTTCTTCTCATTACAGAAGGGCATTTTGTCACATCATTTTGATTAATCAAGCTCACAAGTGGTAGTATTTTGATTAATCAAGCTCGCAGGTGGTAGTTTGGCTTTCAAATAGGATATATCTCCAGCTGTGCTGCATACTTATGTGACAATCTGGTTGAGGGGGACAGACGGATGAATTGGGAAAAGCAAAGAGACTAGGAGGCTAAAGGGAGCTGCATCCAAGTATATTAAGATCCTATGTGACTTAATCTTTTGGTAATTCAAATTTGTAAGAGCTTGGGATTAGATGGCCAGCCTTGGTAGTTCTTGCTGTCTATTCTCACTGGAAAACCTTAGAGAGGAGATATTTTCTCCATAAACATCTAAATGCTTCACTTGTCAAATATCTTCTGTATATGGAGAAGTGCACTATGGTACTTGAGCCAATCCTTTGATGGTTTCTGTTAAGACTAAGTTGTAAATTCTAATGCACTTGCAATCCTTGCCTGGAGTAAGCTTCCGTGCATCCAATCCACCTTGAGGTTCCATCGTTGAACAACAAATTTTTTTTGATTCAGTGAGTGGATTGGAGTTTGCCAACAAGATATATATGCCCTCGCTTTAGATGACTTACTAGCCCAAAAAAATCCTCTATCAAATTGCTGATATCCCCATTAGTTATTTTGTACAGTTATGATATGACGTTTTGCCTCACTTCACAAATTTTGATTAACATTTTGTTGGATAATGTGTCTACTCTATCTTTCCTCTTCTTTTGTTAATTTTATTGGGAACAGATTATTCATTCTCTGTTCTTTTTTGTTTATAATGAACTCACTTTATTTGCACATTTTAATGTGTGTCATCAATACTGGCTCTTCTTAGTCATTCTAATCTGCTCCAGGCAAATGTATAACATCATTATGCTCACGTCATGATGGCATGGTTGTTGTCTTGGGACTTGAAGATGGTATGATTTTACTGCATGATGTCAAAGTAAGTTTTCTATGTTGTTACTTGAATGTTACCCTCATTACCTCTCAACTAGAAATTCCTCCTGCAACAGTCATTTATTATCAGGTCGTGTTCTTCTCTAATCTCTTGTGGGGAAGATTCTGAATCGCTCAAAATCTGCATGATGCAATGCAAATAGCAAACTTGCTCAGCGAACATTTAAATGCTAATGGAGATGGCGATCCGTTTTTATTGGTCATGTCTGTCAATTTCAAATTCACAATGGATTGCTAGGTATGTGAATCTGAGTAGGATAAGACTAACGAAAAATTCTATTAGAAACCTCTATTTGAACATGACTCATTTATTAAATAGGTCAACAAATTACAAGAGATGAATAACCCGGTTAACTAATTAGATCAAATTGAATGGGTCATTCCAATCCTAACATGACTGAAACAGCATTTGTACAATATGCATTTTGTCATCAATCTCAAATAAGTTTGAAAAGAAACTATTTGTAAGCTTACAAAATCCTAGGTTTACATGAGATGTATTTATATGGTGTGATCAAATTGTAATTTGTAACCACTATGGAAACAAAATTCATGTATGATTATTATTAGAGAACTTAATGAACTAAATATGAACAGATCATGATAGATCTGGTTGTTAATCAAGTTGGCACTCTTGTTTAGTTAGATTACATAAGTCAATTTCTGTTTCACGGTTTGAACTTTGAATTTGGAACAATATTCATTCATTATTTGTGTTAACTGTTAAGTAGTAACCACTTAGGGTCACCCTTAGTTGTCACATGGAAATCTGAGTCATGAATCAAAAAATTAAATGTATGGATTGTGGATTGTGAATATCATGTAATAGAATCATAAAATCTGTTATAACATTTGACATTGGTATTCAATGACAGATGTAAATTAATTGTAAAGTATGGTGTTATTTTTATTGTTAGGTAATAACTAATGATATAGACACTTCAAAGTCGACTAATGTTATTATTTCCAGACATGAGGTATTAATACATTTTATTTTTCTTTTGTCAAATAAGTATCCATTTGACTTCAAGGACACAAAGATCATGTACATAGTTTTGTAATTGGATTCCTATTCATAGAATTTAGTATGAGACAATTAGGATTAAATAGGATTTGAGTATTATTGGGTATTGTAATTGGATTCCCGTTCGTAGAATTTAGTATAAGACAATCAAACCATCCATTCAGCTTGATGCAGCCAACAAGTCATGCAAGGTGACTCCCAAGTTTTTGGTGAAGATTGACTTGGAAACTCAAACAAGGATCAGGATTCTGCTAGAAGTTTAATCACTGAATTTATCAACTAGGATTTGCAATTGTTAGGATTTTATGAAGTTTCCTTCTTGATTTTAAGTTGAGTAGTAGGATCTTACATATACTCCAATCATGTTTCTTGTTTAGAGATTTCCTATTTCAACTAGGAGTAGAACTTTTAGAGGGTCTACAAAGGTAGTTGTAATTTTTACTTTTCAATAGAGTTGATAATTTATTGAACTTGGTAACTGTTTGCTTTGTAGATTGTGTGATGCGATTCCTCTTTGGTGTCTTGCTTAAAAAACCCTAGGTGTAATGCTTAGGCAGTTTTGCGCATGATGCCTAAATATTTATTCTTTATGGTGGGACTCATTGTCCTAGATCAAAGCCAATAAATGTTTTTGACACTACATTGTTTGATGCATGAAGTAAATTGTGAATCAAGGAAATTGATTGACTCATATCTAATCGGTGAAATCAGCGGTGAATAACTTTAATCAAATATCATATATAATTTATATACTATTCAATAGATCTAGGTACTTTAGGGCTTGAATCTGATTGATGTGCTTAATTGCTTTCTCGTGTAGGACAAAAAAATTCCTCCCTAATGCTAATGTCGTCATTAATGATTTAAACCAATTCAATCGTCAACAACAAATTAAAGCGTAAGGTTTGCTGGGTTCCAACTTGTTGTGAGAATCTATGGTCTAAGTGGATGGTGTCATGTAGAAGCATTCATCTGTGACATGCTCATTTTCATTAAAATTAATAGCTTCTTTCAATTTATTTGTAAAATACATTAAGTTCAGTCAAATAAGGAAGGTAATTATTGAGGTGACTCTTGAATGATCTGATTAGTATGTGCTTCAATTATGCTTGTGGGTGGAAAAGTTTGTAAATAACTAGTTATGTTTCCATTAAGCTATAGCTGCTTGGTCATGAGTAGAATGGCAGAGAACGTGGCTGAACTTTTTTCTACCAGTTTATTACTAATCATCCTCTTCATGGATTACATTTTACTGAGAAGCGAGTTTGTTTGTACAATATGAATGCTGTCTTACCAAAGTAGTTGTCTTTATGGAACAATGGATATGCGATGTGCTGCTTTTGATATGCTAGTGCTTGCAGCAGTTATGCACACTGTAGTATAATCATTTCTAGCATGGTATAAATAACAAGCAGAATGGAAAACTGTTAAGAAGCTTGAAGTCCCATATGGCAGCTGTGGTGTGTCTCAACTGGGAGGAGGATGCCCAAATTAATAGAGTACGTGGCATCTTTCAACTTAAAAGTTGATACAACTTTGTGATCTTTATTACCAATAACAGATATCTTATGGCTCACACCTTTTTATAATGCTCGTTTGCGTTAAATAATTGTTTTAGTCTGGTTTTCTTAAATATTTAGAATCTTATTTCACAGTCCAACAGCTTTAGCATGGGTTTTGTGGAAGATTTTTTGAAAGAGTATATTTGGTGTCATCTGTAACTTGTTGATTTGTTTGCCTCCTTAGCTTTAATCTCATATTTTTTATGTTCCAACTGGAAAGTAATTATTCATTTGTTTATAGAACGCTTTTGGTAACTCTTTGGCATTTGAAGATCGCACTACTTGATTCTTCCCTCCAGGTCCAAGAGTTCCTCAAATGCTTGAACTAGTACCCAGAGATGCTGGTTTAACTGACAATGTTCAAGATTCATTTGTAGAGCTCTCAAATTCTTCAAAGCGATGTTTGCATATCTTTTGCATTGGTTATAAAGATGGGGTTTTGTGCTTCAGTATATTTGGTGTCTTTCCAATCGGAAATGTAAGTGTCCTGTTTGTTCAAATCAAATATTTAGCAGTATGGTCTATCAGAGTAAGTCGATGAGTCCTTTCCTTGTTCTTGCTTCTCATACAGCAATTTTTCTTAACAAATGGATTTGGTGGCAGACTGGCAGTTGATCAGTATTGCCTAGAAAGTAATGGGCTGGTTAAGTAAACATCTATTCTCAGTGAATTTATGCTTGTAAAAGTTCTAGATCTTTATGTTATTTACCCGGGCTAGATTATACTTCTGTTGGTTACTTCAGAGATGACACCTCCAACTTCGGTACAGAACAATTATCTGAAGCTTTTTGTTTTTTGGCTTGAGGTGAGCCTGCCTTACATACTTCTTGCTCTACTCTAGAGGCAATTGGGTTTATGCTCTGTTCTAGTTGGATTGAGAGAGCCTATGAAGATCCCCTTTCCAGCAAGTTAAATACGAGCCAATGACATTGCAGAAGCCTTAGACAAGACTTCATAATAAAATTTACTTGGAGGGCCAAGATGTTTGTCAAACTTTCGTGTATAATGACGTTGTAAAAACAAGTGTAAAAAAAAGAAAAACATAAATACAAACTTAAAGCAACATTTACAAAACTAAACAACATGCATATAACATATTATCAACGCAATAAACTTAAAAGCATAAAGTCATGTAATTGCCTTTTGGTTACCAAAGAATTTTGCATCGAATTCGATAAGATGGTGTTTTTTGTTATCATATGTCAACTTTATTGTGTCAAAGTTATTATTGACAATTGTATATGTTGGTAGGCCGAATATGTTGGTATCACAACAATTACTGTGGTAAACATACCTAGTATTCTCCTATTAGAGTGGTAAATATGTATGGGCTGATATATTACATTCATCCTTTTAGGTTAGATGCATTTTATCCAATTACGAGCTAGAGTTGATCAGCTTAAGAGAAATGCAGTTAAGCTCCTGAAAATAAAGTGATAATTTAGCACTTATAGATGTGGTAAATTAATACTATAATAAAGAGTGCTCGTGAAATGCATGAGCACCCTTTTTCTTCTTTACACTTGACATTTTAGTTTGGATTGCCCCTTTATAAATAGGGATATGTACCCAAAAAAGTCCTAAACATTTTGCATCGGTTTCAATTCAATCATAAACCTTTCCAATTAGACCAATTTAGTCATAAATGATTCAAATTTGTACCAATTGAGTTTATCTGGCCAATTTATGGCAGAAATTACTGACATGGATGTCAATTATCCTATGTGGCACATTCATCTTTGGCATGAACATTTTTTAAATAATTTTTAATAACGGTTGAATTTTTAATTATTTTTTCTTTGTTTTTCCTTTTCCTTTTTTTCTTCTTTTCTTTCTATTTTTTCTATTAATAACCAGTAAGGGCCACCAGCCATCAATCGAGGTCCAATAGCCCCTTCCAGCCAATAGGCAAGGGCCTACAACCCCTTAGAGGTAGCTGGTGAGGGTTACAGTCCTTGTCGATCGCCGATCGAGCCCTACATCGGCAGCCCCTGCCAATTTGTAGGTGAGGGCTTCAGGCCTTCACTAGCAGCTAGTGAGGGTTACAACCCCTGCCAACCAATGGGCAAGGGTCTACAAGCCCTTGTTAGCCACTAGGTGAGGGTCACAGCCCTCCTAGATGAGCGATCATTGCCTTTGCATGTAGATAGGGAGGGCTACGAGCTCTTGCCTAAATCTAAACAAGTGCCAGCCCTTGCCACAACTAAGCCCTCACTAGTAGTGGCAAGGGTCGCGCCTTTTGCTTAGATCTAGGCGAGGGCTTGCATCCCTTACCCACGGCCCTCGTCTAGTGGCTGATGAGGCTTGTCGAACCTCGACCGTCGACCATTAATAATAAAAAATAGAAAGAAGAAGAAAAGAGGAAAAAGAGAAGGAAAAAAGAAAGAAAAAAAAATCATTGAAATATTATTGAAAATGCCTACATCAACATCGACAATGTCACATAGAACGAACATCAGCAACTTCCCTTTAAATAGGCTGGACAAACTTAATTGGTACAAATGCGAAAAGATTTATAGTTAAACTGGTCAAATTGAAAATTTTAGGGCTTAATTGGAACTCTTGCATTAGATTTATGACTTCTTCTTTTTTTATACTTTTCGCTGTAGAATTAGCATTAATAATTCTTTTAGCTTGCATTGTTACAGGTGGATATTAGAATAAGCTTCTTTTTATTGTAAAATGAAGTAATTATTGCATTGGATTTTAACATTTCTCTCAATTCTTTATACAAATATGTTGCTTGAGTTGATTCAATGTCTAAAGAGCATTGTTTTATTGAGTAACTAAATAAAAAAAAAATGCATTAAATGGTATCCAAATGGATGGACTCACTATTGAATGTACAAATTGCTTTACATCTTGCAACAACCAAGTAGTATAACAATATGAGTGCTAAGTTAACCTATTTAACATATATTAGAAATATAGCTACCCGTCGTTATTTAATAGAAATAAATCTATAGTAAATGAATTGTTGGATGAGAATAATATGCTTAGGTAAATTTTGGGTGGTAAATAAAACCCATTTATCAACATAACTACCCTTCATTATTTAAGAGAAACTGCATGCATTTATGTTTATGTATCGTATAAACTTATATTTAATCAAAATGAACTAAGACTGTACGTATCATCTCCATTTTATAATATAAATATTTGGATTAACACATATCTTAAATTATATTTGTTTAAGGAAAATTGCAGTCACTAAACCAAACCAATCAAAAACATTTACTGGAAAAAATTGAAATTTTGGTTTACGAATTCTGCTTTGGGTTGATTAGGAAATTGTAAAATCAATAAATTTGAGTAAATGAAATCAATAAGTTAGACATCTATAAAAAAAAATGGTAATTTCACAATTAAGCAAAGAGAAGAGAGGTGGGCCTCTCAATTCATTCAAATTAAGAAATGCACAAAAACTTGGTAGAGAAGAGGGATGGCCTCAAGTTCAACAAGGATCGGTAGGGCCCAACCATCGAGACAATTACATGCTATCTAATTGCAAATCTGCCCCTAGATGATTAAAACAAGTGAAACTCCTCCATTTTCTCTTCCCTCTTTTTATATAGGCTTAATTCCTTTGATATCCTCAAACTTTAAATCCAGTCTTTATTCTATCCCAACTTCAATCTCGAAAAGATTGTCAAGTTTAGATCCTATCCCAAATTTGCCCCCAATTTTATGTCTAAAAAATAATCTCAAATTTTATGTTAAGTCCCAAACTTATTTCGAATATTTTTGGTCTAAAAAATCACTAGCTAATCTCAAATTTGCTCCCTTTAATCTCAATCCAAAATCAGTCATGAGTTGTTTGACATGATGTTTCTATGCCATTAAAAAAATCTACATCAACAAAGTGAGGAGGGAAATTATTCTCCAAAACGAAATTATTTTTTAATGAGAAAAATAGGAAAATTGGGGATGACTGATGGTGAATATTTAGTAGTTGGGTTTTTTTGAGACAAAAATGATTTAGAAAAAATTTGGGATTGGACTTAAAATTATGTTTTTTTTTTCTTTAAAAGATGTGGAAATTGGAACTATACCTAAAATTGAATTTTTTTTTTTTTTTTAAGAGAAGTAGGCCCTTTTATATAGATAGGTATTTTGTCGGGCTAAATCACCGACCCTTTTCATATGATAAGTAATTGCTCAATATTTTTAGGCACTCAAAAGTACAATTTAACACGAATTTTTGGTTTTATATACTTGCAAGTGATCAGTATGGTCGCACGGTACCATATGGAACCAGAGCACCTCGTATTTCGTGTGCTTCATCATTATTTTTGCCATATTTCTCGGAAAATTGAAAATATTCGCAGACAGCATCGCATTGACTCGAGGGAGAGATCAAGAATAATAAATTTAATCAAAGATAAATGTATTAGTACTACTTGGCCAGCTTGATCAAAAAGATGCTCCCCATAATTTAATCAAAGATAAACGTACCAGTACTAATTGTCCAGCTTGATCAGAAAGATGCTCCCCATTGTTTAGATTTGTTAGTGGTGTCCTTATAGCTCAAAATGAAAGAGCGTGCATCTCATCTTTTAATATCTCGTGACTTACAATCTCATCCCTTTTACTGATCAGTTAATTAAGTAGTACTTGAGCAATTGATTATCCACTTTTCGATTCGAGGAATTTAACCATCCACTCTCTTATTAACCATCACACTAAGAGTAAATAAGACCACTTTAAGAAATATTTTTTACATCAATATTCATGTTATAATTACTCTAATTTATTATTTGTCAATGTGTTGAATATTGTCTCGGAAGATGCTCATAGATATAAAGGAGAAATCAGTCCACCTAGATCAATTTGCTTATTGAATTCGCTAGCAATATTTTTTGTATCACAAAAGTCCTTGAATAAAATTTAGTTTGCGCTTTCATTTATCCTTTACTCCATTCCTCTAAGGGCACACAAATATGTGTGATTGATTTGGATTATCTAAGGAAAGGAATTTGATTTGTTAAATGGTCAAAAGCATTTAATCAATGTAAAGAAAATGTTTTTGACTAGTTTTGTCACCAAAACAATTAATAAGGACTAAAATCGAACATTCACAAGTATATGATTATCTGAAGTGTACTTTCCTAGAAGTTTTGTGCATGTATGCACCATATAAGGTTGTATACATGGGCTTGTACTCTTCTAGATTATCATTTTATCCAAATACAATAATAAATTTATCTTATAATAGGTATATCCCCGACCATTTCATAATATCAAAGAAAAGTAAATTCAAAATTATTGATTTCGAAATATATATATACACACACCCTACGAGATTGGGCTATTATTGGTACTATGTAAGTAAGGAATTAGCTTCGCAGACTTTGTGGAATTAGAATTCTCAAGCTTCTGAGGTTGAAAAAGATTTATTTAAGTCCTAAACATTATCGATCTATAGCTAAAAACTTGAGAATTTCTTGTGCTATCTCGAATTATTCATTGTACTCTTAACAAGCATTATTATCTTAATGAGTTAGATAAGGTAAAACTGTTAATTTTTTCTGCTAAGTAGGTAAAATTATTATATAATGCGATAAAGGTGCCTTCGCGTGTCTTTTCTAGTTTCTAGATGTTCTAGGATGAAGGGAAAATGATTTTGATGGTGGTGGAGCCTGAAAATAAGATTTTGGTAGTGGGCCCCATCTATTTTCTCTTCTTCCGAGAGCTTTTGAGCTGATGAATGAAGCTCAATTTCAATTAAAATGGAAGAAAAATTCAAAAGTTTGTGGCAGGACTTTTGGACTTTGGATTAATAAACAAAAGCCTTATGGAGTACAATCAAAGCTATTGGAAAATAAGTTTCATCTTTCATTGATCTTTATTCAAAATATCTTGTACTTTCTAACAGACTTTTCGTTTACTCCTTGAGTGGAATAAAGAGATTCTCATTGTCTTTCTATCCAATGAGAATGGTTATGCAAATGTCAAAAAATTAATTTCGTTTACTTGGACTTTATGCAGCGGATGACTAAAACTAAGCATGCATCATTTGATTACACGTCGTGGTCAATTGCACATGAACACATGTCACAAATTACGACCCATGCATATTTAAACACGCCATTGCATATTTTGAAAACACAAACACACATGGTGCATGGAGTCATGCTGGCACGTAAGGGAATTATCTTGATTATATCCTTGAAAAAAAAAAAAGTTGCCGCAATTACTTTTAAATTATTTGATAATTGCACTCAAAATACTTAATTGAAAATGGGGTACCGAAAGGGTGTCGTGAAGATATTGAACCCTCCCTGCACATAACTGAAGACTACTTGCAAATGACCAATGATTTCACATATGCACTTAGGTCCCAAATCAGCTCAATATTCTTAATTGATTGGTGGTGACTCTATTTTAAAGAAAATATAGAATTTTCTTGTAACTTTTAAAACTTTTGTCCCATTATGCGGTTGCTCTTTTAGTGGAACAAGCCCTAATCTCAAGAGTGAAGATGAGATGCTATGATCATCACTGGCGTTGATGCATTCATCTCTCACAAACTTGCAAGGTGATTTTGAGGAGGTTGGCTCGTTAACTGCCAAGAATGACCATGGGCATGGGGTTAGGACTCTACAATCACGTGAGTGAAGTAGTGACAACAATGAGAAGATCAAGGATTTGGAGTGAGAAAGAGTTGTCGTACGTTAAAAAGTCTACCTAGAAAAGAAATTAAACAAGAGGAAAGACAAAAAATTTGAGCATAGATGTGTTCAAAGTGGTCTCCACCTTAAAAGATGCATAGTAAAAATTACAGGAATCGATGCATAAGCATGTGCTTATCGATTCTTCTACAACCTCTTGAATAAATAACAATTATCAATGCAACATCATGTGTTGATTGATTCTTACTCGACATTAGGACCTTTCTTAGAGCAGATGTAAATATAATAATCTAATATTTCTTGTTCGGATGCATTGCAAGTGGCTGTCCATGTCCTATTAAATATTTTGAGAGTCATCCCACTATATTTGCCCATTGTATTCATTTATTGGCAAAATAAATATCGATGTGTGTAAAAAAATACGTGTTACCAAAATTGTTTTGGTTTGCTCTCCGTTATAGACTATATATATATTTTTTAATGCTATTGGCCACTCTTTGGTTTGTCCAAGAAATAATAAGGGAGAATTGTACAGAAAATCCTAAAAGTTCAATCCTTAATTACTTCCCCTAAGGAGTCAAGATATCAAGCCGCTAGGTTTTTCTCTTAACTTGTACGAAGGCTTTATATATATATAACATTTTAGAATAAGTGATCGTTGATAATGTGATATTTTAGCAATCAAATGAAGTTTATCGATTTGATATGATATACTTAGCCGGCTCAAAGTGAGAGAGGTAAATTCCTAAATGACATCAAGAGCTTTAAATATATTCAACAAAAATACCTTTTTTGATGGAAAACAAATTAACACAAGTGATGGAAAATTCAATTTAAATTACTGTCAGGGTGCTTTGTGTGTATTTTACCACTCGTCTACGGATAACATAACAATAATTGTCTTTTGTTTTTGGTTTTATATTTTGTTTCACTGCTTCTGCATTGGAACTTGCCCACATGTTTTCTTCTTCCTAGGTGGGATCATCTACCCCGCGGAGGCAACAACTACAGAAGCATGGTTAGTGGTCCTGATCAATGAATTACTTATCTAGCTTGGCAAGTTTGAATTATTGATACGTGCCAACTAGTTCATTAGATAGATTAAACCAATAAAGAAATATATAATAAAGTAAAAGCAAAAGCAAAAAGACAGTTTTATTTATCTATGAGATTTGATGGATAAATTGAGGCAAAAACAAAGCAAAAAAGAAAATTTTCTCATTATGCTCGAGCACAAAATAATATATATATATATATATATTTATATTTATATATGGCATGTTGATAAATTTTTATGATCATCAACATGCGTTAATAATAAAAATAATTAGCATAAGTAATCGTTGTACATTTCAGTCTTGGAATGAAGTTTATTATAATAGTTAACAGGCTCAAAATGAGAGGGGCTAAATTCCTAAGTGGTATTAAGAGCTTAAATATATCAAACAAAAATAACTCTTTTGATGGAAAATAAATTAGCAAAAGAAGAGGAAAGTCCAACGGTCCAAGCGCTGGACACAGCGTGCCCAACATCACTGTCTCTCTCCCCACCTTTCTTCTTTTCCTGCAGATCCATGTCAGTCATGTCCAAAGTCTCTCTCCACTTTTTTTTATCTTCCCAACAAATCTATCGTTTTATTTTTGTGCATTGAAATTTGAACGGACCTCTTCTATCGTTATCTTTGGATTCTCTCGTGCACTGAGGTTTCCGCCACGTGAAGGCAAAGACTCTAAGCACGTGATTGACAAAGCTTGACTAATTGATGCTATTGTGGTTGCCAATTGGCTCCATCATATGAATCAAACAAGAAGAGAATTGGCAACAAGAACTGAGAAAGGGCCTGTTTGGCAACGTGCCAAACAGTCTTAGCCATTTCGATTTTTTGTTCCTAAATCCGCCAGAGGCGAGAATCGCGTTTGGTAAAATTTTTATTTCCGGGAACAGTTTTGGATAAGATTTGAGAATAAAAAAAAATTGATTATCTGTTCGAGAATCAGAAAAAGAATCAAAACGGTGAAACCCTCACTCTTCCCTTTCGTCATCCTGGTTGCCATTTGCCACCGCCTGCCACCGTCTGCCACCGCCCGCCGCCGCGCCGTCTGCCGCCGGTTGCCAGAGGCTCACCAAGTTAGGGCGAGGTCCGGCGAGCTCGTTGGAGGCAAGCCCAGCCACCGGCGAGGCTCGGTCTCGCCAGATCTGGCGAGGCCCAGCCTCGCGGTGCTGGGCCGGGCCTTGCCGAGGCCGGGCTCGGGCAACGAAGGTCGGCCCTCGTCTAGCCGGGCGCCGGTCCCGGTGACCACCACATGAAGAAGAAGAAGAATAGGAAAAAGGGAAAAAAAAAAGAAATAAAGGAAATAAAGGAAAAAAGTAAAAAAAAATATTTAAAAATATTTACAATTTATTTAAAAATCAAAAGAAATTAATTTGGAACATAATCAATTAGCACGGTATCAAACACAATTCTATTCCGTAATCAAAAATTTTGAGAGTTACCAAAACGCGTTTTTTTATTCGAGAATCGGTTCCTAAAAAGAATAAAAATAATCATTTCTAGTCGAATCGGCCCCCCGAGAACAGAATCATTACTAAACGGGTCAAAAGTGGTCAGCAAAAAGAAAATAAAGAAAAAGAAGAACAGAGGAGGTGAAAAGAAAAAATGAGGGGAGAGAGAGAACTGTTGGGGCACACGTGAGGAAAGGACAGAGAGCAAAAAGTTCGCTTAATCTACTTTCATAGCATCCATGCTTTCTCCAAGTTCATTTTTACTTTTGCACTTTAATTTCCAAGAATTTTACTCCTACCGTTAGATTTCTTCGTCATTTCAATTTCAAAGCCAAAAAGTTCGGCAATGTTTTGAAGTTGAGCAACTTTTGTTCAAATTAGAGCTAAAGTAAGAAAAATCATTTTATCTATGAAGAGCAGGGTATGCAAAAAGGTACCGGTGTTGGAGACCTTAAAAAGTCACCATCGACAGTGACAATTTATTCTCATGGGCCACCCTCTTAGGAGGAAACTTGATCTCCAACAAAACGGTTCACGTATCAACAAATTGCTCACCAATGTGATTTTTCAAAATTTTGCATGCAAAACTTGGAAATTTTGTTCTAACTAAAAGTTACTTCAAACCATCTCTTGTCAAATCCCACAACTCCTCACTCTTACTTCCACAATAAATTCAAAATCGGATTTCATAATTCAAATCTAATATCAAAAACTACTTCGATTAAACAAAAAAAATACTTAAATCCTTATCAATTATTGCGAATCAAAATAAATCTGACTTGGCGAGATTCCATGTATGCGCAATGTCCTCTTTCTCTTTTTTATTTCTTCTTCTGTCCCTTTCTTCCTCTTCTTTTCCGTTTCTTTTCCTTTCTCTTCTGATGCATCCTCTCCCTTATCCCTTTATATTTCTCCTTTAAAAAAAAGAAGAAAAAAAAAAACCCTCTTGACCAAGACAAGAAGAAGGGCAAAACATTACAGCAATCGCTAAACTAAACCAAGAAAAATCATTAGCCAAAAAAAAAAATTGAAAATTTTGATTTATTGATTTGGCTTTGGGTTGATTAAGAAATTGTGAAATCAATAAAGTAGAGAGAGGAGTGGTAGGCTTGGCCACTCATTCAAAATAAGAAGTGGACAAAAACTTAGCAAAGAGGAGGGGTGTTCTCAAGCTAGGTAAGGACCAGCCATCGGGTGAGGGCGCAAAAAGAAAATTGCATGCTATCTAATTATGGATCTACTCTTGGGTAATTAAAACAGGTGAAGCTCCTCGACTCTCTGTTTTCTCTATTTATACAGTCCTAGTTCTCTAAAAACCCTCGAATTTAATATTCAATCTTAATTTTATCCTTAACTTCTTCTTTTTTTGTCTAAAAAGACCCTCAACTTTAAACTGAATGCTACCTCAGCTCCATTTTTTCGTCTAAAAAAGATTTTCAAATTTTATGTCCAATCCAAAATGAATGATAAGTACAGGACGAGGTCAAGAGAGAGCAATCTCCATCT
This sequence comes from Eucalyptus lansdowneana, assembly GCA_017140395.1. Classification (NCBI taxonomy): domain Eukaryota; kingdom Viridiplantae; phylum Streptophyta; class Magnoliopsida; order Myrtales; family Myrtaceae; genus Eucalyptus; species Eucalyptus lansdowneana. Next base: position 41,059,489 of record CM029487.1, on the reverse strand, counting down.
TGAGAAGGGGGCGACCTCGGTATTCAAAGACCGTAATTCACGGCCAAAGAAGTCAAGAAAATCTGGGCTTCAAACTTTGACCAAGCAAGGGGGGGCGATTTTTCCGCATGCAATAATTGCCTAAGGCAGCTCAAAAATGGAAAGGATGGTGTTTTTCTTCATGGCCAAGAAAAGGAGATACGGAGAGAGGGTTATAATCGGCAAAAGAGATAAAGCTTTTATAAAGAAAAATTGAGGAGGTGGTCTGCAAAAGAAAAGAAGAACAAGGGAGGTGAAAAGAAAATATGAAGGGAGAGAGAGGGAAATTGTGGGGGCACGCATGAGGAAATGACATAGAGGAAAAGTTGCAATTCCACTGAAACTTTGTTTAATCTACTTATGTAGCATCTACGTTTCCTTAAAAGTTCACTTTCCCTGCACATTGAAAATTTCACCACGTGAAGGCAACGGTCATAAATATATGTTTAGTGGTGCGGTCAATGAATTATTAATTTATATCTAATTCTGTAAGTTTGAATTATTAGTGCATGCCAACTAATTAGATTAGATAAATCAACCCGGTAAATAAATATGTATATTATAAAGTAAAATCAAAAGCAAAAAGGCATTTGGATTTATTTATGAGAATTGAAGGAGAAATTAAGGCAGAGATAGAGAAAAAGAAATTCTTCTCGTTATGCTCGAGTACAAAATAAAGAAATATATATAGCTTGTTGATAATTTTTTATGATCCTCAACGCGTTAATAACATAATTTTTTAGCATAAATAATCATTGAACACTTCAGTCTTGAAGTGGAGTTTATCAATTTGACAGTATAATATTTAAAAAGCTCAAAGTAAGAGGGGTTAAATCCCTAAGTAGAATCGAGAGCTTAAATATATTTAAAAAAATGACTTTTCTGATGGAAAATAAACAAAAGAAGAGGAAAGTCGAACGGTACGAGCATTGGACTGGGCGTGCCCAATGTCACTGTCCTAATGCTTTGTTTGTATTTATCTACCCGGGGCACTTGTAAGGAAAGTGTTGGACCGGACGAATCTCTGCCTTCTCTCTCTCTCTCTCTCCCCCCACTTTCCATCTTTTCCCGCAAATCCGTGTCAAGCTCTCATCCCAAGCCTCTCTCTCTCTCCACTTTTCATCTTCCCAACAAATCCACCATCTTATTTATGTGCATTGAAATTTGAAGAGCCCTTGTCTATTATTAATATTCGGATTCCCTTGAGCATTGAGATTTGAGCCACGTGAAGGCAACGACTCCCAGCACATGGTTGCAATTCCCGGTGAATGAATAACTAATTTATATGTAAGCTTGACAAGCTTGACTTATTGGGATGGTTGTGATTGCCAACTGGTTTCATTATATAAATCAAACTACAAGAGAACGCGCAACAAGCGCGCATTTCGTTAAATAAATCATTACTCCCCATGCGTGCCCAACCTTTGCCCTTTATATCTCTTCTTTTTCTTTTTTTTTTTCCTTCTTTTTTTAAAATCCCACTTTTTGACCAAGTCAAGAAGAAGGGAAAAATATTAGAGCATTAGCTAAACTAAACCAAGGAAAAACATCTGTCACAAAAAATTGTAAATTTTGATTTACTTATATAGCTTTGGGGCTAAACAAAATCAATAAGTTGATATTTAAAAAAAAAAAATTAATTGGTAACTTGACAATTAAGTGGGAGAAATGTGATAGGCCTAGCCACTCGCTCCAAATAAGAAATGGACAAATTTGGTAGAGAACAGTGATAGTCTCACGTTAATCAAGGACTGGTGGAACCGAGCCCCAGGCCAAAGGGATAAAAATAAAATTATATACTATCTAATTGCAAATCTGTCCTTGAATGATTAAACACGTGAGACTCCTCAATTTTCTCTTCCCTCTTTTTATATAGGCCTAATTGTCCTAAAAACCCTCAAATTTTAAATCCAGTTTTAATTTTATCTCGAACTTTCTTATCTTAAAGAAAAAAAAAAAAAAACCTCAACCTTGGATCTGGTCTTAAATCTGCTCTTGATTTTTTTTTTGGTCTAAAAAAATCCTAAACTTTTTGTCTAATCCCAGCTAAAAAAATCACTGACTAATCTCAAATTTGCCTTGTTAATCTTATGTTCAAAAACATTGTTAGTTGTTTGATGTGGCATTTCTATAGTAGAAAAAAGATCCACATCATCAAAGTGACATGAAAAATTATATCCAAAATGAAATTGTGTTTGATAAAAAAATTAGGAATTAGTCCACCTAGATTAGTTCGCTTATTCAATTCGCTAGCAAAAAAGGGCACACAAATATGTGCTTGATTTGGATTATCGAAAGAAATGAATTTGATTTGTTAAAGGGTCAAAAACATTTAGGCACTGGGCTCGGCGTGCCCAACAGAACCTTTTCGACGCTCTGTATATATTTATCCATTCTGAGCACATCTCTGGAAATGGACTGTCTTTCTCCACTTTTCATCTTCTCCCACAGATCCATGTTCCGCTCTCGTCCCAAGTCTCTCTCTCTCTCCATTTTTCATCTTCCCAACGAATCCACCATCTTATTTATGGGTATTGAAATTTGAACAGCCCCTGTCTATTATAAATATTGGGATTCCCTTGAGCATTGTGAAGGCAACGACTCCAAGCACGTGGTTGCGGTTCCCAGTAAATGAATTACGAATTTATATGTAGCCTGACAAGTTGGACTTATTGGTGCGATTCTGGTTGCCAACTGGTTTCACTATATAAATCAAACCGCAAGAGAATGGGGCAACAAGAACGCATTTTCTGTTTCCTGAGAGGCATTCCGATTTTTTTCTCTACCACACTTGAAAGTGAAAATCAAGGATAGAGTCAGGGCAAAGACGAAATGCATCGTCTCATTTTCGAGTATCCTTTTGCCGAGCTCGTGGCACTGATCCTTCTCCCCGGCCTCACGCTCTATTTTCTCAATAAGAAGAGAGCTAGTGTGCGTGTAAAGACAGAAGATGTTGATACTGGTGCATCTGGTTCATCGATTGCATTGGCAGAAACTAATTTCTGTGGATATAGTCCTTCGAAAAAAACTAATAATGATGCAAAGATAGCTACACCTTATTTAAGAGTAACAAATAATTGTTAAATAAGAATAATATGCTTTTGGGTGGTAAGTAAAACCTAATTTACATTTTTATTAACATAACTATCCTTTACCGACCAAAAAAAATATATATATAGCAACCCTCGTTATTTAAGAGGAACCGCATGCATTTATGTTTAAGTATTGTGTAAAGTTATATTTAATCTAAAATGAACTAAGGTGGAACGTTTCAGCTCCATTCAATAGTATAAATATTTAAATAACACATACAACAGCTTATAGGTGTTCAAGGAAGATTGCAATCGCTTAAACAAAACCAAGAAAAACATTGGCCAGCTTATAGGTGTTCAAGGAAGATTGCAATCGCTTAAACAAAACCAAGAAAAACATTGGCCATAAAAAAATTGAGTCAATTCGGCTTTGGGTTGATCGAAAAATTGTGAAATCAATAAATTTGATTAAATGATTAATCAGTAACCTCATAATTAAGTAGGAGAGTCTGAGCATGACCTTAAAAGGCTTGGAGGAACTGGCGGGAGAACCGCCCTGGTAAGAAGAGTAGTGGTCCGGCCACTCATTCGATATAAGAAATGACAAAAACCAAGAGCTGGCGGGACCCGGCCATCAATGGAGGAGAAAGAAAATTATTCCAAGCTATCTAATTACAAATCTGCCCATGGATTCTATTAAACGGTGAAGCTTTTCGACTTTTGCTTCCCTCTTTCTGTACAGTCCTAATTACCTAAAGACCCACAAATTTTAGGTTCAATTTTCATTTTATCCCGAATTTTTTCTTGCCTCAAAGAGCCCTCAACTTTAAACCCAATGCTACACCAGCGCCTAATTTTTTCATCTAAAAAGAATTTTCAAACTTTATGTTCAGTCCCAAAGGAATCTCAAATAACCACAAGTACCTTGAGGACGCGGTCAAGAGAGCAATTTTCATCTTGAAAAGGGGGTAATCTCGGCATTCAGGGACCGGAATTCACGGCCAAAGAAGACAAGAAAATCTGGACATAGAAAACGCAGAGGATTCTCGGTCATGTGGGGTGGGCGATTTTTCACCATGCGATGATTGCCAAAAGAGGTCGAAAAAGTAGGAGGACGGAGCTTTTCTTCAGGGTCAAGAAAAGGAGATGCAGAGAGAGGCTTATGGTCGGTAAAAGAGAGAAAACTTCTATAAAGAAAAAACTGAGAAAGTGGTCCACAAAAGAAAGGAAAGAAAAAAGAACGTAAGAGGTGAAAAGAAAAAAAATGAAGAAAGAGAGACAGAATTGTCGGGGCACGCGTGGAGAAAAGACAGAGTAAAAAGTTGTAATTTCATCGATAGAATGTTAATCTATTTTTATAGCATCTACGTTTCTTTAAAGTTCACTTTTCCCGTGCATTGAAACTTTCACCACATGATGGCAACGACCATGTTTAGTGGTCCCGGCCAATGAATTACCGATTTATATCTAGTTCAGCAAGTTTAAATTATAAGCACGTGTCAGCTGGTTGAATTAGACTAGTCAAACTAATAAATATATATAATAAAGTAAAAGTAAAAGCAAAAGTAAAAAGACATTTTGATTTATTTACGAGATTAGACTTGAAGGAGAAATTAAGATAAGACTTAAGTAAAAAATAAATTCTTCTCATCAAATTGATAATTTTTTATGATCCTCAACATGTATTGATAACATAAATTTTTATAATAAATTATTGTTAATATAACATTTCAATATTAAACTGAAGTTTATCGATTTGACTGTATGATATTTAACAGACTTAAAGCAAGGGGGTAAATTCCTAAGTGAGATTAGGAGCTTAAATATATTTAACAAAAAATACTTTTTCCAATGGAAAATAAATCAACAAAGAAAGAGGAAAGTTCAACGGTGCAAGCAACTGACTGACCAAGCGTGCCCTCTTCAATGTACTGACGCCTTGCGTGTTTTTATTATTTACTGAGCACTTGTCTGGAATTTATTGAAAAGGACGAATTTCTCTGTCTCTCTCTCATCCACTTTTCATTTTCTCTCTCAAATCCATGTCAAGTCTCATCCCAAGTCTCTGTCCACTTTTCCCCTTTCCCAACCCGTTCCATGCATATAATCTTTGGATTCTCTTGTGCACTGAGATTTCAGCCGCGTAAAGGCAACATCTCTAAACACGTGGTTGACAAAGCTTGACTTATTGGTGCAAGTTCCGATTGCCAACTGGTTCCATTGCATAAATCAAACCACAAGAAAATGAGCAACAAGAAGGTATTTTCTATTTCTTGAGACGCATTCTAGCTTTTTTCTCCGTCGGACTTGAAGGGGAAAATCAAGGACAGAGCCAGAGCAAAGCCGAAATGCATTGTCCCATTTTTGGGCATTCTTTTGCCGTGTTCATGTCATCCATCCTTCTCTCCATGCTTGTGTTCAATTTTCTCAATTAGAAGGAAACTAATGTGATGATTTAGCACTTGTAAAGTATTGTAAATCGATACTATAAAAAGGAGTGCTTGCGCCACGAGCACTCTTTTGTTTTTTTTTTTTCCTTAACACTTCACAATTTCAAGTACCGACAGTTTAGTTTGGATTGTTGGTATATAAATAGCACTGATAATTCTTTTAGTTTTCATTGTCACAAGTGGATATCAAAATACAATTTCTTCTATTGAACATACATATTGCTTCACATCTTGCACCAATCAAGTTGAATAACAACGTTAATATGCTTGGATATATTTTGATTGATCAGTAAAACCTATTTAACATATTTATAAAGATAGTTACCCCTCATTATTTAAAAGAAATAGATCTATATAAAATAAATTGTTGGATGAGAATAAAATGCCTAGGTGTATTCTATGTGGTAAGTAAAACCTATTTACATTTTCATTAACATAGCTACCCCTCATTATTTAAGAGGAACCACATGCATTATGTTAAAGTATTATTTAAAATATTGAACTAATACGAAATATTGAACTAACACTGCACGTATTAGTTCCATTCAATAATATAAATATTTGAATTAACATACATTACAAATTATAGGTGTTGAAGGAAGATTGCAACCACTAAACTAAACCAATAAAAAAAATGGAAAAAATTTATGAATTTGGCTTTGGGTTGATTGAAAAATTGTGACGTCAATAAATTTGATTAAATGATTAATTGGTAACTTCATAATTAAGCAAAAACTTGGTAGGGAAGAGCAATAGTCTCAAGTTAAGGAAGGAGTCCTGGGGCCTAGCCATCGGGAGTGGCGGTAGAAGTAAAATTATGATATGCTATCTAATTACAAATATGCCCCCGGATGATGAGAACAGGTGAAGCTCCTCCACTTTCTCTTCCACACGGTCCTAATTCCTTAAAAATCCTAAAATTTTAGGTTTACTTTTAATTTTATCCTGAATTTTTTTGTTTAAAAAGACCTTCAACCTTAAACCAAATGTTGCGTCAACCCTCAACATTTTTGCCTAAAAATTCTTTCCGAATTTTATATCCAGTCCCAAATATTTCCAAATAACAACAAAAATTCTTGACAATTAGGTTAGGAGAGAACGATTTTCATCTTGACAAGGAGGCAATCTCGACATTCAAGATCGAAATTCACAGCCAAATAGACAAGAAAGTCTGGGCATGAAAAAGCAGAGGATTCTCGGCCGGGTGGGTGGGGCATTTTTCCGCATGCAATAATTGCCAAAGGGAGCTCGAAAAAGACAAAAAGATGGAGCCAGGAAGAAAGAAATGTGCAAAGGAACTAGAAAGAGTCATCGTGGAGATGAAAAGTCTACCTGAAAAGAAAAATTAGAAAAGAGGAAAGACAAAAAATGCGGAGACTGATATGTTCAAAGTGTTCTCCACCTTTAAAAGATATATAGCAAGGGTTATAGAAATATGTACCCCGGTACTGATTCTTATTCAACATTGGTTGCTCTTTGGTTAATCCAATAAATAATAAAATTTATCAGTGATCCATGCATTGCACATTTCTTTTCCAGGTGGATTGCAAGTCACTATCCATGTCCTCTTTCTATTTAGAAAATCTTCCCACTATATCTGCCATCATATTCAATTAATAGCAAAACTAAGGTAGGTATATGTAAAAAATTATGTGTCATTGAAAATCATTTCGATCAGTTCTTCGTTGGGTCTAATTTAATGCTATTGGCTGCTCTTTGGTTTGTCCAAGAAACAATAAAGGGAGAAATGCAAGGAGTCCTAAAAGTGCAACCTTTGCCTGCTTCCCCTAAGGAGGAGTCAGGATATCAAGTCACTAGAGTTTTCTTCTTTACTTTCTTTGGGATTATAATCATTTGAAGTCTTTATATATATAGTAGATTTAAGTGATAGTTGATAATGCAACATTTCAATAGTGAAATAAAATTCATCAGCTTGATATGATAATACTTAACAAGTTCAAGATAAAAGCTTTTAACTGGGATCAAGAGTTCAAATACATTCAACAAAAGTAACTTTTCTGATGAAAAATATATTAAAAAAAGAAAAGGAAAGTTCAATGGTGCAGCAAGTGTCCTGACGCTTTGTATGTATTCATCAATTATGACCACTTTCCACGGAAACCATTAAAGCAGTTGTCTTTTATTTTTGGTTAAATGTTTTTCCATTGCTTTTGCATCAAAACTTGCTCCCATGTTAATTTCTTCTTGGACAAGGATCGCCTCAGATTCTCCTGTCCATTGAAACTTCCCCACGTGAAGGCAACGACTATAAATGCATGGCCGGTGGTCCAGTCAATGAATTACTAATTTTTAACTAGCTCGGTAAGTTTTAATTATCGATGTGCATGCTAACTAGTTGGATTAGATAAGTCCAATCAATAAAGAAATATATATATATATATATAAATAATAAAATAAAGCAAAAGCAAAAAGGCATGGTGACTTTTGAGATTTAAGGAGAAATTAAGGTTAAACAAAAAAAAAAGAGAAATTAAGGCAAACTAGAGCCAAAAAGACGTTCTTCTCGTTGTGCTCGGGTACAAATTAATATATATGTAGCTACTTGATAATTTTTTATGACTGATAATAATATAACATTTTAGTATTAAAATGAAATCTATCAATTTAACGGTACAATATTTAAAAGGCTCAAAGCAAGACGACCAATTTATTTTTTTTAAGTGAGATCAAGAGCTTAAATATATTAAAAAAATACTTTTTTCTGATGGAAAATAAATTAACAAAAGAAAAGGACAGGTGCAAGCGGTGGACAAAGCAGTGGAATAAGCATGCCCTCTTCACTGTCGCGACGCTCTGATGTTTTTGTCTAGAGCATATTGAATCGGACGACTCTCTCTCTCTCTGTCTCCCCAGCTTTCCATCTTCTCCCGCGAGTTCATGTATCAGTCTCGTCATAAGTCTCTCTGCACTTTTCACCTTCCTAACAAATCCTCCGCTTTACGTGTATTTAAATTTTAGCAGACCACAATAGAATAGGCAACAAGAAGGCATTTCCTGTTTTCCGAGAGGCACTCTTGTTTTTCCTTCGTCGGGCTTGAAAGCAAAAATCAAGGGCAGATCAGAGCGAGGACGAAATGCATCGCCTCATTTTTGGGTATTCTTTCGCCGAGCTCGTGGCACCGATCCTTCTCCTCGGGCTTACGTTATATTTTCTCAATAAGAAGAAAGCTAGTGTGCGTGGAAATGCAGATGATGCTGATACTGGCACATATGATTCGATGATTGTGCCGACAGATACTAATTCCGTTGGATCTAGTTCGTCTCCGACAGAAACTAACAACAATGAATCTAGTTCTTTGACGGCGTCAACTGGAAACCACTACGAGGCGTTCTTGAGCTTCAGAGGCCTAGATATTCGACATGGCTTCGCCGATCACCTCTACCATGGGCTCCGCAGAGCCGGAATTCACACTTACAGAGACGATGACGAGCTTCAACAAGGCGAGGACATCAGACCAGAGCTTATGGCAGCCATCACAAATAGTAAGGTCCTGATCCCCATTTTCTCTGTGAATTATGGTACAAGTAGTTGGTGCCTGAATGAGCTGGTTCAAATAATGGAGCGCAAGAATAATAACGAGCAGAAAGTGCTGCCTATATTCTACAAAGTTAAACCAGCTGATGTGGGACATCAAATCGGGAGTTTTGGAAAGGCATTTCACGAGCGTGAGAAGCGTTTGCTTAAGAGGTCTTCTTTCAACCCAGCGATTTTGGAGAAATGGAAGCAAGCACTCCTTGAAGTCAGCAACTTGAAAGGACATGAAGCCGATGGGTAAATTTTCTCACCAAGGCATTCTCTACTTTCTTTTAATATGTGCGGGTGTTTACTGATTGCTCTAATTCTCAACCGCTTCGTTTTCGTTCTATATATATAAACATAAAGATCACGTTGACAGTAGGATCCTGCGAAGGATGAGTTCTATAAATTATTAGTTTCTTTTTTTTTTAGTTTTTTGCTTTAATGATATTGACAAATCTACTTACAGATTTTATTGGTATGATCCCATTCACTTGAATGATAAGATTTTTCGATTGAGTTTTTACTCTTATATACAAAGATTTTGTGACATTGTGCCATTTTTTATTTTTTTTCATGTTTATAGTGTATGTCACACTAGTCATCGTGACAAACTTTTCTAATTACATATTGGAGATTAATAGTACAACTTATTGGTGATTTTTATTTAGAGCTCGTGACATCATATACCGTGCATAGTGATTGTCGAAGGCATAGTTCTTTATCTTCCCAAGTTACATTTATTGAATCATTAATATTGTTGACTAGTTGCTATAAAATTATCTTACAAAAGATGTTTCATTAGTTATATATGATGATGGAAAATATAAAAAAAGGAAAAGGGGATTATTTATATTATATATTTGTTTGAATAATTTTCAATGCATTTCCTATCTTCAGCAAGTAATTTCTATCTCATACACCTAAATATATTGAATCAACGATGTTATTTTGGGAAAAAATTATTCTTCTACTTAGATCAATTAGAATCAAAGAACATAGTTACTCAAAAGGAAAACCAAGTACAAGAACTTATCATCCCTAGAAGCAATAAAAACTGATAAGAACACAAATCTATAATGATAACGCCAGTAGAAACTTGCAATCGTGTAGAATTGCGCAAACAAGGGGAAATCCCCTCGATTGCATTCAAGTTGTTCACAATATCACAATCTAGACGGCTTTTTGAATTGGTATTAGAGGAGTTGAAATCGTCTCGCACCAAAGTTATGACTTGTTTATTGATTGATTGTTGACTCTCATATTAGGTTGGCTTATTGGATTTTTGATTATTGAAAGGCTCTAGAAAGTTTTCAAGTTATGTCCACGTCATCCCTAAGATCTTTAACAAACAACAAGTCTAAAATTTGGTTCAAGTCCATAACGTATAAAATATTCAAGGTTCATAAGTGATGCCCTCAAGTTTCTTCTATAATAAATTATGTCGGAGTAATAGTGGAAGGGGGCATGCTATGTGAAACAACCACAAGCATTTCTCAAACTTTATTCTTAGCATACATGGAGGTGTGACAAAAATGATTAGATTTTTTCAATTCGTCCTAGATTCGTTCATTAGTACGTTCTCAGTAGATAATCAATATAAAATTATTGTTGCCACATATTTGAACTCTTGTCACATTTGACAGGTCTGAAGTAGAGTTGGTGAAATCGGTTGTCCAAAAAGTGTTGAATGAACTGAAGAAAAAGTTTGAGTTGATTATTTCTAAGAATTTGGTTGGAATCGATAGTCATGTGAAGAGCGTCATGGAATTTCTGGATGATAAATCTCATGCCCTCCTATTTGTTGGCATCCATGGAATGGGAGGCATTGGTAAAACTACTCTTGCTAAAACCATTTACAACAAGCTATCCAATCAATTTGAGCATCGTAGCTTCATTGCTAATATAAGGGAATCATGGAAGCGTGGTGCTCATGACTTACAGAATCAATTAATCTATGATATATCGAATCAAAAAAATGAAGTTCGTAATAAGGATGAAGGGATTAATTTCATCTCCTCTAGGTTTAAAGATAAAAAGGTCCTTCTTCTTCTTGATGATGTGGATGAGGTCGATCAAGTGAAGTGTTTGGCTGGTAATCATGATTGGTTTTCTTTGGGAAGTAGGATCATTATTACTACTAGAAACAAGAGGATTCTTGAAGAAGTTGGGGTGGACTATCCTTATGACCATAAGGAAATGGATAAGGATCAATCTTTGATTCTATTTAGCAAACATGCGTTTCGAAGGGACTCTCCTCCGAGGGAATTTAAGGACCTCACTCATGAAGTTGTATCGATCGCAGCAGGACTTCCTTTATCCCTTGAGATTTTTGGTTCATTATTGTGTGGAAAAGAGTCAAAACAGTGGAGAGAAACGATAAAGAAGTTAAAAAAAGTCCCAAATAGACAAGTGCAGGAAAAGTTAAGAATAAGTTATGAAGCATTAGATTATGGACAAAAACAAATTTTTTTGGATATCGCCTGCTTTTTCATTGGCATAGAAAAGACAATTCCATTCTACATGTGGGACGCTTGTGATTTTTTCCCGGGAGAGGGAATTGAAGTATTGATATTCATGTCATTAATAAAAGTTGAAAGTGATGATATGCTTAGAATGCATGACCGATTTAGAATGCATGACCAATTGAGAGATCTTGGGAGGGAAATAGTTCGTGAGGAAAACCAACTAAAGCCTTGGTGCCGTAGCAGGTTATGGGACTATGAGGAAGTTGAAAAAGTGCTAAAGGAAAGTAAGGTAACCGTTTCGTTTCTTTTTCTCATTTAGTCCATGTTTTACGATTAATAGTAATATTGGTCCACTACTTAGTGCTTGCTCTAGTGCACTATGAACCTTCACTATTATTGCCCCCGAATGTTTTATTGACATGATTAGAAAGTAGGGAGGTTGCTCCCTTTTAGAAAGTATTTCCTTTTATGGTTTTTCTCTCATATATTAATATCTTATATACACACACACATATTAAATATCTTGTTTGATTTATTAGTTAGTAAAATCTCATATTTCACGTATCACTTTTCACTTGATAAATGGCCCTTCGCTGAGAATCTTTGTTTTCTTTTGAGATGACTATCGTGATTTTCACGTTCTCTATTATGTTGAATCAATATTTTTAATAAAAACCATTTTATATAGAGATTTTTTTTTCAGCCAGGTTACTTAACAAGTACTCCCAAGATACCTTTAGACAAAATCCAATTGTCCTTCTTTGTCATTGGCAAGAAATAGACAGGCTGAAGCAGAGGGCGAGATAGATTGCTCACCGCAACTAACTAAAAAAACCAAATGTGAATATCTTGCTCTTCCGTCAAAAGAGAGAACATCGCTCAAATTTCAGAAAACTATGAAAAAACTCATGTACGATTGGGCGTGTCAACAAGTTTCAGGGATATACCACTAAAAAAATAGCCAAAGTGCATGCTCTTGAGAAAAAAAAATAAAAAAACAAAAGATGAAGAATAAAAGTTACTCCAAACAAGTCTTTTAGATGGTTATTTCAATTATTTGAGTCGATGGCGGGAAATTAATTTTTTTCATCAAAAAGAGTTCGGCTGGGATCTCATGGCCTCTTCATTTTCCCCCTTCCGTTCTGACTTTTGGAGTAGTCGGAACCATTATTTCCATTTTGAAGCGTCGTGAATGCGTCGAAATAAAAAGGAGTTTTATTTCTAACTTTTTAACCCTTTTTTTTTCTTTTTTCCTAGAAGTCTTCGTAATAACACCTAATTTGTGGTGGGGGTAAGTTTTGCTCGCCGACTCGCCGCTTCCGAGGTTTTTCTCGCTTTTATTTATCCTTTCATCCATGCCAATTTCGCTTGTTCTCCAACGAAGATACTTTTTTCCAGGTGTGTAAAATGCGTTTTGGGCTGTGGCGACGGTGAATTTGTCGTCGGAACATCTGTTTTTTTCCCCTTTCATCCGGTGGTGCATTGTGCAATTCTGATGTTATGATATATAAATCATAACTACTTAGGATATATTAATCATAGAATTATCTTCTCTAGATGTTAAAATTAAGATAATAGGACTAATGATTCCCGCATTTCTCATGAAATTTTAGTCATTATTCCATAGTGGAGAATGAAAGGGACACTAATTTTATGTAATATTACGTTAGGAATTCCATTTACCAATATTCATAGGACAAGGACTGATTTAAAACTTACCAAATAAGATAGGAACAGAAATTCCTTAAATATAATATATATGCATGTGTATACATGTATATGTATATCATCAAGCGTACTTCACGCAATGACTATTAAAAAGAGAAATGTTTTACTTTTTCTTCATAAAAAGTCCGAGAGATAATTACTTAAATTCTATTTTGTATAATTTAGTATGTGATTGTAATTGCATTTGTGAAAGTTCAAGAGAAAAAGTATAAATATATTAAAATTGACAAGCCAAATTTTGATTTTGCACTTTGCAATTTTACTAAATGCACGCATGTCTTAACTATTATGATAATGAAGCTACAGTACCGGAAAGAAGAAGATTACAAGTTGTAAAGTTTTTACTCTATACAAGCCATTACATCATAATTCCTTTTAAGATCTTATTACGTATGGCCAATTTCGAAATGGAAGTTGACATCCTTCACTTTGTTAGCCTTTATAAATACTGTTTATTGGGCATAAAAAGAAAAATCATATCTACATATTGCTAGTCTCTTGAATGCATTAATGCACATCAATCACAAAATGAACAAATGATATTTGATTACTTTAGTTGGATATAGTACTAATGACTCTTGATTCTTGTTTATAGGGAACAGGCAAGATTGAGGGGATTAATCTTAGTGAATGCAACTCAAAACTCCCCTACATGATAGCTACGCGAGATATCAGAATTTACACAAAAAAACAATTCAAGAATTTGACGAGTCTAAGATTCCTTCAATTAGATGGGGCACATTTAAGTGGAGATTTTAAGGACTTAATGGAGGAGTTAAAATGGCTTCAATGGCGACATTGTCCAGCGAATTTCGAAGTAAACAATTTTTGCGTAAAGGAATTAGCTGTACTCGAATTGCGAGGAAGCGAGATAAATGAGAAATGGGGAGGATGGAGTTTTTTCAAGGTAAGAATTAAAGTCTTTTTTTTCCTCTCCTTTTATGCTTTCTTTTGAATCATAATGACTCTACACTCACCCATTGACATTCATTATTGTTTTTTTTTTTTTAGATGGCAGAGAAGCTTAAATATCTAGACCTTTCGTATTGTGATTCCTTGGAAAATACTGACTTCCTCTCAGCTTTTGAGAAGTTAGAGGTTCTCATCCTCAGCTGTTGTGAAGGACTGAAGCGAATCGACGCTTCCATTGAAGACACGGAGGGCCTCCTTCGCTTGGAGCTGTGCTCGTCCTACGCGCTTCATCTCACGGTAGGCGCCGACGCAGGCACCGAATGCCCCGTTCCTCGTTTCTGCCTTGGAGAGCTTCCAGCAGAATTAGGTAAATTAAAATCACTGCGACAACTCGATCTATCCAGTACTCCATCCCTTTCTGCATTACCAAATAGCATAGGGTCTTTAGAGAATCTAGAGATTCTAGATATATCTTGCAGTGGTATAGAAGAATTACCCAATGGTATTGGGAGTCTGAGAAAGCTCCGAGAGTTACGTGCTTCCGATTGCGAAGATCTGAAAGGGATACTAGTAGAAAGCATGGCTAATCTTTCTTCCCTACGACGCCTTGATTTTTTAGAATCCTACAAGCTCCAATCGCTGCCGGAGCTTCCTTCCGGCTTAACATATTTGGGTGTCACTTGTCAAAGTCGCAAATTGCCTTCGCTTTCCCACCTAGCCCATCTCAAGGAACTAGAAGTTCACGGTTGTGATAATCTCCAGTGCATCCAGGAGCTTCCATCAACGCAATTAAAGAGTTCAAAATGCTCCCAACCGACGGACATTGAAGAATCGGAATCACCACAATCCCTAAACACGCCCTTCAAGTTCGAAGTCTTGAACGTCTCTGACTGTGAATCTATCAAAATGCTGGACGTTTCACAGTTTGTCCATCTAAGGACATTAGATGTCTGCAATAATTCGAAGCTACTTGAAGTTCGAGGTCTTGACAAATTGATGTATTTGGAAAGCTTGACTATCGAATCCTGGAATTCAATCAAACGGTTGGACCTTCCAAAATTTGGGTGTCTGAAGAAATTGAATGTTGACGGGTCCGACGAATTCCTCACCAACAGTAACAACACATTAACCGAAATTCAAGGCCTTGATAGATCGGAGTTTTTGGAAAGGCTAGATATCTGTTGTTGTGTTTTAATTGGAAGGCTAGATCTTCCAAAGTCCGGGAGGCTGAAGGAATTACAAGCTTCAAGTTGTGAAAACTTAGCGGAAATTGAAGGCCTTGATAGGTCGGAGTATTTGGAAAGTTTAGAAATCGGCTGGTGCACTTCAATTGGAAGGCTAGACCTTCCAAAATTCGGGATGCTAAAGAAATTAAAGGCTCAGCATTGCAAAAACTTAGCCGAAATTCAAGGGCTCGATAGTTTGGAGTATTTGGAAAGTCTAGATATCTCTAGGTGCACTTCGATTGGAAGGCTAGACCTTCCAAAATCCGGAAGTATGAAGAGAGTAAATGTTGGTTGGTGCAAGAAATTAGCTGAAATTCAGGGCCTCGATAGGTTGGAGTCCTTGGAAATACTAGAAATCTCTTGGTGCACTTCAATTGAAAGGCTACTCCTTCCAAAGTCTGGGAGTCTGAAGAGATTAGAAGCTAGAGACTGCAAAAACTTGGTTGAAATTCGGGGCCTCGATAGATCGGAGTTTTTGGAAAGGCTAGTTATCAAATATTGTGTTTCAATTGGAAGGCTAGATCTTCCAAAGTCCGGGAGGCTGAAGGAATTAGAAGCTATAGGTTGTGAAAACTTAGCGGAAATTGAAGGCCTTGATAGGTCGGAGTATTTGGAAAGTCTAGATATCTCTAGGTGCACTTCGATTGGAAGGCTAGACCTTCCAAAATCCGGAAGTATGAAGAGAGTAAATGTTGGTTGGTGCAAGAAATTAGCTGAAATTCATGGCCTCGATAGGTTGGAGTCCTTGGAAATACTAGAAATCTCTTGGTGCACTTCAATTGAAAGGCTACTCCTTCCAAAGTCTGGGAGTCTGAAGAGATTAGAAGCTAGAGACTGCAAAAACTTGGTTGAAATTCGGGGCCTCGATAGATCGGAGTTTTTGGAAAGGCTAGTTATCAAATATTGTGTTTCAATTGGAAGGCTAGATCTTCCAAAGTCCGGGAGGCTGAAGGAATTAGAAGCTATAGGTTGTGAAAACTTAGCGGAAATTGAAGGCCTTGATAGGTCGGAGTATTTGGAAAGTTTAGATATCCACTGGTGCACTTCAATTGGAAGGCTAGACCTTCCAAAATTCGGGATGCTAAAGAAATTAGTGGCTTGGGATTGCAAAAACTTAGCCGAAATTCAAGGGCTCGATAGTTTGGAGTATTTGGAAAGTCTAGTTATCTATAGGTGCACTTCGATTGGAAGGCTAGGCCTTCCAAAATTCGGGATGCTGAAGAAATTAGTGGCTTGGGATTGCAAAAACTTAGCCGAAATTCAAGGGCTCGATAGTTTGGAGTATTTGAAAAGTCTAGTTATCTCTAGGTGCACTTCGATTGGAAGGCTAGACCTTCCAAAATCCGGAAGTATGAAGAGAGTAGATGTTGGTTGGTGCAAGAAATTAGCTGAAATTCATGGCCTTGATAGGTTGGAGTCCTTGAAAATACTAGAAATCTCTTGGTGCACTTCAATTGAAAGGCTACTCCTTCCAAAGTCCGGGAGTCTGAAGAGATTAGAAGCTAGAGACTGCAAAAACTTGGTTGAAATTCAGGGCCTTGATAGGTTGGAGTTTTTGAAAAAACTGAATATCATTGGATGCAAGTCGCTCAAAACAATTCCGGAATTATCTGGAACGCAGATTTATCGATATTATCAGATTACAAATGGCACATATTACGTACCATGTCCATACTATACGGATGACTCGGATGAGGAATAGACCGGAAGGATCCACATTTTCTATTGAAGGTATATAAAGCAGGTAATCAACCTATGCTTTTTTGAAATCTATTGCCCAATTTTCATTTGTATTTCCTGCTTGCAATATCTTTCAAGATTTATGATCTTGTCATTATTATTTCCTGGTTGATAGTGTCGCCATTGTTTTCTTACTTGAACTCAAGGAATCCAAGGGAGATGTTCATGGAAGTTAATATGTGCTTTGACAAAATGGTTCTGCTTGTTATGCCAGTAGCGGAAATAGATGAAAAGGCTTTCAAAGCGCATCATTTGACATTAGTTTTCAAGTAAGATCCTTCATCCTATGCAGAAAAATAGAGATTCTTGACATTTGATTGATTTTGGAATGCTGGAAGTACTGAAAAACTGACGTGTACAGGTTTTTGATAGCATGCCAAAGGTCATTGTATAGGTTGAAGAAAATGCTCGATGAAGGACCCTATATGGTGATCCTTCTAATGTGAGGTTTTAGTTTGCTCTACGCTCATCATGCATTTCATGACTGCATATTTCTAAGGTACACTTAAGAGTGAATTTCCATGCAAAAGGAATATGTTGATAGGGCATCCCTTACTCTGCATATGCTACTGACTTGTGATAAAATTTGTCCAATCATTGAGTTTCATGCATTTTGTCTCACAGAATTGTCTAAATTTGTAGATTTAGATAATCGTCTCAATCTAGAAATGCCAAATGCAAGCACAAGCTCTTCTCCTAGTGGTGTGGCTGTGATGAACTAGCAAACAAGGCAGAAGCAAAAGCATCATGAATTATTTGGATCGATTGAGAAAATTGCAATTCGAATTTTTCTGACTATGGATCCATGTTCATTTGGTTTGAGTCCAGGGTATACCTACTCCAAGGCTTCCAAAGAATGCATCTTGATGTTTGTAGAGTTGGTAAAGCCATCTGTCGTATACCTAAACTATTGAGCTAGGCAAGACATTAACTAGAATGTCTTTTGACATAATCAGGTGTACTGTGAAATAATTACTTATATTGTGCACAAGCTTTTGTTAGTTCATTTACTTGCTGAAAAGAAAAACACAGGAATCATTTCCATAAGTTTCTTGAGGAAAATTTTCAGTATCCTATATTCCATTTGAAAATTGTCTTGCATTAATTCTAATGCATGAATAGCACATAATGATAAGGAAAAAGAATCATACTATGTCCCACAAAGCAACCATCTTGAGTTAAATACACTATACTAATTTGATCAAAGCTTCTATGGTTGATGATGTTAGAAGCCCCATTAGTTGGTACCAAAGAGTTCAAACAGAATATCGAGTTTGACTAAGTGGGTTCCCATAAACTTTGGAGCATTATTAGTAGTTTGTTGATGTTAGTTGCTGGATTGATTTCATCTTACTCACTGGTAGGATTCGGTTATTATTTCATTGCTTGATGTAAATGCTGAAATATCCAAGAGAGCTTTCACAAGGCACTTCTAAAACGAATGAAATCATAGAAGGATCAGGAACTAAATGTTTCTTGAGCTTCTCCAAACACTGACAATGCATCCTTGGAATGGTAAAAGGTTGTTTGCATGTGGTCATCCCATGATTCTTCTGGTTTTTATAAGCTCTATCCTTCACAGGCCCTCTTTCAGCTGGCATCCTTGCGATTTGTTCTAGCACTGGTGCTGCGTTTTTGGCTACTCATGGAGCTTTAGCTATGGAGACCAGCAAAGGACCACTGTGGGTCATGCGTCCATTTCAGCTCTAGTTTGAAAAACCTCCAGCTTCTTAGGTTCAGCTCCTAGCATTCTTTTGCGACCTAATGGCTGGTTGACTCAATTGTTCTGACTTGGTTTTGTGAAGTTTGCTCGATTTCTGACTGGCAAGTGAAGATGACGGAGGGAAATCTGGAGAAGTGTTGGCTGGTGATGGTCACAGAGGACTTAAAGTTGGTGCTTCATCGCTTCAATTGGCAGAGGCTGTGGAGAATCTCTTCTTGTAATTGCTTTGAAGTGAGAAAGTTGGTTAGCTTAATATTCCTTGGATACTGCGGAGTATGGTCAGCTTAGTTTTGCCTTCATGTACTCCAGCTGCTATTTTGGTAGGCCTTCACTGGGTTGTGCTATCCATTTGTGTGCTAGAGAATTCTAATACCATGGTGTAATGGAAGGTCATGCGTTAAAGGTCGGAATAATATGCTGTCAAACCTAGTATTGTTTTCATGTGCTCTAGCAGTTGAATCATTCTTTAATCCAACATGACCAAATTACTTGCTAAACTGATGATATGCAACTGTAAATGACTCCTGGTTTTGGGTTAGTTCTTCATTTCATGTCATCTTGCTACAGTCTCCATAAATACTTAGAGCACTTCAACTGGATAAGGTTGAATCAAGTTTGGGTGATTTGCTGGTCGTCAACTGTGGCTTTTGTTGGTCCAGCACTATTTTAATTATCCACATGGTAACGAGTGTTAAATTGACGGGTTGATTGTTGTTTCTCATTGGATTGGATGGTTCTCACTTTTTGAAAGATCAATTGTAATTTCTTGCTCTTTTTTGCCTTTGATGTATTCTGCCAGGTCAGGTCAGCAAGATGTCTTACATGCATTATTATGCCAGAGAATTACTGCAACTTGGAGGATTTAGGGACAGTGAATATCTGCAAAGGACACTTTTGAGGAATTTCAATAGATGGAACATAGGTATTGGCAAAAGAATTAGAAATGCCAAATGCAATATAATCTTGTTGGTGCATAGAAGTTGTTACCTGAATGTGTCGTTAATTGTTCTTTCATTGTAGATTCTTCTTATTAATGCTATATCTAGTTTTCAATGCATAGGTGTTCTTACAGATGCCACCTCTATGGGAGAAATATGAATTATGGGACAAAACATCGTTGTTATCTGTTGTTTGAAATAATTGCTTTTTTCCCCTT
Organism: Eucalyptus lansdowneana; assembly: GCA_017140395.1. Taxonomy (NCBI): domain Eukaryota; kingdom Viridiplantae; phylum Streptophyta; class Magnoliopsida; order Myrtales; family Myrtaceae; genus Eucalyptus; species Eucalyptus lansdowneana. The sequence goes on along the minus strand of CM029487.1, from coordinate 41,039,498 downwards.
TCAAGTCTGGTCCTCATGCTGATATGTGTACCAAATGTGAAATTCTTGATCTCTTTGTATGCATAACAGGAGATTGAATATGATTACCTGGGTTCAAAATTGGTTTATGTGAACATCGCAATCTTTCACTTAAGAGCTTGTGCTTTTGTGTTACCCAACTCATCAGTTATTTGAGTTTGTTCGAAGATCTTTCTATCCATTTTCCTATTACCATGAAATTGTACAAATAATTTTCATTTCCTTGGCTGAGTAGCTTGAACTTTGAGACTGTCGAGAAGGAGAAAAAGAAAAGGAATTCTTTGGGGGTGGGGTGTTGTCTTTTGGATTTTGTAGTCAACAATGGTTTTTCACTTACCCTCTTCCTAATATTCTATGTTTCGTATTTGATCCCAAGTTGATTACTTGACCGTGTAATTGGAACTTAGGTGATTTTGTCGGGTTGGGCTTTCTGTCTAGCTTATGATAATTGTGTTTGGAAAAACAGTATCTCATTTTTCCAGATTAGTAGGAAATAATATTGCCACAGTTCCCTCCTACATCCGTTTTAGCATCCACCAGGTACATTCCCATTTTGCTGTCCTTCTATGAGGTATATACCTTTAGTCTGAAACTACGATTTTCTCCGGAGATCTACATGTGCAGAGTACAACTGCTTTTTCTTGCTAATCATTTCTCTATATGACTCTGCAGGATGCCTGTTACTTTGCTTCATCTAATCGAACTTGTGAAATTGGTTTTACAGATTATATCTCCTTCCAAATAGTCTTTTTTAGATGTTACAAACGGTATAGTAGTGGTGAGGTGATTTATTCAAGCAATGTGAAGTAGGGAAGGCCTTTGGAATCGATCTTGTTGTACATCCCTTCTGGTTACTATTGTGTGGATTTGGCTCTATAAAAGGTGAAAGCTAGGTATTTCATACGTTAAATCCCTTATTTGCAGATGTGGCTAATAAATTATGTTGGAAACAGCAACTTCAAATTGTTGTGTTGCTAAATAAGATGGATGACACTTGTGAAAACTTGGGAGATGCCTAGATGATGATCTTGCAGACCAGTGACCTTCCATTTATGCATATTGCAGGAACCTCTTGTGCAATTAACTGAGAGTTGGACCAATTGAAGGTAACTTGTGGATCCAGAGCTTGCATAATGATTCCTTACTTGTGAGAAGTATAGGATGCTCTTGAGTTCTATTTGTTCCTATACTTGTCAATTCCCTATTTAAGACATTGATGGAAAAAAGAAAAAAACTTGGGCATTGTGCTTTTCTTTCGAGTCTGGTTTCATAGTAGAAACAGTAGTGGTCAACAACTGGTGGTATTGACCCTGTTGAACCAGTAACCATGTGTACCTATCAATTGGTAACCCAGCAAGCCTGTCAACTAGTCTAGACCAGTTCTAGGTCTTTCAAAAACTTTAAGGAAGAGTATTGAAGTTGGGTTGGGGTTTGGAACTCTAACCTCTTGTAACTAAAAGGCATGCCAACCATCTGCTCCGGTGTCTTCTTGCTTCATTTTGTGGTGGATTGCTTATTTATTGACCGTATTGGCTTAGTCTATTAAAAATTTGAACGATTCTATTGAGAACGGGAATCCTGTCTTTTGTGCTCAAGCAACTTTGCCAAGTGACCGGGGCTTCTTTTGTTCTGGACAGGTGTATTCTACTTGACAACTTTACATGCAATTGGCTCAACTGGTCGAACTGTTAGAACATGGTTCTACCAGTTTGACTGGTTGAACCACTATTCCGGTTTTAAAAACGTTTATTCTTTTGTTCTTCCTATTATGTATCTGCTCTCCTCATCAACACGAGGAGTGGCAGCTTAGTTTCTCCACATAAATGCATATACATCCTATTTCATGCCTGCAATTTTAAAGGATGTTATACTTTCTGCCTTAACATAACTGCAAAAGTTTTGTTGACAGTTGGAGCCTTGTACTTGAATGTATGTCAAGGAATGTGCATTTTATGACCCTAATGGGCTAATAGTGCCACTTTTGCTTGGTTGTCTCATTCTCACTTCTAGAACACTAACCCAGTGAAATTACACATCTTGGACTCTTACACCTAGAGATGGAGAATGAGAAGATTTGCTGCATTCCCCATACTGTAGTTCCTCGTTGTTTGTGGTAAAAAAATTTTACACCGCCGTACAATTGAGCTGAGGATCAAATTATTGCGATGCCATCAATTGTATACTCTGAAAACCATTTTCCTTGAGCTTTTTACCATGTCCATTTGCAGTTTGGATTTTTGGAAACTTATTGTTGCTCATAGTCTTTCCTTTCTGTATCATTGTTTGAAACTTGCTAGTATCAATAACAAATTTATTTCATTGACTAGGTGGTGGAGCTGAATTATCCTGTCCATGCTCCTTACTAAATTCCCACTTTTACAACCTACTCTTAAGTTTAAATATGACTGGCGTAGGTACATTGTGCCTCTCTAATGGATAATTTCGTGTTTGTTCTGACGATTGAAAACCTGCAAATTTATGCTCCAAATAATGTTTTTTTTCCTTTGAAGAAGTAAAATACTAAAGTATTAGGTCTTCCTGTAAATTTTAGATCAATTGGGAGGTCAAAGTGTGAAAAAGATGAATCTTTAGTGGCCAGACAAATAAAGAAAGAATAATTATCTTCTTATGGTAGGTTCATTGCAGTCTGAGTTACTGACTAGGAACTAGTAGGTACATGTTCATGATGATAGATACTATTAGGGCCTTTAGTATAGAAAGATACTGTAGAGCATTCACGGTTCACATGCATACGATAGCCTCTTCAGGTACATAAGTGTTGCTCCTGCCTATGTTTTAGTGCGATGCAAGTATTGTACTTATTAATTTTACCCAGCAAAGGTATCAAAACATCGCATTAGTTATGGCCATATTATAGGACCATCGGAGTGAAATCAAGTTAAATTATTTATTCTTGGCTACAGCTAGTAGAGGTGTGGCTTGTGTTTTGGCTGCAAGAAAGCTGGCCCTGGTCTACATACTTGGACGAGATGAAGATGAAATCTCAGATTCAAAACAAACATCTATTGTGGGTGGACCTCTAATGCTGGGGACGGTCTCTCCTGGCAATTGCTTCAAATTGAGAAAGCTCTCTCTTTTTTCTATTCAGTGTGTGAAGCGCTTGAATGTCTTCATTGAGAACATGATGTTGAACTGAGAAGTTGGCATTTTACAGAAAAAAACCTACTGTGAATGAAGGTGATCCGAGTGCAAATCTAGATTCTGTTCTAGTTTATGTGGTAGTGATTGTACTTGATGTTACGATTATATTATGGTTGTTTATGTGCACTAATATTTTTTTCATTGGCATCTAACTTAGTTTGGTCATAAGGGATATTACCATCATCCTTAAAAAGAAATGGATGGTTAAGTTGGAGCAATTTTGAGGCAGTTTTCTTAGAAATGACTTTAAACTTTACATTGTGAAAGAACTTTCCTGCCGATAATTTTTAATGCTTGAGTTGACTTTCGAGAGTCGCCATTAGCTGAACAACATGATGCCTCATACTTGGAAGTCTGAATTATCTTGTTTATGCTTCAGATTTCTACTCAACCTGTAAGTATCATCCTATCTTTCAGTAAAAAGTCTCCAAAAATCTGTGTAGTTCAGATGTTGAATGTTGTGAGGCAAATTCGTTGCAAAATTGTAAACACTGTCGCATGATTCACACGTCATTTTTGTTCTCGACTGCTTAAGGCCTGCTTAATTTTAGAAAATGCCTTTAGTTTCGATTTTCATAGAAACTTTTTTCAATGTTTTGCTAACAAAATATTTGTTCAGTGAAAATAATATCATTAGGGATAAAAATTCTTAGAATATGCTTGGGTTACATCACTTTCAAAAAATATGCTTATTATTTTTGTCCAAATCTCCATGTTTGCTTTTGGAATGAGAATACTAAAAAGTCATCTTCAGTTTGTAATTTTGATTCTGAGAATAGTTTTCCTTTTATTCGTCGACTACTTTCGGAGTGTTACCAAACTCATTTTCTGGTCTGTTTTAATTCTCAAATTGAAATCAGAACGGTCTTTTGAGAATCTTTATCAGCCGAATGCCTCCTTAGATTATCAATCTCTTTCCGTCTACAGAAAAAATGGACTTCAAGTTGCTCAACAGGCTTTGAACATTGAAGATTTACTTCATTCATCCAGCCATCATTATCACTAATGCATAAGCAGTGGGCTGACGCCATAAACATATTTCATGAGGAAGTTTGATTTGCTGCAAAGCTTGTTAGTGACCATGGCAAGTAGTACTATTAATACAGAGTGGTAGATGGCGTTTCATTTTTCTTCATTGAACTGTTTTCGTTTGCTTATCTAGGTCTTGACTCTTTCCCTCAGGAGGAATTTTTCAGTCTATCTGTTTCGTGTTAATTCTCTGGGTGAAGTGGTATGGCTAATTTTTTAAGCTTTGGTACTGCTATAGGACTTTGGCTTTTTTGGTTGGTTTTTATAATCATAGTTTGCTAGTTGGTTCAGTGATAGGGTATGAAGCGTGTATCAAAAGTTGTTTGTGATGCTGGAAAAGAACTTCTGCTGGTTGTCCTCAATCATCTACAGGTGCGCATTATTGTCTTTGCATTTGGCCTTTTTCCCAAATAATTAAATTTCACGCATCTCAATGAACAGTCTTGGAGGTGATCAGATAGAGATAGGAATTTGTTACAAGAAGTTATGCTATGCACATCTTGAGACACGCCATAATTTTCAGAACATCCTGATGTTGATTCTTCATACGAACATATCATATGCAATGATCTGAATTAAAATCTGATTTGAGTCTGATTCAACAAGTTGGCAATATCTCCTATAAGCGTATAATGGAAATTTTAGGTCATTAATCATTGCTTTGAACTTGAACTTGATCTAAGTTTGAGCTTTGAGTGTACTGTACATGGAGATATGGATATATAATGTTTATACGTTCACATTATAATTAGCAGGTGTAGAGATATGTTCTCAATTTAAAAGGAAAGAGTTTATTGCCTTAGATCTTAGCATATATCTCCTCACAATTGCAAGTCAATTTTTGTACTGAAAGAAACAGGGGAATTGAGTTAATCCCACTTGTTGTGCTGTAAAGGAATGCCCTGCCATGCCCAAAGTTCTTGCCCAATAAAATTATGATAACCCAAGATAACATAGCGCAAGCATAGGAAACTGTCCAAATTCTTGTCGAAGAACAATGAAGGAGGAGATGCTGTGCAGACTCTGCCTCTTTTTGCTAAGGAAACACCTGTTAACCAGTATTTTGCCTCATTTCTAAAGTAAGGATTTGATCTCAGGTTGCTTCCCAAGCAAAAAGAGAAACTCTAATTGGAATTCTCACTTTCCAAATCGATTTCGAGGAAAATCTGTTTTGCCACGAATCTCCCTATCGAGCAGCTTGTAGTAACTTCACAGAAAAGATTCCATCTCTTCCATTAAGCAACAGAAATCTTTGAATTATGCAACACATAAAAGAAGGCAGGCAAAAGCTTCAAAGTCCTAATCTTGGGCTTGGCTCACGAACTCAATGTCCCAAATGATCATTTCGTTGTTTAAATGATAACAATCTGCTACCAAAGCTTCCTTGTTCCTTGACATTTCACCCAAATGCTTACACATACGACTCTAATATGTGAGAATCAAACTCCATTACTTGGGAGTGTATGTTTTGTAGTAAATGCACACCAAATTGGAATAAGGTTCTTATGATTGAGAATCTCAGTAAACAGAATTTGATTTTTCAGAGAATGGTGTTGTGTGTGAAAGCATTTGTGGGAAGATGTCGATCATCTCTTTCTTCTTTCTGACTTCGCTTGCAAGCTTTTACATCAAATCTTCAGCTTGTCTAAGGTGGTTTGGTTCTTGCAAAACATGCCATCCACTTTTTTGATTGTTGGAATACCTAATTAGGAGGATCAATTTCTAAGAAGTTCTGAAGCACTGCACCTTTGTCTCATGGGGTGCCTTAGGAAAGAAAGCAACAAAATGTAGGGTCTGGAATCTTCGGTTGCTTCTGCGTTGTACCTTTTGACCAGCTTTGAGCATCATGTGCTGTTTCTGTATACTCTTCTAATGCTTCACTTTTGTTTGTTTTTCTTTTGTTTTGTTCTCATATATACTGATGTACTGGAACTTTTTCTTTCAACACAATCCTTTATTATCTATAGAAAATATATTGCCAGTTTATTCCCTTGCTAGATCTCTCTCCATTTATGTGGGCATTTTTGTGTGTTGTGAACATGTGCTTGGGTGTGCACATGCATGCGATCATGTGCTTGCATAGGTGTGCACACATGTACACGCACGTTATAGGGCTGTTGTTAATTAGATCAGATTCTGTGCTTCTCGTGGGTACAGTGACTCTCATGTACATGCTACATATTCTTCGTGATTACTAGTATAGTGAGAAATGACGTTTCCAGTTACATTCTTTAAGGTTATAGACTCCTGTTTCCTTTTTTTGGATAAGTCTATTAAAGAGCACTAAGAGCACCAAGGGGATGCCTCCTATTTACAAATTTCCACCTAAAAGCTCATATTTACCTTAAAAATTAAAAAAAAAAAAAAAAGACTTGGTGTCCAAAGCACTGTCACCACAATGTGAAAAAAAAATAAGGTAGAAAGCCAAATATCTTTTACAGCACCTACAGAACTTTCCTCATTTTTAAAAGCCCGCCTATTTCTTTCTTACCAAGGCTTATGAACTCTCTTTAACTCCATAGTACTGCCGATCAATGCTTTTGGGCTCCTTTCTCCTTTTGTCTAATCAAAATGTGCATTCACGATGGTGTAGAATTTTGTGGAAAAATTGCCAAGCGATAAAAAGGTTAAGCTAAGAAATAAAGATGTGATTTACTATTTAAATGTTATAGAACTCCGCCCCTCTTGTAAGCCGGGACTTCACCTTACATTGAAGTGTAAACATTTGATAGTTGGGGAGTTAAATAGGTAATAGGACTCTAGAGATGTGGTTTGATATTTAAATGTTGTAAAGAAGTTATCCTTCCCCAAGGTGTTGATTAGAAATGCGGTTTGATATTTGATTGTTGTAAAGAAGTTACCCTTCCCCAAGCTAACATCAAAAGGGCTAGGGCTTTTGTCTCCTTGAAAACAGTAGCATTTCCTGTCAATATTGTGCTTATAGCCCACAACCATCACATAAATGGCCTCTCTCTCTCTCTCTCTCTCTCTCTCTCTCTCTCTCTCTCTCTCTTAAAGCAACTTTGGGGCAGGACTTGATAATTTCACATGAACATTCCAAACTTCTAATCTGCTTGCATGAATTGGATAGCAGACTAGGCTCCATTTCTTTATTGAATTTTCCAGTATATCTTTTATTTGGTGGAGACTCTAGAGTATGTTGTTTAGTTCAAACATAGTTTGCAGAAGATGAACATGGCTCGTAATGACCATTTACTGTGTAAAACATTTTCTTTTGTGAACTTTTAACTTCAATGGTTCCAGCAAGTAATGTATGTGGTCAATGCTATTTTTATCCCTCATCAGTGTGTCAGTTTTCTTAAGAGATGATATTTGATGTACAGGGTTAATTAATTGAAGTATTGTTATTTACTTAGCAGCCTGCTGTAGAAATCATTGGCTTTAGAATGGGTGAGCTCAGGGGTCTTTCAAGATGGCGTTCTTGTTATCTAGGTATTGGTTCGGATGAGACACTGGCGGATAATGCAGTGGAAAAGGCTGGAATGTTGCTTGTACAGGTTGAGTGAGGGTGCTCTCATCTGTTGTGAAGCCGGTACGCCTGTTACAATCTTTCTTGTGATTTCTCTACCTTTCTTGATATCTTCTATTTGCAACTATTGTAATATCATACCCATCCACGCATGGCTGAGATGGTTGAGGGCTTGCCTTTCCTCTTTGGAGGTTCTGAGTTCGAACTCCCTGATCGGCTCCGTGATTGGAGTGGGGGTTCATAGCAGTGGGTTGCTGTGCTAGTCTCCCCGGAGGTATAGTCGCAAATACCGAATCGGCGTAAGCTGACGAGGGAAAGTGGATCCACAGTCACCCAAAAAAAAAAAACTAATGTAATATCTTGCCTGTCTCTCATCATGTATAGTATCATGTCTTTAGTGACACTAAATTACTAAATTTTAAACATGAAGTTGAACTATTTGTGGATAATATATGATATGGGTTGCTTAGAATGACATTGATTTAAGTTAAATAGCCTTTAATTATTTGAAAAATGAGCTTGTTATCAATACTGTAAAGGAGTCATCGTTAGACGATGGGCTTTACACGTGACTTGAACCTGTTCAACAAAGGTCCATTTAGTAACTGTTAAGGTTGTTACGGAATACTGACAATAGCACATTGTTGTTTTGTTGATATCATCATGTTTTTGAAGCAGCAAAAAAGAGAAATTGACAACTTTTCTGTATCTTTGCTTCCCATGCCTCACACAACTTGGGGTTTGTACCTTCTCAATTCTCGCATGCTACCCTGAAGAAATGCAATTTTACTTGTTTCAAAATGAAAAAATCATAGTGTGACCACTAGAGCAAGGTCAAAATATTGGTAGGATCCTATGGAGTTCTTGAGCCTGTGGCATGCTTGTAGTATTTGCCTTAGGGATCGAAAGCATATTGCATTGGTTAATAATGTGCATGTTGCTGAAGCTTTTGCTTTCGTCTCTCTTTCAGTTTGCAAATTTCTTCAGCTGGATTTTGAAATGTATAAAACATCGATGTCAGAGCCAAGTGATCAACTTTTAACATACAATAGGTTTGTCTAACTTTTGTCAAGCAGGGTCCTTCCCTCATGGTGAATTCCTATATACTCTTTTGAGTTTGATGGTGAACTTTTTGTAGTGTTCTTGAAGTTTCTATATGATCAAGATGCCGCTATGCATCTCCTGGATCTTTCTGAGGCTGATGAAGAAACTACCATTGATCCGTGAGTGATTTTCTCTACTTTTGGTCATGCTTTAAATATCAGAATGATATGCTGTCAGGCCTAGTATTATTTTCATGTGCTTTAGCAGCTGACTCATGCTTTGAGGCAATGTGACCAAATTAGTTGGCAAAGTTGTGAATATGAAATTGTAAATGACTCCTGGTTTGGGGGCTAGTTCTTCATTTCAGGTCATCTTGCTATCATCTTCACCTATATTCATTTTTTAATTAACGGACACCCACCAAAGCATGAAAGCTAGGATCATTCCCGCAATAATACCTACAGGTTCTCCCAATTCTGTTCCATAACTGGAACATGAAATACTTGAGTGCACTTCCACTAGATGAGGTTGACTTAAGCTAGGGTGGTTTGCTGGGCTGCAACTGTGGTTATTGTTGGTCCACCACTACTTTAAGTAACCACATGGTAACAAGGGTCGAAATTGACCGGTTGATCATCGTTTCTCATTGGATTGGAAGGTCTCATATTCCAAAATATCAAATGCATTTCCTTGCGCTTTTCTGCCTTGATATATCTTGTCAGATCAGTGAGATGTCTTGCCCTCATTTTTATCTCAGACAAACAATGCAGGGAGTCGGAGAATTACTGCAGTTTGGAGGATTTGGGGGACACAGAATATTTGCGAAGGACACTTGTGAAAGAATTTCAATAGATGGAACGCAGGTATTAGCAAAAGAATTAAAAAGCTAAAATGTAATGGAATCTTGTTCGTGAATAGGAGTTCTTGCTTGAATGTATTGTTTATTGCTCTTTCATTGTAAATTCTTCACATTAATCCTATATCTACTTTTTCCATTTATAATTGTTCTCACACATGCTACCTCAGTGGGAAAAATATGAACTACGGGATAAATCATTGCTGTTATTTGTTGTTTGAAGTGATTGCTTTTCTCCCTTTTGAGTCTGGTCCTCGTTGCTGATATATGCACCAAATGTGAAATTGTGGATCAACAAGAGTTTGAGTATATTACCTGGGCTCGAAATTTGTTTATGTAAACATTGCAATCCTTTAATTAAAAGTTTGTGCTTTTGGTTTTACTTGACTCATCAATTATTTGAGCTCAAATATTCATTTTTCGTTTGGCTAATTCAGGACTTCTGTTAATGGGTTTGTCTGTGGATATTTCTATCCAAATGCTTATTAGCATAAAGTTGTCCTATATTTTTCATTTCCTTGTCTGAGTGGCCGGAACCTTTAGACTATAATGAGAGAAGGAGAGAAAGAAAAGGAAACCTTTGGGGGTTAGGGGTTGTCTTCTGGAGGTTGTCCTCAACAATGGCTTTTCACTTACCCTCTATCTAATAATCTAGTTTTTCATATTTGATCTCAGGTTTGATTACTTGACAGTGTATATGGAAGCTTTAGTTGGGTGATCTTATGGGATTGGGCTCTGTGTTTAGGTTATGATCCTTGTGTGTGGAAATACTGTATTCCATGTTTCCTGATTAGAAACTAATTTGATAATCACATTTTCAAGGAAGCTGCCCAGATGCCTTTCTCTTCTATTTTGAAATAGATACTTTGTGAGAATTTATTGCTACAATTCCCTCTTACGTCAGTTTCAGCATCCACCAGATATGTTCGCAATTCATGGTCCTTGTATAGGGTATATACCTTTAATTTGAAACTACAAAAATTATCCAGAGATCCACATGTGCAGAGTCCAACTGCTTTTTCATGCTAATCATTACTCTGTATGTTATTGCAGGATGATTTTGAATTTGCTTCAGATTATATTTCCTTCCAAATACCTGAGGAGTCTTTCTTAGATGTAACAAATCGTATAGCGGTAGTGAGTGGACTTAAGAATGTTTCAAGCAATGTGAAGAAGGGAAGATCTTTGGAAGGATCTTGTTGTGCATCTCTCTTGGTCACTGTTGTGTGGATTAGGCTCTATTTGAGGTAAAAGCTTTCTATATCATATTTTGTAGCCAAAATTTGCAAATGTGGCTAATATATTCTGTTGGAAGCAGGAACATCAAATTATCATGTTGCTAAATAAGATGAATGATACTCATGAAAACTTGGTAGATGCCGGGATGATGATCCTGCAGGCTAGTGACCTTCCATTTGTGCATATTGCAGAACCACATATGCAAATAACCGGGATTTGTACCAATTGAAGGTAACTCTTGGATCCGGAGCTTGCATATCGTTTTCTTACTTGTGATATCTAGAGTTCTATTCTGATCATGACAATTCACTATTTAAGACATTGATGGCAAAAGGAAAAAAGTAGCATATTGTGCTTTTCTGTTGACTCCTGTTCATGTCGGAGTTTTAAGAAGTGGCTCTGGTTGGACGGGGAACTAGACCTGTCCGGTCTGGTTTCCCAACAGAAATAGTATTGATCAAGAACCGGTGGTATTGATCCTCTTCAACCGATAACCAGGTGTACCTATCAACTGATACCCAGCAAACCTGTCAACTAGTCTGGACCAGATCTGGGCCATAAAAAAACTAAAAGGAGTAGTGCTGGAATTGGGTTGGGGTTTGGCACTCCAACTTCTTGTAACTAACAAGCATGCCAATCATTTGCTCCGGTGTTTTCTTGCTACAATTCGTGGTGGATAATTTATTTATTGACCATATTGGCCTAATCTAAAATTGAACAGGATGCTATAAGATGACATCAAGCATGTGTAATCTATTAAGATGCTATGGTGTGTGCCGACTCACTGGGCTTCTTTTGTTCTGAAAGTGTGTAATCTAATATACGCAGAGCATTCTATCAGATGACATCACATGCAATCGGTTCAGTCGGTCGAACTGGAAGAGCACGATTCTACCAGTTTGACTGATTGAACCACTCGTCTGGTTTTAAAATGTTTGTTTTTTTATCGTTCCTATTTATTATTTATCTGCTCTTCTCATCAGCACGATTAGCAGCAGCTTAGTTTTTCCTCCTATGTGCATAATGCATACAAATGTCGTTACGTCCTTGCAATTTCAAAGGGTGTTTTATTTTCTGCCTTGCCATAACTGCAAAAAGTTCCAACATACCTTGACAGCTGGAGCCTTGTATGTAGGTTAAGAAATGTGCCTTTGATGGCCCTAATGGGTTAGCAGTGCCCTTTTTACTTCTATTTTGTTAGGATATTTTTGCTTGGTTGTATTGTTCTCACTTTTGAAACACTAATCCAGTGAAACTGCACATCTAGGACCATATCTTACGCCTGGAGATGGAGAATGAGAAGCTTCGCAGCATTCCCCATACTATAGTTCCTCTCTTGTCAGTTGGTGGTAAGAACATTTTTACACTGTCATGCCATCGAGCTAAGGATCAATTCATTGCTATGCCAATTGTATAGTTCTGAAGGTTTTTTCTTTGAGCTTCTTGCCTTGTCCATTTGCAGTTTTGGATGTCTGGAAACTTATTGTTGCCCATGCTCTTTCCTTAGGGATCAGTGTTTGATAAACTTGCCAATGTCAGTAACAAATTTATCTCGTTGGCTGGGTGATGGAATTGAATTAATCCTGTTCATGCTCCTTGCTACATTTTCACTTAGAACCTTCTATTAAGTTCAAATGTGACTGGCATAGGGACATTGTGCCTCTTTAATGGACCACTTCATGTTTGTTCCTATAGATTGAAGAAGTGCGAAAGTATGCTCCAAAGAAGAATATTTTTTAGTCAAAAGAAGTAAAAAAAAGAAAAAATTGTGGTATCGGGTTTTCCCCTAAATTTTAAATCAATTGAGAGGACAAAGCGCGAAATGATTTTATAGTCGCTAAACAAATACCAAAAGAATTATCACATTCTCTTATGGTAGCTGCATAGCAGTCTGAGTTGCTGACTGAGAAGCACTATTTACAAGTTCATGACCATAGATGCTACCGTGGTATCTAGTGTAGCAAGATACTGTAGAGCATTCGTAGTTACATGCATGCTGTAGTCTCTTTAGGCACACAAGGTTTGCTTCCTGCCTGTGTCTTATCATAATGCATGTGTTGTACTTATACTTTTACCCAACAAAGGTATCTAAACATCATGTTGGTTATGGCCATACGTTCAAGGAACACCGGACTGAAATCAAGTTGATTTTTTTTTTTTTTTTTTTTTTGGGCAATGGCAAGTAGAGAAGTGGCTTGTGTTTTAGCTGCAGAAAGTGGGCCCTGATCTACATACTGGACGAGTATGAAGAAGAAATCTCTGATTCAGAATGACTATCTGTTCAAGAGTTTGTGGTGGTTATGCTCATGTCGCTGCTGTGGGTGGACCTCTAATACTTGAAGCTGCAGACATCAGTGTAAGAAGCAATGCATGTGGGCTTTCTGACTGAAGCTCTTCGACTTCACCCTTTCTGTAGTAGTCTTAATCTATACCTGCCATGTGCCTTTTCTGCTAGGCGGTATTTGTCGATAGAAAAAGTGGAGTGAAAGGTAGCGATTATCTATTGAGTTGGATAGAATTGACCAAAAGATGCTGAATCATGGCTTCTATCTAGTGGTAACTGTCGTCATGGTATTGCTGTAAGCTCTGAGACCTGCTCGATAGTGCCTAGCTTTTGCTTCATCTGTATATGCTTACTATTTGCATGTGTATGAGAACCAAATGTTTGGTTTGGATTATCTACGCTTTAGGTTGAATGGTTCAGGTAGTGTACTTGACTAACGAGCTCTGCTTTTGTATGTTGAAATCTCTCACCCGAAAATGACTCGCTTCTCCACGTGTCATTGTCATTGACTCACTTTGGATTGAATGGTTCAGGCAGTGTACTCAACTAAAGAACATACGCTATATTCCGATCTCAGATATTTGGAGCCCTCAAGTAGATGGCAGGTTTAAGATCATGAGATTCTGTCTACAATATCGTGAATGGACTTTGTATCCTCAATAAAGAGCATCATGGAGTCTTTTAATTCAATGATGTACATTCAGGAATCAATAATTCTTTAATTGTAGTATTCTTTCTCTGGGAATTATTGCCAGTCTCCAGGAGAAAGCATGCATGAATGTAACATGTGCATTTGTGATACTTCTTTTCTTATGTTTATTATTTGCCGTGATGATAGCTCTTTTGGAACTTAAGCTGAATTTACTCTGAAATTAAATCCTCCTTTATTTATAGCCCTTCCAAATCTTTTACGTCTTCAATGTATTCTTCCGAATGCAAGTGCAGAAATAGTGACATTTAACATTAATTATTAGATGGGACAATAACATTATCAACAAAATAAATGATTGTTAACAGGTTCGCTGCCAGTGCAAATCGCATGTAAACTTTAAATTCCATGACCCGTTAAACACAAGCTCGTTTTGGAGAAATTGGCGTTAAAATTTTCGAGGACCAAGAATAGAAGGCTAGGAAAAGAAGTACGGCTAAGGAAGAAGCTTTGCTATTAATAGGAAATGTCTAAGAAGACGACTTGTGTCTATTGCACCAGATACCATTGGCTAAACCTTCTATTAATAGCCATTGTAGAGCCTCATAAAATCTACTTCTGCCACTATTCTCAGTAATAATAGAACAAATGATTATTTGTAACTCAACATCATTATCAAACTAACTGCCCAAATGATTGGAGAATATCAAGGTAACTTAGTATCATGTCTTAACAACTAAGCATCATGTCTTAACAGTGAGTGTTCCGAAAAATAGCTTTATTGCCTGTGGATGGCAGCAAACTGGCAAGACTTAATACATGAGACTGATAAGAAAATTAGTCACTTAAGAAGGCAACAAAGCTGATCTATACACAAGCGAATAACCTTATTAATGATGATGGGTCAAATACAAATAAGTACCTAATATGCCCTCATATTAGTTTAACCAAACCAATCTTCTTTTCTAATGTGATCTTCCAGTCACCTATTGATAAAAATGCATACAGAAACATGTTGCCGCCTGCTTATTATGTCTTTTCATATCTACTTAGTGGTAAAATTATCTTGTCAATATCCACTTGGCATCACCTAAGTGAAAGTGAGTTTTAGCTATTCAAAATGTGGAAACACTTGACATCCTTTCAAGCCAAATGAGTATTGGATGCTCGGCACACAATGTTAGGGGAAATTACCAAGAAAGTCTTAAGCCTATTGCGGTTGCATCAATTCAGTCATAAACTTTTAAATTTGGCTAATTGAGTTCTAGACCTTTTGAGGATATGCCAATGTAATTCATTTAGTCAAATTTTGAGCAAAAATTGCCAATGTGGATAATGTTTACAATTTTTTATTAATTTTTCTGACTTTTTTCTTTTCTTTCTATTTTTTTCCTTCTTCTTTTTGCCAATGGATGGTTGCTAGCCACCTAGCCATAGGCCATGGCTGGCGAGGGTGAGTCACTATGGCAAATTCCGTGGTCTATGCCCATTGTAATACCCCATGGTATTGATAGCCGTATATACTCTAATCTTATAATGTGTTTCATCTCAAACTTAGAATAGTTCCACAAGCATAGTGTGCCTATGAGAGAGGGGAGGGGAAAATTGTTTAAAAAGTCATAAACCTATTACATTTTGTTAATTGAGTCATAAATATTTTCACATTTTGCCAATTGAGTCTATCCGGGAAATTTTGACTAAAATTTGCTGATGTGGACGGTTGGCACTAACGTCACTTTTTAAATAATATTTTAATAATATTGAATTTGTTATGATTTTTTTTATTTTCTTTTTTACTTTTTTTTTTTTTTTTTAGGGTTTGGAGTTAGGCCGGCGAGGACCACGATGCCCTCGCCGGCCAAAGCGAGGGCGTGTGTGCCCTCAACCTAGGTCAGCTAGCCACCCTTGCCAAACTAACTCCAAAACCCAAAAATAAAAGCAAAAAAAGTAAAAAATGAAAAGAAAAGAAAAAAATCATAAAAAATTCAAAATATTATTTAAAAAGTGCCATGTCGTGCCAACCGTGCACATTAGCAAATTCCTGTCAAAATTGATTGGATGAACTCAATTGGTAAAAAAATGAAAATGATTAAAATTCAATTGGTAAAATTGAAAAGTTTTTCATTAAATTGACAAAATTGCAATAAGTTTAGGGCTTTTTGGACAATTTTCTTGAGAGGGAGTAGCAATGGAAGTCTTGATTTTAATTTGGTTAAACACATATATGCAACTCTCGTATGTTGAACTCCCTCAGTTTGGGTTATCGTGCTTGTAAGTTTGACAATCTCGACCAATATCTCCGATTTGTTCGATATCTTCCTATCCATCACCTTGGCGTGCTTTGTAGAATATGAAGTACATTTGGCGACTGCTATTCGATATACTACTGTGGCACACCACACAGGGAATCAACTCTAAAAGCGTCTTCAACTCTTCAACTCTTCATCTTGTGTCATAGAGGCTACTATTTTCACAATTTGTCCTTCGAAATCAATTCTTTAAAATCATTATAAGAGATCTAGCAATTTCCTTTAAGTACAAAATGAACCATGACACGTATATATTGTATTCTCCATATCATTAGAAAGAACATGGATATCTTTCTTGAAAGTAATTCCTTTAGATGAGTTGTAGATATCTCTCTGGAGAAAATGGGTTGGGGTTTGGAACTTCGACCTCTCGTAACTAACAGGCATGCCAACCATTTGCTCCGCGTGTCTTCTTGTTCCTTTTTGTGGCGGATATTTTATTTATTGACTATATTGGCTTATTAGTCTATAAGAAATTAAAACAATGCTTTTGAGAACCGGAATCCAGTCTTTTGTGGGCAAGCGGCTCTACCGAGTGACTGGGGCTCCTTTTGTTTTGAACATGCCTATTCTATCAAATAACGCCACATGCAATCGGTTCAACTGGTTGAATTGGCAAAGTACGGTTCTCAAGTTTGACTGGTTGAACCACTAGTCTGGTTTTATAGACTTTTGTCTTTTGTTCTTCCTATTTACTATGTATCTGCTCTCCTCATCAGCACAAGCAGCAGCAGCTTAGTTTTTCCTCCTATGTGCATATGCATGCCATTATATGTGTCCAATTTTAAACGATGTTTCACTTTCTCACTTACCATAACTTCAAAAGCTCCAGCATATCTCGACAGTTGGAGCCTTGTATGTATGTCAAGAAATGTGCATTTGATGACCCTAATGCATTAGTAGTGCCACTTTTGCTTCTATTTTATGAGAACACTATTGCTCAGTTGTCTCATTCTCACTATCGAAACACTAATCCAGGGAAATTACACATCTAGGACTTTATTTTACACCTAGAGATGGAGAATGAGAAGTTGGCAGCGTTCCCATACTACAATCCCCCCTTGTCAATTAGTGGTAAGAATTTTTCACAGTGCCCACACAATCGAGCTAAGGATCAATTCATTGCCATGCCATCAATCGTATACTCAAAAAACTACTTTCCTTGAGTTTCTTAGCATGTCCATTTGCAGTTTGGACGTTTGGTAACTTATTGTTGCCCATAGTCTTTCCTATTTGTATCATCTTTTGATAAACTTGCTAGTGTCAGTATCAAGTATATCTCATTGGCTGAGTGGTGGAACTGAATTAATCTTATGCATGCACCGTATTAAGTTTCCACTTTACAAGCTATTCTTGAGTTTAAATATGATTGGCACAGGATCATTGTGCCTCTCTAATGGACCATTTCATCTTTGTTCCAACGGTTGGAAATGTCCAAATTTATGCTCCAAAGAAGAATATTTTTTTTTTTTTCATTTGAAGAAGTAAAATACTAAAGTATTAGGTTTTCCTATAAATTTTAGATCAATTAAAAGGTCAAAGTGCGAAAAAGATGAATTATTAGTGGCCAGACAAACACAAAAAGAATAATTATTTTCTTATGTTAGGGTTCATTGCAGTTTGATTTACCGACTAAGAACTGTTATGTATATGTTAATGATGATAGATACTATCAGCATTCATGGTTCACATGCGTACCATGGCCTCTTCAGGTACACATGTATTGCTTCCGCCTGTGTTTTAGCGTGATGCAAGTATTGTACTTATTACTTTTACCCAAAAGAGGTATCAAAGCATTGCATTAGTTATGGCCAAATAATAGAAACGTCGGAGTGAAATCAAGTTGATTCCTTTTTTGCGACAACAAGTAGAGGCGCCGCTTGTGTTTTGGCTGCAAGAAAACAGGCCCTGGTCTACATATTCGACGATGATGAAGGTGAAATCTCTTATTCAGAATGAACATTTGTTTGTGAATGTGCCGTGGTAATGCTCATGTTGCTCGTGGGTGGACCTCTAATACTCGAAGCTGCAGGAGACATCAGTGTGAGAAGCAATGCATGTGGACTTTCCGGCTAAAGCTCTTCGGCTCCAACCTTCCGGGAGAGTTTCAATTTATGCCTGCCATGAGCCTTTTCTGCTAGGCAGGCATTTATTGAAGAGAAAAAGCAGAGTGAAAGCTAACTACTTATCTATAGAGCTCGATGGAATCGACAGAGAAATACTGACCCATGGCTTCTATCTGGGGGGAAGTAACTGTTTGCATTGTATTTCTGCAAGCTTTGACAACTATTCTATAGTGCCCAACTTTTGCTTCATGTGTATATGTTTATTATTTCCGCATATAAGAGCACCAATTGTTAGGTTTGGATTGTTTGTACTTTCGGGTTGAATGGATTACATGGTGTAATCAACTGACGAACTTTGCATTTGAATGTTGAAATCTCTCACTTAAAATTCACTCACTTCTCCAAGCATCATTATTAAGTGATGCATCCAATCCAATGTACAAAATACACTCGTGTGAAAGAGTCAATCTCCAGGATTACTAGAATCAATATGGCTAGTTAGATATATAGTGCCAAGGTGGCATTAAAGAACAAATACTATCTTCCAATAATAGAGATTCGAAATCTACAATTAAATGGTAGGTTTAAGATTATGAGATTATATTTTGTACTCTTGACAAGAGTATCATGTAGCCAAAAAACTTAATGATATATAGATATACAGGAATCTAAAATTGCTTAATTTTATCATTCATTCTCTAGGATTTATTGCCTCTAGAGGAAAAACTTTTATAGATGTAATAGCTTCGTGTTCAATCATATGCACCAAGATGGTAATCGTATATATGATTGTATGCATGTAAAATGTGCATATGTGATATTTCTATTCTTCTGTTTATAAATTATCTTTATGAGAGCTTCTTTGTCGACTTTAGCCAAATCTATTATGAGATTAACTTGCTTTACTAATTTATTTCCAAATCTCCACATCATCAATGTATTCTTTCCTGATGCATAATAAGTGTAGAAATAGTGACAACGACAATTGATAATATGATGAAACGATAAATATTACCAACAGAATAAATTATTGGTATTTGGTCCACTACGAGTGCAAACCACGTATTAAATCAAACTATGCATGAGCAGTCTTAGACGAGCTCATTTTGAAGAGACTACAGTTAAAATTTTCAAGGAATGAGAAAACAAGAAGAGAAGGCTGGGATCACGAGTATTCGAGTATGGAGAGACGCTATACTATTGATAGGAAACTAATAGAAGGCGATTTGTGTCTATCACTCATAACACCTTTGGCAAAACCCTCTATCATAGCTGTTGTGTAGCCTTATAAAATTTGCTTCTACTACTGTTTAAGTAATTATAGAACTATGTTTGTAACTCAACATCATTATTAAACTAACAATCTAAACGAATGGAGGATATTGAGGGAACTTAGCATCATAATTTAATAGTGTATGCGTTCCAAAAAGCAACTGTATTGCCTATGGACATCAGCAAATAGGCAAGACTCAATACATAGCACTCGATCAACGTGGTTGTAATGCCGATGCAGAACAAGTGCATTATCTGAGCACACTCTTTGAATGATACACCTTGTGTTCCTTACATGTGAAAAATCATAGGACCTTTTGAAGAAAGATGTTGAAAGAACTAGAATAGAGAGATACCATCCAAAGAAAAATTAGTAAACAAAGCTATTCTGTCCTAAATGCTAATTCGTGCAAGAAATTAGCCGAAATTCAAGGCCTTGATAGGTTAGAGTATTTGTAATGGCTAAATATCAAAGAGTGCACTTCAATGTAAAGGCTATAGCTTCCAAAATCCGGAGTCTAATGATATCATTTGTTAATTAGTGCAAGAAATTAGCCAAAATTCAAGGCCTCAATAGGTTGGAGTTCTTGGAAAGACCGGATATCTCTAGGCGCACTTCAATTGAAAGGCTCCTCCTTCCAAATTCCAAGAGTCTAAAGATATTGAATGCTAATGAATGTGAAAAATTGATTGAAATTCAAGACCTCGATAGGTTGGAGTTTTTGGAATATCTAAATATCATTGGATGCAAGCCACGCAAAACCATTCCAAAATTATCTAGATACGCTAATACAATTTGTATCATTTTTCTATCTTCAATCTCATATTATTGATAAATCCGAGTTCCACAAAGAGATGGCCACAACTTGCGCAGGGATTTTTTTGTTTTTTTTGTTTTTTTTGCTTTCTGACTTTTTGACTTTTTTCTTTTTCTTTGATGTTGTTCCTATTGATTTTGCCATTAGAGTGATGGAGGATTGTTGGCTGGGCCGTCTCTTTGTGGGGTTCAGCGAACATAACATCAAAGAAAAAGAAAAAATTCAAACAGTCAAAAAGCAAAAAAGAGAGAGAGAGAGAGAGAGAGGGGCTGTTTGTGGAGTGAAAAGAAGGGAGAGAGAGACAGCTCCTCGAGAAGAACGCACGAGAAAAAGATAAAAAGGGGCAACGACTTTTTGGTCCATATTCAGAGGCCTAACATCCTTGGAATTGGCTCAATTTTCATAATGTTGTTCAGAGATCTATGAGTTGATCAATTTTGTTCGTCGAAAGCTTTCTCCAAGTTGTCTCTCATTTTCTCCAATTGTGGTTAAGGTTTCATGTTCTATTTGTATTAATCCACCTTAATAATGATCAAATATTGTTGTATTGCCAATGTTACTAAGTTTTTGAGTAGCTCGTGATTTTTTCTCGCATTGGATTTTCCACATAAAAATTTTGGTATTATTGTTGCCTTGTTTTTTTTAACATTTCAGTATTATATTTACTTATTTTGAGGGAATACACAGCTAGTTGTTGCTGGGGTTGAGTCCATTTTGGCTAGCTTAATTTTGGGGAAGAAATTGATTGTGGATTGGATTAGTTCTTAGTGAATTGTTACCTAATATACTATTGGAGTATAAAATGTTTTTGGTGTGAAGAACAAGGTCACTAGAGCCCAATTGATACACATTTGAGACCGTGCTTCTAGTGGGATATTAAAGCTCAATTTATATTGCTTTAGCTTTGTAACACATAATTAGCTCCAACAAAAGAAAAAAAGACATAAATGGTCCATAAATTTTAGTCAAAGGTGCAATATCATTAATAAACTTTTGATTTTTTAATGTTTAATCTAAATCATAAGATATATAAAAATGTTCAATATCATCTCTCCATTAATTTAAATTTAATGAAATTTGCTTATATAGTTTCCAATTCATTATGATTTTGATCAATTTGATAACGGATGCATAAGAAAGGTGGCCACTATGGTTACAAGTTAACCCAACTCTTTGGTAACCCAGCTCGTTTCTAAAATGCATACTTTTCTTCATGATAAATGAGCCTGGACAACAAGTTCCATATGACATATGGCATGAGCCGAACCGGCTTAGCTCGCCCGTCAATCAAATGAGTCCGCTTTCGCTCTAGTAATCATGTCCGTGTCTCTTATTTTTCTCTCTCGGCTGCTCCTCTTCTGCAATTTTCTCTGCATGATTTTCGGACTCTAATGGACTTTCTTACTCTCTTGATCTTCCATTCCTCAACTCACTCTTCAGCTCTATTCTTTCCTAATTAGCCTCAAGCCTTACTTTTGGTTTTACGAGCTCTAACCTTCACAAGCTCTCTTTCAGTTCACATTTTCCATCGACACTTCTTTACACTCCTTGCAAATTGTTCTAGGCCCGGCGCTACGTTTTTCAACCGATCGCGAGCTTTTTAGCTATGGAGGTTTATGAAGGACTGCAACGCATGCTTCCGTTTCAACTTTAGTTCAACAAACCAATGGCTTATCAAGTTCAGTTCTTGGTCGTCATTCTTTCATGAGTTAACAGGCGATCGACTCGGTTCCCACTCAGTTTTGTGAAGTTTGCTCAATCTGCTCAATTTGAGAGGTTTGATGTCGGCAATAACAACCCTCTTTTTGAAAGATATCCTCTGGCTTCCGAAAATGCTTAGGTAAAGTTAGCTTCAAGTTTCTTCAAGTTTCTCGATTAAGTGTAAGTGCTTAGGAATACAGCCACCTATCAAAATTTTCTCGATCACATCATTGCTCACCTTGACCTGGCAGATGGACAAGGACTTGAGCGAAGTCTAGTCGATCCTTGACTGTTTAGCTTTGATACCACTTATAGAGGGAAAAAGTATCATAAAAGTCCTAAATATATTGCATTAATATCAATTCAGTTCTAAACCTTTCTATTGGACTAGTTTAGCTTTAAACCTTTTTCACATTAGTACCAATTCAATTCATCAAGCCAATTTAAGCTAGAAATTGCTGACATGGATGTCGACGGGCAATTGGCACCGAGATGGACATTTTTAATAATATTTTAATAATTTTTTTGAATTGATTGATTTCTTTTTTCTTTTTTTCCTTTCCCTTTGTTTTCTCCGGTGGCCATTGCTAGTC
The DNA here is from genome assembly GCA_017140395.1 of Eucalyptus lansdowneana. Classification (NCBI taxonomy): domain Eukaryota; kingdom Viridiplantae; phylum Streptophyta; class Magnoliopsida; order Myrtales; family Myrtaceae; genus Eucalyptus; species Eucalyptus lansdowneana. The sequence continues at coordinate 41,016,968 of CM029487.1, read as the reverse complement.
ATCGGCCACAGCCATGGGCGGTGAGGGTCGGTCTTGTCAAGCCACGCTTGGGCGAGGGCGAGCGTAGCCGTGCCTTGCTAAGGCGAGGCCTCCCTCACCAAATCTGACAAGGCCAACTGAGGCATTTTGAGTAAGAAACTATGGATAATTAAAGACTCATTGATAACATGCAACAAATTTTAGAAAATGACAAACATATACAAATAAAATAAACATCTATCCACAGCTCAATTTTGTAGGATAGACAATTTTCATCACATTATTGTATAAGATCAATGTGACACATGAGTAAAGGAACATTGCCATTTATGTGAGTCCAGCAAAAGCATACATAGTTACCTTTGAAAACATTCTTAGTAAATACATTTACTAGGGGTGTGCAACTGGACCGGGTATACCCGATTCTCGGACCGGCCCACCCAGAAAATAGGGTCGGGAACTGGTTCCCATTGAAACCGATCCGGGAACCGGTTCCCAAAATTCGGAATCGGTTTAAATTAGTCCGGGAACAGGTCCCGAGTGATTACCCATCCGAAAATTGGTTCCTGGACCGGTTTTGGAACTGGTTCTCAGATCGGTTTTGTAAGTAGAAGTCCAAAACCTTTTTTTTTCTCCGGATTTCTATTTTTACTCCCGTAATCACACGATATTTTTCCTCTTGGCTCTCTCAAACATGCATGGCACTCCTCCTTTGTCATTCCTCTTCCTCACTTGCTTCCCTCCCTCACTGGCTCTCTCTCACACCGTCTGATGGACAGACAGTGTTCGTCGCCTCCAAATTCTTGTGTATTACATGGATTGGCTCGCCTAATTTTTCTTTTGTAAGAGGAGTTATGCTTACATATATGAGTAGCTTCATGTAGTAGTTGTGGGAATAAGACTAATATTAGACCCATGTTTGTTGTTAATCCTTTGCCTTATTATTTTATTTATTATAATTAGCCCTATGGATCCTTAATTTAGGATTATGTTATTTTCTTGCTTATTAATATAAAATTTGAAGTCGTATAAGATATCGGGAGATTGCAAAACATATTCTAGTGGAAACAGGGTTGACCTTATAATCGAATCCAAAAAACAGGATGGGTCGAGTACAGGATTTAATACAAACAGGGTCGGATATAAGATCCAGAAAAGGGAACCGGTTATAACAAGGTCGGGTATAGGGTCCAGGTCTAGACCCTACCCACCCTAGACCCGATCACCCTAACATTTACCCTCTTGTTTCTAATTAAATAATTAAAATAGAATATAATATATGGTTGATCAATTAAAGCCCTTAACCTTCTACCCACAAGAGTGCACTAATAACTAGCCCTAATATCCATTGAATCGCCCCTTTAAAAGCATTTCCTTCCGCTTTCCAATCCCATAAAAGTGTCACACCAATGCGTGAAGTCCATGAGAGCATGCAATCTAAAATAACTAAGGCATGATAAACTAAACGCTGAAATAGGCCAAAAGCATCAACGTGGGTCCAATAATTTTTGTTAAATTTAGTCTAGATTCTTTTGTATAACTTTAAGTTTAACATGAACACCATCATTCAAAAAGTGTCTCTTAAGGTTGTATTTTTCGTTTCCTAATGCATGGAAAAAAACTAAAGAAAAGACAATTTTCCATATCATGAAGTTAAAACATATTGGAAGACTAATTAGGAAGGAAGGTAAAATTAGTCATATCAGAGCAAAAAAGGCCAACTATCATTAACCCATTAGTTGGAGGAACATGGAGGCTCTTGAGAGGCGACAATGGTCATAGTGTACCTTCTTGATGGAAGCATTCATAAGTCGGCAATTGGCATTAGAGCCATGCTTTATATACGATAAAATTGTAAGGTGCTAGAATTTATTAAAATTATTTATATAAAAAAATATATTAATAATTAAAAAAGGGAAAATGGAAAAAAAGTGGAGGGGCCAGGCCAGGGTTGGGCCTGCCTGGCCCCTCCTTTTCCAGTTTGCTTCCCCCTATCGGGCCAGCCCGTTCTTCTATTTTTCCCTAGCTCGGCCTTCTTCTTTTTCTCTCTTTCCTCCCTTCCTTTTTCTTTGGTCCTGAGCTGGTCCGCAACGCGAGGACAGAGGATAGAGACGCGAGGACAAGCCGAGCGTCTCACCGGAGTTGGTGGTCGGAGGCAGACCGGCAGCGACAGCCCGCGTGGCAGGAAGCCATGCGCGCCGGCTAGAGAGCTTAAAAGGGAGGATTTTTGGAGAGAAATAGAGTGAGAGAGGGAGAGCGGAAATAGAGAAAGGGTGGAGAGACCGTGAGAGCAACCGAGAGAGAGCGAGAGAGAGAGTTTGAGAGCGAGGAGCCCTCCGACGACTCCGGGCAGCGCTCTCGAGACCGCGGCTCGCGTTCCCCGCGCCCAAGTCTCCGGTAGGCGTGCGAGGCGACCGGACGTGGTACGATCTATCGAACTCGCCCTCCATTCGGCTTGGAGCCGTTGATTATTATTATTGCGAGTCCCAGCGCGCGTTGGTGGTCGGTTTTTCTCCCTTTTAGCCAGCGCGCTTCAAACGTTCGATGAAATGCCTGAACCAAACCCCGTTCGGTTTAATCTCAACTCTCGAGTTATCGAAAGTGGTCCGGACCGTTTGAGGCCGTAGCGGCCCGTTGGGTCATCTCTTACGTTATTTTTCGTATGATGAACGAGCCCGGAGAAGAAGTTAAGCCCGACTTATGGCCCAATCCGGCCCGGCTCGGCCCGTATCCTCTCTCTCTCCTCTTCCTCGTTGTGTTGTCTCTCTCCCGCCTGTTCTTCCTCTCCCGCAATCTTCTCTGCAAAATTCTCAGGCTCTAGTACACTTCGTTACTCTCTCCCTCTTCTCTTCCAACAGGCCTTCTTATAGGGTTTTCGGGCTCCACCCTCCGCCATTGGCTCTCCCTCTCAGTTCGCATTTGCCACCGAACGCTTTGGCTGCTCCCTGATCTTTTTCGGCTATGGAGACTGACGAAGGGTGGCGGCACGTGCTTCCCTTTCAGCTACAGTTCTACAAACCTCTGGCTTCTCAGGTTCGGCTCCGGTCCGCCTTCTGTCGCGATCTAATGATGGGCGGGTCGATTGGATTGTTTTCCCATTCGGTTTGGTGAGGTTTTTACTCGGTTTCTTGCGATTGGCAGGTGAAGATGGCGGAGTGGAATCCAGAGAAGGATTTGCTGGCGATGGTCACGGAGGATTCGAAGGTGGTGCTTTATTGCTTCAATTGGCAGAGGCTGTGGACAATCTCTCCCATGCAATTGCTTCGACTCCGAAAAGTTCTTTTTTTATTCTGTTCGGTGTGTTCGTTTCTTAAACGATGGCTTGGTTAAAATGCCAAACAACTTGGATAATATTTTGATAGATGTAAGATGCTAAAGCTTTTGCTAAACTTCAAATGGACCTGCTGTAATTTTATTCCTATGATTGGATTCTTCCAGATATCATGTTAGATGTTTCACCAGAGCAAGCTAACTGGCATGTAATTGTTATCATTAGGTGGCTTTATCCAAGGATCTTTGTCATTTGATGGCTGCATGATCAGGAGAACTTGTTGAAGACATTGTTGAATCGAGAGTGGGGTCAAACGGTTGGAGATAGTATGCCTGGCTTCCATTGCTTAGTGCTTGATACTTCAATATTCCAATAGAGGTAAAATTGCACTAGGATTTACTGTTATTCAAATTTTACGTGAAACTTCTGTTCTGGTGTTATATATATAATTTATGTAGTAGTGATTGACCGATTGTATTTGATATTATGATTATATTAGGATTGTTTATGTGCACTGATATTTGTTTCAAAGGTATCAACTTTGTTTGGTTTTACAGAAAGTAAAACTCATATAACTCAAGATATGATCATCATCCTTAAAATGAAACCGATGGTTAACATAGCAATTTTGAGGAATTTTTCTTGGAATTAACTCTAAACTTTGCTAGATAGAAGAACTTTCTTTCTGATAATTTTAAATGCCCGAGTTGACTTTCAAGGGTCAGCATAAGCTGAACAACACGATGGCTCATACTTTGAAGCCTCAGTAATTTTGTTCATGCTTAAGGTTTTTACCTGACCTTTAAGTATCATACCATCTTTCAGAGGAAGCCTCTAGAAATCGATGAAATTTAGATGTTGAAAGTGGTGGGACAAAAATGCAGGAGTTACTATAGCAAAATTTTGAACATTGTCTCATGATTCACACTTCATTTTTGTTCTCTACAATTAAAGGCCTGCCAAGTTTTCTATGACATTTTTTGTTTCCACTTAAAAGCCATTTTCAATGTTTTATCACAGAAAATTTGTTGAGTGAAAATGATGTATGTTGTAAGGGATGAGAGTTGTGTGAATTTGCTCATGTTCCATCACAATAAGAAAACAGGCATAGTTATTCCAAATCTCCATGTTTGCACATGGAATGTGAACACTAAAAGGTTGTCTTCAGTTTTTAATTTTGATTTTGATGATATTTTTCCTTTCATTAACTGTTTTCGAAGTGTTACCAAACACATTTTTTGGACTGTTTACATTCTCAAATTAAATGAGAACAGATATCTGAGAATCCTTATCCACCAAATGCCTACTTAGATTCTCAATCTCTTCCTGTCTGCAGTAAAAATGAACTTCATCAAGTTGCTCAACAGGCTTCCAACTTCGAAGATTTACTTCATGTCGTCTGGACATCATTATGAGTCATGCACAAGCTGTGGGCTGATGTCATGAACCTATTTCATTAGAAGTTTGATTTGTTAACAAGCCTTATTAATTACCATGGTTAGTGGTCCTGTTAAAACAGAGCAGTAGATGGCTTTCCATTGTGCTTCATTTGACTGTTTCTGTTTGCTTATCTAGGTCTTGACTCTTCTCCGCAGGAGGAATTTTTGAGTCTTCTAGGTGGTGCTCGGACCAGTCCTGCAGTCCATCAGTTCCTTGTTAATTCTCTGGGTGAAGTGGTACGGCCGTTTTTTTTTTTTTTTTTTTTTAAATTCCAGTGTAACTGTAGGACTTCTGTTCTTTTTGGTTGGTTTTTATAATCTTAGTCTGCCAGTTTGTTCAATGGTAGGGTATCGAGTGTGTATCAAAAGTTGCCTGTGGTGCTGAAAAAGAACTTGAGCTGGTTGTCCTCAATTATCTGCAGGCACACGTATTACCTTGGCATTTGGCCTCTCTCTGAGAAATTATTGAGTTTTAAGGATCGCATAGAACATTCTTGGAGGGTGATCAGATAGATTTAGGAATTTGTCATTATAAGTTATGCTTCACACATTTTGAGACACGCCATATCTTGCAGAACATCCTGATGTTGGATTCTTATACAAACCTATCATATGCAATGATATGGATTACTAGCATTATATGGCTGGAAATGGTGAGGTAAAATCTAATTTGATTCTGATTTCACAAGTTGGCAATCTCTACTATAAGCATATAATAGAAATTATAGGTCATTATAAATGGTTTGAATTTAGACTTGATCTAAGTTTGGGCTTTCAGAGTACTGTAAATGGAGATATGGATATCTTTTGTAAGGTGGATGGTCGCCAGATATCGAATAAGATAGAATTGTGTCGAGTCTTATATGTACAAGCAACAAAATGATGGGCATGAAACTTGCGAAACATAGTTTGATAGGCCTCGAGAAGATTTGGGTTCTGAATTCCGAAACGAATGCCCCATAACGGGAATTATCCTGCTTGGGGAATTGAGTTAAATCCTTCTTTTCTTGCGGCATTGTAAGCGAGTGCCCTGCCAAGCCCATGGTTCTTGCTCTATGAAAGCTCCAATAACCCAAAGATCATTCGGTGCAAGCATCGGAAATTGTCCAAACCTTTCTTGTCCATAAACGGTGGAGGAGGAGATGCCGCACGGATTCTCTTCCTCCGCAAGGAGGAAACGTCAGTTAACCTGTATTTTGCCTCTTTGTTTTAGGTTATCTGAAGTGAGGATGACCGCATTGCTTTTTCCAAATTACAAATTCCACAACTAATCCACCGCCACATTCGCATCAATGTGATGTCCCAAGAGTCCTACGCTTTTGTACCAGCTCTGCTGGAACAGAGCCAAGTCGCCTCCTTGTCAGGCCACTTCGTTGTTGTTGGGAAGTGTGCGAGATTCCATTGAACATATGGACCTGAATTAAACGATATCGATTCTTAGACAAACCTGAACACATCTTGCCATATATGATATTATTTGTAAATTGACGTGAATTAAGACTCCTTTTGTTCTATAAAAAATGGATGATTTGAAAAATATATTCCTAAAAATGATCATTAGTATTACTTGAAATTATTGAAATACATCTCATTATTTACGATAATTTATATCTAAATATTTTCATGCACGACTTTAATTTTTTGCATTCGTTCATTTTTGTAACTATACGAGCGATTATTTTTTGAAAAATATTTTTCATATCATTCACATTCTGCGAAGGATTTTAGCTAGCAATTCAAGACATATCAATATTCCGGAATTGATCTCGGCTTTATCTTTTTGATTGGAAATCGAGAGTGATAAACATGTATCACCCCCATTGGTAGATAAAAGTGTAGCGATTTGATCCGTCATGAACATCGTATGATCTCAACACACAAGCGTACATATGGGCCATATGCAATTTGAAGATTGAAACATTAATGGGTGGACCACTCGATCCACGCTTATCTTATAGATTTTCTTCTTTTCTTTTTAATCAGCGACAACATATGCTAGTGTGCAAAAAGTGTATCATTTTTGTCTGCAACAGAACCAAAAGATAAAAATGTAGAAAGCTGTAGGATTTCGTAAAAGAAATGCCCAAACACTTATTAAGCGACTACGCAAAGAACATTTTAATTTCACTTTCATTTTTGTCATCATCTTTTTTTTTTCTTTTTTGTGTTGCTGCGGTGTTCTACTTTAATATTTTTTTTGGTTCATTTTGAAACTTTTGCGAATTTATTTATGGATAATTTGTAGAGCAATTAACGAAACAGGACTTGATGCTGGGAATCGCGGATCTTCATACCCCTGAAGCAGTAGTAGCTGTAGAATCTGCAGTGGCAAGTTGTTAACGTCCGAATCCGTTAGCTTCTAGCACTAGCGAAACAAACTCAGAAGATACCACCGGCGACGATGATGACGATGGGCACGGTATTTGCCAAGCGGGAGTTCCCACAAAGCACGCAATGTCCGAGTCTGGCGAAGAGGATTCGTACGGAGGGATCAGAAACAAACGGTCGAAAAAAGAAACCGAGAAAGCGTGCCGAGATTGTTGAGTTATGATGATTTGTGTTTTGTTGTGTGACTTTCTATATGATAACGAGAGAGATGCAAAGGTAGGAACTTCTTGGTAGGAAGTGTCGTCTAGTGACAGCAGGCTTCCGATATGTATGTCTCAAATAGGGAGTGGTGTGGTTTTGTAGAATCGTCTGAATCATAAGAGTTTATTTAGAACTTATATAGACTGTTCAATACGGCCACTCGCCATCATAATTGCCGGGAGGATTGTAGACCACCGCCCATTATCGCACTTCACTCTAGCGCATCCTAGACGAACTGAGTTGCGCCACACTACTTGAGTGTAGTGTAGGCACTCGCCTCCCACGCATGAGTTCGAGCAGTAGTCGTAGTTGTCCTTCTCTCCCGCCCGCATCTTCACCAAGTCTCTGCTGCTCAGGACGCCATAGCCCTTGACTAGGGCCGTCCGGAGTGCTCGAGGTCGCAGTCACCTCTAGGCTCATCCGCGTACTTCTGAGCGTAAGCCACGACCGTACAACTCCAGGTTATCGGGCCGACCCCTACTTCAGCACGAGCGGCGGTTTGCTCGTCGATGAAGTCTTGGCGAGAGTCTTGCGCTGCCAAGGCACCGGCGAGGGCACAGATTAGGCCAATGTTGGTAAGAAAATCCAATACTATATGAAGAAAATTTACGATTTTTTTCAATGCACTGCTTTTTTCTTTCAATTTTTCGTCTTCCTTTTTTTTTTCCTTTTCGTGTTGCTGAGCTACTCTGTTTGGAGTTCTTCTTTTCGTTTGTTCATTTTAAGAATTTTTGCGATTTTATTTCTGGATAATTTGTTGAGCAATTAACAAAAGTTGATATGAGGTATAAGCAACGCAAAAACTGAACGAACAAAAGATAGATGATGACATGTTCGTAGCATATGGTTTAGTCTCATCAATCTTCATTTGCTCAGCCAAAAGAAGATAAGGTAAAAAGCAATTCCTCGATTCCATCGTTTTCGTAAGGAATTTCAAAGAAGAAACCATTGGATACTCTTAAGAGATTACCAACCATCGATTCGACCAATCTTTGCCATATCAAATATTACAAACTTTCTTCCACCAAAACAACAAAGATTGTAACAAAATCTGGTACTTTTTGGAACTAGTTAGTAAACAATCATACGCATTCTAAAGAGCTCATGATCCATTTGACATGGTAAAATTGAATGTACGAAATAAAGAAATGGAACGGAAAAACAAAATGAAATCGATAGGGGAATAGAGTTGAACAAGAGTTTCTTTGTTTCGTATTTGGTTGTGACTATGAAATTTAACCTATTAATTAAGAGGATTCTTCGCCCAAAAAAAAAAAAAAAAAAAATCAAAAGATTCATATTCCAATGTGATACACGTCCTTAAAATAAGTAAAAGAGAGGGAAAAAGAAATGGATATTTCTATCCCCGCCCCCTCCCTCCGACTATCAAACCGAGGGTAACGGCTCTGTACCAGCTCTGTTCCAACAGCATGCTCTTCCGTTTCAGCTTCAAGTTCCGACAGACCGCTTTGGCTTCTCAGGTTCAGCTCCCTTTCGGGCCTTCTTTCCACGACCTCCTAATGGGCAGCGATGATTCGATTGTTTTCCGATTTGGTTTTGTGAGGTTGTTGCTCGATTTCCTCGATTGGCAGGTGAGCATGGCAGAGTGGAATCTGGGGGAGGATTTGTTCCTAACTGTTTAAGGCCTGCTTAGTTTCCGTCTTCATAGAAACTGTCTTCGATGTTTTTTTGTTTTTCTGACAAAATGTTTGTTAAGTGAAAATGATATATGTCATTCGGGATGAAAATTGCGAACACATCTAAAAAATAGGCTTAGTTATTCCAAATCTACCTGTTTGCATTTAGCATGAGAATACTAAAAAGTCATCTTCGGTTTGTGATTTTGATTTTGAGAATAGTTTTCCTTTTATTCATTAGCTGCTTTCGAGTGTTACCAAAAGCATTTTTTGAACTTTTGAGAATTTTTATTAGCAGAATGCCTTCTTAGATTATCAATCTCTTTTTGTTTCCAGAAAAATGAACTTCATCAAGTCGCTCAACTGACTTTGGACATTGAAGATTTACTTCATGTCATCCATACATCATTTTTAGTCATGCATAAGCAATGGGCTAATGCCATTGCATATTTCATGAGGAAGTTTGATTTGCTGCCAAACCTTGTTAGTGAGCATGGCAAGTGGTACTGTTAATACAGAGCAGTAGATGACGTTTCATTTTTCTTCATTTAACTTTTTTCGTTTGCTTATCTAGGTCTTGACTCTTCTCCTCAGGAGGAATTTTTTAGTCTCCTCGATGGTGCTAGTACTAGTCCTGCAGTCCATCAATTTTCTCTGGGTGAAGTGGTATGGCTGATTTTTTAAGCTCTGATGGTGCTATAGGACTCTAGCTTTTTTGGTTGGCTTTTATAATCTTAGTCTACTAGATTGTTCAGTGATAGGGTACGAAGCGTGTACCAAAAGTTGTTTGTGGTGCTAGAAAAGAACTTCAGCAGGTTGTCCTCAATTATTTGCAGGTGCACGTTATTATCTTTGCATTTGGCCTTTTTCCCAAATAATTAAGCTTCACGCATCTCAGAGAATAGTCTTGGCACTGATAATAATTAAAAAACAAAAACAAAACAAAAAGAAAGACAAAGCATCTAGATGTCATACTAACTCCTGTTCCAAGTTTCCATATCTTTTATCAATCCTAACACCTATAAAGCCACAGTTGTGAGTAAAGTTCAAATTACTGATTGTATAGATGATATGGGACAAATTATATGAATTCAGCATGATGGTGTGTAGAGAATGAACTGTCTGGACAAAACACGGTAGGAACTCCTTAGTTACTTACCTTCTCTTGGGAGAAAGTTGATGAGTAGCCAAAGATGCACTGCCTTTGATTAGGTCTTTGATTAGGGTGATCAGTTGACAATTAGTGTTGAATTCAGCACCATGCTTCCTCATGCCATCAGGACAGTACAATTTCCAATTCGCTTTGCAAGTCTTTGCATGATCTAAATATTCCAGTTCTTCGGTATTATGCTCTTTCCAATTTCTATGATGAGTGATGACACAAGCCTTATATTCCTGGTTGTCAATCAATCCCTAATTGAGAATCATTAACTAAGTGCCTACCTCTCGCAGTTTCTTGGAGTCCATAAAGAGCTGCAATAGAAAGTCCTTCACCTTATGTATTCCGGCTTCACTCAGTTTTTGGTGAGATTTCCCATATTTTGCAATCTTCTCCTACCTCCAGACCTCATCGTCAGATACAAGTGGATGATGCTTCGTGTGTGTAGTAAATGAAGAGAACATGCATATAAGGTCTCGATCACTATTAGATTAATGAGTAGAAGCTAACTTCTGATAGATATACAAACTCTCTCCTGAAAGTGATCAAAGTGTCAACAATAGTTAATAACAAAGACGCCCGATGTTTATTATTTATCAGAATTTTTGTTCAAGAGGTTAAGGTCTAAAAAATGACTCTCAATTTAAAAAATTGATGGCCGTGGACATCCAAAACCATGTTATGGTCAGTCATAAAGGACAGGTTTATACACTATAAAAAGACTGAAGGACTTACATCTTCCTCTATGTTCCTTGTCATAGAAGGCATCTGTTTTTGCTTCCTGGATTTGTGTAGTCCCACAATAGCCTGATGCTAACTTAAGCGATGTACGGAAACTTTTACTCCTATTCAGCTTGAATTGTCAGTAAATGTCGGTTCTCCTAGCTGCCCAACACCTTTCTTGAGTGTCACTTGGAGATATCCAAACTCTGAAGATTTCCAACTTGAATTGTCAGTAAAGAGGGACAAACTGCCAAATATCTCACCAAGACAAGTCATACTGTGGGGGAAACTACAACGATTAATAGATCCATCGTCCAAGAGTTTAGTAAAGCAAATTTTTAAAGAAAAAAAAAAGCTCCACTGCTATCAAGCTACAAAAATTCTGATCTAAATTGAAGAATTGACATTTTGGCATACTACCGAGTCATTGTGGCCCAACACTCATTGGGCTCTGACTCTGCCTGCTATAGGTTGGCAGCATTAGGTTGGACCGTTCTTCCGCCAAAACATCAACAACGCATAACCAGTCGATACCACAAAGAAAGCCTTTCTCAACGGCATCGTGGGGGAAGTGCATTCATACCTTGTGAGGTGGGTAGAGTGAATGTTTGCAATCTCCACCCTGTGTTCAACAACGCCAACAGCAGATTGTCAAACTTGGAGACATGAGAAAAATATGAAGCGAGAGGGGACGCAAAACCAATTCATTCCATCAAAAGAAGTTGAACAACCTATTTTATTGTTCCTTCTTAAAAACAACTTATCAAACACCTTGTTGAGCTAAGTTCTTCGGGCACATTTGAAATCACGGTGTTTAGCAACGCGGTTGCATATATAGCTCTTACGAACAATCCTAAGCATTTTCATTTTCCCCTTTCATACCACGTCCATGCAAAAGTTTACATACGCTTTATATTTCGGCTTTAGGTAATATAGCCACAGTTGTAAATGTTATCGAGGCAAATGGATGGAGATGGCCTCCTGCAAGGTCTGATGATCTACTTGAAACTCAAACGGCTTTATGTGGCTTGATTTTTCCAAACTTTGGCTCTTCGAGACAAAGCGTATTTACGAGATCATGTAGGGGCTCTTTCTCTGTAAAGGAGGCTTGGAAGCTGGTGAGGAAATGTGGGAATAATAGACTTGGCTTGGGCTTGTATGGTTTGAGCCTAACATGCGAAAATATGGCTTTATAACTTGTTTGGTGATTCATAATTGGTTGCGCACTTACGAACAAGATAAAAAGTAGGTGTGACATTGATAGCCCCTATGTGCTAGTTAGACAACATGAAGAATATTGAATGCACTTTTTTTCTTAGTGTATTCTTAAAACTGATTTTGGCAACAAGTTTTACAGCTACTCTTATGTACAAGATCTGCAAGTGACCCAAAGGGTGAAATTACTTGGGCTTGGTAGCACATCAAGGGGAACAATTTGAAGGCATTAGTGAGGAAGTTAGCCTGGAAGGGCCATCGAGCAGGGATGAAAGTCAGCCTTAGTGATCATATGGTGCCGAGTTGAAGGGCCATTGTACAACAAATAAAAGTTACTCTTTAGATAACAAGCTAATCTTCCCCGAGGAGGTTTGACACCTCGATGTGGGCTATACATGTGGGACATTATGCTGTAATGGACTTGCATGGAAATGTAGTCCCCGTGTTTTTCTTTCCACAGGTTGATCAATAAAATGATTATTTTCTTATAAAAGAAGAGGAAATTGTGCAAAGCTTATGTTAAATGATTGCTGTTCAAACAGTCGGCATAATTCATTTGCTAGTAACGGATCTGTTGGTCAATAAGTTCATTCGATCACTTCACAACATGCGATAAACAACTCATAACTGAAATGCTGATAAAGACATGTCGAGACGAAGTGGAAAATTGATAAAATCTGTTTATCTTACCAATTCCTGTAAAGAAATCTCCATTGATTGCATCTGCTTCACTATGTTTTTGAGAGCATTCCCAGCGCAAGAATGCACCATGAAAATTTACACTCGAACCACTTGTTGGGTGGACTTATTTGTACAAATAGACAAACATCGATAGACAACATTTTATTACTAGTACGAATGAATATCAGACGTAATTACTGTATAAAAAGATGCATAGCAGACTCCTCAATTGCATTCCCTTAGTCTAAGGAGCCACAGAAAATTTCACGTAAAGCTGGAGTTCATAAACCTCTTCATTTTAACACTGGTCTGTTGTCTCTACCCTACAAATATGGGATTCGCAGAGGTGGCTTGGAGGAGCTAAACGGACGCCATTGTCATTTCAGTTGGGGTTGCGCTATTCATCGCCCAGCATGTGTGACTTTGGAGTCTAGATCTGGCTTATCTAAGGTCAAATGACTTCAGCGTCACCTCGCCTGGGTATGTACGATCTCGGCAGCTCACACCTAGGGTCATGTGACCTTAGTGATCCATTAACTGGTTGCACGACATAAAGGTCCTTTGATTTGGCTCACCTGGTGTCACACAATCTAGACAACACTTGTTACTGAAGTTTCTAACTTTGTTTGAATTATCGAGGAGGGTCATTATTATAATTTTTATTTAAAAAAAGGGAAGCAAATTCCTTGATGCAAATAATGTTTACCAAATATTATTTGCATTTGGTGAAAAACTCTTTGCCCTATAATCGATGCAAAGACTTTGGTCAAATGCTCTCCAAACGCATATTTAGAGGCCTGCAAAATCTTTTACTAGCCTCGTGGAGATATTAAATCTATCTTTTTATCTGTGCTGATTACTTTAATGCAAAGCATATTAGATTCAGTTTATGGGATCTGTACAAACAATCTTTGGATTCTGATCCGACGAAATCTCCCGACGCCCCCATTAATGGAGGTAAGGCCTTTAGCCAACGAAGACAGCAAAAGAAAGATGGAGCTATTTTTTATAACACAAAAATCGCATTACTGATTGATTGTAAAAAGTGAGATTTTTTTTGCAATTCTTGCACATGACAAGAAACTCAAACGTAAGGATTGAACACAAGAGCCCATTGAAGAAAAAGAGAGATTCATCGGAAAAATCGAACCTTTTTACTTTCGATCAACTGGGCAATTCAGATATCGAGGTGTTGGTCGAAGCAACCAGAAAGGGAGAGAGAGAGAGAGAGAGACAGTTCCAGCTTCTACCTGCTGTGAATTATGTCAGCTCGCGTCTGGTGAAAAAATTAAAAAGAGAAAAAGCCACACGTGCCCCAAAGATGGGTCCGGGTCCCGACCCGTTTGTGCGGTTCGGGCCTGCCCGATTCAATAAAAAAAACTAAAGTAAAATTAAGAGATAATTTCAAAGAAAGCAATATTCAAATAATCCGAATATTAAAAAAATCTGGAATTTAGAAAGTGGTTTACTTATCTTTTTGTTTTGGTGTTCTTAAGTAAAAAAATTATCTTTTGACTTTTTTCTCCAAGATATAGTCTGCGTGAAGTAATCGCCTCTAGCTTGATTTCATTAGCCTTCTCTGCATGTTCTTTTCTCTTTTCTTCATTTTCATGTGACGATTTGAGAAGCATGCAATGATTATGGACTAAGCTCTGTCGCAACTACGTTAGTCTAATCGTTCGTTGCCATGGTCTGCAGTCCAGCGGATGCCTTTGCCATGACGGACTCAGGGAGACAGCTATCATCCTCGGTCTCTTGTTACCGAATATATTACGGTGAAGGAAAGATGCCGACAATAAGGCCGAACAAGAGAAGACTCGCGAATATATTTACGAAGAACAACACAATAGAATGGCGCGTGTTTGAACAGAGGGTGAGGAAAGCGGTGAGGCGAACTAAACATGCTCAAACGAGGCCAATGTATATTTGCTCCAGCGACGCATACGAATGTTTTTCTTTTAAAACCAAGAGCGGCTAGCAGAAGCACCGCTTCTTTAGGTGTCAAAGGGCACAAGCCTTCTTCCCTCAGGGCAGCTAGAGAAGGCACCCTGTCTCAGATAAACAGTTTAGATAGTCGATGAGAATGGCCATTCTAATCAGAAGGAAAATGCTAGACTGTTTCCTGGAATAGAAAACCAGGAAGGTGCCATCTTAAAAGTAAAATGAAACAAAATAACTCATATTTCGAGGTCTTCGTTAAAGTTGGACAGCAATTTCGATCACTGTGTTTACGCGTCACTTATAAAAGCAAAGTTAATTAGAGCTATTTCCAGATGCACTGTCCTTTCAATGATTAACAAAATAATAATAATAATAATAATAATAATAATAATAATAATAATAATAATAATGTATTCATGGGTATTGCACTTTGTTGAACAGAATGGTGGATTAATGGCATAGGATTATCTTTGGCGAGGCAATAGAAATGGAAATTCTACCAAAGTTGATGTGGATAATATATTGCCAACAAACCAAATGGAATGTATTCACCACTGACAACAGTCGGCCCAGTGAGACTTTGCAGGCTCCAGCTTTTCTCCGCACAATCCAGCAAAGAGACATAGCGAAGAATTACATTGCAAGAATCATTCCTCATGTATTAGTTGCATTCAATTATCACATCACGAGTATCTTTGTTGTCCTCCTCCTACATGCAAACTGAAATTATCATTGACCACATTTTCCAAGATTCAAGGAAACAATAATATCCAAAGCATTTCATTGAAAATTTGTGTCTGTTTATGATCCATTCTGTTTAAAACAACATGAAAAACCTAAATCATATTCTTAACGGAAATTGCTTTGCAGGCAAAGTCTACAACAGTTAGCAGGTCTTTTTAAGCAATAGTCAAGCATATAAGTATTGAGGTTTCTAAAGGAAGCTATGTATGTAAAAGCTGATGTGGGAAATTACAATCAGGTTGAGGATTCATACCATTTGAAGCTCATTATAATTGTATTTTAATGACCAATTTAACTTTTTTTTCTTCAGTTACATTTTTCAACTCTCACATCTTAATCTTACGTCACATTGTTGTTACTTCCCACTATGCTCATCATTCAACGCTCTTCTCTAATATCCATTAATTCGTTTTTATTTACTAATTAAGAGTGCAATGCATTCTTTACCAAGGGACAAAATCGATAGCACGTTGATCCACAGGACAACGCTTTGATGAGAAGTTTGTTTGAGAAGTTAGATAGAGTTTTATAGAATAATAGCACAGATAATCCATAAACTTTAATCTAACATAAAATATCATCTCTATATTTTTAATTTGCGAAATATGATTCGAAACTTTAGTTTAAGATAATCCATTGGTAAATGTCAAATGTAGTTCTTAGGCCACTTGAAATATTTAAAATTTTACAATAATGAATATTGAATCAAAGTTCGGAAGCAATATTGCAAAATTGAATCAAGTTTCCGGAGGCTTCTTGTAAAGCATGAGCAATTATGACAAAATTATTGCCCCGCCTTCTGTTTCCACCTCCATGGGCCCCTCCCTTCCCACGCGCATGAACGCAATCCCGAAATGCCCGTGCGCGTGGCGGTTTCTGACTGGAAAACCAACTCGCCATTAATTAATTTAATTATTTATTATCTATGTTTTCTTTTTCGCCGAAATTTATTTTTTCGTGTTTATCTTTTCGTTTCTTCCTCCCTTTTCTTCTTTGTCAGAAACAACGTAACGGAGATGCAAGTACAAGCCGCCACCAACCACTGGCGGCTTGTTCGCTAGTAATTACTCACCAAACGGGGGAAAGATAAAAATGAAAATCTCAATTTTAGCCCCGTCTTTGAAATGTCCTCATAGAAAACGACAGCCATTCTAAAACCCCCTCTCCACCCACCTTCATTGACCCTTCTTTCTTCCTTGATTTCACTTCCGCATCCGCGGTGAAGGAGATCGGATTGTCATTTCTGCCCACGCCTCACCCCTCGTCACGATCATCTTTCCCCGGGGGGGAGGAGATGAGGCGAAGCAAGCTCTTTGTGCAGTTTCTATTGGTATGGTGTGACAACCCAAATGGCATTTTCTTTATTGGTTCGAAGTTCGAAATTTAGTCATTTTCCTTTTTTGCTGTTAGTTTCTTAGGATTCTTTATTTTTTTTTTTCTTTTCACCAATTTGAGTACCTATTTTGATCGTCTTGATAGTGAATTGTTTTTGAATTGGGTCCTTCTAGGATATGGGTTTTTAGTTTTTCTTTTTTTCTTTTCCTCTCTTGCACTCTTGTTGATTTTAGATATGATGCAGCAAGTATAACAACAATTTGAAATGAAATCGACCCTGTTTTGTGGTTGGTGATGGTCAGCCGTTACTTCACGTGATTGGACTGTTCCTAGTTGGGAAAATTCAAGACAATTTGGATGAGAGTTTGCTTATTTTATTAACAATTGTTGTCTTAGAGCTTATATGTCTGGACCATTACTCTGTGTGTGCACAGGGTGCACATGTGGGTGTCAATTGTTTTGTTACCTACCAGTGTGCTTGTGATTGTGGGAATGAATTCAAGAAAGATCACCTCTTGGATGGGCTTCTCGAAGGTTAATTTTAAAGAATTCATATCGATTGAAACAGTTGGTTATGTAGTGTCCTGATGTGCATGATATTAGGTTTTCGCAATTCTCTAAATCTTTAGGACTTATCAAATTTCTGTGTACACAAAAAATGTTTTGCTCCATGTTAAACAAATAAATGAGGTTAGTAAATTTAACAAATAAATGAGGCTAAGTCAATGGCGCAATCTATAATATTGAAACAATCCGACAAATGCCGGTAAGTGAAACCCAAATAGGAGCCTATAATTTTCTATTAAAGTTAGTGATGAGTACATGCGCCCCCGCAAACCCAACTCAATCACATCCCCGCACGTTATTACGAAAAATATGACAGGATTGAAGGAAAAATAAAAAAAGGTTGATGAAAAGTAGATAAAGTGGGGCCCAATCCCCACTCCAACAATTATCAATTAGCAAAAGAGAGGGTCGGATTGTCACGGAGACGCCACCACCCCCATCGGACACGTCAACATCGTTCATTCATTTTGGATAATATATATGGAGAAACCCTCAAACTTGACGCATGGCTCCCTATTCCCAGAGCTCCCACCTTTAATGACTTCTGTAATGAATTTTCATGCCTACGGATCAATATCTAAAGCTTCACTGCCACCATCACTCATTCTCGCTCTTCACCGAACCACCGTCAGTGACCATCATCTAACCATTGTGCTGGCCATTGCATCCACAAGACGTAGGGAACAATAACAGGGTGGCAATCGGATAAACCAACCGGAATACTAGAGCTTAAAAATTAACCCCCGGACCTTGGGTTTTTAGTGGCTTCTCATCGATGACCGTCGTTGAAGGCAACAGGAAGACCTGGTTTATCAGTGGTGTAACTAGGTTGTGACGGGTACTTGCAACTAGCGACTAGAACCTTTACGACTGTCGACGAACAGAACAACAACCGACGAGGGAGTCTTCGAACAAGATCTGGGCTTTTTCGATTTCACAGTGGGAAGGCACGGGCCAAGATAGAAGGAAAGGGTGGCTCGGGAACAGTGAGGACGAGCGGCTATGGCGACTAATGGCGTGGAGGGGAGTGATGGAGAGGCTCATCGAAGTGATGGCCTAAGTTTCAATCGCCGGAATGGGCAGCGGCGACTACTGCTCCAACTCCTCGAGAATGAAATCCAAGAACAATGGATGCAACTTGCGGTGGTGAGGATGAAGTCCAATGACGATGGGGCGACGGTGAAGGAGTCGGCATGAAGAATCGTTACTCCTTATTTTTCTTTTCCCCCCTCTTCTTTTAATTGTGGCGCTTCCCCGCTGAACGTAAAAAGAAGCAAAAAAACAAATAAACAAATAAAAAACAAAAAAAACAAAAGGCAAAAGGCAAAAGACAAAAACAAATATGACCCCTTCCAAGATGGGAAAAGAATAAATTTTATTCTCCCAAGGGGGTTTTGTATGATTGCGCTGAATGGCGCGATCTTTAGAAGTATAAGCTCAAATCCTATGGTAATAAATACGGTATTCTAAATGGCTTGTCGATTCTTGAAATTGGATTCGAGGTACTTAAATTTTGCGGTTTTCCTGAATCGGGTGTCTAAAAAAGATTAAAACGAGTGAAAAAATAATTTTTTTTCCAATAAGGTCGATTCTTTGTTTTGACCAAAAAAGCTATCTTCGGCCAAATTTATGGAAACTCAAAATCTAAAGTCTATTTCTACAGGCCAATGTTGACTTAACCCCTATATGCAATTAAGGTACTAATCATACTGATGTAATTCTTTTGAGTGAAGAAACGAGTCTTGTCACGATCGAGGATCTTGAATCTCGATTTTTTTAACTTTAACTGTCGTGAAAATTTGAATGGCAATAGTAATATATATATAAAAAAAAAATTCTGATAACTATTGGTATTTTCTTAAAAGTTTGGGTAACTTACCAAAACTTTACCGACTGAATAAGTTATCAAACAAATAGGCCCAAAAAAGGGTTATCAAACAACATTTTGATGTCAATCGGTTTTGATATTTACCAATGCTTGTCGATTTTTGCTTGCACAAAACAATGTTAAGATGTTTGCCCAGTCAAATCTTCCTTATTGCTATGGACCTCTTTCCGTGGCATCTTCTAAAGCCAAATTGATACCACTTTTCAGTTTGGTTCGATTTAATTTCCCCTTCCAAAATGTTATGAACACCCTAATTTTTTTCAATATAGAGGACGAATCAACCTATATCACCTAAATTAAGAAAAATCAATCTTCATGAAGATCAAATTTCCAAGTTCTGCAATGGAGAACTTATTTGATTAGCATTTCTCATTTCACACAACAAACAAAATGTTGGATAGTGACTACACAAGTTATTCAGGCATCCTGAGGGACTATCAGGGAGCTCGGCCAATACCTAATGACTATCATATGGCCGGTAGGCAGTAGGACCTGAGCGCCTAGTCCTCTTCACATTGCCTCACCACAGCGCCTCTTAACATGTCTCTCACTTATTTTAATCTCCGGGCTCCAATACAAATTCGATTTGGCTAGAACTTGAGCCATAAGCTCAACAACCTTTGAATAGTAGAATCATGGAGTCACCAGCTAGATGGAGACGCACAACGTGCATCCAAGTAGTCTTGCATTTGGCATGGTGGTGAGGCGAGGAAAGTCTTCTCTGGCCGCATACTTGTCAGCTAGTTTGAAAATAAAAGAATAAGCCTATCTAGGCTAGCAAACCTCATGAATTTCTTGGGCTATCATTTCTGGCGTTCGGGCCGATGTAATTTAAGATATGATTAAAGCAATTTTCTATTAATTTTAAGCTCATGAGGTGCCATACTTGATCATGAATATGGTTTTCGCTGAAGAATTATATTAGAGAAGTTACTTACAGAAAAAAAAAAAATCTGGGTAGACACGCGCAAACTTAACTGGGCCGGGGCTCAAGTAAACAATTTCTTTATCAATCTCAAGCCCAATTGTGGAAGCCCACTTGAGCTTATCCAGACCCGATTGTCTGAGTGAACATAAAGGAAGATTTCTAAAATTTCGTCCACTGATCAGCTCCACAGAGCATTAGGGGACGCAAAAAATCCGTATGTATATTCGAACTCGTGATCTGAGGTAGAGTCGCCGCTCGAGCTTAAAAGGCTCGGGAAAACGGTCGTCTCTCCAGGAAGCAACACGTGTAGCTCTATGGAAGCCCAAATTCGGTCGAGCAAAAATCTAAAACTGTAGGCTCGACCATCGACCCATCATGGCGAAGATGCCATCACAGACCTCATCATCGTCCTCCTCCTGTCCTCGATGCGAAACTCTAGGCGACCATGCTGATCGCAGGTGGAGATCCAGATGGACCGCCGCCCCGAACCTCCTCGTCTCCTTCCCCTGGAAGGACGCCCCATCCGTGGACAGCGTCTTGACCATGTACGCGTCGCCTAAGGTGAGGAAGTTCTGCATCAATTTGCGCGCCTGAGCTTAGTCGGTGGCTTCGCTTTGCTGTCGATCGCCGTGTGGAGGACCTCTCTGTCAATGCGGCTAAGGGTTTGCCCGAGATGGCCAGCCATTTCTCCGTACCGTTGCTCCTTTATGGATGCTCTTCGTTGGTGAACCTGCTTTTAAGGCTGTGTAGCGTCCCATTTAGTAGGAGTGTCACTTGGAGTAATCTCAGGTCCCTGTCCATATGCGGCTCGGAGATCACGGATAAGGTGATGTACGATATCTTGAAGGGCAGTCTCGAGTACCTTAGGTCGGAGGAATGCCGCCGTTTGAAGCAAAACGTCATGCTTTATTCGAGAAGTTTGAGGGGAAATTGTGGTTTATCGCTGCTTCTGGCATGCACTTGATGAGGGTTTCCCACTGGAGATTTCGAGTCCTCTTTTGCTGTTGTTGCATTTGAGAGGGTCGTTTGGTGTTATGAGGCAGTTGGTAATTGAAGCCTCATCCTTAATTGAAGTTGAGTTGAACTTTTTTACAAGACGCGAGGATTTCAGAAATTGTTCCGTTCAAAATTGGTTCGAGACTTACAGAGGGTAGTGCAACTTGGCCAAGGGACTGCTTCAGGAGCTGTAGAACGCGATTGAACTTCTGATTGGTAATCGGGTGGGCAAATTGTTTAATTCGACCCATTTGGTTTCATACTTATGGATAGTTCATGGTCCCTCTTCCTGGAGTTGAGGAAGTTCTTACTTCATCACACTAGAATTTGATTCACATCATCTGTTACTCTGCCTGACATCTAATGGTGCAAATGTACATTTTGCCTTCAGAATAACTACCAAAAGGTCAAAAAGAAAAAGGCAGCTAATTTAGGGTAAGTCTTTTTCCTCCTCAATAGTGCATAATCATGATCCCAAGGATCATAGTAAATTATTAATGAAAAGTAGTTGTGTCTTATTTTCTAAATACTGAAAAAAAAAAAAACCGTTGTTGACTAGAATTAGTGGAACGATGCAAATTGTTCAGTTCCAATTAAAATAGAAAAGGAAGACATTGGATCTTCTTATTGCTTCTTTCTACTGTATGATTGTGTACCTTATAACAGGAGATTTGCATAAAGCTCACCAACTAGGGCTTGGTCAAGTATTTCTATCCGGCCAAGTGTTAGGAGCTTGGGTGATGATAGCAAGTGGAATGATCGAGTTTGAGCTTGGCCTATTGTCTCGACATTTAAGCATGCTCGAATATTTGTTATCTCTTGTGAGATGCCAATTTGAATAATTCATTAGCATTTTTTTTAATCCAAAAGTAAATGAGGATGATCACGTTGCTTTTTCCAAAATTACGTTTCAATAGCTAATCCACCACATTCGCATCAATGTGATGTCTCATTGGGCCTGAAAGGGCCCTTTTGGGGCGTTATTCGGCAAGGCTATAAATTCCGGCCCGGCCTAGTTGATTTTGCGGCGGCCCTTTATGGCCCAATTCCCATCTCTCTCTTCCTTCCTTGTTTTGACTCCCACCTGTTCCTCTTCCTGCAACTTTCTCTGCGAATTCTCAGACTTCAGTGGACATCACTCCCACTCTTCCCTTCTTCGTCTCGCTCTTCAGCTTTCCTCCGTTGTTTCTGAGCTCTCTCCTAACTCCTTGCGATTTGTTCCACCACAGCTGGCGGCTGTTGTTTTCAGGCTGCTCGGTGGGGTCGCGGCATGTGCTTCCATTTCAACGTCAGTTCGATTAACCCTGGGCTTCTCAGGTTCGGCTCTCGTTTTGGCGTTGTTGGGTGGATGGATTCGGTTTTGTGAGGTTTTTGCTTGATTTCAGATAGGCAGGTGAAGATGGGAGAGTGGTATCAGGAAAAGGATTTGCTGACAACGGTCGCGGAGGACTCCAAGGTGGGTGCTTCATCGCTTCAGTTGGCAAGAGGCTGTGAACAATCTCTCTTGGGTATGGCTTCGATTCGAGAAAGTTCTCTTTTTTCTTTATTCAGTGTGTTCGTTTCTTCAACGATGGCTTGTTGTCCTTGCCCTTTGAGTCATTGGCCTTATCTCCTTCTACTTCTTTAGCTTTTCCTAAATGTGCTATTCTTCCTTTTTCGCCATAGGAACCAACTGTAATTGCCAATCTAGTTCCAATCGCGTTCGATGGATAATTGGACGAATATAGAGATAAAAGTGGTTGAAAGTCTAAATGAGAAGGTGACATCAATCTAAGGAGTTGGTCTTTCATGCAGAAATGAAGGGTGAATGATGGTGATGCGCGTGGAAATCTATGACTTAGTTGCGAGTAAAGAATCCAAGCTGGTATTAGTTGAGTGAAGGGATTTTATTTATAGACGCATAGATTCCTACCAACTTCTCGACCAAGTTGTTGCCTTACCAGATTTTTTCCATAACCCAGCTAGACAGTCATCTACCCCAACCGTAAGTGTACCATACTCCTGTATTGCCTTCTTGTTGCCCTTCTTTGTACACTACTGAAAGTGTCCATGAAAATAATAAACATGAATTAAAGGGGATGTCATGTATGTTAAATAGAGTAGCTGTGTCAGATGCAGTAACGCTTGATGCCCACTTGGAGTTCGCAGGTTTAGCCATTGCAGAATACTATCTAAATGTCATCAGGCATCTAAAAAGATCTTAGATTCCTGATGATCACTCTCACAATGTAATTTTACTGCTGACTCCTCTTCTTTTACTGATTGAGCAATCTTTTACCAACCGAGCGTGCCCAACAAGGAGAGATTTACTGGATACTAACTGTAGATTATAGGCGGAAAGTTTCTCGCATTTTGTATTGCTCGAAGTTTTATTTATCTTCTTGTCATTACAGGGGGGCATTTTGTCACATCATTTTAATTAATCAAGTTTGCTGGTGGGAGTTTTAACTTTTGAATAGATATATCTTGAGCTATGCTGCATATTTGTGTGACTATCTGGTCGAGATGGATGGAGGGAGAAATTGGAGAAAGCAAAGAGACTAGGAGGGTCAGGGGAGCTGCATCCAAGTATGTTGGGTTCTTATATGACTTCATCTTGTGGTAATTCAAATTCGTAAGAACTTAAAATTTGATGCCTAGCCTTGGTAGTTCTTGATGTCTGTTTTTATTGGAAAAATTTAAAGAGATCTTTTCTCTCAATGCTTCGCTCATCGTATTGTCTTCTGGATATGGAGAATGTTTTGAGTGCACTATAGTACTTGAGCCAATACTTGAATGGTTTCTTTAAGATCCTAAGTTGTAAATACTATTGCACTTGTAATCCTCGCCTGAAGTAAGCTTTCGTGCATCCACTTCACCTTGAGATTCCATAATTGAACAACAAGATTTTTATTTTATTTTATGATATTGGATTGGAGGCTGCCAACAAGATATAGATTCCCTTGCTTTAGATGACCTACTAGCCCAAAGAAATCCCATATCGAGTGACTAATATCTCTCTCAGTTATTTCGTACAGTTGCGATGCTTTGCCTCACTTCATAAATTTTGATTAACATTTTGTTTGTTAATGTTTGTCCTCTATCTTTCCTCTTCTTCTGTTAATTTTCTTGGGAACAAGATATAGATTCCCCTGCTAGGATCTTTCCTGCAATAATACATACAAGTTCTCCCAATTCTGTTCCATGACTGGAATAGGAAATACTTAAGAGCAGTTCCACTAGATGAGGTTGACTCGAGTTTGGGTGGTTTGCTGGTCTTCAACTGTGGTTATTGTTGGTCCAACACTACTTTAAGTAAACACGTGGTGACGGGGGTTGAAATTGGCAGATTGATTGTCATTTCTCAATGGGTTGGAAGGTCTAGCGTTCTGAAATATCAAATGCAATTCCTTGCACTTTTCTGCCTTGATATATCTTGTCAGGTTAGTAAGATGTCTTACCCTCGTTATTGTCTCAGAGAAATAATGCAGAGAGTCAAGAGAATTACTACAGTTTGGGGGATTTGGGGGACACCAAATATTTGCAAGGGACACTTGTGAAGATATTTCAACAGATGAAGGCAAGTATTAGCAAAAGAATTAAAATATGAAATGTAATAGAATCTTGTTTGTGTATAGGAGTCCTTGAATGTATTGAGATGGAGAATGAGAAGCTTTGTAGCATTCCCCATACTGTAGTTCCTCCATTGTCAGTTAGTGGTAAGAACATTTTGACACTGTCATACTATCGAGCTAAGGATCAATTCATGCTATGCCATCAATTGTATAGTTCTGAAGATCTTTTCTTTGAGCTTCTTACCATGTCCATTAGCAGTTTTAGATGTCTGGAAACTTACTGTTGCCCATACTCTTTCCTTTATGTATCAATGTTTGATAAAATTACCATTGTCGGTAACAAATTTATCTCGTAGGTCTATGGTGGAACTGAATTAATCCTATCCATGCTTCTTACAACATTTCCACTTAGAACCTACTATTAAGTTTACATGTGACAAGCATAGGTACGTTGTGCTTCTTTAATGGACCACTTCATGTTTGTTCCTTCAGATTGAAGAGGTGCAAAAATATGGTTCAAAGAAGAATATTTTTCCAGTCGAAGGAGTAGAATACTGAAGTATTAGTTTTTCCTCTAAATTTCAAATCAATTGAGAGGACAAAGTTCAGAAAAGGATGAATCTATAGTCCCCAGACAAATTTGAAAAGAATAATCATCCCCTTATGGTAGGCGCATAGCAGTCTGAGTTACTGTTTGAGAACCGCCAGGTACAAGTTCATGATGGTATATACTACGTGGGATCTAGTATAGCATGATACTATAGAGCATTCATAGTTACATGATGCCATGGCCTCTTTAGGCACACAAGGTTCACTTCCTACCTGTGTTTTAGCATAACGCATGCGTCATTCTTTTACTTTTACCCAACAAAGGTAGCTAAACATCACGTTGGTTATGGCCATATATTCAAGGAAAACTGGACTGAAATCAAGTTGATGTTTTTTTGGCAATAGTAAGTAGAGGTGTGGCTTGTGTTTTAGCTGCAAGAAAGCGGGCCCTGATCTACATACCGGATGAGGATGAAGATGGAATCTCTGATTCAAAATTGACTGTCTGTTCAAGAATTTGTGTGGTTATGCTTGTGTTGCTGCTGTAGGTGGACCTCTAATACTCAAAGCTGCAGACATCGGCGTGAGAAGCAATGCATGTGGGCATTATGATTGATGATTGAAGCTCTTCAACTTCACCCTTCTTGGAGAAGTCTTAATCTATACCTGCCATGTGCCTTTTCTGCTAGGTGGGCATTCATCGAAGAAAAAAGTGGAGTGAAAGGTAATGTTTTATCTGTTGAGTTGGATAGAATTGACTGAAAGATGCTGGGTCTGGTGGTGCATTCTGTAAGTTCTGAGACCTGCTCGATAGTGCCAAGCTTTTGCTTCATCTCTGTCTTCATTATTTTCATGTGTAAGAGAACCAAATGTTTGGTTTGGATTATCTATACTTTGGGTTGAATGGTTCGGCCAGTGTACTCAACTAACGAACTCTACATTTGAATGTTGAAATCTCTCACCTGAGATTGACTCGCTTCTTCAATCATTGTTAAGTGATGCATCCAATCCAATGGACAAAATACATTCTTGTGTAGAACGTGACTAGCAAGATATATGGTTTCAAGGTAGCAATCAAGAACATTGGCTATATTCCAATCTCAGAGATTTGGAATCCTCAAATAAATGGTAGGTTTAAGGTAAAGGAGATTTTCCACCCAAAAAACAAACGTCATGAGATTATGTTCACAATATTGTCAATGGATTTTGTATCTTTAATAAAGATTATAATGTAGTCTTTTAATTTGATGATGTATAAACATTCAAGAATTTAAAATTGTTTAGTTGTATTATTTTTTTTTTTCTTGGAATTATTGCCAATCTGAAGGAGAAAGAATGTATGAATGTAATATGTGCTGATGTGACACTTCTCATGTTTATTATTTGTCATGATGATAGGTTTTTTGTGAACTTTAGCTGAACTTATTATAAAATTAAATATTCTTTTATTTATTGCCCCTCCAAATATTCACGTCTCCAATGTATTCTTCCCCTCTCTTCCTAAAAAGAAAAAATGTAATCTTACCCTATGCAAGTGCAGAAATATTGACATCGAACATTAATTATAAGATGAGATAATATTATTACCAACAAAACAAATTATTGGTATTATGTCCATTGACAATGCAAACCTCATATAAATTTTAAATTCCATTAGCTGTTTTACACAAGATTGTTTTGGAGAAATTGCAATTAAAAGTTTCAAGAACCAAGAAAACAAGAGGAGATGGCCAGAAAAGCAAATATGACTAGGGAAAACGAGGAGAAGCTTTACTATTCATAGGAAATGTCTAGAAGACAACTTGTGTCTATTGCACCAAACACCTTTGGGTATAATTTACTTATGCTACTATATGGTGAATTACAGAAGGTGCATTGAATTAGGCTCATTTTGCACAATCACAACTTATGGAATATATCTTTTCGTGTATAATTTGCTTTGGATAGCATGTCCTTATAGATCATTATGATAGTTCAACTCTTATGACTTTTGTGTTCAAATTGAAGTCCTATCTCATAAACTAAACCTTGATAAAATATGAGTGCTGGATGATAGCCCTTTTGCATTTGTACTGATAATCTATTATATTATTGCTTTCGGTAGCGGCTTACAATAACCTAATCCTCTTGTTTGTTGTTCATCAGATAAAAAAAAAAATTCTTAGCATTTTCAGATGCAAGTTCAATTTAAGGACAGCTTGAATAAATGTGACATGAGGCAATAATTTGAGATTTTTAATGGTATTAAACCTAAACAAAATGAAAAAATGTTAGATGGATTACGTGCCCCTAATATCAAGGAAAAAACCAATTTAAAAGTAAACGGTACATGTTTTTCTATGATTGCAAAGGAGA
Organism: Eucalyptus lansdowneana; assembly: GCA_017140395.1. NCBI lineage: Eukaryota > Viridiplantae > Streptophyta > Magnoliopsida > Myrtales > Myrtaceae > Eucalyptus > Eucalyptus lansdowneana. The sequence continues at coordinate 40,989,418 of CM029487.1, read as the reverse complement.
GAGCATAGTTCATTTGTAGAATAGGCCTTCTTCAAAATTCCAGTTTAATTAAAAATTTATATTATGATTTGATTTGTCAATTGACCAGCTCTACTCAGTTTTTCGACATGAGCAAGCCCCCATCATCGTCGCCTCATGGATGGGTTAGCTAGAGGTCCAAAAATTCGCACTGCCCGAAGCCAAAACTCAGTCGAGAACCCTAAATTCGGAGGCTCTCCCTCTAGTTTTTGAAAGGTTTGATGTTACCGGTGCAATCTTCTTTTTTAAAGATATTCCTTAGCTTCCGAGGATGCTTGAGAAATAAAGTCAGCTCCAAATTTCTTCATAGTGCATCACAGGTTACAATATAACTTTTATTTTGATAAAATCTTCAAAATGGTGCCTATATGACTACTTATCTTCGTGATCTGAGCAGGGACGCACCATGCAATGGACTAGTAGACTTAATAAAAACTAGGATTCAGTACATTCCTTACGTAGGAGTGTCTCGCTGCAGTTCTTCTTACATTGTTTAACTCCTTGCTGCTACTAACAGGACCTCACTTTTAACAATAGTTAAAGACAAACGGTAGAGTAGAATCAGTTCTGGCAAATAATTGAGAGATTTCAATTCGCATGTTCCATTGATGAGCTTACGTCCATCATCGTAGAAAGAACAAGCTCGGAACTCGGCAATCTTCGTGCTCTTCAGATGGGGCACATAAAGTATTGCAGTAGGTTGAATTCCTCTGCATTGCAAATATGAGGAATGACCAGATCAAACAAGGCTTGGTTGTTTATTGGTAATAAGAGTTTGTGATTTGTCCAAAGTGCAATGAGGATAAGCATAGATATGAATGACGGTTTGCCCCTTGACTAGAGAATATGATTTTGTATGTTCAAATTCGATATCCAATCACCCCAAATTGAAAAAGAAATGGCGTGGTCGAATTCGAACTTCGCTTATCGTCATGACATTTAAGCAGGCATGAATATTTGCTCTCATAAGATTCCATTGAATAATTCATTAGGATATTTCTTTAATTCAAAAGTTTATAAGGATTATCGCATTACTTTTTCCAAATTACATTTCAATAATTAGTCCGCCACACTTGCACCGACGTGAATGTGAATTCCCATGAGTCTGGCGGGCGAGGATCCTTCAGCCTCCATGGGCCCAAAAGTGTTTGACAATCATATATTTGTTATAAAGTCCAGCCCGGCCCATTATATCCCGTGGCGGCCCTTTAAAAAGATCCCTCTCTCTCTTCTTTTGGTCCCTCTTTTTCTGCCTGCAAATCTTTCGCCGGGAATTCTCGCTCTTCCAGTGGGGGGGACCTCCTACCTTCCTCTCTTTCGCTCTTCCATCCTTCGTCTCGCTCTTCAACTGCCTCCGTCGCTGTCCGTACCCTCCTCGCGGTTCGTTCCGGCAGAGCTGGTGGCTGCGGTTTTCGTTCGGACGAAGCAGGGGGTCGCCGGGCTGCTTCCGTTTCGGCTTCAAGTTCCGACGAACCGCTTTGGCTTCTCCGGTTCGGCTCCCGTTCGGGCGTTCTTTCTCGACCTCCTAATGGGCGGCGGCGATTCGATCTTTTTCCGATTAGTTTTTGTGAGGTTTCGGCTCGATTTCTTCCGATTGGCGGGTGAAGATGGCGGGAGTGGAATCCGGAGAAGGATTTGCCGGCCGGCCATGGTCACGGAGGACTTCGAAGGCGGCGGTGCTTCGTCGCTTCACTTGGCAGAGGCTGTGGACGATCTCCCTTGGTAATTGCTTCGACTAGAGAAATTTCCACGTCGACGTCGATTTTCTCGACCGTTGCGCGCCTGAGCTCAGTCCGTGGCTTCGCTTTGCTGTCGACGACCACGTCCAGGACCTCTCATTCGATGTGACTAAAGAGGCCGTGCGAGATGGCCGGCCATTTCGCGGTACCGCCGCTCCTTCATAAATGCTCTTAGCTGGTGAACCTGCATATGAGGCTCCGGAGCTTCTGGTTTAGTAGGAGCATTGCTTGGATTAATCTTAGGTCCCTGTCCATCTGTGACTCGGAGGTGACCGATGAGGTGATACATGAGATGTTGAGGGGCAGCCGGATGCCGTGGTCCGAGCAAAACATCAAGCTTTGTTCGAGAACTTTGAGGGAAATTGCGGTCCATAGCTGCTTTTGGTATGCACTTGATGAGGTTTTTCCCTTGGAGATTTCGAGTCCTCTTTTGCTGTCCTGTCATTGCGTTTGAGAGGGTTTTTTGGGTATGATGAGGCAGCTGGTAGCGGAAGTCTCATCCTTGATTGAAGCGGAGTTGAACTTTTTTTTATGAGAGGCGAGGATTTTGGAAGGCCGACTAATTGTTTTGTTCGAAATTGGTTTGAGTTTTACAGAGGGTATTGCAGCCTAGTTGAGGAGCTGCTTCAGAAGCTGCAGAATGTGACTAAGCTTTTGATTGGTAAATTGTGCCTTCGGGTGAGCAGATTGATTTTGATTTCAAATTTAACACGTTTGGTTCATACTTATGGATAATTCATTGTTCCCTTTCCTGGAGTTAAGGAAGTTCATTCCAAACTTCAGCACAAGGAATCTGGTTTACATCGTTTGCAACTCTGCTTGATGACAACTGGTGCAAATACCCATTGTGCCTTCAGAATAACTACCAAAAAGACCAAAGAAAGAGCAGCTGGTTTAGGGTCAGTCTTTTTCCTGCTCAGTTTTGCATAAGCATGATTCCAAAGATCATGATAATTATTGATGGAAAGTAGTTGTGTCCTATTTTCTAGATACTGAAAAAGCGATTGTTGACTAGAATTAGTATATAAGATCTACTATTTCAACAATTGAAAGCTTTGGCATCGCTTAATTTGTCATATAGTCGGGAACCAAAATAGCTCTCAAAGCACATACCTGCAGGGCTTTTGTAATCGTATTTGGAAGGAAGAGTAAATTATCTTATTCTTTTGCTTTTCAATTGTTGGATGTGCTTAGGTTTTATCACTTGCAGCAGAGGTACTATGCATGCTATTTTCTTTGCCCAGTTGCAAGTCTCTAACTCTGCATGCACAAGTGGAGAAATGAGATTTTCCTAGTATAGCAAAACTGTACCTTGTAGCAAGGTGAATTGTCTAATTCCAGTTAAAAGAGAAAAAGAAAGACATTGGATCTCATTTTTTCACCCTACTGTATCATTGACGCACGTGCGTACCTTATAACAGGAGTTTAGCATAAAGCTCACCAACTGGGGCTTGGTCGAGTATTAACATTCGGCCAGGCGCTAGGAGTTTGGATGGTGATGGCAAATGGCTTGGTCGAATTCGAGCTTGGCCCGTCATCTTGACATTTAAGCAGGCGTGCTTCCGTTTCAGCTTCAGTTTGACAAACCGCCTGGCTTCTCAGGCTCAGCTCCCGTTAGGCATTCTTTGGTGACCTAATGGGCAGGTCGATTCGGTTTTGTGAGGGGTTTGGTCAATTTCCAATTGGCAGGTGAAGATGGGGTGAGTGGAATCTGGAGAAGGATTTGCTGGCGATGGTCACAGAGCACTCGAAGGTGGGTGCTTTGGGTGCTTCGTTGCTTCAATTGGCAGAGCTGTGGACAATCTCTCCTAGGTATTGCTTCGACTCGAGAAAGTTCTCCTTTTTCCTTTATTTAGTGTGTTCATTTCTTCTACGATGGCTTGCTGTGCTTGCTCTTTGAGTCATTGGCCTTATCTCGTTCTACTTCTTTCGCTTTTCCTAAACATGCTTCCTTTTTCACCATAGGACCATTGTAATGCCAATCTAGTTCAAATTGCATTCGATGGATAATTGGATGAATTTAGAGATAAAAATGGTTGAAAGTCTAAATGAGGAGGTTCTGTCGAACTAAGGAGTTGGTCTTTTACACAGAAATGAAGAGTGAATGATGGTGATGCGAGTGGAAATCTAGAGATAACTTAGTTGCGAGTAAAGAATTCCAAGCTGGTATTAGTTGAATGAAGGGATTTTATTTATAGGCACATAGATTCCTATTAACTTCTCGACCAGGTTGTTGCCTTTGCGAGATTTTTTCCATAACCTAGCCGGTCAGTCATCTACCCCGACCGTAGGAGTATGGTGTACCATACTCCTGTATTGCCTTCTTGTTGCCCTTCTTCGTACGCCAGTTAAAGTGTCCATGAAAATAACTAACGTGAATTGGAGGGGATGCCATGTATGCTAGATAGACTAGCTCTGTCAGATGCAGAAATGCTTGATTACCACTTGGAGTTGGCAGGTTTAGCCACTGCAGAATATTATCTAAATGTCATCAGGCATCTGAAAAGATCTTAGATTCCTGATTATGACTCTCAGTGTAATTTTACTGCTGACTCCTCTTCCTTTACTGATTGAGCATTCTTTAACTGACTGAGCATGCCCTGCAAGGAGAGATTTATTGGATACTGAAATATAGACTATAGGCAGAAAGTTTCTTACATTTTGTATTGCTTGAAGTTTTATTTATCTTCTTGTCATTAGGGGGGGAGGGGGCATTTCATCATGTCAGTTTGATTAATCAAGTTTGATGGTGGGAGTTCTAACTTTTGAATAGGATATATCTCGAGCTATGCTGCGTACTTGTATGACAATCTGGTCAAGACAGATAGAGTAGAAATTGGAGAAAGCAAAAAGACTAGGAGGGTCAGGGGAGCTACATCCAAGTATGTTGGGTTCCTATATGACTTAATCTTTTCGTAATTCAAAGTTGTAAGAACTTAGAATTAGATGCCTAGCCTTGGTAGTCCTAGATGTCTATTCTCACCGGAAAAATTTAGAGAGGAGATTTTTTCCCTGGAAACATCTCAATGCTTCGGTCATCATATTGTCTTCTGGATATGGAGAATGTTTTGAGTGCACTATAGTACTAGAGCCAATCCTTGAATGGTTTCTCTTAAGATCCTAAGTTGTAAATACTATTACACTTGTAATCCTCACCTGAAGTAATTTTTCGTGCATCGACTTCGCCTTGAGGTTCCATAATTGAACAAAAAGGTTTGTTTTTTGATGATATTGGATTGGAGGCTGCCAACAAGATATAGACTCCCTTGCTTTAGATGACCTACTAGCTCAAAGAAATCCCATATCGAGTGACTAATATCCCTCTCAGTTATTTTGTACAGTTATTACATTTTCCCTCACTTCATAAATTTTGATTAACATTTTGTTGGTTAATGTCTATCCTCTATCTTTCCTCTTCTATTAATTTTACTGGGACAAAATATTCTCTCTCTCTCTCTCTCTCTCTCTCTCTCTCTCTCTCGTTTTCAATGAATTCACTTTCTTTGCACATTTCAATGTGTGTCGTCAATACTAGCTTCTCTTAATCATTCTAGTCTGCTCCAGGTAAATGTGTAACATCATTATGCCGGTGTCCTGATGGCAAGGTTTTTGTCTTGGGACTTGAAGACGGTACAGTTTTACTGCATGATGTCGAAGTAAGTTTTCTATGTTGTTACTTGAACTACGTTTTCTACGTTGTTACTTGAACGTTACCCTCATTACTTCTCAACTAGATATTCCTCCAGAAACATTCCTTTCTCATCAAAACGTGTTTTTCTCTAGTCTCTCTTGGGAAATATTCTGAATTGCTCAAAATCTGCATGATGCAATGCAAATAACAAACTTGCTAACTGAACATTCAGCTGCTAATAGAGGCGGCACTCCATTTTTATTGGTCATGTCCCTCAATGTCAAGTTAACAATGGATTGGTAGATAGGTCAATCTGAGCAGGATAAGATTAACAAAAAATTTTATTAGAAAATTCTATTTGAACATGACTCATTTGTTAAATAGGCAAGAGATGTATAACCCGTTTAACTAATTTGATTGAATTGAATGGGTCATTCCCATCCTAACATGACCAACGTGACATATGTGCCATTTGCATATCTTCATTGATGTCAAATAAGTTTGAAAAGGGACTAGCCATAAGCTTACAAAATCCTAGGTTTACATGAAATGTTTTATTTATATGGTGTGATCAAATCATAATATCTAACAACTAAGGAAACCAAATTTATGTATGATTTTTTATTAGAGAACTAAATATAAACAGGTCATGATAGGTCAGGTTGTTGATCAAGTTGGCTCTATCGTTTAGTTATATAGATTACATGAGTCAATCTGTCTTTCGCGGTTTGAACTTTGAACATGGAACAATATTCGTTTATTAATTAACTGTTAAAGTAGGTAGCCTCACCTAAGTGGTCACATGAAAATGTGAGTCATGAATAAAAAAATTAAATCTTTCGATTGTGGATCGTGATTTTCATCTAATGGAATCATAAAATCTGATTTAATGTTTGAGATTGGTATTCCATGACATATGTAAATTAATTATTAGATAATAACTAATCACAAAGATACTTCAAATTCAACTAATTTTATTATCTCCAGACATGAAATATTGCCACAAATTATTTTTCTTTTGCCCAATGAGTACCCGTTTGACTGCAAGGACACAAAGATCTTATACGTAGTATTGTAATTGGATTCCCATTCATAGAATTGAGTATGAGACAATCAAAACATCCACTAAGCCTGATGCAGCCAACAAAATCATGCAGGATGACTACCAAGTATTTGGTGAAGATTGACTTTGAGACTCAAACAAGGATCAGGATTCTTCTTGAAGTTTAATCACTAAAATTATCAACTAGGATTTGAGTATTAATAGGATTTTACGAAATTTCCTTTTCTTTCTTTTTTTAAGCTTGCATAGTAGGATCTTACGTATACTCCAATAATGTTTCTTGTTATTGAACTTGGCAAGTGTTTGCTTTGCAGATTGTGTGATGCAATTCATCTTTGGCATGATGCTTAAGAAACCTTGGGTGTGTTGCTTGGGCAATTTTGCGTGTGATGCTTAAATATTTAATCTTTATTGTGGGACTCAGTCCTATATCAAAGCCGTGAAATGTTTTTGATGTTACATTGTTTGATACATGTGTTAAATTATGAATCAAGGAAATTGATTGAGTCATATCTAATCAGTGAAATCAGCAGTGAGTTACTTTAATCACATATCATACAGAATTAATATGCTCATTTAATAGATTTATATACTTTAGGAGTTGAATCTTATTGATGTGCTCAATTGCATTCTCGTGTAGGACAAGATTTTTACTTCGCTGCTAATGTTGTCATCGATGGTTGAGACTATTTCAATTGTCAACGACAAATTACAGGATAGTGTGTGCTGGGGTCCAGCTTGTGGTGAGAATCTACATCTATGGTCTAGGTGGAAGGTGTTGTACTGAAGCGTTCATTCATGAGATGCTCATTTTCATGAAAATTAATAGCTTCTTTCAATTGTTATAAATTTGTTTAATTCAGTCAAATTAGGAAGGTAATAATTTAGGTGACCCTTAAATGATGGGATTTGTGTGTGCCTCAATTATGCTTGTGGGTGGAAAAGTCTGTAAATAACTAGTTATGTTTTTATCAAGCTATAGCGGCTTGGTCATGAGTAGAATGGCTGAGTACATGGCTGAGGATGCTGCAATTCTGTTTCTTTGAGATTTCTACCAGTTTATGACTAATCATCCACTTCTTGGATTGCAGGCAATCAATATAGATGGATCCGAAATCTGATTCAAATCTAATATAGCACTTATGGATCCACAAGAATTGCTGGGAAGAGAAGTTTATACATAATGAATGTTACTTACCAAAGTAGCTGTCTTTATGGAATTATAAATGTGCAGGGTGCTGCTTTTGACATGCTAGTGCTTGCAGCAGTTATGCAAACTATGGTATAATCATTCTAACAGGGTATAAATATGAAGCAGAATGGAAAACTCTTGAGAATCTTGAAGTATGGCAGTTGGGGTGTGTCTCAACTGGGAGGAGGATGCCCAAGTGAATGGAGTATGGCATCTTTCAACTTAAAAGTTGGTACGATTTTGTGATCTTTATTACCAATAGCAGATATCTTATGGCGCACTCCTTTCATAATGCTTCGTTTGCAGTTAAGTAGTTATTTTAGTGTAGTGTTCTTAAATACTTCTTTTTCAAACTTAGAATCTTATTTCACAATCCAACAGCTTTAGTATGGGTTTATGGAAGATTTTTTGGATGCGTATGTTTGGCGTCATGTGTAACTTGTTGATTTGTTTGACTCTTTAGTTCTGATCTCATATTTTTCACCTTTTTATTTTCCAACTGAAAAGTAATTATTCATTTGTTTTATAGAATGCTTCTGGTAACTCTTTGGCATTTGAAGATTGCACTACTCAATTCTTCCCTCCACCTCCAGGAGTTCCTCAAATGCCTGGACTAGTACCTAGAGATGCTGGTTTAACTGACAAGGTTCAAGATTCATTTGTAGAGCTCTCAAATCCTTCAAAGCAATGTTTACATAGCCTTTGCAGTGGAGATATAGATGGGGTTTTGCACTTTAGTATATTTGGTGTCTTCCCAATCGAAAATATTGTCAGTGTCCTGTCTGTTCAAATCAAATATTTAGCTATAAGGTCTGTCATATTCAGTAAATGAGTCCTTTCTTTGTTCTTGCTTCTCATACAGCAGTTTTTCTTATTAAAGGGATTTGATGGTAGACTGATAGCAAATCATTATTGCTTGGGAAGTAATGGGCTGGTTAAATAAACAACTATTCCTAGGCGAGGTTATGTTTGTAAAAGTTCTAGATGTTTATGCCATTTCTTAGGCTAGATTTCACTTCTGTTGGTCACTTCAGAGATGACACTTCCAACTTCGATACTGAACGCTTATCTGACGCTTTTTGTTGTTTGGCCCGAGGTTGGCCTGCCTTGTATACTTATTGCTCCTCTCCCGACTATTGGGATTCTGCTCTATACTAGGAAGATTGAGAGAGCCTATGAAGATCTTCCCCTACCCAGCAAGTATAATTCAAGCCAAAGACATTGTAGAAGCCTTAGTCTAGACTTCATGAGAAAATTTACTTGAAGGGCCATGATGTTTGTCAAACTTTTGCACGATATGATGTCGGAAAAACAAGTGTGAAAAAATGAACATCACAAATATAAACTTAAAGCAAGATTTACGGCACTCAATAGCATGCATATAATGAATTAATAATATGATAAAAACGTAAAGTCATGACATTGCCTTTTAATAACAATACTGTGTTGAATTCGATAAAATTGTGTTAGTTGTTATTAGAGGTCAACTTTAATACATCAAACTGATGATGGACTATTGTATATATTAATAGGCTGAATATGTTAGTATTGCAACAATTGACATGGTAAATACACCTAATACTCTTCTATAAGAGTGGTAAAATTGCATAGGTTGATATATTACATTCATGTTTGGTGCCTCTTATATTGGACACATTTTAGGCAAAGTACTCTCAACTTACGAGCTAGAGTTTATTAGCTTTAGAGAATAATGCAATTAAGCTCTTGAATTGATGTGATAATTTAGCAGTTATAAAGTATTGTAAATCAATAGTATGAACAGGAGTGCTCGTGAAATGCAGAAGCACTCTTTTTTTTTTTTTTACACTTCACAATTTCAAGTATCGATGGTTTAGTTTGGATTGGTGGTATTTAAATAGCATCGATTATTCAAGTGGATATTGGAATAAAGTTTCTTTCTATTGAGCATACAAAATGCTTCACTTCTTGTACCAATCAAGTTGAATAACAATATTAATACGCTTAGATATATTTTGAGTGACTAGTAAAATCTATTTAACATATTTTCAAATATAGTTACTCTCGTTTATTTAATGGGAATAGATCTACATAAAATAAATTGTTGGATGAGAATAATATGGTTAGGTGTATTTTGGATGGTAAATAAAACCTTTTTTATTTTTTATTTTTTTGGTAAATAAAATGGTGGCTAAAGTACGCAACTACTTTGGGGATTGAGCATCAAGGATTTCTTCCCTTCCAACAAGGGCTTTTTGCTAGGATTTGAACCCTTGCCCATTGGCAGGTGAAGTCCGTGCTGGACTAGCATGCTACCACTGGACCACCCCTTTGTTGGTTTATTTTACATTTTCATTAAAATAGCTACCCTCATTATTTAAGAGGAACCACATCCATTTATGTTAAAGTGTTATTTAAAATGCAGTTTAATATAAATGAATTAACATTTCACGTATTAGTTCTATTCAATAATATAAATATTTGAATTAACACACATTACAATTTAGGTGTTGAAGGAATATTGCAAGTGCTAAACTAAACCAAGCAAAAAAAAAAAAAATTGGAAAAAATTGAAAATTTTAATTTATTAATTTGGCTTTGGGTTGATTAAGAAATTGTGACATCAATAAATTTGAGTAACTTCGTAATTAAGTAGAGAAAGAATCGGTGGGCTAGCCACTCCTTTGCAATAAGAAGTGGACAAAAACTTGGTAGAGAAGAGCAGTAGCCTCAAGAAGGAAAAGGATTCTCGGGCCGAGCCACCGGGAGTGGGGTAGAAATAAACTCATCACATGCAATCTAATTACAAAAATGCCCCTGGATGATAAAAAGAGGTGAAGCTCCTCCACTTTTTCTTTCCTCTTTTTATACAGTCCTAATTCTTTAAAATCTCTCAAATTTTCGGTTCAATTTTAATTATATCCCGAATTTTTTTTTTTTGTTTCAAAAACCCTCAACTTAAAACCAAATGCTATATCAACCCTCAATTTTTTTCGTCTAAAAAAGTTTTTCAAATTTTATATCCTGTCCCAAATTTTTTTTTAATAGCAGCAAAAACCTTGAGGACAAGATCAAGAGAGTAATTTTCATTTTGACAAGGGCGCAATCTCGCCATTCAGAGATCGAAATTCACGGCCAAAGAAGACAAGAAAATCTAGGCATGAAAAAGCAGAGGATTCTCGACCGAGTGGGTGGGGCATTTTTCCGCATACCATAATTGCCAAGGGGAGCTCGAAAAAGAAAAAAGATGGAGCTTTTCTTCCGGGCCAAGAAAGGAGATAGAGAGAGAGGTTATGGTCAGCAAAAGAGAGAAAGCTTTTACAAAGAAAAATTGATAAAGTGGCCTGCAATGAAAAAGAAAGAAAAAGGACAGAGGTGAAAAGAAAAAAAGAGAAGAGAGAGAGAGTTGTCAGGGCCCGCGTGAAAAAACAAGAAGGACCAAAAAGTTGCAATCTCATTGAAAATCTACTTTTGCAGCGTCTCCATTTCCTTGAAAGTTCACTTTTCCTGTGCATTGAAACTTCCATCGGTTGCAGGCGACGACCATAAATGCATGTCTAATGGTTCGGTCAGTGAATTACTAATTTATATTTAGTTTGGCAAATTTAAATTATTGATGCATATTAACTAATTAGATTACTTTACCAAAAAAAAAACTAATTAGATTAGATAAATCAAATCAATAAAAATATATATGAAGTAAAGTAAAAGCAAAAACATATTTTGATTTACTTATGAGATTCGAAGGAGAAATTAGGACGGCACCTGAGCAAAAAATAAATTATTTTCATTGTGTTACGGTACTAAATGAATATATATTTATATATACACACATACATTTATGCGTGTTAATATTTTTTTGTGATCCTCAACACGCGTTGATAACATAATTTCTTAGAATAAGCTATCTTTAATAATACAACATTTCAGTATAAAAATGAAAGATTATAGGTAACATATATCAGGCTCAAAGTAAGAGGGATAACTTCCTAAGTGTGATAAAGAGCTGAAATATATTTAACCAAAAACACCTTTTCTGATGGAAAATAAATTAACAAAAGAAAGAGGAAAGTTGGACGGTGCAAGCGGTGGACTCATTGTCCTGACACTTTGTATGTTTTCATCTACTGTGAGCACTCGTGTGGAAAATATTGGACCGGACGAATCTCTGTCTCCACTTTTAATTTTCTCCAGCAAATCCATGCCACGGGCATGTGAGGGAAGCAGTGCAAAGGAACATGAAAGAGTCATCATCATGGAGTTGAAAAGTCTACTTGGAAAAGAAGTTAGATAAGAGGAAAGACAAAAAGTACGGAGTAGTTGTTTTCAAAGTGATCTCCAGCTTCAAAGACGTGTAATAAGGGCTATGAAAATATCTATCTTCGTACGGATTCTTATTCAACATTAGCAGCTCTCCGGTTAGTCGAAGAAATAATAAAATTTATCAATGGCCCATGCATCTGCATGTTTCTTGTCTAGATGGATTCAAGTGGTTGTCCATGTCCTATTTTATATTTAGAAAAACTTCCCACTCTATTTGCCATCATATTCAATTACTAACAAAATTAAGGTAGATGTGTGTAAAAAAGTTATGTATCATCCGAAGTCCTTTTGGTCTATTCTTAATTATAGACTATATTTATTATGGGTCTAATTCAATGCCATTGGCTGCTTAATAGGATCAAGGTAAATTTTTAATTGGGATCAAGAGTTTAAATATTTTCAACAAAAGTAAATTTTCTGATGAAAAATAAATTAAAAAAAGAAAAGGAAAGTTTTTATTTGGGTCCTAAAAAACAGTTCAATGGTGCAGCAATTGTCTCGATACTTTGTACGTGTTCATCAATTATGACCGTTTTCCATGGACATCAATAAAGTAGTTCTCTTTTATTTTTTATTTTACTTTTTTAATTACTTTTGCATCGAAACTTGCTCACATGTTATTTTCTTCCTGGGCAGGATTGCCTTGGATTCTCCTGTCCATCAAAACTTCCCCACCGTTAAGGCAACGACTATAAATGCACCCCATCAAAACTTCCCGCCATGAAGGCAAGGACTATAAATGCACGGTCGGTGGTCCTAGTCAATGAATTAGTAATTGAAATCTACCTCCGCAAGTTTGAATTATTGCTACGTGCCAATTGATTGAATTAGATCAATCAATATATATATATATATAAAGTAAGAGCATAAGCGAAAAGGTATTTTGATTAATTTATGAAATTTGAAGGGAAAATTAAGGCAGAACCATAGCAGAATAAATTCTTCTTATTATGCTTGGGTACAAAATAAATATATATAGTATGTTGATAATTGCATGTGTTAACTCATTGAACTTATAAGTATTGAAATGAAGTTTATCGATTTAACATTATAATATTTAATAGGTTTAAAGTGAGAGGGATTAAATTTTTTAGTGGGATCAAGAGCTTAAAAATATTCAATAAAAATACCATTTCCAGTGAAAAATAACTTAACAAAAGGAAAAGGAAAGTTCAATGGTACAAGCAATGGACTAAGTTCAACGAAGACTTGTCCCAAGTCTCTCTCCACTTTTCTTCTTCCCAACAAATCTACCGTTATATTGGTATTGAAATTTTATTGGACCTTGTCTATTAAAATGTTATTTCAAATCAACTCCCGTTTACGCCTTACAATGCCCTTACTTTCACAGCTTAACAACTTCAAAATTGAATTTCGCAATATAAATTGCATATAATGTTTGAATTTGTACTCTAATTCCAAAAAGCACACTGCGAATGGTAGTAAATCTAGGGGAGATCTACACGCAAAACCCACTCTCTTTTCATTTCTCTCCTGGTGCGTGCTCTCCCTTTTCCCTTTGCATCTCTTAAAAACCCTCAAATTGTAGGTTCTATTTTAATTTTATCCCAAACTTTTTTTTTATCTCAGAAAATTCTTAATTTTAGACTCAATGTTAAATCATCCCCTAATTTTTTCGTCTTAAAAAATTTCGAATTTTATATTTAGTTTAAAAAATTCGCCCCGAACAAGGGCAAGAACCTCGAGGACGAGGTGAAGCGAGAGCAGTTTTATCTTGACAAGGGAGCAATCTCGACATTTAGGACCAAAATTTACGGCCAAAGAAGAAGAGAAAATCTGGGCAGAAAAAAGGCAGATATAATAGTTAGTAACTTGACAATTAAGTAGATAGAAAACGGGTGAGCCTCTCATTCGAAATAAGAAGTGAACAAAAAAACTTGGTAAAGAAGAGCAGTAGCAAGGATTGTGAGATACAGCCACTAGGCAAAGGGGCAGAAAGAAAATTATACGCTATCTAATTACAAATCTGCCACTGGATGATTAAACCAGGTGAAACTCCTCAATTTTCTATTCCCTATTTTTATATAGGCCTAATGTCCTAAAAACTCTAAAATATCAAAGTCCAATTTCAATTCTACTTCGAACTTTTTTATTTAATAAAAAACCTCAACTTTGGAGCGAGTCCTAAGTTTGCCACCAATTGTTTTGTATAAAAAAAATCCCAAATTTTAAACCTAATCCTAAACCTGAACATTTTTTATTTAAAAAAATCACGGCTAGTCTCAAATCTACATCGTTAACCTTACATTCGAAAACATTGTTAGTTGTTTGACGTGACATTTCTATGTCAATAAAAAAAATCCACATTAACAAAGTGATATGAAAAGTTATGTCCAAAATGAGGAGTCAATCCACCTAGATTAGTTTGCTTATTCAACTCACTAGCAAAAAAGGGCACACAAATGTGCTTGATTTGGATTATCTAAGGAAATGAATTTAATTTGTTAAAGGGTCAAAAACATTTAATCAATCCAACAAATATATTTTTGACTTGTTTTGTCATTAAAATAATTTATAAGGATTAAAATCGAACATTCACAGGAATACGATGATCAAAAGTTTACTTTCTTAGAAGGCTTGTGCATGTAGGCACCATAAAAGCTTGTACACGAGAGCTTGTACTCTTCTAAATTATCATTTTGTCCAAACAAAACAATAAATTCATTTTAGAAGAAGCATGGGCATGATCGTTCCATAATATTTAAAAAAAAAAAAGTATATTCAAATTTATTCATTTCAATATATATACTCAACATATTTGAAATTAAGTACTTTGCTTTTAAAATTATCGTAATCCAAAAGATGAGGCGATTATCGGTACTATGTAGGTAAGGAAATAGCTCTATAAACTTTGTGGAATTATAATTAGTGAAGTGTCTATGGTTGAAAAGCTTTATTTAAGTTTTAAACATTATCTATTTATACAAATATAAAACAGAAAACTTGAGAACTTCTTGCCCTCTCTTAAAATATTCACTGTACCCTTACCTAATATTATGATCTCAATGAATGAGATGAGGTAAAACTGTTATTTAATACGATTAAAATACCTATTTCTAGTTCCTTAATTTTTTAGGATGAAGGGAAAAAGGTTCTTATAATGGGTCTGAATTCATGCCAAAAGTATTATTTTCACTAAAAGAAATAAGATTTAGGTGGTGGGCCCCACCTATTTTATCTTCTTCCTAGATAGGGTTGGTTGTTAGGTATCGCTTTTAGTGCCCATGACAAACTGGTTTGGTCTTGATTCTAGAAATTAGGAGCTCATCCTCCCAATCTGGCTTTTGGATCCCGAAATGGGTCCGGATCTACAATGGATCACCTCTACTCTATGATACCATAACAACAATTATGTATATATATATATATATTTTTTGGTTTTATTTTTTCTTCATCGTTGTGCATCGAATCTTGCTGACATGTTCTCTTCTTCCTCTGTAAGATTGCTTTGGATTCTCTTGTGCATCGAAACTTCCACCGCATTATGGCATTGAATTATTGTCGTGTCCCATGGGGTGGGTTGTTCTCTTCTTCCTGGGTAAGATTGCCTTGGATTTTCCTGTGCATTGAAACTTCCACCGCATTATGGCATTGAATTATTGTCGTGTCCCATGTGGTTGGATTGTTCTCTTTTTCCTGGGTAAGACTGCCTTGGATTTTTCTGTGCTGTGCATTGAAACTTCTACCGCATTATGGCATTGAATTATTGACGTGTCCCATGTGGTTGGATTAGATAAATCCAACCAACAAAGAAATATATATATATATATATATATATATATATATATATAAAATAAAGTAAAAGCATTTTGACTTATATTTGTATTTGAAGGAGAAATTAAAGCCCGACAAAAAAAAAAAAAGAGAGAGAGGAGAAATTAAGGCAGACTAGACCCAAAAATACATTCTTCTCATTGTGCTCACGTACAAAATGAATATATATATATATATATATATATATATATATATATAGCAATTTGATAATTTTTTATGATCCTTAACACACTTAAATAACATAACTTTTAAGAGTAAATGATTGTTAATAATATAATATTTTAGTATTAAAATCAATTTTATCGATTTAACGGTACAATATTTAAATGGCTCAAAGTATAAAAAAACCAAAAGAAATCCAAAGGGGGATTAGTACCCCAAAAAAATTCAAAGTGGGATCAAGAATTTAAATTTATTCAACAAAAATACCGTCGCTGATGGAAAATAAATTAACAAAAGAAAAGGACAGTTCAATGAACAGCGAACTAAGCGGTGGACCAAGCATGCCCTCTTCACTATCCTGACCCTTTGATGTTTTTATCTGTTCCGAGCACTGTTTGGGACATATTGGACCTCTCTTTCTCTCTCCCCCACTTTTCATCTTAGTCCATGTCACAGTCTCGTCATAAGTTTGTCTGCACTTTCCATCTTCCCAACAAATCCACTACTTTATGCCCGTTTTGAAATTTTAACATATCACAATAGAATAGGCAACTAAGAATTTATTGTTTCCCGAGAAGCATTCTGGTTTTTTCTTCCTCAGGCTTGAAAGCGAAAATCAAGGGAAGATTAGAGCAAAGACGAAATGCATCGTCTCATTTTTGGGCTTTCTTTCGCCGAGCTCGTGGCACCAATCCTTCTCCTCGGGCTTACGTTATATTTTCTGAATAAGAAGAAAGCTAGTGTGTGTGGAAATGCAGATGATGCTGCTACTGGCGCATCTGGTTCGTTGGCTGTGCTAACAGAAACTGATTCCATTGGATCTAGTTCGTCTCTAATAGAAACCAACGACAGTGCCTCTACTTTGCTGACTGCGTTGACTGGAAACTACTACGAGGTGCTCTTGAGCTTCAGAGGTCCAGATACTCGAAAGCGCTTTACCGATCACCTCTACAATGGGCTCCTCGGTGCTGGAATTAATGTTTTCAAAGACAATGAGGAGCTCCCCCAAGGTGAGAACATCAAACCGTGGTTGGGCGAGGCTACCGGCCCCCGTCGGCCGGTTGCCGGTCTTAGCATGCCCGGTGACCGGCCAAAAGAAAACAAAAATAAAATAAAAATATTAAAAAACTAAAAGAAAAAATATATATATATATATAAATTTATCAAACGTGTTTTTATTTAATTTTTTATTAAAATAAGTTTACCAAACGCGTCTTTCTATCTAAAATTGTTCGTAATAGTAATAATTTTTTCTATTTTTGTTCCCCGAAACATTTTTTGAACATAAATACAAACAAACACGCTCAAATATGCCCCCCTTCCCCCAATTGATAAGAACAAGTGAATTCCTTAACTTTCTCTTTCCTCCTTTTATATGGTCCTAATTTCCCTCAAATTTTAGGTTCAATCTTAATTTTAGTCCGAATTTTTTTGTTTCAAAAAACCCTTAACTTTAAACCAAATGCTACTACATCAACCCTCAATTTTTTCGCCTAAATTTTTTTTTTTCAATTTTACATCTAGTGCCAAATATGTTCCAAATAACAACAACAATTCTTGAGGATGATTTCAAGAGAGCAATTTTCATATTGACAAGGGAAAATCTCGGTATTTAAAGATCGGAATTCACGGTCAAAGAAGGCAAGAAAATCTGGGCATGAACAAGCAGAAGATTCTCGGCCGAGTGGATGGGGCATTTTTCCACATGCAATAATTGCCAAGGGAAGCTCCAAAAAGATAAAGATGGAGTTTTTCTTCCTGGCCAAGAAAAGGAGAGAGAGAGAGAGAGAGAGAGAGAGAGAGAGAGAGAGGGTTTTGGTCTGCAAAAGAGAGGAAGATTTTACAAAGAAAAACTGATGAAGTGGTCTGCAAAAGAAAGAAAGAAAATAAGAATAGAGGAAGGGAAAAGAAAAAAATGAAAGAGAGAGAGAGAGAAGTGGAAATGACAGAGAGCAAAAAGCTGCAATTTCACCCAAAGTTCATTTAATTTACTTTTGTAACATCTACATTTCCTTGTAGTTCATTTTGCCTATGCATTGAAACTTCCAACAGTTGAAGGCGATTACCATAAATGCTGTCCCGGTCAATGAATTACTAATTTATATTTACTTCGACAAGTTTGAATTATGGATGCATACGGATTGGATTAGATAAATTAAATTAATAATATATAAAATAAAATAAAAGCAAAAGTGAAAGCGAAAGCGAAAGCAAAAAGGCATTTTGACTTATTTATGAGATTTTAGGGGGAAATTAAGATGGAATTGAGTAAAAAATAAATTCTTCTCATTGTGTTATGGTACCGAATGAATATACACATTTATGTGTATTGATAATTTTTTATAATCCTTGACACACTTTGATAACATAATTTTTTAGAATAAGTTATCGTTAATAAGTTTGACTGTATAATATATATCAAGCTCAAAATAATAGGGGTAAATTCTTAAGTGTGATTAAGAACTCAAAAATATTTTACGAAAAACACTTTTTCTGACGGAAAAATAAATTAACAAAAGAAAGAGGAAAGTTCGTCGATGTAGGCGGTGGACTAAGCATGCCATCTTTGCTGTCTTCGATGCTTTGTATGTTTTTATCTATTTTGAGCACTTGCGTGAAAAATATTGGACTAGACAAATCTCTCTGTCTCTCTCTCTCTCTCTCTCTCTCTCTCCCTCTCTTTCTCTCTTCATTTTCTCCTGCAAAACCATGTGATAGGCATGTGAGGGAAGCAATGACAACAAGGGAAAGATAAAAATTTGGAGCGAGGAAGAAAGAAATGTGCAAAGGAACTAGAAAGAGTTGTCATGGAGTGGAAAATTCTACTTGGAAAAGAAATTAGACAAGACAAAAGACAAAAATATGCAGAGCATTGATGTGTTCAAAGTGGTTTTCACCTTAAAAGATAGGTAGTAATGCTTATAAAAATATCTATCCTCATACTAATTCTTATTCAACATGGGCTGCCCTTTGGTTAGTCCAAGAAATAATAAAATCATCAGTGATTTATGCATCTACACATGTCTTGTTTAGGTGGATTGCAAGTCATTGTTCATGTCTTATTATATATTTAGAAAATCTTCTCATTATGTTTGCCATCTTATTCAATTACTAGCAAAATTAAGGCAAATGTGTGTAAAAAATTGTGTGTCATTGAATGTCGTTTCGGTCTGTTCTTCATTGGGTCTAATTCAATGCTATTGACTGCCCTTTTGTTTGTCCAAGAAACAACAAAGGGAGAAACGCAAGGAGTCCTACGAGTATTTAGGATATCAAGTCACTAGAGTTTTCCTCCTTACCTTTTTTGGATTTATACACATCTGAAGTCTTTATATTAAGTGATCGTTGATAATGCAGCATCTCGATAGTGAAATGACATTCATCAGTTTGATATGGTAATACCTAACTGATTCAAGTTAAATTTGTAACTGGGACCGAGAGTTTAAATATATTCAACAAAAGTAAC
The DNA here is from genome assembly GCA_017140395.1 of Eucalyptus lansdowneana. Lineage (NCBI taxonomy): Eukaryota > Viridiplantae > Streptophyta > Magnoliopsida > Myrtales > Myrtaceae > Eucalyptus > Eucalyptus lansdowneana. Next base: position 40,970,050 of record CM029487.1, on the reverse strand, counting down.
TTTTCCGATGGAAAATAAATAAATAAATAAATAAAAGCAAAGGAAAGTGCAATGGTGCACCAATTATCCTAACGCTTTATGACCACTGTCTATGGATACAAATAAATAAAGCACTCCTCTTTTATTTTTGGTTTTGTTTGTTTCATTGCTTTTGCATCGAGACTTGCTCACATGTTATTTTCTTCCGGGAAGGATCGCCTTGGATTCTCCTATCCTTTGAAACTTCCCCAACATTAAGGCAACAACTATAAATGCATAGTCGAGGTTCCCAGTCAACGAATTATGTATTTATATCCAGCTTGGCAAATTTGAATTATCAATATATGTCAACTGATCGGTTTAGATAAATCAAATTGATAGAGAAATATATATATATATATATATAATAAAGCAAGAGCAAAAGCAAAAAGGCATTTTGATTAATTTATGAGATTCGAAGGAGAAATTAAGGCATAGCCAAAGCAAAAGGAAATTCTTCTCATTGTGCTAGGTACAGAATAAATATATATAGCATGTTGACAATTTTTTGTGATCTTTGACACATGTTATCTCATTAAATTTATAAATATTGAAATGAAGTTTATCATTTTAATAGTATAATATTTAACGGGCGTAAAGTGAGAGGGATTAAATTTATAAGTGGGATCGAGAGCTTAAATATATTCAATAAAAATACCATATTCAATAAAAATACCATTTTCAATGGAAAATAACTTAACAAAAGGAAAGGAAACGGAAAGTTCAACCGTGCATGCGATGGACTAAGTTCAACGAAGACTTGTCCAAAGTCTCTTTCCACTTTTTATCTTCCCAACAAATCCACCGTTATACGGGTATCAAAATTTTATCAAAGCTTGTTTATTAAAACCAAGAAAAACACTGGCTAGAAAAAAAATTGAGTCAATTTGGCTTTGGGTTGATCGAAAAATTGAAATCAATAAATTTGATTAAATGATTAAATAGGTAATTTCACAATTAACTAGGAGAAGACCTGGTGGGCTAGCCACTCATTCGACATAAGAAATGACAAAAAGCAAGAACTGGTGGGACCCAGCCATCAACAGAGGAGAAAGAAAATTATTACATGCTATCTAATTACAAATCTGCCCATGGATTCTCAAAACCGGTGAAGCTTTGCTTCCCTCTGTCTATACAGTCCTAGTTACCTAAAGACCCACAAATTTTAGGTTCAATTTTAATTTTATCCCTAACTTTTTTTTTTGTCTCCCCTCAACTTTAATCCCAAGGCTACATCAACCCCCGGTTTTTTCATCTAAAAAGAATTTTCAAAATTTATGTTCAGTTTCAAATGAACCTCAAATAACCACAAGTACCTTGAGGACACGGTCAAGAGAGCAATTTCCATCTTGACAAGGGGGTAATCTCCGCATTCAGGGACCGGAATTCACGGCCAAAGAAGACAAGAAAATATGGGCATGGAAAAAGCAAAGGGTTCTCGGCCAAATGGGGTGGGCAATTTTTCAGCGTGTGATCATTGTCAAAAGAGGACGAAAAAGTACGAGGGAGCTTTTCGTCACGGTCAAGAAATGGAGATACAGAGAGAGGCTTGTGGTCGGCAAAAGAGAGAAAAGCTTTTACGAAGAAAAACTGAGAAAGTGGTCCGCAAAAGAAAGGAAAGAAAAAAGAACGTAGGAGGTGAAAATAAGAAAAATGAAGAAAGAGAGACAGAATTGTCGGGGCACGCGTGGAGAAAGGACAGAGTAAAAAGTTGCAATTTTACAGAAAATATTGTTAATCTACTTTTATAGCATCTACGTTTCCTTGAAATTTACTTTTCCCGTGCAGTGAAACTTCCACTACACGGTAACGACCATAAATGCATGTTTAATGGTCTAGGCTAATAAATTACTAATTTACATCTAGTTCAGCAAATTTGGATTATAAGAGCATATCAAATTAGATGAATCAAACCAATGAATATATATATAAAGTAAAAGTAAAAGCAAAAGCAAAAGCAAAAAGGCATTTTCATTTATTTACGAGATTTGAAGGAGAAATTAAGATAGGACCTAAGCAAAAAAGAAATTATTCTCATCAGGCTGATAATCTTTTATGATCCGCGACACATGTTGATAACATAAATTTTCAGAATAAATTATTGTTAATACATCATTTCAATATTAAACTGAAGTTTATCGATTTAACTGTATAATATTTAACGGACTTAAAGCAAGAGGGGTAAATTCCTAAGTGAGATTAGGAGCTTAAATATATTTAACGGTGCAAGCAGCTGACTGACCAAGCGTGCCCTCTTTAATGTACCGACGCTTTGCGTGTTTTTATCATTTATTGAGCACTTATCTGAAAATTATTGAAAAGGACGAATCTCTCTGTCTCTCTCTCTCTCATTCACTTGTCATTTTCTCTCGCAAATCCATGTCAAATCTCATCCCAAGTCTCTGTCCACTTTTCCTCTTCCCAACAAATGCATCGTTTCATGTGTATAATCTTTGGATTCTCTTGTGCACTAAGATTTCGGCCGTGTGAAGGCAACATCTCTAAGCACGTGGTCCACAAAGCTTGACTTATTGGTGCGAGTTCTGATTGCAAACTGGTTCCATTGCATAAATCAAACCACAAGAGAGGGCAACAAGAAGGCATTTTCTATTTCTTGAGATGCAATCTGTCTTTTTTTACCATCGGACTTGAAGGGGAAAATCAAGGACAGAGCCAGAGCAAAGCCGAAATGCGTTGTCCCATTTTTGGGCATTCTTTTACCGTGTTCATGGCATCAATCCTTCTCTCCATGCTTGCGTTCAATTTTCTCAATAAGAAGGAAACTAATGTGATAATTTAGCACTGGTAAAGTGTTGTAAATCGATACCATAAAAGGAGTGCTCGTGCCACGAGCACTCTTTTGTTTTTTTTTCTTAACACTTCACAATTTCAATTACCGACAATTTAGTTTGGATTGTTGGTATATAAATAGCACCGATAATTCCTTTAACTTGCATTGTCACAAGTGGATATCAAAATACAGCTTCTTCTATTGAACATACAAATTGCTTCACATCTTGCACCAACCAAGTTGAATAACAAGGTTAATATGCTTAGATATATTTTGAGCGATTAGTAAAATATATTTAACATATTTATAAAGATAGTCACCTACAAATAGATCTATATAAAATGTTGGACGAGAGTAATATGCCTAGGTGTATTATTGGTGGTAAGTAAAATGTATTTACATTTTCATTAACATAGCTATTCCTAGAGGAACCGCATGCATTATGTTAAGGTATTATTTAAAATATAGATATTTGAATTAACATGCATTACAAATTATAGGTGTTGAGGTAGATTGCAACCAGTAAACTAAACCGAGAAAAAAATTGGAAAAAATTTATGAATTTGGCTTTGGGTTGATTAAGAAATCATGACATCAATAAATTTGATTAAATAATTAATTGGTAACTTCATAATTAAATAGAGAGGAGAGTAGTGGGCTTGGCCACTCCTTTGCAATAAGAAATGGATAAAAACTTGGTAGTAAAGAGCGATAGCCTCAAGTTAAGGAAGGACTTGTGGGACCCAGCCATCGTGAGTCGGGGTAAAAATAAAATTTTCATATGCTATCTAATTATAAATATGCCCCTCCAGATGATCGTGAAGTCCTCGACTTTCTCTTTCCTCCTTTTATATAATCCTAATTCCTTGAAAACCCTCAAATTTTAGGTTCAATCTTAATTTTATCTCATTTTTTTTTCAAAAATTCTCAACTTTAAACTCAATGTTATATCAATCATCAATTTTCTAGTCTAAAAAACTTTCCAAATTTTATATTCAGCACCAAATGTGCTCCGAATAATGAGAAGAATCTTAAGGACAAGGTCGCTAGAGAGCAATTTGCATCTTGACAAGGGGGGTAATTTTGGCATTCAAAGACCGGAATTCACGGTCAAAGAAGTCGAGAAAATCTTAGCTTATAAAAAGGCAAAGCATTCTCGCCCAAGTGGGGTGGGCGATATTTCAGCACGTAATGATTGCCAAGGAGAGATTGAAAAAGAAAAGGAACGAGTTTTTCTGCATGGCCAAGAAAAGGAGATAGAGAGAGAGGGTTGTGGTCGGCAAAAGAGATAAAGCTTTTATAAAGAAATTTGATATAGTGGTCGGCAAAAGAAAAGAAAGAAAAGGAAGAGCAGTGGAGGTGCAAAGAAAAAATGAAGAGAGAGAGAGAGAGAGAGAGAGTTGTCAAGGCACGCGTCACGGAAGGACAGAGCAAAAGTTCGTTTAATCTACTTTCGTGACACCCACGTTTCCTCCAAGTTCGCTTTTCCTTTTACACTTTAATTTCAAAGAATTTTACTCCGCACCATTAAATTTCGTCATCATTTTAATTTCAAAGCCAAAAACGAAATCCAAGTTCAGCACTGCTTTGAAGTTGTGCAACTTTTGTTCAAGTTAGAACCAAAGTAAGATAAATCATTTTATCTTTGAAGATCGGAGGACGCAAGGGTGATTAGCGTTGGAGACCTTGCAAAAGTCACTGTTGACAGTGACAGATTATTCTCACGGGCCACCCTCTTTGGAGTAAACTTGCTCTCCAACAAATGACTCTCACGCATCAACAAATTGCTAACAGATGTGATTTTTCAAAATTTTGCATATAAAACTCGAAAATTTCACTTTAACGAAAAGTTACTTCTAATCATCTTCCGTTAAATCCCACGGCTTCAAAATGCACTTACTTTCACAGTTTAAAAACTTCAAAATCGGATTTTGTAATTCAAATATAATTCTAAAAACAACTCCGATGAGATCAACAAAAGATTTGGCATTGCAAATCAAAATAAATCTGACTTGTTGAGGTCTCATGTTTGTGCAAAGCCCTCTTTCTCTTGTTTTTTTCCCCTCTTCTGTCCGTTTCTTCCTCTTCTTTTCCGTTTCTTTTCCTTTCTCTCCCGTTGCGTCCCCTGCCTTTTCTCTTTATATCTCTTTTTTTAAAAAAAAGAAAGACCCACTTTTTGACCAAGACATGAACAGGGGCAAAACAGTACAGCAATCCCTAAACTAAACCAAGGAAAACCATAGCCGGCAAAATTGAAAATTGAGATTTATTAATTTCACTTTGGGTTGATTAAGAAATTGTGAAATCAATAAAGTAAGAGAAAAAAGTTGGGAGCAAGCCACTCATTCAAAATAAAAAATAGACAAAAAATCGGTAAAGAAGAGGGGGGTAGCCTCAGGTTAAGCAAGAACGGATGGAACTCAGCCACTAGGCGAGGGTGCAAAAAGAAAATTATATGTTATCTAATTACAAATCTGCCCCTAGATGATTAAAACAAGTAAAGCTTCTCGAATTTCTCTTCCCTCTTCCTAATTTTCTAAAAACCCTCAAATTTTGCATTCGGTCTTAATTCTAGCCTTAACAACTTTTTTTTTTTTGTTTTGTCTAAAAAGACAAAAGAAGACAATCTTGGCATTGAGGGACCGAAATTCATGGCCAAAGAAGAGAAGAAAATCTAGGCTTGAAAAAAGCAGAGGATTCTCGCCCCATTGGGTGGGTGATTTTTCCGCATGCAATCATTACCCGAGAGAACTCAAAAAAGGAGAGGATTGAGCTTTTCTTGACGATGAAGAAAAGGAGGTAAGAAAGCTTTTTTTTTTTTTTTTATAAAGAAAATTGAGAAAGTGGTCAGAAAAGAAGAACAGAGGAGGTGAAAAGAAAAAAAATGAAGAGAGAGAGAGAATTATCGGAGCACGCATGAGGAAATGATGGAGAGCAAAAAGTTGCAATTTCACCGAAAGATTAATCTACTTGTAGCATCTAAATTTCCTTAAAGTTCATCTTTCCTGTGCATTGAAACTTCCATTACACTAAGGCAACGACCATAAATGCATGTTTAGTGGTCCCGGTCAATGAATTACTAATTTATGTCTAGTCCGATAAGTTTAAATTATCAATGCATGCCCAATTGATTGGTTAGATAAATCAAACCAATAAAGATACATACATACATATATATATATATATATATATATATATATATATATATATATAATAAAATAAAAGCAAAAGCAAAAGCAAAAAGGCAAGACAGAACTAGAGAAAAAAGGAATTCTTTTCATTGTGCTTAGGTACTATATATATATGCATGTTAATAATTTTTATGATGCTCTATTGTGTCGATAACATAATTTTCTAGAATAAATTATCATTAATAATACAACATTTCATTATTAAATTAATGTTTGTCAGTTTGACGGTACAATTTTTAATAGGCTCAAAGTATGGGGGGTAAATTCTTAAGTGGGATTAAGAGCTTACATATATTTAACAAAAAATACCTTTGCTGATGGAAAATAAATTAACAGAAGAAAGAGGAAAGTTCAATGTTGCAAGTAGTGGACCAAGCGTGCCCTCTTCATTGTCTTGACGCTTTGCATGTTTTTGTCTGTTACTGAGCACTTGTTTAGAAATTACTGGAACGGACGAATCCCTCTCTCCCTCTCTCCCTCTCTCCCCCTCACTTTCCATTTTCTCCCGCAAATCCATGACACAGTCTCCTCTCAATTCTCTCTCCACTTTTCATCTTCCCAATAGATCTACCGTTCTATGCGTGTTATATTTGGATTCTCTTGTGCATTGAGATTTCAGCCACGTGAAGGCAGCGACTCTAAGCACGCGGTTGACAAAGCTTGACTTATTGGTGCGATTCTGGTCGCCAACTGGCTCCATTATATAAATCAAACCACGAGTATGGGCAACAAGAAAGCATTTCCTATTTCCTGAGAAGCATTCTTGTGTTTTTTCTCCGTCAGACTTGAAGGTGAAAATCAAGGGCAAAGTCAAAGCAAAGACGAAATGCATCGTCCCATTTTTGGGCATTCTTTCACTGTGCTCGTGGCACCGATCCTTCTCTCCGTGCTCGCTTTCAATTTTCTCAATAAGAAGAAAATTAGTGCGCGTAGAAATGCAAAAGATGTGGATACTGATGCATCTGGTTCAATGGCTGCACCAACGGAAGCTAATTCCGATGGATCTAGTCTGTCTCCGACGGAAGCAAACAACGGTGCATCTAGTTCATTGACTGGAAATTGCTATGAGGTATTCTTGAGTTTTAGAGGCTCAGATACTCGATATGGCTTCACCGATCACCTCTATAATGGGCTCATTGATGCTGGAATTGATGCTTTCAGAGACGATGATGAGCTCTGCCATGGCGAGGACATTAGACCAGTGCTTATGGAAGCCATCACGATTAGTAAGATTTTAATCCCCATTTTCTCAGAGAATTATGGTACAAGTAGTTGGTGCCTAGATGAACTTGTTCAAATGATGGAGTGCAAGAAAAATAACGGGCAGATAGTGTTGCCTATATTCTACAAAGTCAAACCAGCCGAAGTACGATATCAAAATGGGAAGTTTGGAGAGGCATTTCATGAGCGCGAGAGTCGTTTGCGTGAAAGGTCGTCTTTCGACCCAACGACTTTGGAGAAGTGGAAGTCAGCACTTGAAGAAGTCAGCACCTTGAAAGGATACGAAGCCCTAGGGTAAAATTTCTCACCAAAACATTCTCTATTTTCTTAAAATATGTGTGGGTGTTTACTGGTTGTTCTAACTCCTTTTTTTTGTTGGTATGTTGGTTGTTTAATTCTCAACTTCTTCATTTTACGTTCTTTTTTTATATATAAAAAAATTGTAAGATCTTGCCGGCAGTAAGATCCTACGGTGCGAATTCTATAAGTTATTCTTTCTTTTTTAGTTTTCTGCTTTAACCATATTGACCAATCTAATTATATATTTTATTGTTATGATCCCATTCACTTGAATAATAAGATTTTTTGAACGAATTTTTACTCTTATATCAAAAGATTTTGTAATAGTATAAGATGATGGTAATTTTTTTTTCGCTTAACGAATTTACTCTTATATCAAAAGATTTTTTTACCTTTTACACCCCATTCACTTGAATAAATTTTATTGCTTTGATGATATTGACCAATCTAATTATAGGGTACGTTACATTAGTCTTCGTCACAAACTTTTCTAATTACATATTTATTTGAGATTAATGGTACAACTCATTGGCAATTTTTATTTAAAGCTCATAAGATGGTAGCGTCCAAGCTTTGCTATAATACTTTGTCTTCCTAAGTTACATTTATTAAATCATTGATAAAGTTGATTAGTTATTATTAAAGTTATTTTACAAAAGAAATGTTTCATTGGTTATATAAGATGATGACAAAAAAATGATTATTTTTATTATATGTCTGTTTAAATAATTTCAAAGCATTTCCTATCTTCAACAAGTAATTTCTATCTCATGCATCTGCATATGTTGAAGCAATGTTCTTTTTTGGGTAAAAATTATTCTTCTACTTCCCTATAAACTCAATACTAGATCATTAAAATCATAGAACATAGATACTCAAAAGGAAAATAAAGTACAACTTGTTGTCATCCCTAGAGGCAATGAAAACCGATAAGAGCACCAATCTAGAATGATACTAAATTCACAACACAATTTAAACTTGCAAGCCTGTAGAATTGCGCAAACAAGAAGAAATCCCTTCAATTGCTTTCAAGTAGTTCACAATATCACAATCTGAACAACCTTTCGGATTGGTGTTACGTGACCTGAATTCAACTTGCATAAAATGTTATGACTTATTTATTGATTGATAGCTAACTCTCATTCTCATATTGGGTTTTAGTCACAACCACTTCATCCCTAATATCTTTAATAAATTTGGTTCAAATCCATAATATATACAATATTTAAGATTCATAAGTGATACCCTCAAGTTTTTCCTGGCTTGATAAATTCTGCTGGAGTAATAGTGAAATGGGGCACCCCATTTGAAGCAACGACACTTTAGACTTAGCATATATCATTACATATAGAGGTATGACAACAATGATATTTAAAGTTTTTCAATCTATCCCCAGATTTATTATGTTCTCTATAGATAAATAATATAAACTTATTGTTGCTACATATTTGAACTCTTGTCACATTTGACAGGTTTGAAGCAAAGTTGGTGAAATCGATTGTCCGGAAAGTGTTGAATGAATTGAAGAAAAAGTTTGGGTTGGTCAATCCTGAGAATTTGATTGGAATTGATGTTCATGTGAAGAAGGTTATGGAATTTGTGCATAATAAATCTCATGACACCCTATTTGTTGGCATCCACGGAATGGGAGGCATTGGTAAGACTACGCTTGCTAAAGCCATCTACAATAAACTCTTCGATCAATTTGAGCATCATAGCTTCATTGAAGATATAAGGGAATCATGTAAGCGTAATGGTGTACATTATTTACAAAATCGGTTAATCTATGATATATTGAAGCAAAAAAATGAAGTTGTTACTAAGGATGAAGGGATTGAGCTCATCTCCTCCAAGTTTAAGCGTAAAAAGGTCCTCGTTCTTCTTGATGATGTGGATGATGTCAATCAGGTGAAGTGTTTGGCTGGTAATCATGATTGGTTTTCTTCGGGAAGTAGGATCATTATTACTAGTAGAAACAAGGGGGTTCTTGAAGAAGCTAGGGTAGACTACAACTATGAACACGAGGTACTGGATGGCGATCAATCTTTGATTCTGTTTAGCAAACATGCATTTCTAAAGAACTCTCCTCTAAAGGAATTTGAGCACCTCGCTCATGAAGTCGTATGCATCACCAAAGGGCTTCCCTTATCGCTTGTGGTTTTAGGTTCATTATTGTGCAGAAAAAAGCAACCATTTTGGATAGGTACAATAGGCAAGTTAAAAGAAGTGCCTCCTCAGAAAGTGCAAGAGAAGCTAAGGATAAGTATTGAAGCATTAGACTATAATCAAAAACAAATATTTCTGGATATTGCTTGTTTTTTCATCGGCACTGACAAGAATATCACATCCTACATGTGGGATGCCTGTGGCTTTTTCCCAGAGGAAGGAATTGAAGTATTGATATTCATGTCATTGATAAAAGTTGGAGATGATCATATGCTCAGAATGCATGACCAATTGAGAGATCTTGGTAGGGAGATAGTTCGTGAGGAAAATCGATGGGAGCCTTGGTGCCGTAGTAGGTTGTGGGACTATGGGGAAGCCCAAAAAGTGCTAGAGGAAAATAAGGTAACAGTTTCATTTCTTTTTCTCATTTAGTCCATGTTCTACGGTTAAGAGTATTGTTAGTCACTACTTAGTGCTTGCTTTAGTGGACTGAGAACCTTCACTATTGCCCTCGAATGTTTCATTGATGTGATTAGAAAGTAGGAAGGCTGCTCTCTCATAGAAATAATTTCGTTTTATGGTTTTTCTGTCATAGATTAACATTCCCTATCATATGAAATTAAGTGTCCGTTGCAATATATACACACACACACACACATTAAATCTCTTGTTTGATTTATTAATTAGTGAAATCTTGTGTTACACGTATTACTTTTCCAGTTGATAAATGGCCCTCTTTGCTGAGAATCTTTGTTTTCTTTTTGAGATGACTTTCACAATTTTCACTTTCTTGTATTACGTTAAATCAATACTTTTAAAAAAACCACTTAATATAGAGATTTTTTTTCAGCCCGGCTACTAAACAAGTACTCCCAACATACCTTTAGACAAAATCTAATCATCCTTCTTTGTCATTGGCAAGTAATGGACACGCTGAAATAGAGGGCGAGATGGGTTGGTCGCCACAACTAACAAAAAACCAAAAGTAAATATCTTACTCTCCCGTCAAAAGATCAAATAATACTCAAATTCCAGAAAACTATGAAAAACACCATGTATAATTCGTCGTGTCAACAAGTTTTAGGGATATACCACACAAACAAATTGGCCAAAGCGCATGCTCTTGAGAAAAAACAAAAGATGAAGAATAAAAGTTACTCGAAACAACTCTTTTTGAGTTATTTCAATTATCCGAATCGATGGCCAGAAATTAATTTCTTTCATCAAAAATAGTTAGGCCGGGATCTCGTGGCCTCTTCATTTTCCCCCTTCGGTTATGACATTTGGAGTAGTCGAAACAATTATTTCCATTTTGAAGTGTTATGAATGCGTTGAAAAAAAAAGGGAGTTTTATTTCTGACTTTTTAAACTATATATAGCTTTTGCTAGAAGTCTTCTTAATAACACTGAATCTGTGGTAAGTTTTGCTTGCCGACTCGCTGCTTCTGAGGTTTTTCTCCCTTTTATCTATCCTCTCACCCATGCATTGCTTAATAGAAAAAGTCTCCTTAATAGAAATATAAAGTTGACCAAGTAAAATTTTGATTTTGCACTTTGCAATTTGATTATATTCCGTGCATTGCATGGATGTCTTAACTAGTGTGATAATGAAACTACAGTTCCACAAAGATGAAGATTACAGGTAGTAAAGTTTTTACTCTATACGAGCCATTGCATCATAATTGTTTTTAAGATCCGAATGCGTATGGCTGAATTTCGAAATGGAAGTTGACATCCTTCACTTTGTCGGCCTTTACAAATACTGTTTATTGGCATAAAAAGAAAAAGCATATCTTCACATTGATGGTCTCTTAAACGCATTAGTGCACGTCAATATCAATATGAACAAATGGTACTTCGAACTTGGAATGAGCATGAAGAAATTAACGATACCATATTCTTCTCCAATCTGAGTTTTGCTAACGTCTCAAATGAATTCAATAGCAAAGAAAAGAAAGGAACTTCATAGAAGTCAAAATATGAAGAAATAGATACATAATGACTGAAGCTAACTTCAATTGGTTAATTCGATCAGTTCATCGATGGTCAGCAAGTATGATGGTCCTATTGCTTAAGAATAAGAAAGAGGAATCTCATGTAAATACCATGGAATAAGGTTTGATCCTATTCATGGGGATTCCATAAATGTTCCATTCCAAAATATTCGATTACTTTAGTTGGAGATAGTACTGATGAATATTGGTTCTTACTTATAGGGAACGAACGAGATTAAGGGGATTACTCTGAGTAAAGGCAACCCAGAAGACCATGACTTTGGCCAAATAACTAAGCAAGATGGCCCCATTTACACAACAAAACAGTTGAAGAATTTGACGAGTCTAAGATTTCTTCTCCTAGATGGGGCACATATCAGTGGAGATTTTAAGGACTCAATAAAGGAGTTAAAATGGCTTCGATGGCCATATTGTCCCATGGATTTTGAAGTAAAAAATTTTCACGTTGAGGAATTAGCTGTACTCGAATTGCGAAGAAGCAAGATAGATGAGGAATGGGAAGGATGGAGTTTTTTCATGGTAAGAATTAAAGTCTTCGTTTTCTCCCCTTTTATGCTATCTTTCGAATCATAACCACTTTAGGCTCACCCCTTGACAATCATTTTTATCTTTTTTTTTTTTTTTTTACTAGATGGCAAAGAAGCTCAAATATCTCGACCTTTCATATTGTGCATTAGAAAGTACAGCCTTCCTCTCAGCTTTTAAGAAGTTAGAGGTTCTCATCCTCAATCACTGTGAGAGACTGAAGCAAATCGACGCTTCAATTGTAGACATGGAGGCCCTCCTTCGCTTGGAGCTGAAATTATGTACGAGCCTCACGGAGCTTCCAATGGAAATAGGTAAATTAAAAGCACTGCAGGAACTCAATCTAAGTTTGACCGAATCACTTTCTGCATTACCAGATAGCATAGAGTGTTTGGAGAATCTAGAGATTCTAAATATTCATTCCAGTGGTATAAAAGAATTACCCAAGGGTATTGAGAGGTTGAGAAAGCTCCGAAAGTTATATGCTTCCTTTTGCCACGACCTGAAAAGGATAAAGGCAGAAAGCTTGTGTAATCTTTCTTCCCTACAACTCCTTACTTTTTTAAAGTGCAACGAGCTCCAATCGATCCCAGACCTTCCTTCCAGCTTAACAAATTTGACCGTCACTTGTAAAAGTCAATTGCCTTCGCTTTCCCACCTAGTCCATCTCAAGCGACTAGAATTTTTTAATTGCCAATTTGAGTGCATGCCGATGCTTCCATCAATGCTATTAAAGAATTCAGAATGCTCCCAATCGACGAACGTTGAAGAATTGGAATCACCACAATCCCTAAACACGCCTTTCAAATTGGAAATCTTAAAACTCATGCAATGTAGACCTATCGAAATGCTGGACGTTGCACAGTTTATCTATCTAAGGACATTATATGTTGGATATTGCAAGAATCTACTTGAAGTTCGAGGTCTTGACAGATTGATATATTTGGAAAGCTTGAGTGTCGAAAACTTTAATTCAATCGAACGGTTGGACCTTCCAAAGTTCGAGTGTCTGAAGAAATTGAGAACTTTTGGTTGCAAGAAATTAGTCGAAATTCAAGGCCTCGATGGGTTGAAGTTCTTAGAAAGTCTTGATATCTCTCTTTGCACTTCAATTGGAAGGTTGCTCCTTCCAGAATTTGGGAGTTTGAAGGAATTAGAAGCTGGATGCTGTGACAACTTAGCTGAACTTCAAGGTCTTGATAGGTTAGGGTTTTTGGAAAAATTGAAGATTACAAGGTCAACTTCAATTGAAAGGCTAGACCTTCCAAAATTTGGGAGGCTGAAGAGATTAACTGTTGAAGGCTGCAAAAGCTTGGCTGCAATTCAAGGCCTCAATCTATTGGAGTTTTTAGAAAGTCTGGTTATCTCTGAGTGCACTTCAATTGGATTGTTGCTCCTTCCAAAATCTAGTAGGCTGAAGGAATTAGAAGCTAGAGGCTGCAAAAACTTAGTCGATATTCAATGCCTCGATAGGTCAGAGTTTTTAGAAAGTCTAGATATCTCGAAGTGCACTTCAATTGGAAGGTTGCTCCTTCCAAAATCCAGGAGGTTGAAGGAATTAAAAGCTGGAGCTTGCGAAAACTTAGTCAAAATTTTGAGCCTTGATAGGTTGGTGTTTTTAGAAACACTGGATATCTCTGAGTGCACTTCAATTGGAAGGCTAGACCTTCCAAAATCCGGGAGGTTAAAGATATTATATGCTCAATCGTGCAAGAAATTAGCCAAAATTCAAGACCTTGATGGGTTGGAGTTCTTGGAAAGACTAGATATCTCTAGGTGCACTTCAATTGAAAGGCTGCTCCTTCCAAAATCTAAGAGTCTGAAGATATTAGAAGCTAAAGACTGTGCAAACTTGGTTGAAATTCAAGGTCTAGATAGGTTGGAGCATTTGGAAAAACTTAATATCATTGGATGCAAGTCACTCAAAGCAATTCCAGAATTATCTAGAACGTGACTTTATCGATATGAGATTACAAATAGGGAAATGACAGAATCTAGATCAGACTATATGGATGACTTGGATGAGTCGATATAATGGAAATGATTCCCCTTTACTGTCAAAGGTACATAAAGCAAGTAAGTTACCTTTGTTCTTTGGAGATCTATTGCCTAATTTTCATTTGTATTTCCTGCTTACAATATCTTTCTAAATCTATGGTCTTGTCATTATTATTTCCTGGTTGACAGTGTCACCATTGTTTTCTTACTTGAATTCAAGGAATCCAGGGGAGATGCTCATGGAAGTTAATGTTTGGCAAAATGGTTTCTACTTTCCATGCTAGCAAATGGAAATAGATGAAAGGCTTTCTAAGCGCATAATTTGTCATTAGTCTTCGGGTAAGATCCTTCATCCTATGCAGAAAAATAAATATTCTCAACGCTTGATTGATTCTAGAATGCTAGAAGTATTGAATAGAAACTGATGTGTACTGGTATTTTGATAGCATGCCGAAGGTCATTGTATAGGTCAAAGAAAATGCTAAATGAAGGACCCTGAATGGAGATCCTTCTAATGTGAGGTTTTGGTTTGCTATGCGCTCACCATGCAGTTCATGACTACATATTTTTAAGATGCACTTAAGAGTGAATTTATAATATGAAAGGAGCATGTTGATAGGGCATCCCTTAGTATGCATATGCTTTTGACTTGAGATAAAATTTGTCTAACCGTTGTGTTCAACACATTCTTTCTCATAGAACTGTCTGCATTGGCAGATTAAGATAATCATATCAGTCTAGAAGTGCTAAATGCAAGTTAAAGCTCTTCTCCTAGTGGTGTGGCCGTGAGTGAACTAGCAAACAAAGCAGAAGCAAAATCATCTTGAATTATTTGGATCGATTCAAAAAATTAAAATTCGATTTTTTCTCACCATGCATCCACGTTCATTTGGTTTGAGTCTAGGATATACCTACTCCAAGCCTCCCAAAGAATGCATCTTGATGATTGTAGAGTGGGTAAAGCCATCTATCATATATCTAAACTATTGAGTCAAGCAAGACATTAACTAGAATGTCTTTTGACATGATCAGCTATGCTGTGAAATGATTGATTATATTGTGCGTAAGCTCTTGTTAGTTCATTCACTTGCTGACAAGAAAAACACAAGAAGCATTTCCATGACTTTCCTAGGGAAACTTTTCAGTATCCTATACACAGGGACGGACGTGGGTAAAGCCATCCGTCATATACCAGTACTTTTGAGCCAAGCAAGACATTAGTAGAATGTCTTTTGACATTATCGGCTGTACTATAGATTAATTCCTTGTATTATGCATAAGCTTTTGTTAGTTCATCTACTTGCTGGAAAGAAAACTCATGAAGCATTTCCATAAGTTTCCCAAGGAAAATTTTCGGTATCCTATATGCCAGTAGAAAACTGTCTTGCATTAATTCTAATGCATGAATAGCACATAATGATAAATGAAAAGAATCATACTATGTCCCACAAAAGCAAACAACTTGAGCTGAATACACTATGCTAATTTGGTCAGAGCTTCTGTGGTCAGTGATGTTAGCTGCCCCATTAGTTGGATCCAAAGGGTTCAAAAAGAATATTGAGTTTGACAAACAGAGACTCATAAACTTCTTTGTATTATTAGTAGTTCGTTTGATGTTAGTCGCTGGACTGATTTCATATAACTCTCTGGCAGGATTCGGTTATCATGCCATTGGTTGATGTAAGTGCTATAATATCCAAGAGAACTTTCGCAAGGCGCTTCTAAAAGAAAACAAAATCATCAAAAGATGAGGAGCTCGATGTTTCTTGAACTTCTCCAAACTCTGACAATGCATTCTTCGAATGGTAATGGTGTTTGCATGTTGTCATCCTTCTAGGTACACCAATTTAAGTGTCAATGAAGAGAAATAACTTGAACTGGAGGGGATATCATTTATGCTAGGTAGACTAGGTATGCTAGATGTAGAAATGCTTGATGTACACATGGAGTTGGTAGGTTTAGGCCCTACAGAATACCATCTCAATGTTGTCAGGCACCTATATAGTTTTCCATAGATTTCTAATTATGTTTCTTAAAATGTAACGCTTCTTTTGGCTTCTCTTCTTCCTCTTTTTTAATGATTGAGTGCTCCCTACAAGGAGATATTCAATGTATACTAGATTGTAGAGCATAGGCTAGAAAGTTTCTCATATTTTTACTATTTGAAGTTAATTTATCTTCTTCTGATTACAGAGGGGCATTTTGTGGCATCATTTTGATTAATCAAGTTCACTAGCGGGAGTTTAACTTACTTGTTAATAGGATATCTCAAGCTATGCGGTACACTTGTAATACAATCTGGTCAAGAGAGCCAGAGTAAGGAATTGAAGAAGGCGCAGAGACTGGGAATGTAAAGGTTGCTGCATCCACGTATCTTAAGTTCTTATGACTTCATCTCTTAGTAATTCTAATTCATAAGAGCATAGGATTAGATGCCTCGCCTTGGCAGTTGTTACTATCTATTCTCAATGGAAAAATTTAGAAGAGGAGGCATTTTCAAGAAACATCTGCTGCCTCATATCGTCTTATAGAATTGGAGAACATGTTGTTGAGTGCACTATACTACTTGGGCCAACCCTTGAATGCTTTTTGTTGAGATCCTAAATTGTAGCTACTTGTACACTTGTGATCCTTGCCTGAAGTAAGCTCTCACGGATCCACTCCACCTTAAGGTTCCATAGCAAACAAGAAGATTCATTTTTGGATTGAGACAATGGATTCGAGGCTGCCAAAAAAGTATAGATTCCCATTGCTTTAGATGACCTACTAGACCATAGAAATCCCATATCAAGCAAGTGATATCACTCTAATTTATCTTGTACCATTATGACACTTTGCCTCACTCACAAATTTTGATTGACATTTCTTGTTTACTGCGTGTTCTGTTTCTTCCTTCTTCTTCTATTAATTTTATTGTGAAGAAATTATGCATTCTCTCTCTCTCTCTCTCTCTCTCTCTCTATTGTTTTTCTGTTTTTTTTTTCTAATGAACCCACTTTTCTTTGCACATTCGTTGTGTCTCGTCAATACTAGCTTCTTAATTATTCTAATCTACTCCAGGTAAATGTATAACATCATTATGCCGAGGTTGTCCTAGCAAGGTTGCTGTCTTGGGACTTGAAGACAACAAGAGATTCCTTCTGCAAGAGTCCTTCGTCACTAAAATATGTTCTTCTTTGATCTCTCTTGAAAAATATTTTGAATTACTTAAAATCTACATGATGCAATGCAAACAGCAAGCTTGCTAAATGAACATTTGGCTGCTAATAGAGATGGCAGTCCATGCTTACTAGTCACGTTTGCCAATGTCAAGTTAATATGGACTGTTAGATAGGTCAATCTGAGCAGGATAAGCATAACAAATCTTATTAGATCATTGAACGCAGCCCATTTGTTAAATAGGTTAGCAAATGAGAAGAGATGTATGCCCTCAATGAATTGTTTGTTTCACATGTCATACATTAATAATAGATTCAATAGATGTATACACTTTAGGACTTGAATCTAATTGATGTGGGTAATTGCATTCTCATGTAGGATAGGAAATTCTCACCTTACTGCTAATGTTGTCATTGATGATTGAAAATGCTTCAAATGTCAATGACAAAGTTCAGCATAGCATTTGCAAAGGTTGAGCTTATTGTGAGGATCTACACTCTTAGCCGATGGTGTCAATAGAAACAGTCATATGTGACATGGTTTGTCACACCCTGAACCCCGGACACGCGCACATCCCTCGTTGGTCGATTAAATTGCGATGTTTCCAGGATGCGTTGCCAACCCATTCGTTTTATTACACATGTGGAAGCGAACTAATAAAAACTCTAGACAACAATCAAACACAGGGATAGTAAAACATATTGCCACACCCCCGAACCTTGAGCACGTGCCCATTCCTCAATGGTCGATACAAATGCAACGTTTCCAGGACACGCCGCCAATCTATTCATTTTAATGCGCATGCGGAAGCGAATAAACAAATCTCCAGACAACACTCAACATGGTATAACAATAGCAAGTTAACATCTTCAAACCAAACACGCTTTTATAAAAACACACCAGGTTTAAATACAAAGCGAGTCTGACAACAAGGGTCTAGCTCAAAAAGAAGTGCCATTAGATCATTAGGCACTAGGCTCCTCATCCATGACTACCAGGAGCTCCAGGTCTATCACGACACCATCAGGGGTGTCCAGGTCCATTGGATGTGCTACCTCCCACTCCTTAGTCCCGACAGGAGGTTCGTCAAAACCTCGCAAGGGACCCTCTCAACCCCCGTGTCGGAAGCCAATGAACCATGCCTTGAATTGGTGAGGTACCAACTCAAGTAGTCTCTCATCGACCCAAACCAAAGACTCAACCAACTCCTGAGTAAGGGTGGTCCCAAGAATAGGTAAACTCAAAATCCACCATCTGTCTGTGGGACCTCAACGCTCCTCCATCTAGGGACCTGTAAAGAGTTAAGCCCACGATGGGATGAGACAATGTCTCAGCAAGTTCACCCCCTAAACCCCTATTAGAAAGGAAATACACCCTAGGGTGGCCTAGCCATGCAATAGAGAGGACTTACCTCGCCTCAGTTTCCTCCTACACGTCAACATAGTTCATATCTCATGTACGTGCAATAATATCACTCAACAATTGGAACACATCACTTTATATCACAATCAATTACAAGGGTCCCGATTATAAGACCAAACCGTTATGACACGTCATATACCGTGCCACACAATTTCGTCTCATAATCAGGCGCGTATACCTCAATCAATCACACGTTTCAATTATTAATCATGGCCCCACGGGCATGGCCTACTCCATGTTTAGCGATCTTCTAGCGTAGCCATGTTAATCACGACCCAATGGGCACGGCCTACTTAATGTTCGACGGTCTTCTAGCGTAGCCAGGTTAATCACGGCCCAATGGGCATGGCTTACTCAATGTTCGGTGGTCTTCTGACGTAGCCAGGTTAATCACGGTCCAATGGGCATGGCCTACTCAATGTTCGGCGGTCTTCTAGGGTAGCCAGCTTAATCACCTACTCAATGTTGGGCAGTCTTTTGGCGTAGCCAGGTTAATCACGACCCAATGAGCACGGCCTACTCAATGTTCGGCGGTCTTCTAGCATAGCTAGGTGTCGTAAATAAATGCTTAAAATTCACAATCACCACACAATTGCACAATTTAACAATCAATTGCATAATCTAACCATACCACAATAGTCGGCATGGAATTCTAACGACTGACCATCCCTAAGATAATTTCTAGAAAATATTAATTATCAAATAAATTACTAAATTAATTAAATAATATTAAATAATAAAATATAAATTAAATAAATTAAATACATTTGAAATAATTAAATAATGCAAATAATTAATTAAGTGCTTAATTAAGCTTTCACTAATCTAATTGCCTAATTAAACTAATTAATCCATCTACTAAACTAATCAAGCACATGATCTAATTAACATTTAATTAAGCAAATCTAATCACCTAAATCATGCTTAGCCTAATCTAATCAACCCTTAAGCATAATTAACTCCATAAGCAGAGTTTAGTGAGTAAACTTACCGATTTTACAATATGATGAGTTCACGGCGACAGCAACACCAAGGCGAGCGACACTTAAGCCTACGGCGACACCTCACGAGGCTTGGAAGAGGCTGAAAATGGGCCATGAAGCCTCACGGCTTGTTGGAACTTTGGATGCTGATCTTGAGCTGCAGGGGCTGAATTGGTGGCTGGTTGGGGCCGAAATAGCAAGGACAAGCAACGGTAGTCCAAGCGGAGCTACGACGGGGCTTCGATAGCTTGGACGGCAACTCACGGTGGTGGTGGCATGGCGAGACAACTAGGGATGGCGAGCGCTGGCAGCGAGGACACATGGACAGGCGTGCGAACAGGACGGCAGGCGCGAAAACTTAGGGGTGCGATGGGCGGCGTGCTAGCGATCCGATGGGCGTGCAACAGCTTCAGACGGGGAAGGGGGGGAGGCTAGTAGTTTTCTGGTTCTCTCAAGCTTTTCCTAAGCCTTAACAATGGAGAAAGTGAGGCTTCAAGAAGGAAGAAGGGGCTATTGAAGAGGGGGGACTCCAAAGGCCTCTTAAGCCTTCAACACTTGGCCAAAACACTTGAGAGCTGCCCTCACTTGCTCAACCCTTGTCTCTAGCCACTTCTCTCTCCTCAATCTTCCTTAGGAAGCTTCCCAACATGGTTGAAATGTTGCAACCTCCGAGGCTACAAATTTTGTGACATTTGGCCTGCAAAGTCTTCAATTCCTCTTCAATTCAATCCAATTGAAGTCCCAAAAATTCCAGCTAATGTACTCACATCAAATCCACATTTTTCCTTGCTAATAAATCCATCTTGGATGCCAAAAGTGTGCTAAAAATGATCCTCTAATTTCCCGATCCAATTTTGTCAATTTTTCATTTTTTGCCGAAAATCTGAACTTACTGAAAAATCTTCAGAGGATGAGTCAATGTTCCTAAAATAAATTGTGACACGCCACAACTTTCTATTTCTAAAACTGAGTTCAATTTCGTGGTTAATTTTAACCGTACACGATTTTAGCGTGACCTAACCTACCGAGTAGCTTTTAGGAATTTTAATGCATTTGACCTTTGGTCGATCATTTTCGACCCACAATGTGCATCTTCGACTCATAGGCGACTATCGGTTGTTGTATAAATCTCAAGATCTCAAATATGGGCACATGGTACAAAATTGACAAAAAGTCGGTCTAGTGCTGTTTGACATGAATTTTGCAATTAGGTGGAATCACCTACTCTTAAATACATATCTCTGTCGAATTGACTTATCTCCGGTCTCTTATCGAATTTTACTGTGCCGTATTGACCCTTGCGGATTAGTGCGGTCGAGCAATCGGTTTCTGGTCAAATTCTCAAGTCAATTGCGTTTATATTCCTTAGCGGCTTCACCCAATAGACTAGTTATCTCATAAGTGGCCAACTCAGAGAAAAAGGCCATAGGCACGTCAATGAAAAACCTATTTCATTTCATTGAAAGCAAACTTGAAAATCAGGATGATATTCTCTCATTTTGAAATTCCATGATTTTATATACTACATTAAATATTTTTGGTGTCAAAACCCGACACCCAATATTTTTCTAATTAAATACCATAAATCCAAATTTTTGCAATAATAATTCACAACAACAATCAAGCACTCAATTGCATAATTTAGCAATCAATTTCACATATCAATGCATCCACGATGATCGTTGTAAAATTCTGCAAATCGACTATCCCAAAGACAATTTACTTTAATTATAATTAATTAAATAAATTACAATTAATTATATAAATTACAAATTATTTAAACTAATCCTCTCAAATAAATCTAATTAATCTAAGCCAAACTAATCTAATTGAACTAATTAAACTAACCTAGCTAGGCTAATTATCTTAATCTAATTAATCTAACTAAATAACCTAACTAACCACCTAACTAACTAATTGGCCTAACTACAAAACCTAACTAACTAGTTGAACTAACTAAGGATTGACATTAATCCTTAATTAACACTAATCCACCTAACTAAGTGCAATTAATTTCATAATCCAAGATTTGGGCGTTAACTTATCGGATTAACGAGAAAACAGGTTCACGGCAATGGCGGCGCGACAACAGTGAGATCTCGTGCCTACGACGACTCCAACGGAGGCTCGAAAGACACTGAAAACGGCCCAGCAAGCTCATGGCTTGCTCTTG
This sequence comes from Eucalyptus lansdowneana, assembly GCA_017140395.1. Taxonomy (NCBI): domain Eukaryota; kingdom Viridiplantae; phylum Streptophyta; class Magnoliopsida; order Myrtales; family Myrtaceae; genus Eucalyptus; species Eucalyptus lansdowneana. The sequence continues at coordinate 40,948,088 of CM029487.1, read as the reverse complement.
GAAGTCGGTTCTATTCTGGAGCTAGTCGAAGGGCCGAGGTGGCTAGCGAAATCGGAAGGGGGCAGGCAGTGACAGGGATGAGCGGCTAGATGTGCTAGGGCCAGTGGCGGACCAATTTAATCGCGGTGCATTTCGAACGGTAGCGACAAATGGTTCTAGTCGCAGGCTGGACGAGACAGAGGGCGTGAGGCGAAGAGGCGGGTGGTGTCACGCCCCGATCCTCGGGCACGCACACATCCATCTCACTTGGTCGATTTTATAATGCGATATCCCAGGACAATGTATCGCCGACCCTTTCTATTTTTAAGCACATGCGGAAGCAGTTAAAATCCCCAGACAATAAAACGATGGGATAGAAAAGCAGGGCCATATTTTTCATATTGAAATTTATAACCAAACTTTTGTACATGACATCAACTAGAGAACTTCATAACTATTCACATCAATTGGAGTTCACAAAAGAAGATGGAATCTCAATCCCTTCAGTCATACTCAAAATCTCTCTCGGTATTATCTTCTTCTTCCAAAAATCCTTCTACTCGGGTTTCACCTCCGAGTTCTCCTTCTCGATTCCTCCTCGGCTCCTCAACGGGGTCCCGAAATGTTTTTCCCCAACCGGGATGAGACTACGTCTCGGCGAGTTCTACCCCACTAAGCCCAATTAGTAAACTATTATACTATAGGCTGCCTATACACGCATAGGGCAGAAGACGTACATTGGCCTCATATCTTACCTGCAAGTCAGTACAATTCATAATAGGCACCTAAGCAATCATATCACTGATCGAAGTATTGATCAAATCGACCTAGTCGATTAAATGCCAACAAGACCACTCACGGTCATTTCCAATCAGTCAATCAATTCACGACGTCAAATCAAAGCAATGATCAATCGACCTAGTCGATTACATGTCATCACGACCCATGCTCGATCAGCATATTCAATACTATCTATAAAGTCCTATCAAATTAGGACTGCTCACCCAAAGCTGATAAATAGATAGCATAGCTCACCCAAAGTTGATAATAAGGTATACTGCTCACCCAAAGCTGACATATCGCCCGAAGGCCGATATAGTATACCGGTATACTGCTCACCCAAAGCTGACATATCGCCCGAAGGCCGATATAGTATACCATATGCTCACCCAAAGCTAATAATATATTGCTCGCCCAAAGCTGATAATAAGGTATACTGCTCACCCAAAGCTGACATATCGCCCGCAGGTTGATATAGTATACCGGTATACTGTTCACCCAAAGCTGACATATCGCCCGAAGGCCGATATAGTATACCATATGCTCACCCAAAGCTGATAAATAGATTGCTATTCAGTCCTAACTGATAAAACCAATCACCGAGCCACATGCATTCTCCAAGGCGACATACTTCGTTACTGAGCCATGTGCATTCTTCGAGGTGACATACTATTCACCGAACCACGTGACTTTCATGATGATTCATCCCGTTTCAAAAATAATTATCCACAACCTTAATTCGTACTCAATTCACCCAAATAATCAATTTAGGAACATATCCTAAATATCCACAATTAAATCAATTTGGCACAATTCAAAGCTCAAATAAATAAACGGACTGCAGCACGACAATCAGCACGAGATTTCAGTCGTCGGCCATCTCAAACTTAATTTCCGAAAAATAAATAATTAATTAATTAATTTTGAAAATTAATTATTTAATATTAAAAATTCTGTTTAGCTCAAAATAAGGTCCAATTAAATAAACAGACTTCACCACGATCATCAGCATAATTTTCTGGTCACGGGTCATCCCAGTTGAATTTTCAGGAAATAAATAATTATTTAATTAATTTCAAAAATTAATTAATATTAAAAATTCAATTTAGCTTAAAATAAAGTCCGATTAAATAAATGGACTTTGCCACGATCATCAGCATAATATTCCGGTTCCAGACCATCTCCCTTGAATTTTCGGAAAATAAATAATTATTTAATTTAATTCTGAAAATTAATATTTAAATGCCAAAAATCTCACTTAGGCCCGAATCATCAAATTGAAGCTCAATTAGGGGTCCGAAAATTCTTAAGACACTCCCAATAAATAGTAGACCATGTCTACTTGTTAATTGCGCAATTAATTTATCTAAATCGCCTCACAATTGACTAATAATTGCTAATTAATTCTAATCTAACAACCTAAACATAATTAATTAAAACTAAACCAACCTAAAGCATAATTAGCCAACTAATCTAGGATTAGTGAGATTACTCACCAAATCGCGCGCAAATCGGATCAATCCGACGGCGGCGATGCGAGGAACGATTGTCCCCAAAGCACGGCTCGGGTTCGGGATCGGGAAATGGCCCAAAACGGCCCACGAACAGCTGGATACCCACTCCGTGGGTTTGCTGGTTCGGCCACAAAACAGCAAGAAAGAGAGAGGGTTGCGGGTGGCAAGAGGTCGGGAGAGCGGGTGGTGGCTTGGCGAGGCCAAGCGGTGGCCCACGGTGGCTGGAGGTGGCCGGATCGTGGCTGGTCGGTGCGGAATAGAGGCGAAACAGGGCTGGGCTGAGCGGGAGAGGGACGCCTGGGTGCGCGCGGCGTCGAGCAAGCGTGCGAGCGGCGGTGCGGCGGCGGGACAGGCGGCGATGCGGCGGCGGGACGGGCGGCGGTGCGGCTTCGGCGAGCTGCGGTCTCCGTGCGCCTGCAACTTCTGCTCAAGCTTCTCCTTTCTGGTTTTTCACGAACAAGAGGGGAAGAAGAAAGGAGTTGGTTCGATCACGTGGGGTGAGGGAGGAGAGAGAGAAGAGAGAGAAGGAAGGGATATGGGTTTTGACTAGTCAAATGGGGAGAGAAGAAGAAGCCAAATTGAATTTGGCAAGGGGTAGACGGTTGATGGGGAGGGGATTCGCACGAGGGGAAAAAGAAAGAGAGAGGGAGAGAAGGAGAAAAAGGAAAAAGAAAGAGAGAAAGAGAGAGAGAAAGGGGGAAAGGTGTTTGGCCAAATAAGGAAAGGGGAAATGAGGATAAATTCAAAAGAAAAGAATTTCTTCAAGTAGAAAATTCTTATTTCAATTTCTTTTGAATAAGCTCATATATTCCCAAAAGAATTTCATATTAGAATTCTTGATTCCCTCTTGCATTTTTGCATCCAATATCCCTCTTGAATTTCTCTCAAATGACTCTCATTAAATCAATTGATGTCTCACTTATCAAATTGATTATTTTCTTTATCCAAGAATCCCTCATGCTTCTCAATTTCACAATCTCTGGCTTCAACTGAACGAAAACGGCTATATTTATCCAATCAAAATTAAAACCCGAAAATCTGGATGCCACAGGTGGTGCGGCCGAAGCTGGCTGAGCTCGAGCAGAGCTGGTCTCTGGCAGTGGCTGGTTTACTGCTGGCCTTGGGCTGGTGTTTTGGTGGTTCGTTGCTAGTTTTGTGGAGATAGCTATAACAATGGAGGATAAAAAAGAAGAAGAGCTAAGGAAGAAGAAGCTGAAGTTGGCTTTTACTGAGGGCTAGTTGCACAACATGAAGGAGGGGGACAAGAGGCCTTGAAAGTCCATCAGCTAGCCAATGGGGTACAAGGTGAAATATCCTAAGCACTTGAGTGTGTGGGCACCAAAGTCTTCAGCCCTTCAAGTCTTGGCAACAACCAATGGGCAATTTTCCCTCACAAAACTTCACAACCAAGCCAAATCGGCAGCCAAAAATACTAGCCAATGGGCCTATACGAATTCCCATCCATTTCTTTAAAAAATAAACCAAATTGGCATCCAAAAATACCAATTAAGGTGCCCATCCGAATTTACAAAAGTTCTTTTTGTCCAATTTGATTTTTTCCGCAAAATTTCCGGCTCGACGGAATTTTTTCAAAAGATGAGACGAGATCCTAGAAATAAATCGCAACACGCTCGAATATTCGATTCCGGAAATCGAAGTCAATTTCGTGGTTAAAATTAACCGGACGTGATTTTAGTACAATCTAACCTACCGGGTAGCTTTTAGGGATTTTATCACAATTATATCCTTTAACGGCTTCACCTAATAGGTTAGTTAACTCGTGAGTAATCAGCTCAAAGAAAAAGGACCATAGGCACGTCGGTGAAAAGCCTATTTCATTTTATCGAGACGAGGTTAGAAGTTTAGGATATTACAACTTTTCCCGTTTTATAAAAAATTCGTCCTCGAAATTTAAACCATTACAATTCTTATTAAAAAAAAAGTGGGGTATTGATGTCTCATTGATTCTTCGCTTTCCTAAGTAGCTCCCTCTGTTCCGTGGTGTTGCCAGACCATTTTCACCAATGAGATCATCTTGGTACGCAACACTTGCTCCTTTCGATTTACAATCCGAACCGGTCTCTCCACGTACGACACTCTCTCGTCCACGTATAGTTCTTCAAAATTCAGCATGTGGGTTGAGTCAGGCTCGTACTTCCTCAATATTGACATGGGGAAGACATCTTGCACTTGAGCAAGTCTTGGTGGCAAGGCAAGACGATATGCCAAAGTCCCTATTCGTTCTAGAATTTCAAAGGAACCGACATACCTTGGACTTAATTTCCCTTTCTTGCCAAAGCACGAAGTACCCCTCATTAGTGACACTTTAAAGAATACGTGTTCACCAACCTAGAATTCTAATAGTCTTCAGCGCTTATCTGCGTAACTTTTCTGGCGACTCTAAGTAGTCTTTAGTCTTTCTCGAATAACTTTGATGGCATCCATTGAATACTGAACCAACTCAGGGTCAGTAATTTTACGCTCTCCAACTTCGTCCCAACAAACTGGAGTTTTGCAACGCTTTAAATGGGGCCATCTGGATGCTCTGCCGATAACTGTTGTTGTAGGCAAACTCAACTAGATGAAATTGTTCCTCCTTGCTTCCCTTGAAGTCTAATACACAAGCTCGCAGCATGTCCTTGAGAGTTTGGATCATTGTCTTAAACTAGCCATCTGTCTATGGATGATAGGCCGTACTATACTGCAGCTTTGTTCCCAAGACAGTTTGTAAACTTTTCCAGAATGCTGTGGTGAACTTCAGGTCTCGATCTAATGTGATTGTTACTGGAACTCCATGCAGTCGAACTATCTGGTACATGTACAACTCAGCATATCTGTTCAATGCAAAATCCTTTCATACGGCGATGAAGTGAGTAGATTTCATTAATCTGTCAACTACAGCCCATATAGAATCATTACCTCGCTGACTCCTTGGTAATCCCATCACAAAATCCATTATGATATGTTCCAATTTCTACTCAGGAATCTCAAAAGGTTGTAACAGTCCTCCAAGCTTACAATGTTGTGCTTTCACTTGCTGACACATTAGACATTTGGCGAAATGTTTAGCGATATCCGCCTTCATACCGGTCCACCAATAGTGTTGATGCAGGTTCTAATACATCTTTGTACTGCTTGGATGAATGCTATAACTGCTAAGATGAGCTTCTGACAAGATCTCCTCCTTAAGTTTTACATCATCAGGTACACACAATCTTCCACGAAACTTTAGTGTTTCGTCTTCAGAAATCTGAAAATCAACATTTCTCTTTTCCTTATCTTCTCACAGAATCTTCTAGATCTCAGGATCTGTCAACTACAATGTCTTGATCCTTATCTGCACTTCCGGTTCAATTCTAAAAGTGGCCATAAGACTTGAAAGGTGGCTTATCTCAAATTTGAAAACCAAATCTCGAGCTCCCTCAAGTAAGATCCATTCCTGAACTATCATCTGCACAATCGATGACTTTCGACTCAACGCATCTGCGACCTTGTTGGCCTTCTCGAGATGATACAAGATTTCACAATCGTAGTCCTTAAGAAGTTCCATCCAACAACGCCGTCTCATGTTCAACTCCTTTTGAGAGAATAAATACTTTAGACTCCAATGGTTTGTGAAGATCTGGAACTTTTCTCCGCACAAGTAATGTTTCCAAATCTTCAGAGTGAAAAGGATCGCTGCGAGTTCTACGTCATACGTCGAGTAGTTCAACTCATGAGTCCTCAACAACCGGGACATGAATGCAACAACCCTTCAATGCTGCATTAAAACGCAACCCAGTCCTCTAAATGAAGCATCACTATAGATCTTGGAAACTACACTCGCACTTATCCGTCAATACGAACTTCTCTTCCTTCTTCAGCAGTCGAGTCAAAGGCATGGCTATTGTAGAAAATCCTTCCACGAACCGTCTGTAATAACCTGCCAATCCCAAGAAACTTCTAATCTCTGTCACTATCGTCGGTCTTGGCCAATTGATCACGATTTCAATCTTGATCAGGTCCACGAAAATCCCTTCATTAGAAATCATGTGATCTAAGAAAGCCACACAAGTTAGCCAAAACTCGCACTTACTAAACTTAGTGTACAATCCATGATTGTGCAGACTTTAAAACATTTTCCTTAAATGTCTTTCATGCTCTTCTGGACTTCTCAAGTACACTAAGATATCATCAATAAACATTATCACGAACTGATCCAGATACTCCTTTAATACACAATTCATTAGATCCATGAAGGTAGCTGGGGCGTTGGTTAAACCAAACGGCATTACCGTGAACTCATAATGACCGTAACATGTACGGAAAGCTGTCTTCAGTATGTCTTCCTTCTTGATCCTCAGTTGATGGTAACCTATCCTCAAGTTGATCTTGGAGAATATCGACGCTCCCTATAACTGATCAAATAGGTCATCAATCTTTGGTAACGGGTACTTATTCTTGATCGTCACATGATTGAGTTGTTGATAGTTGATGTAAAGGCGCAACGAACCATTCTTCTTCTTTACAAACATAACTAGTGCTCCCCAAGGTTATGCACTAAGGTGTACAAATCCTTTGTCGAACAACTCCTGCATCTGTACCTTCAGTTTCTTCAATTTTGACAATGCCATATGGTAAGGAGCCTTAGAGATTGGCTTCGTCCCAGGAGTCAACTCAATTACGAACTTAATCTCCCTTTTCTGGGGCCAAACCAGACAATTCTTTAGGAAACACGTTAGGAAACTCCCGTACTACGGTGATGTCTTCCATCTTCAGCTCCTCAACTGTCGTATTCACAATAGTTGCTAGGTAACCTTGACAACCCCCGTCTAACAAAAGGGTTGCCTCAAGCGACGAGATTAAGGTAATCAAGGGTCCTCCTCGACCCCTAGTAAACTCGAAGTTTTCACCCGCTAACGGGTTAAACTGAATCGATTTATGATAATAGTCTACAGTAGCTTGTTGCTTAGTGAGCCAATCCATGCCAATGATTACATCAAAATCATACATGGCCAACACAATCAAATTTATTATTTCCTCTTACTCACCAATAACCAACTTGCAACTAGGACACCCTACTGCATATAACACTTTATCCTTTAACAGGGTAGATATACCAATGATTGACCTCAACGGTTCAGGACTCAACCCTACCAACATAACATACTACTCAACAATAAATGAATGCGTAACTCCAGGGTCAAATAAAGCATAAGTAGCATGGTCACTCAACAAGACCGTACATGTGACCACGTTTGGTGAGTCCTCTGCCTCTCGTCGGGTGACATCATACACCCTTCCCTATGCTGGAGGCTTGTTCATCATGCCCTATGGTGCTTTTTGCGACACACTTCCTTTGTTCTATCCCATCAGTGGCGATGATAGTAGCAGCTATGGTCTCATCGACTTGTGTGGACAACTTCTTATATGATGGTCAAACTCGCCACATCTAAAACACGCTCTCGGCCTAACAGAACACGGGGTAGAACCATGTCGTCTTCCGCAGAAACGACATACACCGTTCTGGTTAGGTGCTGACTTTCCAATCCCACCCTTTCTGTTGATCGGAATGGGATACATTCCTCCAGACATCGGCTTCTTCTCGAATCGATTTCCATCTCTATTGGACCTGAACAACGAACCAAATGTGATGGCTTGTTCATTCAGGTTTCTTTCGATCAATTGTGCCCTTTCATATAAGCCGTTGTAATCCTTCAGATTAAACGGCACCAGCGGATCCTTTAGCTCCGATCTCAATCCATCTCGGAATCTCCTTTCTCTGTCTACTGGATCCTCAATCAATCTGGGGGCGTACTAGGACAGCTCAGCGAACTTCGCCTCGTACTGATCTACTGACATCAGATCCTAACAAAAAAGGCGCTGAAATTCTACCATCTTCTATTCTTTGCAACAGTCAAAGAAGTACTTTCAATTAAAGACTTTTACGAAGGCGTTCCAAACCGGAACCACGCCTTCAGGAAACACTCTTCCTCTGGTGGCCCTCCACCAGGTGCTTGCATTTCCCTACAACTGGTAGATCATAAGGACTACCTTATCTTCCTCCGAACACCTTAACAATACGAAGGCCTTCTCTAATTCTTGGATCTAGAGGGTTGCACCCTCAGGATCACCTGCTCCTAAGAACCTTGGCGGGTTCAGCTTAAAAAATTGTTCTACCAGCTTGTGTATCTGTCGCTCCCCAATCACATTCCCAGGAGGGACTTCAGTAGGTGTGGTTGCAGCAATGATAGCAGCATTGGCGACAACAGTGGCATCGGTTGTGGCAGTAGCCTGATTCTGGGCTTCCTGCCCCATCAAATTCCCAAGGGTCTCTAGCGCCTACATGATCTTGTCTATTCTAAGATCGCCGGGAGTTGCTACACCAATACTGGCTTGTGGCGGTACTCTCTCACTTGCATTGGCTTGAGCCTGCGCTCTACCTCGGGCACCAACCCTAGTTGGCGTCCTACCCCGAGTAACTGATGCAACCGTGCTCTTCCTAAGAGTTCTCTGCTCCTGATCACTCATACTGCAGGATCTTTACAAAACCTGCTTTCCATTTCCAACACAGAATTAAAAGTCTGGGCGACCCACACAAAACAAGCTATCAATTAGCTAATCAATCACAAGCATTGGCATAAGGAAAAAGCATTTTCTACTAACTATCCCATAACCCATCACACCTTATCACTCCAAACACTAACCAGCTCTGCTACCACTTGGGGCGGGGATGTCATGCCCCGAACCCTAGGCATGTGCACATCCCTTGATGGTCAATTAAATTGCGATGTTCTTAGGACGTGTCGCTGACCCATTCGTTTTATTGCACATGTGGAAGCGAACTAATAAAAACTCTAAACAACAATCAAACATAGGGATAGTATAACATATGCTAACACTTTTTCACAAAGCACACTTTATGAACATATCGGGTTTATATACAGGAGCCTATATCCAAAAAGCTACTAAGCTAATCTTACCCCGGACCCTACCTACTAGGGATTCGGGTCTACCACGACACCATTGGGGATGTAGACATCTGGAGGATTAGCTACCTCTACTCCAGGCCTTTCAGCCTCAAGCCCCTAGTTCGCTGCGATATCTTCCAAAATATCAGCCTCCACGACGAGGTTGAGTACCACCTCATACTCGGTATTGATGGTAGGTCCGTTAAAACCTTCCAAGGGGCCATTCCAAAACCCCGTTAGGCCCGTTACGAAACCATGCATTGAAGCGATGAGGTACTAATTGAGGTAGACCCTCATCGACCCAAATGGTGGTTACTACTAGCTCATGGGTCTAGGTGGTCTCGTGGATAGGGAGAATGGTACGCTTGATTTCCGCCTCTCGTGGCCACCCAAAATGAACATGGCGCACCTCCATCTAAGGACCTGAAAAAATTTGAACCACGACAGGGTGAGACAAAGTCTCAGCGAGTCAACACCTTAAACCCCGATTAGGATGAAAATTCACTCAGAGGCAACCTAAAGATGCACCATATAGGACTTACCTCGCCTCAGCACTTCCCTGCACATTAGTACACCACATATATTATATGCATACAGTAAATGTATTCAATAACTGGAACACCTCAATTCGTTTCTCAAACAATCACAAGGGTCTCGATTATAAGGTCAAACCATTATGACACGTCCCATTCCGTGCCACACAATTTTTTCCCATAATCATACGCAACTATCTCAATCACTCACATGTGTCCCAGTTGTTACGACCCAATAGCCACAACCAACTTAATAGTCGGTGGTCATCTGACATAACCAAGCATCGTCCTGCTTCGTTGGGCATGGCAACGTCCCGCATAAACGCATCAAGACAACATTCCATAAAAGGAGCATCAATCCAGCCTGCACTGCGATCGGCATCTGTTGTCAAGGGCATCTGAACTTAATCAAGCATCGTCCTGCGTAAACGCATCAGGATGAGTTTATAACCCCGCGTAAATGCATCAGGGCACTTAAGTGATCACATACACATCCATGCTCGGCTAAGAACATCGTTTTTTGCACTCAAATACTTCCATTTCAAATAATGGACTTGGCCAATTTTCTTCATAATAAAAATACCCAGTAAAATAAGTGTGCGTGGTCACACGATCAAATCGAACCATAAAATGTGATATTCTCCAATTTCGAAATTCCATGATTTTATATAGTACATAAAATATTTTTGGCTTCAAAACCCGACACCTGGTATTTTTCTAATTAAATACCATAAATCATATTTTTGCAATAATAATTCAAAAATCATCAATCAACCACTCAATTGCATAATTTAGCAATCAATTTCACGTAAATCAATGCATCCACGATGATCAGCATAAAATTCTGCAAACCGGCTATCTAGGTACAATTTACGCTAATTATGATTAATTAAATAAATTGCAAATTATTTAAACTAATTCACTCAAATAAATCTAATTAATCTAGCCAAACTAATCTGATTGAACTAATTAAACTAACCTAGCTAGGCTAATTATCTTAATCTAATTAATCTAACTAAATAACCTAACAAACCACCTAACTAACTAATTGGCCTAACTACAAAACCTAACTAACTAGTTGAACTAACTAAGGATTAACACTAATCCTTAATTAACACTAATCCACCTAACTAAGTGCAATTAACTTTATAATCCAAGATTAGGGTGTTAACTCACTGAATTCACAACTGTCACGCGTCGAACCTCGAGCGCACGAACATCCCTCGGTGGTTGATAGAATTGTGACATTCCCAAGACGCGTCGCCAACACATTCGTTTTATGTACATGCGGAAGCGAACTAATAAACTCCAGATAACAAACAAACACATGGGATAGTAAAAGCAAGGCAGTCAATTATCACAAACCATATTTTATAAACAAACCAAGTTAGCCCTACAGAGTTATGTACAAGAGTTCTAGACCCAAAAAGAAGCTACTAAGCCAATCCTATATCATATCTTACCTACTTGGGATCCGAGTCTACTACAACACCATCAGGGACGTTGATGTCTAGAGGATCAGCTACCTCTACTATAGGCCCTTCAACCTTGGGCCCTACGTTCGCTGCGATATCTTCCAAAATAGCGGCATGCATGACTGGATCGAGTACCTCCTCATACTTGGTATCGACGGTAGGTCCGTCGAAACCATCCAAGGGGCCCTCCTGAACCCCGTTAGGCCCATGACGAAACCACGCTTTGAAGTAATGAGGTACCAACTGAGATAGGCCCACATCGACCCAAATGGTGGTCACTACAAGCTCACGGGTCTAGGTGGTCCTGTGGACAAGGAGTATGGTATGCTCGGTCTCCGCCTCCCGTGGCCACCCAAAACGGATGTGGCGCACCTCCATCTAAGGACTTGAAAAATTTTAAACCATGACGGGGTGAGAATTCACCTAGAGGCAACCTAAACATGCACCATATAGGACTTATCTTGCATCAGCACCTCCCTGCACATTAGTACATCTCATATATCATATGCACACAATATAGGTATTCAATAACTAGAACACACCAATTCATTCTTAAACAATTACAAGGGTCCTGATTATAAGGTCAATTGTTATGACATGTCTCATTCTGTGCCACACAATTGTGTCACATAATCAAGCACGGCTATCTCAATCACTCAAGCGTGTACTAATTATTTACGACCCAACGGCCACGACCAACTCATCAGTCGGTGGTCATTCGGCATAACCAAGCGTCGTCCCACTTCGTCGGGCACGGCAACATCTACATCTAGAAGGCATTCTTGAAGGAGCATTAGCCCAGCCTCCACTGCGACCGGCATCCATTGTCAAGGGCATCTAAACTTAATTAGGCATTACCTCCCTGACTTTCATCGGGTGACGATTTCCGATAGCGATCACACGCACATCTATGTTCGGCCAAAAACATCGTGCTTTACACTCAAATACTCCTATTTCAAATAATGGACTTGGTGTGGCATCCTGGTTTTCATCAGACCTCGAATAAGTAACGGCTCGCCATGGGTCGATGGGAGTATCGGCAGACTGCATCGGTGGCACCATTTGCGGACACTATTTTGTCATCGTCACTGTTGGTATAGCATTAGGCCATCGTTTCATCACCACCCATCATTCCGAAACATCAACTTTCAGAGAGAAATTTCCCATGCATGGCCATGCACACGTCTAATATTAACCCTGAGCGCCACTTGCCAATTGACCGAGTTGAAGGCCTGTACCATGCAACGGCCATGCGTACGTGAAAGTTTATGACGAAAATTGTTGAAGACCTCCCAACCGTTCCCTGTAAAGGATCGCGGACCAACCCAGCTTAATGCACGATTTTTCCTCCTTAGACGGCCATGCGAATGGCCTCGCCAATGGCCACGTTCTTCGGCCATGTAGCACGTAAAGTTCCCTTCCCATTTGCGGCGATTGAAGACCACCGATTTACATGGCCACAATTAAGCTAGCCCCAACTTCCCATGCACTTGAAGAAGTCCCCATGCAGCTACGTCTACGCATCTAAGAACAGCCCATATGCACGCCCCTTTGATGGTCAACAAAAGAAGGGGAATGTTGACTAAGAGGCACGAAATGGCAGCCACGTCTTCTACCCCACTCAGCAAGCCGAAGAAGCCCGTGAAGACCACGACTTCCTCCAGCTGTCAACGTGCGCGCGCTCCTCTCCTTCTTCGGCCAGCAAGCTTCGAAACTTATGCATACGGAAGACACGTCCTCTCCATTTGCTGCCAGCGTAGCTTCGTTGGTTGACTCAAGAGTCAACTAAAGAGAGCCCGCGTCCGTTCATGCGTGGGAGAAGGTGGAAACCCCAAAAACCCGTGAGAAGCCACGTTTCCTCTTTCCTTCATGGCCGATCAACGCAAATCAGCGCATGCAAGGAGACACGCCCTTGCATGAGAAATGCGAGGTGTCCCCTTGCATGAATGGCCCTTGAGCTGTCGCCGAATCTTGTTGACACCGTGAGTTTCTTTGACTTTAATTGTCAACTTGTTGGAGGCCGGTTCTTTCTCTCTCTCTCGGCAGTTCAGACCCTCTTTGTCCAGCGAGGATTTCGGTAGATTAAGATTAGAATCCTCTCACCATCTTGCTCGCTCCTCACCGTTAGCCATCGACCTCCTTCCTACCGGCCTGGGAAGTGCACCATCTCACCTCAACCGTAGCTCGAATTCTGTCGCCGCCTCTCTGCCATAGCAGGACCCGAGAGATCTTGGCTTGCGCCTCACCGCACACCGTTGTAGCCGTCACCGCTTCTCCTTACCTCGACTATAGCTCGTAGCTTGCATTCTGCTCGTCGTCAACGCCGTAGGACCTAAGGCAAGTGAAAGTCTACTAACCTATGTAATGCACTGTCGTTGTTGTATGATGTAGTGCGGTTAGATTGGAAATACTTGAGTTTGGATGTTGTCAAAGCTCTAAGATATCACATGCAAACTACTTTGAAAATCTTAAGGTCGGGACCGAGTTTGATGACTCGCCGACGCGTCGATTTTGGTATTTCAAGAAAGGCTTAGGATTTTGGTATTTCAGAGTTTTTAGTTTCAAAAATCTTTACAACGGGACCGATATTATCGACCCACTGAACTATGGTTTCCAATACTTCAAGAAATGCTTATGGTTTTGGTGAAAATCATCACCTGTACATTCCAAGTTTTGAACTTCAATTGAAAAGCTAATTTTGATTGTGAACTGTTTTAGAAAATCTCTTGAATTTTTAAAATTTATGGAGATCTGTGACACCGTACCCAAATGTTTTAAGAAATGTTTTATATTTTAAAGATTTCTAAACTTTTTATAGAAAACATTCCAATCCATTGGAGTTAGAATTGAGATTTGAACTTGCCAACGTGCCGATTTCAATTTACTTATGGTTTTGATAAATTGTTTTATTTCGAGCCGTGATACAAGTGCGACTCGAGGCTATTTATGTGGATTTCGAAAAGCATTTGAAATTTAAACGTGAAAATGGATTTTATGGATTTGGTATCTTGCTTTCAATTTTATGAATTGATTTCATCGATATGAGATTGATCTATTTTCAAAGACTATGGTTGTTGTGTTGATGCGTCATTGAAAACCTCGTTTCACATTACTTGATACTATACAAGGGGATTTTCAAGAACCCAAAAGGATTTCAAATGTGGTTGTTGTTTTAAAAATGGTGTTGGCATTCAGCATATCATTCAACATTGAGATTTGATGAGAACTCATGGGACATTTGATGTCATTGCATTGAAAATGTTCTTTTGATATTGAAAAATTTAAGATGTTAATGATACCGTCGGACCTTTGAGTCGACGATGCCCCGGGAATTGGGAGACCCAAAGGTTCAAATGAGTCGATGCCCTTTGAATGGTTGGGGTTCACAGTGCCCCAGAGGTTTTCCCTGGGAATGTTGGGATGCTCGGTGGTATATCGGTACGTAATTCTGGGGGATGCCCGGTGGTCTGTCGATACGTAATTCTGAAGGGTAGGGGTAACCATTTTCATGGCGCCCCTTGGAGGTTCCTTGTGATGCTAGGTGGGATGCGAGATGTCCGAAGGTGTAACAGAACACGCTTTGGATGCCCGGTGGCCCTAGTGGTTGAATGTCGAAGGCTTTCACGATGCCAGGTTGGGTGCGAATGCCCAGAGGGACGCAAACATTGGTCCTCTGGGAGGTGAGACCTTTTTGAATATTAAAACTAATGGCTCTACTAAGAGTGGGTGTGTGTGGTCTGGTTATAGGAATAAATTGTATGGGGTGGAATGGGACGTGCCATAACAGTTTGATTCTATAATCGGGACCTATGTGATGGAACATGGTGCATCTTGGTTTTGAAACTACACTTACTATTGCATTAAAGAGCTTTATGGGTTCGTTGCATACTCATTTCTTTTGATCATATGTTTTGTCTATCTTGCATGAAATTGGATAGTGATGGTTCTGCACGATATAGTTTAGTAGATCTTTTACTGCTGGGTGGTTGTACTCACCCCTTTTTGCGGGATTAACATTTTAGACTAGAATAGATACCTCTGTTGCCACCGCCGCCACCGCCACTAGCAAACCAACCGACTGGCTAGGTGTGACCGCGAGGAGGAGGACAGCATAGGAAGGAAACTTTTGGAATGTCGGCACTGAAAGATGGACATTTAGTAAGTGGTTGTTGAGGTTGTCAGACCACTTTTGAAGTATAGTCAGGTGTCAAAAAATCATGGCACTTTTTGGATGTATCGTCGAACAATGTCCATCTGGTTACATAAATAAGAGTGTACGACTTTTATTTATAAAAGTGTTTAGTTGGTGTGCATCATTTTTTTTTTTTAAATATTGGAAAGGGAGATGTTGGATACGCTTCCACCATGTTTTGCACAAGGACCAGGAAAAAGATATAGACCCCCAAAACTCAAGAACTTATTGAAATCTTATGGTATCAGAGAAATCGACTTCAGGTCAAGAAAAAGGTAGTGATGTGTGGCGACCCTAACGGATCGGGGGCCGTCGAGGGGTGCCACACTTGGCTAATTTTCTTCATATTAAAAATACTCGGTAAAATAATTGTGCGTGGTCACATGATCAAATCTAACCATAAAATGTGATATACTCTCTTTTCAAAATTCCACAATTTTATATAGTACCTAAAATACTTTTGGTGTTAAAACCCGACACCCGATTTTTTCTAATTAAATACTATAAAATCATATTTTTGCAATAATAATTCAAAAATCGTCACCAAGCACTCAACTGCACAATTCAATTCAGCCACAACAATCAATGTAAAATTCTACTAATCGGCTATTCCGGTATAATTTACGCTTAATTAAAATTAATTAAATAAATTGCAATTAAATTAAATTAAACCACTTAATTAATCTACATAAACTAACCGGGCTAATCTACTTAAGCTAATTAAATTAATTTAACTAAATCAACTACATTACTTTAATTAAACTACTAACTAACCTAACTAACCACCTAACTAATCTAGTTCGCCTAACTAACTAATCCTAACTAACTAGTTACACTTAGGATTAACAATAATTCTTAATTAACTTAAACTAATCCTACTAAGTGTAATTAACCCCATAATTAGAGATTAGGATGCTAACTCACCGAATTAGCAAGCAAACAGGTTCATGGTGATGGTGGCGCGACGGCGGTGAGATCTTGGGCCTACGGTGTCTCCAACGGAAGGTCGGAAGAAGATGAAAAAGGCCAACAAGCCTCATGGGGCTGCTGGAAGTCGGTTCTGGACCAAGCTGGATCGGGCTTGGCTTAGGGCTGGATGGCTGTGACGGTGAGGTGGGCTGGACGGCTACGACGGTGAGGTGGGCTGGACAGCTACGACGGTGAGGTGGGCTGATGGCAGATGGCTGGTGGACCAATGATGGCGAGCTGGGTTGGGGTTCGAATGGGAGGAGGCTGCGACTGGGTTGGACGACAGTGGCTTGGACGTGAGCTGGTAGCTCGAGGATGCTGGCCGCGGGGGACTGGGCTCGCGCGCGGCTCGGTGGTACGGTGTTGGATTGAAGATGGTGGCTCGACTGTGTTGGTCTAGTTCTAGGCGTGAGGCAGTAGCAAAGACAGAGAAGAAATGGAATGAAAATGGAGAATAAGTGAGGAAGAAGAAGCTGGAGTTGGCTTTTGCAGGGGGCTGTGCATAGGTGAGAAAGAAGGGGGGGACAAGGGGGATAAATGGCCTTAGAAGTCCATGCATGCACCAATAGCTTTGCATGCAAAATATCCAAGTGATGATGAGCTTGGCCACAAAGTCTCTAGCCCCAATAGTTTTGGCAACAACCAATGGCTAATTTCTTCACAAATCTTCACCAAATAAAGCCAATTTGAAGGCCAAAAATGCCTCCCAAGCTGCCCCTACGAATTTCTTGATTTTCTTCTTCAATTCCTCACCAATTCAATTCAATTTGGTTTCCAATTTACCCCCTTGAAGTTGCCAAACGAATTTCCTTTTTATTCTCCACAAAACAAAAACAAATTGGTGGCCAAAAATTCACTCAAAGGTGCCCATCCGAATTTCCAAAAATTCTTTTTGTCCAATTTGAATTTTTCTTCAAAATTCCCGACTTGACAAAATTTTCCCAAAAGATGAGATGATGTCCTAAAAATAAATCGTGACACATTCGAATGTTCGATTCCCGAAACCGAGTTCAATTCTGTGGTTAAAATCAACCGGACGCGATTTTAGCGTGACCCAACCTACCGGGTAACTTTTAAGGATATTAACTCGTTTGACCCACGGTCAATAATTTTCAATCCATGTTGTGCATCTTCGACTTATAGGTGACTTTCGATTATTGTAAAAATCTCAAGGTTTCAATTACGGGTACCGGGTACAGAATCGATAGAAAATCGAGTTAGTGTCGTTCGATACGAATTTTGCAATCATGTGCAATCACCCACAATTTAATTATGCCATTCCATCAAATCGACCTATATCCAATCATTAATCAATTTTAATGGTGCCGTATTGACCCTTGTCAATTATCATGGTCGAATAGTCGATTTCTGATCAAATTCTCAAGTTTGTCGCGTTTGTATCCCTTAAAAGCTTCACCTAGTAGATTAGTTATCTCGTGAGTGATCAGCTCAGAGAAAAAGGACTATAGGCGTGTCAATGAAAAAGCCCACTTCATATTATCGGGACAAGGTAGAAAATTTAGGATATCACAACGGAGACGGTGGTGCGACGGCGATGAGATCTTGTGCCTATGGTAACTCCAACAAAGGCCCAAAAAACGCTAAAAATGGCCTAGCAAGCTCACGGCTTTTTGCTGGAAGTCGGTTCTATTCTGGAGCTGGTTGAGGGGTTGAGGTGGCTGGCAGAATCGGACCAGGGTAGGCGGCGACGGGGACGAGTGGCTGGACGAGCTGAGGTCGGTGGTAGACCAGCTAGATGGTGGCGCACCTCGGACGGCAGTGACAGACAGTTCTAGTCGTGGGCTGGACAGGACAGAGGGCATGAGGCGAAGAGGCAAGTGGTGAGGCGAAGAGGCAAGTGGTGTAGCCAGAGCTGGCTGAGCTCGAGCGAAGCTGGTCTCTAGCAGTGGCTGGTTCGGTGCTAGCCTTGGGCTGGTGTTTTGGTGGTTGGTTGTTGGTTTTGTGGAGGTAGCTACAACAATGGAGGAATGAAAAGGAAGAAGAGCTGAGGAAGAAGAAGCTGAAGTTGGCTTTTGCTAAGGGCTGGTTGCACAACATGAAGAGGGGGGCCTTGAAAGTCCATAAGCTAGCCAATGGGGTCCAAGGTAAAATATCCTAAGCACTTGAGTGTGTAGGCACCAAAGTCTTCAGCCCCTCAAGTCTTCGCAGCAACCAATGGGCAATTTTCCCTCACAAAACTTCACAACCAAGCCAAATGGGTAGCCAAAAATACCAGCCAATGCGCCCATACGAATTTCCATCCATTTCTTCACAAAATAAACCAAATTGGCATCCAAAAATGCCAATTAAGGTGCCCATCCGAATTTATAAAAATTCTTTTTGTCCAATTTGATTTTTTCCGTAAAATTCCTGACTCAACGGAATTTCTTCAAAAAATGAGATGAGGTCCTAAAAATAAATCGTGACACGCTCGAACGTTCGATTCCCAAAATCGAAGTCAATTTCGTGATTAAAATTAATCGGATGCGATTTTAGTACAATCTAACCTACTGGGTAGCTTTTAGGGATTTTATCGTGATTATATCCCTTAATAGCTTCACATAATAGGTTAATTAACTCGTGAGTGATCAGCTCAAAGAAAAAGAACCATGTGCGCGTCGGTGAAAAGCCTATTTCATTTTATCAAGACGGGGTCAGAAATTCAGGATGTCACATGGTTATTTTCATCAAATCAGTAGTTTATATTGAATATTGAAACTCAAATATGTTCAGTTCATTCAAATTAAAAAGTTTGGTTTAGGTGACTCCTAAATGATAGAATTCGTATGTGCTTTAATTATGGTTGTGGGTGGAAAAGTTAATGAATAATTGGTTATGTCATTAAGCTATAGCGGTTTGGCCATGAGTACGATGGCTACGAATTTGGCTGATGCTACCGCATTTCTTTCTTTGAGACTTCTACAAATTTATCAACCATCATCCGATTCATGGACTACGTTTTGCTGGGAAGAGAGTTTGTTTTTACATAATACATAATGAATTTTTTCTTATCCATCTAGCTTTCTTTACTTAACAAATAATGTGTGTGATGTTTTTTATATGCTAGTGCTTGCAGCAGTTATACATGCTGTGTTATAATAGTTTCTAACATGGTATAAATATTAAGCAGGATGTATCAGCAAGTGGAACACATGTATCAGCAAAAGAGTTAGAAAGCTAAAATGTAAGAATCTTGTTTTTGTGTAGAAGTTCTTACTTGAATGTGTTGTTTATTGGTCTTTTATTGTAGATTCTTCACATTAATGCTATATCTGCTTTTTCGATTTGTAATTCTTTCAAATGCCACCTCAGTGGGAAAAATATGAACTATGGGACAAATCATAACTGTTATCTGTTGTTTGAAGTGATTGCTTTTTCCCTCTTTCAAGTCTGGTCCTCATTGCTGATATGTGTACCAAATGTGAAATTTTGGATCTCTTTGTATGCATAACATGAATTTAAGTATGATTATCTGAGCTCAAAAATGGTTTTCGTAAACATTGCAATCATTTAATAAAAAGCTTTGCTTTTGGTTTTACCCAACGCTTCAATTATTTCAGCTGAAATAACCGTTTCTTGTATGGCTGGTTTAGGACTTATTGTTAAAAGGGTTTGTATGTATATATCTATATCCAAATGCCTATTACCATATAGTTGTACCTATATTTTTCATTTCTTTGCCTGAGCGACCACAACCTTGAGACTATAATGAGAGAAAGAAAAGGATACCATTGGGGGTTTGGCGTTGTCTTCTGGAGGTTGTCCTCAATAATGGTTTTTCAATTACCCTCTGTCTAATAATCTAGTTTTTTTGTATATGATCACTTGACAATGTACATGGGAGCTTTAGTTGGGTAATCTTATTGGATTGTGCTCTCTATTTAGCTAGTTATCCTTGTGTATAGAAATACCAATCTCATGTTTTTTTTATTAAAACCTAATTTGGTCATCACTCAAGGAAACTGGCCAAATGCATTTCTCTTCTATTTCGAAAAAGAAACTTTGTAAGAATTTATTACCACTGTTCCCTCTTACGTCAGTTTCAACGTCCATAGGATACAATCCCAATTCACTGTCCTTCTATGGGGTATATATCTTTAATTTGAAACTACATATATGATCATATATCCACATGTGCAGAGTAGAACTACTTTTCGTGCTTTTCATTTCTTTGTGTGCGTCTATAGGATAACTTTGGATTGCCTATATGCGACTTCTTGATCTTTATTCTTAACAGACAATATTTTATTCTTCATATCTTACATGTTATTTCTCATTTTTTGCAGTTAAGTTCCAAACTTGAAATCATATTTCAAAGTTCAACAGCTTTGATATGGGTTCATGGAAGACTTTCGAGATCATCAAAGGATCGGGGGCTCGATGTTTCTTGAACTTATCCATACTCTGACAATGCATCCTAGGAATGGCAAAGGATTCTTGCATATTGCCATCCCACATTGCCCTGATTATATTTGACAGAAGCTTTGTAGAGGTAAAACTATCCGTCAACTTAAGAGCTTTCTAAAATAGCGAAATTCTAGCCAACTCGTTTGATATAATGGCCGAAGAATTAGACGGTTGTCTTTAAGTTAATATCATTGTTGACACCTGCAAGTCTATTGGAGTCTTTATTTAAGAGAGTTCTTTGTGATTCGGGTTTTGATCTTCACGTTAAAGTGGAAGCAATTCAATGCTTGCCTTCTAAAGTTTGTGGGGTTGATAAATAACTTAGAGGTTCTTACCATGGGAAGCCTGTCAGGTCGAAGGTCTCGGAATCAAAGTTTTGCAAGACTAAGATCTTTTTCCTATTAATGGAGGATTGTCGGCTGGGTCGTCTCTTTTTGTGGGGTTCAGTTAATATAACATGAAAGGAAAAAAAAAAGGTCAAAAAGTCGAAAGAAGAAAGAAAGAGAGGAGCGGTTTGTGGATTGAAGAGTTGAGAGAGAGAGAGAGAGTTCCCCGAGAAGAACACATGAGAAGAGGAAAAAGGGAAAGCGACTTTCCAGTCCAGGTTCGAAGACCAAACATTGTCAAATTGGCTCAATTTTCAGACTATTGATCGTTAGACAGTGACTATGAGTTGATTGGTTTTGTTCATTGAAAATCTTCAAATTGTCTATCGTTTTTTCCAATCGTGATTAAGGTTTCTTGCTCTATATGTATTAATCCATCTCCGTAACAAGGAAATACTGTTGCATCTTGATAATACTATTCTTGGTGATTAGTGGAAGTTTTTGAGCAGTTCATAATTTTTTCCCACTTTGAGTTTTCCAAGTAAAAACCTCGGTATTATTGTTGCCTTGTTTCTTTAATATTTCAGCATTATATTTACTTATTTTGAGGTTGTTTCATTGGAAAAATATTGCTGGTTGTTGCTAGGATCACGTCCTTTTTGGTCAATTTAGTTCTGGGAAGAAATTGATCATGGTTTGGATTAGTACTTAGTCGTTATCCAATTCTCCCTAACAAGGTTGTTGTTGGAACTGGAGTAGAAAATGTTTATGGTGTGAAAAACAAGGTCACTAGAGCCCAATTGATGTGCATTTGAGACCGTGTTTCTATTGTGATATTGAAGCTCGGTTGACGTTGCTTTAGATTTGTAGCAAAGAATCAGATCCAATAAAAAGGAAAAAAGACGCAAATAGTCTATGTACTTTAGCTAAAGGTGTAATGTCGCAAATAAACTTTTAATTTATTTAATGTTTAATATAATCCTTAAGCTATATAGAAAAGTTTAATATCATCTTTCCGTTAATTCAAATTTAATGCAAATGCTGATATGGTTTCCAATCTGTTATGATTTTGATCAATTTGATGAGAAGAGCTCAATTTGATAACAGATGTATAAGAAAGGTGGTCATTATGGTTATAAATAAACTCAACACTTTGGTAACCTGGCTTGTTCCAAAATTACATACTTTTCTTCATCATGAACGAGCCCAGACAACAAGTTCCATCTAGGATATGGCACGATTCGATCAAGCTTGGCCTGCCCATCAATTAAATGAGTCCACCTTCACTCCTATAATCATGTCTCTCTCTCTCTCTCTCTCTCTCTCTCTCTCTCTTATTTTCTCTCCCGCTTGTTCCTCTTCTGCAATTTTGTCCGCAAAGATTTCGGACTCCAATGGACTTTCTTACTCTCTCCCTCTTCCATTCTTTGTCTCGCTCTTCAATTGTATCCTTTCCTAGCTAGCCTCAAGCCTTCCTCTGGGTTTTCCGAGCTCTATTCTTCACAAGCTCTCTGTCAGCTCACATTTTCCATCGACGCTTCTGTACACTCCTTACGATTTGTTCCAGCTCTGGCATTGCGTTTTTCAGCTGCTTGTGGAGCTTTTTAGCTATGGAGGTCGATGAAGGACTGCAGTGCATGCTTTCGTTTCAGCTTCAGTTCAATAAACCAATGGCTTCTCAGGTTCGACTCCTGGTCGACCTTTTTTGCGAGCTAATGGGCAGTCGACTCGGTTGTTCTGACTTGATTTTGTGAAGTTTGCTCAATTTGCTCAATTTGAAAGGTTTGATGTCGGCAATACAATCGTCTTAAAATATACTTTGGCCTCCAAAGATGCTTAAATAAAGTAGGCTTCAAGTTTCTACAAAGTTCATCGCAAGTTATTCTGGTAAAAAAAAAAAAAAATCAAATGGTGCTTTTCATGACTGGCTTCTCTTGGTCATGATAGTTGCCGCACAAATTCTCCTGACATTCATTGTAGTCCTCTTTATTTTTTAGTTTTCATGAGCGCTACTATTTCGACTAACAAGAAGAATCATCACGATGCTTCAACTATTCTAACCTTCTTATCGTGGAAAACACCATGTTACTTGCGATGACAACAAAATGAGGAGCAAACATCTTTAACAGTGGATCATTAGCTTCGATTGGCCAATATCTGTCAATCTCATGCTCTTTCAAGTTTCTCAATTAAATGTAAGTACTCAATAATGGGGCCACCCATTAAAATCCTCTTGATCACGTCATCACTCACCTCGACTTGGTAGATGGACAAAAGACTTGAGTGAAGTCTAGTCAATCCTTGACTGTCTATCCTTGATGCCACTTGTCGAGAGGAAAAGCATTAAAAAGTCATAAACATATTGTATTGATATCAATTTAGTCATAAACTTTTCAATTAGACTAATTTAATCATAAATCTTTTCGCATTAGTATCAATTTAGTTCATTAGCCACTTTAGACAAAAAATTGTTGACGTGGATGCCAATCAGCCAATCGACGCTGGGGTGGATAATTTTAATAAATTTTTTGAATTTATTGAATTCTTTTTCTTTTTTTCCTTTCCCTTTTCTATTCGTCGGTGGCCATCTCTAGCAGCCATCCATAGCCATGGCCAGCAAGGATCGGCCTTGCTGAGCCGCACCTAGGCAAGGGCAAGTGCCTATCATGCCTTTCCTAGGTAAGGACCCCTTCACCAATTCTGACGAAGCCGACCGAATCATTTTGAGCAAGAAACTATAGACAATCATAGACTCATTTATAACACGTAATAAATTTTAGAAAATGACGATAAGCATGCCCAACATATACAAATAAATAAACATTTATCGAGAACTCAGTTTTTTAGGAAAAACAATTTTCACCTCATCATTGTCTAAAATCAATGTCACACATGAGTAGTGTGGAACAGTGTCATTTACGGGAGTCCCGCAAGGATCATACAAATTGTTGTTTTAACTGGTGCTCTAGTTTAAGGAGAATAAGTTAGATAGTTACTTTTGAAAACATTCTTAGTAAATGCATATACTCTCTTGTTTTTAATTAAATAATATAAATAGAATATAAAATATAGTTGACTACTAAAAGCCCTCGTCTTTCTACCCACAAGATTGCACAAATAACTAGCCCTAATATCAATTGAATCATCCCCTTTAATTGCATTCCAACAGTCTTAGGCATTCCTTCCACCTTCCAATCCCATAAAAGTGTCACACCAATTCGTGAAGTCCATAAGAGCATGCAATCTAAAACAACTTAGGCATGAGGAACTAAACGCTAAAATAGGCAAAAAGCATTAATGACGTCCAGTAATTTTTTGCTTCATTTAGTCTAGATTCTTTCGTATAGCTTTAAGTTTAACGTGATTGCTAATCATTCAAAAAGTTTTCCTTAAGGTGTATTTTTGTATTTTTCTTTTCCTAATGGACGGGAAAAACCAAAGAAAAGACAACTTACCGCATATAAAATTGAAATATATCGGAAGACTAATTAGGAAGGAAATAAAATTAGTCACAGCCGAGCAAAAAACGCCAACTATCATTAACCCGTGGAAGCTCTTAAGAGGCAACGCCGGTAATAGTCTACGTTCTTGACGGAAGCATTCAGAAGTCGGCAATTGGTACTAGAGCCATGTTTTATATACAATAATATTATAAGGTGCTGGAATTTATTAAAATTATTTTATATAAAAAATATATTAATCGTCAAAAGGGGAAAAAGTTAAAAAAAAAAGAAGAAGAAGAAAGAAAGAGAGAATGGAGCGGGGCTGGGCCAGGGTTGGGCCTGCCAGGCCCCTCCTCCTTTTCTTGTTTCGTTCCCTCTGTCGAGCCAGCCCGTCCTTCTTTTTCCCGGGCCCGGCCTTCTTCTTTTCTGTCTTCCTCCCTTCCTTTTCTGTCCTGAACGCTGGTTGAAGACAGGACGGAGACAAAGGAGACAGGGTGGGCGTCTCACCGGAGCTGGTGGTCGAGGGCAGGTCGGCAGCCACAGCTCACGTGGCAGGAAGCCATGGGCGGCTGCTAGAGAGCTTAAAGGGAGGATTTTTGGAGAGAGAGAGAGAGAGAGAGAGAGAGAGAGAGAGAGGGGGAGAGACCGTGGGAGCAACCCCGAGAGAGAGTTTGAGAGCGAGGAGCCCTCTGGCAGTCCGTCACGCCCGAACCCCGTCCGACGACTCCCGGCCGCGCTCTCGAGCCCGTGGCTCCCGTTCCCCGCGCCAAGTCTCCGGTAGATTAGGTTTCTTCTTCTTCTTCTTCTTCTTCTTTTAATTTTAATTTTTCGCGGGACGAGCCGTTTTTCTGAGGATCCCGGCTTGGAGACGTGCGAGGCAACCCGACGTGGTCTGATCTATCGAGCTCGCCCTCCATTCGCCGTTGCCGAGCCGTGTAGGGACTCTCGGCCGACCCCCTCTGTTTGTGCCCCTGTCTTGCCCCGTTTCGGGCTCGCCGGACCAGGCTTCCTCGTTGTCCGGTTCGCGCGAGCACCGGCACCGTTCCTCTACGCGCCGCTGTTTTGATTATCGCGAGTCCCAGCGCGAGTCGGTAGTAGGCTTTGCCCCCTTTTAGCCAGTGCGCTTCAACCGTTCGACGAAATGCCTGAACCAAACCCCGTTCGGTTTAATCTCGACTTTCGAGTTATCGAAAGGGGGCAACCATGAATTTGTGCGGGGCGGTGTAATCGCTCTTATGATAAGCGAGTACTTATGTTCAGTGTCTCGATGGTTCTCGTGTTCTGTTCTTTTGGAAGGAGGTATTGAGCGGAGACGGGCAGATTGGGGGACTACAGTAGGGAGAGAATGGCGGGGAAGTGGGCTTAGTTAGGCTATTGGTTAAATTTGGGTTTGGATTTTGGGCTAAATTAGAGTTTCTTGGGCTTAGGTTTAAGCCAATATCGCAGCCCATATTCGGACCGGGCCCCACGGCTCGGCCCCTAATCAAATTCAGTCTGCTTCCTCAATAATCAAATTCTCTCCCGCCTGTTCTTCCTCTCCCGCAATCTTCTCTGCAAAATTCTCAGGCTCCAGTGCACTTCGTTACTCTCTCGCTCTTCTCTTCCATCAGAGGCTTTCTTCCAGGATTTTTGGGCTCTACCCTCCACTACTAGCTCTCCCTATCTGCCACCGGACTCTTCTGTACGCTCCCTCGCGGCTTGCTGCTGCTCCCGGAGCTTTTTTGGCTATGGAGACCGACGGAGGGTTGCGGCACGTGCTTACCTTCAGCTTCAGTTCGACAAGCCGCTGGCTTCTCGGGTTTGGCTCCAGTCGGCCCTCTTTGGCGACCTAATGGGCAGGTTGATTCAATTTGTTTTTCCATCCGGTTTTGTGTGAGGCTTTGGCTCGATTGCTTCCGATTGGCAGGTGAAGATGGCGGAGTGGAATCCATAGAAGGATTTGCTGGCGATTGTCACGGAGGACTTGAAGGTGGTGCTTCATCGCTTCAATTGGCAGAGGCTGTGGACAATCTCTCCTGGTAATTTGCTTCGACTCGAGAAAGTTCTTTTTTATCTTCTTTTTTTTCTATTCAGTGTGTTCTTTTCTTCAACGATGGTTTGGTTAAAATGTCCAACAGCTTGGATAGTGTTTTGATAGACGTAAGATTCTGAAGCTATTTGCTAAACTTCAAATGTACCTGCTGTAAATTTATTCCGATGATTGGATTATTCCAGATATGATGTTAGATGTTTCACCAGAGCAAGCCAACTGGCATGTACTTGTTATAATTAGGTGGCTTCATCCAAGGAGCTTCGTCATTTGATGGTTGCATGCTCAGGAGAACTTGTTGAAGACATTGTTGAATCAAGAGGGGGTCGAACAGTTGGAGTTAGTATGCATGGCTTCCATTGCTTAGTGCTTGATACTTCAATATTCCAAAAGAGGTAAAATTGCACTAGGATTTACTGTTATTCAAATTTTAGGTGGAACTTCTGTTCTAGTATTTTTTTTTTCCCTTTAATAGTTTATGTAGTCGTGATTGTATTTGATATTATGATTATATTAGGATTGTTTATATCCACTGATATTTTTTTCAAAGGTATCGACTTTGTTTGGTTTTACAGAAAGTAAAACTCATATAACTCAGGATATGATCATCATCCTTGTAACAAAACTGATGGTTAACATAGAGCAATTTTGAGGCATTTTTCTTGGAAATCGCTCTAAACTTTGCTAGATAGAAGAACTTTCCTTCTAATAATTTTAAATGCCCAAGTTGACTTTCTAGAGTCACCATGAGCTGAGCAACATGATGTCTTATACTTTGAAGCCTGACTGATTTTGTTCATGCTTAATAAGGTTTTCACCCGACCTTCATGTATCATACTATCTTTCCATAGAAACCTCTAGAAATCAATGTAGTCTAGATGTTGGAAGTGGTGGGACAAAAATGCAGGAGTTACTCTTGCAAAATCTTGAACATTATCGGGTGATTCACATGTCATTTTTATTCTCTACCATTAAAGGCCTGCTAAGTTTTCGATAACATTTTTTTGTTTCCATTTTTATGGAAACTATTTTCAATGTTTTATCACAGAGAATTTGTTGAGTAAAATGATGAATGTTGTAAGGGATGAAAGTTGTGAGAATATGTCGTCACAATAGGAAAATAGGCTTACTTATTCGAAATCTCCATGTTTGCATGTGGTATGTGAACACTAAAACATCGTCTTTAGTTTTTAATTCTGATTTTAAGAATAGTTTTCCTTTCATCATTTGTTTTTGAAGTGTTACCAAACACATTTTCTGGACTGTTAACATTCTCAATAGAATGAGAACAGATTTCTGAGAATCTTTATCAGCCAAATGCCTCCTTAGATTCTCAATCTCTTCCGGTTTGCAGTAAAAATGAACTTCATCAAGTTGCTCAACAGGCTTCTGATATCGAACATTTACTTGATGTTGTCCAGACATCATTATCGGTCATGCACAAGCAGTGTGCCAATGCCATGAACATATTTCATGAGAAGTTTGATTTGTTGTGAAGCCTTATAAATGACCATGGTTAGTGGTCCTGTCAATACAGAGCAGTAGATGGCTTTCCATTGTTCTTCATTTGACTGTTTCTGTTAGCTTATATAGGTCTTGAGTCTTCTCCTCAAGAGGACTTTTTTAGTCTTCCAGGTGGTGCTAGGACCAGTCCTGCAGTCCATCCCTTTCTTGTTAATTCTCTAGGTAAAGTGGTACGACTGCTTTTTGAAGCTCTGGTGTCGCCATTGGACTTTGGTTCTTTTTGTTTGGTTTTTATAATCTTAGTCAGCTAGTTTGTTCAATGATAGGGTATGGAGCATGTATCAAAAGTTGTTTGTGGTGCTGGAAAAGAACTTCAGCTGGTTGTCTTCAATCATCTGCAGGTGCACGTTATTACCTTTGCATTTGGCCTTTCTCTCTGATAAATTATTGAGTTTTTAGGATCGTATAGAACAGTCTTTGAGGGTGATCAGATAGATGTAGGAATTTGTTGTAGTAAGTTATGCTTCACACATTTTGAGACACGCCATATCTTTCATAACATCCTCATGTTGAATTCTTATACGAACCTATCATATGCAATGATATGGATTACTAACATTATATGGTCAGAAAGGGTGAGGTAAAATCTGATTTGATTCTGATTTAACAAGTTGGCAATCTTTATTATAAGCGTAATAATAGAAATTATTGGTCAGAATCATTGGTTTGAATTTGAACTTGATCTAAGTTTGGGCTTTCAGCATGCTGTATATGGAGTAATGGATATCTTTCGTACAGTGGATGGTCACCAAATATCGAATAAGATAGAATTGCGTCGAGTTTTATATGTACGAGCAACAAAATGACGGGCATGAAACTCGTGAAACATAGTTTGATAGGCCTCGAGAAGATGTGGGTTCTGAATTCTGAAACGAATGCCCCTTAACGAGTATTATCCTGCCCGTGGAATTGAGTTAAATCCTTCTCTTCTTGCGGCACTGTAAACGAATGCCCTTCCAAGCTCAAAGTTCTTTCTCCATAAAAGCTCCAATTACCCAAAGATCATTCGGTGCAAGCATCGGAAATTGTCCAAACCATTCTTGTCCATAAACCATGGAGAAGGAGATGCCGCACTGATTCTGCTGCCTCCTTGCTGAGGAAACGTCTTTTTACCAGCATTTTGCCTTTGTTTTAGGTTATCTGAAGTGAAGATGATCGCATTGCTTTTTCCAAATTACAATTTGAACAACTAATCCACCGCCACATTCGCATCAATGTGATGTCCCATGAGTCCTCCGACGCTTCCGTACCAGCTCTGCTGGAACGGAGCCAAGCTTCCTCCTGTCAGGCCGCTTTGCTTCGTTGGGGATGTGCAACGTGATTACAGTTGAACTTAGGGACCCGAATTAAATGATGTGGTTTCTGTGAAGGATTTCAGCTGGCAATTCAATTTGGATCACTATTCTGGAATTGATATTGCTTTATCTATTTGATTGGAAACCGAGAGTGATGGACATGTATCACCCTCACCAGTAGATGAAAGCACAGTGATTTGATCTGTCATAGACCTGTATGATCTCAACATGCAAGCGTACATGTGGGCCATATGGAATATGGTGATCGAAACATGAATGGGCAGACCACTCGATCCGCACTTATCTTATAGATTTTCCTCTTTTCTTCTTAATCAGTGACAACGTATGTTTAGTGTGCAAAAAGTGCATCATTTTTGTCGATAGTTTTCCTTTTTATTCATTGGCTTCTTTTAGTGTTATCAAACGCATTTTCTGGCTTGTTTTAATTCTCATATTGAAATCAGAACGGACTTTTAAGAATCTTTGTCAGCCGAATGCCTCCCTAGATTATCAATCTCTTCCTGTCTACATAAAAAATGAACTTCATCAAGTTGCTCAACTGGCTTTCGACATTGCATCCAAACATCATTATCAGTCACGTATATGCAGTGGGCTAATGCCATTAACATATTTCATGAGGAAGTTTGATTTGCTACCAAACATTGTTAGTGACCATGGCAAGTGGTATTGTTCATACAAAGCGATAGATGACATTTCATTTTTTCTTCATTTAATTATTTTGGTTTGCTTATCTAGGTCTTGACTCTTCTCCTCGAGGAATTTTTGAGTCTTCTCGATGGTGCTAGTACTAGTCCTGCAGTCCATTAGTTTTCTCTGGGTGAAATGGTATGGCTGATTTTTTAAGCTTTGATGATGCTATAGGACGCTGGCTTTTTTGGTTGGCTTTTATAATCTTAGTCTACTAGATTGTTCAGTGGCAGGGTATGAAGCATGTACCAAAAGTTGTTTGTGGTGCTGGAAAAGAACCTCAGCAGGTTGTCCTCAATCATCTGCAGGTGCACGTTATTATCTTTGCATTTGGCCTTTTTCCCAAATAATTAAGCTTCACGCATCTCAGAAAACAGTCTTAGTATTGATAATAATTTTTTTAAAAGAAAAAACAAAGCATCTAGATGTCATACTAACTCCTGTTCCAAGTTTCCATATCTTTTATCAATCCTAACACCTATTAAGCCATAGCTATGAGTAAAGGTCAAACTACTGATTGGATAGATGATATGGGACAAATTATATGAATTCAGCATGATGGCGTGTAGAGCATGAACTGTCTGGACAAAACACGATAGCAACTCCTTAGTTACTTACCTTCTCCTTGGGGGAAAGTCGATGAGTAGCCAAACATGCATTGTCTTTGATTAGGTCTTTGATTAGGGTGATCAGTTGACAAGTAGTGTTGAATTCAGCACCATGCTTCCTCATGCCATTAGGACAGTACGGTTTCCGATTCGCTTTGCAAGTCTTTGCATGATCTGAGAGGATATTCCAGT
The DNA here is from genome assembly GCA_017140395.1 of Eucalyptus lansdowneana. NCBI lineage: Eukaryota > Viridiplantae > Streptophyta > Magnoliopsida > Myrtales > Myrtaceae > Eucalyptus > Eucalyptus lansdowneana. The sequence continues at coordinate 40,917,164 of CM029487.1, read as the reverse complement.
TCTTTGGTATTATGCTCTTTCCAATTTCTATGATGAGTGATGACACAAGCCTTACATTCCTGGTTGTCAATCAATCCCTAATTGAGAATCATTAAATAAGTGCCTACCTCTCGCAGTTTCTTGGAGTCCATAAAGAGTTGCAATAGAAAGTCCTTCACCTTATGTATTCCAGCTTCACTCAGTTTTTGGTGAGATTTCCCATCTTTGGCAATCTTCTCCAACCTCCAGACCTCATCGTCAGATACAGGTAGACGATGCTTCATATATGTAGTAAATGAAGAGAATATGCATATAAGGTCTCGATCACTATTAGATTAATGACTAGAATCTAACTTCTGATAGGCATCCAAACTCTCTCCTGAGAGCGATCAAAGTGTCAACAATAGTTAATAACAAAGACATTCAACGTTTATTATTTATCAGAATTTTTGTTCAAGAGGTTAAGGTCAGTATAAGATGACGCTCTTAATTAAAAAATTGACGGCTGTGGACATCAAAAACCATGTTATGGCCAGTCATAAAGGATAGGTTTATATACTGTAAAAAGACTGAAAGGACTTACATTTTCCTCTATGTTCCTTGTCATAGAAGGCATCTGTTTTTGCTTCCTGAATTTGTGTACTCCCACAGTAACTCGATGCCAACTTAAGCCCTGTATGGAAACTTTTACTCCTATTCCAGCTTGAATTGTCAGTAAATGTCTGTTCTTCCAGTTGCCCAACACCTTTCTTGAGTGTCACTTGGAGATTTCCAAACTCTGGAAATTTCCAGCTAAAATTGTCAGTAAAGAGAGACAAACTGCCAAATATCTCACTAAGACAAGTCATACTATCGGGGAAACTACAAGGATTAAAAGATCCGTCATCCAACTTTACCAAAAAAAAAAAACAAAGATCCGTCGTTCAAGAGTTTAGTAAAGCAATTTTTTTAAAGAAAAAAAAAAGCTCCACTACTATCAAGCTACAAAAATTATGATCTAAATTGGAGCATTGACATTTTGGCATACTACCGAGTCATTGTGGCCCAACACTCACTGGGCTCTGACTCTGCTTGCTGTAGGTTGGCAGCGGTAGGTTAGATCGTTCTTCCGCCAAAACATCAACAATGCATAACCAGTCAATACCGCAAAGAAAGCCTTTCTCAACGGCATCATGGGGGAGGTGCATTCATACCTTGTGAGGTGGGTAGAGTGAATGTTTGCAAGCTCCACTGCTACCCTCTGTTCAATAATGCCAACAGCAGCATTGTCAAACTTGGAGACATGAGAAAATTATGAAGCAGAGGGGATGCAAAACCAATTCATTCCATCAAAAGAAGTTGCACAACCTATTTTATTGTACCTTCTTTAAAACAACTTATCAAACACCTTGTTGAGCTAAGTTCTTTAGACACATTTGAAATCACAGTGTCTAGCAACAGCAGTTGTATATATAGCTCTTACGAACAATCCTAAGCATTTTCATTTTCCCCTTTCATACCACATCCATGCAAAAGTTTACATACACTTTATATTTCAGCTTTAGGTACTATAGCCACAGTTGCAAATGTTATCGAGGCAAATGGATGAAGATGGCCTCTAGCAAGATCTGATGATCTGCTTGAAACTCAAATGGCTTTATGTGGCTTGATTTTTCTAAACTCTGGCTCTTTAGATAAAGTAGTATTTACTGGATCATGTAGGGGCTCTTTCTCTGTAAAGGAGGCTTAGAAGCTGGTGAGGAAATGTGGGAATGATAAACTTGGCTTGGGCTTGTATGGTTTAAGCCTAATGTGCGAAAATGGCTTTATAACTTGTCTGGTGATTCATAATTGATTGCGCACTTACGAACATGATAAAAAGTAGGTGTGACATTGAATAGCCCCTATGAGCTAGTTAGACAACATGAAGGATATTGAATGCACTTTTTCTCTTAGTGTATTCTCAAAGCTGATTTTGGCAACAAGTTTTACAGCTACTCTTATGTACGAGATCTGCAAGTGACCCGAAGGATGAATTTACTTGGGCCTGGTAGCACATCAAGGGGAACAATTTTGAGGCATTAGTGAGGAAGTTAGCCTGGAAGGGCCATTGAGCAGGATGAAAGTCAGCCTTAGTGATCATATGGAGTCGAGTTGAAGGGCCATTGTACAACAAATAAAAGTTACTCTAGGAATAACAAGCTAATCTCCCCCAGGGAGGTTTGACACCTCCACGTCGGCTGTATATGTGGGACATTATGCTGTAATGGACTTGTACAGGAATGTAATTGCCCGTGCTTTTTTTTCCACTGGTTGAGCAATAAAATGAATATTTTCTTATAAAAGAAAAGGAAATTGTGCAAAGCTTGTGTTAAATGATTGCTGTTCAAATGGTTGGCATAAATCAATTTGCTAGCAACCGATTTGTTGGTCAATAAGTTCATTCGATCACTTCATGACATGGAAATAAACAACTCATAACTGAAATGCTGATTGAGATATGTCTGAGATAAAGTGGAAATTTGATAAACTCTGTTTATCTTATTGGTTCTTGTAAAGAAATCTCCATTGATTGCATCTGCTTCACTATGTCTTTGAGAGCATTCCCAATGCAATTGCACCATGAAATTTTTCACCTGAATAACTACTGTCTCGTGGACTTATTCATACAAATAGACAAACATCGATAAACAACATTTTATTACTAGTACAAATGAATGTAAGACCTAATTACTGTATAAAAAGATACATACCAAACTCTTCAATTGCATTCGTTTAATCTAAGGCGCTACAGAAAATTCCATGTAAAGCTGGAATACATATACTTCTTCATTTTACACCGTTCATTGTCTCTACCCTACAAATCTGGGATTCACAGAGGTGGCTTGGAGGAGCTAAACTGATGCCAGTGTCATTTCAGTTGGGGTTGGGCTATTCGTCGCCTAGCATGCGTGACGTTGGAGTTCAAATCTGGCTTACCTGAGGTCAAACGACTTCAGCATCACCTGGCCTAGGGTTTCACAACCTTGGTGGCTCGTGCCTAGGATCACACGAATTTGAAGATCCATCAATTGGGTTGCACGACATTAAAGGCCCTTTGATTTGGCTCACTTGGGGTTGCACGATCTAGGCAACACTTGTTACCAAAGTTTCCAGCTTCGCTTGAGTTATCAAGGAGGGTCATTATTATAATTTTTTTATTAAAAAAAATGCAAATTCCTGGATGCAAATAATGTTTATCAAATATTATTTGCATTTAGTGAAAAACTCTTTGCCCTAAAATTAATACAAGGACTTTGGTCAAATGCTCTCCAAACACGTACTTAGAGTCATGCAAAATCTTTTACTAGCCTCGTGGACACATTAAATCTACCTTTTTATCTGTGCCAATTACTTTAATTCAAAGCATTTTAGATTCATTTTATGGGATTTGTACAAACAACCTAAGGATTCTGATCCGAATAAATCTCCTGACGCCCCCATCAATGGAGCTAGGGCCTTTAGCCCATGAAGAGAACAAAAGAAAGAGTTATCTTTTATAACACAAAAATCGCATCACTGATTGGTCATAAAAAGTGAGATTTTGCTTGCAATTCTTGCACAAGACGAGAAACTCAAACGTAAGGACTGACAACAAGAACCGATCGAAGAGAAAGAGAGACTCATCGGAAAAATTGAACCTTTTTACTTTCGATCAAATGGGCAATTGAGATATCAAGGTGTTAATCGAAACAACCAGAGAGGGAGGAGGGGGGGGGGGAGAGAGAGAGAGAGAGGGCTTCGGCTTCTAGCTGCTGTAAATTACGTCAGCTCGCATCTGGCGAAAAAAGAGAAGAGAAAAAGCCACACGTGCCCGAAAGAGGAGACTGGGTCCCGACCCGTTTGTGCGGTTCGGGCTGGCAGAATCAATTTCAAAAACTAATGTAGAATTAAGAGATAATTACAAGGAAACAAATATTCAAATAATCTGAATAACCGTATATTAAAAAAAAACTGGAATTTAGAAAATGATTTACTTATCTTCTTGTTTTGTGTTTTTAAGCAAAAAAGTTACCTTTTGACTTCTCCCAAAGTATGTAGTTTGCCTAAAGTAGCCGCCTCTAACTTGATTTTATTAGCCTTCTCTACATGTTCTCTTTTTTCTCATTTTCATGTGACGATTTGAGAAGCATGCAATGATTATGTACTAAGCTCTGTCACAACTATTGTTAGTCTGATTGTTTGTTGCCTTTCCCTGTAATTGTACAGTTAGCTGCTTTGGACTCTATAGTCTGCACCCTAGCGGATGCCTTTGCCATGACGGACTCAGGGAGTCAGCTATCATCCTCGTCTCTGGTTACCGAATATATTACGGTGGAGGAAAGATGCCGACAATAAGGCCGAACAAGAGAAGACTCGCGAATATCTTTACGAAGAACAACACAATAGAATGGCGCATGTTTGAACAGAGGGTGAGGAAAGCGGTGAGGCGAACTAAACATGTTCAAACGAGGCCAATGAATATTTGCTCCAACGACGCATACGAATGTTTTTCTTTTAAAACCAAGAGCGGCTAGCAGAGGCACCGCTTCTTCAGGTGTCAAAGGGCACAGGCCTTCTTCCCTCAGGGCAGCTGGAGAAGGCACCCTGTCTCAGATAAACAGTTTAGTTAGTCGATGAGAATGGCCGTCTTAATCAGAAGGAAAATGCTAGACTGTTTCCCCCAGCAGAAAACCAGGAATGTGCCGTCTTAAAGGTAAAATAAAATAGAAATCTATAGCAGGATGCAAAATAACTAATACTTCGAGGTCTTTAAAGTTGGGCAGCTGCATGTTTGTGTTTATTTTTTTTGTTCATGAACACAGAACCTGTTTTTATTTTTTTTTTTTTCTGGGATACAAAAAAAATAAAAATCTATAACAGGATGCAAAATAACTAATACTTCGAGGTCTTTCTTTAAAGTTGGGCAGCTGCATGTTTGTGTTTACTTTTTTTGTTCATGAACACAAAATCTTTTTTTTGTTCCGGCATAAAAAAAGAATAGAAACGCGTTTATTTGCCTTTTTGTTCCAAATCTTTTTTTTTCCCGGAAACAAAATTGGAACAGAAATAAGAAATAAGAAAAAAAATTATTTTTTTCTGGAACAATTTTTAAGAACAAAAAAAGAAAAACTTGTTTCTTTGTTTTGTTTCTTTGTTTTAGCCATGCTCGAGACCCTCCTTTCTCCTGCACCCTCTTTGTCTCGAGACCCTCCTTTCTCCGGCGTTTCTCACGGCTCTCCACCGTCATCCTCTCCGGTGCCTCCCAACTCGTCATTCTCTTCGGCGCCGACAGTCGTTGCTCCTTCACCAGCTGAAGCTTCTGATTTGAGGTAAGTTTCATCGTTCACCGGTTGCTGTTGTAGCACCCCGAACCCTTCGAAGGTCGCCACAAGCACCAAGGTTACATCTTATTACCCTTTTTATTGTACTTAGAAGAAGTGTCGTAGTTCACAGGCATTTTTTTTTTCAAAGGCGGTCCCAACGCGACTCATTAGCGGAAGCAAAACATCACCATCTCTCCCCCTACCAACCATGATACAAATACACACCACTAATCACCATGATTTTATAGATAAGCCATGACACTTTATTTACATATATTTTCAAGATGGGACTTCTTTGGGTCGATACATCAAAAGGAAAAGCTAGGACTCAGCCATGTCCAGCCTAAAACCCCAAAAAGAACCCTCGACCCTCTATATCTCACGTGCATAACCCCCATCATAAGTGTCGGCTAACTATCCCCAAAAAAACCAGCTCCTACTCGTCACGCACGAGCCTCATACCCAATCCGGTGCGTCAGGCGGTGGCGGTGGCAGCATCCCTCTCATCACCCCATCGCGACGAACGTGGACGGAGACGAATTCCTGGACGACTGGGCCCCCAGCCAGGCTTATGTCGTACATGACAAAACATCATACACGAATATATGTCAATCCAGGTACCGAAGGACAGCTGAACTCCTCGCACTCTACCTTGACGTCGGATGGTAAACTGTATAATGCACCCCGTGCGATGGCAGGAAGCAGCATTCTGCTAATCTGAAATGATGGTCCCCAAAAGGGGTGAGTACAACCACTCAGTAGGTAAAATAATCCAATAACCACTCAATGCATCATACAAGTCATACATGCATTGCAGGCGTTACTTACCTTGAAGCCATGTGCATACTATCATGCATCATCATCACAATCATAACACATACATGTGTATCATTATCATGACATCATCACATCACACATGTCATCATCATCATGGCATCATCATATCTTACATATCATCATGCCATATCACGTATCATCATCATCATCATCATCATGCATATCATATATCATCATCATCATCGTGACCTCATCACATTACGCATGTCATCATTATCATGGCATCATCATATCTTACATGTCATCATGCCATATCATGTATCATCATCATTATCATCATGCATATCATCATGCCATGGTTTAATTTCCACTTTTAACTTTCAATTTGATCACCACATCACCCATTCCTCGGATCATCAATTTCATCATCCCCTCGGGCAAAGACCTCTGAGGCTTTCGGCATTCAGCCATTCCAGGCCACCGGGCATCCGGCCCCCCACATTCCAGGCATCTCGCATCCTAACTGGGATCACGAGGCATTCCCCTCGGGCAAAAACCTCTGACAGGGCTTTCGGCACCCTCACATTCCGGGCATCCTGAATCTCCCAGGGCCATTCGGCAATGTATCTCTATACATTCCGGGCATTATCCTCCACCACAATCATCTCCTCATTTAACATTATCCATGTTTACCAATTTCGATCTTAATTTAGCATGGCATATGACGTGACATCAAACAAGTCATATTTGGCATGAAATTCACACATGCATCTCAATTCAATGTCATGCATACATCAAGACCTCATCATACATGCAACATAGTATAATTATTTATGAAATAAAATTTAATGGAATTTATGGCCAATAAAATAATCCATTTTTCATGCCCTTTTTCATTTATTTAAATTTCAGCTTTTGTCATTTTCAAAAATATTAAATTTAATATCTATAAACTCCCAAAAACTATAAAAATTAAGGCAAGTGATAAACAAGACAATAGAATAATAATTTCATGCAAAATACATGGCCAAATAGAATTTCACACAATTTCACAATTTTCACAAAATGGCATGTCATTTTCGAGTGAAATCAGAATGCACAGTTTCTGAAGAAATTCAATTAAAATATCCATACGACCTCCAAAAATTACGAAATTTTACCGAGTTATAGTCAAGACATTTTCGCACATCTTTCATGGAGACTTCCAAGCCAGATTCTTTTCAGGTTAGTTTCTACAGTCTCACGAAGCTTCTGGATCCATCACCGAAAACGTCCAGTACATGCTTCTCCGAAATACTGATTTTTCACCTACCTATTCTCTTTATTTTCCTCTGAAATTTTGATATGTTATACATCAAGATGCCCTCTACAAGTTTCATCAAGAGATCTAGGTCAAATAACCAGAGTATAATCGTCATTTAGGTCCATTATATCTCGGGTGTCCTGTAATACATCTCCAGAATTTCCGTCTTCAAGATCTAGTCGATTTACTAGGCTATACTTGTTCATTTCACTTGAAATTTTAGTATGTTGTAGTTTAAGATGTCCCCTACAACTTTCATGAAGAAATCAAAGAGATATTCTTAGCACAAATCAACATGCAACCACAAATCCAACAAGATGTCAGTGAAATCGTTCCAGATCTGAGGTCTCCGTAGGATGAGAGTTTATCCCCTCAAAGCTCCATCATTTTCCACCAAATTTTTTTATGTTGTAGTTTAAGATGTTAGCTACAACTTTGATGAATAAATCAAAGCCAAAATCGGACTTTAAACATGCATGCAAGCTCACACAACATTCTGACTCAAACTGTTCAAGCGAAAACAGCCACACCACTCAAGAACAAGCCATCCATACTTCGGTTTTCCTCTTCCAATCACCCAAATTCGACACTATATCAACCATACATGTAACAAACACACATGCAAGAGCAGCAAAGGACCCCCAACTTGCTCTAGACCACACGAACGGTGGCACATGGCGGCGAACACGGCGGTCGGACGGCGGCTCCTCCTCGGCTTCTCCTCCTCTCGGCCACTCTCCCTCTCTCTCGAAATCTCTCTCTCTCTCTCTCACTCTATTGGCCGAATGAACCGGCCACCCCTCTCTCTCTCTTTCCTTTTATCCCCCCTAATCCTCATCATTAGTAATCATTGTTTGCCTCCAAATTAGCCAATGCATGGCATCCTCCTCTGTGCCACTTGTCTCATTGCATGCATAATGGGCTTGGGCCATCCGGCCACTCTTGGCCCTCCTCTTGGGCTGGTCGACAGCCCCCTTTAGTGGGCCTAATTGGGCTGGCTAGCTTGGCCCATCAAGGCTTCGGCCAATGGGCCTAAGGCCCAACCTAAAAATTGACTTTTCCCTCTTTTTTTTTTTTTTTGAATTTCTTCTATAAATTTTTAAGCTTTAATTTTCAACATGGCCAAAGTCTTGTGACATTTTATTTATTGAAATTTAGTTTATAAAGTGCATGGCCAAGCATAAATTATTATCATTAATCTATCAAATTTAAATTCTCACAAACATATGCACAAATCATCTAATCTTGAAAAGACTAATGGCTAAAGCATAAACCGTAGGAAATTTTATTACCTAATTAGAGACTTTAACACCTTATGGCTTGACTTTGAATTTTGGGATGCCACAATTCTCCCCTCCTTAGAGAATTTCGTCCTCGAAATTAGACACCACTCGTGCCTTCTTGAAACAAAAAAGGGTACTTTTCCTTCATCTGATCCTCACTTTCCCATGTGGCTTCATCCATATCATGATGTCGCCATAAAACCTTAACCAATGGGATCTTCTTGGTCCTAAGAATTTGCTCCTTTCGATCCAATATCTGCACAGGCCCTTCAATGTACCTTACTTTCTCATCCACTTTGATGGCTTCATGATCGAGTATGTGACCAGGATTCGGCTGGTACTTTCTCAACATCGATACATGAAACACATCGTGTAGATTTTCTAACTTAGGTGGTAACGCTAAACGATAAGCTACATCCCCTATCATCTCGAGTATTTCAAAAGGTCCAACAAATCTAGGGCTTAACTTACCCTTCATCCCGAATCGAGATATCCCTTTCATTAGAGATACCTTAAGGAATACATGGTCTCCTACACTAAATTCCAAAGGCCTTCTGCGCCTATCTACGTAGTCTTTCTGTCTACTCGAGTTGTTCTAAGTCTTTCTCTGATAATTCCAACAGCTTCAGTGGTAACTTGTACCAGTTCAGGTCCTGTCAACTTTCTTTCACCTACTTCACTCCAACAGACAGGAGTCCTACATCTCCTTCCATATAATGCCTCATAGCGAGCCATGCCTATACTCTTTTGAAAACTATTATTATAGGCAAACTCTACTAAATGCAATCTTTCATCCCAATTTCCTTTGAAATCAATTACACAAGCCCTTAACATATCCTCCACTATCTGGATTACTCTTTATGTTTGTCCATCGGTCTGGGGATGAAAAGCAGTACTAAATTGAAGCTAGTCCCTAATGCAATTTGAAGACTTCGCCAAAAATTCGAAGTAAACCTCGAATCCTGATCTGAAGTAATGGTCACTGGAACAACATGTAAGCATACCACTTGACTTACATACATGTCCGCATACTTATCCATTGGGTAGTCTATGCGAATCGCTAAGAAATGAGCCAATTTAGTCAATTGATCCACTATAACCCAAATCGAGTCATGACTGCTTGACGTCCTTGGCAATCCTTGCACAAAGTCCATCGTTATATGTTCCCATTTCCATTCTGGATGTCTAATGGTCTCAAAAGTCCTGCGGGTTTACGATGTTCTGCTTTCACCTGCTGGCAAGTCAAACATTGAGAAACGTGTTTAACCGTATCTGCCTTCATACCATTCCATCAAAATTGCTGACGCAAATTTCTATACATCTTTGTACTACCTGGGTGGATACTATAATTACTCTTATGTGCCTCCGACAGAATTTCCTTCTTTAATTCTTCATTGTCGGGAACACAAAGTCGTCCTTGACATCTTACCACTCCATCATCAGAGACTTGAAATTCCGATCTTTTTCCTAAAGACACCGCATCTTTCACTTTCAAAATCTCTGGGTCAGATTCTTGCAGGATCTTAATTTTCTGGATAATTTCAGGCTCTATCCTTAATGCACTAAGTATGCCAGTAAGACAATCCATTTCCAATTTAAATTCTGAGTTTGCTACAGATTCTAACAATTCCCATTCTGCCATCCTCAAACTAGCCATTTCCATAGCCGACTTACGACTAAGAGCATCCGCTACTCTATTCGCTTTCCTGGATGATATCTTATCTCACAGTCATAATCCTTTAATAACTCCATCCATCTCCTTTGTCTCATGTTCAACTCCCTTTGTGAGAATAGATACTTCAAACTTTTATGATCTGTATAAATCTCAAACTTTTTCCCATACAAATAGTGTCTCCATATCTTCAAGGCAAACACTATAGCTGCTAGTTCTAAATCATGCGTCGGGTAATTCAGCTCATGGGGTTTCAATTGTCTAGATGCATAGGTTACAACTTTGTCATGCTGCATCAACACACATCTTAGTCCTTTGTAAGATGCATCACTATACACTGTGAAACCATCAGGTCTAGTAGGTATAGTCAGTATTGGAACTGAAGTCAATTTCCTTTTGAGCTCCTGGAAACTCCTTTCACATTCCCCATTCCATTCAAATTTCACATTCTTTCGGGTCAACTTAGTTAAAGGTCCTGCCAGTCATGAAAATCCTTCAATGAACCTCATATAATAGCCAGCCAGTCCTAAGAAACTTCATATTTCAGTAGGTGTCGTTGGTCTCGGCCAATTTACTACCATTTCAACTTTTGCCGGGTCTACTGCAATTCCTTTTCCTGACACCACATGCCCTAGAAATATTATCTGGTCCAACCAGAACTCACACTTACTAAACTTAACATACAACTTATGCTCTCCCAGGGTCTGTAAAACTATCCTCAAATGTTGCTCATGCTCTTTAGGCCCTTTTGAGTATACTAGAATATCATAAATAAAAACAATCACAAACTGTTGGAGAAATCTTTCCAGAATATTTTGAAGCTGACAAAACATTTCTATCAGTCTAGTCTAGATATTTGAAGACCGACAGTTTAAAGTCTGAAGACTTTGTATTCTCAAGACTCAAGACTCAAGACTCAAGTCTATTCTCACTGACAGTCTTTCTAATCCAGTGACGAAGGAAATCCAAAGCCGAAGTGTATGGTTGAGGATTCGATCCTATCCTCTGGAATAGATTCTTTGGTTGGATAGATATTTCGGATTCTTTGATTCTTATCTAAGATCAATTGAAGATCCGATGGTCGACGAAATATTCTTGGAATGTTCTATTCTTGGAAACCAAGATCCTGATTGTATGGGCGAACAGGATTGATGGGCTATCATCAGATTCCTTAATTAGCTCGGATGATCTTCTTGATTGATTCCGTCCAACGGGTAGATTGGAGGAATTCCTTTGGTAAGTGCCAACGGCTATGATGGCATAAAGGAGTATAAAAGGAAGACGTTCTAGTTGTTTTAGGGGTGTGATCGATAGAAAAATTCCAGAGTCTGAAGAACCTTGATTGTTAGTCGATACTGTTCGAGCGAAATTGTATTCACAGAGAGTGTTTATGCTTGGTGACACCTTGAGCGAGTGTGGTAGATCATCTACACCTAGAAATCAAGGAAGATCAACACTGTAACATCTCTTTGATTATAGTGGAATCCAGCCAATCGGCTATCAGTGCAGAAGAGTGGACGTAGGCTTGAATCAAGCCGAACCACTATAAACCGCGTGTTCAATTCTCTCTTTCCCTTACTCAGTCTTACGATTGATTTTTAATTATTGCAAATCCTTCAACTGTCTAAGTATTGTGCAATCTTCAAGAAAATTTTTATATACCTATTCACCCCCCTCTAGGTACTCGTACTTGCTATATCATTTGGTATCAGAGCTCGTGTTCTTACTTTATTTGAAGTGTTTTACTTCAGAGTAAAAGATCCATGGCGAGTATGCTAGCACCAGGGCTGATGGAAGGGCAAAGCAATACCAGACCACCCTACTTTGATGGAAAGGATTACAACATCTGGAAAAACAAGATGAAAGCTTTTCTACGGTCTAAGGATCCTCTGGAATGGGATGTGGTGGAAAAAGGAATCACTCCTACTGCTGCATCAGTATCTGAAAGAGGGAAAGAAACTGTTGAAGCCAGCGGAATGTCTCAAGAAGAGATAAACAAGAGACAAACACTCGATGCTAAAGCAATTTATTCTTTATATTGTGCTTTGTCACCAACTGAATATAACAGAATATCTTCTTGTGTTACAGCAAAAGAAGTCTGGGACAGATTACATATCACTTATGAAGGGACAGATCGAGTGAAGGAGACCAGAATTAACATTCTTCTTGGTCAATATGAATCCTTCAAAATGAAACCAGGAGAATCTATAACTGACATGTTTAGCCGTTTTACAGATATTGTCAATGGTCTTGAGAATCAAGGACAGAAAATTTCTGATCCTATGAAGGTGAACAAGCTACTGCGTGGACTCTCCAAGGATTGGAATCATATAAAGACTTCAATAAGAGAGACACAAAGAATCATGCCATTATCTGTAGACGAGCTGATTGGAACTCTTCAGTCTTACGAAGTGGAACGAATTAATGAAGACGAAGATCCAAGAGGTAAGAAATCCATTGCATTAAAATCTAACGATGATTCTGATGATACAGATTCTGAAGAAGATCTAGACGATGAGGAGCTTGCTCTTATGATTAGAAGGTTCAGAAAGCTCAATAGAAAAGGAAGAAGGTTCAACTCAAAGAAACAAAGTTTTCAAAAACAGTAAACCAAGTTTGTTGATAATGAGGAACCAAACAAAGATGTAGTTTGCTTTGAGTGTAAGAAAAAGGGACACATCAGACCCAACTGTCCTCTTCTGAAGAAGAAAAGAGGAAAGTCTGAGAAGTCTCGAAAAGCTCTTAAAGCCGAAACCTGGAGCGATACAGAGTGTGAAGAAAGTGATGAGGAATATGCCAACCTGTGTCTGATGGCGCAATCAGACTCAGACTCTAGATCAGACTCAGACAATGAATTTGAGGTAAATGATTATAAAATCCTTGTCAAAGTCTCTAAATACATTGATGAACTATGTTTTAGTCTTAAGACTTCTCTCAAAAAGATTTCCGAACTTAAAAAGGAAAACTCAGTTTTAAAACAAAAGGAAAATATTTTAGAAGAAAAAGTGAAAAGTTTAGACTTGAATGTTTCTACTCTTAAAGAGAATGAAGATAAACTTTCAAAAGAAAATGCTTTCTTAAAAACTGACTTATCAAATATTTCAAAGAAATTTTCAATAGGGTCCGAAAAACTTGAAAAAGTTCTTTCAATCCAAAGACCTTACTTCAATAAGTCTGGTCTAGGTATGACAGCAGAAACTATCCCCTTGATTGATTTTCCGAAAGTAAAAGAAAAAATTAAGAAAAGACCATCGAGAGAGGCTTACAAAAATCATTTCAAGAAAGTTTTTGTAAAGTCTGTAGGTCGAAATGTTTTAAGGTGTTCAAAATGTAACAGTCAGGATCATTTTGAAAAAGAGTGTCCTATGGTTTGGAAGCCTGTTAAGAAAGTATGGCCTAATAATGCTCATTATACTAACGCCAAAGGACCCAAGAAAATTTGGGTACCAAAGAAAGCTTGAGACTCTCTTTTGAATGCAGGTCTCTGTCAAAAAGAAGGTAAAATGGTAACTTGACAGCGGATGCTCAAGACACATGACAGGAGACTCAAATTGCTTCATAAAGCTTATTCAAGTGAATGGTGGAAAAGTTTCATTCGGAGGAAACAACAAAGGAAGCATTGTGGGATTTGGAACTGTGAAAATTGGAAATCTCACAATAAACAATGTCTCTCTAGTGGAAGGACTCAACTACAATCTTCTCAGCATTAGCCAACTGTGTGATACTGGTTACAAGATCTCCTTTCAAGAAGGCATATGTTCTGGAATTAGCAAAGACTCAACTCAGTCTTTCATGGGTCGAAGGCATGGAAATATTTACCTTATTGATGTAAAACCAAATGAAGATCAATGCCTAATTTCAATTCAAGATGAAGCAGTCCTATGGCACAGAAAGCTTGGCCATGTCAACATGAAGCAATTAGCCAAAATCTCATCAAAGAAGCTTGTTCGAGGTCTACCTAAATTGCCATACCAAAAGTCTGATTTATGCACTCCATGCATTCTGGGAAAGCAGGTAAGAAATTCATTTAAGCCAATAAATCATGTCTCTACTAATCATGTCCTACAGTTGCTTCATATGGATCTCTTCGGACCAACAAGAACCCAGAGCATTGGAGGTAAGAAATATTGTCTAGTAATCGTGGATGACTATTCTCGCTTTACCTGGGTATATTTTCTTGCAAGTAAGTCAAAAACCTTTTCGTACTTTGAGAAGTTTGCTAAAAAGGTTCAAAATGAAAAAGGATGTGCAATCTCAAGTATAAGAACAGATCATGGAAGTAAATTTGAGAATCAAGATTTTGCGAAATTTTGTGATAAATCTGGTTTTAATCATATGTTTTCCTCTCCATATACTTCAGAGCAAAATGGAGTCGTGGAAAGAAAGAATAGATCTCTTCAAGAAATGGCTAGAACACTTTTAATTGAAAGTAAAATTTCTTCACGATTTTGGGCTGAAGCTGTTTCAACTGCTTGCTATATTATAAATAGAGTCTGTCTAAGACCTATTTTAGAGAAAACCCCCTATGAATTATTCAAAGGTAAGAAGCCTATTGTTTTATACTTTCATGTGTTTGGTTGCAAATGCTTTATTTTGAAAAATGCAAATGATCGAGTTGGTAAGTTTGAAGAAAGATCAGATGAAGGCATCTTCCTTGGATATTCTTCATCAAGCAAAGCCTACAGAGTCTACAACAAGAAAAGCCAGTCTGTGGAGGAATCAATGAACGTCAAATTCCAAGACTCAACGCTAGATGAATCCAGCCAGACTCAGTATGAAGAGTCTAAACCCTCTCTAGATCTTCCAAAGTCTACAACTCAAGAAGCATCTCAGACTCTGGAAGTCCAACATCAAGATGCTCATGAAGATTCAAATAAAGAAAGAGATCATCAACCAGGCAAATCAACTAGTAACTGGAAGCATAAATCCAGTCATCCCAAAGATCTCATTATTGGCGAAATCAATGAAGGAATCCGCACCAGATCAAAAAGGCGTGAAGAATCTAGTGCTTGTGGCTCTCATTTCTGAAATTGAACCAAAAAGCATAGAAGAAGCTTTATCGATGAAAGTTGGATCGAAGCTATGCAAGAAGAACTCGGCAGTTCAACATCAATGATGTCTGGGAATTAACATCTAAACCAAAAGGTAAAACTGTTATTGGAGCCAAATGGGTATTCAGGAACAAGATGAATGAAGAAGGAAAAGTCGTACGAAATAAAGCAAGACTCGTGGCCAAAGGATATACGCAAGAAGAAGGAATAGACTATGACGAGACTTACGCACCAGTTGCAAGGTTAGAAGCTATTCGACTATTACTTGCGTTTGCTTGTTATAAAAATTTCAGGTTATTCCAAATGGACGTCAAAAGTGCGTTCCTAAATGGATTTATCCATGAGGAAGTTTATGTGGAACAACCACCTGGGTTTGAAGACCCAAAGAAGCCAGACTCAGTCTTCAGATTGAAAAAGGCCTTGTATGGTTTAAAGCAAGCACCTCGAGCTTGGTACGACAGACTAAGTAAGTTTTTATTACATAATGGTTTTGTCAAAGGTAAAGTAGATACTACTTTGTTTATCAAAAAGGAAAACAAAAGCTTTTTACTTGTTCAAATATATGTGGACGATATTATTTTTGGATCACCTAATGAAAGTCTATGCAAGAAATTTTCTAAGTCTATGCAGGATGAGTTTGAAATGAGTATGATGGGAGAATTAACATTCTTTCTTGGACTCCAAGTGAAACAAATGAAGGAAGGAACTTTTATTCATCAAGAAAAATATGCAAATGATCTTGTCAAAAGGTTTGGATTGGAAAAGTGCAAAAAGACCGACATACCAATATCATGTTCTCAGAAGATCGACAAGGATGAAGAAGGGAAGAAAGTAGATCAAAAGCTGTACAGGAGCATGATCGGTTCACTTCTTTATCTTACTGCTTCTAGACCTGATATTTTGTTTAGTGTTTGCATCTGTGCTAGGTTTCAATCAGATCCTAGAGAATCCCATCTCAGTGCTGCAAAACGTGTTATCAAATACGTTGCCTCATCTTCAAGCATCGGTCTCTGGTATCCCAAGAAGGGAGACTTTAATCTTCTAGGTTACTCAGATGCAGATCTGGCTGGTTGCAGAGTCGACAGAAAGAGCACTTCGGGAACTTGTCAACTGCTTGGAAACAGGATAGTATCTTGGTTTTCGAGGAAGCAAAGCATTGTAGCTCTCTCAATGACAGAAGCAGAGTATGTAGCTCTTGGAAGCTGCTGTTCGCAAATTCTATGGATAAAACAACAGCTACAAGACTTTGGGATTGAAGACTCATGCACAGAAATCAGATGTGACAACACCAGTGCGATCAATCTCACCAAAAATCCAATCCTTCATTCAAGAGCAAAGCATATTGAGATTCGACATCACTTCATTAGAGATCACATTCAAAATCGAGAAATCTCGATTCAATTTGTTGATTCAAAAAGTCAACTAGCGGATATATTCACAAAGCCTTTGGAGAAAAATCAATTCGACTCTATCCGTTCAAGACTCAACATTTTGAAGCTTGAAGAAGTTAAAGTCTAGAGACTCACCAACTCTAAGACTCTAATCTCTCAGACTTTAAACCCTCAGACTCAGACGTGCATGGCTATAGACTGTAAGCTGCTATTTTATTGAAAAGGTACGAATTCTCGTTTAGTTATCTAAACTCGAAAAGGTACGATCTTTCGTTCGGTTATTCTATAATTCGTGTGAAATTCAAAAACTTGTCTTTTTAAAAAGGGTTAATTTTGGCAGTTATTGATTTTGAAAAGAAGTGTTCGTACACTTTCCTTGTACCGGTTGAACTTCCCTTTTCAAAACTGAGTTATATATATATACAGTTTTTCTTCGCCCAAATCTTCAAAACCCTAAAAAGAACTCTCCTCCCGATCCTGTTTCTATTTCCTGTTCATCTTCGAGAAAGTGGTCATTTTTTCTTGGGAAAGCAAGTGAAGGAATCTTCCAATCGACAAAGAAAGATGTCTTTTTCGAGGAAATCATCAAGAATCGTAAGCAGGGGACCACAAAGAATGGAGAAGGGACCGACTCACTTCGATCTTACTGAGGAAGAAGACTTATCAAGTCAGCGACAAAGTCCGATTCGCTCTCCTCCACGTCATTCAACACCTCCTGCCCCACAAGGTGCGAGTCAACATCTGGAAGAAGAGATAATCGAGGATGCCGACCCAGTAAGAGTCCAAAGACCCTCCTTTATCTATAAGCTTTATCGTGCGTTGAAAAGCACCGGTACTTCATTAAAATATATAGATGAATTCCTTAAGGACAAAAATTATGGGAATGAGTATCTTTTTCTGCGGAAAATGGAGGAATTGGGAATTGCTCCGAAAAGAAGGGCAGAGGAGGCACTTGCGAACATTCCAAGTGACCCTCGTATGCCAGGACAAAATTGATTGAAGGGAACGATGATGACAGAATGTTCCTTGAATTTCAACCCAAAATGGGTGTGGCAGCAAAGGTGAAAGGAAATCGGATGGATTTGTTTAAGTCCAAGGATCAGGAAAATGTGTATTTCAGGCTGTTGAAAAGAGGGGTGATAAACCCTAGAAGTGTCGATTTTGACTTCCTAGACGCCATCAACATGAACTTAAGAGAGAAGTTGAATTTGCTTCAACTTGAGACTTTTTGCTCTTACTCTACGGACGGGTATGCTCAACTGACCGCTTATTTCTATTCAAATCTTAGCTTTTTGGATGCGAATAGAATTTCATTCAGTGTACGAGACCAAGTCTATGTGGTAGATGTGAATATGTTGGCGGACATAGTTGGAGTTGAACGAGGACGTTATCTACCAATCAAAGTCTCACCTGCTCGTACTACTCTGGAACTTGTCAAAGATAGGGACGTAGAGAAGAAAATTACCTATTCCAGGATGAATGCCATCAACATTGTGCTTCATAAGATTGTGATTAACTGTCTCAGACCGAAGTCTACGTCAAAGACTTCTGTGTCTCTTTCTGAAGCAAAGTTGATGTACGCGATCAACTCAGGACGGAAGTTCTCTCTCCCGCACACTATTCTCTTCCATATGTACAGAGCAATGTCGAAAGACAAAGGACAATTGCCTTATCCTGGTCTGGTGACCAAGATCTTCAGACACATGAACATTGAACCGCCACAAACATTTTATGTTCGACCGTGTGATAAGATGGTGGTAGGTTTGAAGATGTTAACGAAGATGCGTCTGCAAGAACTGTCCAAGGCAATGGAGAAATTCAGAGTGAAATCTCCAGTTCAGTCTGCTTCAAAAAGGAAAGGAAAGGAAGCCTTTGGTGCTCCATCGACGAAGAAGAAAAGAACTCTCATCCTGGAGGATGAAGATGAAGATGAAGAGGATGAAGATCCCACTATCCAAGCACTGACAAGAACCAGACGCTCTGTGCCTCAACCGACAGAACTTCAGAAGAACAGAGAAGAAGAAGAGCAGAGAGAGAAGGAGAAAGAAGCTGAAGAAGAAAGAGAAGGAGAGAAAGAAAAGTCTGCTGAATCTGGAGAGAAGGGAAATCAAGAGCATGATCATCACTCTTCCCCTTTCGATGTCCTAGAGACAGGGGGAGTTGGCGAGCAAGAAAGGTCCTCACCTCATGCTGCTGTTAGTGAAGGTCCAAGACAATCTCCAGCAGACCCAGAAGAATTTCAGGCTTCTCAATTGCCTGAAGAAGGTGATACGTCGATACCAACTCTGCCAGACTATACAGAAGTGCCATCGTCTGCATTTACTCCATCAGAGAAAGCTCATGCCAGTACACAGACGGACAGTTCTGCAGATTTTCGTCGCATCATGGATATTCTTCTGGAAATGCGTGGCCAGATATATGCTCTAGACTGTGAAATCCAAGCCATGAAGAATGCTGGACAAGCATCCTCAGTCACCCTGGAGGACAAAATGAAAGACCTCGCTCTGCAACTTCAAGCCAATGCCAAAGGAGAGGAGGTAGCTCAACTACGGGAAGACTTGAAGAGGTTAGAAGGAGTAGTCCAGTCTATGGGAGATTTCCAGATCGTGCGCATTCCCAAGCAGACATGACTCCTTTCTCACCCTTTTTAATGATGACAAAAAGGGGGAGAATCAATTTGAACAAACAACTTTCAACATTTTAAAACTTTTGTGATTATGTTTATTTTTGAGTATGACTTGAGAACTTGAACTTGGGTGTGAATTTAAATTTGACTGAATTGGCTGTGGATTTTGATGCTTGACTGGTTGCATTTATATCAAGTGTTGTTATGGTATTACTCATGAAAGACTAACCAATTTTCTGTGGATGTAGAGTCTGGTTGCTTTATTAATCTTTTTGAGTTAGCCATATTGCTTGAGAAATGTTTGCAGGTCAAAGTTGTTTTTGTCACCATCAAAAAGAGGGAGATTGTTGGAGAAATCTTTCCAGAATATTTTGAAGCTGACAAAACATTTCTATCAGTCTAGTCTGGATATTTAAAGACCGACAGTTTAAAGTCTGAAGACTTTGTATTCTCAAGACTCAAGACTCAAGACTCAAGACTCAAGACTCAAGACTTGAGACTCAAGACTCAAGTCTATTCTCACTGACAGTCTTTCTAATCCAATGACGAAGGAAATCCAAAGCCGAAGTGTATGGTTGAGGATTCGATCCTATCTTCTGGAATAGATTCTTTGGTTGGATAGATATTTCGGATTCTTTGATTCTTATCTAAGATCAATTGAAGATCCGATGGTCGACGAAATATTCTTGGAATGTTCGATTCTTGGAAACCAAGATCCTGATTGTATGGGCGAACAGGATTGATGGGCTATCATCAGATTCCTTAATTAGCTCGGATGATCTTCTTGATTGATTCCGTCCAACGGGTAGATTGGAGGAATTCCTTTGGTAAGTGCCAACGGCTATGATGGCATAAAGGAGTATAAAAGGAAGATGTTCTAGTTGTTTTAGGGGTGTGATCGATAGAAAAATTCCAGAGTCTAAAGAATCTTGATTGTTAGTCGATACTGTTCGAGCGAAATTGTATTCACAGAGAGTGTTTATACTTGGTGACACCTTGAGCGAGTGTGGTAGATCATCTACACCTAGAAATCAAACAAAGATCAACACTGTAACATCTCTTTGATTATAGTGGAATCCAGCCAATCGGCTGTCAGTGCAGAAGAGTGGACGTAGGCTTGAATCAAGCTGAACCATTATAAACCGCGTGTTCAATTCTCTCTTTCCCTTACTCAGTCTTACGATTGATTTTTAATTATTGCAAATCCTTCAACTGTCTAAGTATTGTGCAATCTTCAAGAAAATTTTTATATACCTATTCACCCCCCTCTAGGTACTCGTACTTGCTATATCACAAACTGGTCTAAATAAGGCTGAAATATTCTATTCATCAAATCCATAAATGCAGCCGGCGCGTTAGTCAATCCAAATGGCATAACAAGGAACTCGTAGTGTCCATAACGAGTCTTGAACGCAGTCTTAGGAATGTCCTCCTTCTTAATTCTTAACTGATGGTATCCTGACCTCAAGTCAATCTTAGAGAAGACCGAGCTTCCCTGGAGTTGGTCAAATAAGTCATCAATTCTAGGCAAAGGATACTTATTCTTAATGGTCACGTGATTCAGCTGCCTATAATCAATACACAAGTGCATCAATCCATCTTTCTTTTTCACAAACAAGACCGGTGCACCCTAAGATGAAGCACTTGGTCTAATGAATCCTTTGTCAAGCAACTCTTGCAGTTGTACTTTCAACTCCTTCAATTCGACTAAGGCCATCCTATATGGGGCTTTTGATATTGGTCCTGTTCCAAGCATTAATTCAATTTCAAATTCAATCTCCCGCTTTGGCGGCAATCCAGCCAATTCCTCAGGGAATACATCTTGAAATTCGTTAACTACACGAACTTCCTCGAGTTTAGGCTCCTCACTTGCATAATCTCTAACTATGACTAGGTACCCTTGACATCTTTTGTCAAGTAACTTACAGGCTTCTACTGCCGAAATAAGTGCTACAGGAAGATGGGTTTGACCTCCTAAAAATTCACAACTAGACTGATCAGGTAAAACGAATTGAACCACTCTTCTATAACAATCCATTCTAGCCCGATACTTACGAAGCCAGTCCATTCCTATAATAACGTCAAAATCATACATAGCCATCACAACCAAGTCTATCTCCATATCCTTTCCTCCCATTGATATCTTACAATTTCTACACACCAGTGTAGACAATACCATATCCTTTAAAGGTGTGGAAACACAAAGAGGCGTCTTAAGAGGCATAACTTCTATCTTATTCGAACGTCTATATCTTTCAGACACAAACGAATGCGTTGCACCCGTATCAAACAATGCATATGCCTTTTCACCATTAATAAGGATTGTACCTGAGATAACATTTTTGGAAGCCTCCGCTTCCTCCTGGGTGATCGCATACACCCTTCCTTGTGCAGGTGGCCTCTGAGGATTTCCTTGTGGGTTTGATCTAACAGCACTCTGATATCTCTGTCGCACCGAGCCAACACTCACTTGCGACCTCTCTTGTGGGCAACTTCTCCTAAGATGACCCACTTGTCCACAACCAAAACATTTTAGTTGTCTAGTACAAGGTCCTGGGCCATGGCGTCCATTACACTTTTGACAAATACCAGGCTGATAGGGTGCTTTCCCTATATTCGGACCACTCCTTGCTCCTCCAAAATTCCCAAAGTTACTTTTCTTCTTCACATTCCAGGTCTAACCTTGACCAGAATAAGGCCTCTTGCCCTTTCTCACATCATTAAAATTCAACGGTTTCTTAAACTCCGACCATTCTCTTAACAGCTCCTGCTCCACTAACTGCGCCCTTTCATAAATCTCATTATAATCTCTTATGTTCAAAGGCACCAGTTGCTTCCTAATGTCAGTCTCAACCCTTTCAGGAATCTCTTAGCCTTCTCTTCCTGATCCTCAATCAATCTAGGAGCATATCTAGACAATTCAGAAAATCTAGCCTCATACTGATTGACTGTCAACCCCTTTTGTTCTAGCTGAACAAATTCTGTGATCTTCCTATCCTTAGCACAATCAGAAAAATGCTTCCTATTGAAAGCTCTAACAAACTCCTCCCAGTTAACATCAGTACCTGGTGGAAATATTATGTCCGTCGAAGCTCTCCACCAAAACTTCACATTTCCCTTCAACTGGTACTCTGCTAAAACTATTTTCTCAGCATCAGTGCAGTCCAACAGCCGGAAAATTTGTTCCATTCCATCAATCCATTGCTCCGCCTCCTCAGGACTTCCCATTCCATTGAACTTAAGTGGCTTCAGCTTCAGAAACTGCTCCACTAGTTCTTGAGCACGGCGTTCTGTTCCGGGCTGTTGTTGCACCTGCCTTTCTATCAGATTTCCAATATTGGCTAATGCTTGTAGGATGTCTTCCATTCGGGATTCAGCCCCTGCAGCAGAGGCTTCAGCCCTCGATGGATGAACACTTCCAGCTCGCACCATGACTTTCCTGCAATTTCCAAACATTGCCTCAGGAATAATCTGAGACTCACTGCCTCCATTCAAAGCAACTACTACTACTACATAAGTAACATATAAATGTTACTGGTACCTAAAGGCAATCCAAAGTAAACTACTAGGGATCTGCTAGTGAATTCTCATCACCCGTTATTCAATTATTTCGTTTTATATCCTATGGTGTGCATTGTCATCATGTTCCTCAATTTCCAAATGAGGCTCCTTATCACTCCACCTATAACCATTCGCTCTGATACCAAGAAAAGGCAGATGTAGCACCCCGAACCCTTTGAAGGTCGCCACAAGCACCAATGTTACATCTTATTACCCTTTTTATTGTACTTAGAAGAAGCGCCGTAGTTCACAGGCATTTTTTTTTTAAAGGCGGTCCCAGCGTGACTCATTAGCGGAAGAAAAACATCACCATCTCTCCCCCTACCAACCATTATACAAATACACACTACTAATCACCATGATTTTATAGACAAGCCACGACACTTTATTTACATATATTTTCAAGATGGGACTTCTTTGGGTCGATACATCAAAAGGAAAAGCTAGGACTCAGCCATGTCCAGCCTAAAACCCCAAAAAGAACCCTCGATCCTCTACATCTCACGTGCACAACCCCCATCATAAGTGTCGGCTAACTATCCTTAAAAAAACTAGCTCCTACTCGTCACGCACGGGCCTCACACCCAATCTGGTGAGTCAGGCGGTGGCGGTGGCAGCATCCCTCTCATCACGTCATCGCGACGAACGTGGACGGAGACGAACTCCTGGACGACTGGGCCCCCAGCCATGCCTATGTCGTACATGACAAAACAGCGTACACGAATATATGTCAATCCAGGTACCGAAGGACAGCTGAACTCCTCGCACTCTACCTCGACGTCGGATGGTAAACCGTAAAATGCACCCCGCGCGATGGCAGGAAGCGGCATGCTGCTAATCTGAAATGTTGGTCCCCAAAAGGGGTGAGTACAACCACTCAGCAAGTAAAAGGATCCAATAACCACTCAATGCATCATACAAGTCATATATGCATTGCAGGCGTTACTTACCTTGAAGCCATGTGCATACTATCATGCATCATCATCACAATCATAACACATACATGTGTATCATTATCATATCATATACATGTCATCATTATCATGACATCATCACATCACACATGTCATCATCATCATGGCATCATCATATCTTACATGTCATCATGCCATATCATGTATCATCATCATCATCACGCATATCATATATCATCATCATCATCGTGACCACATCACATTACGCATGTCATCATTATCATGGCATCATCATATCTTACATGTCATCATGCCATATCATGTATCGTCATCATCATCATCATGCATATCATCATGCCATGGTTTAATTTTCACTTTTAACTTTCAATTTGATCATCACATCACCCATTCCTCGGATCATCAATTTCATCATCCCCTCGGGCAAAGACCTCCGAGGCTTTCGGCATACAGCCATTCCAGGCCACCGGGCATCCGGCCCCCCACATTCCGAGCATCTTGCATCCCAACTAGCATCACAAGGCATTCCCCTCGGGCAAAAACCTCCGACAGGGCTTCCGGCACCCCCACATTCCGGGCATCCTGAATCTCCCAGGGCCATCCGGCAATGTATCTCTATACATTCCGGGCATTATCCTCCACCACAATCATCTCCTCATTTAACATTATCCATGTTTACCAATTTCGATCTTAATTTAGCATGGCATATGACGTGACATCAAACAAGTCATATTCGGCATGGAATTCACACATGCATCTCAATTCAATGTCATGCATACATCAAGACCTCATCATACATGCAACATGGTATAATTATTTATGAAATAAAATTTAATGGAATTTATGGCCAATAAAATAATCCATTTTTCATGCCCTTTTTCATTTATTTAAATTTCAGCTTGTGTCATTTTCAAAAATATTAAATTTAATATCTATAAATTCCCAAAAATTATAAAAATTAAGGCAAGTGATAAACAAGACAATAGAATAATAATTTCATGAAAAATACATGGCCAAATAGAATTTCACACAATTTCACAATTTTCACAAAATGGCATGTCATTTTTGAGTGAAATCAGAATGCACAGTTTCTGAAGAAATTCAATTAAAATATCCATACGACCTCCAAAAATTACGAAATTTTACCGAGTTATAGCCAAGACATTTTCACATATCTTTCATGAAGACTTCCAAGCCAGATTCTTTTCAGGTATTTTCTACGGTCTCACGAAGCTTCTGGATCCATCACCAAAAACGTCCAGTACATGCTTCTCCGAAATACTGAGTTTTCACCTATCTATTCACTTTCGTTTCCTCTGAAATTTGGATATGTTATACATAAAGATGTCCTCTACAATTTTAATCAAGATATCTAGGTCAAATAACCAGAGTATAACCGTCATTTAGGTCCATGATATCTCGGGTGTCCTGTAATACATCTCCAGAATTTCCGTCTTCAAGATCTAGTCAATTTACTAGGCTATACTTTTTCATTTCACTTAAAATTTGAGTATGTTGTAGTTTAAGATGTCTCCTACAACTTTCATGAAGAAATCAAAGAGATATTCTTAGCACAAATCAACATGCAACCACAAATCCAACAAGAAGTCAGTGAAATCGTTCCAGATCTGAGGTCTCCGTAGGATGAGAGTTTAACCCCTCAAAGCTCCATCATTTTCCACCAAATTTTTTTATGTTGTAGTTTAAGATGTTAAATACAAATTTCATGAATAAATCAAAGCCAAAATCGGACTCTAAACATATATGCTAGCTCACACAACATTCTGACTCAAACTGTTCAAGCGAAAACAGCCACACCACTCAAGAACAAGCCATCCATACTTCGGTTTTCCTCTTCCAATCACCCAAATTCGACACTATATCAACCATACATGTAACAAACACACATGCAAGAGCAGCAAAGGACCCCCAACTTGCCTCTAGACCACACGAACGGCGGTACATGGCGGCGAACACGGCGGTCGGACGGCGGCTCCTCTTCGGCTTCTCCTCCTCTTGGCCACTCTCCCTCTCTCTCGAAATCTCTCTCTCTCTCTCACTCTATTGGCCGAATGAACCGGCCACCCCTCTCTCTCTCTTTCCTTTTATCCCCCCTAATCCTCATCATTAGTAATCATTGTTTGCCTCCAAATTAGCCAATGCATGGCATCCTCCTTTGTGCCACTTGTCTCATTGCATGCATAATGGGCTTGGGCTTTTGGGCTTGGGCTTGGGCCATCCGGCCACTCTTGGGCCTCCTCTTGGGTTGGTCGACAGCCCCCTTTAGTGGGCCTTATTGGGCCGACTAGCTTGGCCCATCAAGGCTTCAGCCAATGGGCCGAAGGCCCAACCTAAAAATTGACTTTTCCCTCTTTTTTTTTTTTTTTGAATTTCTTCTATAAATTTTTAAGCTTTAATTTTCAACATGGCCAAAGTCTTGTGACATTTTATTTATTGAAATTTAGTTTATAAAGTGCATGGCCAAGCATAAATTATTATCATTAATCTATCAAATTTAAATTCTCACAAATATATGCACAAATCATCTAATCTTGAAAAGACTAATGGCTAAAGCATAAACCGTAGGAAATTTTATTACCTAATTAGAGACTTTAACACCTTATGGCTTGACTTTGAATTTTGGGATGCCACAGTTGCTCCTCCTTCATCGATTGACAAGGGCTTTGGCGAGAGCCACCTCTCGCAGATTTGGGCGACGGTTGCTCAGGGCTCGAGCGCAATGGCTCGCTCGAGCCAGCGCTTGCCTAGATCTGTGAGACGCTTGCTTGAGCGAGCCTTCGCGCTCGAGCCCCAAGTGAGCATCTCACAGATCTGGCGAGCAACGTCTGCTCGCTCGAGTGAGCAGAGCAGCCAGCCTTTGCTCGCTGCTTTGCTCGCTCGAGGGAGCCTCGCGAGCAGAGCAGCAAGCGTCTGCTTGCTCGAGCAAGCATCGCTGCTGTGCTTGCTCGAGCGAGCATCGCTACTCTGCTTTGCTCGCTCGAGCGAGCATGGCGAGAAGAGCAGCGACGCTCATAATCGATTACCTAGTTACAAAGTAAGAACTTGTGCTTGGCTGGGATATTACATAGGAATTTCTGGTTTTCTACCAAAGGCGGAACTTTGTGGGATGATACATGTTTTGGCATCCAACTACCGTAGTTTAATTAAGCATCATCTATGCTTTCCTTAACATAAGTTTTAGACACTGTTGTTTTCATTATTTACCAATTTCGTTCTCAGTATTTGCGTCTTCTTACCTTCTATAGTGACAATACTCACCCCATAACCTCGTTGACCTTGCCATGCTCTGTTTCCAGGAGTTCATGAAACTTTATTTCTGTAAATATATTTATAGGGTGTCAAGGATGAAGTAGAAAGGCGGAAAATGTAGTGTGTGCATGGTCTGGTCCAAATTACACAAGATTTACTTCTGTTTTTAAGCTCAAGGCAACACGAAAACACTCTACTCATATTTTAGTGAAATGACACTGATTCTTCAAATATCATGAGGTACAACATAGCTGCCTCTCTTAAATGTTTATTTTGGTTTTAAATTATGATGAGTTAGAAGTCTTATATTTTTCCTTTTTGATCGATTGCTCTGTAAACGTACTAGGCACCATTACATGAAGGATGTAAACATTTTCATCGCTGATCCTGGTGACCAGAATGCCATTGTTGTAGTTTTTACTTTAGCTAGAGCAATGAAGGAAATGCATAAAGTAGCCATTCTATGCTGTGTGTGGAGGCAAGGGCAAGGAAATGTTGTTGTGGGGGTTTTGACACCAAATGTTTCTGACAATGATCATGTGGTATGTTTCAATATAGAGTTGTTTATTTGTAGTTCTTTGATCTTCTCTCCCTTTTTGGTTTGTGTGAGGCTTCATCTAACATGCGCATACTCTTTTATGCGCAGCCCAAGTCATTTTATTTCAATATACTTCCTTTTGCTGAGGATGTTCGGGAATTTCAATTCCCCTCTTTCAGCAATCTTCTAGCCTCATTACTGCCAAATGAAGAGAGCAGGAGGCTGCAGATAACTTTGTGAAAATGCTGGATCTTGCACCTTCTGATAGAAAGGAAATGTTGCAGCCTGATTTTACACCGAATCCTGTTTTGGAGGTGAGGTGATCACTTGTCTAGTTTTTACGTAAAACCTTATAGCTAAACTACAGGTCACTCACCTACTCCAGATAGGCTAAATTCCATACCATTTATCTTGGTATCAAATGAATGGATAACCTGCTTGCAATTTACAAACATTGGTTTGACTTGCAGTAATTTCACAGTGTGGAATTTGGGGGTTTCCATGAACCTACATAACAATTCCAAATGCTTATAAATAGCTTAATATGTTTCTAGATTTGGCTACAAACTTCTGTCAATTCAAAGTATGTGTTAATGTGAATAGTCACCGGTAGATTTCTATAACATTTGTATTCAAGGGGTACGGAGCTTCAACTTTACCCACTTTTGTGATAAACCTTTCAATAGCTTATTTTAAACCTGATGGACTACTTTAGAATCCACATGGCCTTCGGAGGTGGTTGGATTGGTTAATTTTCTCAAACAAAAGTAAGAATGGTTATGGCATCAATGGTTGATAATTGCTGCTCAATTCATGGTACGTCTTGTGCAGGAACCAAAGCAGTTCAATGATTTCTTGCACCAGCTCTGCAAATTCTGCCTGCAAAACAATTTTCGGAGTTTCTGCGATTTCCTTGCCACCAAAGTGTTCACGTTGATCTCCAAGACCGAAGCCGCAAACAGGTATCGGATCTTCCTGCATCATGCTTCTCTTGATATTGTTGAGACCAATTCCTTTTTCCCTCCTTCCTATTCGTTTGGTTCCTATGCAAAGGCTCATAAATCGTTCTTTCTACACGAGCAGCGACGTCACAGAGGAAGAGGCTAGAAGCTTTTTGGTGAAAAGTGAGCTGAAGCCAGAATGAGAATTTAGTTTCGTCTCTTCAATGGTCATGACGAGTAGCTTCAATCCCTTGATCATGTCGATCATTTTGTCTGTTGGGCAAGATTATTGTAAATAGATGGCGACGAGATCATATTTAGCTGTATGATGTTTAACTATTTGTACAATTTGTTCTGCCTGTGCTAAATCTCAAGGGTGATGGGGTCTGCTAGTACTTTAAGTTGTGTAATCAAGTTGAACATTCTTTCAGCCTCCTAAAGATCTCTTCGCACTCCTTACATGTCGGGTTACGGTTTAATTTCTCGTGGCAATACATGCGCAATTGA
Source organism: Eucalyptus lansdowneana (assembly GCA_017140395.1). NCBI lineage: Eukaryota > Viridiplantae > Streptophyta > Magnoliopsida > Myrtales > Myrtaceae > Eucalyptus > Eucalyptus lansdowneana. The sequence goes on along the minus strand of CM029487.1, from coordinate 40,888,009 downwards.
ATTGTGCAAATTCATCAGCCTTCATGCACGCGCTGCCGGCATGCGAACTTATCGGATTTACACTCTCCCTGTAAATCAATGAATTTTGGATAAAGATCTTTGAAAAGCTGCTAAGCATGAAAGGTCAAATGAAGCGCATGATAGTAACATGTATTAGATTATGAAAACCTTAAAATTAAGGCACGACCATGAAAAAGAAAACAAATTCCAATATTAAAATTTGGTACAAACTTTACTTACAAATTTTTCTTCCAAGTATGCATATATGACCATGTTCAGAATGTTTCTCTTCACTCACCATGAACAAAATTAAATTGATGAGCATTTCATGAGATTGAGAATTCAATACCAAGTTTACACTTAATTAAAAAAAAAAAACACACATAGAGAAAAATTTGGAACATAAATTTTTTACAGTTACCAAACGTGTTTATGTTCTTTTTCTATTCTAGGAACATAAATTGTATGTAGTTACCAAATGTATTTTTGTTCTTTTTGTATTCCAGGAACATAAATTTTGTGCAGTTACCAAACGCATTCTTTTGTTCAAAAATTGTTTCCCGGAACAGAAATAGCTTTTTCTATTTCTGTTCTCTGGAACAATTTTTGAATAAAAACACAAATAAACGTACTCTATGTCTACACGTCACTTACAGAAGCAAAGTTAATTAACAGCTACCTCTAGACGCACTATCCTTTCAATGATCTACCAAAAAAAATAATAATGTATTCACGGGTATTACACTTTGCTGAACAGAATGGTGGATTAATGGAATAGGATTATCTTTGGCGAGGCAATGGAAATGGAAATTCTACCAGAGTTGATGTGGATAATATACTGCCAACAAACCAAATGGAATATATTCACCTCTGACAACAGTCGGCTCAGTGAGATTCTGCAGGCTCCAGCTTTTCTTCGCACAATCCGGCAAAGAGACAGCGAAGAATTACATTGCAAGAATCATTCCTCAAGTATTAGTTGCATTCAATCCTCAAGTATTAGTTGCATTCAATTATCACATCACGGGTATCTTTGTTGTCCTCCTCCTACATGCAAACTGAAATTGTCATTGACCACATTTTCCAAGATTCAAGGAAACAATAATATCCAAAGCATTTCACTGAAAATTTGTGTCTGTTTGTGATCCATTCTGTTTTTTTTTTTTTTTTGGACGGAAAGAACTATTTGCTCATTAAGTAGGGAAATTAGTACAACCCGCAAGTAGGGCTTCATTACAAATCAGATCTAACATCGGAGGAATAGGTAACGAAGCCCAAGTTGGGGGAAGGGAACCTCGACCGTGGGCTTTCGCAGCCCGGGCCGGCTAGGGCATTTGCTGATCTTCGCAATGAGTCACCTTCAGGTTGGAAAAAGAGGGCAAGATGTCTGCTCATTCGGCGAGAAGAGCACGGCAGTCCCACGGTGGGAGACGCTCACGATGCATCACTTCAACCAAAATTAGGCAGTCGGTTTCAATGATTAGGTCAGAATGATGCTTCCCTTGTTGAAGAATGTCTTTCAGTGTATATAAGAGAGCTTGAATCTCTGTTTCAAGGGCGGAGGATGCTGGAACGCTTTTGGTGAAACCACCGATCAATCTGCCTATGTGATCCCGATGGATACTGGAAATCGCACCCAGGTTTTCTGCAAAGGGAAAGGCACCATCTATATTGACCTTCACCATACCTTGAACCGGTGGGATCCAGGTAGTGTTAGGGTTCGACGAAGTTTTTCCTGTCTTCTGTGGTTGCTTCAAGTGGTGATTCTGAACTGTAATTTGTAGGTGAGTGAGCGCTAGAGCTGATTCCACGATCTAGTTCGGGTGCGTGAATTGGTGGCGAAAGATGACATGGTTTCTGGCTGCTATAGTCTCAAACTCCGGTACGTTTCCATGCTGTTGTAATAGATCTGCAAGCCAAGCGTCAATGCGATGATTTGCAAAATCTGTGACTGTGATTTGTACTTTAGGATGATTCCAAATCTGTTGTGTCCAAGGGCATTGCAGAAATAAATGTTCTGTTGTTTCGGGGGAGCGGGTAGAACAGAGAACACAAAATGGATCAGTGGTGATTCGGCGACGGAACAGATTGTGGCATTGTGGCTGATAGACCAAAGAAAGATGCGAATTTTAGGGGCCGTCTTGGTTTTCCAGATTTGTTTCCATAAGTGACTGGGGGTAATATAAGATGAGGATGGGCGAGAATCTGTCTGTTTAGCCTCTAATTGCTGTATGAAATGATACGCACTTTTCACTGAGTATTGTCCATCTAAAGTTGCTGTCCACACAATTTTATCTTCAGTAGATGCTGGCCATAATCTGATTGCCAGAACTTCTTTCACTATGTGCTCATCAAATGTATGTTTGAGAAGTTGGATATTCCATTCATTTTGTACTGTGTTGATGTAGGCTGCGACTGTTCTTGGTTCATCCCTATTAGGAGGTCCACATAATGTTCCCATAGGTAGCCATTTGTCGTGTCTCACATTGATTCTCTGGCCATTGCCAACTGACCAACTCAGCTTAGGAATAATTGAATTTCGGCCCAGTAGAAGACTTCGCCAACCCCAAGAGGGTCGGGATCCCTGTTCTGCATGCCAAAAATCTATAGATGGAAAATATAAAGCTTTGAATAGATTGCACCACAAAGATTCAGGATTTTGAAAAAGTCTCCATGCCTCGCTTCCCCGCAGGGCTTTATTAAAAGATAATAAGTCTCGAAAGCCAATCCCCCTTGTACTTTTCCCCGTCTTTTAAAGTATCCCAAAGACTTCCGTGAATTCCAAACTTAGTGCTAGAGTGTTGCCACCAAAACTTAGCCATCTTTTGTTCAACAGACTTGCATATAGAGACAGGAATCTTAAATATGGACATTGCGTACTGTGGTAGAGCTTGAATCACAGCTTTTAACAGAATCTCCTTCCCTCCTTTAGAAATCAACTGTTCTTTCCACCCAGCCAATTTAGCATTCACCCTTGTGTGAATCCAAGCAAACATATCTCTCTTTGAGTACCCCCAATCTGAGGGAATACCGAGATACTTTCCAGTTTTATCAAGGATAGGCACTCTTAGTACTCCGGCCATATTTAACTTGAGGGACATAGGACAGTTTTTGCTAGCAAATAGGCCTGATTTATTTCTGTTTATCTGCTGTCTTATTGCAATGCAATACTGGTTTAAAATGCTCGCCAAATTTTGACATTCTATCATTTTACCATCCAGAAAAAATATTGCATCATCGGCAAAGAATAAATGTGATAAAACAGGACAGCTTCTGTTAAATTTCAGTCCTCGGAGATGACCCATGTTTATAGCATTCTGAATAAGAGTTGATAACATATTAGCCACAAGTATGAAGAGGTAGGGTGAAAGAGGATCTCCCTGCCTAATTCCCCTAGTTGGTGTAAAGTAAGGTAGATCTTCGCCATTGACTTTGACACTGAGTGAGGTAGTTTTAACACATTGCATCAGCCAAACCACCCATCGATCATGAAACCCAATCTGACGCATATAGTCCTCCAAGAAGTCCCACTCAACCCTATCATAAGCTTTCTGCATATCCAGTTTTAGGATTGCCTGGAATTTCTTCTTTCTCTGTCGAATTCTAAACTGATGTAAGACTTCCTAAACGATTAGAATGTTATCCTGTATCTGTCTGCCTGACACAAAGGCACTCTGTTCTGTGGCAATCAAATCTGGTAGACAGCATTTTAATCGATTTGCTAGGACTTTGGAAATAATTTTGTATAGAAAATTACATAAACTGATGGGGCCAAATTGATCTAACCTCTCTGGATTCGGTACTTTGGGAATTAGACATATAGAAGTTCTGTTTATAGCAGCAGGCAACACTCCAGTAGTTAAAAAATTCTGCACTGTAGTGAACACATCATCCTGTAGAATGTCCCAATGACTATGGTAAAAGAGGCCATTAAAACCATCAGGTCCTGGAGCTTTCGTTGCTCCCAACTGGAAAGTAGCTATCTGTACTTCCTCTCTTGTGACTTCCGCTATTAAATGATTATTCATTTCATCTGTGACGATCTTTGGACATTGCAGTAAAGTAGGGCTATAATCTCTAGGACCAGCAATAGAATAAAGGTTCTGAAAAAATAGTTGGTCATGTACTTCACCTGTTCTGGGTCCCGAATCCACTCCTCGTTTATATCTTTGAGCATGCTGATTCTGTTTCTCTTCCATCGTTGAATCGTAGTAGCATGAAAAAATTTTGTGTTTCAATCCCCCCCTCAACCAGTTGATGCGAGATCGCATCGCCCAATAGTGTTCCTCCTGTATCCATATTTTCTGAATCTGGTCCTGCAGCGATTTAACCCGATTGTTATTATGACTGCTAGCAGGTTGATTGATGTGATACTGGAGCTGCTGCTTTAAGAGATCTAGTTGATGATGAGCAGCAGTAAACTTCTTTCTACTCCAATTTGCCAAAGCTGTAGTTGTCAGCTGTAATTTTTTGGAGATGCTAAATGGATGATTTAAGGCTGTTGACCATACATCCGATACCACCCTGTGACAGTCATCATCTTGAAGCCAAAAAGACTCGAAGGTAAACCTCGTTTGTCTCCTTTTTGATTTGACTTATGTATTTAAGAGTAGTGGACAATGGTCTGAGCCTATAGCAGGTAAAGCATAAACTTCAGCTTCCGGATAGGTTAATCGCCATTCCATTGTACACACAACCCTATCTATTCGCTCCTTTACAGCTTCCTCACCATTTCTATTGTTCACCCATGTGTAGGTACATCCCTTGGTTTCAAGGTCCATCAAGGCACAGTGGTCTAATAAATCTCTAAAAGATTGCAACCGATATTGCTGAGGTAAGCGTTTTCCAACTTTCTCCCAGTGATTCAGAATTTCATTAAAGTCGCCGATGCACATCCAAGGTAGGGTATGTAGATGGCTGAGCTGACGCAAAGTTGTCCATAGTTGTTGCCTTTGTTGAAATACGGCTAGAGCATGCAGAAAAGTTATACCCATGGTTTTCCTTTTAAGAACATCTGAGCAGATAGTATCAATATGATGCTGGTCATGAGAGTGGATAGTTAGATTGACCTGATCATTCCAAAAAAGAATCAAACCACTAGCCAAACCTAGGGGATTGATCACAAAAAGGTTTTCATAATGAAGATTTCGCTGCAAACGCTTGATGACTAGTTCCTGGTTTTTGGTTTCCATCAAAAAAATAATATCGGGCCGATCATGGACCACTAGGTCCTTAAGAGCTTGAATTGTCAGGGGGTTGCCCAGCCCCTGACAATTCCAACTTATAATTTTCATTGTTCTGGCGGTGGCTGTTTTGGGCAAGCCACCACAGCCCTTGTGTCTACCCCTTCAGCTACAAAGATTGGGGTATCCATAAGGAGTGAATCATCCAGAGGTACTTGAGCATTAGAGAGAATCCCATAAGGGTTGTAACGCTTTGATTTTTTATGGGGATTGGCCTTAACCACCATTCTGGGGTTTTTAATTTTCTTGCTGTTCACCACAGGTTCTGTCAATATCGGTTCGGTAACAGAAGAAATTTGCAGGGTAGGTAAGGGACTGCAATGAGGGTTCTTGGTGGTATGAAGCTCCTCTGATGGAATTTGAGCCTTTGTACTTGAAGGTGCTGTAGGAAGTAATAAAGGGGATTGCAATGGAGTTTCTGGTATAATTTCTTCAACTTCATCCTGATCTGATTGTTTCTCATAGAAAGCTTTCCAGAATGGACTGTGCTCTTTGACCTCGGCCCTCAGCTAGGGGCCATAGGATAGCTTGTCTTTCCCTTCCGTCTTAGCCTCATCAAAGGGAATATTTTGACATTGTGTTGCATAATGGCCCAATATACCACATGAGTAGCAATAATTAGATAGGCGCTCATATTTGAAATCAATCCATATATTCTGTCCCTCCAATCTGAGTAGTTTGCCAGATTTCAATGGTTCATTAAGATTAATATTCACTCGTACCCGCCCTGTTTTAATCGCTGAGTTTTCTTTTGTTGCTATGCTCACTTCCTGAACTTGACCAAGATGTCTAGCAGCCTTGGCAAACATACTCGCTGTGCATCTTTCCAGAGGGAGTCCTAAGATTTGCACCCAGAAGTCGCATGTGGTGAAATCATAACAGTGAAGAGGCGTATTAGGAAGCCAAGGTTTTAGTATCAGAAGATGGTGCCCAAACAGCCAATGGCCACTATGTAAGATTCTTTGACGTTTAGTATCAGAATTAAATTTAAAGACATACCAACCTTCTTCGGGTTGAGAAATTTGCACACGGTCATTGCGCTAGACTCTTGTTAATGTACTCTGCAAAGCTTGAAAATTAACTGATGGGTCCGAGAGAATTTTACCCACTAAGGTTGCCTTGCACTCTTGCAGCGTTTCCGGCGGTATTTCATCATCCCAGACGTCCACATCTTCTTCCGACCAGAGTTGGCCAAGGCGATTACATAGGCCAGCAAGGCGAGCATCGTCCGAAGGGTGAGATGTAGTCATAACGGAAACTGTCTAGAGATGGCGGAGAATTCCACATGCAAAGCTCCGATGAAGTGAAACAGAAGAAAACCCCATCACTTGACTGCCAGGGAAAGCGAGGAAAAGAAGAAACATCCTCAAAACGGAGAAGAGGAGTGTGAATTGTAAGAGAAAAGGAAAACTAGATTAGGAAGGGGGTTTAGTCGAGAAGAAGGAAGATGAAGTCGGGATAACCCAGAAAAACTCTGCATGTCGAGAGAGAGGACTCTGCATTTCGAGAGATTTTTTCAAAAATGTAAGGATTGAAATCGATTGGTTTTAATTATACCGTTTTGTCAGCAACAATCGATTTGCAGATCCATTTCTAGACGGGGACATTTTGCTTATCTTGGAGATATGCGTGGCCATCGCTTTGATAAGCTTAAGAAGATGAAAAGCCTAAATCATATTCTTAACGGAAATTGCTTTGCAGGCAGAGTCTACAACAGTTAGCAGGTCTTTTTAAGCAATAGTCAAGCATATAAGTATTGAGGTTTCTAAAGGAAGCTATGTATGTAAAAGCTGATGTGGGAAATTAAAAGCAGGTTGAGGATCATACCATTTGAAACTCATTATAATTGTATTTTATGACCAATTTAACTTTTTTTCTTCGGTTACAATTTTCAACCCTCACATCTTAATCTTACGTCACATTGCTATTACTTCCCACTATGCTCATCATTCAACGCTCTTCTCTAATATCCATTAATTCATTTTTTATTTACTAATTAAGAGTGCAATGCATCCTTTACCAAGGGACAAAATCGATAGCACGTTGATCCACGGGACAATGCTTCAATGAGAAGTTTGTTTGAGAAGTTGGATAGAGTTTTATAGGATAATAGCACAGATAATCCATAAACTTTAATCTAACATAAAATATCATCCATATATTTTTAATTTATGAAATATGATCCGAAACTTTAGTTTAATATGATCCATTGGTAAATGTCGAATGCAGTTCTTAAGCCACTTGAAAATATATAAAATTTTACAATAATGAATATTGAATCAAAGTTCGGAAGCAATATTGCAAAATTGAATCAAAGTTCCAGGGGCTACTTGTAAAGCATGAGCAATTATAACAAAATTATTGCCCTGCGTTCGGTTTCCACCTCCATAGGGCCCTCCCTTCCCACGCGCATGAACGCAATCCCGAAATGCCCACGCGCGTGGGGTTTCTAACTGGAACACCAATTCGCCCGTACATCACGAGTGACGCGCACGATCCGAACTCTTGCCGAATCCTCGTCATTAATTAATTTAATTATTTATTACCTATGTTTTGTTTTTTGCCGAAATTTATTTTTTCATGTTTATCTTTTCGTTTCTTCCTCCCTTTTCTTCTTTGTCAAAAACAACGTAACGCAGATGCAAGTACAAGCCGCCACCGACCACCGGTGGCTTCTTCGCTAGTAATTACTCACCAAACGGGGGATAGATAAAAATGAAAATCCCAACTTTAGCCCCTTCTTTGAAATGTCCTCATAGAAAACGACCGCCATTCTAAAACCCCCCCCTCTCCACCCACCTTCATTGATCCTTCTTTCTTCCTTGATTTCACTTCCGCATCCGCGGTGAAGGAGATCAGATTGTCGTTTCTGCCCACGCCTCCCCCCTAGTCAAGATCATCTTTCCACGGGGAGGAGGAGATGAGGCGAAGCAAGCTCTTTGTGTAGTTTCTATTGGTCTATTGTGACGACCCAATTGGCATTTACCCAATTGGCATTTTCTTTATTGGTTCGAAGTTCGAAATTTAGTCTTTTTCCTTTTCTTGCTGTCAGTTTCTTAGGATTCTTTATTTTTTTTTTCTTTTTGCCAAATTTAAGTACCTATTTGATCATCTTGATAGTGAATTGTTCTTGAATTGGCTCCTTCTAGGATGTGGGTTTTTAGTTTTTAGTTTTTTTTTTTTGTCCTCTCTTGCACGCTTGTTGATTTTGGATATGATACAGCAAGTATAACAACAATTTGAAATGAAATCGACCCTATTCTGTGTGTTGGGAAAAATTCGGGAAACGGGATCCCAAAATAGTGATTCAACACAGAATCAAACACAAACGTAGCGGAAGCGAGCCTAGGAAAAATCATGAATCACCGATCCTAAGGCACATCACATAAACGAACGTACCTTGTTTCCATAAACTAAACACCGGTGTTGCGACACGAGAAAGAATCCACACAGTTCTTCAGAGGATTATTCTTTTCTGTTCTTTGGGAGAAAATGGTATGAGAAGACGCAACTTCAGAGAGAGCGTAATCTCTCTTTTTACAAAATACGTAACTTGTATCTTAGGTAACCGCCTCTCTGATTTTCCTTTATTTTTAATAACTTCCTCCATGGGCCCTCAACTCACGGGCCGGGCCTTTTGGGCCCAACATGGGTGGACGGGCCAACTCAGGCTCATTTGAAAGGAAAAAATCCATCATCTCCCACTCACACATGATGGGCCAAAACCAACATGGACGGACGGGCCCTACTTAGGCCCATCAGAGAAAAATCCATCATAGACTCCCACTTGACATAGTGGGCCGAACAGAATCCTCTTTTCTTCATTCCAACATTCATACTGATGAATAGTCCGTGCGACCAGCATACTTTGAGAGCTTATTGCCATACATCTGTTAGGAATATATAGCAACTCATAACAGGCATCACATCCTGAGTAGATTTAGTATGCAGTACCCTAAATCGATCGATCACATTTATATCTCTCTTCTGATCTCTTTTTAAATAATGATATATTGTATTCACAATTATGATTATCCCATAAAACAATCATAATTGATCGACCAGTGAATACAAAACTATAATGTGATTCTCCAAATTCGATCTTCCTCTTTCCTTGAAACTATCAATTTCAGCTCAACTTGCTTTTCTAGAAAAGTCCCATTAAATCGAATCAATTCATAATCATTGGCAACATTCTAAGATAGCAATCATTGAATAGAAATCTTGAAAATAAGTAAAAGTCATGAAGGCACTAAATTGAGGAACTTTTTTCCTCAATAGTCTCACACGGCATAAAAGTTGAGATCAAAAGTTTTGCCACTCTTATTGGTCGTCTCATGCATACGTAATATGAAATACGTATTATGGTATTTAACTTCTTTCTCATGGAGCGTATGTCTACACCTTTAATACCGTACAGATGATAGTTTAGATATACTTAATGTCTAACTTGAGTGTATATATCTACTCATTCACATAATTCATCATAACTCACATCTGGCATCATAGACAGATCAAGTAAAATATGTGGGTTATTTTACTCTCTGACATAGATATATTATGTCCTCATCTTAACACTCAATTAATGCGACATATGTATTTTAAGCTTGAATTCTCAATTATCACCTAGATAATAAGCTTAAAAACTGTCTTATCTCTATTTATCACAGAGTAAATAGAGACGATTACCCGTGTGAATGGGCTAATCTCTTATCTATCCGACATACTTTTCAACTTAAAATATAATGCACTGAGCATTAAGATGCATAAACGTCAAACAAACTTTCATAGGCATTAATGATGAAAACACAAATTCATCAAATGTGAACACTTATGGGAAATTACAATATTCAGTACATCAGCTTCTATGCAATCCCAGAGATTTCACATGGCCACAAAACAAATCTCTAGGTATTGGCTTTGTCATAGAATCTGCTACCATTCTATGCGTAGACATGTACTATAAGTTCACATCTTTTCGTGTAACCATATCTTTGACAAAATTATACTCGGTATCTATATGTTTGGTCTTGCCATAATATTTTGGATCTTTGGTGTATGTTATTGCTGCTTGGCTATCACAGTTAACCAACAATGAATCTGTAGTACTTTCAATAATACCTAAATGATCCAAAAATCTCTTAAGCCAAATACCTTCATGTATTGCTGCTGATAATGCCATGGACTCAGCTTCCATCGTGGACAAGGCTATACATGTTTGTTTTTTACTGCTCCAACATATGGCACAATTATTCAGTAAGAAAACAAACCCAGAGGTAGATTTCCTTTCATCTAAATTTCCCCCCCAATCAGCATTTGAATAGCCTTCGAGTCGCAGATCCTTTCCTTGATAACTCAGCGTATAATCAACAGTTCCCTTTAGATATCTCAGTATTCTCTTAACGACTTTCCAATGTGCTTGACCTGGATTGGATTGGTATCTACTTACCACTCCAACTGTAAAACATATGTCAGGTCTTGTACACATCATAGCATACATCAAGCTCCCAACAGCACTAGCATAAGGAACATGTTGCATTTGTTCCTTCTTTTGTGGAGTCCTTAGATATAATCTGTGGCTCAATCCTTCACATTTTACAATAGAAGTATCTATGGGTTTATAATTTTGCATACTAAATCGTTTAAGAATCCTATTTATGTATGTTTCTTGTGAAAGAGACAATGATCTCTTCGAATGATTTCTTGAAATTTTAACTCCAAGAATGTATACAACATCACCAATGTCTTTCATTTCAAAGTTGGAAGATAGCCAACTTTTGACAATATTAACAAACTCCTTATTGCTTCCGGTAATCAGTATATCATCAATATATAATGATATGATCACAAATTGATCTTTGGATCTTTTAATATAGACACAATGATCCTAATCAATCATTGTAAAATCATATTCCATTATGGTATTATAAAAATGTATATACTATTATCTTAACGATTGCTTAAGGCCATATATCGATCTCAAAAGTCGAGATACCTTTTGTTCTTGGCCTTTCATAATGAAACCAACAGGTTGTTGCATATAAATTTCTTCGTCTAATTCTCCATTGAGAAAAGTAGTCTTTACATCCATTTAATATAACTCAAGATCCATACTTGCTACTATTGCCAGAATAATGCGAATCGAGGTAAATCTTACAACAGGAGAAAATGTTTCCTTATAATCAATTTCTTCCTGTTGATTATACCCCTTCGCCACAAGGCGAGCCTTATGCCTTTCTATCGAGCCATCAGCTTTACGCTTAATTTTGAGAACCCACTTGTTCCCAATGGCTTTGCGTTCTTTTGGAAAATCAACCAGTTCTCAAACATGGTTTGACTTCATTGACTCCATTTCCTCTTTCATTGCATGAATCCATTTTTCCTTATTAGGGTAACTTAGAGCCTCATTTACATTCCTTGGCTCATCTTCATCTTACGGAGTAACCATAAAAGTTTCCCCTTCAATGTCAAAGTGTCGACAGGGAATACTTTTGCGACTTGTTCGCCGTACGGAAGATGGTACACTTTACACATCATTCCCCATTATGCTCCCACTTGGATTAGATAATGATGATATCGTTTCATCATGTGGTTGTAATTGAGAGTGAGTTGAATTAAATTCATCACTTCTCATGTTACTCCCACTTGGATGAACTCCACTAAATTCATTATCCGGATCCAAAGTTTCAAATATGGAGTAGTCCTCACCTATTTTGCCCTTTTTAGGAAAATCATTCTCTAAGAATGTGACATTCCGTGATTCAAACTCAGTTATACTCCCACTTTCCTGCTCACCTATGAACACATACCCTTTCGAGTGTTCAGAGTATCTTATGAAAATACTCTTCTTTCTTTTGAGACCCCATTTTCTAAACTTGTGAGAGGACTCATGAGTATATATGCAGCACAACCCCATAGCTTAAGAAAACTTAAGTCCGATTTTCTACATGTTCATAACTCATATGGAGTGGAAGTAACTGATTTGGAAGGCACTCGGTTAAATATATAGGCAGCAGTTAACAACGCATCACTCCAAAAAGTGATAGGTAAGTTAGCATGCGTCATCATGGATCTAACCATTTCCAGAAGGGTTCTGTTTCTTCTTTCTGTAACACCATTTTGTTGAGGAGTATAAGGAATAGACAATTGTTTTTCTATTTCTTTTTCATCACATAATTTTCTGAACTCATCAGATAAATATTCACAATCTTGATCAGATCTCAATGCTTTTATTTTCTTGTCTAATTGATTTTCTACTAAGTTCATAAACTTTTTGAAACAAATTAATGCTTCAGATTTATGAAAAATCAAATAGACATATCCGAATCGAGTATAATCATATATAAATGTGATGAAATAAATAGCCCTATACCTTCCTCTCACATTCATTAGACCACAGATGTTATAATAGATTAAATGTAAAGGAAATTCAGTTCTTTTCCCTTTTCCAAATGGTTTTCGTGTTGTTTTCCCTACTAGGCAATGCTCACATATGGACAATATGACCAAATATAACATATGGGCAAATCGACTTTTTCAATGTTACCCAACAAGCCCTCTTTAGCTAGTCTATTCATACGTTGTTGGCCAATATGACCAAATCTAGCATGCCACACATCACATCATTATCATATAAAGTAGAAGACGTGAAAAGGGAATAACAAACATTGATATCACCACAGTTAACATTTAGTACAATAAAACCATCTAGGAAATTACCACAACCATAGTAGTTTGTATCCAAATACAAATCTACACTGCTATTATGGAAGTTCACACTAAAACCAAGCTTAACCAATACCAAAACAGACACTAAATTTCGATGAATCTCCAGAGTATATAAAACATCGTGTAGGAACAAGGTGCGTCCACTACGCATGTTCAGTTGGCAAGTACCAATCCCTTTAACTTTAGCTCTAGAGTTATTTCTTATATAAATCCACTTAGTTCTAGTCGGAACTCGTCGAAATTCTACGAAGGATTCTCTATCCTTCACTACATGGTCTGTTGCTCCCGAATCTATAGTCCACAAAGGATTAGATTCAGTTAAGAATACAGAACTTGACATATATGCAAAGTTCCCAAAAGTACAAAGGGTGTTTACCTTTTTTGGCTCACGACAGTCATGAGCATAGTGACCCTTCTGATCACAGTTGAAACATTTCACCTTTAAAATTTTCTTCACATGAGAACATTTTCCTCTCTTCACACAAGGACGTTTTTCTCTCTTATGTTGGTTAATTCTTGGTTTCTTGCAAGAAGGACTTGGTCCGTTGCATTTCCACATATTAAACGAATCAATGTGCTTGTGCTTAGAGCTCGAAGCTCTTTCTAAGCTGAAAGCAACACAACAAATATCTGTATCCCGCTCAAACGTCTTGAGGCGGTCCTCTGCTAGCTCAAAGTGGCGCACAACATTCTCAAGATCTTCCATAACATGGTCAATAGCTTTTAGTGCTTCTTGCTTTTCAAACACATATTGAATCTTCTTATTCAATATTTTACTATTCTTGCCGTTCAATTTGTCTTCTTTGTTCAAATTAGCAATTATGTTCTTAGTTGCTGAATCCATCGATCTGAACATATCAAACATATATGCACGAATTATTAATGCTTATCATTTATGCATCTATTTTGCATAGACCCATCATATTAATGAAAAATTTCAAGCAAGGTTTCAGAATCAAAATGTTACTAAGTTTCCAATCATCTTCCAAAAATCCTAACTTGAAATTATCATTAATATAATTTTCTATGCGAAATAAGTTTAGCAAAGTCACTAAAACTTTCTTGAACTTCCCATAACGAATTGTAAATCAACATATTAATTTGCAACAATAAACAACACTGAATTTTCAATAATTCATCATGTCTATTACACTAAGTAATATATTACACTAAGTAATATACAGAGGATAAATATCAACATAGAAAGAGATATTTACAACTAAAACATCTCAAACTCATCTAAGAAATAAGTAGGGAAAGTCTCCTCTAATCTGTTAGTAAAATTCTCTAAGAAATCTGAAGACACATTGGCCAATCACGGAAAAACTTTTGGAGAGCTCTCATGCCACTTCCAAGGCGCATTCACTCTGCACCATGTGACACTCAATCCAAGGGTTAAAGTTTTAGTTAACTTGATTCTATAATATTCTCTTACAAAGGCTACTGCAAGCCTCCTATAATTCGGGACCACGTTGACCTTCCATAGGCGATCTAACACTGTTTGCCATTCAGGTGGAAGAGTATGAATGGCAAGCAGCGTTCATTAAGGCCGGTACTTTCTCAAAATCCGGCATAAGATAACCACTCCAGATAATTTCTTGTATCAGATTGACTATGACCACATGTGATACTACATCACCTTCATTCCACCGATAATTAGCTAACTCTGTTATTAGCTTTTTAATTCTTGCCTTTTCTTCGTCCGTTTTCGGAAATGCAGGCATGCGTGCATAACGCATCATAGTTCCTGCAACAAATGTAGAACATAAAGAGGGATTACTTATAATCCACACAGACATAATTGAAAAAGAAACACATTCCTTTTCTTTTTTTTTATAAAAAAAAGTCAACGGTCAAAGTCAACAATCAACGCCGGTCATTGGTGGTCAATGGTCAACGGATGACCGGTCGAGTCAATGGGTCTGGTCAACGAGTCCGCCGAGTCGAATGGGTCGGGTCGGGTCGGTTCGGTGGGAGCGATGAGGCCGGTTGGGCCAGAAGGGCTAGCACGTGCCCTGCGCGTGTGTGGGCAATTGCCGGCGGACGTCACGATGACATCAGCCGGTGCGTGCCTCGCACACGCAGGCAGTTGCCGCATGCGCGTTGCACGCGCCGACGGAGCCAAACACATCGGCCGCGCGTGACAACGCATTCGTCGGCGTTTGGCAGCAAGCCACCACTCGAAATTCTCGTATTGGTGAGCACTTCAACCCTAAGCAAATGCAATTCAATCTACAGAAAATCAAAAAACTAGGGGGAACAGTACAACGTTAGGATTTTTTCGTCTGTAAATCGATTAACAGTGATGTTTAACGAAAAACAATCAATCAAAAATTGTTTATAAACGTAAACAGTAATCGGGAAACATGATTAAGAGGCTCTGATACCAATGTTGGGAAAAAATTGGAAAACAAGATTCCCAAAACAGTGATTCAATATGGAATCGAACACAAATGTAGCGGAAGCAAGCCCGGGAAAATCATGAAATACCGATCCTAAGGCACATCACATAAACGAACGTACCTTATTTCCACAGACTGAACACCGGTGTTGCGACACGAGGAAGAATCCACATAGTTCTTCAGAGGATTATTCTTTTCTGTTCTTCGGGTGAAAATGGTATGAGAAGATGCAACTGCAGAGAGAGCGTAATCTCTCTTTTTACAAAATATGTAACTTCTATCTTAGATAGCCGCCTCTCTGATTTTCCTTTATTTTTAATAACTTCCTCCATGGGCCCTCAACTCACGGGCCGGGCCTTTTGGGCCCAACATGGGCGGACGGGCCAACTCAAGCCCATCTGAAAGGAAAAAAATCCATCACTGTGGTTGGTGATGGTCAGCCGTTACCTCACGTGACTGGACTGTTCCTATTTGGGAAAATTCAAGACAATTGGATAGAGTTTGCTTATTTTATTAGCAATTGTTGTCTTAGAGCTATATGTGTCACGCCCTGATCCTCGGGCACGCACATATCCTTCTACTTGGTCGATTTTGTTATGCGATATCCCAGGACTAAGTATCGCCGACCCTTTCTTTTTATTACGCATGCGGAAGCAGTTATAAATCCCCAGACAATAAAACAATGGGATAGAAAAGCATACCATATTTTTTTTTCTCACATTGAAGTTCACAACCACATTTTCATTAACAGCACAACTCATAGCATTTTACAATGCTATTCACCGCATACTTGTCTCACACCTATCTACACTAAGATAGGGTTTACAAAAGGGATGGGATCTCAATCCACATCCGAGTTATACTCAAGATCCCTCTCTGGATCATCTGCTTCTTTAAAAGTCTTTCTCCCCTTCAGGTTCCTCCTCCTCAGCTTCTCCCCGGGGTCCTGAAATGGTTATTCAATAACCAATGAGACCACGTCTCAGCGAATTCTACCCCCTAATACCCGATTAGTAAACTAATACACCTTAGGCTGCCTAAGCACATCACGAGTTAGAGGACATACCTTGGCCTCAGCTCCTTCCTGCAAGTTAGTATATATATAAAATATACATCATCACATCACATCACCCAATCAGATCGAATCATCGATCAATCAACCTAGTCGATTACATGTCATCCAAATTATCTCTTGATCGACCATTTCCATACCTTTTATAAGTCTGATTAACATCCAAGACTACTCACCCTGGGTGATATATAGATAGTATATTATCTTATCTCCAGACGACATATAGAGTCATCGAGCTATCAAATCATACCGTACTGTCTCTAGATGCTCCGTAGAGTCATCGAGCCGGTAGATTATACCGTCCTATCTCAAGATGCTCCGTGGAGTCATCGAGCCGGTATACATACAATTTATCATACCGTACTGTCTCCAGATGCTCCGTAGAGTCATCGAGCCGGTAGATCATACCGTCCTGTCTCAAGATGCTCCGTGGAGTCATCGAGTCGGTATACACACAATTTATCATACCGTACTGTCTCCAGATGCTCCGTAGAGTCATTGAGCCGGTATACATGCCATTCCAAGCAAACAATCAAATAACCAGTTTTATCCTTTCCGATAAAATAACGTGTGTGGTACACGATCGGTCTTAACCAAAATATAATAATTTCCTTTTTTATAAATCCCACCATTTTCTATAGCCCACTCAGATCCTTTTGGCATTATCATCCGATGCCTAGTTCTTTTTCAATTAATAATCAAAGATTATTCAATTAAAGAATAATTCCTTCTTTCACAAATAATTCAATTCAGCATGAAATATGGCTCAATTCAATAAATGGACTGCACCACGACAATCAGCATAAAATTCCGGTCACCGGCCATCCCGGTTGAATTTCCGGAAAAATACATAAATAATTAATTAATTTCGAAAAATAAATAAATAAATACTAAAAATCCAATTTAGGCCCATATTGCCTGATTGGACGCCAGAACGGATCGGGAAAAATCCCGAGATACATTCAATAAATAGAAGTACGTCTCTACTTGCTAATAACTAAGTCTAACCACCTAACATGCATCATCAAGTCACTAATTTAATTGTTCTAGACTAATCTAACCACCTAATTGCATTTAATTAAATCTAACCAACCCCTAAGCATAATTAGCAAACTAAGAAAGCATTAGCGAGTAAAACTCACTTGCACTAAACGAAGGCCGGGACATCGCGATGGCGACGCGACGGCGCAACGACGGCCGAAATCCGAATTTTCGGCGACGTCGACAATCACTCGGGTCGGACCCAAAGGCCTTGCAAGCCCACATCAAAAGCTGGGCTTGGGCCGGACTTGATTGGGCCTACTTCTTGGGCTTCAAGTAAATTGAAAACGGGCCGAACTGAGCTGAGTTGCACTGAAATAGCTAAACTGAATGGGCCTCACTGAACTCACGGGTTGGACAAGAAACCCAAAGGAGCTTCTGGTCTTGCTTGGAGGAGCTGGGCTGAACAAGACTAAACCGGGCCTATCTTGCTGTAGGCTTCAAGATGCGTGCTTCGGTGGGCTGGGCTGCTCAAATTCACAGGCGAGAGGAGATCGAAACTGCTGGGCCTCGGTGAGCTGCTGTACTTCGCTGGATTGAAGAAGTTGGGCAGCATCTTCGGTCGAGCAGCTGGATCAACGAAAGTGGAGCAGGCTTCAGTCAACAGGATGGATTCGCTGGCATAAGTGGGACGCGCGGCTGCTCCGCTGTGATCTTCGACCGTGGAAGCTGAACGAGAAGACACGGGTGTGCTGGCAGAGATGGGATGAGGATTCGGTGAGACGGCGTGGTCTTCTATGGGGCTTCACGGCGTTAGGTTGGCCGAGCTTGGAGTCAACACAGCGGCAGTTTCAGACGCGTGGGCGATTCACCCGATGGAGGACGCCGCGGCTTGATTCTGGGGTCAACAAACCAGCATGAAGACAAGACTTGGTGGAGCAACTTCGGTGGATGATGAGAACGATAGAGCTACAGGCGTGGCGCACGCAGAAGCTTCACGGTCAATGATGGGGCTTCGCTTGAAGTTTAGTTGACCCGGACGTGGCAACTTGGAGAGAAAAACTCGGTGAGAATTGCTTCGGTGGAGGCGTTGTTGATGCACGAAGACGATGGGCGAGCTGGCAAGCGGTCACTGATGTTGGGGTTGAAGGCGTGGGTGTGATGCAGAGGCTTCGGTGGATGGTGAATGGGCAGACGGTGGAGTGACGAGAAGAAAATGAAAGCGAAGTAGCACACGGAAGAGAAGGAGTCGACGCTGCAGTGTGTGCGGCTGAGAGAGTCCGAATGAAAGGGGGCTGAATCGTGTGATGGAAGCCAGCTAAGAGGGAAATATAGTCAACCATCTTAGCCAAGTAATTAAATGCCTTGTCTCCTTAAAGCCCTCAAACAAATATCTAATGTTCCCACTTTCTTGCGCTAATATCCACCAAATAAATCAATTTAATACCAAATGTTGCACCCCACTATGCCTAGTCCGAATTTCTTAAATTTTTGGACATCCAATTTCTTCTCCAATCTCTTAATTTGATGTCCAAATCTCGCCAAGGAAAAAGCCCACAAAATTTCTATAAGCTCCCAATGCCAAGTAGTTTGGTTTGCAAATCGAAAACCCCTTCTATTCGGCCGATCCGAATTTTTGTTTGCTTTCCGAAATGTCCGAATCAATTTTCCATAAAAATCCCGAACTCGAGGAAATTAGTCCGAAAGACAAGATGACGTCCTATAAATGAACGTGACATGTTCGAATGTCCGATTCCCGACTCCGAATTCAATTTCATGGTTAAAATCGGCCAAACGTGATTTTAGTCCGATCCGACCTATTGAGTAGCTTTTAGGGATTTTACCGCGGTTATATCCCTTAACGGCTTCACCCAATAGATTGGTTAACTCGTGAGTGATCAGCTCAGAGAAAAAGGACCATTGGCGTGTCGACGAGATGTCCATTTCATATATTCGGGATGGGGTCGAAATTCTGGATGTCACAATATGTCTGGACCATTACTCTGTGTGTGCATGGGGGTGCACGTGTGGGCGTCAATTGTGATTTGTTACCTGTCAGTGTGCTTGTGATTGTGGGAATGAATTCAAGAAAGATCACCTCCTAGATGGGCTTCTCGAAGGTTGATTTTAAAGAATTCATATAGATCGAAACAATTGCTTATGTAGTGTCCTGATGTGTGCTATTAGGTTTCCGCAATTCTCTAAATCTTTAGGACTTATTAGATTTCTGCGTACACAAAAAATGTTTTGCTCCATGTTAAACAAAAATTATGTTGTGTTTCTGTTGTGTATGTTGCTCTATTTGTTCAAAGACTTTATGTTAATGATGACTTTTGCGTCAAGCCTACTTGGCAATCCTAATGTCAATGCCACATGTCAATCTTAGCGGACACATGTCAATCTTAGCGGATCAGTTGAATGAGAATTTAAGTTTTCTGCAGTTAGCTGCACACATTATCTCAAAAATCAGTAGTGTACACTCGGTCAAATTGATAAAAGTGGTTGTGTTTTCTTAGTTGCATGGACCATTGAAGCATTCGTCGGTACCTATGGAATAAATTATGGGAGGATTGTAGATAACATCCCTTCACTAAATCATATTCTCCATATATCTCGCAGCAATTTCTAATGTAGATTTCAGAAACTCATTGGAAGGTTAGAAATGCATTCAGCCGCTTCTAATCGAAGAGATTAGCAATTGAAATGCAATAAACACTGTAATTTATGTCCAAGCTACTTGACTCATCTTACCACTCTCCAGACATCCTCCTCCATAAGACAGCTCCTCAGCTAGAGTTTCCTCTAGGACAGGTTTCATTCTTGACTACGTGAAGTTCATCACAAGAATACAAGCAAGATAGGATAATCAAGCAAACAGGAGAGCAAAGAACCCGATAACGATTGCAGCTCACTTGCTAGGTAAAAAATTGTAATGGAGTTCAATTCAAACAAGGAGACCACAACATTTAAGGTCTTGAATACTTGACATTGAAGCCACAGCACCAACCCACAAACAAAAACCGAACGAAAGCGATTTAGAACAGTCATGACTCATGAGTCAAAAGCCAATCAATCTAATACTTACAATGCAGGCTTTTGTCATATTTCTCATCTAAAGAATGCCGTGATCTAGCCGGTGCTTGGGGAGGCCGTTGACGAGTGCGCTGCCATTGATGTCTCCCTCTCCATCTCCGATCTCCCCAACAAGTGCCTGGCCTGCGTCTTCCAGTACCTAGGCTTTGGCTACTAAGGCTGGTGCTCCCTCGTGTGCCATCGAGGGCGTTCGAACAGCGTCGAGCAATGGCGGCTGAGCGAGCGACGGCGGAGGCCGAGTGATGATGGCTGAGCAAGCTAGGTCGGAAAAACCCTAATTTCATCCCCAAATTAAAAAAAAAAAATCCCCAAATGAGTTAAATGGCGTCATTTTTGTGAGGCCATCCATGTAGGGCGGCAAAACGACGTCGTTCTCTTAAGGAGGACCGAAAACGACGTCGTTTAAAGGCCTTGTTGATTTTTTATTTTTAAAAAAAGCCATGTAATCATTTTGGCCGGAATCTTTCGCCGGTGGCACCAAAGTGATCATTTTTCCTCCGATTTGGCACTTAAATGATACGACGGAAACTTTTGACACCAAAGTGAGCGCCGTATACAATTTATGGCACTGATAGTGTACTTCTCCCGTTTTTCCTCCTATGCGCATTTACACACCATTTCATGCCGCAATTTCATAGGATGTTTTACTTTCTGACTTACCATAACTTCAAAAGTTCCTACATATCTTGATAGTTAGGAGCCTTGTACTTTTATGTATGTTAAGAAATGTGCATTTGATGACCCTAATGGGTTAGTAGTGCCACTTTTGCTTCTATTTTGTGAGAACACTTCTACTCAGTTGTCTCATTCTCCCTCCTAAAACACTAACCCGGTGAAATTACACATCTAGCATTCTATCTTACACTGAATGAGAAGATTTGCAGCATTCCCCATACTGCAATTCCCCCTTGTTAAGAATTTTTTACACCGACATACAATCGAGTTAAGGATCAATTCATTGTCATGCCATAAATTGTATACTCTAAAAACTGTTGTCTTGGAGCTTCTTACCATGTCCATTTGCAGTTTGGATGTTTGGAAACTTATTGTTGCAGTCTTTCCTTTCTGTATCATTGTTTGATAAACTTGCTAGTGTCAGTAACAAATTTATCTCATGGACTAGGTGGTGGAACTGAATTATTCCTGTTGATGCTCCTTACTAAATTTCCACTTTTACAACCTACTCTTAAGTTCAAATATGACTGGTGTTGGTACATTGCGGTTGTGCCTCTCTAATGGACCGTTTCATGTTTGTTTTGATGGTTGGAAACATGCAAATTTATGCTTCAAAGAAGGGTATTTTTTTAATTGAAGAAGAAAAATACTAGGGTATTAGGTTTTCCTATTAATTTAAATCAATTGGGAGGTCAAAGTGCGAAAAAGATGAATCTTAGTGGCTAGACAAATACAAAAAGAATAATTATCTTCTTATGGTGGTCAGAGTTACTGAGTGAGAACTAGTCCGTACAGTTCATGATGATAGATGCTATCATGGTATTTAGTATATCAAGATATTGTAGAGGATTCATGGTTCACATGCTTACCATAGCCTCTTGAGGTACATAAGTATTGCTTCGGCCTGTGTTTTAGCGTGATGCAAGTATTGTACTTATTACTTTTACCCTACAAAGCTATCAAAACATCACATTAGTTATGGCCATATTATAGGAACATCGGAGTGAAATCAAGTTTTTTTTGTTTGTTTGTGTGATAGCAAGTAGGGGCATGGCTTATGTTTTGGCTACAAGAAAGCAGGCCCTGGTCTATGTACTTGGACAAGCATGAAGATGAAATCTTAGATTCAGAATGAACGCCTGTTTGTGAACTTGCGGCAGTAATGTTCATGTTGCTCTTATGGGTGGACCTCTAATGCTTGAAGCTGCAGGAGGCATCAGTGTGAGAAGCAATGCATATGTGCTTTTCGACTGAAGCTCTTAGGCTCCACCCTTTATGGAGAGTTATAATTTATGCCTGCCATGAACATTTTCTGCTAGGTGGGCATTCATTGAAGAGAAAAAGTGGAGTGAAAGTTACCTCTTTATCTATTGAGTTAGATAGAATCGATTGAAACATATTGACCCATGGCATCTATCTGGGTGGATAACTGTCTTCATGGTATTTCTCTAAGCTTTGATAGCTATTCGATAGTGCCCAACTTTTGCTTCATGCCTATATGTTTATTATTTCCGTATATAAGAGAACCAAATGTTTGGTTTGGATTGTTTGTACTTTGGGTTGAATGGATTACATGGTGTAGTCAATCCACAAACTTTGCATTTGAATGTTGAAATCTCTCACTTAAAATTTACTCACTTCTCCATGCATCACTGTTAAATGATGCATCCAATCCAATGTACAAAACACTCATGTGAAAGGGTCAATCTTCGGGATTACTATAATCGATATGACTGGCTAAATATATAGTGACAAGGTGGCATTAAAGAACAAATACTATCTTCCAATATCAGAGATTTGAAATTTACAATTATATGGTAGATTTAAGGTTATGAGATTATGTTTCATATTATTGAAAAGAGTATCATATAGCCAAAAAACTTAATGATTTATAGATATACAAGAATCTAAAAATGTTTAATTTTATCATTCGTTCTCTAGGATTTATTGCCAATCTAAAGGAGAAACTCTTATGGACGTAATAGCTTTGTGTTTGATCATATGCATCAAGATAGTAATCGTATCGGTATATATGATTGTATGCATGTAAAATATGCATATGTGATATTTCTGTTCTTGTGTTTATTAATTATCTTTATGATAGGCTCTTGGTCAACTTTAGCCAAATCTACTATGAGATTAACCTGCTTTATTAATTTATTTGTATATCTTCATGTCATCAATGTACTCTTTCTCAATGCTAAATAAGTGTAGAAATAGTGACAACGACAATTAGTAATAAGACGAAACGATAAATACTACCAACAAAATAAATTGTTGGTATTTGATCCACTACCAATGCAAACCACGTATTAAATCAAACTATGCACAAGCAGTCTTACACAAGCTTGTTTGAAGAGACTATAGTTAAAATTTTCAAGGACTGAGAAAACAAAAAGAGAAGGGCGGGATCATGAGTACCAGTGGAATATGGAGAGAAGCTATACTATTGATAGGAAACAAACAGAAGGCGATTTATGTCTGTCACTCATAATACCTTTGGCTAAACCCTTTATCATAGCTATTGTGTAATCTTATAAAATTTGCTTCTGCTACTATTTTAGTAATTATAGAACTATGTTTGTAACTCAACATCATTCTTAAACTAACTATTTGAACGAATGGAGGATATTGAGTGAACTTAGCATCATAATTTAATAGTGTATGCATTCCGAAAACCAGCTGTATTGCCCGTGGATGGCAGTAAACAGGCAAGACTCAATACATAGTACTCGATCAATGTGGTTGCAATGCCGATGCAAAACTAGCGCATAATCTGAGCATGCTCTTTGAATGATATACCTTGTGTTCCTTACATTTGAAAAATTAGAGAACCTTTTGAAGAAAGATGTTCGAAGAATTAGATTAGAGAGATACCATCTGATAAAAAATTAGTAAACAAAGTTGTTTTGTCCACATATGAATAATGTTATCAATGATGATAGGGTCGTCCATAAACAAGTAACAAATATAGTCTCCTCTAAGGAAAAGTTACGATAAATTCTATCTGACAAAAAAGGTAAGAATATCTTCCATAGTGCGATAGTAAGAACAATCGAATCGAGCCTGGACTTTGTTTAGGTGGTTCATCTAACTACACAATTCTAACACCTCTCTTCCTGATGGTGAAACCCCATTGCATCACGGCTTCTATCTTGAGTAGCGAGAATTTTTAATGATGGATCATTTTCTTTTACTAGCCAACATCTATCAATCACAAGTTCTTTCAAGTTTCTTGAATAAATGTTGTTGTGATCCCTCCCCATGCGTGCAACTTTAAAACTTTCAGTACTCAAGAATGATGCTACCCATCATAATCTTCTCGATCACGTCATCATATGCCTTGGCTTGGCAAATGGACAAAGACTTGAGCAAAGTCCAGCCGATCTTTAATTGTCTAACTCTCATGCCACTTGTTGAGCAAGGAAGCGTGGCTCTAATACCAATTGATGGGTGTGAAAGCGACATGTTAGTAATACGGTAAAATTGTAATAGGCAACTTGAAACTCACATATACTGGTACAAACATAACAGTGAAAAAAAATGATCATGTCACACAACTAATATATACTATGAGTAGGAAAAGACCGCGCCCCACTATTATAGTTAATTTTCTCACGCCACTATAAAACACTTAAAGCAAACTAGCTCCTACAAAGATACATTCTCTAAAGCTCTGCTTGTCTCGAAAAATCAATGATTTAGAAATGATTTTTTCCTAATTATACATCCTAAAAAAAAAAAAAAAAAAGTCATGGAAAATATTTTCTTTTTAGAAAAAATGTTTTGGCATGAATTGTTTTTAATAATGAAAAATAGTTTATTTCATTGACTTATCTTTAAGAGATAATAATGATTAGTTTTAGGAAAATATTCTCTAAATTATTAATTTTTTGCAAAAGAAATGGAGCCAGACTCTCTTTCTCTTGTTATCAAGCTCGCTAGTTGCCTGGTTCCATGGCTTACTACTATAACTCCACATAAAACTCTATAAATGGACCGCGCCTTGACATAAACAGCAGTCTGGCGGGCCAGGACCCGGGCCCTAAGGGCCACTTGGTAAGCCCGACTTATGGCCTAATCCTGCCTGGCTCGGCCCGTAATCAAATCCTCTCTCTGTTCCTCATTGCCTCTCTCCCGCCTGTTTCTTCCTCTTCCGCCATCTTTCTCTGCAAAATTCTCAGGCTTCCACTACACTTCATTACTCTCTCCCTCTCCAGGCTTTCTTTTAGGGTTTTCGGGCTCCACCCTCCACCACTAACTCTCCATCTCTGGTCGCATTTGCCACCACCGCTGCTTCCCTACGCTCCCTCCCGGAGCTTTTCAACCATGGAGACCTATGAGGATCATGGCGCGTGCTTCCCTTTCAGCTTCAGTTCGACAAGTCGCTGGCTTCTCAGGTTTCGGCCTTCTTTCATGACATAATAATGGGCGGGTCAATTCAATTGTTTTCCCATTCGGTTTTGTGTGGTTTTTTGCTTGATTTCTTCCGATTGGTAGGTGAAGATGGTGGAGTGGAATCCGGAGAAGGATTTGGTGGCGATGGTCATGGAGGACTTGAAGGTGGTGCTTCATCGCTTCAATTGGCGGCAGAAGTACAGCCCAAGTGCCATAACTTGGCACTAGGGGACACTTAAGTGCCATAACTATAAAATGGTACACTTGAGTGCCAGTTTTGAAGTTAAATGGGACACTTAAGTGTCACTCCGACGAAGATCTGGCCAAATGGCTTACGTGGCGACTTTCCGGCGACTTTGGTCCAAAACAGCGTCGTTTTGCACGCTGACGTGGCGGAGAAAATGCAAAAACAATGCCGTTTTGCACCTATGTGTAAATAATAATATAAAAATTAATTAAATTAGATTTAAAATATTCAAAAAAATTTTTAAAAAAGAAAAATTTTAAAACTTTAAAAAATTAAGAAAATTTTAAAAATTTTAAAAAATTAAGAAAATTTTAAAAATTTTAAAAAATAAAAAAGGGGGTAGGTCGAAGGGGCGGCTGAGGGCTGAGCCCTCGCCGCCACCGCCTCCCCGCCGTCGCCGGGAAGGGCCGGCGACGGAGGGGGGAGGGTCGGCCTGGGTCGCCGGCCCTTGACCGACCGACGGCGAGGGCTGTGAGCCCTCGCCGAATCGCGGTGAGGGCCGTGACCCTCGCCCCAAATCTGGGCGAGGGCTAGCGGGCCCTCGCCGTCGGTCGATCAGCCTCTCCGGCCCCTGGCCAGGGCCCGGCGACCCCGGCCGACCCACCCCACTCCATCGCCAGCCCTTCCCGGTGGGGGCGGGGAGGCGGCGAGGGCCCGCGAGCCCTTGCCGGATTTGGGCGAGGGCCACAACCCTCGCCCTCGCCCAGATCTGGGGCGAGGGTCGCAGCCCTCGCCGCGATCCGGCGAGGGCTCGCAGCCCACGCCGTCGGTCGGCCGGGGACCAACGACCCCGGCCGACCCTCCCCCTCCGTCACCCGCCCTTCCCGGCGACGGTGGGGAGGCGACGGCGGTGAGGGCTCGCCCTCGCCCGCCCCTTCGACCTCCCCCCCTCCCCCCCCGTTTATTTTTATTTATTTTTATTTTTTTTAATTTTTAAAATTTCCTTAATTTTTTAAAATTTATAAATTTTTCTTAATTTTAGTTTTTTTCGTATTTTTTTAAAATTTTTGAATATTTTATAATTTAATTAATTTTTATATTATTATTTACACGTAGACATGAAATGGAGTCGTTTTTGCGTTTTCTCCGCCACGTCGTGCGTAAAAACGACGCCGTTTTGGACCAAACTCGCCGGAAAATTGCCACGTCAGCCATTTGGCCGGATTTTCGCCAGAGTGGCACTTAAGGCTGTGCATGGTAACATTTCTTGGCCGGGGAACAATTTTTTTTCATAAATAGTTCTTTTCTATTTCTATTATGGGGAACAATTTCTATGTAAAAAAGCCCCTTTGGTAACTACACAAAATTTTTACTCTAGAAATAGAAAAAGAATAGAAATGCGTTTGGTAAAAAATAGTTTCTTTTTTATATTTATTTGCTTTTTATTTTTTTCCGATAGATCGCCGCCACCACCGACGCCGCTACTGCCACACATCGCCGCCGGCCGATAGCCGCCTGTCGACTGCTGCCGCCTATCGCCGTCGATCACCGGCGACGTGCGGCGGTAGTCGGCCAGCGGCGGTCAGCCGGCGGCGAAGTGAGGCGGCGACCGGCGGCAGCGGTGGTCGGTCGGCCTCCGGCGACTGGCGGCAGCGGCGACCGGCAGCGGCGACGGCAACGGTCAACCGGTGGCGACGTACGGCGGCGGCGGCGTCCAGTGGCGACCGGCGGTGGTGGTGGTGGCAACGGTCGGCCGGCGGCGGCGGTCAGCCGACGGCGGCGGTTGGTGGCGGTGGTGGTCGGCCGGCGGTGGCGGTTGGCGGCGGTGGCGGTCGGCCGGCGGTGGCGGTTGGCGGCGGTGGTGGTCGGCCGGGGCTGGTGGGCCACGGCGAGCGGCGGTCAAGGGCGGTCAATGGCGGTCAATGGCGGTCAGCAAGAGAAGAATAAAAGAAAAAAAAATTCACTTATTTCTTAAACTTGCTCCGGGGAACAAGAAGCAACTTTTTTTTACTTCTCATTTCTATTCCAAAACCATTCCCAGGCTAACTTTTTGTTCCCGTTATCAAACAGGTTTCTATTCTTTTTTTGTTTTGGAGAAGAGAAGAATAGAAATTGTTGGGTTGGGGAAGTTTACCATGTACACCCTAAGTGTCCCATTTTACTCCGATATTGGCACTTAAATGTACCATTTTAAAGTTATGGCACTTAAGTGTCCCTCCATGCCAAGTTATGGCACTCCAGGTGTCCCAACCTCTTCAATTGGCAGAGGCTGTCGACAATCTCTCCCGGTAATTGCTTGGACTCCAGAAAGTTCTCCTTTTTTTTTCTTTTTTTTCTTTTTTTCTATTCAGTGTGTTCGTTTCTTCAACGATGGCTTGGTGTGTGCCCTTACTAGGGGTGTCAATGGGTTAGGTCGGGTCGGGTTTTGTTGTTACCCGACCCGAATCGAAACACAATGGTCACACACTAAGACCCGACCTGAACCGACCCGAAACACATTAGACCATCTAATGTGTTTCAGGTTGGGTCGGGTCGGTTTTTTGTTTTTTGTTTTTTTTGGGTTTGTTAAACCCTTTTAAAAGCTCAAGAATTTGAGGCTGCAGTTCTTCGTCACGAAGCTTCTCAATCTTTTTAGATGAAGTATAGTATTAAACCTCAGGCAAGCATAAGTGGACATTATGAGATCCTTCCTGCAAAAGAAGTAAGATTTTGAGTATAGGATAATGCTACCATGAAATTAACCGTACAATATGCTACAACAAACCAATACCGCTAATGCATAAAAAAGGGTATGGGCAGGCACATGTAATGGTGACATGAAGAAAAGTCCCCATATTTCTGTTTAGCCTGAAGTCAAAACACAAATATGTAGATCTATAACTTAAAAAATGCTCACAAAATCACCACCAGCCTCAATGATCTCCATAAACACCGAACAGCATAAATCATTCATATTGCTTTCAGGGGACCATATTTTGAACACAGTGTTCCATCATTTAATATGAAAATGGCCAAACAAGGAAATATGCTATCAGAAAAGTGACGGTTCAACAATAGCATCTGTTTTAATATCTTCTGAAAAGTAAGGAAACCAACTCTAGTCATATTATCAGACAGCAACCAGAAGAATATTTGATTCATGCGACAAGAGGACTGGATATCCACAAGGCAGTCAAACATTCCAGCTCTAAAGTACCCATTCAGCACATGTGATTGTAATATGAGTAAATCAATCTAAGGAATTTTTCTCCTCTGAGACATGAAGTTCAATTCATTTGTTAACTGAGATTATTGTAACATTGGATGCTTGATAATGGACCTTCTCCAGCAAATGAAATGATCTAGAAGAAGCTAAACAGAGTGCGAAGATATATGAGACTGTAAGAGTGAAAAGGATCCATACCATAGTTTACTTAATACAAACACCATGAAGATAGACAAAATAAGTGATTAACACGCATGGGGGCTCAAAAAAAATTACTGAACCTGATTAAAAGAGACATACCCTTGGATACAGGTGTAGAGCCAGAGGAAAGCTGAAACTCCAGATGCAAGTGCAATTTTATCAGCAAGATCAAAGTCAGTAAATGTTGCTGAACCGATCTACGACGCACCCAAGAACCCAAACCGAGGATGGAACGAGAGGGGAACCCAGTGCTCACAGATGAATAATTGATGACACCATAGAAGACAGAAACTAAACAGAGAGCCAGAACCTGCATACGAAAATAGATCAAATTCAAAACCACATGACAGACAACATCATGGGTAGTCGAGGTAAGAAGAAATATTCGATGGCGACGCTAGAAACAGAGCACAAAGAAAGATTGAGATGTGAAACCAAAACACATCTAGATCGTCAAGGTGAGAACTTTGCCAAAAAGCAGAGGCTAAACTGGAAGCACGAAAAATGAAGTAGAGAAATTTTTCAGAAGAAAGGAACAAGATGGACACAACAAGACACATGCAAGAGGCAAAAAAGACGACATTTTTTTTCCCCTGTTAATGGCAGAACAAGGTGCCGAAACCGATCAAATGCAGAAATCAGAGAAGAACGATCCAAACCCACTCCGAAAATCCCAAGAACTCACATGTCATTGCCAATGCCGAGGTTGAGCAGAGTGTAGAGCAAAGCAATCTGCGAATCAAGATCTGAAGAATCGAGCATTCCCACCAACGGC
Organism: Eucalyptus lansdowneana; assembly: GCA_017140395.1. Taxonomy (NCBI): domain Eukaryota; kingdom Viridiplantae; phylum Streptophyta; class Magnoliopsida; order Myrtales; family Myrtaceae; genus Eucalyptus; species Eucalyptus lansdowneana. Next base: position 40,858,049 of record CM029487.1, on the reverse strand, counting down.
CGGATCGCCCTGAGCATCGCGAGCGTCGTCCTCGCCTTGGAGTCCTCCTTCGCAAGCAACCTCACTTGTCCAATCTCCCACAGAACTCGAACCCTAAACGTCAAAATTTCAGCTTGACCCTTAACATGGGAAGGGGAAGGGGAGGGGTTTTCGGCGACGGACGGCGACGATCGACTGATCCGGTGGCGGCTAGGGTTCCGGTGTTGACGAGGGGTGGCGACGGCAATGGTGAGGCGGAGGCGCGTCGATCGGAGGGCGGCGGCAGAATCCACGAGGTATGTGTTTGACTGATTGGGGTAAAGATCCGAACGTGTTTGGGTTAGTTAACTTGTTTGGAATTTGGAACTAACGTGTTTCGAGTCAAACAATGTTTGAACCTAACTTGATCTGAAACATATTTTTTTACTTGTTTTATGTCTATTATCCAAACAATTTTAAGATCCGAAACATGTACTCAACTTCGGGTCGTGTTTGGGTTGGGTCGGGTCGGGTTTTTTGACATCCTAGTGTCCTTCGAGTCATTGGCCTTATCCCCCCTTTGTTTTTCCTTAAATGTGCTACGATGCTTTTCCCCAAATAAATCACTTCAATTGCCAACCCCATTCAAATTGCGTTTGATGGAGAGTTGGTGAATATAGGGATAAAGGTGCTTGAAAGTCTAAATGAGAACATGATGTTGAACTAAGGAGTTAGTGTTTTACACAAAAATGAAGAGTGAATGATGGTAATGGGAGTGAAAATTTGGATATGACATAGTTGCAAGTAAAGAATCCCAAGCTGATATTAGTTGAATGAAGGGATTCTTAATTACAGGCGCGACAGATTCCTATCAACTTCTAGACAAGATTGGTACCTTAGATGATTTCCAAAACATAACTGACAATCATCTAGACCAACCGGAAGTGTACCCTACTCCTGTATTGCCATCTTGCTGCCCTTTTTGGTACACCAGTCAAAACATTCACGAAGATAAAGAACTTGACTTGGAGGGGATGTCATTTATGTTAGATAGACTAGCTATGTCAGATGTAGAAATGCTAGATGCTCACATGGAGTCGGCAGGTTTAATCCCTGCAATACCATCTCAATGTCATCATGCATCTATATAGTTTTCCTTCAGTTTCTGTTTGTGACTCTCATGGTGTAATATTACTTCCAGCTACTCTTCTTGTACTGGTTGAGCGTTCCTTGCAAGGAGAGATTTGATATAGACTGGAAAGGTTCTCACATTTTGTGCATGTATCCCTCATAATTGCAAGAGTCAATATTTGTATCGATGAATCATAGTAAACTCTTTTTACCTGCTAATAGCACTATTTGAGCCTAGGAGAAGTTAAGACTTATTTATACTACCAATTCCACTCCTTGGACTCAATGTAGTAAGTGAAACTCTGCCTTCCTATGGTATTATTACTGTCAACAAGCTAACATTGAGAATGAAAACTCGGTTATCAGAAGAAAATGAGCAGATAAAACAACCGGCGGGTGCTTGGAAGATAGTGAATTGAGCCAACGTTGATCTCATATGTGATGCTTTGCCTTGGTTTTGAGAGCCTTTGTTCACAACAATTTGTTCACGTGCTTAGATGTGGGAATTCATTAGTTTATATTTTTTTTACCAACTATTTTTCCATTTAGATCGCCATTTTTTCAAGCTAAGCACCATTTTTATGTAGAGTAATGCTGAAGATGTTAAGTCCAAGTAAATGAAAATGGTTTACTAAGTCACATGCGAAATATTTGTGTTAGGTGTCTGTGATATACTTGTCTAAATACTTGGATTTTAGCATTTCAAACGAGTTTTGTAAGCTAGCCTTTGTATCTGTAGTATTGTTCTGTTTTGAAAATGTGTTGGTCTCTCTTTGGATCCAAAGTTTCTCTTCAACTTTTTAGATCTTGACTTTAGGCTGTAGAGGCACCCTTCTATCACAACGAATTTACTCATAAAAGGAATCGCAACCTTGAGTTAATGGAGTGTTTTTGCGCTCAATAAAGACATGCTATGTGGATGATGGTTATGCCGATTAGCACAAAATCATATGTGAGATGTTATTTTGAAACTACACGATTAGATACAATGTTGGGATATAAGGTAATTGGAGTAACTTAAAAATCCTCAGAAAAGGAAGTTTCTTTTAACACATCAGAAGTTCAACTATAGGGCACCAAGGGAGTGCATACGCATATGAGAAAAGAGCCCAAAAATTAAAGCCATGTACAGAAGAACAACTCCCAAAACCAAAAGCGAGCTCAAATACAAGATAAATCATCGACTATACTGACCAAGGCATTTATATACATATGCAGTCTTCACCATACCTAAAGTGTACGACTTTAAGCTCTCTTGTTTAGCTCTTTCCAAATAAGCCTAAAAACAGAGAGACGAATTGAATTAATCCTTCTTTTCGTGCTTCTTAAAAGCTCCAATAACCCAAACATAATTCGGTGCAAGCATAGGAAACTGTCCAAACCATTCTTGTCCATGAACAGTAAAGAAGGAGATGCTGCATGCCTCCTCCTTGCGGAGGAAACACCTGTTAGCCAATATTTTGTCCCTTTGTTGTAGGTTATCTGAAGGGAGGATTTGTTCCCAAGTTGCTTCCCAAGCAAAAAGAGAAACTTTAATCCGAACCCTTACTTTCCGGATCACTTCCCATGGAAAATTTGTTCTACCACCGACAACCTCCCTATTGTGAGCAGCTTGTAGCGAGACTTTACTACAAAGATTGCACCTAGGGCAGAACCAGCCGTAGCAAAGACTCAAGAGATTTCGATTGGTGTCTTTCACTGCTCTCAACGTTAATGACCATCTTCTCCAGCAGGAGTGCGTCTCTTGGTAAAAGCAGCATTGGCAAGGCAAGCTTACATAGGTGATAGTCGAAAGAACAAGCTACGAACTTGGCAGTCTCCACACTCTTCAAATGCCGAGCCAAGCACAAGTTAAGTTCTGCAATGGGAAGAATTCTTGTGCCTCGCCAGATGAGGAGTGGCCAGATCAAACATGGCCTGTACATTTATTGGTAACAAGACTTAGTGATCTGTCCAGAGTGTTGATGAGGATAAGCATAGACATGAATAACGTTCGGATTTTATATGTTCAAGTTCGATATGCAATAGTAACAAATTGGAAAATAAATATGAAAAAAAAATGGCGCGTGGAAAGGGGGTGGGTTTCAGGTGGTGATGGCAAACAATGAGGTCAGAGTATTTCTATCCAGCCGAGTGTTTGGAGCTTGGGTGGTGATGGCAAATGGCTTAATTATCACATTATTTTTTCCAAATTACAATTTAAAGAATTAACCCACGATGACGTTCGCATCAATGTGATGTCCCATTAGTCCTTCAACACTTCTGTACCAGCTCTAGTAGAACAGGGCGAAATCTTCTCCTGTTGGGCCACTTCATTTTGTTGGGGTGTGCAACAACATTATTTGTACAATTGAACGTATGGACCCAAATCAAACGATATCATTTATTAAACAAACCTGAACATCATGCCATATATGACATTATTCGTAAATTGATGTGAATTAAGGCTCCCTTTGTTTCACGAAAAAAAAAAATGATCTGAAAAATATCCTTCTAAAAATTATTGCTCATATTGCTTGAAAGAATCCACTAATGAAATATGTTTCATTATCGACAATAATTTATATTCAAATATTTGCATACTCAACAAGAATTTCTCGCATTCGTTCATTTTTGTGATTGTACAAGTGATTATTTTTTAAAAAATAATTTTCCAAATTGTTAGCTTTTCCCTAAAGGATTTTAGCTAGCGATTCAATACAGATCACTATTCTAGAATCAATCTTGGCTTCATCCTTTTGATCAAAAATTGAGACTGATAGGCATTTATCACACTTGCCGGCAGATACAAGCGCAACGATTTGATCTGTCACAAACCTTGTATGATCTCAACACTCAATCATACATGCTCGCTTAACTTATAAATTTTCCTCATTTCTTTTTAATCGGCGACAACACACGTTAGTGCATAAAAAGCGCATCTTCGGCGACAACACATGTTAGTGCATAAAAAGCGCATCTTGTCTACAGTAGTAGAACCCACTTGATCAAAATTCTTTGTTCGCAAAAAAAAAAAAAAAAGCTTGTAAATATTAATAGGATTCGTAAAAGAAAATTTATGACTTTTTTCAATGCGCTGCTTTTCTCTTTCATTTTTTTGTCTTCGCTTTTTTTTTCAGTGTTATTGTGCTGTTCTGTCTGGAGTTTTTTTTTTTTTAAGTTCTTTTGTTCATTTTGAGAATTCTTGCTAATTTATTTCTGGATAAATTTTAGAGCAATTATCAAAAGTTCATGTCGGGCATAAGCGGTGCAAAAAATGAACATAACATATCCGAATACATATTCGTAGCATATGGTTCAGTCTCATCAAATCTTCATTTGCTTGGCAAAAAGGAGACAAGGTAAAAGGAAACTCCTTAATTCCTACCGTTCTCATAACGAATTTCGAAGAACAAATTATTATGTACTCTTTGAAGATTACCAACCATCAATCCAACCAATCTTTGCTGTACCAAGTGTTATGAACTTTCTTCCATTAGAATAATGAATATTATAACAAAGTCTTGTGCTTTTGGCAACTAATTGTTAGACGATCATGTGTGTTCTAAAGAATTCTTGACTCAGTTGATAAAAAAAAAAAAAGAAGGTGTGACATTCTGAAATTCGACCCCATTTCGATAAAGTAAAATGGGCATTTCGTCGACGTGCCTATGGCCCTTTTTCTCTGAGTTGATCACTCACGAGTTAACTAACCTATTGGGTGAAGCCGTTAAGGGATGTATCAGCTGTAAAATCCCTAAAAGCTACCTAATTAGTTGGATTGGGCTAAAATCACGTCTGATCGATTTTTAACCACGAAATTGAACTCGATTTCGAGAATCAAATTTTAAGCGCATCATAATTCTTTTTTTTAGGACATTGTCTCATCGTTCGTCAATTTATTGACGAGTCCGAAATTTCAAAAAAAGAAATTATCGGAAGAAATTTGAAGCCCGAAAGGAAATAGATAGGGAAAGAGAAAAGAAAAGAAAAAATTAAGATTAAGGCTATTTCTTTTTCTCTCTCTCCCTCTCTTTTCTTTTCTTTCTTTTTCTTTCTTTTCTCTCTCTCTCCTCTCCCCTTCCCCCTCGTGCGATTACCCCCACCGCCTACCTTCTCTCTCTCTCTTCCCTTTTGACTGGTCAATACCTATCCTCTCTCTCTCTCTCTCATCTCTCTCCTTCGACACTTTCTCCTCCCTTTCGTTCGAGCGAACCAGAAGCCGAAGGAAGACCAGAGGCTGCAGCTCATTGTCGCCGTCGTCCCGCCGCCCGCGCCTGCTCGTCCGCCGCTTGCCGCGTGCTCTGCCAGCCCTCGTTTCCTCATGCCCAGGCCTCCCCTGTGCGTCTCTTGCCCCTGTTCCACCTCGTCCAACCACCGTGAGTGGCCGAGCAAGCCGCCCCCGTCGAATTGATCCGATTTGCGCGCGATTTGGTGAGTAATCTCACTAATCCATGATTAGTTGGCTAATTATGCTTAAGGTTGGTTTAGTTTTAATTAATTATGTTTAGGTTGTTAGATTAGAATAAATTAGCAATTATTAGTCAAATGTGATGCGATTTAGATAAATTGATTGTGCAATTAGCAGGTAGACGTGGTCTACTAATTATTGGAAGTGTCTTGGGAATTTTCCCGACCCTTAGTGGGCTTCAATTAGGCTTTTCGGGCCTAAGTGGATTTTTTAGTATTTAAATATTAATTTTCGGAATTAAATTAAATAATTAGTTATTTTCCGAAAATTCAACTGAGATGGTTCGGAACCGAAATTTTATGCTGGAGACCGTGGTGAAGTCCGTTTATTTAATTGGGCTTTAATTTGTGCTAAATTGAATTTTTAATATTTATTAATTAATTTTAGAAATTAATTAATTAATTAATTATTTTTCGAAAATTAAGATTTTGATGGCCGACAACCAAAATCTCGTGCTGATTGTCGTGGCGTAGTTCGTTTATTTATTTGAGCTCCGCGTTGTATGGAATTAAATAAATTGTGATGTTTTAGGGATTTACCCTAAATTGATTTGGAATTGATTGAGATTGAATGATTGATTGGTAGATGGCCGAGTATGTTTATTTAGTATTTTAATGCTTTGATGAGTTGTAAAGTGGATGGAATCATGAGAGTGGACTGGAAATACTCTGGGTTATAACTGATCAGACACAGTGTATGGACCTACGTGGTTCGGTGATTAAGGACATCACTGGCGAAAACGGCGCCTTAAAAAACGCACGTATCGGTCTAGTACATACATTATTGTGGACCTACGTGGTTCGGTGATTGGGATATCACTGGCGAAAACGGCGCCTTAAAGAACGCACGTATCGGTCTAGTACTCATATTGTTATAGGCATGTATGGTTCGGTGATTAAGGACATCACTGGCGAAAACGGCGCCTTAAAGAATGCATACACTTGTCTATTAAATACATTGTTGTAGGCATGTGTGGTTCAGTGATCTGGGATATCACCGGCGAAAATGGCGCCTTAAAGAACGCACACAATTGTCTATTGAGTACATGGTTATAGGCATGCGTGGTTTGGTGACTAAGGATGTCACTGGCGAAAACGGCGCCTTAAAGAACGCACGCAATTGTCTAGTGAATATGTCACTTTGGCGAACTTGACGCCCGAGAGTATTGACCTAGAATGGTCTGTCTGACATGTAATCGATTAGGTCGATTGATCATTGCTTTGATTTGATGTTGTGAATTGATTGACTAAATGGAAATGACTGTGAGTGGTCTCGTGGGCATATAATTGACTAGGTCGATTTGATCGATGCTTCGATCAGTGATATGATTGCTTGGGTGCCTGTTATGAATTGTACTGACTTGCAAGTGGGATATGAGGCCAAGGTAAGTCATCTGCCCTGTGCGTGTTTAGGCAGCCTATAGTATAATAGTTTACTAATCGGGCTTAGTGGGGTAGAACTCGCTGAGACGTAGTCTCATCCCAGTTTGGGGAAAACATTTCAGGACCCCGCTGAGGAGCTGAGGAGGAGGAATCCGAGAAGGAGAACTCGGAGGTAAATCTTGAGGAGAAGGATTTTTGGAAGAAGAAGATAGTCCCGAGAGGGGCCTTGAGTACGGCCCGGATGGCTGAGAGTTTGTCTTATTTTGAGATCTCCTTTTTGATGTGATTAAAGTTTAGAGTAAAAAGTTGTGAAGTGCTCTGGTTTGTGTTTTGTATAAAAGTTTGGTTATAAGTTTCAATATGAAAAATATGGCCCTGCTTTTCTATCCCATCGTTTTATTGTCTGGGGATTTTAACTGCTTCCACATGTGCTTAATAAATGAAAGGGTCGGCGATACATAGTCCTGGGATATCGCATTATAAAATCGACCAAGAGTGAAGGATGTGTGCGTGCTCGAGGATCAGGGCGTGATAGAAGGTACGAAATAAAAAACAGAATAAAATGGAGAAATGAAACGAAACGGAAAGAGGAATAGAGCCAAACAAAGGTCAGCCTATTAATTTAGAAGATCCATATTTCATTGTGAAACATGTCCTTAAAAGAAGCAAGAGAGGAAAAAGGGGAAAAAAAATAGCAAGAACACTTGGCGTTTGATAAATATTTCAACTTTCAATTTTTGGAAAAAGAAAATAAAATAAAATAAGAGGGGGGGGGGAACCCGCCCCTTCCCCCCACATCCGACTATCAGACTGAGTGTACCAGCTCTGTTCCAGCAGAGCTGGTGGCTGCGGTTCTCAGGCTACTTGATGTAGACCGATGAAGGAGGGTCGCCGGCACGTGCTTCTGTTCCAGCTTCAAGTTCCGACGAATTGCTTTGTTTTCTTAGGTTCAGCTCCTGTTTGGGCATTCTTTCTATGACATAATGGGTAGGTCTAATCGATTGTTTTCCGATTTGGTTTTGTGAGGTTTTGGCTCGATTTCTTCTTATCGGAAGGTGAGGATAGCGTGAGTGGAATCTGGAGAAGGGTTTGCTGGCGATGGTCGCAGAGGACTCGAAGGTTTTTAAGATGTCTATCCTAGGTTTTGGCTCGATTCCTCACACTCAAGCCAATGCAATTTAAGATGTGATGAAAGCAACTGTCTCTTAGTTTGAAGCTCATGAGATGCTTACTTGACTGGAGAGAAGCAGGACCTCTTGGGTTGACTTGGTTGACCTAAAGAAGAGGAGGCCAAAGCTCTCTTCTGTAATTTTCTTTTCTTCTGAATTAAGTGTCTAAATATGGGAGTGTTTGGTGGCAGAAATACCGCAATAGATAAAAGAATGACACCTTTTTGTAGTGTTTGTTGTCACAAAATGTTCGCAAAAATGCAACTTCGTGTACATCTCCAGGAGACTCAAAGGGTTTAAATTCCTCCATCTTCTTTTTTCACATTCTTTTCGGCCTCTTCCCTATCAAATAATTGAGCTATTTTCACCTTCAATGCCGGTTTGGTAAATATTTTCAACCCAATCTCTTATCAACACATTATGTACTCAAATGATATCAGTTATTGTCCATGTGTTGATAGATTATTTGAGCAATGTGTATAGTAAAGTTATCGTCTATGTGTTGATAGATTATTGGAGTAGTTTATACATGTCAGTAACTCTAAAGATAATAGTAAGGGTACTGACATGGCAGTGATAATTTCCCGGTAACTTAAACAAGTTGATAAGTTGTGCAAATGAATGTCATTAAATTATTAAAATAATCGGCAATTTCGATACAATCAAGCAAATATTTGTACCGATTAAAATAAAAGTTGGTAATATCCTATAAGAGTTAATAAGTGCATCTTAGTAACTTTAACAAATAAATGTTGGCAAGTTATTGGAACAGGATAGTCGATTATTTCAAACAATCAAGTAACATTGGTATAATGACTCAAACAAGAGTTGACAATTTCTTAGAGGGTTAGTAAATTTAATACACCGATAACCACTATAAATAAATGATAGTAAAAAATTATTCAAACCGGTGAAAATTTTGAAAAAAGAAATCAAGTAAATAGTTGGTAATTTAGAACTTAGTAAAGCTAAAATAAGCTAGTGACTTACCCCCTTGAAAAGTTGCTAATTTTCCCAAATCAAGAGTGGTAATATCCTCTAAGAGTTAGTAACTTTAACAAATAAATGTGGCTAACTCAACGGCACAATCGCTAATATCGAAACAATTCATTAAATGCCGGTAACTAGTTAGTGATGGGTACCAACTCAATCGCACCTAGGGGTGTGCAAAAGAATCGAGATTCGCCCGAATTGCCCGGATTTGGACCGGAACCGCTCGGAACTGGCGGTTCTTGAGGGAACTGGCCTGGTTCCCGATTCCAATGTGGCACCCTGAAACACCTAAGATCGCCACAGGTACCTATCGCTTCACCTAATGAATACTAATTACATTTCTTAGCAAAAGCACCGTAGTTCATAGGCATTTTTTTATTTTTTAAATGGTCCCAGTGCAACTTATTAGCGGAAGCATAAACAAGTCTCAACATTCCACCCTCCAATAACAATAATGCAATGCACACCAACTACGCACCATATGTAAAGATGAAGTCGAGCCACTTTTATTTACATATTTTCATGATTGATTTCTCGGGTCAGTACAACCAAAAAGAAAAGCCAAGATTTTTAGCTAAACTTGGCCATAGCTCAAAAAATGAGATCTCGACCCCTACATCGATCACGTGTCATCCTCCATCTACAAGTGTCGGCTATCCCAAAAAGTCAGCTCCCACTCCTCACACGGGCCATCACACCCATCCTGGTGCATCGGGCGGTGGCGGCGGCAACATCCCTCGCATCACTCCGCCACGGCGTACGTGGACTGACAAGAACTCTTGGATGACCGAGCCCCCAGCTAGGCCCACATCATACATCACCAGCACGCGAACCCGAATAAAAGGCAGACTAGGGATGGTAACACAATCAATCTCTAAACACTCAACCTCCACGTCAGAAGGAAGGCCATAAAAGGTACCCCGCGTGATCGGAGGGAGCAGCATCTTTCTAATCTGAAATGTTGGTCCCCGAAGGAGTGAGTACAGTCACTCAGCAGGTAAAAGATCCATTAAACTACTTAATGCACCACACAATACAATCATAACACCATAGCATAGTACATATCAATTCATGCATTCAAGCATAACTTACCTCGCAGCCATGCATATGTCATCATACCATATGTGCATATACTATCATGCACTCATAATCAAGTATTCATACATATACAATCATGCCATAGGTGCATATACAACCATGCACTCATCCTCAATCATTCATGCATATCCATACCTCATGTGCATATACCACAATGCACTCATACACATCATATCATTCAGCCATACATGCATGTCACCATACCATGCATGATTCAATTTCCACTTTTATCTTTCAATTTGGGCCACCACATTTTTCTTTCACGAGATCAGTGATTGCATCCCACATTTTATCACTCGCACCCCAACCTGACATCGCGAAAAACCTCTGGCACACACCATCAGGCATCCGGCACCCCCACATTCCGGGCATCTCGTATCTCAACTGGCATCACGAGGCATCCCCCGGGCACAAACCTCTGAGGCTTCCGGCACCCAACCATTTCGGGCATCTCGAAACTCCTGAGAACATCCGGGCATATATCGCAATACAACCGGGCATCCAGCACCCCCCATCCCGGGCATCCTGACACTCCCAGGGCATTGTCGGCTCACCTCCTCCTCATTCATCATAGTTCATATTCACCAATTTATGTCTCACAATCAACATTGCACATGATGTAATGGCAACAAAGTCAAATTCAGCTTTTGATGCTATATGCAATGCTGAATATCATTACATGTGCAGCAAGATTTAATCACTGACAACAGTAAATTTATAGGGCTCATGCAAAACAGAATAGTCAATGCATTACAGCCTTTGAAATCCGCACAATCCAGCTTGCACAATTTTAGAAAATATTTCCATTAAATACCCAAATGACCTTAAAAAATTATGAAATTCGAACCTGTGATAGTTAAGACATAAAGCAGACATTTTGTGAAGAACACTGCACCAAAAGACCCTCATATCAAGCGGTATGGACTGAGCATCACAACACCATTATCATAACCCCTTAACTTGCACAGTTTTCGAAACATTTTCAGTTAAATAGGAAAATGAACTTAAAATTTTTTGGAATTTGAATATGTTGCAGAGAAGACATAAATAAAGATACTTCATGAAGGACACTTTGTTGAAAGAGCTTCATACAATATGATATGACCCACGCATTGAAACTGACTAAGTCCAAACGCGTCAGATTACACGGTTTTAGAAATATTTCCAATTAAATACCCTAATGACCTTCAAAAATTATGAAATCAGACTATGCGGTAGTCAAGACCCTAAGGTATATTTTTCATGAAGGAATAAAAGTCATATTTGTCTTAGATAATTAAATATAGGCGGTTAAAAATTCTGTTCCTAGTACCGAAATCTCCAGATTCAACACCCTCCGAAAAACCCCAATTTCACCTACCTATCCTTGTTGGTTTTCTCTAAATTTTTGATATGTTAAAACCTCAGGATGTCCTTTACATATTTTTTCAAGAAATCAAAGTGAAATTTCAACAAAAAGATAGCCTTACAGTCCATGCATTCATCAAAGGTAGTTACCAAAATTTCCAGATCCAGTCTCTCCGAAAAATAGAGATTTCACCCTCTTATACTTGTTATTTTTGTCCCAAATTTGAGTATGTTATATTTCAAGAAGTCCTTAACAACTTTCATTTAGAAGTCAAAGCAAAATCCAACTCGAACATCACATGAAAGCCACTAGAACATTCAAGGTCGAGCTGTGTTCTCAAGAACAGTTTACTAGTTTTTGAATACCACTCTTAAAATGTCCGTTTTTCACACCCTAAACAATCCGAAATTTATCATCACTCACTCATACACTCTAGGCACAACATGCAAGAGTAGATTAAGGAACCCAAATTGCCTCTAAACCGAACAAACAGTGAGCACACGGCGACTAAACATGGCGGCGACGGACGACGGATGATTGGCTTCCTTCTTCTTCCGCACGCTCACTCTCCCTTTCTCTCGATTTCTCTCTTCCCCTCGGTAGCTCTCTCTCTCTCTCTCTCCCTCTCTCCGACGACGCTTCCCCCTCATCATCAACCGGTTCTCTCAAATTTTCCTCTCTTCAATGATGAACAATCATTGATTTTGCATGAAGGACACTTGGACTAAGGGGGAAAACACTTGGCAAAATCTTTATGAAAAAGGGTGGGCCTCTCATGGGCCGGTTCCTCCTTCCGGGCTCTCCTTGGTCGACGGCCTAATGGGGCTCCATTTGGCCGGGCTTGAGGCCAGCTTGGTCGACAGCTCCTCCTCCTCCTTTGGGCTTCGCAGCTAGGACCAAATGGCCGAAGGGTGGGGCTTCTTGTGGGCTGGTCTTGAGCTAGAATTTTGGCCCACACCTCATCCTAATAATCGTCCTTAAACCTTAATTTTATAAACACCTAATTGAAATTTATAATTCACAAAACTTTGTGACCTAATTTAATAAATTCCAATCCATAACTCACATGGCCAAAAAAATAGAATTTTCCTATCAAATAATTACCCACCAAAAGCTTGGCCAAAGTTTTAATGCAAGACATGAATTAGAGTATCCCTAAAGATTGGCAAGAAATTCTAGGATGCCACAATTCTCCTCTCCTTAGAGAATTTCGTCGTCGAAATTAGATATTTACTCATGCCTTTTGAAACAAGTAGGGGTACTTTTCCTTCATATGATCTTCACTTTCCCATGTGGCTTCTTCCATATCATGATGTCGCCATAATACCTTAACCAATGGGATTGTCTTGGTCCTAAGAACTTGCTCCTTTCAATCCAATATTTGCACAGGCTCTTCAATGTACCTCACTTTGTCATCTACTTTGATGGCTTCATGATCGAGTATGTGACCATGATCCGGCTGGTACTTTCTCAGCATCGATACATGAAACACATCATGCAAATTTCCCAATTTAGGAGGCAGCACCAAACGATAAGCTACATCACCTACTCTTTCAAGTATCTCAAAAGGTCCGACAAATCTAGGACTTAACTTACCCTTCATTCCAAATAGAGATATTCTTTTCATTGGAGATACTTTAAGGAATACATGATCTCCCACACTAAATTTCAATGGCCTTCTACGCCTATCTGTGTAGTCTTTTTGTCTACTCTGAGCTGTTTTAAGTCTTTCCTTGATAATTTTGACAACTTCAGTGGTAACTTGTACCAGTTCAGGTCCTGTGAATCTCTTTTCACCTACTTCATTCCAACAAACAGGAGTCCTACATCTCCTTCCATACAATGCTTCAAAGGGAGCCATACCTATACTTTTTTGAAAACTATTATTATAGGCAAACTCCACCAATTGCAATTTTTCATCCCAATTCCCTTTAAAATCAATCACACAAGCCCTTAACATATCCTCTAATGTCTGGATTACTCTTTCTATTTGTCCATCTGTTTGAGGGTGAAAAGCAGTACTAAACTGGAGTTTTGTTCCTAAGGCAATTTGAAGACTCCGCCAAAAGTTCGAAGTAAATCTTGAATCCCAGTCTGAGGTAATAGTTACTGGAACACCATGTAAACGTACTACTTGACTTACATATATATCTGCATATTTGTCCATTAGGTAGTCTATGCGAACTGCTAGGAAATGAGCAGATTTAGTTAAACGGTCTACTATTACCCAGATAGAATCATGTCCACTTGATGTCCTTGACAATCCTTGTACAAAGTCCATTGTTATATGTTCCCATTTCCATTCTGGTATGTCTAACGGTCTCAAGAGTCCTACAAGTTTGCGATGTTCCGCTTTGACTTGTTGGCACGTCAAACATTGAGAAACGTGCTTAGTCGTATCTGCTTTCATACCATTCCACCAAAATTGCTGATGTAGATTCCTGTATATTTTTGTACTACCCGGATGAACACTGTAATTACTCCTATGTGCCTCCGACAAAATTTCCTTCTTTACTTCTTCATTGTCGGGAACACAAAGTCGTCATTGGCATCTTACCACTCCATCTTCAGAGACATGAAATTCTGGTCTTTTTCCTAAAGTCACCGCATCCTTCACTTTCATAATTTCCAGGTTAGATTCTTTCAAGATCTTAACTTTCAGAATAATTTCAGGTTCAATCCTTAATGCACTAAGCATACTGGTAAGGCAATCCACTTTCAATTTAAACTCTGAGTCCGTTACGGACTTTAACAAGCTCCATTCCGCCATCCTTAAACTGGCCATTTTCATAGCTGACTTACGACTAAGAGCATCCGCTACTTTATTCGCCTTCCCTGGATGGTATTGTATTTCACAATCATAATCCTTTAACAACTCCATCCACCTCCTTTGTCTCATGTTCAACTCCTTTTGTGAAAATAGATACTTTAAGCTCTTATGATCAGTATAGATTTCAAACTTTTTTCCATATAAATAATGCCTCCATATCTTCAAAGCGAACACTATAGCTGTAACTCTAAATCATGCGTTGGGTAGTTCAGCTCATGAGGTTTCAATTGCCTTAATGCATAGGCTATGACCTTGTCATGCTGCATCAAAACACATCATAGTCCTTTATGAGATGCATCACTATACACCGTAAAACCATCCGATCCTGTCGGTATAGTCAGAATTGGAGCCGAGGTCAATTTCCTTTTAAGTTCCTGGAAACTCCTTTTGCATTCCCCATTCCATTCAAACTTCACATTCTTTCGAGTCAATTTAGTTAAAGGACCCGCCAATCGTGAAAATCCTTCAATAAACCTTCTATAGTAACCAGCTAGTCCTGAGAAACTTCGTATTTCAGTAGGTGTCGTCGATCTCGGCCAATTTATTACCATCTCAACTTTCGTCGGGTCCATTGCAATTCTTCCTCCTGATACCACATGCCCTAAAAATATTATCTAGTCCAGCCAGAATTCACATTTGCTAAATTTAGCATACAGCTTATGATCTATCAAAGTTTGCAAAACTATCCTCAAATGTTGTTCATGCTCTTTAGGCCCTCTTGAATATATCAGGATGTCATCAATAAAAACAATTACAAACTGGTCTAAATAAGGCTTAAATACCCTATTCATTAGATCCATAAATGCAGCCAGTGCATTGGTTAATCCAAATGAAATAACAAAGAACTCGTAGTGTCCATAACGAGTCCTAAACGCAGTCTTAGTGATGTCCTCTTTCTTAATTCTTAGCTAATGGTATCTCGACCTTAAGTCAATCTTAGAGAAGATTGAACTTGCTTGGAGTTGGTCAAATAGGTCATCAATTCTAGGCAAATGATATTTATTTTTAATGGTCATTTGATTCAGTTGC
The DNA here is from genome assembly GCA_017140395.1 of Eucalyptus lansdowneana. Taxonomy (NCBI): domain Eukaryota; kingdom Viridiplantae; phylum Streptophyta; class Magnoliopsida; order Myrtales; family Myrtaceae; genus Eucalyptus; species Eucalyptus lansdowneana. Next base: position 40,842,661 of record CM029487.1, on the reverse strand, counting down.
CTATAGTCAATGCACAAGGTGAAGCACTTGGCATCGACCCATCTTTCTTTTTCACAAACAAAACTAGTGCACCCCAAGGTGAAGCACTTGGCCTAATGAATCCTTTGTCAAGCAACTCTTGTAGTTGCACCTTTAATTCCTTCTGTCACGACCTCTTTTTTTCCGTTCGGGGAAAAGAAAGAAAAAAGGTTTAGGGGTATTTGCCTAAAGAGGCGGACCAACGGCCCTAAATTAGGCGTGGGCTCTCCCAAGCCCATACCTCACGCAACATTGGATTTTGAATTTTAATTCTTAACAACCTATGTACTTCCAGGAGTCGCCACTAGCCTATTGAGGTCGGCTAGAAACCAACCGAGACACGAGAGTGTTGCCTCGATTTCTACGCAACCAGAGATTTCTAGGAACGGGGACTTGTTTACGCCAATGTTTCTATTAGCGCCCTTGCGGTACCACTAACTCGGAAGGTTGTTTATCTAAATGGCCACACAATCTTGATTACCAATTATAATCTTTATGAAACCGCTAAGTGTCCTAACATAATTTAGAAAAGAAATTTACACTCCAATTATTGAAAAGCGGTGCGGTAAATAAACATCCAAGAAATTGAAATGACTTGAAAGTAATGCGGAAAAGAAAGACCCGATACAAGTCGGGTAAATAATATTACATGGCCTTGTTATCACGCCCCGGGACAGGACCCCCGTGAGCAAAATGAGAAGTTAAATATGCATGAAATTACTCTAGATGCATGAAATTACTCTAATTAATTTTAATCTATGGAAAATAGATTATTTACGAAAATAATTATAAAATATCAAAATAGCATTAAATTAGGAAAATGACCTTTTAAAATTAGGAAAATTTCATATATGTCATTTCTATCCTAATTTGATGCTATCTAACATTTTTTGATATTTTTGAAATTTTCATATTTTTCACTTTTTTTAATTATTTTTTTTTAAAATTAATAAATTCCTTAAGCCGATCTATGCTAACATGGAGTAACACAGCACATGAATATCACAATAATCAAACTCAAATCGACCGTTTCAAGATTGAAGCTTAGTTTGGGCATTTTATCGAACACTTGGCTTGCATCAAATCACCTCAAAACGGCTTTCACAGGCCATGTTCGAGGCCTTCAATCTCGACCCATAAGCAATCTCATGCGGAGGTAAAGTATCAAGATTATACTACCACATGCAAGGAACAGGTTTAGCTAGAAATGACAGCCTAGAACATGCAAAAACCGAACTGAAAACGGCCTCCAATATGTGGGTTGGAGCCGTTTTGCAAATCTGGTGATGAACTCAAGTCAAACAGCTATGTCAAATGCCCAAATTGAAGCTCCGACAACAATCACATGCAACATCTATATGAAATATTACTCCATATAGATGAAAATAGGTAACACTTACTTTCAAATTCAACAAACATCACCGAAAACAATCAACCGAACGCATCAAAATGAACTCTCCAAGAAGCATACATGCATGATCTATGCTGGCCAACCATGTCTCAATGTGATTTTTGGCTCATGTTATAGATGGTTTCATGGTTCACAAGAAGATTTAAAGACTAAACCGGGTTATCCTATGTATCATTTGTACTCCCATGTAACATTCATCAAAGTCACAACGATAAAAAAAGCATGCAAAGGGGAGTAACAAGTCAAGCATGTAGGGGCATTGAAGAGGTTTTTAAACACTTAGAAAAATTTTAGCTTCAGAAATCAATTCTCCAGATTAGTTTTCTTCTCGATTTTCATGATCAAAACATGTTCAAACTCGAACAAAAATACATCTAGGATGCTTACCTTGCTTCCTAGTTTCTTTTTCAAGTGACTCTTGGCCAAGGAAACCACGAAATTGTCCTCTGGAAGCACGTGGAAGTTGGTTCATTCAAGCTGAAAATGAGATCTGCAGAAGAAAAAGTGACAACGAAGGTTTTCGTTGACTTCCAAAATTAGACTTCCAAACCTTTCTTGTTGGCCAAGTTCAAATCAACCCAAACTATATGTATTATAGTTTGGCTTGTAAGTCATGGCTTTCCTCATTTGTCTCTCAAGTTTCTCAAAAGCACTCGCTTTTCCTCACTCATGACCAATTAGACTCAACACTTAGAAAAATCTTGGGACTCCTGTTGCCCGCTAGGAGGGTATTTTTTCGGGGGGCTTTAGGAGGTCTTCTCGATCTTCATTTTGGACGTGTGACCTATGGTTGGAAATATCTTGTAATGAAGTTTCAATCTCTAGTTGAAGGTTTTGGCTAATTTTGACCGTAGATGTGTGAAATCTCACTTTTCTCTCTAAATGTTCATCTGGAATTTTTAGGTTCTCTCCTTTCTGGAATTACTTCTAAGGGTTTTTTTGGGTACGATTCCGAGCTCCCTCTCGTTTTTCTCGTCCCTTACCTCTTATCCCTTGAAAGACCTCATTTCGTAGATCTTATCCCCTGAATTAGAGGATTTTTGGCCAGCCTTTTGTCCACCTACCAAGCCTGTCAACAGGGCTACTTCACCCACTCTCTGACTTAGCCAATTTTTTCAATTCTGCAGCTGTTGAGTGTGCGGATTTTACTGCGATTTTCCGGTGCTGTCAGCAGCTTATCTCTAACCAATTTTCGTCCGCTTGCACTACTATATACGGCTTTCCATCACGTGCAAAGATCGGGCTGGTTGGGCAGCTGAGGAGGATATGGTGGGGCCACCAAATTACTTACTCAGCAACTCCGAATTAAGACCAACTCGTGGATTGAGTTTTGGCTGCTGATTTGAGTGCTTTAATCCACTAATTTGGCTGCGTTTTCTGATCAATTAGCAAGTTCATGTATAGTAGTTTAAGATCTCGATCAAATTTCTCAATTGTGCCCACCCAATTTTGCAAAAAAGTCCCTCAAAGTTGGCAATTTTCTTATCCGAAAATACCCAATTCAATACAAATGTGGTCTTTTTGGCTCAATTTGATTGATTCGACTTGGCCCAAATTCAATTTCAACTTAATTGATGACCAAGATGATGATTTAAGGGCTCGGGCGCAAATTTTACAAAATTTGCGAATTGGTCCCTCAACTTTTGGAAATTGCATTTTGGCCCCAACTTACCATTTGAATTCCAATCTAACCTCTTGGGCTTGGCTAATCACATTTATATCATTGGCCCCAACTTGCTCTTTTTTTCTTTTTTTTTTCGATTTCTTCTTTTTTTAATTATTATTTTTTTATAGGAAAAACATCTTTCATTTAGAACACTATATTAAAAACCTAGATAATTTATATGCAGGAATTTAACATGAAATATTTTTGGGCAAAAATTTAGGTGTCAACAGCTGCCCCTTTGTGGAAGGAAGCTCAAAGAGATTTCTTTCAAAGATATGGTGACACATAATTTTTTGTTTTGTTTTGTTTTTTTTTTTTTTTTTAAATAGTAAAATGAAAATGCAAGTGAGCTTAATGTAAAAAGTGTGGTTTAGGGATGTACCTATGAATACTTTGAAAAGTGTTATTTAAGGATATACCTACAAACCTTGTGGTTTAAGGCAGTCCCACTAACTGTGTGGTTTAAGGCAGTCCCATGAACCTTGCGGTTTAAGGCAGTCTCAGTAACCATGTGGTTTAAGACAATCCCACTAACCGTGTGGTTTAAGACAGTCCCACGAATCTTGTGGTTTAAGGCAGATCCACTAACCTTGTGGTTTAAGGCGGTCCCACTAACCGTGTGAATTGCATGGTTTTAGGATGACCAAGAACCTCTTGAAAATGTATGGTTTAAGGCTAACCAATGAACCCTTTGGAATTGCATGGTTTAAGGATAACCAAGAACCTTTTAAAAATGCATGGTTTAAGGCTAACCCATGAACCATTTGAAATTGTAAGGTTTAAGGATAACCAAGAACCTTTTGAAAATGTATGGTTTAAGGCTAACTCATGAACCCTTTGAAAATGCAAGGTTTCACTGGAGAAACCTGTCATTCGAGAATATCTTGAAATGGATGCTACACATCAAATAGAATTCATTATAACAAGGATTCTAGTAGCGAAAGCATACTAGCTAAGATCAATTTCAACACATGTCATCAAAAACAATATCAAACGTGTGTCGGTAATGCGAAAGCAATGATTGCATAAACAAATCAAGCTAATTCCAACTACTTGACAAACTCGCAAAATTGTCATCATGCTTGGATGATATCATTAATCGTCAAATTCTCTTGGGAGAAAAGTCCTTGTCAAAATGACCTTGACTTATGAGAAAGGTTTGTTAAGTATGCCAAGCAAGGACCCCTAGTCAGAAAGGGCTTCTCGCATATTCTCTAGAAAATGGCTATTTGATCCCATTTATTCATATGGGAAATAAGCTGATCACTCAATCTCACTCTTCCAGTGTGCAAGGCTTTGAATCATTCGCAATAAGTACACATTGACCAATCTAAAAGGTCTTTTAGGAGGACTGTAGTGCAGGTTTGGTCATGGTTTTAGCAATGGATAAACATCATTGGTTATGAAATGAATTAATCACCGATCAACATCTTCGTCGGGTATACAAGTCAAGAAATCTTAAGCTGAGAAAAGACAACCTTGCTCTCACTTCTTCGAGCGGCATCTTCTTTAGAAATCCCAATTTCAACTTGAATTATCCCAATCTGAAGAGACTTCAGGAATAGGTTGTAATGTTGGTTCGGTGAAAGGCTCAAAAGGCTCAACACTTTTTTGAAGAGGAATTTGAGAGTTGGTGATTATCATGGCATCATTACCATTTCATCCATCCATTTTTTTTTTCTTTTAAGCGCTAGGCTTTTAAAATTCAAATTGTCTCGAAAGTCCTTTGACTAATCATCTTAACATAATGAATTTTGCATTTGCAATGATTTTCTTTTCAATGCAAGCATTTCCTTTTTCTGGGCATTGGCCTTGCTTTTACCAGGCATACTACTTTTTCATGCCCTTCAATTTTCATTTGACTTTTGCTCTTTTGGACTTTTTGAGCTCTTAAGACTTTTGAGATGCTTTTCATATTCTCATGTAAACACCAATTGCATTGGTAAATCATATGCCCTGCCCCCAATGTGGGGAGATAATCACCACTCGGGTTTTAGAAATGAACGATTAGGCTCAACTTAGTTTAAGCAAAGGGTATCGGTGTTTGGGTAGAGAAAAGAATGCTCTTCTTCACCTTAGGATGCTTCGAGCTTCCATAAGAACTCACCTGAAGTTACCACAAAATGATTTATGCAAGTAAGCGTAAGGAAGCCTTTCTCATCTTTTCTCTCCAAATAATGTCAACCCAGACCTCCATAATTGCCCCATCGTGGGGTGGTTCTTGACAGGGGTATTTTGTAGAAAATTCTTCACATTAAAAGGCTCAAATGGGCTAACTATTGTCACTTGTAGTGTGTATGATAGAAGAAAGAAATGCCTCTTATCATCTTGATCTATGTACCGCTTGCGAATGAGTTCATTGACCTTAAACGACATGGGTTTTCTTTCTCGCTTGAATCCCATAGTGCTTAAAGGACATGTTTGGAAATGGGTTGCCTTTCTTCATCCTAAGTGTTTCGCGCTTGGCATAAGTAATATCACCTTTCATTTTTGTTGAGATCATTTGGGTGGATTAATCTCCATAGAGAATTTTGATTCGAAATGACTGATCCGCCGAGTGGATGGACAAATTAAAGGTAAAGAAGATTTTCGCGAATTTTGTGGAAAACTTGTTTCCTCAATTTTCATTTTTTGTGCTTGTTTCTAGAAAAACATTAAGTGTTCTCTCTCTTTTTTTTCCTTTTTTTTTTAAAAATGGAAATTCTCCATTTGTTTTCCATTTGATTTTGAGAAGAAGAGTACTTACCTGTGCCTTAGTAGCCAGGTGACCCCTTGATCAGTTTCACCATTTGGCAGCAAACAACGGCATGAACCTATTGTTTTAAGGCTTGAAGAGATTCTCAGGTCTTTGGTCTCATTAGTTCGAGCGCTTTCCTCCTTTTACAAAAGTAAAAGATGCAAAATTTTTTTATTTATTATTTTTTTACATTTTATGGCAAACTCATTGCTACTTCCAGGGATCAAACCTTGGCCGTTCCTAGACCACTTCATTCCCCATACCACCAGGCCGAAGTGCTGGTAGTGTCCATGAGGCGTTTATTTTTTATTTAATTGAACTGTCTCTAGAATAACACATCTTTTAAACCAAGTTAGGTGAATTGGACATGTGTTACCTCCACATATTTGCTTGGTCGATATGTATTCCGCTTAAATCAATTTCTTGGCTTTATTCTTCGGATATTTACGTTCCTGCCAAATAGGGAAACTACGTCAAAAAAAAAAGAGGTTAGAGAGGGTATATCGGAAATGATACCAAATTACCCTTCTCCTAAGTTTGTATTCGACAACTTTTGGGAATGTCTCGAATGTGGACCATTGCCTTTTGTTTTGTCATTTTAATTTTCTTCATTTTACAATCTTTCCACCAAAGCAACTAGATACACATAACACGAATACATATGCATGTATAGAATGTATGCATGAAATGCGTGATGCAAGTGCTAAGTGACTCGGGTTGTACAAGAAATGGCTATACAGCCTTGATTTCATTCATGGAAAGTATTTCTTGACCGCATTAGCGTTTACAGGCTTTGGCAGTTCACGGCCGTCCATTTCCACCAGAATTAAAGCCCCACCAGGTAGTATTTTCTTAATGACATAAGGGCCTTCATAATTTGGAGTGAATTTTCCGTGTGGGTTCGGTATGATAGGCAATACCTTCCTCAACACAAGTTCATCCACTTGGAAATGTCTCGGTCGAACTTTGCGATTAAAGGACTTTGCAACTCGCTTCTGGTAGCATTGACCATGGCATAGTGCACTAAGTCTCTTCTCATCAATCATATTCAGCTGTTTGTAGCTCTGTTGCATCCACTCAGCTTCCGAGAGTTTAATCTGCTAGAGAATCCTCAATGAGGGAATTTCCACCTCTACCGGTAAGACTACCTCCATACCATATACAAGTGAGTAAGGCGTTGCCCCCGTTGAAGTACGTATTGAGGTTCGATATGCCAACAAGGCATATGGCAATCGTTCATGCCAATCATGATAATTGTCTGCCGTCTTAGATAGGATCTTCTTTATGTTTTTGTTAGCTGCCTCCACTGCTCCATTCATTTGCGGGCGATAAGGTGACGAGTTCAAATGGCGAATTTGGAATTCATGAAGCAACTCGTCCACAATCTTGTTATTCAGATTCGAGCCGTTATCAGTAACAATGGCTTCTGGTACACCATAACGAGCAATGATGTCACGACGAATGAATTTGGCCACGTTTTTCGTAGTGACGTTGACATATGTACTCGCTTCAATCCATTTTGTGAAATAATCAATAGCTACCAAAATGAAGTGATGCCCATTAGAAGCTTTGGGGTTAATTGGCCCGATTATATCTATTCCCCACACGGAAAATGGCCATGGCTGAGACATCAAGTGCAGTTCGTTAGGTGGGGCATTGACGTTGTCTCTGTAAATCTGACACCGATGACAATAGCAAACATGTTTGATACAATCGGTTTCCATGCTTAACCAGAAATATCCGAGCCTCATGATCTTATTTGCTAAAAGGTGGCCATTCACGTGTGGTCCGCACTCTCCCTCGTGTATTTCTTTCATTAGCTGGTTGGCTTCTCTAGCATCGACACATTTCAATAGGAATGAATCAAATGATCTTTTGTAAAGCACACTACCAGAAACAAAGAATTTTGACGCTAGCTTCTTGATATATTTCTTGTCAGCCACCTCACATCCTTGAGGAAATTCTCCCAGTTGGAGGTAATTCAAGATGTCGTGGTACCATGGCTTTCCGTCTAGCTCACCTTCAACTGACATACAGTAAGCTGGGTGTGTGAGAATCTCGATCTTTAATGGCTCAATATCCAATCCCTCCATCACATGTAACAATGATGACAATGTGGCTAATGCGTCAGCAAATTGATTTTGGGACCTTGGCAAATATTCAAAGGATATTTCCTCGAATTCCTTCGTTAATTCTTCAAGGAATTCATGATATGGGATCAACTTAGGATCGCGTGTCTGCCAGTGACCCTTTGTTTGCAGAATAATAAGTGCAAAATCGCCATATACCTGTAAATTCTTGACATTCATGTCAATGGCTAATTGCAAGTCGATGATGCACGCTTCGTATTCTGAGATATTATTAGTGCAAGGGAATATCAATTTTGCAGCTACGGGATAATGTTGGCCAGCTGGAGATATCAAAACTGCCCCAGTCCCAGGGCCAGATAAATTTACAGCCCCGTCGAAGTACATGGTCCATTTATCATTTGCTACTGCCAAAATACGTTCGTCCAGGAAGTCCGTTGTGTCGGAAAATTCTGCTTCTCTAGGATTTTCAGCCAACATATCGGCTATGACTCTCCCTTTGATTGATTTATGTGCTACGCTTCGTATATCAAATTCGGAAATTAGGACTTGCCATTTAGCCATCTTCCCAACTAAAGCTGGCTTCTCTAGCAAATACTTGATTGGGTCATTCTCTATCACGAGCAAAATCCGATGGTGGAGAGTGTATTGGCGTAGCCGGTGCAATACCCAAATCAATGCTACACATGTTTTTTCCACTTCTAAGTAATTCATCTCAGAAATAGTGAATTTCTTGCTGAGATAATATATCGCGCATTCTTTTTGATCACTTGGCCTCTTCTGGGCAAGCATGGCCCCTAGTGACTCCTTATGGATGGTTAAGTAGAGGACCAATGGTATTCTTGGAACTGGTGGTACCAGCACTGGTGGCTGAAGAAGGTATTGCTTTATCTCTTCAAAGGCTTTCTGGCATTCGGCGTCCCATTCAATCTTAATATTCTTCCTCAGGAGTTTGAAGAATGGTTTGGCTATCTCCGACAATTGAGAAATGAATATTGCAATATAGTTCAATCTACCCAGGAGACTTCGAACTTCCTTGATAGTAAAGGGAGCTTTGAGGTCGCAAATGGCTTTAACTTTCGACGGATCGATTTCAATGCCTTGGCTACTGACCATAAAACCTAATAGCTTCCCAGACTTTGCTCCAAATATGCATTTGGCAGGATTAAGTTTCAGCTTAAATTTCCTGAGCCGGTCAAATAACTTCTTTCGAACCCTAATATGGTCTTCTCCATGCTTTGATTTGGCAATCATATCATCGACATATACCTCTATTTCCTCATGCATCATGTCATAGAATAAGGTGACCATTGCTCTTTGATATATGGCTTCCGCATTCTTTAGGCCAAACGGCATCACCCTGTAACAAAAGGTCCCCCATGGTGTAATGAAGGATGTTTTACTCTTATCCTCCTCTTTCATCCTAATCTAGTTGTATCCAGAGAACCCATCCATGAAAGAGAATAGTTCAAATCCCGCGGTGCTATCAACCAAAACATCAATATGTGGTAGCGGGAAATCATCCTTTGGGCTTGCTCGGTTTAAATCCCGATAGTCTATGCAAACTCTGACCCGTCCATCCTTCTTCATGACCGGAACGATATTAGCAATCCAATCAGCATAATGGGATACTTCAATGAATTCCACTTTTAATAGCTTCATAACTTCTTCCTCAATCTTCTTAGAAAGTTCAGGTTTCGTTCTTCGAAGTTTTTGCTTTTTTGGTGGCATATTTGGGTCAGTTGGCAGAGTGAGCTCCACGATTTATGGGTCTAGTCCTGGCATATCCGCGTAGGACCATGCGAATATATCTTGATATTCCTTTAAGAACTCAACCATTCTTTTTGCCTCGATCTCTGAAAGGCCCGCCCCAATCTTGGTTTCCTTAACATTTTCTGTGTCACCAAGATTTACAATAACTGTTTGTTCGGCTGTCAAGGGTTTAGATTCTTCATGACGAATCCAATCTCTTTTGATGTCTTTCTGGATATCATTATCCTCGTCAGATTCGAAGAGACTTTCATCAGGCAATTCCGAGTCACATATATATGCATCATGATTATGCCGAATGACATGCCTGAGATGCAAATGAGGGGGTCAGTAAAATCACTTAACGAATGCCATGCATGATGCACATTCAAAAATTCTTTTTGAATAACAATTTGAAAAAAAAAAAGAATTAGGAGATTGTCCTCATATCCTCAGACATCTTTTCCCAAAACTTTGAAAACTAGGAGTCATGAGGAAGTCCAAGCCTCAAAGCATCATCATAGGACTGGTGGAATACTTCCTCACGCCCTTAATAAAACATGGATGCATTTGTATTAACATGATAAGGCCGTTTTACAAGGTTCAGATCTTGGACCACGGCTCACAGTCCAATACCTTGATTACAAACGAAACTAACAAAAGTAGCTAAACAACTCTTCCCATGTAAGGGAATACATAAAGGAAATGACATAAAACTAAACAGGATAGGCAAGTAGCATCCCTACTCCGAAAGTTGGAAGAAGCCCGCAGAAGGCTCCACCTTGTCATCATCAATGGTGACACACACATAGTTGGCACCAAAGAGGTCTGCTATGTCTAAGATTGCTCCCTCCTCTTCTTGTAGTAGCTCAGGTGACTTGATAAAGGTCTTCTCCAATGGTGGATAAAGATCCTTTAGTGATGGAAGGAGTAAGCCTTGCTGATTTTGTATTGCATTAGTGCAACTTCCATATTCAATTCGTCCCATATAACCTCCACACACATCTCGACCCCAACGGTTACTTTGGCCCATGTGTTCCCCATGCATACTTCGGCCTCCACCATTGCCTCGGCCCATACGGCCTCCACGGTAACCTCGGCCTCTACCTCTGCCGTATACGCCTTGACCAGCAAGCTCTTCATATTTCACCTGACTCTCCAGATATTTTTGGTAGCCTAAACCCACTCTTTTATGATTCCTGGGGGCTTCAATGGGCTTGGTAATACCATGTGCATACATTCCCAATCCCAGTCCGGGAATATGACCGTACTTTAATAGCACTCTACTTGACATGATAGACGGGCCAGACATTTCAGGACTCTTAAGAGCGGTTCCAATGGGTACATGGACCATTGAGACTAGTTCGAAGGTATGGTAGCTAGATTCCTTCTTCTCTCCAGGCTCCACATACGTGATGGCTGTGTCTTGAAAGATCTTAAAATAAGTTTCTGCACGAACGGTTACAATTTTCCCCTCTAGAATGAACTTACCCATCTGATGTAGAGAGGAAGGTATAGCTTCAGCGGCATGGATCCATGGTCGACCCAATAAGAAATTAAAAGCGCTGGGGATATCCAACACTTGGAATTTTGTTAGGAATGAGGTAGGGCCGATCAAAAGGTTGAGCTCAACTTCCCTGATCATCTCTTTCTTTACACCATCAAAAGCTCGGACGGTATACTTGGATGGTTTAATTTGCTCTTTACCAACCCCGAGATGACGAAGGGTGGCTAATGGACAAATATTCAGAGCGGACCCATTATCAATTAAAACTCGGGCTACTATCATATCGCAACACTTGGCCGATATGAGTAAGGCCTTGTTATGATCGTGTCCCTCCTCCAGAAGATCTTTGTCTGAGAACGAGATTTGGTCCTTCAAGAGAATGGACCCAATGAACTCCTCCAGTTGCTTGTCCCCAATGGTCTCCGGTACATGTATCTCATTTAGAACCTTCAATAGTGCATTTTTGTGTTTCTCGGAGGTCTTGAACAACTCCAAGAGTGAAATCTGGGCGGGCATCTTCCTTAGCTGCTCTACTACGTCAAATTCACTAGATTTGATCATCGCCAAAAATTGCTTCGCTTCCTCATTAGTGACAGCTTTCTTTTCCATAACTTCTGCGGGTGCATAACAGCGACTTGATCTGGTAACAGCATCGACTTCATTTGTCCCATAATCCCATGGGACTACCTTAGGATCGAAACTAGTGACAGGGCTTTTTGGGATCTCATCTGGATCGCATGGTGGCAACTCAATTACCATCCGTTTGGACTCAGCCTCTCCTAGCTCTAAGTTCGCGAACTCCTCGGCCGCCAAATCAATAACCACGTGTTTAAACTCGCCCTCATTAGAGTCCCATTGCTTTTCTTCAATAGATAAATCGATGATTACTGGTGTCATCATGGTGACGGTTTCTTCCTTGAGCTCGGTTAAGTCGTCCATGCCTCCCCACCCATCAGGGACGGTTTCTTTAGGATCCATGAAAAAGCTTGGAGGAGGTGAGTATTTGACGAGATAGTCATACTTTCCACTTGGTTGGCCTAGTGTATCTACCACTTCGCCCTTTTCTAGTGCCATCTTTAAAAATGCACGATCTCCGCAAACTCTTTTAGCTTTGAGCTTAGATTAAGCATCTAAGGCTTCTCCTTCATTTATGATTAACGGTTCGGTTTCCTTGGCTACGTCGACATCATTCGGTATTTTGATAGTGCTTACCTCCTCAATTGACGTCTCCACAACCATCCCAAATTCACAACAAGAATTCTTGGGAGAGAAATCAATTACAGCTGTCATCGTCTCATTTGCTTGGTCTCCTCCTCCATTGCAGATTATGCCCATGTTGATCATCTCGGTGACACGCTCTAGTTTCTTCTCAGTTGGGACAACTTCATCGCTCCTTTTGTAATAGCCAGTTAAAATCAAATCTTCATACAGTTTGTGGACGTCAACCTTGACCATTTGCACGTCCCTTTCCTCTCCTTCAGCAATCATATTGACATCCCCGACATGAACGGGTAAAGGGTTTTGCTTGACGTTGGGCTGCGTCTCCTTAAATGATAAGATATCTTTGTCCAATAAGCTCTGGACCTTGTTCTAGAGTATTCGGCAATTATCCATATGATGGCCTTTCTCACCCATATTGTACTCGCAAGACTTTGTAAGGTTTAACCCTAGGAATTTAGGAGGGTTGTCACAAGGAATCTCTTTAGCTACCAACCCTTTCTGTAGCAACATGGGTAACAATTTGGACAAAGGCCTAGGCAAAGGTGTGAATTGCCTCGGCGTCCACTTCCTGGGCTCGTAATTCTGCTACCTCCCTCGTGATGTAGAAGGATTTTGAGGATTCGAAAATTGTTTTGATTCGGTTGGGCCTTGCACGTAAGCTACTTCTTCCTCTTTCTCCTTCTTATTGGTAAATTTCCTGCTTGTGCCTTCGGTTATCCGACCTTCATGCATGGCTTCTTCAATTCTCTCTCTAATGGCAACCAAACGGGTAAAGTTTCCACAGTCAGAGCTAATCATTTTGTTGTAAAAGTCTGGAGGAAGGGTATTAAGGAAAAGTTCCACCATTTCAGCGTCGTCTAGTGGTGGTCGAACCTGAGCAGCCAAGGCGCACCACCTTTGCACGAATGACCTGAAGGACTCATTTCTCCTTTTCTCCGTGCGCATTAACACTTTGCGCGTCGGGGCAATTTCGGTATTGTATTTATATTGTAGCACAAATGCCTCCGCCAATTCTTCCCATTTTTCCATCTTTTCTGGTTCCAACATGATGTACCATTGCAAGGCCTGGCTGGATAGACTCTCCTGAAAAGTTTGAATCAATAATGGGGTGTTTTGTGCATAGCACCCCATCCTATTCAAATAGTACTTCAGATGGACTTTTGGATCGTCGGTACCATCATACTTAGCGAAATCGGGAACTTTAAATTTCTCGGGAAAGTCCATTTTGGCGTATCGAGACAGATCCTCGATCATGTTAGTTTCATATCCCTATATGGCTTTAAGCTTCTCCTCAAGCTTAGCAAATCTTTTGTTGTTCTCCTCCTCCATTCGAGCTGAGATGGCTTCCGAGATGGGATCCTATTCCACCACTATGGGTGTTTGATGGGAAATCTCTTCAGCAACGTTCTCCCTAACGTTGGCATTACTAGCCTCAGGAGTAGGCACAAGCATGTCTCTATTGGGGGCTGCAGCCACTAGACTAGCTCGAATCTCGTTCGCAAATTGGGCAAATTGGGTTGCCAAGTCGGTGATTCTATTATCCAAGGCATTAAAACGGGCATTTTGTTCTTCTGTATTCATCCTTGCAGCTACAGAACGGGTCCTGATGGGCGATCGTCTTAAAGCCGTGTTGTCGGTACCTTGTTAAATAAAACAAAAGAACAAAGAAATCAGCATACAGAAGATGAGAAAGAAAATAAAATACAATAAAAAACTTAAAACCCTTCAATTTTATATTTTCTTATAACAAAATAGAAATAAGAAACCCCTTGCATAAGCCAAATCTCACATAAGTGGCTTCTTATCAATATTTTGTCATAGGAAGTTATACAATTAAAGGGGTAACACATGATGATTGATCAAAATGCCCATCTCATATTCCATTAGAATCAAAGTAATTATAAGGGAGGGAAAAATATCACTAATTACACCAAATATTGCGAAGGAAGATCCCTATACATCCACTAAAGTAGAGGAACTCCTAAACATTGCTACTAATATTTCATATAAGGAAAACCTTATACAAATTTTCTAAAAACACAACTCTAATGGAATATGACTAATCCTTTAGTTTTCCCCTCAAAGCAACTTGCGGATGCGTTTGTTTGTTTCGGTCAAACGCTCCACCTTAGCTAAGGCTTCATCCCTTACCCTTATAATCCACCTCATTTGGATTTCCTTTGGAGTTGGTTTCCTAGGAAACTTTGGAATGATGACAGCAACATCGGGTTCAATACGGCGATCAATATATCTTCTTGATGTGTGGTGCTCCCTCATTTCTCCTTCCAACTCAGTGACCCACTCAATATCCCTTGGTGGGCAATGATGTAGGATGTTGATGATGTTTTCCACTTCTTTTTCCATGTCTTCGATTTGGTTCCCCTTGACAACCTTATCGCGAAAGTCAGAACGAAACAACCCCAACTTTAAAGGAGGAGGGATTTCTTGAAGTACTCGATATTGATGAACTACTCTTAAAGGGTAATAAGACGTAGATCGTGTCAAACCTAAGAGTGGAATCGGGTCATTGTGATTGCTCATAAGTCGTGCTTTAGGGAAGCGAATCCAAGGGGCTTGCCACAAAATTTGCTTTGGGGTGATATTTTCAAAAAGTTCTACCCAACCACAAAATGTCCAAGCATGGAGGAATTTTTCTATACCTTAAGTTTGGAAAGAGGGTTTGTATCTTTATCGATGTTGGTAATAGCCAAATTCCCTCCAAATACTTTTAAGTGAGAGAGAATCCAAACTTGAAGGATGCCTATAGGTGCTCTAAGGATCGAACCCTTGTCCTCTTTGAAACGGTTGAGAGAGAGGAACATTTCGGCTAGAATCATGTGTGTAAATCCCCTAAGGTGAAGGACTCTATAGACAACATGAGCAAGGGTAGGGTCCATTGTCTTTTGGGTGAACGGGAAAAGAACGAATCCGAAGAATGCTAGAATGAAAATTTTAGCATTTTGAGGATTGGGGCTTGGGAGAAGACTACGGAATCTTTGTTTGATGAAAGACAAAGGGAGGCCTTTTGAATTCCTATTAAGAAGTTCTTTAATTTCAAGAGGAGGAACTCCTAGGAATTGACTCAATGGTGGGATAGGATCTACTCCTAAAGGAGGGTCGACAAGACCGAATGCAGGGACATTGCCAACAATGATTTCTAACTCCTCTAAAGTTGGGGTTAATTCATGATGACCAAACACGAACGTTGAAGTCTTGGGGTTCCAAAAATGAGCCATGGCCTTCACTAATGGCACGTGGGACTCTCGATATAAGAGAAAAATAAGATAGCCAAGTTTCTTCTCTACAAAAGTCTTCTTGTCTGCATCAAGTGCATCCCACATGTCTAACAACGCCTTCTTTGGGATAGGGATGATACGAAGCTCAGGGAAACCCATGGCATCTAAACCTAAATAGGCATTTTGATCAATCACCATATGTCACAAAATAAGCTAAACTTAATGATAAAACATTATATGCACAAAAAGCATTATTTACATCAGGGAAAAAAATACTAGTACCTTTGATAGAGGGAGAAAAAAAAATTGCGGCAACCGCAAAGACACATCGCATGTCGACTCGTGAGGCTCACTAAAAGGTATGATTCTAAAGGCTAAAGGTTCCCATTTCAATTAGATCAAAAGAGTTTTCCCCACTCCGCACTTACGTCGGACAGTTCTCTTTATCATTAATCAAAATGAGCAAGACCAAAAGTGGATAACCATGGGTCATTCCCCGCACGGCTTCCATCTTTTGGCACCTCCTATGGGCTTCCAAGTGCGATCGGGGTTTTAGATCACGGGTTGTGTGTGTAAATGTGTAGTGCTAAGGTAAGTATAAAGGCACACACAACAATTGATATCCAAACAACACTTCAATTTCATCCATATAGACATACATTCCTACACCTCCCTACAAAAGAAATGGGTTAACATACACTCCACCCCTTATTACTCCAAACCTACAAAAACAATTAACACATTGTTAGTGGACTAACCTTGTCTTCCACGTGGCTTTGACATGCGCTATCAAATGAAGACCATGTTAGTGAACAACCAATAAAATTATTACGGCTAAGTCCTCTAAGGTTTGTAACCAGGTCCCCAGTGGAGTCGCCAAACTGTCACGACCTCTTTTTTTCCGTCCAGGGAAAAGAAAGAAAAAAGGTTTAGGGGTATTTGCCTAAAGAGGCGGACCAACGGCCCTAAGTTAGGCGTGGGCTCTCCCAAGCCCATACCTCGCGCAACATTGGATTTTGAATTTTAATTCTTAACAATCTATGTACTTCTAGGAGTCGCCACTAGCCTATTAAGGTTGGCTAGAAACCAACCGAAACACGAGAGTGTTGCCTCGATTTCTACGCAACAAGAGATTTCTAGGAACGGGGACTTGTTTACGCTAATGTTTCTATTAGCGCCCTTGCGGTACCACTAACTTGGAAGGTTGTTTATCTAAATGGCCACACAATCTTGATTACCAATTATAATCTTTATGAAACCGCTAAGTGTCCATGCAAATGTTTTGGTAGTTTTTTTTTTGTCTAAACTAATCATAACATAGTTTAGAAAAGAAATTTACACTCCAATTATTGAAAAGCGGTGCGGTAAATAAACATCCAAGAAATTGAAATGACTTGAAAGTAATGCGGAAAAGAAAGACCCGATACAAGTCGGGTAAATAATATTAAATGGCCTTTTTATCAAGCCCCGGGACAGGACCCCCGTGAGCAAAATGAGAAGTTAAATATGCATGAAATTACTCTAGATGCATGAAATTACTCCAATTAATTTTAATCTATGGAAAATAGATTATTTACGAAAATAATTATAAAATATCAAAATAGCATTAAATTAGGAAAATGACCTTTTAAAATTAGGAAAATTTCATATATGTCATTTCTATCCTAATTTGATGCTATCTAACATTTTTTTGATATTTTTGAAATTTTCATATTTTTCTCTTTTTTAAAATTATTTTTTAAAAAAATTAATAAATTCCTTAAGCCGATTGTCGCGACCTAATTTTTCGGGATGAACCACCTAAAACTAGGTTAATGGACTACTAAGATTTTAAACTTAGCTTGGGCTCTCCCAAGCCCATACCAATTCGCGATTTAAATCCAAATTTTTAAATATGCAAGATTATTAACTAGGGGTCGCCACTAATCGGTTTATGGTAGGTCGATTAGACACCTAAGTAAAATAAAGGGAGATTTATTTTACTCCTACAGACCAGAGACTAAGGGTACGGGGACTTGGTTACACTAGAATTTTCTAATGCCCTTTCGGTACCATTTCTTTTTTAATTTTTTCAAAATGTTTTTGCAAGCAGCTAATTTATTTTAACCTAAATTACTAACATGCAAATATGGTGACTACACGGGTGCTCATCCATTATTTAAAACATTCAAATAAATTGCATCACACAAAGCAAGCAATCATTTTTTTTTTTGGATTTTTTTTAAAAATTCGAGTTCTTTTATAAAAATGCACTTAATCCTATTAATATGCAAATTCTAATTAAATGGGTCTATTATGCGAACTAGTTATTATGCACCTTATGACCTAACTTTACTAATAAATTCTAATTAAATGATCATATTATGCAACTAATTAACATGCACCTAAATTTTTGTATTTTTCGTATTTTTTTATTGAAATTCAAAACTAATAAAAACCCTAGTCAAGCTATCTAAAGTAATTTTCTAATCCATTTTTGGGATTAATTTGACTTAAACCCTATTCCATCTTAGAAAAACTATTTTTTTTATTTTCTTAAAAAAATGAGAATATGAAAATGTGCCAATTATATCTAAGACTCTAAAAAAGCTATTTAAGTCTAATCCTAACTTATTTCTTTTAAAATATCTAAAAATGCAGTCCTAAAAATATTATCTAAAAATGCAATCCTAGAAATATAATCCTAAAAATTTGATTAATTAAACTACGTGTCTATTATATTAAACCCTAATGTCCTATATGCTTATGCAACTTTTTGAATATTTTGATTTTTTTTATTTTTTTAGTTTCTTTTTAATTTTTTTTAGGTTGAATAATTATTAAATTATGGTTAAATCTAAACAATTAATATAGCCACTAAATAAAGGATCAAAATAATTGAAAAAATAACCTGTTGTCTCACATGTTAAATTAACAATTATTTTAACCCTAATCATCACAACGACTCAAAATAATTAAATAATCTAGTCCGAAGTCTTATGGACCAAATTAAATAATTATTATTATTTAACAATTAAAATTTCACCAAGAAGCCCATAATTAATGTAATAAAAAAATGATCTGATGTCTCTTGGATCAAACTAATTATTACAAAAATTTTGGATAAAGCCTTAAGGATAATGTTTATGAGATTTATAAGAGAAAAGCACATCTGAATATTCTAAATTGAACAATAATAACAAAATAAATAAAATAAGATAAAAGTTAGTGAAAAGTAAGAATAAAAAAAAAAACTACCTAAGGCTTGGAAAAATGGGAGCAGCGACAGAGATGGCGCAGCAAGGACAGCAGTAGGTCGCGCTGTGCGTTCGCGGAGCGGCTTGGCGGTCGTGACTGGCTTCGGTGTCGCCCGGGAGGGCAGCACGGCGAGAAATCGGGCGGCTGGATCGGAGGGCAGCACGGCAACCTGCAAAAGGGGCAGAGGCGTGCGATGATGGGTGTCCAGATCTGACACGGGGTGCTCCGGCGGAGGCTTGGCGTCAGGCGGGGCAGTAGGGAGAGATGGATGTGCGGCGTCGACGATCAAGTGTGAGTGCGACGGGACGGGCTCCTACAGGTCGCACGGAGGTGCGGAGGGAATGGTGCTGTTCACGAGCAGGGACGCTGGTTCGTGCGGCGTCGCGGTGCTGAAGCGAGGGCTCACGGAGATGGATGGGCTGAGGATATGCGCAGGCCGGCACGGGGACTCGCAACTACTGGCGGAGGCGGTTCCGGCGTTGGCTGGTGCAAGGCGGTGGCTTCGTCAGGGGGCGGCTCAGGCGGCAGCGAGCAGTCGAAATCGTGGGTCAGCCGGCGGTAGGGATGGCTCGGACCGGGAGCAGCAAGGCTTCGAGTGGCGCGGGCTTCGTGTGGCGAGGGAGGCTCGCGGGTGCTGCGAATCGCGGTGATGGCTGCACGAAGAAGACGATGAACAGTGCCCTCCTTTTCCCTTTTTTTTTTCTTTTTTTTCTTCTGCTGCACACTTTTCTCTCTCACGTCGCTCTCACCTTTCTCTTTCCTGTGTACTTTCTACAGGAAACTTTTTACTTTTCTCCTCTTTTCTGCCGTTTCTCCTCCACGGATGGCTTCCTCTCCTCTTTCACTTTTCGCTTTTTTTTTTTTTGCTTTCTTTTTCACCCAGAGAAGCCCCCCTAAACCGAAGACTTGCCCTCTTTTATAGAGGAAGGCCTTAAAATTGTTGAAGATTTCCCGATATCTACTCATCTTCTCAACAAAAAATGGCTCCAAAAATCAAACGGTTAATTTTTTTAAATTTTGAAATGAGAATATATTTTCAACAACAAAGATTAAAAAAAAACGAATTTTATTTAATTTATTATTATTATTAAAATATTAGGTGTCAACAGCTGCCCCTCTTTGAAGGGAAGCTCGTAGAGGTTTCCTTCAAAGATAAATGACACCTAAATTTAAACCATGCAAAATGAATATGCAAATGCTAATTGTAATGACCCTTTTTTTTTTATAAAAGAAATGGGCTCAAATAAATGCAATGTCATGCAATAAAGAATGTCATGTAAATGCAATGATTTGGTCAAGAACATATATTTCAATGTGTTTATGATCAATGAAATGCAAATGCAAATATGGAATGTATATGCAAATGTTAATGACCTCTTTTTCAAATAAATTTAATTCTTTTTGAAATGCAAGGTCATGCAATAATGCAATGTAAATGCAATGATTTTATCGAGAGCATATATTTCTATGTCTCCATGCTTAATGAAATGCAAAATGCAAAGAAGAACACGTACCTGTCATACTTATCTGAAGATTCAGAAAAGTATTATTAGGTGTGAAATGATTCCTATAAGACCTGACCAATATCTGGAAATCTCTTTAGATCCCAAGCACCCGGAATAACCCACCTTCAAGAAGGATAGAGTAGTTCTAGGCAGTCGGTGTTACATGTCCAGGACCCGTACCATTCTACGGTCGCCTAAAATAGTAACATAACTTTACAAAGAGACTGCTTTCCTAGGACCCGTACTATTCTACGGTCGCCCAGTATGACAGTGTTTGGTTGTGTCTAGGACCCGTACCATTCTACGGTTGCCTAAACGGGGATTTACCTTCCAGGACCCGTACCATTCTACGGTCGCCTAAATAGGGAAATAGGTTTTGTCTAGGACTCGTACCATTCTATGGTCGCCTAAACGGGATTCACTTTCTAGGACCCGTACCATTCTACGGTCGCCTAAATAAGGAATAAGTGTTGTCGAGGACCCGTACAATTCTACGGTCCTTGACTGGAAATTGATTTTTCAGGACCCGTACCATTCTACGGTCGCCTGTTAGAGCAATAAATGTTGTTTAGGACCCGTACCATTTTACGGTCGCCTAAATCAAACTGAATCTGAAGAAAAATCTTTGGGGGATTTGGGACTCTCATCAAATCCCAAGCACCTGGAAATTGCATCTAGTACTTAAAAATTCTAAACATCTGAAAATCACATCAGACGCTCAAAAAGACAAATACTTGGAAGTCACATCAAGCATTTAAAGGTTCAAATATCTGGAATTCAAACTAGACATTTGAAAATATTTTACTACACAACTGGAAATCACATCAGATGTTCGAAAAGACAAATGCTTGGAAGTCACATCAAGCATTTAAGGGTTCAAATATCTAGGGTTCACACTAGACATTTGAAAATATTTTACAAATGGGTACTTGGAATTCTCATCAAGCACCAAGATGACTGAACAAACTCAAGCTTTCAAAGATAATTTTTTTGGTCTCTAAGGAAAAATTCATTTCATTCAATGAAGGTTCATGCATGATGGCTTTTTCAAACTTCCACCAGGAAAAATTATCAAGAAAACTTTCACTAAGCTGTGAATCTCTTGAACATGCTAAATGAGACACATTTGGTGTGAAAAAAGCTTTTTCACTTGCTCTCATTTAGGAGGGGTTATTTGTCCCGACCATTGATGCGGGAATATATCACTCAATCTTATCATCATCTTGTCGACAAGAGTTCGATTTTTCTTGCAATCAGTACGACATTACCAATCTGAGAGGTCTTTGACAAGAATTGTAATGTGGGTTTGGTCAATGGCTTAGCAAAAGATACTCTTTGAGTCAAGGCTATTGAAAGAACAATTCTGTAATCATCTCCGGGTTTACAAGCCAAGAACCCTGCAAAATGAGAAAGAAATAATATTGCTCGCACTTCTTCGAGCAATGCTTAAAACATATGAATTCCTATGTTAATTCAAGTGCCCTAATCTGAAGAGACTTTGTAAGGGACGTAACATAGGCTTGGTTCTTGGGTTTGAGAAACGAAAGGATCGTTAGGCTCAAAGATGTGTGTAATGGGTAAGAGTTGGTGATCATCTTGACATTACCACCAGTTTTCTTCGCCATGGATTGTCTTCTTGACAAATTTCTTTATTGGCTCAAGAGTTTATCATCGATGCCAATGATTATTCAATTGGAGATTTTTTCTCAACATTTTTTCTTTTAAAATCATTTTCTTTGATGATGGGCATCGATCAGGCACACCGCTTTTTCATGCCCCTCAATTCATCAGTCATTTTTCTTTTCTTTTCATGAGCATTGGCCTTGCTTTTACCAGGCACACTGCTTTTTCATGCCCCTTAGTTTTATTTTGATTTTAGTTCTTACGCACAATGTGCGTGTCAAGTATACTTTAAATGACACCCGAACATTCAAGGGTCTTCATCTGTCTCTTGTCTTGCCCCAGTGTGGGGGATGATCACCAACTGGGTTTAAAGAAAATGAAATTGCAGGCTCAAGTGGGCTATGCAAAGGGTATAAGTGTGTAGGATAGTGAAAGAAACGCTCTTCGTCATCCTAAGGCACTTAAATTACCACATGAATTCAATGTAATAGCATGACTTGAAGATTGATGCAAGTGAGAGCAAGAAAATTTCTATCAATTTCACTCTCCTTTAATGTCAACTTACCTCCATTTGCCCCGATGTGGGGTGGTCCTTGACAGGGGTAATATGAAAGAAATTCTTCAAGTATTTGGGCTCAAAAGGGTTAAGCAATGGATTATCTGTAGTGTTTGGGGCAGACAAATGAATTGCCTCTTATCATTTCAGCTGCCGTACTTCTTGCAAGAAAACTCTTCATCTTGAAACACAAAATGTTTCTATACTCACCTCACAATGTATAGACAAGGGACTGTGTATGGGATAAGGCTTGCCTTTCACACCTCATTTAGCATGATTTAGCATGTTCAAGTAAATCAACATCCTTCACTGAATTATCCATTTTGATAAATTTCAAGTGGAATTGGTGAATTGCACATCATGTGAAAACATTCTAAAATGATAAAAAGGCCATGCTCTATCAAATCATAAAGTCAAAACTGTTAAATGTATGTGTCTTGCCCCTCTTTGCAAGGGAGCTCATAGAGGTTCCTTAAATGTGCGCAAGGCTACACCTGAAACATAAAGCAGATAATTAAATGAAACAAACATGGTAAATTAGATGCATGCTGGAAAATTATTTTATTTTGAAAAAATTTTCAAGGGAACATGAAGAAGCCCGGCCTTTAGAATTAGCTCCTTGCCCGTTTCCTTTTTGGTAGGATTTCATCACAGGGCTAGTTTGGTGTACTTCAACATGCCCTTAAAACAATGAAAATCTTCATGTATTTTATTGGATGAAAAACAAATTACATTATTGAAATAAGGGAAATCCTAGAATTGAAAATGCAAATATGCAAATATGGAAAGCAATTAAGACTCCTGCGCAGAGGAGTGTGCAAATAATTAAAACTCTTCTACTCTCGAGCTTTGTCGATGAACAATTCAGTCATTCCTTCAAGTGTGTCATTTGAGCTCTCAATCTTTGGAAGTGTGGGATCATCTATGCCACCCCATCCATCTGGGATGATATCTCGTGGGTCGAAATAGGAGTTGGAAGGAGCTGAATACTTTACATAGTAATCGAATTTGCCACTTGGTTGCCCCAGGGTGTCCATCACTTCTGCTTCCTTATGCATCATCTGAAACATGTGGGCTCAGCATCAAAATTGAAAATGGCATTCACAGCTTCTGGGTGGTCAAGGAGTGGGTTATTCTGGATGTTCGGCTGTGCATCGCGGAATGAGACCACCTTGGCATCCAAAAGATTTTGGATCTTGTGTTGCAGCATATGGCAATCGTCAACAGAATGCCCCACCTCTCCCATATGATAAGCACATGTCTTGGACGGATCATAGTTGGGAAAACGTTTGGGATTAGATCGCTTAGGCTCCTTAGCGAGTAATCCTTTCTTTTGAAGGGTTGGCAAGATCTTTGACAATGGCTTAGGAAGAGGCGTAAATTGACGCCTAGAAGAGTTCTTCTGCTGGCCAAAGAATGGTCGTGCTCCTCCTTGATGGGTGTTCGGAGTAGAGCGAGGTGGTTGCACATAAGTTGCATTAACTTCTGCTACAAGTTCCTTATCCTTCTTGGTTGAGACTCTCCCATATGAGTTGGTTTGATTAGACGCCCATCCATCACGCAATGCTACTTCAATTCGTTCGCCAACAGGGATTAGCTGATTGAACGACTCGGCAGTCGATCCCAACATTCGATTTCGATATTCAGGCGGGAGTGTCTTCATGAACAAATCCATCAGCTCCTTTTCTGTCAGCTCCGGCGTAATCTGAGCAGCTATGGTCCTCCATCTCGTAACATATGCCTTGAAAGATTCCGTCCTCTTCTTCTCAGTGCGAAGTAAATGAAATAGCTAGTACGAGTACCTAGAGGGGGGGTGAATAGGTATACAAAAAATTTCTCGAAGCTTGCACGATATTTAAATAATTAGAGGATTTGCAACAGTTAAAAATTCAATCGCAAGACTGAGTAAGGGAAAGAGAGAATTGGACGCTCGGATTATAGTGGTTCGGCTTGATTCAAGCCTACGTCCACTCTTCTGCACTGACAGCCGATTGGCTGGATTCCACTATGATCAAAGAGATGTTACGGTGTTGATCTCCTTGATTTCTAGGTGTAGATGATCTACCACACTCACTCAAGGTGTCACCAAGTATAAACACTCTCTCGTATACAATTTCGCTCGTCTCAACTAATAATCAAGGATCTTCAGACTCTGGAATTTTTCTATCGATCACACACTTAAAACAACTAGACGTCTTCCTTTTATACTCCTTCATGCCATCATAGCCGTTGGCACTTACCAAAGGAATTCCTCCAATCTACCCGTTGGACGGAATCAATCAAGAAGATCATCCGAGCTATTTAAGGAATCTGATGATAGCCCATCAATCCTGTTCGCCCATACAATTAGGATCTCGGTTTCCATGAATAGAATATTCCAAGATTATTTCGTCGACCATCGGATCTTCAATCGATCTTAGATAAGAATTAAAGAATCCGAAATGATTATCCAACCAAAGAATCTATTCCAGAGGATAGGATCGAATCCTCAACCATAAACCTCGGCTTTGGATTTCCTTCGACACTGGATTAGAAAGACTGTCAGAGAGAATAGACTTAAGTCTTAAGTCCTGAGTCTTGGGTCTTGAGTCTTGGGAGAACAAAGTCTTTAGACTTTAAACTGACGGTCTCCGTACATCCAGACTTTAGACTAAAAGAAACGTTTTGTCAGCTTCAAAATATTCTGGAAAGATTTCTCCAACAATCTCCCCCTTTTTGATGGTGACAAAACTTTCTTGAAGATTTGAGCAACTTTGTCCTGCAAAACATTTCTCAAGCAATATGGCTAACTCATAAAGATTAATGAAACAATCAGACTCTGCATCCACAGAAAATTGGTTAGTCTTTCATGAGAAACACCATATAACAACACTTGAATAAATGCAACCAGTCAAGTTCATAATCACAGTCAATTCAGTCAAATTCACACCCAAGTTCAAGTTCTCAAGTCATACTCAAAAATAAATAAACATAACCACAAAGGTCAATGTTTAAAAAAATGAATGAAAGTTCAAATTGGTTCTCCCCCTTTTTGTCAGCATTGAAAAGGGTGAGAAAGGAGTCATGTCTGCTTGGGAATGCGCACGATCTGGAAATCCCCAATGGACTGGACTACTCCTTCGAGCTTCTTCAGGTCTTCTCGCAGATGAGCTACCTCTTCTCCCTTGGCATTGGCTTGAAGTTGCAGAGCGAGGTCTTTGAATTTATCCTCCAGAGAGACCGAAGATGCTTGTCCAGCATGCTTCAAAGCTTGGATTTCACAGTCAAGAACATATATCTGGTTACGCATTTCCAGAAGAATATTCATGATACTACGAAGATCTGCAGAATTATCCGTCTGTGTACTGGCATTGGCTTTCTCAGATGGTGTGTATGCAGACGATGGCGCTTCTGTACGGTCTGGCAGATTTGGAATCGATGTATCACCTTCTTCAGGCAATTGAGAGACCTGAACTTCTTCTGGGTCTTCTGGAGATTGTCTTAGATCTTCAGAAGCATGAGGTGTAGACCTCTCTTGCACGCTAACTCCCCCTGTCTTTAGGACATCGAAAGGGG
Organism: Eucalyptus lansdowneana; assembly: GCA_017140395.1. Classification (NCBI taxonomy): domain Eukaryota; kingdom Viridiplantae; phylum Streptophyta; class Magnoliopsida; order Myrtales; family Myrtaceae; genus Eucalyptus; species Eucalyptus lansdowneana. Next base: position 40,816,553 of record CM029487.1, on the reverse strand, counting down.
AAGAATGATGATCATGCTCTTGATTTCCCTTCTCTCCAGATTTATCAGCAGACTGTTCTTTTTCTTCTTCTCCTTCTTCCTCAACTTCTTTCTCCTTCTCTCTCTGTTCTTCTTCTTCTCTGCTCTGCTGAAGTTCTGTCGGATAAGACACAGAACGTTTTGTTCTTGTCAGTGCTGGGATAGTGGGATCTTCATCATCTTCATCTTCATCCTCATCTTCCAGGATAAGAGTTCTTTTCCTCTTTTTCGACGAGGCACCAATAGCCTCCTTTCCTTTCCTTTTTGAAGTAGACTGGACTGGAGATTTCACTTTGAATTTCTCCATTGCCTTAGAGAGTTCTTGCAGACGCATCTTCATTAACATTTTCAACCCTACCACCATCTTATCACACGGTCGAACACAAAAAGTATGTGGCAGTTCAATATTCAGATGTCTGAAGATCTTGGTCACCAGACCAGGATAAGGCAATTGTCCTTTGTCTTTTGACACTGCTCTGTACATATGGAAAAGAATAGTGTGCGGGAGAGAAAACTTCCGTCCTGAGTTGATCGCATACATCAACTTTGCTTTAGAAAAAGACACAGAAGTCTTTGACGTAGACTTCGGTCTAAGACAATTGATCACAATCTTATGAAGCACAATGTTGATGGCATTCATCCTGGAATAGATAATTTTCTTATCTACGTCCCTATCTTTGACAAGATCCAGAGTAGTACGAGCAGGTGAGACTTTGATTGGGAGATAGCGTCCCCGTTCAACTCCAATTATGTCCGCTAACATATTCACATCTACCACATAGACTTGGTCTCGAACACTGAATGAAATTCTATTCGCATCCAAAAAGCTAAGATTTGAATAGAAATAAGCGGTCAGTTGATCATACCCGTCTGTAGAGTCAGAGCAAAAAGTCTCAAGTTGAAGCAAATTCAACTTCTCTCTTAAGTTCAAGTTGATGGAATCCAGGAAGTCAAAATCGACACTTCTAGGGTTGATTACCCCTCTTTTCAACAGCCTGAAATACACTTTTTCCTGATCCTTGGATTTAAACAAATCCATCCGATTTCCTTTCACCTTTGCTGCCACACCCATTCTAGGTTTAAATTCAAGGAACATTTTGTCATCATCGTTCTCGTCAATCAGATTTTGTCCTGGCATACGAGGATCACTTGGAATGTTCGCAAGAGCCTCCTCTGCTCTTCCTTTCGGAGCAATTCCCAACTCTTCCATTTTCCGCAGAAAAAGATACTCATTCCCATAATTTTTGTCCTTAAGGAAGTCATCTATATATTTTAACGAAGAACCGGTGCTTTTCAACGCACGATAAAGCTTATAGATAACAGAGGGTTTTTGGACTCTTACTGGGTCGGCATCCTCGATTATCTCTTCTTCTAAATTTTGACTTGCACCTTGTGGGTCAGGAGATGCTGAATGACGTGGAGGAGAGCGAATCGGACTTTGTCGCTGACTTGGTAAGTCTTCTTCCTCAGTAAGATCAAAGTGAGTCGGTCCCTTCTCCATTCTTTGTGGTCCCCTGCTTGCGATTCTTGATGATTTCCTCGAAGACGACATCTTTCTTTGTCTATTGGAGGATTCCTTCACTTGCTTTTCCCAAGAAAAATGACCACTTTCTCGACGATGAACAAAGAGTAGAAACAGTATCGGGAGGAGAGTGTCTTTTTAGGGTTTTGAAAATTGGGGGTAGAATGACTGTGTATTTATATATGCCTCGGATTTGAAAAGAGAAGTTTAAACGGTACAAGGAAAGTGTACGAACAATTCTTTTCAAAATCAATAACTGCCAAAATTAACTTCTTTTAAAAACAAGTTTTCAAATTTCACACGAATTATATCTGAATAAAAGAACGTACCTTTTCAAGATAAGATAAACGAGAATTCGTACCTTTTAGATAGAATAGCAACTTACAGTCTTTAGCGATGAATGATTGAGTCTCAGGATTTAAAGTCTAAGAGATCAGAGTCTTAGAGTTGGTGAGTCTCTAGACTTTAACTTCTTCAAGCTTCAAAATGTTGAGTCTTGAGCGGATGAAGTCAAATTGATTCTTCTCCAAAGGCTTTGTGAATATGTCCGCTAGTTGACTTTTTGAATCAACAAATTGAATCGAGATTTCTCCATTTTGAATATGATCTCTAATAAAGTGATGACGAATCTCAATATGCTTTGCTCTTGAATGAAGAATTGGATTTTTGGTGAGATTGATTGCGCTGGTGTTGTCACATCTGATTTCTGTGCATGAGTCTTCAATGCCAAAGTCTTGTAGCTGTTGTTTTATCCATAGAATTTGCGAACAGCAGCTTCCAAGAGCTACATACTCTGCTTCTGTCGTTGAGAGAGCTACAGTGCTTTGCTTCCTTGAAAACCAAGACACATCCTGTTTCCAAGCGAGTTGACAAGTTCCGAAGTGCTCTTTCTATCGACTCGCAACCGGCGGATCTGCATCCGAGTATCCTAGAAGATTAAAGTCTCCCCTCTTTGGATACCAAAGACCGATGCTTGAAGATGAAGCAACGTATTTGATAATACGTTTCACGGCAATGAGATGTGATTCTCTAGGATCCGATTGAAACCTAGCACGAGATACAAACACTAAACAAAATATCGGTCTAGAAGCGGTAAGATAAAGAAGTGAACCGATCATGCTCCCGTACATGCTTTTGATCTACTTTCTTCCCTTCTTCATCCTTGTCTATCTTCTGAGAACATGACATTGGTATGTCGGTCTTTTTGCACTTTTCCAATCCAAACCTTTTGACAAGATCATTCGCATATTTTTCTTGATGAATGAAAGTTCCTTCCTTCATTTGTTTCACTTGGAGTCCAAGAAAGAATGTTAATTCTCCCATCATACTCATTTCAAATTCATCCTGCATAGACTTAGAAAATTTCTTGCAAAGACTTTCATTAGAGGATCCAAAAATAATGTCATCAACATATATTTGAACAAGTAAAAAGTTTTTGTTTTCCTTTTTGATAAACAAAGTAGTATCTACTTTACCTTTGACAAAACCATTCGTAATAAAACTTACTTAGTCCGTCGTACCAAGCTCGAGGTGCTTGCTTTAGACCATACGAGCCTTTTTCGATCTAAGACGAGTCGGCTTCTTTGGGTCTTCAAATCCAGGCGGTTGTTCCACATAAACTTCCTCATGGATAAATCCATTTAGGAAAGCACTTTTGACGTCCATTTGGAATAACCTGAAATTTTTGTAACAAGCAAACGCAAGTAATAGACGAATAGCTTCTAACCTTGCAACTGGTGCGTAAGTCTCGTCATAGTCTATTCCTTCTTCTTGCGTATAGCCTTTGGCCACGAGTCTTGCTTTGTTTCGTACGACTTTTCCTTTTTCGTTCATCTTGTTCCTGAATACCCATTTGGTTCCAATAACAGTTTTACCTTTTGGTTTAGATGTCAATTCCCAGACATTATTGATGTTGAACTGTCTGAGCTCTTCTTGCATAGCTTCGATCCAGCTTTCATCAGATAAAGCTTCTTCTATGCTTTTTGGTTCAATTTCAGAGATGAGAGCCACAGCACTAGATTCTTCATGCCTTTTTGATCTGGTGCGGATTCCTTCATTAAGTTCGCCAATAATAAGATCTTTGGGATGACTGGATTTGTGCTTCCAGTTACTAGTTGATTTGCCAGGTTGATGATCTCTTTCTTTATTTGATTCTCCATGAGCGTCTTGATGATGGACTTCCAGACTCTGAGATGCTTCTTGAGATGTAGACATTTGAAGGTCTAGAGCGGGTTCAGTCTCTTCGTACTGAGTCTGGCTGGATTCATCTTGCACTGAGTCTTGGAATTTGACATTCATTGATTCTTCCACAGACTGGCTTTTCTTGTTGTAGACTTTGTAGGCTTTGCTTGATGTAGAATATCCAAGGAAGATGCCTTCATCTGATCTTTCTTCAAACTTACCAACTCGATCATTTGCATTTTTCAAAATAAAGCATTTGCAACCAAATACATGAAAGTATGAAACAATAGGCTTCTTACCTTTGAACAATTCATAGGGGGTTTTCTCAAGAATAGGTCTTAGAAAGACTCTATTTATAATATAGCAAGCAGTTGAAACAGCTTCAGCCCAAAATCGTGAAGAAATTTTACTTTCAATTAAAAGTGTTCTAGCCATTTCTTGAAGAGATCTATTCTTTCTTTCCACAACTCCATTTTGCTCTGGAGTATACGGAGAGGAAAACATGTGATTAACACCAGATTTATCACAGAATCTCGTAAAATCTTGATTTTCAAATTCACTTCCATGATCTGTTCTTATACTGGAAATAGCACATCCTTTTTCATTTTGAACCTTTTTAGCAAACTTCTCAAAGTACGAAAAGGTTTCTGATTTATTTGCAAGAAAATATACCCAAGTAAAGCGAGAATAATCATCTACAATTACTAGACAATATTTCTTACCTCCAATGCTCTGGGTTCTTGTTGGTCCGAAGAGATCCATATGAAGCAACTGCAGTACATGATTAGTAGATACATGATTTATTTGCTTAAATGAATTTCTTACCTGCTTTCCCAGAATGCATGGAGTGCATAAGTCAGACTTTTGGTAAGGCAATTTAGGTAGACCTCGAACAAGCTGCTTTGAAGAGATTTTGGCTAATTGCTTCTTGTTGATATGGCCAAGTTTTCTATGCCATAGAACTGCTTCATCTTGAATTGAGATTAAGCATTGTTCTTCATTTGGCTTTACATCAAGGAGGTAGATGTTTCCATGCCTTCGACCCATGAAAGACTGAGTCGAATTTTTACTAATTCCAGAACATATGCCTTCTTGAAAGGAGATCTTGTAACCAGTATCACACAGTTGGCTAATGCTGAGTAGATTGTAGTTGAGTCCTTCCACTAGAGAGACATTGCTTATTGTGAGATTTCCAATTTTCACAGTTCCGAATCCCACAATACTTCCTTTGCTATTTCCTCCGAATGAAACTTTTCCACCATTTACTTGAATAAGCTTTATGAAACAATTTGAGTCTCCGTCATGTGTCTTGAGCATCCGCTGTCAAGATACCACTTTACCTTCTTTTTGACGAGACCGCATTCAAAAGAGAGTCTCAAGCTTTCTTTGGTACCCAAATTTTCTTGGGTCCTTTGGTGTTAGTAGGATGAGCATTATTAGGCCATACTCTCTTAACAGGCTTCCAAACCATAGGACACTCTTTTTCAAAATGATCCTGACTGTTACACTTAGAACACCTTAAAGCATTTCGACCTACAGGCTTTACAAAAACTCTTTTGAAATGATTTTTATAAGCCTCTCTCGATGGTCTTTTCTTAATTCTTTCTTTTACTTTCGGAAAATCAATCAAAGGAATTGTTTCAGCTGTCATACCTAGACCCGACTTATTGAAGTAAGGTCTTTGGATTGAAAGGACTTTTTCAAGTTTTTCGGACCCTATTGAAAATTTCTTTGAAATATTTGATAAATCCGTTTTTAAGAAATCATTTTCTTTTGAAAGATTGTCTTCACTTTCTTTAAGAGTAGAAACATTCAAGTCTAAATTTTTTACCTTTTCTTCTAAAATGTTTTCCTTTTGTTTTAAAACTGAGTTTTCCTTTTTAAGTTCGGAAATCTTTTTAAGAGAAGTCTTAAGACTAAAACATAACTCATCAATATATTTAGAGACTTTGACAGGGATTTTATAATCACTTACCTCAAATTCACTTTGTCTCGAGTCGATCCAGTCGATCCAGTCGAGTCGATTGTGCCATCAGACACAGGTTGGCATATTCCTCATCACTCTCTTCACACTCTGTATCGCTCCAGGTTTCGGCTTTAAGAGCTTTTCGAGACTTCTCAGCTTTTCCTCTTTTCTTTTTCAGAAGAGGACAGTTGGGTCTGATGTGTCCCTTCTTTTTACATTCGAAGCAAACTACATCTTTGTTTGGTTCCACATCATCAACAGACTTGGTCTGCTGTCTCTGAAAACTTTGTTTCTTTGGAATGAACCTTCTGCCTTTTCTATTCAGTTTTCTGAATCTTCTTATCATGAGGGCGAGCTTCTCATCATCCATATCATCTTCAGAATCTGCATCATCAGAATCATCATTTGATTTTAGCGCAATAGATTTCTTACCTCTTGGATCTTCGTCTTCATTAATTCGTTCCACTTCGTAAGACTGAAGAGTTCCAATCAGTTCGTCTACAGATAATGGCATGATTCTTTGCGTCTCTCTTATTGAAGTCTTTATATGATTCCAATCCTTGGAGAGTCCATGCAGAAGCTTGTTCACCTTCATGGGATCAGAAATTTTTTGTCCTTGATTCTCAAGACCATTGACAATATCTGTAAAACGACTAAACATGTCAGTTATAGATTCTCCTGGTTTCATTTTGAAGGATTCATATTGACCAAGAAGAATGTTAATTCTGGTCTCCTTCACTCGATCTGTCCCTTCATAAGTGATATGTAACCTGTCCCAGACTTCTTTTGCTGTAACACAAGAAGATATTCTGTTATATTCAGTTGGTGACAAAGCACAATATAAAGAATAAATTGCTTTAGCATCGAGTGCTTGTCTCTTGTTTATTTCTTCTTGAGACATTCCGCTGGCTTCAACAGTTTCTTTCCCTCTTTCAGAGATTGATGCAGCAGCAGGAGTGATTCCTCTTTCCACAACGTCCCATTCCAGAGGATCCTTTGATCGTAGGAAAGCTTTCAACTTGTTCTTCGAGATGTTGTAATCCTTTCCATCGAAGTAGGGAGGTCTGGTATTGCTTTGCCCCTCCATCAGCCCTGGTGCTAGCATACTAGCCATGGATCTTTTACTCTGAAGTAAAACACTTCAAACAAAGTAAGAACACGAGCTCTGATACCAATTGAAATAGCTAGTACGAGTACCTAGAGGGGGGGTGAATAGGTATACAAAAAATTTCTCGAAGCTTGCACGATATTTAAACAATTAGAGGATTTGCAACAGTTAAAAATTCAATCGCAAGACTGAGTAAGGGAAAGAGAGAATTGGACGCTCGGATTATAGTGGTTCGGCTTGATTCAAGCCTACGTCCACTCTTCTGCACTGACAGCCGATTGGCTGGATTCCACTATGATCAAAGAGATGTTACAGTGTTGATCTCCCTTGATTTCTAGGTGTAGATGATCTACCACACTCACTCAAGGTGTCACCAAGTATAAACACTCTCTGTATACAATTTCGCTCAGTCTCAACTAATAATCAAGGATCTTCAGACTCTGGAATTTTTCTATCGATCACACACTTAAAACAACTAGACGTCTTCCTTTTATACTCCTTCATGCCATCATAGCCGTTGGCACTTACCAAAGGAATTCCTCCAATCTACCCGTTGGACGGAATCAATCAAGAAAATCATCCGAGCTATTTAAGGAATCTAATGATAGCCCATCAATCCTGTTCGCCCATACAATCAGGATCTCGGTTTCCATGAATAGAATATTCCAAGATTATTTCGTCGACCATCGGATCTTCAATCGATCTTAGATAAGAATTAAAGAATCCAAAATGATTATCCAACCAAAGAATCTATTCCAGAGGATAGGATCGAATCCTCAACCATAAACCTCGGCTTTGGATTTCCTTCGACACTGGATTAGAAAGACTGTCAGAGAGAATAGACTTAAGTCTTGAGTCCTGAGTCTTGAGACTTGAGTCTTGAGTCTTGGATCTTGAGACTTGAGTCTTGGGTCTTGAGTCTTGGGAGAACAAAGTCTTCAGACTTTAAACTGACGGTCTCCGTACATCCAGACTTTAGACTGAAAGAAACGTTTTGTCAGCTTCAAAATATTCTGGAAAGATTTCTCCAACAGTAAATCCTCTCGAGATGGAGTGACATCAATATTATACTTATATTGCTTGAAAAAGGCATCGGTCAAATCCTCCCAAGTCTCCAGAAGATTAATTTTCTTCATAATGTACCATTGTAATGCCGGTCCTGTCAAGCTTGCCTGAAATTGTTGAATCATCAAGGGGATGTTATCAACATATTGGGTCATCCTGACCACATACGTCTACAAATGGATCTTTGGGCAAGAGGTGCCATCATACTTTTCAAAGTCCGGCATTTTAAACTTCTTCGGCATCTTGACCTTTGCATAGTGGGACAAATCAGTTGGGCCTTGGATAAACGAACCCTGCAGCTGCTTGAGTTTCTCCTCGATCTTTGCCATGCGTTTTTCTTGTTCTGTCTTCGGTACAGCCGAGTGTATCACTTGTACCTCATCATCAACAACAATTTGAGGCACGTCAGTAATTTTCTCCCTTGGGACATCCTTAGAGCTTGATGGCCCAACTGTAGTCGTATTCTTGCCTTTATCTTTTGGATCAACCACAGGAGCATGTTGTGGTAACACCACTTCGACTTGCGGAGCTAGTGGAGCAGTGTTTGCTTGAAGAGAATCGATTTGCTTAGAAAGCTGCTCAAGAACATTCAAGACTTGCTTCATTTCCGTTTCGAGGGTGGCGATACGAGCTTATTCGGCAACACGCACTTGTTCGGTGTTATCAGCCATTGTTGCCCTAAAACGAGTATGGATTGGTGATCTTGGATGAGCCGTGCTGTTACCTAAGAAAAAAATACAGTGAGTATTATAATAAATGAGATTGGTCCATGACAATGATCTAATCGCTTGATTTTATTCAAGATTTATTTTAAACATTGAACCAAACTTCCTAACATTAAACTAAGAATTGAAATTCAAGTCCTTAAACATCAAACTAAAAACTGAAAAACACTGAACTGAAATAAAAGTTCCTAGACATTGAACTAAGAAAACAAAATATCTCATTTTATATGCTTTCGGGAACCCAACGCCTTGCGAAACTTGTTATTTTCAGCTTCGAGCATTTCCAGTTTCCGCTTAAGATGCTCAATTTGTGCTCGTTGGGTGGGCTTCTCGGTCACATCAGGGACTACTGGACACAAGGCAGCAGGACTCCGGTGTTGTTGGATGTAGAACGCCGATGCATGGTGAATCTCCTCCTCACCCTTCAGTCTCATGGGCACCAAAATCTTCTCTGGATAGCATTCGCTCCATGTAGTAATGATTTCATGGATCTCATTGAAGTAGTCATAATCCTTTCGAATGAAACGAACTTGGAACGAATCTGTCCTGAGAGGTGGAGGAATTTCTTGAAGAGCTTTGTACTGACGGGCCACTCTATATGGATAATAGGAAGTAGCACCGGAAAGGCCCAGCAGCGGGATTGGTCCATCATGTTTGTGCGAAAAGCGGGCTTCCTCAATGTGGAGCCATTTAGTATGCCATAAGAATGCCTTAGGATTAGGTTTTTTTTTTTAAAAAAAATTAATCCAACGGGCATATTGTTTATGTGGGGAAAAATGTTCTAGAACCACAAATTTTTGTATGGGATGTCAAGAATCGTCTATCCTGAATTGTTTTATAAGGGTGCGAATGGTAATGTTTCTGTTCTTTTTTTGTTCCAAGGAACAGAAACAAAAAAAAAAGTGTTTCTGTTCCGAGGAACGGTTTTTGAACAAAAGAACGCGTTTGGTAACGTTTGTTCCGGGAATAAAAAATGAGTAGAAACACGTTTGGTAAATTTTATTCTTTTTTTGTTTCTTTTAATTTTTTAATATTTTTATTTTATTTTCCATTTTTCCTTTCTTTTTTATTTCTTTCTTCTTTCGGCCGGCAACCTCGCCCAGCCACGACGAGGCTCGCCGGCCCTCGGCGAGGCCGAGCCTCGCCGTGGTTGGGCGTGGCTCAGCCTCGCCGGATCTGGGCGAGCCCGAGCTCACCCAGGCAAGGCGAGGCTCGGCGTCGCCGGCGTGGGCGAGGCCGAGCCTCGCCGCCCTGCCGTCGGAGCTGAGCACCTGCGCCTCGAAGCCCGCAGCTCGACGCCGTCCCGATCTCGAAGCCTCTAGTGCCACGCCGCCGTCGCACCGCCCTCCGGAGCCCCTCGCCGGAACCTTAGCCGAAGATCTTCCCTCGAGCGAGGCCGAGCCTCGCCGGGGGCCGGCGACACTCCGGCGAGGTCGCTGACCCTCGATGGCATCGCCGACCCTCGATGGCATCACCGACCTTCGACGGCCGGTCGTCAGCCATGGCCAAGGCTGGCGACCGGCGAAAGAAAAAAGAAGAAAAAAAAGAAGAAGAAAAGAAGAAGAGAAGAAGAAGAGAGAGAAGAGAAACGTTTCTTCATTTTTGTTTCTGGAACAAGAAACAACAATTTGTTGTTTCTTTTTTTTGTTCTTATTTTGTTCCAGGAACAAAAAAACAAAAAAAGAACAGAAACGCAACCAAACGCATTTCTGTTCTTTTTTTATTCCGGGGAACAAAATCCGTATAGAAGTGTTGCAGAAACGTTTCTAAGAAACGTTTCCATGCATGCCCTAAGATGTCCAAACCCTCTTATGTGGGAGAAAAACCATATTTGCAAAAGTTCAGGGAGGGCACGCATTGTCCTTTCCTCATTTTGTTTGAAACGGATTAATGACAAAAATGTTTCAGCTAAAATCATATTCACATAATTTAGCCCGTCTCAAACCCGATTAATTGCAGGATTAATGGCATTTTTTCGATAAGAAAAAAACGATTAGCCCAAAAAATGCTAACATGAAAATCCTGGCTTTTGAAATCATTGATTGGTCTGCAAAACATTTTTCTAAGAATGAAAATGGACATGCAAAACAGTTAGCTTTGACGACTTTCCTTACCCTTTCGGCTTCGATTTTTAAAAATTGAGATAATTCAGAAATAGAATCTATACCGATAGGCGGCCTAACAAGTTCCTTGTCTAGGGGCATTCCAATGGCAATACTATATTCTTCGAGCGTTGGAGTCAATTCGAACTCACCAAACACAAAAGTGGAAGTCTGTGGACACCAGAAGTGAGGCAACGCCTGTATAACACCAGAATGGATGTTGAACTCTAACAACGGGAGAAGTCGGGCGATCCTGGCTTTCACATATCTCTGACCATCTTGATCTAATTGATCCAACCACCTCTTGAGCTCTTTTTTGGGAGTGGAAATGAATTGTACGTCGGTTTTCCCCATTGCATATAAAATAAGACTGACGACGAAACCTAATTGTCATGGACCGACAAAATTACAAAGAAGTAAATAAATTGCAAATAATTTAAACAACTTACTTTCATTGGAAATAGATGACAATCACACACACATGAAAAGTGAGGCACGATTTCTGTCTAAGCGGCTTAACAAAGTGGAGTTAAGAGGATGATCTGACCGTTGCAGTCTCGCATTAACGTGTCATGTCCCCCTAACTCCGGCTCAGTCGAATGGAATGTCCAATAATCACGCAGTCTCGCGGATATGGACAAACACATTTGACACCATGAAGAACTTTCGGAGAAGAGAAGGTCAACCTCTATATAGCAGTCTCGCTGTAGAGGAAGTATCCTTCTCAACACTATCCTAAGAATCCTATCGCAGCCCAGGTCCGGCAGCAGGTTGTGTGTGCAATAGTGTAGTGCTAAAAACAATAAAACATGCACAACAATTTAAATACAAACAACACTTCTATAATTTTAATTTAAACATTCATCCCTACTCCAACTTGCAAAACAGGGGTTAACAAAGACTACTCCCCTTATACCTCCCATCTGCAAGAACATTTAACACCTTAGGAATGTTAGGGACATACCTGAGATCCTCGCTGCCAAACAAAAATATTTTTTAAAAGAAAAAGAAAAATTGGCCTAAGTCCACTAAGTATTTTAACACAAGTCCCCAGCGGAGTCGCCAAGCTGTCGCGACCTAATTTTTCGGGGATGAACCACCTAAAACTAGGTTAATGGACTACTAAGATTTTAAACTTAGCTCGGGCTCTCCCAAGCCCATACCAATTCGCGATTTAAATCCAAATTTTTAAATATGCAAGATTATTAACTAGGAGTCGCCACTAATCGGTTTATGGTAGGTCAATTAGACACCTAAGTAAAATAAAGGGAGATTTATTTTACTCCTACGGACTAGAGACTAAGGGTACGGGGACTTGGTTACACTAGAATTTTCTAATGCCCTTTCGGTACCATTTCTTTTTTAATTTTTTCAAAATGTTTTTGCAAGTAGCTAATTTATTTTAACCTAAATTACTAACATGCAAATATGGTGACCACACGGGTGCTCATCCATTATTTAAAACATTCAAATAAATTGCATCACACAAAGCAAGCAATCATTTTTTTTTTTTTTTTGGATTTTTTCATAAAAATTGGAGTTCTTTTATAAAAATGCACTTAATCCTATTAATATGCAAATTCTAATTAAATGGGTCTATTATGCGAACTAGTTATTATGCACCTTATGACCTAACTTTACTAATAAATTCTAATTAAGTGATTATATTATGCAACTAATTAACATGCACCTAAATTTTTGTATTTTTCGTATTTTTTTATCGAAATTCAAAACTAATAAAAACCCTACTCAAGCTATCTAAAGTAAATTTCTAATCCATTTTTGGGATTAATTTAACTTAAACCCTATTCCATCTTAGAAAAACTATTTTTTTTTAATTTTCTTAAAAAAATGAGAATATGAAAATGTGCCAATTATATCTAAGACTCTAAAAAAGCTATTTAAGTCTAATCCTAACTTATTTCTTTTAAAATATCTAAAAATGCAGTCCTAAAAACATTATCTAAAAATGCAATCCTAGAAATATAATCCTAAAAATTTGATTAATTAAACTACGTGTCTATTATATTAAACCCTAATGTCCTATATGCTTATGCAATTTTTTGAATATTTTGATTTTTTTGATTTTTTTAGTTTCTTTTTAATTTTTTTTAGGTTGAATAATTATTAAATTATGGTTAAATCTAAACAATTAATATAGCCACTAAATAAAGGATCAAAATAATTGAAAAAATAACTTTGTTGTCTCACGAGTTAAATTAACAATTATTTTAACCCTAATCATCACAACGACTCAAAATAATTAAATAATCTAGTCCGAAGTCTTATGGACCAAATTAAATAATTATTATTATTTAACAATTAAAATTTCACCAAGAAGCCCATAATTAATGTAATAAAAAAAATGATCCGATGTACGTCGGATCAAACTAATTATTACAAAATTTTTGGATAAAGCCTTAAGGATAATGTCTATGAGATTTATAAGAGAAAAGCACATCTGAATATTCTAAATTGAACAATAATAACAAAATAAATAAAATAAGATAAAAGTTAGTGAAAAGTAAGAATAAAAAAAAAAAACTACCTAAGTCTTGGAAAAATGGGAGCAGCGACAACGATGGCGCAGCAAGGACAGCAGTAGGTCGCGCTGTGCGCTCGCGGAGCAGCGTGGCGGTCGCGGCTGGCTTAAGGTGTCGCCCGGGAGGGCAGCACGGCGAGAAATCGGGCGGCTGGATCGGAGGGCAGCACGGCAACTTGCAAAAGGGGCAGAGGCGTGCGGTGATGGGTGTCCAGATCTGACGCGGGGTGCTCCGGCGGAGGCTTGGCGTCAGGCGGGGCAGCAGGGAGAGATGGATGTGCAGCGTCGACGATCAAGTGCGAGTGCGATGGGACGGGCTCCTACGGGTCGCTCGGAGGTGTGGAGGGAATGGTGCTATCCGCGAGCAGGGACGCTGGTTCGTGCGGCGTCGCGGTGCCGAAGCGAGGGCTCACGGAGATGGATGGGCTGAGGATACGCGCAGGCCGGCACGGGGACTCGCAACTACTGGCGGAGGCGGTTCCGGCGTCGGCTGGTGCAAGGCGGTGGCTTCGTCAGGGGGCGGCTTGGGCGGCAGTGAGCAGTCGGAATCGTGGGTCAGCCGGCGGTAGGGATGGCTCGGACCGGGAGCAGCGGGGCTTCGAGTGGCGGGGGCTTCGTGTGGCGAGGGAGGCTCGCGGGTGCTGCGAATCGCGGCGATGGCTGCACGAAGAAGACGATGAACAGTGCCCTCCTTTTCCCTTTTTTTTTCTTTTTTTTCTTCTGCTGCAAACTCTTCTCTGCACACTCTTCTCTCTCACGTCGCTCTCACCTTTCTCTTTCCTGTGTACTTTCTACAGGAAACTTTTTACTTTTCTCCTATTTTCTGCCGTTTCTCCTCCACGGATGGCTTCCTCTCCTCTTTCACTTTTCGCTTTTTTTTTTCTTTCTTTTTCACCCAGAGAAGCCCCCCCTAAACCGAAGACTTGCCCTCTTTTATAGAGGAAGGCCTTAAAATCGTTGAAGATTTCCCGATATCTACTCATCTTCTCAACAAAAAATGGCTCCAAAAATCAAACGGTTAATTTTTTTAAATTTTGAAATGAGAATATATTTTCAACAACAAAGATTAAAAAAAATGAATTTTATTTAATTTATTATTATTATTAAAATATTAGGTGTCAACACGGATCTATGCTAACATGGAGTAACACAGCACATGAATATCACAATAATCAAACTCAAATCGACCGTTTCGAGATCGAAGCTTAGTTTGGGCATTTTATCGAACACTTGGCTTGCATCAAATCGCCTCAAAACGGCTTCCTCGGGCCATGTTCGAGGCCTTCAATCTCGACCCATAAGCAATCTCATGCGGAGGTAAAGTATCAAGATTATACTACCACATGCAAGGAATAGGTTTAGCTAGAAATCACAGCCTAGAACATGCAAAAACCGAACTGAAAACAGCCTCCAATATGTGGGTTGGAGCCGTTTTGCAAATCTGGTGATGAACTCAAGTCAAACAGCCATGTCAAATGCCCAAATTGAAGCTCCGACAACAATCACATGCAACATCTATATGAGATATTACTCGATCTAGATGAAAATAGGTAACATTTACTTTCAAATGCAACAAACATCACCGAAAACAATCAACCGAACACATCAAAATGAACTCTCCAAGAAGCATACATGCATGATCTATGCTGGCCAACCATGTCTCAATGTGGTTTTTGGCTCATGTTATAGATGGTTTTATGGTTCACAAGAAGATTTAAAGACTAAACCGGGTTATCCTATGTATCATTTGTACTCCCATGTAACATTCATCAAACTCACAACGATAAAAAAAAGCGTGCAAAGGGGAGTAACAAGTCAAACATGTAAGGGCATCGAAGAGGTTTTTAAACACTTATAAGAAAAATTTTAGCTTCAGAAATCAGTTCTCCGGACTAGTTTCCTTCTCGATTTCATGATCAAAACATGTTCAAACTCGAACAAAATACATCTAGGATGCTTACCTTGCTTCCTAGTTTCTTTTTCAAGTGACTCTTGGCCAAGGAAACCACGAAATTGTCCTCTGGAAGCATGTGGAAGTTGGTTCCTTCAAGCTGAAAGTGAGATCTGCAAAAGAAAAAGTGACAACGAAGGTTTTCATTGACTTCCAAAATTAGACTTCCAAACCTTCCTTGTTGGCCAAGTTCAAATCAACCCAAACTATATGTATTATAATTTGGCTTGTAAGTCATGGATTTCCTCATTTGTCTCTCAAGTTTCTCAAAAGCACTCGCTTTTCCTCACTCATGACCAATCAAACTCAACACTTAAAAAAATCTTGGGACTCTTGTTGCTCGCCAGGAGGGTATTTTTTCGGGGGGCTTTAGGAGGTCTTCCCGATCTTCATTTTGGACGTGTGACCTATGGTTTGAAATATCTTGGAGTGAAGTTTCAATCTCTAGTTGAAGGTTTTGGCTAATTTTGACCATAGATGTGTGAAAATCTCACTTTTCTCTCTAAAGGTTCATTTGGAATTTCTGGGTTCTCTCCTTTCTGGAATTGCTTCTGAGGGTGTTTTTTGGGTACGATTCCAAGCTCTGTCTCATTCTTCTCGTCCCCTACCTCTTATCCCTTGAAAGACCTCATTTCGTAAATCTTACCCCTTGAATTGGAGGATTTTTGGTCAGCCTTTTGTCCACCTACCAAGCCTGTCAACAGGGCTACTTCACCCACTCTCTGACTTAGCCAATTTTTTCAATTCTGTAGCTGTTGAGTGTGCGGATTTTGCTGCGATTTTCCAATGCTTTCAGTAGCTTATCTCTGGCCAATTTTCATCCACTTGCACTACTATATACGGCCTTCCATCACGTGCAAAGATTGGGCTGGTTGGCAGCTGAGGAGGATATGGTGGGGCCACCAAATTGCTTAATCAGCAACTCCGAATTAGGACCAACTGTGGACTGAGTTTTGGCTGCTGATTTGAGTGCTTTAATCCACTAATTTGGCTGCGTTTTTAGATCGATAGCAAGTTCATGTATAGTAGTTTAAGATTTCGATTAAATTTCTCAATTGTGCCCACCCAATTTTGCAAAAAAGTCCCTCAAAGTTGTCCATTTTCTTATCCGAAAATACCCAATTCAATACAAATGTGGTCTTTTTGGCTCAATTTGATTGATTCGACTTGGCCCGAATTCAATTTCAACTTAATTGATGACCAAGATGATGATTTAAGGGCTCGGGCGCAAATTTTACAAAATTTGTGAATTGGTCCCTCAACTTTTGGAAATTGCATTTTGGCCCCAACTTGCCATTTGAATTCCAATCTGACCTCTTGGGCTTGGCTAATCACATTTAGATCATTGGCCCCAACTTGCTCATTTTTTTTCGATTTCTTCTTCTTTTTTTAATTGTTAGTTTTTTAAAAAACATCTTTCATTTAGAACACTATATTAAAAACCTAGATAATTTATATGCAGGAATTTGACATGAAATATTTTTTGGGCAAAAATTTAGGTGTCAACACCTTCAACTCGACTAAGGCCATCCTATACGGGGCTTTCGATATAAGTCCTGTTCCAGGCATTAATTCAATTTCAAACTCAATCTCTCGCTCTACCGGTAATCCAGGCAACTCCTCAGGAAATACATCGTGAAATTTGTTAACCACTCGAATTTCATCAGGCTTAGGCTCTTCCTTAGTATAATCTTTAACCATGGCCAGGTACCCTTAACATCCGTTGTCAAGTAACGCACGGGCTTCTATGGCTGTAATAAGTGCTATAGATAGGTTGGTCTGACCTCCCAAAAATTCACAACTAGATTGATCAGGTAAAATAAATTGGATCATTTTTTTTTTATAACAATCCATTCTGGCTCGATACTTATGAAGCTAATCCATTCCTATTATAACATCAAAATCATACATAGCCATTACGACCAAGTCTATTTCCATATCCTTTCCTCCCATTGTTATCTTACAATTTCCACACATCAACGTAGACAATACCATATGCTTTAAAGGCGTAGAAACACAAAGAGGCGTCTCAAGAGGCTTAGTTTCTATTTTACTCAACCATCTATACCTTTCAGAGACAAATGAATGCGTAGCACCCGTATTAAACAATGCATATGCCTTTTTGCCATTTATAAGGATCGCACCTGAGATAACGTTTTTGGAAGCTTCCGCTTCCTCTTGGGTGACCGCATACACCCTTCCTTGTGCTGGTGGCCTCTAAGGATTCCATGGTAGGTTTAGTCTAATAGTACTCTGATGTCCTTGTTGCACCACGCCAACACTCATTTGCGACCTTCCTTGTGGGCAATTCCTCTTAAGGTGTCCCACTTGTCCACAACCATAACATCTCATTCGTCCATTGCAAGGTCCTGGGTCATGCCGCCCATCACACCTTTGACAAACATTAGGCTGATAGGATGCTTTCCCTATATTCAGGCCATCTTTTGCTCTTCCAAAATTTCCAAAATTGCTATTTTCCTTCACATTCCAAGTCTGACCTTGACCAGGGCAGGGTCTCTTACCGCTTCTCACATCATTAAAGTTCAGCTGTTTCTTAAACTTTGATCGCTCACTCACCAGCTCTTGCTCCACCAACCGTGCCCTTTCATAAATCTCATGATAATCCCTTATATTCCAAAGCACTAGTTGTTTCCTAATATCAGTTCTCAACCCTTTCAGAGACCTCTTAGCTTTCTCTTCTTGATCCTCAATTAGTCTAGGAGCATATCTAGACAGTTCAGAAAAATCTTGCCTCATATTGATCCACTGTCAGCTCTTTTTGTTCTAACTAATAAAATTCTAAAATTTTCTTGTCCTTAGCACAGTCAGAAAAATGCTTTCTATTGAAGGCTCTGACAAACTCGTCCCAATTAACATCAATACCTAGTGGAAAGATGGTGTCCCTCGAAGCTCTCCACCAAAACTTTGCATTTCCCTCCAGTTGATACTCTGCCAAAGTTATTTTCTCAGCATCACTGCAATTCAACAACCGGAAAATTCGGTCCATCCCATCAATCCAATGCTCCGCCTCCTTAGGACTTCTCATTTCACTGAACTTAGGTGGTTTCAACTTCAAAAATTGCTACACTAGTCCCTGAGTACGGCGTTCTGCTCTGGGTTGTTGCTGCGCTTGTCTTTCCATCAGATTTCCTATATTGGCAAATGCCTATAGGATATCTTCCATCCGGGATTCAGCCCTTGTCGCAGAGGCTTCAGCCCTCAACGGATGATGACTTCCATATCGTACTATGATTTTCCTGCAGTTTCCAAGCATTTGCCTCAGAAAATATCTGTGACTCAATGTCTTCATTAAAACAACAGCACTAAGAAAAATAAGTAACATAACAATGTTACTGGTACCTAAAAGCAGCTCATAATAACTATTGGGGATCTACGAGTGAATACCCATCACCCGTTATTCAATGCTACCCAACTATTCCAGTTAGTATCCTATGGTGTGTATTGTCATCATGTTCCTCAATTTCCAAATGAGGCTCCTTGTCATTCCAATCTATAACCATTGCTCTGATACCATAAAGGGGGTTATGACACCCCGAAACACCTAAGGTCGCCACAGGTACCTATCGCTTCACCTAATGAATACTAGTTACATTTCTTAGCAGAAGCACCGTAGTTCATAGGCTTTTTTTTTTTTGAAAACGGTCCCAGCACAACTTATTAGCGGAAGCATAAACAAGTCTCACCATTCCTCCCTCCAATAACCATAATGCAATGCACACCAACTATGCACCATTGTAAAGATGAAGCCGAGCCACTTTTATTTACATATTTTCATGATGGATTTCTTGGGTCGATACAACCAAAAAGAAAAGCCAAGACTTTTAGATAAACTTGGCCATAGCTTAAAAAGTGAGATCTCGACCCCTACATCAATCACGTGTCATCCTCCATCTACACATGTCGGCTATCCCAAAAAGTCAGCTCCCACTCCTCACACGGGCCATCACACCTATCCTGGTGCATTGGGCGGTGGCAGCAGCAACATCCCTCGAATCACTCCGCCATGGCAGATGTGGACCGACAAGAACTCCTGGATGACCGGGCCCCCAGCCAAGCCTACATCATACATCACCAGCACGCGAACCCGAATAAAAGTCAGACCAGGGATGGTAACACAATCAATCTCTGAACACTCGACCTCTACGTCAGAAGGAAGGCCGTAAAAGGTACCCCGCATGACTGGAGGGAGCGGCATCTTTCTAATTTGAAATGTTGGTCCCCGAAGGGATGAGTACAGCCACTTAGCAAGTAAAAGATCCATTAAACTACTCAATGCATCACACAATACAATCATAACACCATAGCATAGTACATATCAATTCATCCATCCAAGCATAACTTACCTCGCAGCCATGCATATGTCATCATACCATATGTGCATACACTATCAAGCACTCATCATCAAGTATTCATACATATACCATCATGCCATAGGTGCATATACAACCATGCACTCATCCTCAAGCATTCATGCATATCCATACCTCATGTGCACATACCATAATGCACTCATACACGTCATATCATACAGCCATACATACATGTCACCATACCATGCATGATTCAATTTCCACTTTTATCTTTCAATTTGGGTCACCACATTTTTCTTTCCCGGGATCAATGATTGCATCCCACATTTTATCACTCGCACCCCAACCTGGCATTGCGAGAAACCTCCGGCACACACCACCAGGCATCCAGCACCCCCACATTCCGGGCATCTCGTATCCCAACTGGCATCACGAGGCATCCCCCGGGCACAAACCTCTGAGGCTTCCGGCACCCAACCATTTTGAGCATCTCGAAACTCTCGAGGACATCCGGGCATGTATCGTAATACGACCGGGCATCCGGCACCCCCCATCCCAGGTATCCTGTCGTGACCTCTTTTTTTCGGCGCCCGCAGTCGGGTACGAGCGCCTAAGGAGGCTAATGGCTCGGTTGAAATTAGTTATGCCCGGACCCTCCCAAGTCCACCAATTCACGACTTTAATAGTCTAAATTTTTAACCTGTAAATCAATTTTTAAAATGGAGTCGCCACTAATCGATTTGGGATGGGTTGATTAGAAACCCAAGTGAAGTATCAGGAGAAATACTCACTCCTGCGCAACCAGAGAAATTAGGATCGGGGACTTGATTACACTAGTTAATCACTAATGCCTTTTCGGTACCTAATCTTGTTTACACCCTGAGGTTTTTTGGATGTTTGAGGGATTTTCCATGCATTTTTGGGAGGAAAAACATTTTTTGAGTCATTTTCTAACTTTTTTGGACACAAAAGGGATTTTTTTGGGAATTTTTGGTATTTTTTGGAAAAATACAAGTCTTTTTGGCTTTTTCTGAATTTTTTGGATTTTTCATGAATTTTTGGCCTTTTTTCTGGATTTTTGACATTTTTTGGAAAATATGAAAAAATTTTGATTTTTTTATTTTTCGAAAAATAAAATATTTTTTAATGTTTTTGGAAAATAAGTTATTTTTTATTTTTCTCGATTTTTTTGAAAATAAAACATTTTTTGATTTTTTTTGAAATTATTTATTATTTATTATTTATTATTTATTTAAAAATATTATAAAAACTAGCCCGGCCGATCCGCGGGTAAGGTCCGACCCGGGCCAGCCCGAAACGAAGACGGGCTCGCATAGCCGAGCGTTCGGGGGCGCCCGGCCTGGCCCGACGACCCGGCCCCACGATCCGCTCCACGACCTGGCCCCTAACGAAACCCTACCTGGATCCGACTCGGCCTTCGACCCAACTCGTAGCCATCGCACAAAACCCTACCCACTTCGCGGCCCGGATCCGATCCGATGACCCGAGGTCGTGACTCGAGGAATCGAGAACCCTAGGGTTCTCGATTCGCGGCGTCGGAGGGAGGAATGCTGAGGCGCTGCGGCGGCGGCGGCGACGACGATGGCAGCGACAAAGGCGGCGACGATGATTGGGCTACGGGTAGGGGTGATGGCGACGGTGGCGGAGGCAGCGGTGACGACGATGGCTCCTATTTACCTGCGGTGGCCCACGGTAGTAATGACAGGGTAGCAACGGCAACAATGCTAGATCGGTTGAAGGCAGTAATGGTGAAGACGAGCAACGGCAACAAGGGCGGGGATGGACTGACGGCAACAACCACGGCGAACAACGACGACAACGTAGGCTCCTGGACGGTCAGATCTGGCCGGACCCGCTCCAGATTTACCTCTCTCACTTGGGATTGCCCGGCGAAGTCCCTGAGGTCTCTCGGGGACCCCTCCGAGCTCGCCACGCCACGGCCGACCCTATGCTCGAACTCCCCGAAGTCTCTCAGCGGACCTCGAGCTTAGGCCGACCTCCTTCCCTCTCGAACCTCTCTGTGCGTGTCTCTGTTTTCGGTCTCCCCCTTCGTCGACGGTGGCCCCCCTCTATTTATAGGCGCGGGAGCGGCCGGTCGGCGAGGCTTTGACTCGCCGGTTGGACCGCCGTCCCATCCGCCATCATCACCTCCTCCGGTCACGTCCCGTCGACGCCCCCTGCTCCTCTGCTCCGCACGCGACTGCCGTCTACTCATGTTTCTCCGGCATCGCGCCTGCCCGTGCGTGCTCTTCAGTGGCGCGAGGAAGAAGATGACGCGGAGGGGCCGAGCTTGAGGCGAGATGGGCCGAAGGCCCATGCGGGGGGGGCTGCTTCTTTGGTTCTGTTTTGCTTTTTTCGTTTTTCTTTTCATTTTTTTATTTCTATATTATTTACCGGAAAGACAAAAACTTAATTAATTAATACAATAAACCTAAATAAAATTAAGGCGTCAACAGCTGCCCCTCTTTGAAGGTGAGCTCGTAGAGGTTGCATTCAAAGACGAACTGATGCCTAAATTTTATCCATGCATGCATAGCAGGTTATATTCTATTTGGGACCTATTATCCAATGCAAAAAGAGCAATATAACTTTACATATATTTAAGATAGATAAGAAGATACCTGATGTTACTAATCGAGAGTGAGTGAGATAGGGTGCGAACCCTGAGTTTGGCAAGTATCAAGGCGTCATCTTACCTGGTGATATGAAGAGGTTGCTTTTCCAGGGCTCGAACCATTCTTCGGTCGCCTGTTAAACAATCAATGATTTGTCCAGGACCCGAACCTTTCTTCGGTCGCCTTGACAGGAAATTGCTCCTTTAGGACTCGAACCATTCTTCGGTCGCCTGTTAAAACAATCAATGATTTGTCTAGGACCCAAACCTTTCTTCGGTCGCCTTGACGGGAAATTGCTTCTCTAGGACCCGAACCATTCTTCGGTCGCCGTGACGGGAAATTGCTTCTCCAGGACCCGAACCATTCTTCGGCTGCCTGTTAAAACAATCAGTGATTTGTCTAGGACCCGAACCTTTCTTCGATCGCCTTGACGGGAGATTGCTCCTCTAGAACCCGAACCATTCTTCGGTCGCCTGTTGGAGTAATCGGGGGTTTGTCTCGGACCTGAACCATTCTTCGGTCGCCTGTTAAAACAATCAATGATTTGTCTAGGACCCGAACCTTTCTTCGGTCACCTTGACGGAAGATTGCTCCTCTAGGACCCGAACCATTCTTCGGTCGCCGTGACGGGAAATTGCTTCTCCAAGACCCGAACCATTCTTTGGTCGCCTGTTAAAACAATCAATGATTTGTCTAGGACCCGAACCTTTCTTCGGTCGCCTTGACGGGAGATTGCTCCTCTAGGACCCGAACAATTCTTCGGTCACCTGTTGGAGTAATCAGGGGTTTGTCTCGGACCCGAACCATTCTTCGGTCGCCGTGACGGGAAATTCCTTCTCCAGGACCCGAACCATTCTTCGGTCGCTTGTTAAAACAATCAATGATTTGTCTAGGACCCGAACCTTTCTTCGGTTGCCTTGACGGGAGATGCATCGACCTTTCTCAGGGCATCTCGTTTGTGGGTGCCTGATTTGTATCGAGGACACCAGTTGGTACCCGACCTTTCTCGGGAAATGCGCCGGCCTTTCTCAGTGCATCTGTTTTGTGGGGGTGTCTGACCTTTGTCAAAGATAATAGCTGGTACCCGACTTTTCTCGGGAGGATGCACCGACCTTTCTCAGGGCATCTGTTTGCTGGGGGTGCCTGACCTTTGTCACAGACACTGGTTGGAACCCGATCTTTCTGGGGAGGATGCACCGACCTTTCTTAGGGCATTGATTCTGGAAGATACCTGGACATTCACAGGCATTGAAAGAGTACCTGGCATTCGCAGGTATCGAAGGAGTACCTGGTTGCTTGCAGGTGTTGAAAGAGTACTTGGATAATCACAAGTACAAACTCTTAAAGGATACCTAGCGTTCGCAGGTATCGAAGGGGTACCTTGCATATTCATGAAGGTCTCCCACCTCCTGGTAATGGGAATATCGAGGATGTATTTGAGATATTCGTGAAGGTCTCTCACCTCTTGGTCGTTGGGAATATCGAGGACGTACCTGGGATATTCATGAAGGTCTCTCACCTCCTGGTAATTAGGAAATATCGAGGACATACCTCGCATATTTGTGAAAGTCTCCCACCTCCTGGCAATGTAAACTTAACTGTGGTATGAGGCTTACTTGGATTGCTGCAGGCATTTAAAGGGGTGGGACACCTGGATAGCCACAGGTGTACAAAGTACTGGAATACTTGGATGAACACAAGTATTTAATGATATAATCTGAGACCACTTAGGCTGGTCCAAGTGCTAGAAAACATACCTGGACGGTGGTGCCAAGCAAAGCAATGGAATGCTTGAACAGCTGCTATATTATTTGGGGACAACTCGGGCAGGTTGAGTGTCATGAAAAGGAAGTACCTGGACAACGGTGGATATTTGACGATATGGAATACCTAAACAGCAGTAGGCATTCAACAATAAAGGGATATTTGGTCAATCACAAGCATTAATACTCTAAGGACAACTCGAACAGGTCGAGTGTCAAGAAAAGGGAGCATCCGAACGATGACCGATATTCAAAGGCAATGGGATGCTGAGACAGTTGCAAGCATCCGAACTCAAAGGACGACTCGAATAGGTCGAGTGTCAACAGAGGAAGCACCCGGCAAGTGGTGGGTACTCAAAAACAAAGGGCGTACTTAGAAAGCAGTAAGCACCCAAACTCAAGGGACAACTCGAATAGGTCGAGTGTCAATAAGAGAGTACCTGGATAGTGATAGGTACTTTAAGACAAATGGGGATAGCGATATGCTTACCTGGCAATATCTCTGATCTTTGAGAGTATGTCTGCTATTTGCACAATATGCACACATGATTATATATACTGTAAATTCAAATGTGATTTATGCATGATAATTTTATCAGTTTCGTATCATTCGAATTCCATTGGGGAAGATTTTGAAAGACAACATTTATTCGGAATATAGATGCTTTGAGCATGCCAGATGAGGGACTTTCAGTCTGAAAGGACTTTTTACTCACTCTCATGGAGAAGGCTATCCTGACCATTGATGCAGGATTTATAAGGACCGCACTATCTCATTGTCATCATGTCAGCAGGGGTCCGAGTATTCTCACAAATGGTACGACTTTACCAATGTGAGAGGTCTTTGTTGAAATTGTGATGAAGACTTGGTCAACGGCTCATCAAATGGGACCATCGAGGTCGAAGCCGATGGACAAAAATGCTGCACGATCATCTCCGGATTTACAAGTCAAGAACCTAGCGAAAAGAGATAGAGTAATCTTGCTCGTACTTCTTCGAGCGATGCTTATGTACACATGAAATCCTACGTTAATTAAAGTGCCCCTAGTCTGAAGAGACTTTTACAATGGGAATGTAACGTAGACTTGGCTCACATGTAAGAGGGTGAGAGTTGGTGATTGTCTTGGCATTTGTCACTAGTCTTTTTTCACGGTCAGATGGCGGTTGTATCAGCAATTTCTCTTGGGAATACAAATGGCTGTATTTTTTTTCTGGAGACATTGGCCTTGCTTTTACCAAGCACACTGCTTTTTTATGTTCATAGTTTTTGCTTTTGTTTTTTCATCTACAAGCATTGACCTTACTTTTATCAGGTACACTACTTTTTATGCCCCTATTTTTGTTCTTGTTGCTTGATGAACTGATCTTGACAAGTTCAAGCAAACGCCTTTGTTAGACTATTGAGTCTTCATCTTTTGCTGGCGCTTCTGATTATACTGTTTGAGTGGCAGCAACTTCTGCTTTGCCTCCATGTGAGGGTGAATTTACAGACTCAATTGGGTCGTACAATGGATACAAGTGCGTAAAGAAAGAAATGTTCTTCACGACTCTAGGGCACTTAAATTAACGCAAGTGTTCATATGTAATAAAGTCACTCGAAGATTGATGCAAGTGCAAGCAAGAAAATTTCTATCCCCTTTCTCACCTTATGATGCTGATTTGCTTTCGACCCCTGTGTGGGGTGGTTCTTTATCGGGAGTATGGCAGAAATTTGTTAGTATATGGGGCTCAAAGTGAGTGATGGAATGCCTCTCACTGCTTTGATCATCGTACCATTCGCGAGTGAACTCTTTACCCTGTAGTCATGGAATTTTCTGCACTCATCTCACAAGTGTATAGATGGGGGATTGTGTGTAGGATATGGCTTGCCTGTCATCATTCTGACGCGCCTCATCCAACATGCTCAATCAATCTTGTATTCTTCAATTAGCTGTCTATTCTAATAATTCTCAATGGAATCAATGATTTAGACAGGCAAAATCATTATGCATAATTCACCTAGAAGAATGCATGCAGTGTATGATGTGATGGAGTTTGTACTCTCAAAATAAATGAATGGCTTTTTACTCAAGAAGAACTTATTAACAGCTTTAGGGGTGTTTACTTGGTGGAATGATATTCACAAATGCGTTGAAATTTGAACATTTAAAAGAGTTATTTACAAAAGGTTATTCACAAATGGGTGTCGATGGATGTCCCTATTAATTAGGGATATGACGCATGAATAATCAGCTAAAGGTTGAGAATTTGATTGGGTGTCTTTGCTCTTGTCCTGGGTTTGGATCACTTGGTTTGCCCCATTTAACCATTAAGCCTGGCCCTTGAATCCCAATGCTTCTTGAATGTCGATGATAGTCTCTTTGCAGTTCCATGCTTCTTTCGACCGGCCTTTCTTACTTGTGGCCACGTAGGCATGATTGCTAGTTGTTGATTTACTTTCAACGCCTTCCTTTTGTGGAACTTCCCCTTCTGTCTTTGATTAGCAACATTGGGCAAAGTCATGTATCTCAGGCTTCCATGGAATTTGAGATGGACAATCAAAACTTCCACCTTTCCAATAGCAATTGCTTCTTGCAGGGGCATGCGTCTGGAACAAGAAGTGAGGCTTCCAGATTCTAAGATTGTTGACTGGGACAGAAGGTTCTTTTTAACCAGGCTGGTTCTTGAATGACGCATCTTTTACACCAAGCTAGGCGAAATTGACATGGATTACTCTTATGCGTCTGCCTGGGTAATGTCGATTTGCTCAAGTTATGCCATCGAGTTTGCTACTTGATTTTCGACACTTCCTTAAATGCTGGTGATTACCATTCATTTTTCTCCAAATACACGATTTTTATGACGGTGTAAATACATCACTCATATATAAAAGGTGCATAGGCATTTTCAATATGATAGAGAAGTGTTTGGCAATGCCAGACAATGAACATCATTCAAGGGTAGTACTTTTTTACAGCATCGGAATTAACTGGTTTAGAGAATTCTCGCCCATCCATCTCAGTTAGGATCAAGGCTCCCCCGGGGAGTATCTTCTTTATTACATAAGGACCCTTGTAATTTGGGGCGAACTTGCCTCCAGGCTCTGGAAAGATTGGCAGCGTCTTTCTCAAGACTAGCTCGTCTACCTCGAAGTGCTTGAGTTGCACCTTTTGATTAAATGATCGAGCTACCTTCTGCTGATAACACTGACCGTGACAGAGGGCTTTCAGTCGCTTTTCATCGATCATGTTCAGCTACTCAAGCCTTTGTTGTGTCCATTCCTCCTTAGATAATCTAGCCTGGGATAAAATTTGTAGGGAGGGGATTTCTACTTCCACGGGTAAAATTGCCTCCATACCATAAACCGGGGAAAAAGGGGTTGCCCCAGTAGAAGTTCGAATCGAAGTTCGATATGCTGTTAGTGCAAAAGGTAGCCTCTCGTGCCAGTCGCGGTAATTTTCAGCCGTCCTAGCTAGGATTCTCTTGATGTTCTTGTTGGCGGCCTCTACAGCCCCATTCATTTGCGGACAATGAGGGGATGGGTTCAAATGCTGGATCTTGAACTTAGAAAATAAATCAGCTTGTTGTTCAGATTTGTCCCATTGTCGGTGATGATGGAATCTGGCACGCCGTATCGGGCGATTATGTCACGTTTGAAAAACTTCATAACATTTCGTGCAGTTACACTTGCATATGATGTGGCCTCGATCCATTTCGAAAAGCAATCAATTACAACCAAGATGAACCGATGCCCGTTTGACGCCTTTGGGTTAATTGGGCCAATTACATCGATGCCCCACATTGAAAACGGCCATGGCTCAGATATCTAATGCAATTCAGTTGGAGGGACATTTATCTTATCCCCATGAATTTGACAACGATGACAACTTCGTACATGCTGAGTACAATCATTCTCTAAGGGGAGCCAGTAATAACCCAGTCTCATTATCTTTTTGGCCAACATACGTCCATTCATGTGAGGGCCACATACTCCCACATGTATTTCTTGCATTATTCGTGTGGCTTCTGCCGCATCCACACATCTTAGCAGGACCGAGTCATACGATCTTTTGTATAGATTTTCACCGCTGACAAAAAACTTTGAAGCCATTTTCATTAGGAATTTTCGATCAGAGGGAGTGCTTTGTTCAGGGAACTCCTGCTTCTGGACGTATTTCATGATGTCGTAATACCACGGTCTCCCGTCGGGCTCTTCAGTTATGGCCATGCAGTAGGCCTGTCTTGCCAGGACTTCAATTTTTAAAGGCTCTACTTCCAACCCTCTCGTTGCTTGCAACATAGATGATTGCGTTGCTAGTGCATTAGCGAACTGATTATGAATTCTAGGTAGGTACTCAAACGAGATGTCTTGGAATTTTCCCGCCAACTTTTCTAAGTAACCACGATAAGGCACAAGTTTGGCGTCTTTTGTCTTCCATTCGCCCAATGTCTGGAGGATTATTAAGGTAGAATCACCGAACACCTTTAGCTTCGTCACTCCCATTTCAATAGCCATTTGTAGGCCAAGGATGCATGCTTCATACTCGGCTATATTGTTGGTACATGGAAACATCAATTTTGCAGCCACAGGATAAGGCTGTCCATTTGCGGATATCAAGACTGCCCCAGTGCCGGAGCCTGACAAATTTACAGCTCCATCGAAGAACATATGTTGGAGAAATCTTTCCAGAATATTTTGAAGCTGACAAAACGTTTCTTTCAGTCTAAAGTCTGGATGTTCGGAGACCGTCAGTTTAAAGTCTGAAGACTTTGCTCTCCCAAGACTCAAGACTCAAGACCCAAGACTCAAGACTCAAAGACTTAAGACTCAGGACTCAAGACTTAAGTCTATTCTCACTGACAGTCTTTCTAATCCAATGACGAAGGAAATCCAAAGCCGAGGTTTATGGTTAAGGATTCGATCCTATCCTCTGGAATAGATTCCTTGGTTGGATAATTATTTCGGATTCTTTAATTCTTATCTAAGATCGATTGAAGATCCGATGGTCGACGAAATAATCTTGGAATATTCTATTCTTGGAAACCGAGATCCTGATTGTATGGGCGAACAGGATTGATGGGCTATCATCAGATTCCTTAAATAGCTCGGATGATTTTCTTGATTGATTCCGTCCAACGGGTAGATTGGAGGAATTCCTTTGGTAAGTGCCAACGGCTATGATGGCATGAAGGAGTATAAAAGGAAGTCGTCTAGTTGTTTTAAGTGTGTGATCGATAGAAAAATTCCAGAGTCTGAAGATCCTTGATTGTTAGTTGAGACTGAGCGAAATTGTATACAGAGAATGTTATACTTGGTGACGCCTTGAGTGAGTGTGGTAGATCATCTACACCTAGAAACCAAGGAAGATCAACACTGTAACATCTCTTTGATCATAGTGGAATCCAGCCAATCGGCTGTCAGTGCAGAAGAGTGGACGTAGGCTTGAATCAAGCCGAACCACTATAAACCGAGCGTTCAATTCTCTCTTTCCCTTACTCAGTCTTGCGATTGAATTTTTAACTATTGCAAATCCTCTAATTGTTTAAATATCGTGCAAGTTTCGAGAAATTTTTTTGTATACCTATTCACCCCCCTCTAGGTACTCGTACTAGCTATTTCAATTGGTATCAGAGCTCGTGTTCTTACTTTGTTTGAAGTGTTTTACTTCAGAGTAAAAGATCCATGGCTAGTATGCTAGCACCAGGGCTGATGGAGGGGCAAAGCAATACCAGACCTCCCTATTTCGATGGAAAGGATTACAACATCTGGAAGAACAAGATGAAAGCTTTCCTACGATCAAAGGATCCTCTGGAATGGGACGTTGTGGAAAGAGGAATCACTCCTGCTGCTGCATCAATCTCTGAAAGAGGGAAAGAAACTGTTGAAGCCAGCGGAATGTCTCAAGAAAAAATAAACAAGAGACAAGCACTCGATGCTAAAGCAATTTATTCTTTATATTGTGCTTTGTCACCAACTGAATATAACATAATATCTTCTTGTGTTACAGCAAAAGAAGTCTGGGACAGGTTACATATCACTTATGAAGGGACAGATCGAGTGAAGGAGACCAGAATTAACATTCTTCTTGGTCAATATGAATCCTTCAAAATGAAACCAGGAGAATCTATAACTGACATGTTTAGTCGTTTTACAGATATTGTCAATGGTCTTGAGAACCAAGGACAAAAAATTTCTGATCCCATGAAGGTGAACAAGCTTCTACGTGGACTCTCCAAGGATTGGAATCATATAAAGACTTCAATAAGAGAGACGCAAAGAATCATGCCATTATCTGTAGACGAACTGATTAGAACTCTTCAGTCTTATGAAGTGGAACGAATTAATGAAGACGAAGATCCAAGAGGTAAGAAATCTATTGCACTAAAATCAAATGATGATTCTGATGATGCAGATTCTGAAGATGATATGGATGATGAGGAGCTCGCCCTCATGATAAGAAGATTCAGAAAACTAAATAGAAAAGGCAGAAGGTTCATTCCAAAGAAACAAAGTTTTCAGAGACAGCAGACCAAGTCTGTTGATGATGTGGAACCAAACAAAGATGTAGTTTGCTTCGAATGTAAAAAGAAGGGACACATCAGACCCAACTGTCCTCTTCTGAAAAAGAAAAGAGGAAAAGCTGAGAAGTCTCGAAAAGCTCTTAAAGCCGAAACCTGGAGCGATACAGAGTGTGAAGAGAGTGATGAGGAATATGCCAACCCGTGTCGATGGCACAATCGGACTCGGACTGGATCGACTGGATCGACTCAGACAGTGAATTTGAGGTAAGTGATTATAAAATCCATGTCAAAGTCTCTAAATATATTGATGAGTTATGTTTTAGTCTTAAGACCTCTCTTAAAAAGATTTCCGAACTTAAAAAGGAAAACTCAGCTTTAAAACAAAAGGAAAACATTTTAGAAGAAAAGGTAAAAAATTTAGATTTGAATGTTTCTACTCTTAAAGAGAGTGAAGACAATCTTTCAAAAGAAAATGCTTTCTTAAAAACTGATTTATCAAATATTTCAAAGAAATTTTCAATAGGATCTGAAAAACTTGAAAAAGTTCTTTCAATCCAAAGACCTTACTTCAATAAGTCGGGTCTAGGTATGACAGCTGAAACAATCCCTTTGATTGATTTTCCGAAAGTAAAAGAAAGAATTAAGAAAAGACCATCGAGAGAGGCTTATAAAAATCATTTCAAAAGAGTCTTTGTAAAGCCTGTAGGTCGAAATGCTTTAAGGTGTTCTAAATGTAATAGTCAGGATCATTTTGAAAAAGAGTGTCCTATGGTTTGGAAGCCTGTTAAGAGAGTATGGCCTAATAATGCTCATCCTACTAACACCAAAGGACCCAAGAAAATTTGGGTACCAAAGAAAGCTTGAGACTCTCTTTTGAATGCGAGTCTCTCAAAAGAAGGTAAAGTGGTATCTTGACAGCGGATGCTCAAGACACATGACAGGAGACTCAAATTGTTTCATAAAGCTTATTCAAGTAAATGGTGGAAAAGTTTCATTCGGAGGAAATAGCAAAGGAAGTATTGTGGGATTCGGAACTGTGAAAATTGGAAATCTCACAATAAGCAATGTCTCTCTAGTGGAAGGACTTAACTACAATCTACTCAGCATTAGCCAATTGTGTGATACTGGTTACAAGATCTCCTTTCAAGAAGGCATATGTTCTGGAATTAGCAAAGATTCGACTCAGTCTTTCATGGGTCGAAGGCATGGAAACATCTATCTCCTTAATGTAAAGCCAAATGAAGAACAATGCTTAATCTCAATTCAAGATGAAGCAGTTCTATGGCACAGAAAACTTGGCCATATCAACAAGAAGCAATTAGCCAAAATCTCTTCAAAGCAGCTTGTTCGAGGTCTACCTAAATTGCCTTACCAAAAGTCTGACTTATGTACTCCATGCATTCTGGGAAAGCAGGTAAGAAATTCATTTAAGCAAATAAATCATGTTTCAACTAATCATGTACTGCAGTTGCTTCATATGGATCTCTTCGGACCAACAAGAACCCAGAGCATTGGAGGTAAGAAATATTGTCTAGTAATTGTAGACGATTACTCTCATTTCACTTGGGTATATTTTCTTGCAAATAAATCAGAAACCTTTTCGTACTTTGAGAAGTTTGCTAAAAAGGTTCAAAATGAAAAAGGATGTGCTATTTCTAGTATAAGAACAGATCATGGAAGTGAATTTGAAAATCAAGATTTTACGAGATTCTGTGATAAATCTGGTGTTAATCACATGTTTTCCTCTCCGTATACTCCAGAGCAAAATGGAGTTGTGGAAAGAAAGAATAGATCTCTTCAAGAAATGGCTAGAACACTTTTAATTGAAAGTAAAATTTCTTCACGATTTTGGGCTGAAGCTGTTTCAACTGCTTGCTATATTATAAATAGAGTCTTTCTAAGACCTATTCTTGAGAAAACCCCCTATGAATTGTTCAAAGGTAAGAAGCCTATTGTTTCATACTTTCATGTATTTGGTTGCAAATGCTTTATCTTGAAAAATGCAAATGATCGAGTTGGTAAGTTTGAAGAAAGATCAGATGAAGGCATCTTCCTTGGATATTCTACATCAAGCAAAGCCTACAGAGTCTACAACAAGAAAAGTCAGTCTGTAGAAGAATCAATGAATGTCAAATTCCAAGACTCAGTGCAAGATGAATCCAGCAAGACTCAGTACGAAGAGACTGAACCCGCTCTAGACCTTCAAACGTCTACATCTCAAGAACCATCTCAGAGTCTGGAAGTCCATCATCAAGACGCTCATGGAGAATCAAATAAAGAAAGAGATCATCAACCTGGCAAATCAACTAGTAACTGGAAGCACAAATCCAGTCATCCCAAAGATCTTATTATTGGCGAACTTAATGAAGGAATCCGTACCAGATCAAAAAGGCATGAAGAATCTAGTGTTGTGGCTCTCATCTCTGAAATTGAACCAAAAAGCATAGAAGAAGCTTTATCCGATGAAAGCTGGATCGAAGCTATGCAAGAAGAGCTCAGACAGTTCAACATCAATGATGTCTGGGAATTGACATCTAAACCAAAAGGTAAAACCGTTATTGGAACCAAATGGGTATTCAGGAACAAGATGAACGAAAAAGGAAAAGTCGTACGGAACAAAGCAAGACTCGTGGCCAAAGGTTATACGCAAGAAGAAGGAATAGACTATGACGAGACCTACGCACCAGTTGCAAGGTTAGAAGCTATTCGACTATTACTTGCGTTTGCTTGTTACAAAAATTTCAGGTTATTCCAAATGGACGTGAAAAGTGCTTTCCTAAATGGATTTATCCATGAGGAAGTTTATGTGGAACAACCGCCTGGATTTGAAGACCCAAAGAAGCGATTCGGTCTTGGACGAAAAAGGCTCTGTATGGTCTAAAGCAAGCACCTCGAGCTTGGTACGACAGACTAAGTAAGTTTTTATTACAGAATGGTTTTGTCAAAGGTAAAGTAGATACTACTTTGTTTATCAAAAAGGAAAACAAAAACTTCTTACTTGTTCAAATATATGTTGATGACATTATTTTTGGATCCTCTAATGAAAGTCTTTGCAAGAAATTTTCTAAGTCTATGCAGGATGAATTTGAAATGAGTATGATGGGAGAGTTAACATTCTTTCTTGGACTCCAAGTAAAACAAATGAAGGAAGGAACTTTCATTCATCAAGAAAAATATGCGAATGATCTTGTCAAAAGGTTTGGATTGGAAAAGTGCAAAAAGACCGACATACCAATGTCATGTTCTCAAAAGATAGACAAGGATGAAGAAGGGAAGAAAGTAGATCAAAAGCTGTACAGGAGCATGATCGGTTCACTTCTTTATCTTACTGCTTCTAGACCTGATATTTTGTTTAGTGTTTGTATCTGTGCTAGGTTTCAATCAGATCCTAGAGAACCACATCTCATTGCCGTGAAACGTATTATCAAATACGTTGCTTCATCTTCAAGCATCGGTCTTTGGTATCCAAAGAGGGGAGACTTTAATCTTCTAGGATACTCGATGCGATCCGGCGGTTGCGAGTCGATAGAAAGAGCACTTCCGGAACTTGTCACCGCTAGGAAACAGGACGTGTCTTGGTTTTCAAGGAAGCAAAGCACGTAGCTCTCTCAATGACGAAGCGAGTATGTAGCTCTTGGAAGCTGCTTGTTCGCAAATTCTATGGATAAAACAACAGCTACAAGACTTTGGCATTGAAAACTCATGCACGTAAATCGAGATGTGACAACACCAGCGCGATTAATCTCACCAAAAATCCAATCCTTCATTCAAGAGCAAAGCATATTGAGATTCGTCATCACTTCATTAGAGATCATATTCAAAATGGAGAAATCTCGATTCAATTTGTTGATTCAAAAAGTCAACTAGCGGACATACTCACAAAGCCTTTGGAGAAGAACCAATTCGACTTCATCCGCTCAAGACTCAACATTTTGAAGCTTGAAGAAGTTAAAGTCTAGAGACTCACCAACTCTAAGACTCTGATCTCTCAGACTTTAAATCCTGAGACTCAATCATTCATCGCTAAAGACTGTAAGTGGCTATTTTATTTAAAAGGTACGAATTCTCGCTTATCTTATCTCGAAAAGGTACGTTCTTTTATTCAGATGTAATTCGTGTGAAATTTGAAAACTTGTCTTTTTTAGAGGAAGTTATTTTTGGCAGTTATTGATTTTGAAAAAGTGTTCGTACACTTTCCTTGTGCCGGTTAAACTTCTCTTTTCAAATCCGAGGCACATATAAATTCACAGTCATTCTACCCCCAATTTTCAAAACCCTAAAAAGACACTCTCCTCCCGATACTGTTTCTACTCTCTGTTCATCGTCGAGAAAGTGGTCATTTTTCTTGGGAAAAGCAAGTGAAGGAATCCTCCAATAGACAAAGAAAGATGTCGTCTTCGAGGAAATCATCAAGAATCGCAAACAGGGGACCACAAAGAATGGAGAAGGGACCGACTCACTTCGATCTTACTGAGGAAGAAGACTTTCCAAGTCAGCGACAAAGTCCGATTCGCTCTCCTCCACGTCATTCAGCATCTCCTGACCCACAAGGTGCAAGTCAAAATTTAGAAGAAGACATTATCGAGGATGCCGACCCAGTAAGAGTCCAAAAACCCTCTGTTATCTATAAGCTTTATCGTGCGTTGAAAAGCACCGGTTCTTTGTTAAAATATATAGATGACTTTCTTAAGGACAAAAATTATGGGAATGAGTATCTTTTTCTGCGGAAAATGGAAGAGTTGGGAATTGCTCCGAAAGGAAGAGCAGAGGAGGCTCTTGCGAACATTCCAAGTGATCCTCGTATGCCGGGACGAGAATCGATTGACGGGAACGATGATGACAAAATGTTCCTTGAATTTAAACCTAGAATGGGTGTGGCAGCAAAGGTGAAAGGAAATCGGATGGATTTGTTTAAATCCAAGGATCAGGAAAAAGTGTATTTCAGGCTGTTGAAAAGAGGGGTAATCAACCCTAGAAGTGTCGACTTTGACTTCCTGGATTCCATCAACTTGAACTTAAGGGAGAAGTTGAACTTGCTTCAACTTGAGACTTTTTGCTCTGACTCTACAGACGGGTATGATCAACTGACCGCTTATTTCTATTCAAATCTTAGCTTTTTGGATGCGAATAGAATTTCATTCAGTGTTCGAGACCAAGTCTTTGTGGTAGATGTGAATATGTTGGCGGACATAATTGGAGTTGAAAGGGGACGCTATCTCCCAATCAAAGTCTCACCTGCTCGTACTACTCTGGATCTTGTCAAAGATAGGGATGTAGATAAGAAAATTATCTATTCCAGGATGAATGCAATCAACATTGTGCTTCATAAGATTGTGATCAATTGTCTTAGACCGAAGTCTACGTCAAAGACTTCTGTGTCTTTTTCTGAAGCAAAGTTGATGTATGCGATCAACTCAGGACGGAAGTTTTCTCTCCCGCACACTATTCTTTTCCATATGTACGGAAGCGGTGTCAAAAGACAAAGGACAATTGCCTTATCCTGTCTCGGTGACCAAGATCTTCGACATCTGAATATTGAACGCCACATACTTTTTGTGTTCGACCGTGTGACAAGATGGTGGTAGGGTTGAAAATGTTAATGAAGATGCGTCTGCAAGAACTCTCTAAGGCAATGGAGAAATTCAAAGTGAAATCTCCAGTCCAGTCTGCTTCAAAAAGGAAAGGAAAGGAGGCCATTGGTGCCTCATCGAAAAGGAGAAAAAGAACTCTTATCCTGGAGGATGAGGATGAGGATGAAGATGATGAAGATCCCACTATTCCAGCACTGACAAGAACAAGACGTTCTGTGTCTTATCCGATAGAACTTCAGCAGAGCAGAGAAGAAGAAGAACAGAGAGAGAAGGAGAAAGAAGTTGAGGAAGAAGGAGAAGAAGAAAAAGAACAGTCTGCTGATAAATTTGGAGAGAAGGGAAATCAAGAGCATGATCATCATTCTTCCCCTCTCGATGTCCTAGAGACAGGGGGAGTTAGCGAGCAAGAGAGGTCTACACCTCATGCTGCTGAAGATCTAAGACAATCTCCAGAAGACCCAGAAGAAGTTCAGGTCTCTCCATTGCCTGAAGAAGGTGATACATCGATTCGAAATCTGCCAGACCGTACAGAAGCGCCGTCGTCTGCTGAGAAAGTCAATGCCAGTGCACAGACGGATGATTCTGCAGATCTTCGTAGCATCATGAATATTCTTCTGGAAATGCGTAACCAGATATATGTGCTGGACTGTGAAATCCAAGCTTTGAAGCATGCTGGACAAGAATCTTCGGTCTCTCTGGAAGATAAATTCAAAGACCTCGCTCTGCAACTTCAAGCCAATGCCAAGGGAGAAGAGGTAGCTCGTCTGCGAGAAGACCTGAAGAAGCTCGAAGGAGTAGTCCAGTCCATTGGGGATTTCCAGATCGTGCGCATTCCCAAGCAGACATGACTCCTTTCTCACCCTTTTCAATGCTGACAAAAAGGGGGAGAATCAATTTGAACTTTCATTTTTTAATCTTTCACCTTTGTGGTTATGTTTATTTATTTTTGAGTTTGACTTGAGAACTTGAACTTGGATGTGAATTTGACTGAATTGACTGTGGATTTGATTATGAACTTGACTGGTTGCATTTATTCAAGTGTTGTTATATGGTGTTTCTCATGAAAGACTAACCAATTTTCTGTGGATGCAGAGTCTGGTTGTTTTATTAATCCTTATGAGTTAGCCATATTACTTGAGAAATGTTTTGCAGGTCAAAGTTGTTCAAATCTTCAAGAAAGTTTTGTCACCATCAAAAAGGGGGAGATTGTTGGAGAAATCTTTCCAGAATATTTTGAAGCTGACAAAACGTTTCTTTCAGTCTAAAGTCTGGATGTTCGGAGACCGTCAGTTTAAAGTCTGAAGACTTTGCTCTCCCAAGACTTAAGACTCAAGACCCAAGACTCAAGACTCAAAGACTTAAGACTCGGACTCAAGACTTAAGTCTATTCTCACCGACGCTCTTTCTAATCCAAAGTGACGAAGGAAATCCAAAGCCGAGGTTTATGGTTAAGGATTCGATCCTATCCTCTGGAATAGATTCCTTGGTTGGATAATTATTTCGGATTCTTTAATTCTTATCTAAGATCGATTGAAGATCCGATGGTCGACGAAATAATCTTGGAATATTCTATTCTTGGAAACCGAGATCCTGATTGTATGGGCGAACAGGATTGATGGGCTATCATCAGATTCCTTAAATAGCTCGGATGATCTTCTTGATTGCTTCCGTCCAACGGGTAGATTGGAGGAATTCCTTTGGTAAGTGCCAACGGCTATGATGGCATGAAGGAGTATAAAAGGAAGTCGTCTAGTTGTTTTAAGTGTGTGATCGATAGAAAAATTCCAGAGTCTGAAGATCCTTGATTGTTAGTTGAGACTGAGCGAAATTGTATACAGAGAATGTTTATACTTGGTGACGCCTTGAGTGAGTGTGGTAGATCATCTACACCTAGAAACCAAGGAAGATCAACACTGTAACATCTCTTTGATCATAGTGGAATCCAGCCAATCGGTACATCGGTGCGAAGAGTGGACGTAGGCTTGAATCAAGCCGAACCACTATAAACCGAGCGTTCAATTCTCTCTTTCCCTTACTCAGTCTTGCGATTGAATTTTTAACTATTGCAAATCCTCTAATTGTTTAAATATCGTGCAAGTTTCGAGAAAATTTTTTGTATACCTATTCACCCCCCTTTAGGTACTCGTACTAGCTATTTCAACATATTCCACTTGTCTTCTTCTATCACGAAAATTTGATCTTCCGGGGGATTATCCTTGCATACTTCTTTAGGACAGTCTGCTAACATATCGGCAATCACCCGCCCTTTAACTGATTTTTGTGACATCACTTGAATGTCGAATTCCGAGATCAGGAATTGCCATTTGGCCAATTTTCCTATCAATGCTGGGCGACTGAGCAAATACTTAATCGGATCACTTTCAGTTATGAGGAAAGTTTGGTAATGTAAGGTATACTGCCGGAGTCTATGCAACACCCATACTAATGCGGCGCATGTTTTTTCTGATTTGGAGTAGTTTTGCTCTGACGTGGTGAACTTTTTGCTCAAATAGTAGATGGCTCGCTCCTTCTAGTCATGGGGCTCCTTTTGTGCCAGCATTGCACCTAAGGACTCACTGTTGATTGTAAGGTAGAGAATTAAAGGGTGCCCCGGGACTGGAGGTACTAGAATCGGGGGTTTCGTCAAGTATTGCTTTAGGTCTTCAAATGCCAGTCGGCAATCATCATCCCATTTAATTTGTGCGTCTTTCTTGAGAAGTTTAAAGAAAGGTTTTGCAGTTTCAGAAAGCTAGGAAATGAAACGAGCAATGTAATTTAATCTCCCCAGGAGGCTTCGGACTTCTTTTACAGTCGAGGGAGGAGGCATTTCAAATATCGCCTTGGTTTTTGATGGATCTACTTCTATTCCTTTACAGCTTACAATGAATCCAAGTAATTTGCTAGAAGTTGCCCCAAACACACATTTTGCTGGATTCAAGCGCAACTTAAACTGGCGAAGTCGCTCAAATAGTTTTTCCAGGGTCTTCACATGATTTTCTCCATGTCTGGTTTTAGCGATCATGTCATCGACATATACTTCAATTTCTTTGTGCATCATGTCATGGAAAAGGGTGACCATGGCTCGCTGGCAAGTTGCTCCAGCATTTTTCAGGCCAAAAGGCATGACCTTATAATGGAAAGTTCCCCATGGAGTAATGAACGCTGTTTTT
This sequence comes from Eucalyptus lansdowneana, assembly GCA_017140395.1. NCBI lineage: Eukaryota > Viridiplantae > Streptophyta > Magnoliopsida > Myrtales > Myrtaceae > Eucalyptus > Eucalyptus lansdowneana. The sequence goes on along the minus strand of CM029487.1, from coordinate 40,777,381 downwards.
TCCTTGTCTTCCTCCTACATCTTTATTTGGTTGTATCCCAAGAATCCATCCATAAAAGAGAACAGTTTGAACCCTGCAGTACTGTCTACCAGAACGTCTATGTGGGGTAATGGGAAATCATCTTTCGGGCTTACTTTGTTCAAGTCACGATAGTCGACACAAACACGTATTCGACCATCCTTCTTCTTCACTGGCACAATGTTTGCTACCTAGTTGGGGTATCGCGAGACTTCAAGGAAACCCACTTTGAGGAGCTTCATTACCTCTTTTTCAATCTTTTTTTACAATTCCGGCTTGGTTCTTCTTAGCCGTTGTTTCTTGGGGGCTATATCAGGGTTGGTTGGCAAACTATGCTCCACGATCATTGGATCAAGGCCTGGCATATCCGCGTATGACCATGCGAATATGTCTTGATACCCTTTTAAAAGAGTAATCAGGTCTGCAGCTTCTTCTTCAGGAAGGTTGGCGCCAATCTTTATCTCTCTTGGATCTTCTGTGCTGCCTAAATTGACAGTGACGGTGTCTTCAGTGGTAGAGGGCCTTGTTCCTTCATGACGCTCCTAGTCTCGTTGAATTTCCTCGGAATTATCAAAGTCATCATCTGAGCTATCAGAATTGCTATCATGGCTATCCATGATGTTGGTTTGGACCGCGCCCATACCCTTGCCTACCGCCAGATCATTCCTGTGTCATAGAGTAGATAGGCTAAGAGGACAAATAAGGTTAGTAGTATGCATGCTCTTTTTTTTTTTTTTGGAAATGTGATAAATTGTTCTTAAAGATTTAGGATAAGGAAACATGAGGAGACCCGGGCCTCAGATTTCTTCTTTCATTTGATGGCTGGCTATCATCAACAGGCCGGTTTGGTGTGTCTCCCCATGCCCTCAAAATGTTTTCAACTTTATTTATTAGTAGACGGATTTACAAAGTGATTTCAAAAAATGGTTCCCTGGGTGGAACTGATGTTGAAAACAAAACAAGCCAAACTCTTAAAAAAAAAGATATGTACAGGCTCCCACGTAGGGGAGTATGCGAAGGAAATAAAAAAGGATTCTACTCGAGCGGGTCTGCGCCCATTTCCCCCAGTGGTCCTTCATTGATAGCGCCTACGAAGAAGTCTTCATACCAGTTGCCAGCCACATCTCCCTGTGCTTGCGGCTTTACAGATTCCAGATCATCCATGCCTTCCTATCCATCAGGGACGATGTCGTGATGATGATCATAGAAACTTTGGGGGATTGAATAATTGACATAGTAGTCAAATTTACCACTTGGCTGACCCAAAGTGTCCATGATCATCTCTCCTCTACGTGCTTCCTTAGCATGCTCAGGGAACATGGTACGAGTGCTGGGTACCACGAGGAGGTGATCTTTGCCAAAACATAACCACGGAGAGCTGAACGTGAATACCCCAGCATCTAAAAGATCCTGAACCTTGTCTTTCAGGATGGTACAGCCATCTAACGAGTGTCCTAATTCCCCTGAATGATAATCACATTGCTTGGATGGATCATAATCAAGGAAGTACTCGGGAGTGGGGATGACTCAGTTCCCTGGTGATTAGCCCTTGCTCTAGGAGGATGGGAAAAACGATGGCCATCGATTTAAGAAGAGGCGAATACTGCCTCATGCTTTTTGAGGACTGAGATAGCCGGACCCCTTGCTAGATCGCATCAATAGGGTCTTCTTCATTTATTACCAAATCCTCATTATGACGAGAGCGGAATGTGCGGGTAGCTTGAGCGAAGTTTTTCGTCAAGTGGTGTACTGTCTCGCGTAGTTCATCAACTTGGCGTTGCAGCTGGATGAATGAGAAGTTATCGCATGTTCCTTCTAATTACTCCTCCTTAATAGCACATATTGAAATGTCTCCAAACATGGTGGTCATGTCATTCGGCCCTTCTTTCTTTGAGGGCCAAGTTGTGCCCTCCTGGATTACGGGCAAGCTTGAGCTCCCGGGGTTGAACCAATTTGGAGTATTGATTACTCCCTCCTCTTCATGCATCATCCGGGCTGGGCCTGGGAAAGTTTCCTCGAGACGGGGGTATAAAAGGCCGAATTTTTTCTTTGCTTTTCTATCCGGGAGGTATCCTAAACTGACAGTGTAGGGTCTCCTCAAGGCTTCAATAGGTTGACGGATGCCCTGGCCTTCCTTACCAAGCCCTTGTCCTAGAATGAAACCGTGTCCAACCATGATTTTTCCTACCATGATCGCAACACTTGATATTTTGGGGACGAGGGGCAAGGTCCCTCGAATTTCGTGTACAGTAGACACGAGCTCGAACGATTGATAGCTGGCTTCATTCTTGTCACCAAGCTCAACATAAGGAATGGCTGTCTCGTGGTAGATACGGTGGTCTTCTTCTCCTCGGACTGTGATTATTTTTCCTTCAACCACGAACTTCACACTTTGGTGGAGGCTTGAAGGTATTGCTCCTACGACGTGGATCCATGGGCGCCCTAAGAAGAAATTGAACGCAGTGGAGATATCCATTACTTGGAACAAAATTTTGAATACAGTTGGGCCAATTTGAATGTCGAGTTCAATTTCTCCACCTGTTTCTTTCTTTATTCCATCAAATGCTCGAACGTAAGTCTTGGGTACTTGGATCCGTGATCTGTCTATTTGAAGGTGACAGAGTGTCGCTAGTGGACATATGTTAAGAGCAGATCCATTGTCAATCAACACTCGAGCAACGTGAGATGCGTTGCATTTGACTGATATGTAGAGGCCTTTGGTGTGTCCTCTACCCTCCTTAGGGATTTCTTCATCAGAGAATGCCATTTGATCCTTCAGTAGGATGGTGCTGACAAATTCCTCGAGTTTGTCATGTTCAATCGTTTCAGGGACGTGTACCTCACTTAATACCTTCATAAGGGATTTTTGGTGCTTGACAGATGTCTCAAGCAATTCCAGCAGAGAGATCTATGCTGGTGATTTTCATAATTGCTCCACCACATTATATTCGCTTGCCTTAACTACGGCCAAAAACTCCTTGGCTTCTTCGTCGGTGACGGGCTTAGCAGACTACGTATTTGCGTGAGCATAGGTTCGCCCAGATCTCGTGACTAAACCCACATCAAGGTCATAAGACCATGGTACCACATTGTTACGTTCATATTTGTAAGGCTGGGGGATTTCAATGATTATAGCTGCTTCTGCTATCGATGCTTCAATTATATCCTTCGGTGGGGGTGGAATCTTTCTTCTTCCTTTTTGCATTTAGCGCGGCACATTCCTCATCCCAATTGATGAGGACTTGCGATATAGTGGAAACTATGCTGGTGTGACCAACATGCATGATTACTCCGGCTTCTATCATTCTTGACACCCTTGCTTCCATTGTCGCAAAAGGTGGTATTTCGTCATCTAAATAATACCCGGTTTCCACTAGCCCTCGATAGATGTTAATAATATGGGTACTAACATTTCTGATTTGACTAGCTTCAGAACCGAATATTGCATTTACTTTGTCAGCATGATCAGGGAGCGGATTGCTTTGGACATTTGGTTTCGTCGTCTGGAATGAGAAGGCTTTAGTATCCAGCAGGTTCTGGATCCGATGTTTAAGGATGAAGCAATCATCAATTGAATGGCCTACTTCTCCCATGTGATAATCGCATTTTTTGGACGGGTCGTAGCTGGCGAAGCTTTCAGCATTGGGTCGTCTCGGCTCAATCGAGAGGAGATTCTTGTTCCGAAGGATTGCCAAAACCTGGGAAGGAGATCCAGGAAGCGAAGTGAATTGTCTTCGGTTGTTGTAGCGTTGAGGCTGACGTCTATTAATTTGTTGTTGGCCTGTGCTTGTCTGAACAGTCGGGAGGTGACCGGTATTCGCGGTGTAGGTAGCATTGACATTGATCAGGGGCTCTTTATCCTTTTTCATGCTGAACCTTCTGCCGACAGGTGTAGGCTCGGTGAACCAGCCATCTCTTAACCCTATCTCTATCTGCTCTCCCACTGGAATGAGTTGATTGAATGATTCAGCGATTGTAGTCACCATCCGGTTGCGGTATTCATAGGAGAGGGTTTTGATGAACATTTTTCTTAATTCAAAGTCAGTCGGTTCGGGACTGATCTGGGCGGTGAGATTCCTCAACCTGATAGCATACTCTTTAAAAGATTCCTGCTTTTTCTTTTCCGTGCGATCGAGATCCTCACGAGAAGGGGTAATGTCTATTATGAATTTGTACTGCTTGAGCAATGCCTCGCTTGCTTCACTCCATGTTTCGATGAGGTTTATGTTTTTCTTGATGTACCACCTCAAAGCGGGACCTACCAGACTTGACTGGAACAACTGGATCATTAAAGGCACATTATTAATGTACTGGGTCATTCGAACCAAGTACATTTGCAAATGAGCCCTTGGGCAGGTCGTGCCATCGTATTTCTCAAATTCAAGCATCTTAAACTTTTCAGGCATTTTGACTTTGGAGTAGATGGAGAGGTCTTTTGGAGTAGGATCCTGCAGGCCTTGCAGTTGCTTTAGCCTTTCTTCAAGCTTCTCCAGACGCTTATCATGCTCAGTTTTAGACGAAATGCTGGGTTTTACTTTCTCAACTATGATTTGGTGCACGTCATCCGCCAATTTGGGCATGCTATCATTGGTTTCACTTCCTTGCTCTCCTCAGGAGGATGATTGCGGTAATACTACTTCAATTGAGGCCGGGTAGGGGCCAATTTGCCCTGGATAGAATCTATTTGCTTCGAGAGTTGTTGAAGCACATTGAAGACCTGTTTCATTTCTCTTTCCATAATCTCGACACGGCTTGGTACATTTTCTTCAGCCATCCAGGATTTTGGATTTGGTGAATATGGCTATGTTGTGATTACTTGTCAACATAGGAAATGGAGAAAACGTAAATAAAGGAAACACATGGAACACTGGCTCATGGCAAGGGTCGAGTCATTCTTATTTATTAACAAGAGATTTATACAATGCCAAAAGGATTTTTGACACAAGTCAGGACGACCCTAGACATTCACATTAAAATATTCACATAAAAAAGCCATGACACCCATTTTTATATGCGATGGGAAGTCTCGATCTTGCGACGCCGTTTGCTCTTTTGAGATAACTTTGATATGCGTCTCTTGCTGGTCTCCAAACTTTCTTCAAGGGACTTGATCATTTCTTGCTTGGTAAGTTTGCTACTTACATTAGGGATTACCGGCTGCAACTCCTCAGGAATCCCATGGTTGAGGATGTAAAAGGTGGATGCCTGATGGGCTTTTTCCTGCCCCTTCAATCTTCTGGGTACGACAATCCTCTCTGGGTGGCATCTATCCCATGCATTATGAATTATGTTGATTTCCTCTGAGTAGTCATAACCGGTAAGGTTGAAAGAAACCCGAAACAGTCCTGTCTTGAGTGGTGGCGGGACTTCTTGAAGGATCCTGTATTGGCGAGCTACCCTATATGGATAGTATGAGGTAGCTCCGGAGACGCCCAGCAGTGGGATAGGATCATAATAATCAAGCGCGAAACGTGCCTCGCCTGCAAGGAACCACTTAGTTCGCCATATGAATGTCTCTGGGAGCGAGTTTTTTAATAAGTCAATCCATCGAGAATATTCTTCATCGGGAGAATATTTCTCCAAGCTTTGGAATTTTTGCAGTGGGTGCTTGGACTCATTAATTTCAAATATTTGCATGAGGTGCCCAAATCCTTTGATGTGGGAAAAGAACCACATTTGTAGAATTTCCGGGGCAGCTCTCATGATCTTTTCTTTTTGATCTTTGAAATGATTAAGGGATAAAAATGTTTCGGCTAAAACCATGTTTACATATCCCGCTCCAAAAATGAATTGATTTATTACCCCCGCGATTGAAGGATTTATGGCATTCTTTCTATAGGGAAAGACAATAAATCCAAAGAACGCCAAAAGGAAGATTTTGGTTTTTTGCGACATCAACTGTTTTTCAAAGCATTCGGTTAAGGATGATAGTGGGAAAGCATTGTTGTTGGTTCTAACAATTTCTCTCACTGAATGATTTTTTAAAAAACGTGATAGAGTGACTATGGGGTTGATGCCAATCGGTGGCTTAGCAAGCTCCGCTCCCAGGGGCATTCCTATGGCGAGACTATATTCCTCCAAAGTGGGAGTTAGTTCAAATTTGACAAACACGAAGGTGGATGTTTCCGAACACCAAAAATGGGGTAGGGCTTGCATGACCCCAGAGTGAATATTGATTTGGAGCAATGGGAGGAGATGACCAATCCTCATTTTGACACGCTCTTGGCCAAGCTGATCTAACTAATTCCACCACTGGAGGAGCTCTTTCTTTGGGGCAGGAATGAACTTGATATCGATTCTTCCCATCGCTTTTTAAAAAAAAGGGGCTACACGACCTGACCCTATTTTGCCATGAGCCAGAAAAGACTAAGTAAAAGTAAATAAATAACTTTGCTTTTAAGTAAAAATGGCAAGCACAAAGACATACAGATGGGACGTGTGGCTCGATTTCTAACTCAGAATGCTTGATGAAATTAAAAGGGTATCCGCCCTTCGCAGTCTCGCGTTAGCAGCGTACCCCCTTAACCTCGGCTAAGAAATTCAGGGAAAAGAAAGGCAACCTCTACATCGCAGTCTCGCGTTTGAGGTCGTATCTTTCTTAACACCATCCTAGAAATCCTATGGCAGCGCAGGTCCGGCGGCCGGGTTGTGTGTGTCATGTGTAGTGCCAAAACAGTAAATCATGCATAGCAATTTATAATCACAAGATAATCTATTTTAAGCAAAATTAAAATAAATTTCTAAGCTACTAACCTGCATAAAAAAAACAAAAACGAGTTAGTAAAGAATTTAAACAAGACAAAAATGGCCTAAGTCCTCAAAGTCCCCAGCAGAGTCGCCAAGCTGTCGCGACCTCCTTTTTTCTACGCCCACAGTTGGGTACGAGCGCCTAACGAGGCTAATGGCTCGGCTGAAATTAGTTATGCCCGGACCCTCCCAAGTCCACCAATTCACGACTTTAATAGTCTAAATTTTTAACATGTAAATCAATTTTTAAAATGGAGTCGCCACTAATCGATTTGGGGTGGGTTGATTAGAAACCCAAGTGAAGTATCGGGAAAAATACTCACTCCTGCGAAACCAGAGAAATTAGGATCGGGGACTTGATTACACTAGTTAATCACTAATGCCCTTTCGGTACCTAATCTTGTTTAAACCCTGAGGTTTTTTGGATGTTCGAGGGATTTTCCATGCATTTTTGGGAGGAAAAACATTTTTTGAGTCATTTTCTAATTTTTTTTTTGGACACAAAAGGGATTTTTTTTCGGATTTTTTGGTATTTTTTGGAAAAATACAAGTCTTTTTGGCTTTCTCTGAATTTTTTGGATTTTTCATGAATTTGTGGCCTTTTTTTTTGGATTTTTGACATTTTATGGAAAATATGAATTTTTTTGATTTTTTTATTTTTCGGAAAATAAAATATTTTTTAAATATTTTTTAATGTTTTTGGAAAATAAGTTATTTTTTATTTTTCTCTTTTTTTAAAATAAAACATTTTTTAACATTTTTAAATGTTTTTTTGAAAATAAAACATTTTTTAACATTTTAAAATATTTTTTTGAAAATAAAAAAATTTTGATTTTTTTTGAAATTATTTATTATTTATTATTTATTATTTATTATTTATTTAAAAATGTTATAAAAACTGGCCCGAGTCGGATCCGCGGGTCAGGTCTGACCCGGGCCAGCCTGAAACGAAGACGAGCCCGATTTTTTTTTTTAAAAGCTTTTAAACAAAATGACATCATGGCCGGGCGTTTGGGGGCGCCCGGCCCCACGATCCGCTCCACAACCCGACCCCTGGCGAAACCCTACCCGGATCCGACCCGGCCTTCGACCCGACTCGTAGCCGCTGCACAAAACCCTACCCACTTCGCGGCCCGGATCCGATCCGATGACCCGAGGCCGTGACCCGAGGAATCGAGAACCCTAGGGTTCTCGATTCGCAGCGTCGGAGGGAGGAATGCTGAGGCGCTGCGGCGGCGGCGACGGCGACGATGGCAGCAACAAAGGCGGTGACGACGATTGGGCTACAGGGAAGGGTGATGGCGACGGCGGCGGAGGCAGCGGTGATGACGACGACTCCTATTTACCTACGGTGGCCCACGGTGGTAATGACAGGGCAGCGACGGCAACGATGCTAGATCGGTTGAAGGCGGCAACGGTGAAGACGAGCAACGACAACAAGGGCGGGGACGGACTGACGGCAATAACCACGGCGAACAACGACGGCAACGTAGGCTCTTGGATGGTCAGATCAGGCTGGACTCGCGCCGGATTTCCCTCTCTCTCACTCGGGATCGCCCGGTGAACTCCCCAAAGTCTCTCGGGGACCCCTCCGAGCTCAACACGCCACGGCCGACCCTATGCTCAAACTCCCCGAAGTCTCTCAGGGGACCTCGAGCTTCGGCCGACCTCCCTCCCTCTCGAACCTCTCTGTGCGTGTCTCTGTTTTTGGTCTCCCCCTTCGTCGACGGTGGCCCCCCTCTATTTATAGGCACGGGAGCGGCCGGTCGGCGAGGCTTCGACTCGCCGGTTGGACCGCCGTCCCATCCGCCATCATCACCTCCTCCGGTCACGTCCCGTCGACTCCAGCTGCTCCTCTGCTCTGCACGCGACTTCCGTCTGCTCATGCTTCTCCGGCGTTGCGCCTGCCCGCGCGTGCTATTCAGTGGCGCGAGGAAGAAGATGACGCGGAGGGGCCGAGCTTGAGGCGAGATGGGCCGAAGGCCCATGCGGGGGGGGCTGCTTCTTTGCTTTTGTTTTGCTTTTTTCACTTTTCTTTTCATTTTTTGTATTTCTATATTATTTACCGGAAAAGACAAAAACTTAATTAATTAATACAATAAACCTAAATAAAATTAAGGCGTCAACATATCCTAACACTCCCAGGGCATTGTCAACTCACTCCCTCCTCATTCATCATAGTTCATATTCACCAATTTATATCTCACAATCAACATGGCACATGATGTAATGGCAACAAAGTCAAATTTGGCTTTTGATGCTATATGCAATGCCGAATATCATTACATGTGCAGCAAGATTTAATCACTTACAATAATACAATTTATAGGGCTGATGCAAAACAGAATAGTCACTGCATTACAGCCTTTGAAATCCGCACAATCCAACTTGCACAATTTTAGAAAATATTTCCATTAAATACCCAAATGACCTTAAAAAATTATGAAATTCAAACATGTGATAGTTAAGACATAAAGGCAGACATTTTGTGAAGAACACTGCACCAAAAGACCCTTATATCAAGTGGTATGGACTGAGCATCACAGCACCATTATCATAACCCCTTAACTTGCACAGCTTTCGAAACATTTTCAGTTAAATAGACAAATGAACTGCAAAAATTATGGAATTTGAATATGTTGCAAATAAGACATGAATACAGATACTTCATGAAGGAAACTTTGTCGAAATAGCTTCATACAAAATGATATGACCCACGCATTGAAACTGACTAAGTCCAAACGCGTCAGATTACACTGTTTTAGAAATATTTCTGATTAAATATCCTAATGACCTTCAAAAATTATGAAATCCAACTATATGGTATTCAAGACCCTAAGGTAGATTTTTAATGAAGGAATCAAAGTCAGATTTGTCCTAGGTAATTAAATATAGGCGGTTAAAACTTCTGTTCCTAGTACCGAAATCTCCAGATTCAACACCCTCCGAAAAACCCCAATTTCACCTACCTATCCTTGTTTTTTTTCTCTAAATTTTTGATATGTTAAACCTCAGGATGTCCTTTACATATTTTGTTAAGAAATCGAAGTGAAATTTCAAAAAAAAAGATAGCCTTACAGTCCATGCATTCATCAAAGGTAGTTACCAAAATTTCCAGATCCTGTCTCTTCGAAAAATAGAGATTTCACCCTCTTATACTTGTTATTTTTGTCCCAAATTTTATTATGTTATATTTCAGGAAGTTCTTAACAACTTTCATTTAGAAGTCAAAGCCAAAATCCAACTCGAAGGTCACAGTAAGCCACTAGAACATTCGAGGTCGAGCTGTTTTCTCAAGAACAGTTTACTAGTTTTTGAATACCACTCTTAAAATGACCGTTTTTCACACCCTAAACAATCCGAAATTTATCATCACTCACTCATACACTCTAGGCACAACATGAAAGAGTAGATCCCAACTTGCCTCTAAACCGAGCAAACAGCGAGCACACGGGGACTGGACATGGTGGCGACGGATGATGGATGATCGGCTTCCTTCTTCTTCAGCACGCTCACTCTCCCTTTCTCTCGATTTCTCTCTTCCCCTCGGTAGCGCTCTCTCTCTCTCTCTCTCACCCTCTCCGACGACACTTGGACTAAGGGGGAAAACACTTGGCAAAATCTTTATGAAAAAGGGTGGGCCTCTCATGGGCTGGTTCCTCCTTCCGAGCTCTCCTTGGTCGACGGCCCAATGAGGCTCCATTCGGCCGGGCTTGAGGCCAGCTTGGCCGACAGCTCCTCCTCCTTTGAGCTTCACGGCTAGGCCGAAATGGCCAAAGGGTGGGGCTTCTTGTGGGCTGGTCTTGAGCTAGAATTTTGGCGCACACCTCATTCTAATAATCCTCCTTAAACGTTAATTTTGATAAACACCTAATTGAAATTTATAATTCACAAAACTTTGTGACCTAATTTAATAAATTCCAATCCATAACACACATGGCCAAAAAATAGAATTTTCCTATCAAATAATTACCTACCAAAAGCTTGGCCAAAGTTTTAATGCAAGACATGAATTAGAGTATCCCTAAAGATTGGCAAGAAATTTCAAGATGCCACATCCAATTTATGGGAACCGGTGGGCATCGGTTCGGTTCCTGGTTCCATAGGCGGATCCGCCTGCCTGCCCACCCGCCCGGACTAGACCGACTAATATTTAATATTAAAAAAATACTAAAACAAACCCTAGCGAAACCAGACCATTTTCCTAATTTCCCCTCTTTTCCCCTCTTTTCTTCTTTTCCCTCACGCAGGCTAGGCCCAATCCATTTTTCATCTTTTCCACAGTCCGGCCCTCTCCTCTTCTTCTTCCTCCTTCCTTCCTCGTGCTGGACAGTGGACACCACGCTCAGTGAAGACTAAAGGCATGCAAAACAACCTAAGGCATAGAGAGAGGAGGGTAGACCGACGACAGAGGGGATGCCTCGCAAGAGCCATCAATGCCACCGAACGGAGCAACGCGAGATCCGGCGAGAAACCCAAATGGAGGGGACGTCTTGGCGGAAGCCTTCAATGCTGAGCAGGCCTACGCAGAGAAGACGGGCTAAGACGCGGGTTCAGCCAAGAGGGAGGCCGGTCGGCATGCCCAAGATTGGTAATGGAAATGCCCCTGTCAATCGGTCCCTCTAGCCTATAAATAGGGCCTCCTCGAGTTCGATGAAAGGGAGTCGAGTAGAGATGATGTGAGAGAGAGAGAGAGAGAGAGAGAGATCTGTGAGACATTGAAAAGAGAGGGGGAGATCGAGTGAGATCTGAGAGTTGTGAGTAAGGGTAGAGTGTGAGGGAGAGAGCCACTGTCGACCACCACGCTTTAACCGTAGCCAACGAACCACCTCGACTTCTCTTTTGCGTCAAAATCACGGTAGATTTCGTCCCCCTTTGTTCTTGACTTTTCCGATATGGGGTCGGTTTCCCAAGGATCTTGGCTCGGAGTTGTGCAAGGCGGACGGATGTAGCCCCATCTATCGAGCTCGTCCGCCGCCTAACGTCAAAACCCTAGTGACCCACGACACCATAGCTCACCTCCACGCCGACCACCACGCTAGCAGTCGTGAGCGCCCTTTGCCTACTCGCCCGTCACTGCGACGCCACAACTTGCCTTCGTGTGAAGATCGGTTCCATGGATCCACCTAGGAACTGGACCGGACCGGCGGTCCAGTTCCCAGGTGAATCCATGCAACAAACGGGTAGATCCCAGTTCCAATTTTTCGAAACTGGTTCTTAGCGGGCAGTTCCTGGTTCTATGTTAGGAACCGCCCGCCTGGACCATGCACACCCCTAATCGCACCCCTACACGTTATTATAAAAAAAAAAAAAAAGGACAGGAACAAAGGAAAAAGAAAAAAGGTAGATGAAAAGTATATAAAGTGGAGCCCAATCCACCTTGCAATTAGCAATTAGCAAAAGGGAAAGGCTGGCCCTCTACATTGCCACCTCATCCTTGTGTAGGGCCTCACCCCACCAGACACGTCGACATCATTTATTCCTTTTGGAAAAAAAGAAAAAAAGAAAAAAAAACTATATATATATCCTTTTTAGCCCTCATCTCATCTTTGAGGCCTAGCTCCCTATTCTCAAAACTCCCACTTTCAATGACTTTTCATAGTGAATCTTCATGCCTACAGATTAAATCTAAAGCTTCACCAAGCCAAGAGGAAACATTCAAAACCTCATGGTCAGAAGTACTCCTATACCATCGTTACTCATACCCGCTCTTCGCCAAACCACCATCTCCAACCATCGGCTAACCATTGCGGTGGCCATTGCATCCACAAAAAGTAAGGAACAAGAATAGAGATGCAATCGGGTAAACCAACTGGAATATTCAAGCGTAAAAATTAACCCTCAGACCGTGGGGTTTTGAGTGGCTCCTCATCGATGACCATCGTTGAAGGCAGCAGGAAGGCCCGGTTTATTAGTGGTGTAACTAGGTTACGACCTTCACTTGCAACTGGCGATTGGAACCTTTACAACTATCTACGAATAGAGCAACGACCGGCGAGGGAGTCTTCGGACAAGGTCTGGGCTCTTCGGTTTTCACGGTGGGGAAGGCAGGGAGCAATAGTGGAGTAGGAAAGGGCGGCTCAAGAACAGCGAGGGCAAGCGGCTTGGCAACTAATGGCATCAAGAGAGTGATGGAGAGGCTCATTGAAGTGATGGCGTGGGTTTTAATCGTCGGAATGGGCAGCAGTGACTATTGCTCCAACTCCTCAAGAGAATGAAGTCCAAGAACAATGGATGCGGCTTGCGGTGACAAGGATGAGGTCAGATGATGATGGGTTGACGGTGAAGGTGTATACACAGTGCTCATGAAGAGTCAATCCTCCTTATTTTTCTCTCTTTTCCCCCTCTCTTTTTAACTTGTGGCGCCTCCCTCTTGAACGTAAAAAGAAGCCAAGAAAAAAAGAAAAAGGACGCCTTCCAAGATGAGAAAAAGAATAGATTTTATTCTCCAACAGAGTTTTGTGTAATTGCGCCATGTGACGCAATCTTGAAACATGTGAGCTCAACTTCCATGATAACAAATATGGTGCTCTAACTGGTCCATCCATGATTGAGATTGATATTTCTTTGATTGGATTAAAGGTACCTAAATTTCACTATTTCTAAAACAAATGTCTAAAAAAAAATTAAAGACTATTGAAATAATAATTTTTTTCAGTCAAAGGTAGATTCTTTGATTTGACCAAAAAAAGGATCTTCAGCCAATTCTATGAAAACTTGAAATTTAAACGCCTATTTCTACACGCTTATGTTGAATTAACACCTATACGCAATTAAAGTACTACTGATACTAATCTTTTTTTTTTTAGCTAAGAAATGAGTCTCATTGCAATCAAGATCTTGAATCTCAAATTTTTCTAACTTTAAAATAGTAATATATAAAAACAAAAATTCTAATAACTATTGGTATTTTCTTAAAAATTTTGGCAATTTACCAAAAATGCTACTAACCGAATAAGTGATTGATCAAAATTAAGTTGTCAATTGGTTTTGATATTTAGCAATGCTATTTGTACTTTACCTGCACTGAACAATGTTTGGATTTTTGCCCAGTAGAATCTTCCTTTATGGTATGGACCTCTTTTCATGGTATCTTCCGACAAGCAGATGCCATTTTCAGCTTGATTCGATTTGTTTTCCACTTTCAAAATGTTACGAATACCTCTAATTTTTTCAATACGAAAGACAAATCAACTTATTCCACCCAAATTAAAAAATTCAAATATTCATGAAGATCGAATTTCAAGTTTTGCATTGGAGAACATCTTTGGTTAGCATTTTTTGTTTCGCATAACAGACAAAATGTCAAACATTGACTATACAAGTTATTTGTGCATCTGAAGGGACTGGCTAAGAGCTCGGCCAATACCCAATGACTACCATGTGGCTAGCGGGTGGCACAACTCAATCTCCCAGTCCTTCCGCATAGCTCCGCCAAAAACCCACAATACCTCCTAGCATGTCAACTTATTTTAATTTATGGGCTCCGACGTAAATTCGATTTGGCTAGAACTCGAGCCATAAGCTCAATAACCTTAATTAGTAGAATCATGGAGTCGCCATCTAAATGGAGACACAATGTGGATGCCAGTAGCCTTGCATTTGGGAGGGTGGTAAGGTGAGGAAAGTTTTCTCTAGTTGCATTCTTGTCAACAAGTTTGAAAATAAGAGAACATGTCTATCAGAGTGGCGAGATTTATGAATTGCTTGGGTTGTCATTTCTTGTGTCCAAGCCAATGTAATTCAAGATGTTGAAGCATTCGTTTGTCAATTTTCAAGCTCATGAAATATCATACTTGTCATGAATGTAATTAAGCTAAAGAATTATCTCATAAAAGTTAGTTATTGTTAATTTTTATTTTTTCTGTTAATTTTTATTTTGGATAGATATTTGTAAAGTTTTACTAGTTATTTATGTCTACCTCTACGTAAGTGAAGCCCTCGAGCGTGATATCACAAATCAAGCGGAATCAAGCAAACATTTTCTTTCACGGGCTCAAACTCGCTTATGACGCCTACTCGATCTTGTTCATACTCGATTATTATATGAATGATGATTTTTTCATATGTCGGACAAGCTTGGATTAAAAAAATTAAGGTTCGGTACTCGGCAATTCAAGACGTGCGAGGCCCATCATCATGGGCTCGTAGATGTATTAAAAGGCGCGGGAAAGTGGTTGCCACTCCATCGAACGACACGTGTCTCTAAAAGGGAAGCCGGAAACTTAAGTCCGAGTGAAATGAACCCTCAAATCAGAGGAGGCTCTCCTTCCGGTCCCTCCGTTCGATCGTCGATCCCCACATGGCGAAGAAGAAGCGATCGCCGACCTCCTCCTCATCCTCCTCCTCCTCCTCCTCCTCCTCCTCTCGTCGATGCGAAACCCTAGGCGACGATGCCGATCGCACCAGCCACCTTGCCCCTGACTCGGTGATCCACCACATCTTCTCGTTCCTCGACCTCGCACACATTGTCCGCACGTGCATTTTTACTGAAGCGGTGGCGATCCCTCTGGACTGCCGCCCCGGACCTCGTCTTCTCCTTCCCACGGCAGAACGCCTCCCTGTCCATGGACGGCATCTTGATCCTCTAGGCGTTGCCCAAGGTGAGGAAGTTCCACATGGACGTCGATTTTCTCGACCGTTGTGCGCCTGAGCTCAGTCCGAAGCTACGCTTTGCTGTCGACCGCCGTGTCAAGGACCTCTCAGTCAACGCGAATAAGAGGTTGTGCAAGATGGCCGGCCATTTCGCAGTACCGCGGCTCCTTTTATGGATGCTCTTCATTGGTGAACCTGCACTCGGGGCTCTGTTGCTTCTCGTTGAGTAGAAGTATCGCTTGGATTAATCTTAGGTCCCTGTCCATCTGTGACTCGGAGGTGATGCATGAGATGTCGAATGGCAGCCCTGTTCTCGAGTACCTTAGTTTGGAAGGATGCTACGGTTTAAAGCGAACCATCAAGGTTTGTTCGAGAACTTTGAGGGAAATTGCGGTCAATGGCTGCTTTCGGTATGCACTTGATGAGGGTTTCCCCATGGAGATTTCAAGTCCTCTGTTGCTGTTTGAGAGGATTTTCTGGTACGATGAGGCAGCTGGTAACGGAAGTCTCGATCCTTGATTGAAGCAGAGTCGAACTTTTTTATGAGAGGCGAGGATTTTGGAAGGCCAACTGATTGTTTTGTTCAAAATTGGTTCGAGTCTTACAAAGGGTATTGCAACGTGGTTGAGGGACTGCTTTAGAAGCTACAGAACACGACCAAACTTTTGATCCGTAGTTGGTGCCTTCGGGTGAGCAGACTGTTTTTTATTTCAAATTTAACCCATTTGGTCCATACTTATGGATAATTCATGTTCCCTCTTCCTCGAGTTAAGGAAATTCATTCCAAACTTTAGCACCAGGAATCTGGTTTACATCATTTGCTACTCTGCCTGATGACCACTGGTACAAATACACATTGTGCCTTTAGAATAACTACTGAAAGACCAAAGAAAAGGCAGCTGGTTTGGGCTCATTCTTTTCCTGCTCAGCAGTGCATAACCATCATTCTAACGATCATAGTAAATTATTAATGAAAAGCAGTTGTCACTTGTTTTTTAAAAGACCGAAAAAGTAATTGTTGACTAGAATTAGTATATAAGTTCTACTATTTCAGCAATTAAAAGCTTTAGTCACTCAGTTTGTCACATAAGTGGGAACCAAAAGTGTTCTCAAAGCATATACTTGCTGGGTTTTTTAAACTGTATTTGGAAGGAAGAGTAAACTGTCTTATTCTTTTGCCTTTCAATTGTTGAATGTGCTTAGGTTTTATCACTTGCGGCGAGGTACAAGGTTTGCCATTTTCTTTGCCCAATTGCAAGTCTCTCACTCTACATACACGAGTAGAGAAATGGGATTTTCCTGGTATAGCAAAGCTGTACCTTTTAACATGGTGAATTGTCTAGTTCTAGTTAAAAGAGAAAAAGAAGACATTGGATCTCATTTTTTCTTCCTACTGTATCATTGACACACATGTGCACCTTATAACAGGAGTTTAGCATAAAACTCACCAATTGGGGCTTGGTCAAGTATTTGTATTCGGTCGAGCGTTAAGAGCTTTGGTGGTGATGGCAAATGGCTTGGTCGGGTTCAAGCTTGGCCCATCGTCTCCATTTAAGCATGCGTGAATATTTGTTATTGATCGTGAGATGCCGATTTGAATAATTCATTAGCATTTTTTTTTTATCCAAAAGTAAATGAGGATGATCACATTGCTTTTTCCAAATTACGTTTCAATAACTAATCCACCACTTTCGGGTGTTGTTTGGCAGGCTACAAAGTCCGGCCCAATCTAGTTGATCCCGTGGCGGCCCTTTACGGCCCAATTCCCTCCTCACTCCCGCTCTTCCCTTCTTCGTCTCGCTCTTCAGCTTCTCCAGCAGAGCTTTCTAGCTATGGAGACGAGGCAGGGTCGCAGCTCGTGCTTCCGTTTCAGCTTCAGTTCTACAAGCCGCCTGGCTTCTCAGGTTCGGCTCCCGTCCGACATTCTTTCGTGACCTAATGGGCGGGTCAAATCGGTTTTGTGAGGGGTTTTCTTGATTTCCGATTGGTAGGTGAAGATGGGGTGAGTGGAATCCAGAGAAGGATTTGCTGGCGGTGAAGGTGGGTGCTTCTTCGCTTCAATTGGCAAAGGCTGTGGACAATCTCTCTTAGGTAATTGCTTCGATTCGAGAAAGTTCTCTTTTTACTTTATTCAGTTTGTTCGTTTCTTCAACGATGGCTTGCTGTGTTTGCCCTTTGAGTTAGCGGCCTTATCTCGTTTTACTTCTTTCGCTTTTCCTAAATGTGCTAAGCTTCCTTTTTAGCCATAGGAACCACTGTAATGCCAATCTAGCTCAAATTGCGTTTGATGGAGAATTGGATGACTATAGAGATAAAGTGCTTGAAAGTCTAAATGAGAAGGTGCAGTCCAACTAAGGAGCTGGTCTCTTACACAGAACGGAGGGTGAGTGATGGTGATGCGAGTGATAATCTACAGATGACTTAGTCGCGAGTAAAGAATTCCAAGCCAATATTAGTTGAATAGAAGGATTTTATTTATAGGTGCAATAGATTCTTATCAACTTCTCGATCAGGTTATTGCCTTGGGAGATTTTTTCCATAGCCTAGTGGACTGTCATCTACACCGACCATAAGCGTACCGTACTCCTATATTGCCTTCTTGTGGCCCTTCTTCGTACACCAGTTAAAGTGTCCATGAAAATAATTAACATGAATTGGAGGGGATGCCATGTATGCTAGATAGACTAGTTGTGTCAGATGCAGAAATGCTTGATGCCCACTTGGAGTTGGCAGGTTTAGCCACTGAAGAATACTATCTAAATGTCATCAGGCATCTAAAAAGATCTTAGATTCCTGATGATCACTCTCACAATGTAATTTTATTGCTGACTCATCTTCTTTTACTGACAGAGTGTGCCTTACAAGGAGAGATTTATTGGATACTGAAATATAAACTATAGGTGGAAAGTTTCTCACATTTTGTATTGCTTGAAGTTTCATTTATCTTCTTCTCATTACAGAGGGGCATTTCGTCACATCATTTTGATTAATCAAGTTTGTTACAGTGTGAGGGTTATTATGATCATTAACGCTGATAGGGTTATTATGGTCATTAAGTATTATTCAATAATAAAAGTGTGAGACGTGGAAAACCCTAATCAGTTTTCACATTCTCCTCCTTTCTGTTTTACACATTCTCCATGTTCATTCTTTATCAATTTCTACATCGGTATCAGAGCCACATCAACAAGCATCACTCAACCCAAGCCGGTGTTGACCAGCCCTCTCGAGTGTAGATTTGATGCCGACAAGCGTAGTTGGCTCAGATCTGGCCTCGTTGGCTTAGATCCGACGTCGTCAGGCGTCACACTGTCTTGTCCATCCATTCAAGATCTGACGCTGGTTGAGCTCATGTTCCTCTGTGCAAGCTGATCTGATTGGTGTGGTGCTCTAAGGTTTGCTCGTGTGTTCGTTGTTCTCAGTTATACAAAAAAAAAAAAAATTGCACCAACTTGCTTGATGGAGATGCTGATCCTGTTCACCATGAAATTGATGTTGGATGAGGTGGTTTCTGGTGGTTTCTGGTTGGGCATAATTTATGTTTTTGGGAATTCGTCTTGATGAAATAAGAGGAGTTGATTGAAGTATTATGGAGATTTGGACTGTTTGAAACAAATCGTAGTAGTTTGTTGAATTGAATTAGTTGGAGGGATTTAAATTTGATTATTGTCCTGAAAGTTCTTGCGTTATATTGGTACACATTGAATTATGGCGGAGAAAGAGGTGTAGTAGCTGAGGTTGTGTCTACATCCTCTAGTCGTTTGACAGAGAAGAAGCTAAAAGGTATCACCAATTTCCAACAATGGAAGAAAATCGTATCGTTAGTGTTGACTGGAAGAGAGCAACAAAATCATCCAACCAGTGTTAGATCTACCTCCGATACAAATTGGGATACTATGGATACTAGAATTCTTGGTCAATTGTTGAATTCCATGGAATCTCATATTGCGGTTTTGGTTACACATATTAATACTGTGAAGGATTTGTGGGACTACTTGAATGTCCTTTATTCTGGACAAGATAATCTTTTAAGGATATATGAAGTGTCCTAGAGTTTTATAAGGCTGATAGAAAGGGTCGGCCAGTTACTCAATATTTTGCTGATTTCAAACGGATGTATGATGAGTTTAATTCTCTACTGCCCATTACTTCTAATGTCAAGGAAATGCAGGAGCAATGGGAGCAATTGGCTGTTATGGGTTTTTTGGGAGGATTAGGGCAAAAGTATGATGTTGTTCATTCCCAAATACTTGGAGGAGATAGGGTGAGTTCACTCACTGAGACATTTGCTCGTGTTCTAAGGGTCTCACGTGAACCACCTAAGGATGCATTTTCTATAGGTGAGAACTCAGCCTTAGCAGTCCAAGGAATTCGTGGTCATAGTCAAGGTCGTGGTGGTGGTGGTGGTCGAAGTGGTGGCGCCAGCCGTAGTTTTGGTAGAGGCCAACCACCCTCTGCTAGCAACACTTATAGTGACATAGGGAGTAATAGTGGTTTGGTTCGAACTTGTCATTATTGTGGTTTACCAAGACATATTCAGAGATTATGTTATAAGCTTCATGGAATGCCCTCTCAACAGGCTACAGCTAATGTAGCTAATGCAGCAAAATCTAGTACCTCTTTACAATCCGCTACAGGAGAAAAGTTGATCAAAATGTCGGAAGAGGAATTTGCTAGATATAATCAACTCCATATTTCACAGCCGGTTTCACAGTCCTCCTCCACAGCTACTTTTGTTCAGACAGGTAATGCAAAAGCATGTCTTTCTTCTGCCTCCTGCCCCTGGGTCATTGACTCAGGTGCTACCGATCATATGACTGGAGTCTCAGGTATCTTTTCTAACTTTCATGAGTCTATGTCTAATGTTACATTAGCTGATGGTTCTCTATCCACAATGAAGGGGATAGGCACAGTTCCCCTAACATCTTCTATATCTTTATCTTTAGTCATGTATCTCCCTAGTTTTCCGTTCAACCTTATGTCTGTCAGTCAGCTTACTCAAGCATATAATTGTTTCGTAATTTTCTATCCCGATTTATGTGTTTTTCAGGACTTGAAGATGAGAAAGATGATTGGTAAAGGACATGTGTCAGGAGGGCTATACTTGCTTGATGATACTACAAGTGTTGTTTGTTCCGCAGCTTCCCCACATCAGATCCATTGTCGTTTGGGTCACCCATCCTTGGAAAGTTTAAAGAAGTTAGATCCCAAGTTTCAGTCTTTATCTAGTCTTGAGTGTGAGTCGTGTCAGTTTGGGAAATTGCACCGTATTAGTTATCATCCAAGAGTCAATAAACAGGCCTCTCAGCCGTTTGTGTTAGTTCATTCTGATATATGGGGTCCTTGTCCTACTCTTTCTAAGTTGGGTTTCAAGTATTTAATTACTTTTGAGCCACTTGGCTATATCTAATGAAAAGTCGTTCTGAGTTATTTTCTATATTTTGTGCATTTGTTAACGAAGTACATACTCAATTTTCAGCTTCTGTTCGTATTCTCCGGAGTGATAATGCTAAAGAATATTTTTCTAATAATTTTTTTGAATTCATGGCCCAACAGGGCATCCTTCATCAATCTTCTTGTTCAGATACACCACAGCAAAATGGTGTTGCCGAACAGAAGAACCGCCACTTACTAGAAGTTGCTCGATCATTAATGTTTGAAATGAAGGTAGACAAATCTTTTTGGGCTGATGCTATCATGACCGCATGCTATCTTATCAATCGCATGCCGTCCTCTGTTCTTAAGGGTGCAACACCACACTCTCTTCTTTTTCCTTCGGAACCCTTGTTTCATTTACCACCTCGTATATTTGGTTGTGTTTGCTATATTCGTGACCATCGTCCAAGACTTTCCAAACTAGACCCTCGGTCTCTTAAATGTATTTTTGTGGGGTATTCTCGTACACAAAAGGGATATCGTTGTTATTGTCCTTCGTTGCATAAGTATTTCACCATAGCAAATGTTTCCTTTTTTGAGTCGACTACTTATTATGATGAACCAATGGAGCCTCCTATAGTGGATGATGATTCCTTTACATATGTTATTATGAAACCCACTTCAGATTCTGCTCTAATCCCTCAACCAGTTCAACATGTATACAGTAGACGTCATCATCAGCATGTGGAGCCCCCTGCAGATGTACCTCCGCCTATTTCATCTTCTCCGTCTTCTAAGTCTGAGGTAAGTCTATCACATAATGATCGTCATATCCCTATTGCTCACCGCAAAGGGGTTCGCAGTTGTACCCAACACTCTATTGCACAATTTGTCACATATTCTGGTTTGTCTGCTTCTTTTCGAGCTAGTCTAGACACTATTGATAAACATCCTACTCCTAAAACTGTTGCTGAAGCATTATCTAATCAAGGCTGGAGGACAGCTATGGAGGAGGAACTAATGGCACTTGATCAAAACAAGACTTGGGATCTTGTTCCTCTACCTGAAGGAAAAACTACCATTGGATGTAAATGGGTGTTCACTGTTAAGGTTGATCCAGATGGCTCTCTTGCTCGCCTCAAGGCCAGATTGGTTGCTAAAGGTTATGCACAAGTTTATGGGGTTGATTATAGTGATACTTTCTCTCCAGTGGCTAAGATGACCTCTGTTCGTCTTTTACTTTCATTGGCTACTTCTGCTTGTTGGCCTCTTTTTCAGCTTGATGTGAAAAATGCCTTTCTTGTGATTTAAATGAAGAAGTGTATATGGAGCAACCACCTGGGTTTGTTGCTCAGGGGGAGTCTGGTCATGTTTGTCATTTGAAGAAATCTTTATATGGTTTGAAGCAATCTCCTAGAGCTTGGTTTGGAAAGTTTACAGAAGTGGTGCTCCAGTTTGGATTATTCAGATGTAGTGGAGATCATTCTATGTTTTATTGTGTTTCAGGAGCTGGTTGGATATTTCTTGTAGTTTATGTCGATGATATTGTTATAACTGGAGATGATTCCACAAGGATTGATAAATTGAAATTGCATTTGCAACAACAGTTTCAAACAAAGGATTTGGGACGACTTAGATATTTTTTGGGTATCGAAGTGGCACAGGCAAAGAAAGGTATCCATATCTCACAACACAAGTATGTTTTGAATTTGCTTAGAGAGACAGGTGTGCTAGAAGCAAAACCCCTAGATACACCCATGGAAGTTGGCTCAAAATTAATGGCAGAGGAAGGTGAACTATTGAATGATCCAGAACGGTATTGAAGGCTTGTTGGAAAATTGAATTATCTGACTGTCCTTTTCTGTGAGTGTTGTGAGTCAATTTATGTCTTCTCCTCGTACCTCTCATTGGGATGCTTGTGACACCCCTTGATGGCCCCCGATCCCAATTAGGGTCGCCATAGGCACCAAAGGTTACACCCAATTACATCTCTTAGAAGAAGCGTCGTAATTCTAGACATTTTTTTTTTAAAAAGACGGTCTCAGCGCGACTCATTAGCGGAAGCAAAATAAAACATCACCATCTCACCCTCCATCAACCATGATACAATTGCACACCGCTAATCATCATAATTAAAAGACAAAGCCATGACACTTTATTTACATATTTTCAAGATGGGTTTCCTTGGGTCGGTACATCAAAAGAAAGGCCATGACATGAAGCCACACTCGGCCTAAACCCCAAAAAGAAACAGTCGACCCACTACGACTAACGTGAAAGATCCCTCATCACTAGTGTCTGCTAACCATCCCAAAAAGTTTTAGCTCCTACTTGTCACGCACGGGCCCTCACACCCATCTCGGTGCATCAAGCGGTGGCGGCGGCAACATCCCACGCATCACTCCGTCGCAACGAATGTGGACGGACATGAACTCCTGGACAACAGGGCCCCCAGCCAGGCCCACATCGTACATAACTAAACAGCGCACTCGAATATACGTTAGTCTAGGAACAGAGGGACAGTCAAACTCCTCGCACTCGACCTCTACATCCGAAGGTAGGCCGTAAAATACGCCCCGCATGACAACAAGGAGCGGCATGCTGCTAATCTGAAATGTTGTTCCCTGAAGGGGTGAGTACAACCACTCAGAAGGTAAAGGAATCCAATAACCACTCAATGCATCATACAATACAATCACAACATCATACATGCCATTCATGCATCCAAGCATACTTACCTTGAAACCATGCATATACCACCATACATCCTCATCACAATCATATCAAATACATGTCATCATGCCATAGGTGATCATTATTATGTCACTCACATGTATCATCATGCCATAGGTGGTCATCATCACATCATACACATGTCATCATGCCATAAGTGATCATCATCACATCATACACATGTCATCATACCATAGGTGATCATCATCACATCATACACATGTCATCATGCCCTAGGTGATCATTATCACATCATACACATGTCATCATGCCGTAGGTGATCATCATCACATCATACACATGTCATCATGCCGTAGGTGATCATCATCACATCATACACATGTCATCATGCCATAGGTGATCATCATCATATCATATCATATATATATGCATATCATCATGCCATAGGTGATCATCATTATATCATATCATATATGCATGATTCAATTTCCACTTTTAACTTTCAATTCGATCACCACATCGCTCTTTCTCGGGATCATCGTTTTCAACTCATACTTTACACTCGCACCCCATCTTGGCATCACGAGAAAAACCTCTGACATTCAGCCATTTAAGGCCACCGGGCATCTGGCACCCCCACATTCCGAGCATCTCGCATCCCAACTGGCATCATGAGGCATCCCCTCGGGCAAAGACCTCCAAGGTTTCCGGCACCCAACCATTCCGGGCATCTCGAAACTCCCGAGGCCATCCGACCATGTATCTCTATACATTCCGAGCATCCGGCACCCCCCATCCCGAGAATCCTGATACTCCCAGGGCATTATCATCCGCCACAAACAGTTTTCTCGTTTATCATTGTTCATGTTTACCAATTTAGGTCTCAACTCAGCATGGCACATGATGTAATGGCAAACTAAATCACTTTCGTCCTTCGATCTATACATGCATCATCAGTCATCATCATACATACAGCAATATGCAATCAATCATAAACATAAAATTTATGGCATTTGTACAATTTGGCATAGTCCATTTATCATGCCTTTTTGAAATTTATTTAAATTCCAGCTTGTACCATTTTTGAAAATATTTAAATTAAATATCCATATGATTTTCAAAAATCATGAAATTAAGACATGTGATAGACAAGACAATAAGACATTTATTTCATGAAAAACACATGGCCAATAAAGTTCCACACAAAAGATATCATTCACACAAATACAGCATGCAATTTCGGATAAAAACAGAATGTGCAGTTTTTGAAATAATTCGATTGAAATACCGAACGACCTCCGAAAATTATGAAATTTTACCAGGTTCTATATAAGACACTAAAGTAGATTTTTCATGAATAATTCTAGGCAAAATTCGTTTTATATAATTTTGTATAGTCGTCCGAAGCTTCTGGTTCTCATACCGAAACGTCCAGTATAGTCATCTCCGAAATACCAAGCTTTTACCCACTTATTCTTCTTCGTTTATTCTGAAATTTGGATATGTTTTACTTCAAGAGGTTCCCTACAACTTTCATTAAGGGATCCAAGTCAAATTTCCAAAGAACAGTCACTATATGGGTCTATGAAGTCTCGGGTGTCCTGTACCACGTCTCCAGATTTACCGTCTTCAAGAGTAAGTCGATTCACTAGGCTACACTTGCTCATTTTACTTCAAATTTGAGTATGTTAGTCTTTAGGATGTTCTATACAAGTTTCATGAATAAGTAGAAGAGATATTCTTAGTAAAAATCAACATGCAACCACAAATCCACCGAAAGGTCAGCGAAATCGTTCCAGATCTGGTGTCTTCGTAGGATGAAGGTTTAACCCCTTAAATCTCCATCATTTTGTACCAAATTTTGGTATGTTGTAGTTTAATATGTTGGATACAACTTTCATGAAGGAATCAAAGTCAAAATCGTTCTCAAAACATGCATGCAAGCTCTCACAAGGTTCTGGCTCAGGCGGTTCATGCGAAAACAGCAACACCACTCAAGAACAAGTCATTCTAGCTTCGGTTTCTCCCTCCTAATCACCCAAAATTCGACACTACTCCAAGCATACATGCAACATACACATGCAAGAGTAGGAAGTGGATCCCAACTTGCCTCTAGACTGAGGAGAACGACGGCACACGGCGGACGAACGGGCGGCGTGCAGCGGCGACGGGTGACTCCTCCTCCCTCTCGGCTTCTCTTCTCTCGGCCTCACTCTCTCTCTCTCTCTCTCTCTCTCTCTCTCTCTCTCTCTCTCTCTCTCTCTCTCTTGGTCGAACAACACAACCGGCCACCCTCTCTCTCTCCTCTTCCTTTTATTTCCCCAATTCCTCATCATTTGCAATCATTAGCTTGCCTCTTCCAATGGCCAATGCATGCAAGTCCTCCTTGCCACTTGGCAAGGCCCATGCAATGGGCCGGCCACTCTCCTTCTTGGGCCTCACTTGGGCCAGCGACAGCCCCTTCGTGGGCTTCGATTGGGCCGACCAGCTTGGCCCATCTTAGGCCCATCCCTCTTGGGCCTAAGACCCAAGCTTAATTACCCTAAAATCAACCCTTTTAAAATTAATTAAATCCATATTAAATTAAAGTGCTAAATTACAATCTAAGATCACTATACGCTTGAAATTATAATTCCATAAGTTCCAATTTATCACACACATGGCCAAAATAAAACTTCCTTTTCCAAAATTCATCCATTAAAGACTTGGCCATACATCTCATCGCAACTCATAGACTAGGAGGCTACAAAATACAATAGCGGTACTTCTATCACCTATCCATAGCTCATGGCATATTTAGGGATTTTTATGAAATTCCAGGATGCCACAATGCTGTAGTCAGAATTTTGAGATACTTGAAGAAGACTCCAAGTCGTGGTCTTTTCTTTGGTGATCATGGTCACAGAGGAATGGAAGTATTTTCGGATGCTGATTGGGCTGGATCTCCTACAGATAGAAGATCTACATCGAGTTACTGCACTTTTGTGGGGAGAAACCTAGTATCTTGGAAGAGTAAGAAGCAAAATGTTGTGGCTAGATCCAGTGCAGAATCAGAATACAAAGCTATGGCTCAAGCTACTTATGAATTAATTTGGATACGTCAGCTATTAGTTGAACTTGGATTTGAAGATCCTACGCCAATGAAGTTGTGGTGTGATAATCAGGCAGCAATCCATATTGCTTCAAATCCAGTATTCCATGAGCGTACCAAGCATATTGAAGTTGATTGTCACTTTATCCGTGAGAAGCTTTAGGTTGGAGTTATTTCTACTAGTCATGTTAGGACCAGTGAGCAACTAGCTGATATTTTCACCAAGTCATTAGGGAGTAGTAGAGTTGAGTATATTTGTAACAAGCTGGGCATGCTTGATATCTATGCTCCAGCTTGAGGGGGAGTGTTACAGTGTGAGGGTTATTATGGTCATTAACATTGATAGGGTTATTATGGTCATTAAGTATTATTTAATAATAAAAGTGTGAGACGTGGAAAACCCTAATCAGTTTTCACGTTCTCCTTTCTGTTTTACACGTTCTCCTTGTTCATTCTTTATCAATTTCTACACCGCTCTTTTTTCTTCTCCTATATTAATTTCTACAAAGTTCGTTGGTGAGAGTTTAACTTTTGAATAGGATATATCTCGAGCTATGCTGCATACTTGTATGACAATCTGGTCGAGAGAGACAGAGGGAAGAATTGGACAAAGCCAAGAGACTAGGAGGAAAAGGAGCTGCATCCAACTATGTTAAAATCCTGTATGACTTAATCTTTTGGTAATTCAAATCAGTAAGAGCTGAGGATTGGATGCCTAGCTTTGGTAGTTCTTGCTGTCTATTCTCACTGGAAAACTTTAGAGAGGATTTTTTATTTTTTTCCAGAAAAATCTGAACGCTTCACTTGTCATATCGTGTTCTGGATATGGAGAACGTTTTGAGTGCTCTATAGTACTTAAGCCAACCTGTGAATGGTGGTGTGTTAATATCCTAAGTTGTAAACACTAGTGCACTTGTAATCCTCGACTGGAGAAAGCTTTCGTGCGTCCAATCCGCCTTGAGTTTCCATAGTTGAACAACAAGATTTGTTTTTTGATTCGGATATCGGATTGAAGCCTATCAACAAGATGTAGATTCCCTCACTTTAGATGAAACTACTAGCCCAAAGAAATCTCTGTCAAGTGACTGAGATCCCTCTTAGTTATTTTGTACAATTATGACGTTTTGCCTCACTTCACAAATTTTGATTAACATTTTGTCGGTTAATGTGTGTGCTCTATCTTTCCTCTTCTTCCATTAATTTTATTAGGAACATATTATTCACTCTCTCTCTCTCTCTCTCTGTTCTTTCTTTTGTTTATAATGAACTCACTTTCTTTGCACATTTCAATGTGTATCATCAATACTGGCTCTTCTTAATCATATTAATCTACTCCAGGTAAATGTATAACATGATTCTGCTGGTGTCCTGATGGCAAGGTTGTTGTCTTGGGGCTTGAAGCCGGTACAATTTTAGCAAACATTCAGCTATTAATAGAGATGGCAATCCATTTTTATTGGTCATGTCTGTTAATGTCAAGTTCACAATGGATTGCTAGATAGATCAATCTAAGCATAATAAGATCGACACAAATTTTTATTAGAAAACTCTATTTGAACATGACCCTTTTGTTGAAAAGGTCGACAAATTACAAGAGATGAATAACCTGTTTAACTAATTCGATTGAATTGAATGGGTCATTCCTATCCTAACATGACCGACATGGCATATGTACAATATGCATATTGTCATCAATGTCAAATTAGTTTGAAAAGAAACTAGTCGTAAGCTTACAAAATCCTAGGTTCACCTGAAATATTATATTTATATGGTGTGATCAAATTGTAATTTGTAACCACTATGGAAACAAAATTCATGTATGATTATTATTATAAAACTTAATGAACTAAGTATAAATTGGTCGTAATAGGTAAGGTTGTTAATCAAGATGGCACTATTGTTTGGATGGATAGATTACATGAGTCAATTTATGTTTCGTGGTTTGAACTTTGAACCCAGAACAATATTGGTTTATTAATTGTGTCAACTGTTAAGTAGGTAGCCACAATTTTGATATGACATGATAAACCACTTAGGGTCAACCTTAGTTGTCACATGGAAATATGAGTCATGAATCAAAAAAATTAAATCTATGGATTGTGGATCATGAATTTCATCTAACAGAATCATAAAATTTGATATAATGTTCGCGAGAGGTATTCCATAACAGATGTAAATCAATTGTAAAGTATGGTGTTACTTTTATTGTTAGGTAATAA
Organism: Eucalyptus lansdowneana; assembly: GCA_017140395.1. Lineage (NCBI taxonomy): Eukaryota > Viridiplantae > Streptophyta > Magnoliopsida > Myrtales > Myrtaceae > Eucalyptus > Eucalyptus lansdowneana. The sequence goes on along the minus strand of CM029487.1, from coordinate 40,748,641 downwards.
CTAATGATAAGGATACTTCAAAGTTGACCAATGTTATTATTTCCGGGCATGAGATATTTCTACATAAGGATAAGTTCAGAAAGGATATGGAGAAAGTGAAGAAATGGAAAAAAGCTCTTTTTGATGCTGGTAACTTGTCCGGGTGGCATTCGAATGATGAGTAAGTTCTAAGTAGCTCAATTTTTGTGTAAGAAGCTGATCTTTACAAGTAAGTATAAAGACTGTTTGCATTAAAATAAAATAAAAAAACGACACATAGATAACTGTAGCATAAAATGTTAAAACTTGATATACCAATGGAGAAAATGTTAAGTGGCATTATTGCACTTAAACCCATTTCTTTGAACGAAGTAAGAAAGTTCATAGCAATAGATAATTAGTGTGTACAAGCCATGTAAGGCAATAACATTGTGCTTTAGGTATTTAATAGTTTTCAGATCAAAATATGCTTTGTGAATAATTGGTTACGTTTTTATCAAGCTATAGCTGCTTGGGCATGAGTAGAATGGCTAGGTAGATGGCTGAGGCTGCTGCAATTCTGTTTCTTTGAGATTTCTACCAGTTTATGACTAATCATCCACTTCATGGATTGCAATCAATCGATGTAGATGGATCTGAAATCTGATTCAAATCCAATAAAGCACCTATGGGTACATAAGAGTTGCTGAGAAGAGAATTTGTTGGTACATAATGAATGTTACCTACCAAAATAGCTGTTCTTATGGAACTATAAATATGCAGGGTGATGCTTTTGATATGCCAGTGCTTGTAGTAGTTATACACACTGTGGTATAATCATTCTAATAGGGTATAAATTTTAAGCAGAATGGAAAACTATTGAGAAGCTTGAAGTATGGCAACTGGGGTGTGTCCCAACTAGGAGGCGGATGCCCAAGTGAATAGAGTATGGCATCTTTCAACTTACAAGTTTGTATGACTTCATGATCTTTTTTACCAATAGCAGATATTTTATGGCTCACACCTTTCATAATGCTTCATTTGCAGTTAAGTAGTTGTTTTAGTGCAGTGTTCTTAAATACTTCTTTTTCAAACTTGGAATCTTACTTCACAGTCCAACAGCTTTAGTATGGGTTTGTGGAAGAATTTTTGGAAGCATATGTTTGGTGTCATTTGTAACTTGTTGATTTGTTTGGCTCCTTAGCTTTAATGTCATATTTTTTCGTCTTTTTATTTTTCGGCTAGAAAGTAATTATTCATTTGTTTTATAGAACATTTCTAGTAACTCTTTGGCATTTAAATCGTACTACTCAATTCTTCCCTCCAACTCCAAGAGTTCCTCGAATGCCTGGACTAGTACCCAGATATGCTGGTTTAACTGACAATGTTCAGGATTCATTTGTAGAGCTCTCAAATTCTTCAAAACAATGTTTGGATAGCCTTTGCAGTGGAGATACAGATAGAGTTTTGCGCTTCAGTATATTTGGTGTCTTTCCAATCAAAAATATTGTAAGCGTCTTGTCTGTTTAAATCAAATATTTAGCTATATGGTCTATCATATTCAGTAAATGAGTCCTTTCCTTGTCCTTGCTTGTCCTACGACAGTTTTTCTTAATAAAGGGATTTGATGGTACACTGACAACAAATCAGTATTGCCTAGAAAGTAGTGGGCTGGTTTAGTAAACAACTATACCTAGGAGAGGTCATGCTTGTAAAAGTTCTAGTAGATGTTTATGCCATTTCCTAGGCTAGATTTCACTTCTATTGGTCACTTCCACTTTGGAGATGACACCTCCAACTTTGATACTGAACACTTACCTGAAACTTTTTTTTTTTGTTTTGCCTGGGGTTGGCTTGCCTTGCATACTTTTTCCTTCTTTCTACACTATTGGGTTTCTACTGTTCTAGGAAGACTGAGAGGGCCTATGAAGATCTTCCCCTTTCCAGCAAGTATAATCCAGGCCAAGGACATTGCAGAAGCCCTAGTCTAGACTTCATAAGAAAATTTACTTGAAGGGCCATGATGTTTGTCAAACTTTTGTGCCATATGATGTCATAAAAACGAGTGTGAGAAAATGTACATCACAAATACAAACTTAAAGCAACATTTATAGAACTAAATGGCATGCATATAATGAATTACTAATAGGATAAACTTAAAAACGTGAAGTTATGGCATTGCCTTTTGGTAACAATATTATGTCGAATTCGATAAAATTGTGTTTATTGTTATCAGAGGTCAACTTTATTGCATCAAACTGATGATGGACTATTGTATATATTGATAGGCCGAATATGTTAGTATGGCGATAGTTAACATGGTAAATACATTCTAATACTCTCCAATTAGAGTGGTCAAAATGCATAGGTAGATATATTATATTCATGTTTGATGCCTCTTGGGTGGATGCATTTGAGGCAAAGTACTCTAACGTACGAGCTAGAATTGATTAGCTTTAGAGAATAATGCAATTAAGCTCTTGAATTAATGTGATAATTTAGCACTTGTAAAGTATTGTGAATCAATAGTATAAACAGGAGTGCTCATGAAATGCACAAGCACTCTTTTGTTTTGTTTTGTTTTGTTTTTTGTTTTTTGTTTTTTTAACACTTAACAATTTCAAATATTGATTGCTTAGTTTGGATTGTTGGTATATAAATAGCATTGATAATTATTTTAGCTTGCATTGTCACAAGTGGATATCGTAATAAAGCTTATTTCTATCAAACATACAAATTGCTTCACATCTTGCACCAACCAAGTTGAATAACAATATTAATATGCTTAGATATATTTTGAGTGATTAATAAAACCTATTTAACATATTTATAAAGATAGTTATCCTCATTATTTAATGGGAACAGATCTATATAAAATAAATTGTTGGATGAGAATAATATGCCTAGGTGTATTTTGGGCGGTAAGTAAAACCTTTTTTTATATTTTTTTTTTCTTTGGCAAATAGAATGGTGGCCAAAGTGGGCAACCACTTCAAGGATTAAAGCATGAAGGGTTTCTCCCCTCCCCACAAGGGTTTTTTACCAGGATTTGAACCCCTACGCATTGGCAGCTGAAGTCCCTGTGGGGTTAGCATGCTACCACTAGACCAACCCTTTGTTGGTTAATTTTAGATTTTCATCAACATAGCTACCCCTCATTATTTAAGAGGAACCGCTTGCATTTATGTTAAAGTATTATTTAAAATGCAAATTAATCTAAATGAATTAACATTGTACACGTTAATTGACATGCATTACAAAATTATAGGTGTTGAAGGAATATTGCAACTGCTAAACTAAACCAAGCAAAAAAAAAAAAAACAATTGGAAAAATTGAAAATTCTAATTTATTAATTTGGCTTTGAGTTGATTAAGTAATTGTGGCATCGATTAATTTGAGGTAACTTCGTAATTAAGTAGAGAGAAGATTGGTGGGCTAGCCACTCCTTCACAATAAGAAGTGGATTAGTAACCTCAAGTTAATGAAGGACTCTTGGCCTAGCCACCGGGAGTGGGGGGTAGAAATAAACTTATAACATGCAATCTAATTACAAATATGCCCCCAGATGATAAAAACCTATGAAGCTCCTCAACTTTCTCTTTCCTCTTTTTTTACAGTCTTAATTCCTTAAAAACTCTCAAATTTTAGGTTCAATTTTAATTTTATCCCGATTTTTTTTTGTTTCAAAAAACCTTCAACTTTAAACCAAATGCTACATCAACCCTCAATTTTTTCATCCATTTTTTTTTTTATAAATTTTTTATCCAGTCCAAAATGTGTTCTCGAATAATGACAAAAACCTTGAGGACAAGGTCAAGAGAGAGCAATTTTCATCTTGACAAGGAAGCAATCTCGGCATTCAAGGACCAAAATTCATGGCCAAAGAAGCCAAGAAAAACGGGGCTTAAAAAAAGCAAAGGATTCTCGATCGAGTGGGTGGGGCATTTTTCTGCAAGCAATAATTGCCAAAGGGAGCTCGAAAAAGAAAAAAAGAAAAAGATGGAGCTTTTCTTCTTGGAAAAGAAAAGGAGATGGAGGGAGAGAGAGAAAGAGTTATGGTCGGCAAAAGAGAGAGAGCTTTTACCAAGAAAAATTGATAAAGTGGTCTACAAAAGAAAAGAAGAACAAGGGGTGGGGGAGGGGGAGGGGTGAGCATGGTCCGGTTGGGTTGGTCTGCCCCCTAACCCTATGACCAATTTGCACAATGCTGGTCCTCAATTTTTGGGATCGAAGACCGACCTTATTGAGCTTAGGACCGAGGACCGGATCGACCCAATGGGTTCGGTCCGGTTCCAGGGTCAACCCGGACCAATCAATAATTTTTTGTTTCATTATTTGTACTATTTAAAAAAGTGATTGAGGACTGAACATACTCAATAGGTTCGATTCAGTTTTAGGGTCAACCTAGGACCAACTAATAATTTTTTATTTTATTTTTTTGTACTCCTTAAAAAAGCGATTGAGGACCGAACTGATCCAATAGGTTCGTTCCGGTTTTACGATCAATCTAGTTTCAACCAATAATTTTTTATTTCATTTTTTGTACTCCTTAAAAGGGCAACTGAGAACCATACCAATCCAATGGGTTTGATGATGAGCAGGGTCAGTTAAGAAAGATAAGTGGTGAGAATTGAGCAGAATAAGCATCAAATGTTGAGCGGGAAGTAACAAGCCAAGCGAGCATCGAGCAGCGAGCGGCACGAGTGACCCAAAGTGAGCAAGGCGAGTGTTAAGTGGTGAGCAGAAAAGTTGTTTCTTTCGATTTTGGCAAATTGAAGACTAATAGAACAAGTAAGACGGAAGAGAACGAATGCTAGAGGATGATGCTATAAGAAGCTGTTTATGCTTTTTTGGACACTGTGAGGACTCCTCACAAAAACATTTTCCTCCTTCATAAATTATGGCTATTGACGCCATAAAAGACATTAAAAATCTAAGTTATAAAATAATAATGTAAAATTACTTGAACTCCTCACTAAAGAGCTGTTTAACATTGTTGACACCGTTTATTTTAAGGTTTTCTCTATATAAAAAAAATTATAAGTAATATATATAGTCAGGGTTGATCCAGGTTGGACTGACCTGGAACTCTCAAGACTGAGGACCAACCCGCACAGTGTTGATCTAGGAATTCTAGGACCAAGGATCAACCCAATTTCCCTAGGAACCGGACCAGGATTGTCGCAGTTGGGCCGATCCACGGTTGACCCTGGACCGATGCTCACCCCTAGGGGGGAATGAAGAGAGAGAAATTATTGGGGCATGTGTGAGGAAAAAAACAAGAGCAAAAAGTTGCAATTTCACAAAAGTTTGTTTATTGTACTTTTGTAACATCTACATTTCCTTGTAGTTCACTTTTCCTATGCTTTGAAACTTCCACCAGTTGCAAGCAACGACCATAAATGCATGTTTAGTGGGCTTGATCAACGAATTACTAATTTATATGCATGCCAACTGATTGGATTAGATAAATCAAACCAATAATATATATATAAAGTAAAAGCAAAAGCAAAAGCGAAAAGGCATTTTGACTTATTTGTGAGATTTGAAGGAGAAAATAAGATGGAATCCGTGCAAAAGATAAATTCTTCTCATTGTGTTATAGTACTGAATGAATATATAAGTATACACACACATATATACATGTTGATAATTTTTTTATGATCCTTGACATGCGTTTATAGCATAATTTTTTAGAATAACTTATCGTTAATAATACAACATTTCAGTACTAAAATGAAGTTTATTGGTTTGACTGTATAATATATATTATGCTGAAAGTAAGAGGGATACATTTTTATGTGTGATTAAGCACTTAAAGGCGGTGGACCAAGCGTGCCCTCTTCATTGTCCTGACACTTTGTATGTTTTTACGCATTTTGAGCGCTTGTGTGGAAAATATTGGACCGGATGAATCTCTATGTCTCCACTTTTCATTTTCTCCCGCCAATCCATGTCATAGGCGGCGGACTAATAGTGCCCTCTTCATTGTCCTGACTCTTTGTATGTTTTTATGCATTTTGAGCGCTTGTGTGGAAAATATTGGACCGGATGAATCTCTGTGTCTCCACTTTTCATTTTCTCCCGCCAATCCATGTCACAAGCACATGAGGGAAGCAGTGACAACAAGGGAAAGATCAAGGATTTGGAGTGAGGAAGAAGAAAATGTGCAAAGGAACTAGAAAGAGTTGTCATGGAGTTGAAAAGTCTACCTGGAAAGGATATTAGACAAGAGGAAAGACAAAATATACGGAGCATTGATGTGTTCAAAGTGGTCTCCACCTTAAAAGATATGTAGTAAGGGTTACAGAAATATCTACCCTTATACTGATTCTTATTTAACATTGGCTTCTCTTTGGTTAGTCCAAGAAACAATAAAATTTATTAGTGGTCCATGCATCTACACATTTCTTGTCTAGATGGATTGCAAGTTGTTGTCCATGTCCTATTATATATTTAAAAATCTTCCCATTATATATGCTATCGTATTCAATTACTAGTAAAATTAAGGCAGATGTGCGTAAAAAATTTTGTGTCATTGAAAGTTGTTTCGGTCGGTTCTTCATTGGGTCTAAATCAATGCCATTGGCTGCCCTTTTGTTTGTCCAAGAAACAATAAAGGGAGAAATGCAAAGAGTCCTAAAGTGCAACCTTCACCTACTTCCCCGAAGGAGGAGTCGGGATATCAAATCACTAGAGTTTTCCTCTTTACTTTGTTTGGGTTTATAATCATTTGAATTCTTTATATATATATAGTGGATTTAAGTGATCATTGATAATGCAACATTTCAATAGTGAAATGAAACTCATCATTTGATATGATAATACCTAGCTGATTCAAGGTAAATTTGTAATTGGGACCGAGAGTTTAAATATATTCAACAAAAGTAACTTTTTTTGATGGAAAATAAATTAAAAAAAGAAAAGGAAACTTCAATGGTGCAACAATAGTCCTGACGCTTTGTATGTATTCATCAATTATGACCACTTTCCATGGATACCAATAAAGTAGTTGTCTTTTATTTTTGGTTTTATTTTTTTCATTGCTTATGCATCGAAACTTGCTTACATGTTATTTTCTTCTTGGGAAGGATCGCCTTGGATTCTCCTGTCCTTTGAAACTTCCCCAACATTAAGGCAATGACTATAAATGCATGGTCGGTGGTCCTAGTCAACGAATTACTAATTTATTTCTAGCTCAGCAAGTTTGAATTATTGGTGCGTGCAAATTGGTTGGACTAGATAAATCAAATCAATAAATATATATAATAAAGTAAAAGTAAAAGCAACAAGGCATTTTGATTGAATTATGAGATTTGATGGATAAATTAAGGCAGCACCAGAGAAAAAAGGAATTCTTCTCATTGTGCTCGGGTACAAAATAAATATATAGATATAGCATTTTGATAATTTTTTATGATCATAGACACATGTTAATTCATTAAACTTATAAGTATTGAAATGAAATTTATCAGTTTAACAATATAATGTTTAATAGGCTTAAAGTGAGAGGGATTAAATTTCTAAGTGGAATCAAGAGCTTAAATATATCCAATAAAAATACCATTTCCAGTGGAAAATAACTTAACAAAAGGAAAAGGAGAGTTCAACGGTGCAAGTAGTGCACAAAGTTCAACAAGACTTGTACCAAGTCTCTCTCTCTTTGCTTTTCATCTTCCCAACAAATCCACGGTTATATGGGTATCAAAATTTCGTCAAACTTTATTTATTGAAATATTACTTCAAATCAACTCGCGTTTAACGTCACAACTTCACAAGACCTTTACTTTCACAGCTTAGCAACTTCAAAGTTGAATTTTGCAATATAAATTTCATATAATTTTTGAAATTGTACTCTAATTCCGAAAGCCACCCCGATTAGACAAACAAAGGGCTTAAATCCTTACCAGGCACTACAAATGGAAGTAAATCTAAGGGAGATCTATATGCAAAACCCACTCCCTTTTTCATTTTTCATTTTTCTTCTTTTCCCTTTCTTCTTGTTTCTCTCCTGGTACATGCTCTCCCTTTTCCCTTTGTATCTCTTAAAAACCCTCAAATTTTAGGTTTCATCTTAATTTTATCCTGAACATTTTATTTTTAATCTCAGAAAACCTTTAATTTTAGACTCAATGCTAAATCAGCTCCTATTTTTTCATCTTAAAAAATTTCAAACTTTATTTTAATTTCAAATCCGTCCCGAACAAAGGCAAGAACATCGAGGACGAGGTCAAGGGAGAGCAGTTTCCATGTTGACAAGGGAGCAATCACGACATTCAAGACCGGAAATTATGGCCAAGGAAGACGAGAAAATCTGGGCCAAAAAAAAAAAAAGAAAAAAGAAAAGCAGAGGATTCTCAGACAAGTGGGGCGGGGATTTTTCTTCACGGCCAACAAAGAGAAATACTTTTACCAAGAAAACGAAAAAAGAAAGAGAAATACGGAGAGCGGGTTATGGTCGGCAAAAGAGAGAGAATTTTAATAAATAAAAACTGAAAAGTGGTCGGCAAAGCAAAAGTAAAGTAAGAAAAAGGTGAACAGAGGCGGCAGATTCTCGTGGACGAGGTGAAATGAAAAAAAAAAAAAAATGAAAAGACAGAGGGAAAGAGAAAATATATATATATATAAGTGGTTGATGCATCAGCGTATTTCTTGTCCGGATGCATTGCAAATGCAAACCACTGTCCATGTCCTATTGTATTTTAGAGAATCATCCCACTATACCATGGTATTTACTAGCAAATTAAAGATAAATGGCTGTACAAGTTTACGTGTCACTGAAAGTGTTTTGGGTCTACTATAAATCATTTATTAGGGGTGTAATTTAATGATATTTGCTGCTCTCTTTTTTTTTTTTTTGGTAAAGATAATATTTGCTTCTCTTTGATTTTTCCTAAAGATAACAAAAGGAAAAGTGCACTGCAAGTCTTAAAATACAATTTAGGGAGCACTGTAGAATTTGTAAGGCCCTGCTTGCTTCCCTTAAGGAGTTGGGATATTAAGCCGCAGGGATTTTCCTCTAAACTTCATTTCGGTTTTTACTCATGTAATCAATCAAGTGAATGAAGATATTGCAGGAGGATGTCCATATCGTGGATTTTAGTAATAAGCAATAGACCAACTTAGAGTTTCTATCCAAAGGCTTTGTATATAATTGATTTTAGGGTAAGTGATCATTGATAATGTAACATTTCAACGGCAAAATGAAGTTGATCGGTGAGATTTGATAGTACTTAATAGGCTCAAAGTCAGAGGGGGTAAATTTCGAAGTGGGATCAAGAGCTTAAATACATTCAATAGAGGTACCTTTTTGATGGAATTTATATTAATAAAACAAAAGGAAAGCTCAACGGTGCAGCCACCGGCCCGATGCTTTCTTTGTGTTTATCAATTATGAGCACTTGTCTGTTGATAACATAACAGCAGTAGTCTTTTATTTTTGGTTTTTTTTTTTCCATTGCTTCTGCATCGAAACTTGCTCGCACGTTTTCTTCTTCCTAGGCAGGATCGATATGGATTCTCCTATGCGTTGGAACTTCCACCACATGAAGGCAACGACTATAAATGCATGGTTAGTGGTCCCGCTCAATGAAATATTAATTTATATCTAGTTGGGCAAGGTTGAATTATTACTGTGTGCCAACTAGTTGGTTAGATAAATCAAACCAATATATATATATATATATATATAATAAAGGCATTTTGTGGCATCCCGGAATTTCAAGGCCGAGCTTTAAGGTGTGTTAAATGTCTTTAATTAGGTGATAGAATTTTATGGCTTATGCTTTGGCCAATTTGTCTTTTAATTTGATGAATTTTGCTTGTGTTGTGGAAATTTAAATTTAAATGCTTGGCCATATGATTTGAATTTCAATAATTAAAAATATCCCAAGACTTGGCCAAGATGAAATTTGAATTTAGAAATATTTATAAAAAAAGGAATTCAAAAAAAAAAAAGGAAAATAGGGTTATTTTCGAAATGGGCCTTGGACCCATTAGCCTAGAGCTTGGTGGGCCAAGCTAGTCGGCCCATTGGGCCCAAGAAGGATTTTCGACCAGCCCAAGGGGGAGTGGCCGGTTGGGCCTAAGCCCAAGCCCAAACCCAAATCAATTCAAAAATTAGTGTGACAAGTGGCATAAAGTAAAGAGCATGCATTGGCCATAGGTGTGGTGGATCAATCATTACCTATGATGAGCCTAGGGGAGTATAAAAAGGGGGATTTGGAGAGAGAGTGGCCGGTTGCTTCTTCATTTCCGTCCAAGAGAGAGTGTGCGAGAGAGAGCTTGAGCGGAGGAGAGGCCGAGAGGGAGGAGGTGGAGCCGAGAGTTTCCGCCGCCCGTTCGCCGTACGTCCGCCTAGTCCGACCGTCCTACGCCGCCGTGTGTTGCTGTGTGTTCTTCTTTGAGGCAAGTGGGGGTTCCTTTACTTCTCTTGCACGTTGTTTGATGGTTGCATGTTCGGTTTGAGGGGTGATTTGGGCGAAATACCGAAGTAAGGGTTGCATGTGTTCATGTTATGTGGCTGTCTCCGTTCGGTTTGTGGTAGACAGTTTCTTATTCGGGCTTGCATGTGTATTTGGAGTGTGATTTTGGCTTCGGTGTCTTCATGAAAGTTGAAGCTAATATCTTGAGGTATGACATACTCGAATTTCATGGAAAACGATGGTGATATGTGGGGTCAAAAGCTTTGTTATACGGTGACCTCAGATCTGCGAATTTCCTACTGACCTTTTGTTGATTTCTTGGTTGCATGTCGATTTCTGTTGGAGATCTCACCTTGTTGTCTTCTTGAAAGTTGTAGGAAACACCCTAAGCTACAACATACTCGAAAATGAGGCAAAAAGAACAAGTATAACTTGGTGAATCGGCTAAATCTTTGAGACGGATGGTTCTGTTGAAGTGAACCGAGACACCCGAGACTTCATGGGTTAAAATGGTGACCAAAATCTGGGTATTTTACCTAGATCCCTTCATGAAAATTTTAAAGGACACATTGATGTATAACATACTCGAATTTCAGAAGAAACGAAAGAGATTTGATGGGTCAAACCTAAGTTTTTCGGTGATGAACGTTCTGGACGAAACGGTAGAGGTTCCAGAAGCTTCGTGGAGTTATATAAATTAATCTATAAAGAATTTGGCTAATATTTCTTCATGAAAAATGCACGAAAATGTGTTGGCTATCATCCTGTAAAATTTGGGAATTTTCGGAGGTCATATGAGTATTTTAATTAAATTAATTCGAAAACTGTGCAATCTGGCCGTGATCCGAATGTTGTGAGTGTTTTGTGGAAATTTGGGAAATTATGTAAAATGCGAATTAGCCATGGATTTTATGTGAAATCTGATTCTAATTGTTTGTTTAAGGATTGATTGAAGATTATGATTTTTGGAAAATCATAAATATTAAATATAATATTTATTTATGAAAATAAATAAAATAATAATATAATAATATAATAATATAATAATATAATAATATAATAAAATAATAAAATAATAAAATAATAATAAAATAAAAGGTGGACTATTTTATTGGCCATGAGTCCTATTGAACTATGATGCATTGCTATATGACATTGATGCATGTGAAATCATTAATTATGATGTATTGTTACATGGCACTGATGTATGAATGATCATGAATTATGATGCATTGCTATGTGACATTGATGCATGTATGATCATGAATTATGATGTATTGTTATATGGCATTGATGTATGAATGATCATGAATTGTGATGCATGTATGTAAATCATATGCCATGAAATAACAAGATGAAAAGAATGATGAAAGTGGAAAATGGTATGTGAGTAAGAGGTTGTGATGGAGGATGTTGTCTGGTGGCCTGGGGGCGTGATTCCAGAGATTCCCTGGGAGTTTCGGGATGCCCGGAATGTGGGGGCCGGAAGTCCGGTTGTATCTCGGATACATGCCGGAAGTGACTCGCGATGCCGGATTAGGGTGCGAGATCCCGGTTAGAAGGGTAAAGACCGGAAGTCCCCGTCGGAGGTTTCGCCCAAGGGAGGTTCCTCGTGATGCTAGTTGAGGTGCGAGATGCCCGGAATGTGGGGGGCCGGAAGCCCAGTGGCCATGAGATGGCTGGAATGCTGGGAACCCTGTCGGAGGTTTCTGCCCGAAGGGTGATGATCAAATTGATCATGGAATCCTGTCGGAGGTTTCTGCCCGAAGGATTGATAATGATACCCTGTCGGAGGTTTCTGCCCGAAGGGATGGTGATGATTTGAGAAAAGATAATGTGGGGATCAATTAATAAGTAAAAGTGGAAATTGATCTATGATGTGATATGCATGGTGATGCATGGTTAATGATGATGTGATATGCATGGTGATGCATGGCCAATGATGATATGATGTGATATGCATGGTGATGCATGGTTAATGATGATGTGATATGCATGGTGATGCATGGCTAATGATAATGTGATATGCATGGTGATGCATGGCCAATGATGATATGATGTGATATGCATGGTGATGCATGGTTAATGATGATGTGATATGCATGGTGATGCATGGCCAATGATGATATGATGTGATATGCATGGTGATGCATGGTTAATGATGATGTGATATGCATGGTGATGCATGGCCAATGATGATATGATGTGATATGCATGGTGATGCATGGTTAATGATGATGTGATATGCATGGTGATGCATGGCTAATGATGATATGATGTGATATGCATGGTGATGCATGGTTAATGATGATATGTATGCTATGATGATGCATGAATACGCTTGTCATCAAAAAGGTAAGTGATGCCTGAATTGTATGATGGTATGCATGGTGCACTGAGTTGTTATTGGATTTCCTATCTCGCCGAGTGGTTGTACTCACCCCTTTTGGGGATAACATTTCAGATTAGCACTATGCCGCTCACTGTTTTCGCGTGGCGTGTTTTACGGTATTCCGTCCGACGTCGAGGTGGAGATGACGAGATAGATCGTCCCTCGGTACCCGGATTGACTTTTATCCGAGTACGATGCTTAGTCATGTATGATATCGGCCTGGTGGGGGCCCCGTCATACAAGAGTTTTTGTCCGTGCACATACGACGGGATGGAGTGATGCGGGGGATGCTGCCGCCGCCACCACCTGACGCACCGGGATGGGTGTGAGATCGCACGCGAGGAGTAGGAGCTAGACCGCTTTTTGGTATAGATAGTTGACGCTCGTGATGGGAGGGTTTTTGTGCTCATATGATGTTAGAGGTCGGAGTTCCTTTTTGAGATTTTAGGTGGGACATGGCAGAGTCTTAACCTTTTCTGTTTCTTTTATACCGACCCGAGGAAAAACCCCATCTCGCTATATGTATGTATGTAAGCAAAGCGTCAACGTTATTTATAAAATCCTGATGTGTAGTTGGTGTGTATTTGTATCATGGGTTAGAAGGGAGATAGATGACGATGTGAATTTTGCTTCCGCTATGAGTCGCGCATGGGACCGTTTAAAAAAAAAAAAAAAAATGCCTGTAATCTGGCAAGGCTTAATTTAGCCAAGAGATAGAAATGGTAAAAGATGTAACACCGGCGCTGGTGACGACCTGCGAAGGGTTCGGGGTGTCACAGCCGCCCTTTTTGGTATCAGAGCCAATGGTTCATTTGGAGTGATAAGGAGCCTCATTTGGAAATTGAGGAACATGATGACAATACACACCATAGGATCTAAAGCGAGATAATTGAATAACGGGTGATGAGAATTCACTCGTAGATCCCTAGTAGTTTGTTTTGAGTGCCAGTAACATGTATATGTTACTTATATGATAGTAGTAATTGCTTTGAGTGGAGGCAGTGAGTCTCAGATTATTCCTGAGGCAATGCTTGGAAATTGCAGGAGAGTCATGGTGCGAGCTGGAAGTGCTCATCCATCGAGGGCTGAAGCCTCTGCTGCAAGGGCTGAACCCCGAATGGAAGATATCCTGCAGGCATTAGCCAATATTGGAAATCTGATGGAGAGGCAAAGCGCAAAGAACAGCCCGGAGCAGAACGCCGTACTCAAGGACTAGTGGAGCAGTTTTTAAAGCTGAAGCCACTTAAGTTTAATGGAATGGGGAGTCCTGAGGAGGCAGAGCAATGGATTGATGGAATGGAAAGAATTTTCCGGCTGTTAGACTGCACTGATGCTGAGAAAATAGTCTTAGCAGAGTACCAATTGGAGGGAAATGCGAAGTTTTGGTGGAGAGCTTCGAAGGACATAATCTTTCCACCAGGTACTGATGTTAGCTGGGAAGAGTTTGTTAGAGCTTTCAATAGGAAGCATTTCTCTGACTGTGCTAAGGATAGGAAGATTACTGAGTTTGTTCAGCTAGAACAAAAGGGATTGACTGTAGATCAGTATGAGGCTAGATTTTCTGAATTGTCTAGATATGCTCCTAGATTGATTGAGGATCAGGAAGAGAAGGCTAAGAGATTCCTGAAAGGGCTGAGGACTGATATTAGAAAGCAACTGGTGCCTTTGAACATAAGAGATTATAATGAGATTTATGAAAGGGCGCAGTTAGTGGAGCAGGAGCTGTTGAGGGAAAGGTCTGAATTTAAGAAACCGTTTAATTTTAGTGATGTGAAAAAGGGAAAGAGGCCTTATTCTGGTCAAGGTCAGACCTGGAATGAGAAGAAGAAGGGAAATTTTGGAAATTTTGGAGGAGCAAGGAGTGGTTTGAACATAGGGAAAGCACCCTATCAGCCTGGACAACAGAAATGTTTTGGCTGTGGACAAGTAGGTCATCTTAGGAGGAATTGCCCGCGAGAGAGGTCGCAAGTGAGTGTTGGCTCAGTGCGACAGGGATATCAGAGTGCTGTTAGGTCAAATCCGCAAGGAAATCCTCAGAGACCACCTGCTCAAGGAAGGGTGTATGCGATCACCCAGGAGGAAGCGGAAGCTTCCAAAAATGTTATCTCAGGTACGATTCTTATTAATGGCGAAAAGGCATATGCATTGTTTGACACGGGTGCAACGCATTCGTTTGTGTCTGAAAGATATAGATGTTTGAATAAGATAGAAGTTATGCCGCTTGAGACGCCTCTTTGTGTTTCCACGCCTTTAAAGGATATGGTATTGTCTACATTGGTGTGTGAAAATTGTAAGATCTCAATGGGAGGAAAGGATATGGAAATAGACTTGGTTGTAATGGCTATGTATGATTTTGATGTTATTATAGGAATGGATTGGCTTCGTAAGTATCGGGCTAGAATGGATTGTTATAGAAGAGTGGTGCAATTTGTTTTACCTGATCAGTCTAGCTGTGAATTTTTAGGAGGTCAAACCCATTTTCCTATAGCTCTTGTTTCGGCAGTAGAAGCATGTAAGTTACTTGACGAAGGATGTCAAGGGTACCTAGCCATAGTTAGAGATTATGCCAGGGAGGAGCCTAATCTTGAGGAAGTTTATGTGGTTAACGAATTTCAAGATGTATTTCCTGAGGAATTGCCTGGATTACCACCAGAGCGGGAGATTGAATTTGAAATTGAATTAATGCCTGGAATAGGACCAATATCAAAAGCCCCGTATAGAATGGCTTTAGTTGAATTGAAGGAGTTGAAAGTGCAACTGCAAGAATTGCTTGATAAAGGATTTATTAGACCAAGTGCTTCACCTTGGGGTGCACCGGTCTTGTTTGTGAAAAAGAAGGATGGGTCGATGCGCTTGTGTATTGACTATAGGCAGTTGAATCAGGTGACCATTAAGAATAAGTATCCTTTGCCTAGAATTGATGATTTATTTGATCAACTTCAGGAAGTTCGGTCTTTTCTAAGATTGATTTGAGGTCGGGATATCATCGCTTGAGAATTAAGAAGGAGGACATTCCTAAGACTGCGTTTAGAACTCGTTATGGACATTATGAGTTCCTTGTTATGCCATTTGGATTGACTAACGCCCCTGCTGCATTTATGGATTTGATGAATAGAATATTTCAGCCTTATTTAGACCAATTTGTGATTGTGTTTATTGATGATATTCTGGTGTATTCAAAAGGGCCTAAAGAGCATGAGCAGCATTTGAGAGTAGTTTTGCAGACTCTGAGAGAGCATAAGTTGTATGCTAAGTTCAGTAAGTGTGAATTTTGGTTGGATCGGATAGTATTTTTAGGACATGTGGTGTCAGGAAAAGGAATTGCAGTAGACCTGGCAAAAGTTGAAATGGTAGTGAATTGGCCGAGACCGACGACACCTACTGAGATACGAAGTTTCTTAGGATTGGCTGGTTATTATAGGAGATTCATTGAAGGATTTTCGAGGCTAGCAGGACCTTTAACTAAGTTGACCCGAAAGAACGTGAAATTTGAGTGGAATGGAGAATGTGAAAGGAGTTTCCAAGAGCTCAAAAGGAAATTGACTTCAGCTCCAATTCTGACTATACCTACTGGACCTGATGGTTTCACGGTGTATAGTGATGCATCTCACAAAGGACTAGGATGTGTGTTGATGCAGCATGGCAAGGTCATAGCCTATGCATCTAGACAATTGAAACCTCATGAGTTGAATTACCCAACGCATGATTTAGAGCTAGCAGCTATAGTGTTTGCCTTGAAGATATGGAGACACTATTTGTATGGGGAAAAGTTTGAGATTTACACGGATCATAAGAGTTTGAAGTATCTGTTCTCACAAAAGGAGTTGAACATGAGACAAAGGAGGTGGATGGAGTTGTTGAAGGATAATGACTGTGAGATAAGATATCATCCAGGAAAAGCGAATAGAGTAGCAGATGCTCTTAGTCGAAAGTCGGCTGCAGAAATAGCTAGTTTGAGGATGGCGGAATGGAAATTGTTAGAATCTGTAGCAAATTCCGAATTTAAATTGGAAATGGATTGTCTTACTGGTATGCTTAGTGCATTAAGGATTGAGCCAGAGATTATCCAGAAAATTAAAATTCTGCAAGAATCTGACCCAGAGATTTTGAAAATGAAAGATGCTATATCTTTAGGGAAAAGATCGGAATTTCAGATCTCTGATGATGGGATAGTGAGATGTCAAGGACGACTATGTGTTCCCGACAATGAGGAATTAAGGAAGGAAATTCTGTCAGAGGCACATAAGAGTAATTACAGTATCCACCCAGGTAGTACAAAGATGTACAGAAATTTGCGTCAGCAATTTTGGTGGAATGGTATGAAGGCAGATACGGCTAAGTACGTTTCTCAATGTTTGACGTGTCAGCAAGTAAAAGCAGAGCATCGAAAACCCGCAGGACTTTTGAGACCATTAGACATTCCTGAATGGAAATGGGAACATATAACGATGGACTTTGTGCAAGGACTGCCAAGGACATCAAGTAGTCACGATTCAATTTGGGTTATAGTGGATCGATTGACTAAGTCGGCACATTTCTTAGCGATTCGTATGGATTACCCAATGGATAAGTATGCGGACATGTATGTAAGTCAAGTGGTACGCTTACATGGTGTTCCAGTGACCATTACTTCAGATCGAGATTCGAGGTTCACTTCGAATTTTTGGAAAAGTCTTCAAGTTGCGTTAGGATCTAAGCTTCAGTTTAGTACAGCTTTTCATCCTCAGACAGATGGTCAATCAGAAAGAGTAATCCAGATATTAGAGGATATGTTAAGGGCTTGTGCAATCGACTTCAAAGGAAATTGGGATGAGAGATTGCATCTGGTAGAGTTCGCCTATAATAATAGCTTTCAGAAGAGCATAGGTATGTCACCTTATGAAGCATTATATGGAAGGAGATGTAGGACTCCTGTTTGTTGGAATGAAGTAGGAGAAAGGAAGTTGACAGGACCTGAACTGGTACAAGTTACCGCTGAGGCTGTTGATATTATCAGAGAAAGGCTTAGAACAGCTCAGAGTAGACAGAAAGATTACGCTGATAGACGTAGGAGGCCTTTGGAATTTGGTATAGGAGACCATGTATTCCTTAAGGTATCTCCAATGAAAGGAATATCTCGATTCGGGATGAAGGGTAAGTTAAGCCCCAGATTTGTAGGACCTTTTGAAATTCTGGAGAGGATAGGTGACGTGGCTTATCGTTTAGCGTTACCTCCTAAGTTAGGAAATCTGCACGATGTGTTTCATGTATCGATGTTGAGGAAGTACCAGCCGGATCCTGGTCACATACTCGATCATGAAGCCATCAAAATGGATGAGAAAGTAAGGTATAGTGAAGAGCCTGTGCAGATACTAGATCGAAAGGAGCAAATTCTTAGGACCAAAAAGATCCCATTAGTTAAGGTGTTATGGCGACATCATGATGTGGAGGAAGCCACATGGGAAAGTGAGGATCAGATAAGGGAAAAGTACCCTTATTTATTTCAAGAAGGCGTGAGTAGTGCTTGAATTTCGAGGACGAAATTCTCTAAGGAGGGGAGAATTGTGGCATCCCGGAATTTCAAGGCCGAGCTTTAAGGTGTGTTAAATGTCTTTAATTAGGTGATAGAATTTTATGGCTTATGCTTTGGCCAATTTGTCTTTTAATTTGATGAATTTTGCTTGTGTTGTGGAAATTTAAATTTAAATGCTTGGCCATATGATTTGAATTTCAATAATTAAAAATATCCCAAGACTTGGCCAAGATGAAATTTGAATTTAGAAATATTTATAAAAAAAGGAATTCAAAAAAAAAAAAAAAAGGGAAAATAGGGTTATTTTCGAAATGGGCCTTGGACCCATTAGCCTAGAGCTTGGTGGGCCAAGCTAGTCGGCCCATTGGGCCCAAGAAGGATTTTCGACCAGCCCAAGGGGGAGTGGCCGGTTGGGCCTAAGCCCAAGCCCAAGCCCAAATCAATTCAAAAATTAGTGTGACAAGTGGCATAAAGTAAAGAGCATGCATTGGCCATAGGTGTGGTGGATCAATCATTACCTATGATGAGCCTAGGGGAGTATAAAAAGGGGGATTTGGAGAGAGAGTGGCCGGTTGCTTCTTCATTTCCGTCCAAGAGAGAGTGTGCGAGAGAGAGCTTGAGCGGAGGAGAGGCCGAGAGGGAGGAGGTGGAGCCGAGAGTTTCCGCCGCCCGTTCGCCGTACGTCCGCCTAGTCCGACCGTCCTACGCCGCCGTGTGTTGCTGTGTGTTCTTCTTTGAGGCAAGTGGGGGTTCCTTTACTTCTCTTGCACGTTGTTTGATGGTTGCATGTTCGGTTTGAGGGGTGATTTGGGCGAAATACCGAAGTAAGGGTTGCATGTGTTCATGTTATGTGGCTGTCTCCGTTCGGTTTGTGGTAGACAGTTTCTTATTCGGGCTTGCATGTGTATTTGGAGTGTGATTTTGGCTTCGGTGTCTTCATGAAAGTTGAAGCTAATATCTTGAGGTATGACATACTCGAATTTCATGGAAAACGATGGTGATATGTGGGGTCAAAAGCTTTGTTATACGGTGACCTCAGATCTGCGAATTTCCTACTGACCTTTTGTTGATTTCTTGGTTGCATGTCGATTTCTGTTGGAGATCTCACCTTGTTGTCTTCTTGAAAGTTGTAGGAAACACCCTAAGCTACAACATACTCGAAAATGAGGCAAAAAGAACAAGTATAACTTGGTGAATCGGCTAAATCTTTGAGACGGATGGTTCTGTTGAAGTGAACCGAGACACCCGAGACTTCATGGGTTAAAATGGTGACCAAAATCTGGGTATTTTACCTAGATCCCTTCATGAAAATTTTAAAGGACACATTGATGTATAACATACTCGAATTTCAGAAGAAACGAAAGAGATTTGATGGGTCAAACCTAAGTTTTTCGGTGATGAACGTTCTGGACGAAACGGTAGAGGTTCCAGAAGCTTCGTGGAGTTATATAAATTAATCTATAAAGAATTTGGCTAATATTTCTTCATGAAAAATGCACGAAAATGTGTTGGCTATCATCCTGTAAAATTTGGGAATTTTCGGAGGTCATATGAGTATTTTAATTAAATTAATTCGAAAACTGTGCAATCTGGCCGTGATCCGAATGTTGTGAGTGTTTTGTGGAAATTTGGGAAATTATGTAAAATGCGAATTAGCCATGGATTTTATGTGAAATCTGATTCTAATTGTTTGTTTAAGGATTGATTGAAGATTATGATTTTTGGAAAATCATAAATATTAAATATAATATTTATTTATGAAAATAAATAAAATAATAATATAATAATATAATAAAAATAATATAAAATAAATAAAATAATAAAATAATAAAATAAAATAAAATAAAAGGTGGACTATTTTATTGGCCATGAGTCCTATTGAACTATGATGCATTGCTATATGACATTGATGCATGTGAAATCATTAATTATGATGTATTGTTACATGGCACTCGATGTATGAATGATCATGAATTATGATGCATTGCTATGTGACATTGATGCATGTATGATCATGAATTATGATGTATTGTTATATGGCATTGATGTATGAATGATCATGAATTGTGATGCATGTATGTAAATCATATGCCATGAAATAACAAGATGAAAAGAATGATGAAAGTGGAAAATGGTATGTGAGTAAGAGGTTGTGATGGAGGATGTTGTCTGGTGGCCTGGGGGCGTGATTCCAGAGATTCCCTGGGAGTTTCAGGATGCCCGGAATGTGGGGGGCCGGAAGTCCGGTTGTATCTCGGATACATGCCCGGAAGTGACTCGCGATGCCAGGATTAGGGTGCGAGATCCCCGGTTAGAAGGGTAAAGACCGGAAGTCCCTGTCGGAGGTTTCTGCCCGAAGGGAGGTTCCTCGTGATGCTAGTTGAGGTGCGAGATGCCCGGAATGTGGGGGGCCGGAAGCCCAGTGGCCATGAGATGGCTGGAATGCTGGGAACCCTGTCGGAGGTTTCTGCCCGAAGGGTGATGATCAAATTGATCATGGAATCCTGTCGGAGGTTTCTGCCCGAAGGATTGATAATGATACCCTGTCGGAGGTTTCTGCCCGAAGGGATGGTGATGATTTGAGAAAAGATAATGTGGGATCAATTAATAAGTAAAAGTGGAAATTGATCTATGATATGATATGCATGGTGATGCATGGCTAATGATGATGTGATATGCATGGTGATGCATGGCTAATGATGATATGATGTGATATGCATGGTGATGCATGGTTAATGATGATGTGATATGCATGGTGATGCATGGCCAATGATGATATGATGTGATATGCATGGTGATGCATGGCCAATGATGATATGATGTGATATGCATGGTGATGCATGGTTAATGATGATGTGATATGCATGGTGATGCATGGCCAATGATGATATGATGTGATATGCATGGTGATGCATGGTTAATGATGATGTGATATGCATGGTGATGCATGGCCAATGATGATATGATGTGATATGCATGGTGATGCATGGTTAATGATGATGTGATATGCATGGTGATGCATGGCTAATGATGATATGATGTGATATGCATGGTGATGCATGGTTAATGATGATATGTATGCTATGATGATGCATGAATACGCTTGTCATCAAAAAGGTAAGTGATGCCTGAATTGTATGATGGTATGCATGGTGCACTGAGTTGTTATTGGATTTCCCTATCTGCTGAGTGGTTGTACTCACCCCTTTTGGGGATAACATTTCAGATTAGCACTATGCCGCTGCTCGCTTTTTTCGCGTGGCGTGTTTTTACGGTATTCCGTCTGACGTCGAGGTGGAGATGACCGAGATAGACTGTCCCTCGGTACTCGGATTGACTTTTATCCGAGTACGATGCTTAGTCATGTATGATATCGGCCTGGCCCCGTCATACAAGAGTTTTTGTCCGTGCACATACGACGGGATGGAGTGATGCGGGGGATGCCGCCGCCGCCACCACCCGACGCACCGGATGGGTGTGAGATCGCACGCGAGGAGTAGGAGCTAGACCGCTTTTTGGTATAGATAGTTGACGCTCGTGATGGGAGGGTTTTTGTGCTCATATGATGTTAGAGGTCGGAGTTCCTTTTTGAGATTTTAGGTGGGACATGGCAGAGTCTTAACCTTTTCTGTTTCTTTTGTACCGACCCGAGGAAAAACCCCATCTCGCTATATGTATGTATGTAAGCAAAGCGTCAACGTTATTTATAAAATCCTGATGTGTAGTTGGTGTGTATTTGTATCATGGGTTAGAAGGGAGATAGATGACGATGTGAATTTTGCTTCCGCTATGAGTCGCGCATGGGACCGTTTTAAAAAAAAAAAAAAAAATGCCTGTAATCTGGCAAGGCTTAATTTAGCCAAGAGATAGAAATGGTAAAAGATGTAACACCGGCGCTGGTGACGACCTGCGAAGGGTTCGGGGTGTCACACATTTTGATTTATTTATGAGTTTTGATGAAGAAATTAAAGCACAACCAGAGAAAAAAGAAATTCTTCTCATTGTGCTCGGGTACAAAAATGTATATACAAAATGTCGATAATTTTTTTATGATCCTCGACACGTAATAATAGCATGATTTTTTAGAATAAGTAATCATTACTAATACAACATTTCAGTAGTGAAATGAAATTGATCAATTTGATTTAACAATATTTAATAGGCTCAAAGTATAGAATTAATTTTCTAAGTGGGATCAAGAGTTTAAATATATTAAATTTAAAAAAATTATGGATGGAAAATAAAATAAGAAAAGAAAAAGGAAAGTTCAACGGTGCAAGCAATTGACTAATTCAACAAAGACTCGTCCCAAGTCTCTCTCCACTTTTCATCTTCCCAACAAATCCCTGGTTTTAGGTGCATCAAAATTTTAACTGATCTTTGGATTCTTGGGCATTGAGATTTCAGCCACGTGAAGGCAATGACTCTAAGCTCGCGGTTGAGAAAGCTTGACTTATTGGTGCGACTCTAAGCACGTGGTTCCATTATATAAATCAAACCACAAGAGATAAGAAGGCATTTCCTATTTCTTGAGAGGCATTCTGGCTTTTTTCTCCATCAGACTTGACAGCTAAAATCAAGGGCAGAGTCGGAGCAAAGCCGAAATGCATCGTCCCATTAAGAAGATGAAAACTAATGCGGGTAAAAATGCAGATGATGTTGATAGTGGCGCTGCTGGTTTGATGATTGCTCCAACAGAAACTAAATATATTGCATCGAATTCATTGTTCGTGTCGACTGGAAGTTGTTACAAGGTGTTTTTGAGTTTCAGAGGCCCAGATACTCGAAAAGGCTTCAACGATCACCTCTATAATAGGCTCCTTAATGCTAGAATTTATACTTTCAGAGATGATGACAAGCTCCGCGAAGGCGAGAACATTAGACCAGATCTTTTGGCAGCCATTAGAAACAGTAAAATCCTAATCCCCATTCTCTCCGTGACTTATGGTACAAGCAGTTGGTGCCTGGATGAACTGGTTCAAATAATGGATTGCAAGAATAAGAAGGGGCAGATAGTGTTGCCTATATTCTATAAAGTGAAACCAGCTGACATGGGATGTCAAATCGGGAGTTTTGGGGAAGCATTTCACGAGTGTGAGAGGCGTTTGCTTGAGAGGCATTTCAACCCAACGATTTTGGAGAAATGGAAGCAAGCACTTCTTGAAATCAGCAAGTTGAAAGGATATGAAGCGGATGGGTAAAATTTTTTTACCAAAACATTCTTTACTTTCTTATAATATACATGGGTGTTTACTGGTTGTTTTGATTCTTACTTGTTTCGTTTACATTTTTTTTTTTTTTTTGGTAAAGGGTAATGATAAATTGAGCTTTAACCAACAAATATACAAGATCCGGCACCACAAAACTTGCACTCAACAAGACACAAACGTCTCATCGAGTGAAAGGGTGCCGGACACAAAACACCACAAAGCGGTCAACTCAAGCAAGGGTCGAAACAGGAAGCCCAAGAAAACAGCTACGCAGGGCTGAGACAACAAACTAAAAAGACAAACTAACCAAAAGGCCACGCAGGGCCATGAAGAACAAGCCGCAAAGTTAGACTAAGGCGACCTAGGCAATCGGCATAGGAGAGCTAAAGATAGACGGGTCAAGGCCCCAGTTTCTTTGTAACCTCCTATTTCTTGGGCAATCTTCCACGCTTTTGAAAGTTAAGGCTTTATCCTTCACAACTTTAATAAGATGCTTCTTGATAACCGCAACCACAAACGGATGCTCTCTAAAGAGGATGTCGTTTCGATACTTCCAAATGAGATGGCACAGAGCTCCAAAAGAGAAACAACCAATGGCATGATAGAAATCCTTACCTGAGAGGAATCTCATCGCCCACTGAAGATTTTTTGTCCAAGTCCCATTTCTCCATGGGAGGTTGCACCTGGCCGCCCAAAAGTAAGCCGTACTAGCCATGATGCAACAACCAAAGACGATGTGTTCAATAGAATCTAGTGTGAGCTTGCAAAAGGCACATACTTCACTCCCAATTCTCCCGTAAGACATAAGAAAAGCTTGGGTAGGAAGCCAGTTCTTAGTGATCAGCCAGAGATTGAATTGGTATCTCGGAGTGATGGCCTTGTTCCAAATAAAGGATGACCACACAACCCTGTCTTTCCTTCTTCTGAGTATATGCCAAGCTGAGGTGACCAAGAAGACACCGGAAGGATTATCCCTCCATATAAATCTATCCGGAACCCCTGTATGAACCGGAAGGGGTTGGTTCCAGGAATCCATCAATGACCTAAAGTCCTGACCCGCCGAAGAAAAAAGGTCTGCAACAACTGCATACCAAAGCAGCCCCAAATCAAAGATAGTCTGCTCTGAACAAATAAGATCCAACAGACCTCTCTGATACCAATGGTCAAACCAAAGGGATGTCCCCTGGCCATCTCCAATATTTCAGTGGAAGTTGAGGTGGAATTCGGATCTCAGGTGGAGGATCCTCTTCCAAGCCCACGAGCAGCTGCCCGGCGTCTTAGCCACCCAGAAGTTCGTCTTTCCTAGAAAAGTAGAGTGAATCCATTTGCACCAAAGAGACTCCTTGTCCGTGAAGAGGATCCAAATGTGCTTGAGCATCGTCGCCTTATTGTACTCTCGCAAACTTCGAATCCCAAGACCCCCTTCTTCCCTTGGGAGACAAACATTCTCCTAGGAAACCTTAGCTCCTCCCCTATCAAGGCTGGGCCCCTTCCATAAGAACTGTCTAAAAATCTACTCGATACGATCCAGGACTGCTACGGGAATAATGAACACACTAGCCCAATAGGCTTGGATTGCATGGAGCACTGACCTTATGAGCTGAACTCTCCCTGCAAAGGAGAGAAATTGATGGGTCCAGGATTGCACCCTAGCCATTATGCAATCGACTAGAGCTACACAATCCACCTTGCCGAGTCTCGAGGATATAATAGGCGCTCCTAGATAATGTACCTGCAATTTTCCTTCCGCAAAACCGAGGGTATCCTTTATCTGACTTCTCAAGTCATCCGATCCCCCTGCAAGAAATACCTCACTTTTGCTGTTGTTCGGCTTGAGTCCACTCCATTCCGAGAAGGTATCCAGCCCATCCTTCAACAGTAGGATGGAGGCCATATCCGCACAGCAAAAGAGGAAGACATCATCCGCAAAGAAAAGATGAGATAACCAAGTGGCCTTGCACCTCCAAGAGAACTTGAAGCCCGGCTGCTCTGCAAGAGAAGTAAGGATCCCTAAGAAGACTTCCATAACCAAGGTGAAAAGATAAGGAGACATGGGGTCACCATGTCGAAGGTCGCGGCTACTAGGGAAGATGTTGGAGAAATCGTTCCAGAATATTTTGAAACTGACAAAACGTTTCCTTCAGTCTAGTCTGGGTATTCTTCGAAACCAAGATCCTGATTGTATGGGCGAACAGGATTGATGGGCTATCGTCAGGTTCCTTTTATAGCTCGAGTGATCTTCTTGATTGATTCCGTCCAACAGGTAGATTGGAGGAATTCCTTTGGTAAGTGCCAACGGTATGATGGCATAAAGGAGTATAAAAAGGAAGATGTTCTAGTTGTTTGAGTACGTGATTGATAGAAAAATTCCAGAGTCTGAAGCACCTTGATTATTAGTCGATACGGTCTGAGCGAAATTGTATACACAGAGAGTGTTTATACTTGGTGATACCTTGAGCGAGTGTGGTAGATCATCTACACCGAGAAATCAAGGAAGATCAACACTGTAACATCTCTTTGTTCATAGTGGAATCCAGCTAAATTGGCTATCAGTGCAGAAGAGTGGACGTAGGCTTGAATCAAGCTGAACCACTATAAACCGCGTGTTTAATTCTCTCTTTCCTTACTTAGTCATACATTGATTATTATTTTCCGCAAATCCTTCAACTGTCTAAGTATTGCGCAAGTATACATAAATTATCAAGAAAAATCTTTGTATACCTATTCACACCCCTCTAAGTACTCGTACTAGCAATATCAATTGGTATCAAAGCCTATGTTCTTACTTTGTTTGAAGTGTTTTACTTCAGAGTAAAAGATCCATGGCTAGTATGCTAGCACCAGGGTTGATGGAAGGGCAAAGCAATACCAGACCACCCTACTTTGACAGAAAGGATTACAACATCTGGAAGAACAAGATGAAAGCTTTCCTACGATCCAAGGATCCTCTGGAATGGGACGTTGTGGAAAGAGGAATCACTCCTACTGCTGCATCAATCTCTGAAAGAGGAAAAGAAACTGTTGATGTCAGCGGAATGACTCAGGAAGAGATAAACAAGAGACAAGCACTCGATGCAAAAGCAATTTACTCTTTATATTGTACCTTATCCCCAACTGAATATAACAGAATATCTTCTTGTGTTACAGCAAAAGAAGTATGGGATAGATTACACATCACCTATGAAGGAACAGATCGAGTGAAGGAGACCAGAATCAACATTCTCCTCGGTCAATATGAAGCCTTCAAAATGAAACCAGGAGAATCTATAACTGACATGTTTAGTCGTTTTACAGATATTGTCAATGGTCTTGAGAACCAAGGACAAAAAATTTCTGATCCCATGAAGGTGAACAAGCTACTGCATGGACTCTCCAAGGAGTGGAATCATATAAAGACTTCAATAAGGGAGACGCAAAGAATTATGCCACTATCTGTCGATGAGCTGATTGGAACTCTTCAATCATATGAAGTGGAACGAATTAATGAAGACGAAGATCCAAGAGGCAAGAAATCTATTGCATTAAAATCAAACGATGATTCTGATGATGCAGATTCTAAAGATGATATGGACGATGAGGAGCTCGCCCTCATGATAAGAAAATTCAGAAAACTGAATAGAAAAGGCAGAAGGTTCAACTCAAAGAAACAAAGTTTCCAGAGACAGCAGACCAAGTCTGTTGATGATGAGGAACCAAACAAAGATGTAGTCTCGCTTTCGAATGTAAGAAGAAGGGACACATCGTACCTAACTGTCCTCTTCTAAAGAAGAAAAGAGGAAAAGCTCGAAGTTTCGAAAAGCTCTCAAAGCCGAAACCCGGAGTGATACTGAGAATGTGAAGAAAGTGATAATGAATATGCCAACATATGTTTGATGGCACATTCGACTCGATTCGATTCTCTGGATCGACTCCATGAATTTGAGGTAAGTGATTTTAAAATTCCTGTTAAAGTCTCTAAATACATTGATGAACTGTGTTTCGCCTTAAGACTTCTCTCAAAAGGATTTCCGAACTTAAAAAGGAAAACTCAGCTCTAAAACAAAAGGAAGTCATTCTAGAAGAAAAAGTTAAAAGTCTAGACCTAAATGTTTATGCTCTTAAAGAAAAAGAAGATGATCTTTTGAAAGAAAATGTTTTCTTAAAAACGGACTTATCAAATATTTCAAAGAAATTTTCGATAGGATCCGAAAAGCTTGAAAAAGTTCTTTCAGTTCAAAGACCTTACTTCAATAAGTCTGGTCTAGGCATGACAAATGCGGAAACAATTCCCTTGATTGATTTTCCTAAAGTTAAAGAAAGAATTAAGAAAAGACCGTCGAGAGAGGCTTACAAAAATCATTTCAAGAAAGTTTTTGTAAAGTCTCGTAGGTCGAAATGCTCTAAGGTGTTCAAAGTGTAACAAGAAGGATCACTTTGAAAAAGAGTGTCCCATGGTTTGGAAGCTTGTTAAGAAAGTATGGCCTAATAATGCTTATCCTACTAACACCAAAGGACCCAAGAAAATTTGGGTACCAAAGAAAACTTGGGACTCTCTTTTAAATGCAGGTCTCCGTCAAGAAAAAGATAAAATGGTATCTTGACAGCGGATGTTCAAGACACATGACAGGAGACTCAAAGTGCTTCGTAAAGCTTGTTCAAGTAAACGGTGGAAATGTTTCATTTGGAGGAAACGGCAAAGGAAGCATTGTGGGATTTGGAACTGTGAAAATTGGAAATCTCACAATAAGCAATGTTTCTCTAGTGGAAGGACTCAACTATAACCTTCTCAGCATTAGCCAATTGTGTGATATTGGTTTCAAGATCTCCTTTCAAGAAGGAATTTGCTATGGAATTAGTAAAGACTCTACTCAGTCTTTCATGGGTCGAAGACATGGAAACATCTACCTCTTAGACATGAAATTAAATGAATCACAATGTCTAATCTCAATTCAAGATGAAGCGAGCTTATGGCACAGAAAGCTTGGCCATGTCAATATGAAGCAATTAGCCAAAATCTCATCAAAGCAGCTTGTTCGAGGTCTACCCAAATTACCATATCAAAAGTCCGATCCATGCACACCCTGTATTCTGGGAAAACAGGTAAGAAATTCATTTAAGCAAATAAATCATGTCTCTACTAATCATGTACTACAGTTGCTGCATATGGATCTCTTCGGACCAACCAGAACTCAGAGTATTGGAGGTAAGAAATACTGTCTAGTAATTGTGGATGATTTCTCTCGCTTTACTTGGGTATATTTCTTTGCAAGTAAGTCAGAAACCTTTTTGTATTTTGAAAAATTTGCTAAAAAGGTTCAAAATGAAAAAGGATGTGTTATCTCAAGTATAAAAACATATCATGGAGGTGAATTCGAAAATCAAGATTTCACAAAATTGTGTGATGAATCTGGTTTTAAACATGTATTCTCCTCTCCATACACTCCTCAAGCAAAATGGAGTTGTGGAAAGAAAGAATAGATCTCTTCAAGAAATGGCTAGAACTCTTTTAATTGAAAGCAAAATCTCTTCACGATTTTGGGTCAAGTCGTTTTTCAACAAAGATGCTATATCATCAATAGAGTCTTCTTAAGACCTATTCTTGAGAAAACCCCTTATGAATTATTCAAAGGTAAGAAGCCTATTGTTTCATACTTTCATGTGTTTGGTTGCAAATGCTTTATATTGAAAAATGCAAAAGATCGAGTTGGTAAGTTTGAAGAAAGATCAGATGAAGGCATCTTCCTTGGATATTCTACTTCAAGCAAAACCTACAGAGTCTACAATAAGAAGAGCCAGTCTGTGGAGGAGTCAATGAATGTCAAATTTCAAGACTCTACACAAGATGAATCCAGTCAGACTCAATATGAAGAGTCTGAACCTGCTCCAGACCTTCCAAAGCTTACAACTCAAAAAGTATCTCAGACTCTGGAAGACCAGCGTCAAGATGTTCATGAAGATTCAAATAAAGAAAGAGATCATCCAGAGAAATCAACCAGTAACTGGAAACACAAGTCCAGTCATCCTAAAGATCTCATTATCGGCGAAATTAATGAAGGAATTCGCACTAGATCCAAAAGACGTGAAGAGTCTAGTGCTTTGTGGCTCTCATCTCGAAATTGAACCAAAAAGCATAGAAGAAGCTTTATCGATGAAAGCTGGATCGAAGCTATGCAAGAAGAGCTCGAGAGTTCAACATTAACGATGTCTGGGAATTGACGTCTAAACCAAAAGGTAAAACTGTTATTGGAGCCAAATGGGTGTTCAGAAACAAGATGAACGAAAAGGGAAAAGTCGTACGGAATAAAGCAAGACTCGTGGCCAAGGGATACACGCAAGAAGAAGGAATAGACTATGATGAGACTTACGCTCCTGTAGCAAGGTTAGAAGCTATTCGTCTATTACTTGCATTTGCTTGTTTCAAAAATTTCAGGTTATTCCAAATGGATGTCAAAAGTGCTTTCCTAAATGGATTTATCCAAGAGGAAGTTTATGTGGAACAACCGCCTGGATTTGAAGACCCAAAGAAGCCAGACTTAGTCTTCAGACTGAAAAAGGCCCTGTATGGTCTAAAGCAAGCACCTCGAGCTTGGTACGACAGACTAAATAAGTTCTTATTACATAATGGTTTTGTTAAAGGTAAAGTAGATACTACTCTATTTATCAAAAAGGAAAACAAAAGCTTTTTACTTGTTCAAATATATGTGGATGATATTATTTTTGGATCTCCTAATGAAAGTCTATGCAAGAAATTTTCTAAGTCTATGCAGGATGAGTTTGAAATGAGTATGATGGGAGAATTAACATTCTTTCTTGGCCTTCAAATAAAGCAATTGAAGGAAGGAACTTTCATTTACCAAGGAAAATATGCTAATGATCTTGTCAAAAGATTTGGATTGTAAAATTGCAAGAAGACTGATATACCAATGTCAAGTTCTTTGAAGATAGACAAAGATGAGGAAGGGAAGAAAGTTGATCAAAAGCTGTACGGGAGCATCATCGGTTCACTTCTTTATCTTACCGCTTCTAGACTCGACATTTTGTTGAGTGTTTGTATCTGTGCTAGGTTTCAATCGGATCCTAGAGAATCTCATCTCGGTGCTGCAAAACGTATCATTAAATACGTTGCTTCATCTTCAAGCATGGGTCTTTGGTATCCTAAGAAGGGAAACTTTAATCTTCTCGGGATATTCGACGTATCCGGCTGTCAGAGTCGATAGAAAGAGTACTTCAGAACTTGCCGCTTGCTTGGAAGGGACAGTGTCTTGGTTTTCAAGGAAACAAAGCACCGTAGCTCTCTCAACAACGAAGCAAGTATGTAGCCCTTGGAAGCTGCATTTGTTCGCAAATTCTATGGATAAAACAACAGCTACAAGACTTTGGGATTGAAGACTCATGCACGTAAATCGATGTGATAACACCAAAAGCAATCAATCTCACCAAAAATCCAATTCTTCATTCAAGAGCAAAGCATATAGAAATTCGACATCACTTTATTAGAGATCATATTCAAAGTGGAGAAATCTCGATTCAATTTGTTGATTCAAAAAGTCAACTAGCGGATATATTCACAAAGCCTTTGGAGAAAAATCAATTTGATTTTATCTCATTCCGACTCAACATTTTGAAGCTCGAAGAAGTTAAAGTCTAGAGACTCTCCAACCTTCAGACTCTGAAAGTTGATGACCGTCAGACTCAAATCTCTCAGACTCAAATATCTCAGACTCAGACGTTGTTGACTATAGACTGTAAGTTGTTATCTAAACTCGAAAAGGTATGATCTTTCGTTCAATTATTTTGTAGTCGTGAAAATTGAAAAACTTGTCTTTTCAAAAGGATTAATTTTGGCAATTATCGATTTCGAAAAGAGGTATTCGTACACTTTCCTTGTACCGATTGAACTTCCCCTTTTCAAAACTGAGTTATATATATATATATATATATATATATATATATAGTTTTCACCTTCAATCTTCAAAACCCTAAAAGCATTCTCCTCTCAAATTGGTTTCTACTTCGAGTTCATCCTCGAGAAAGTTGTCATCTTTTCTTGGGAAAGCAAGCAAAGAAATCTTTTAGCGACAAGAAGGATGTCGTCTTCGAGGAAGTCCTCAAGAATCGCGACCAAGGGACCACAGAGGATGAAGGAGGGACCTACCCACTTCAATCTCACAGAAGAGGAAGAATTATCGAGTCAGCATCAGAACCCGACTCATTCTCCACCACGTCACTCAACGCCTTCTACCCCACAAGGTGCGGGTCAACATCCAGAAGAAGAGATAATCGAGGACGCAGATCCTGTAAGAGTCCAAAAACCCTCTTATATTTACAAACTTTACCGTGCTTTGAAAAGTACTGGGACTCCGTTGAAATACGTGGATGATTATCTTAAAGAAAAAGATTATGGGAATGAGTATATCTTTCTGAAGAAAATGGAGAATTTGGGAATTGCTTTGAAGGGTAAAGCAGAGGAAGCGCTTGCAAATATTCCGAGTGACCCTCGCATGTCGGGCCCAAATTTGACTGATGGGAACGACGATGACAAAATGTTCACTGATTTTCAACCGAGAATGGGTGTTGTTGCGAAGGTGAAGGGAAAGAGGATGGAGTTGTTCAAATCAAAAGAACAGGAAAATTTGTTTTTCAGACTGTTGAAACGAGGGGTGATAAACCCTAGGAGTGTCGACTTCGATTTCTTGGATGCTTTGTGAATGTGAACTTGAGAGAGAAGT
The DNA here is from genome assembly GCA_017140395.1 of Eucalyptus lansdowneana. NCBI lineage: Eukaryota > Viridiplantae > Streptophyta > Magnoliopsida > Myrtales > Myrtaceae > Eucalyptus > Eucalyptus lansdowneana. The sequence continues at coordinate 40,716,436 of CM029487.1, read as the reverse complement.
TCATCCGCTTCAACCGGAACGTTTTTGCACGACACCACGGACGGATATGCACAACTGACGCATATTTCTATTCAAATCTTAGCTTTATCGATGCGAATAGAATATCTTTCAGTGTTCGAGATCAGGATTATGTGTTAGACGCGGACATGTTGGCGGACATAATTGGAGTTGAACGAGAACGTTATCAACCAATAAAAGTCTCAGTTGCTCGTGCCACAATGGACCTTGTTGAAGACAGAGACATTGAGGGAAAAATCATCTATTCAAGGATGCGTGCCATCAATATTGTGATGCACAAAATTGTGATCAATTGCATTAGGCCCAAGTCTACATCAAAGACTGATGTGTCTAACTCAGAAGCAAAATTGATGTACGCAATCAACTCAAGAAAGAAATTCTCTCTTCCTCACACTATTCTCTTTCACATGTACAGAGCAATGTTGAAAGACAAGGGACAATTGCCTTATCCAGGTCTGGTGACCAAGATCTTCAGACACATGAATATTGAACCACCACACACACTTTGTGTTCGACCGTGCGATAAGATGGTGGTAGGTTTAAAGATGTTGACAAAGATGCGTCTGAAAGAACTTTCTAAGGCAATGGAGAAATTCAGAGTGAAGACTCCAGTTCCGTCTGCTTCAAAGAGAAAGGGAAAGGAAGCCATTGATGCCCCATCCAAAAAGAAGAGAACTCTCATCTTGGAGGATGAAGATGAAGATGAGGAGGAAGATCTCACAATCTTTGCCTTGATAAGGACAAGACGTTCTGTTCCCCAATCAACAGAACATCAGAAGAAACAGAGAGAAGAAGAAGAGAAAGACAAGAACAGAGAAGAAGAAGAGCAAGAAAAGTCTGCAGCTGAATCTGGAGAGAAGGAGAATCAAGATACAGAAGAGCATGATCATCACTCTTCCCCTCTTGATGTCCTAGAGACAGGGGGAGTTGGCGAGCAAGAAAGGTCCACACCTCATGCTGCCAATAGTGAAGGTCCAAGACAATCTCCAGCAGAACCAGAAGAAATTCAGTCTGAAGAAGGACACGATACGTCAACACCAAATTTGCAAGACTATACAGAAGCGCCATCGTCTGCATTCACTCCATCGGAAAGAGCAAATGGAAGTACTCAGATGGACAATTCTGCAGATTTTCGTCGTATTATGGATGTTCTTCTGGAAATGCGTGGCCAAATCTATGCTCTGGACTGTGAAATTCAAGCCTTGAAGAATGCTGGACAAGCATCTTCAGTTACCCTGGAGGATAAAATGAAAGACCTCGCTCTGCAACTTCAAACCAATGCCAAGGGAGAAGAGGTAGCTCAACTAAGGGAAGACTTGAAGAAGCTAGAAGGAGTAGTCCAGTCCATGGGAGATTTCCAGATTGTGCGCATTCCCAAGCAGACATGACTTATTTCTTACCTTTTTAATGTTGACAAAAAGGGGGAGAAGCAATTTGAACCAACCAACCAACCAACTTTCAACTTTCTTTGACTTTAAGTTTTTTTTATGACTTGAGCAATCTTGGTGTGAACTTGAACTTGACTGAATTGGTTGTGGATTTTAATGCTTGACTGTTTGCATTTATATCAAGTATTGTTATATGGTATTACTCATGAAAAACTAACCAATTTTCTGTGGATGCAGAGTCTGGTTGCTTTGTTAATCTTTATGAGATTGCCATATTGCTTGAGAAATGTTTTTGCAGGTCAAAGTGGTTCAAATCTACAGGAAAGTTTTGTCACCATAAAAAAGGGGGAGATTGTTGGAGAAATTGTTCTAGAATATTTTGAAGCTGACAAAACGTTTCCTTCAGTCTAGTCTGGGTATCTGCAGTTTAAAGTCTGAAGACTTTCTGACTACCAGACTCAAGTTCAAGACTTAAGACTCAAGACTCAAGACTATTCTCATTGACAGTCTTTCTGATCCAGTGACGAAGGAAATCCAGAGCCGAAGTATATGGTTGAAAATTTAATCCTATCGTTTGGAGAAGATCTTTTGGTTGGATACATATAACGGATTCTTTTATTCTTATCTAGATCAATTGAAGATCCGTTGGTCGACGAAGTATTCTTGGAATGTTCTATTCTTCGAAACCAAGATCCTGATTGTATGGGCGAACAGGATTGATGGGCTATCGTCAGGTTCCTTTTATAGCTCGAATGATCTTTTTGATTGATTCCCTCCAACGGGTAGATTGGAGGAATTCCTTTGGTAAGTGCCAACGGTATGATGGCATAAAGGAGTATAAAAAGGAAGACATTCTAGTTGTTTGAGTACGTGATTGATAGAAAAATTCCAGAGTCTGAAGCACCTTGATTATTAGTCGATACAGTCTGAGCGAAATTGTATACACAGAGAGTGTTTATACTTGGTGATACCTTGAGCGAGTGTGGTAGATCATCTACACCGAGAAATCAAGGAAGATCGACACTGTAACATCTCTTTGTTCATAGTGGAATCCAACCAAATTGGCTGTCAGTGCAGAAGAGTGGACGTAGGCTTGAATCAAGCTGAACCACTATAAACCGTGTGTTTAATTCTCTCTTTCCTTACTTAGTCATACATTGATTATTATTTTCCGCAAATCCTTCAACTGTCTAAGTATTGCGCAAGTATACATAAATTATCAGGAAAAATCTTTGTATACCTATTCACCCCCCTTCTAGGTACTCGTACTAGTAATATCAGAAGAATCCATGGAGATCCCCATTCAAGGAGATAGAAAACATAGGAGTACAAACGCATATCATGATAAGACAAATGAAATGATCTAGGAATCGAAAGGTACGAAGAACCAATTCAAGGAAATCCCAATCCACCGTATTGTACACTTTCTGAAAGTCTACCTTCATTGCACATTTTGGGAGATAAGGCTGCAGGTGAAAGCTGACGAATAACTCCTGTGCCAGGAGAGTATTATCCCTAATCCGCCGACCCTTAATGAACGCATTCTGACAAGGGCTTATGGCGTCCTGAAGCACCGAGGCGATGCGGTTGGCCAATACCTTGGTAATACATTTGTAGATCGTATTGTAGCAAGCAATGGGCCTATAATCATTTACCGAGGTAGCATTAGGAATCTTAAGGATCTACACTAGGATGGTGGAATTAATCTCTCTTAACAGTCTCCCCGTAACAAAGAAATCTTTAACTGCTTCAACCGTCAAAGGCCCAACAAGATCCCAGTTACTCTTGAAGAATTCGACACCAAACCCATCCGGCCCCGGGGCCTTCCAACGCGCTAGAGAAAAGATAGTGTCCTTAATTTCTGCCTCCGAAAAGGGACGGCCAATAGAAGCGATTTGACCCTTTGAGAGCGAACGTCAGATAGCTTGCTGAAGGTCTCCAAAAACTGGTCCAATAGGAGGAGATCGAGATGCAAACAACTCCTTAAAGTGAGCAACAAACGTATCTTGAACAAGGCTCGGTTCGGAGACAAGGTCGCCATTCCTATCAAGGACCGATATAATCCTATTCCTCAGCTGCCTTGTAGTCACAGAGTGATTAAAGTACTTAGTGTTTTTATCACCCATCTCAAGCCAACGGATTCTGGATTTCTGTCTGAAGAAAGCCTCCTCCTAACTCCTCAACTCAACGAAAGTCCTACGATGACTTTTTTCTAGCTCCGCCAGGAGGACATTGGTCTGGTCGTGCTGAAGGTCCACTTGAGCTAGTCTAAGAGCATTTCTGGATTGAGCCACCCTCTCGGATAGGTTAGAGAAAGAGTCTTTATTCAGTTGCTTAAGACGCCCCTTGAGCGCTTTCAATTTGGTAACCAGCCTGAAGATAGGTACTCTATCACCCGGGGCCTCCCACACATGGGTAAGAATATCCTGAAAAGATGGGTGCTCCATCCAGAAATCAAAGAACAGTAGGATCTTGTTGGTAGTAAGATCCTAAGACGCATGAGTTCTATAGGTTATTCCTTTTTCTTTTTTCATATATTGACCGATCTAATTATATATTTTATTTTTATGATTCCATTAGCTTGAATAATAAGATTTTTGGAGTGAATTTTTCCTCTTTTATCCAAAGATTTTGTAACATTATGCCATTTTTTTTTTCATGTTTATAGTGTACGTTACATTAATCTTCACACAAACTTTTCTAGTTACATATTTATCTGAGATTAATAGTACAACTTATTGGTGATTTTGATTTAAAGCTCATTACATCATAGTGTACAAGCTTTGCCGTAATTTTTTATCTTCCCAAGTTACATATATTAAATAATTGATATCATTAATTAGTTGCTATTAAATTATTTTACAAAATATTTGTTTCATTGGTTATATAGGAATGATTATTTTTATTATATGTCTATTTAAATAATTTTCAAAGCATTTCCTATCTTCAACTAGTAATTTCCATCTCATGCAACTTTATATATAGAAGCAAGGTTTTTTGGGTAAAAATTCTTCTTCTACTTCCCCATAAACTCAATACTAGATCATTATAATCATAGAACATGGATACTCAAAAGGAAAATAAACTACAACCTGTTATAAGCCCTATGGCAATGAAAACTTATAAGAGCACCAATCTAGAATAATACTAAATTCACAGCACTAGTAGAAACTTACAAGCATGTAGAATTGCACAAACAAGAAGAAATCACTTTAATTGCATTCAGGTAGTTCACAATATCACAATCCAAACAACTTTTTGGATTGGTAATGCGGGACCTGAAATCATCTTGCATCAAACATTATGAATTGTTTATTGATTGATGGCTAACTCTCATGGTAGGCTGATTTATTGGATTTTTGCTTATTCAAACACTCTAGAGAATTTTCAAAGTCACGTTCACGTCATCCCTAATATCTTTAATAAACAATCAGTTTAAAATTTGGTTCAAATCCAAAATATCTACAATATTAAAGATTCCAGAGTGATACCCTCAAGTTTTTCTTAGCTTGATTAATTATGTCAGAGTAACAGTGGAATGGGGCATGCCATGTGAAGCAACCACTATCATTTCCCACTTTAGACTTGGCATGTATGATAATATATGGTGGTATGACAACGATGATTTTTAAAGCTTTTCAACCTATCCCTAGATTTATTGTGTTCTTAATAGATTTACAATATGAAATTATTGTTGCCACATATTTGAGCTCTTGTCATGTTTGATAGGTATGAAGCCGAGTTGGTGAAATCAGTTGTTTGAAAAGTGTTGACCAAACTGAAGAAAAGTTTTGAGTTGGTTACTTTTGAGAGTCGGAATTGATAATCATGTGAATAAGGTTACGGAATTTGTGGATAATAGATCTTGCCACCCTATTTGTTGGCATCCATGGAATGGGAGGCATTGGTAAGACTACTCTTGCCAGAACCATCTACAACAAGCTCTCCAATCAATTTGAGCATCGTAGCTTCATTCCTGATATAAGGGAATCATGGAAGCGTAATGGTGTATATTACTTACAAAATCAGTTAATCCACCATATATTCAATCGAGAAAATGAAGTTTGTAATGCCGATGCAGGGATTAAGTTCATCTCCTCCAAGTTTAAAAGTAAAAAGGTCCTTGTTCTTCTTGATGATGTGGATGATGTTGTTCAATTGCAGAGTTTGGCTGGTAATCGTGATTGGTTTTCTTCGGGAAGCAAGATCATTATTACCACAAAAAACAAGAGGGTTCTTGAAGAAGTTGGGGTGGACCACGATTATGAACATAAGGAAATGGATGAAAATCAATCTTTGACTCTGTTTAGCAAACATGCATTTCGAAAGGACTCTCCTCCGAGAGCATTTGAGGACCTCACTCATGAAGCTGTATCCATCACTGGAGGGCTTCCCTTATCCCTTGAGGTTTTTGGGTCATTATTGTGTGAAAAAGAGTCAAGACAATGGAGAGATACGATAAAGAAGTTAAAAAAAAGTCCCTCCTATGAAAGTGCAAGAAAAGTTAAGAATAAGTTACGAAGCATTGGATTATAGACAAAAACAATTTTTTTTGGATATCGCTTGCTTTTTCATTGGCACTGACAAGATAATCACATCCTACATGTGGGACGCTAGTCTTTTACCCAGGGGAGGGAATTGAAGTATTGATATTCATGTCATTAATAAAAGTTGGAGATGACCATGAGCTCAAAATGCATGACTAACTGAGAGATCTTGGTAGGGAAATAGTTCGTGAAGAAAACCAACGAGAGCCTTGGTGCCATAGCAGGTTATGGGACTATGAGGAAGCCCAAAAAGTGTTAAAGGAAAATAAGGTAACCGTTTCGTTTCTTTTTCTCATTTAGTCCATGTTCTACGCTTAAGAGTAATGTTGGTCACTACTTAGTGCTTGGTCTAGAGGACCGAGAACCTTCACTATTGCCCCCGAATTTTTCACTGACGCGATTAGAAAGTAGGGAGTTGCTCTCTCATAGAAAGAATTTCCTTTTATGGTTTTTCTGTCATATATTAATTTTCCCTATCACATGAAATTAAGTGTACGTTGCAATATATATACATATTAAATCTCTCGTTTGATATATTAATTAGTAAAATATTGTATTTCACGTATAACCTTTTCACTTGATAAATGGCCCTCTTCGCTGAAAATCTTTGTTTCTCTTTCGAGATGACTTTCGCAATTTTCATGCTCTTGTATTATGTTAAATCAATACTTTTAATAAAAACCACTTCACATAGAGTTTTTTTTTTTTTTTACTGCCAGGTTACTTTATAGGTACTCCCAAAATACCTTCAGTCAAACTCTACAGGCTGAAGCAAAGGGCGAGATAGATTGCTCGCCGCCACTAATAAAAAATCAAAAGTAAATATCTTGCTCTCCCGTCAAAAGATCAAATAATACTCAGATTCCAGAAAACTATTAAAAAAAATCATGCATAATTCGGCAGGTCGACAAGTTTCACGGATATATCACCAAAAAAAAAAGAGGCCAAAGTGCGTGCTCTTGAGAAAAAAAACAAAAGATGAAGACTAAAAGTTACTTGAAATAAGCCTTTCTGAGTTATTTCAATTATCCAAATTGATGGCGAGAAATTAATTTCTTTCATAAAAAACGGTTAGGCCGGGATCTCGTGGCCTCTTATCTTCCCCCTTCCATAATGCGTTGAAATTAAAAAAAAAAAGTTTTATTTCTAACTTTTTAAACTATATATATATGCTAGAAGTCTCCTTAATAACACCGAATCTGTGGTAACTCTTGCTCGCCGACTCGCTGCTTCTGAGGTTTTTCTCACTTTTATCTATCCTTTCTCCCATGCATTGCCTAATAGAAAAAGTCTCCTTAATAGAAATATAAAATTGACCAAGTAAAAATTTGATTTTGCACTTTACAATTTGATTACATTTTGTGCTTTGCATGCATGTCTTAACTAGTGTGATAATGAAACTACAGTTCTAGAAAGAAGAAGATTACAAGTTGTAGAGTTTTTACTCTACACAAGCCATTACATCATAATTCTTTTTAAGATCCGGATACATATGGCCAAATTTTGAAATGGAAGTCGGCATCCTTCACTTTGTGAGCCTTTATAATTGTAGTTTATCAGCATAAAAAGAAAATCATGTCTTCACATTGCTGGTCTCTTGAACACATTAACACACATCAATAGCATTATGAACAAATGATATTCGATGACTTTAGTTGGATATAGTACTAATGAACATTGATTCTTGCTTATAGGGAACGGAAAAGATTGAGGTGATTAATATGAGAGAAGAGGCGATTAATCTAAGTGAAGACAGCGAAGGAGACTTCGACGAAGTATTTTCGTCAGAAAAGGATGGTGACATTTACACAGAAAAACAATTTAAGAATTTGACGAATCTAAGATATCTTCACATGGAAAATGCACATCTCAGTGGAGATTTTAAGGACTTAATGAAGGGGTTAAAATGGCTTTGATGGCGAACATGTCCTGCGAGTTTTGAAGTAAACAATTTTGATGTAAAGGAATTAGTTGTACTCGAATTGCAAAGAAGTGAGATAAATGAGAAATGGGGAGGATGGATTTTTTTCAAGGTAAGAATTAAAGTCTTTTTTTTCCCTCTCCTTTTATGCTTTCTTTTGAATCATAATGACTCTACACTCACCCATGGACATTCATTATTGTTTTTTTTTTTTTTTTAGTAGATGGCAGAGAAGCTTAAATATCTAGACCTTTCATATTGTCAATCCTTGGAAAATACGGACTTCCTCTCAGCTTTTGAGAAGTTAGAGGTTCTCATCCTCAAGAGGTGTTGGAGATTGAAGCGAATCGACGCTTCCATTGAAGACACAGAGGGCCTCCTTCGCTTGGAGCTGGGCTCATCCCGCGAGCTTCATCTCGCAGTAGGCACTGACGCAGGCACCGAACGCCCCGTTCCTCGTTTCTGCCTCAGGGAGCTTCCAGCAGAAATAGGTAAATTAAAAGCACTGCAACAACTCGATCTATCCGGTACTACATCCCTTTCTGCATTACCAGATAGCATAGGGTCTTTGGAGAATCTAGAGATTCTAAATATTTCTGACAATGGTATAAAAGAATTACCCAATGGTATTGGGAGTCTGAGAAAGCTCCGAGAGTTACGTGCTTACAATTGTCGAAATCTGAAAGGGATAATGGTAGAAAGCATGTGTAATCTTTCTTCCCTACGACACCTTTATTTTATAAACTACGAAAAGCTCCAATCGCCGCCAGACCTTCCTTCTGGCTTGATAGATTTGGGCGTCACCTGTCAAAGTCGCAAATTGCCTTCGCTTTCCCACCTAGCCCATCTCAAGAAACTACGAGTTCAGGGTTGCGGATTTATCGAGCGCATCCAGGAGCTTCCATCAACGCAATTAAAGAGTTCAGAATGCTCCCAACCGACAGACATTGAAGAATCGGAATCACCACAATCCCTAAACACGCCCTTCAGGTTGAAATGCTTGAAACTCTCGAGTTGTAGATCTATCGAAATGTTGGATGTTTCACAGTTTGTCCATCTAAGGACATTAAAGGCCTACAATTGCAATAATCTACTTGAAATTCGAGTTCTTGAAAAATTGATATATTTTGAAAGCTTGACTATCTTATCGAAATGCTGGACCTTTCAATCAAATGCTTGGACCTTGGTTGGTGTTGTTCTCCTTGTTTCCGCGGCCTTGCGTGGCTGTCTTGTCTTTGTTTTCCGCCGTCTGTGTTGGCCTGCTTACTTTGACCACTGTGCGGTGTTCTTTTGCATTAGGCGCCCTTTCACTCCTTTTGACGCTGTGTCTCTTTGAGTGAAAGTTTTGTGGTGCCTAATTGAGAAGATGATGATAAAGATGAAGATGAAATGAATCTAGTTACAGAAGAATCCATGAATGGAAAACTCGAATCACTTTTATTCCAATAAGACTGTACTGTCAATCCTCTGTTCTTCCTCCCCTGTTTCTATCTTTCTATCTCAACTAGACTCATCAATTCAGTGCAGAGCATCCATGGCCAATTGCTCTCACTCCCTCTTTCTTTCTCTATCTTCTCTCACTTCATCACCTTTACATCAATGAATAAGAAGACTACTTAAAGGAAAACGAAGAAAACATAATACAGCTCATAGCAGAATCTAACTAACTGTTTTACATTTGTTTTCTTTCTTTCAGCTGAATAATAGTACACGAGTTAGTTTAGATCTATTATGACTTGGCGATCCGTGTCACTCTTTATCTCAGGCTTCTTCTCCATTGATGTCGATCCGTTTGTCTTTATCACGAATTCTTCATTGTTGATCATCTCACCGTTGATCATCAGCTCATTGTTGCTTTTCTGTCTTTGTGTTCTTTCTTTTCCTTTAGCAATATTAACTACTAAGCTTATAGTCCTTTTATATTTAACATCCCCCCTCAAATTGGGAAGGGGTAAGGATCCCATTCCCAATTTGGTGTGAAGAGTAATATGAGCTACTCGTGAGAGGGACTTGGTGAAGATATCGGCTAACTGAAGGTGACTGGGAATATGTTGAACATGGATAGACCCAGAAGAAACCTTTTCATGAACAAAGTGGAAATCAACTTCAATATGCTTTGTTCGAGCATGCAATATTGGATTAGCTGTAAGAGAAATAGCTGATCAGTTGTCACAAAATAAGAGAGTTGGTGATGTGAGAGAAATTCCAATGTCACGTAAGACAAAGCTGATCCAAGTGAGTTCAGCAGTGGTTGATGCAAGTGCGCGGTACTCGGCTTCTGTGGAGGATCATGAAACAGTTGGTTGTTTCTTAGCTGACCAAGAGAGCAGATTAGAGCCAAGAAAAGTACAAAAGCCTGTAGTGGATCGTCTAGTAGCAGTACACCCTGCCCAGTCAGCATCTGAGTAGCCATAGAGCTTAGTGGAACTATTAGAGTGAAGATAAATGCCAAGGTGTATAGTCCCTTTAACATATCGAAGGACTCTCTTTAACTGATGAAAATCGGCCACTGTTGGATGTTGCATCTTTTGACAGAGCAGATTTGTGGCAAAGACAAGATCTGGTCGAGTAATTGTCAAGTACTGAAGACCACCTACTAAGCTTCTATACTCAAAAGGATCAGTTAGCTGATTGTCATCATTGATCATGGTTACTGATCTAAGAGACAAAGGTGTTGAGATTGGTTTGCATTCTGCCATATGAGCTCGTTTAAGCAAATCAGTAGCATACTTTGTTTGACATAGAAATAGATTCAAAGGAGTACGTGTAGCTTCAATTCCTAAAAAATAATGAAGATACCCAAGATCCTTCATATGAAATTGGAGACTGAGGTTCTGAATCAAGGTGGTTAAGAGCCGAGGTGAGCTACCGATTAGAATGATGTCATCGACATAGAGTAATAATAAACCGTATGAGAATCGGTATGAAGCACAAACAAAGAAGGATCGGATGTCTTTGCGAAAAACCGCTTTCAAGGAGAAACTTATTGAATTTATCAAACCAGGCTCTTGGTGCTTGTCGAAGGCCATACAAGGACTTTTTGAGGAGACAAACATATTTAGATTTCTGAGGATGTATGAATCCAGGTGGTTGATCCATAAAAACAGTCTCATTCAAGTCACCATGGAGGAATGCATTTTTAACATCAAGTTGATGTATTGGCCATTGTTTCATCAAGGCTACAGACAGTACTATACGAATAGTTGTATGTTTTATAACAAGACTGAATGTTTCAGTGAAATCAAGTCCTGCCTCTTGATGAAACCCTTTGGCTACTAGACGAGCCTTTAGTCTATCAAGGCTGCCATCAGGTGCTAGTTTGGTCTTAAAAACCCACTTACAGCCTATCACATTCATCTTATCAGTTCTAGGGACTAATATCCAAGTTTGATTTTCATATAGAGCATCCATTTCTTCTTGCATTGCTCTATACCATCCTTTATCAGCTAATGCTGATTTAATAGATCTTGGTTCCATGGGAACTTGATATTCAGCTAAACAGGCATACTTTGGATTTGGTTTAGTAATACCTGACTTTAGGCGAGTCTGCATATGATGAACAACAGTAGTGTCTTGTGAAGAAGAAGAGCTTGAACTATGTTGTTCTTGATCAGAAGTACTATTAGTAGGCAAGACCTCCGTTGAGGTAAGTACTGGTTGCTCTTCTGGTGTGTATCCATTTTGTATTTGTGTGCAAGAAGTATTTTGTGGCATATGTTCACTATATGAGAAATGACTGTACTGATCTTCCAAAGTAGGATGATACTGAAATTTAGCTGTTTGGTGAAGAAGACTTCTATCTGTTGAGTCAGTACTTGGAGACTCAAGTAGACTAACTCCTTCAACCCATTGTTTGTATAAAGGTGTATACTGTCCATACTCACTGACCAACTTCTTTGAGAAAGGGAAAAATGTCTCATCAAAGACAACATGTCTACTGATATACACACGATTATCAGTAGGTACAAGACAACGATACCCCTTGTGCTGTTCACTATATCCCAGAAATATACAGGTAAGAGATCTGGGATCAAATTTATGTTTTGCATATGGTCTTAAGCACGGATAACAAGCACATCCAAACACCCTTAGATGTTCATATCTTGGTTGAGTATGATGAATTTTGTTATAAGGTGTGTTCATCTTTAGTTTCGGTGTAGGTAGTCTGTTCACAATGTAGTTAGCTGTTGCAAAGGCATCTACCCAAAACCTTAGTGGAACTTTAGAGTGATATAACATAGCTAGTCCAAGCTCAACTATGTGTCGATGTTTTCTTTCTGAGATTCCATTCTGTTCTGGTGTGTGAGGACATGATATGAGCTGTTTTATGCCATAGTTCTTTAAATGAAGTTGAAATATGTTACTTGTAAACTCTCCTCCTCCATCACTCTGGAAAGCTTTGATTTGATGATTATGTTGTCTTTCAACTAGTTTCTGGAATTTGACAAATATCTCATAGAACTCAGATTTCAACTTCATTGGATAGAGCCAGCTATATCGTGAAAAGTTATCAACAAAGATCACATAGTATTTGAACTTTTAAAAAGAGCTTACTGGTGAGGGTCCCCAAATGTCACAGTGTATCCTTTCTAGAGGAACATTTGAAGTAGAGTCTGACAAAGGGAAAGATAAAGCTGTTCTTTTAGCTATTTGACAATTGCTGCATATATTCTTGGTTGTTGTATTGTAGTGAATATGCTTCTAATGCTGCAGATGTTTCACTATTTGAAAATTTGTGTGAGCCAACCTTTGATGCCATATGTCTTCATCTACAGTTCTTTGTCTCTGAGTGAAAAAGGCTTCTGTGGTTTGTGTATCCACTTGATAAAGTCCCCTAATTTTCCTTCCGAGCTTCACTGTCACTTTGGTATAGTTGTCCTTAACATAAACACCATTTTTGTCAAAAACAAATGCACAAGGATAGTCATCAGTGAGTTTAGAAACTGAAAGGAGGTTCTTCTTTATTTCTGGAACAATCAGTACATCATTGAGTGGTAAAGTGTTAACTTTTGTATTCAGCGAGGTATCACCAATGTAAGTAACAGGTAACATGATCCATCTCCAATCATGACAGTATCAGTTCCTTTGTATTTAGAAAGAGTATGAAGTATACCAGGATTAACGTTGATGTGAGCTGTAGCACCAGTATCTGGATACCATTCACTTCCTTTTGGGTCTTCAATGTGTAATGCTGTTAATGCTGTTGGAATGTCTTCTCGCTTGATAGGAGTTGTCAAAACGATACCAAAGAACGAAGAGCATCATGTCCGGTCGTTTGCATATTTGACATTCTAATCTAACATTACCTATTTCTTTCTCATCCTGTAGAGTTCTATTTGAGGTTAATGTCAAAGAAGGATAAGTGTTGGTGTTTTGGTACCTCTGAGAATAACTGGCATAGGGTCGAAAACCTTGATTAGTTCCAGAAAAGACATTTCTTTGTCTGTATTGTTGATCTTTTTGTCCTTGAAGTAACACATCTGTCTTGTAATTCTGATTCCTTTCAGAATATCCAAAAACTCGTCCTCTGTTATTTGCAGCTCTACCTCGGCCATAGCTGCGGCCTCCTCTGTAATTTCCTCTTTGAGCTACAAATCCAGAGGTTTGAGCAATATACCCTACATCAGTGTTTTCTTTAAGTTGTATATGAGATTGTCTTTGCCCAAAGTAGGCTAAATTTGGATTGAACTGATTTCTGGAATAATTCAGCAATCTTGATTCAAGCCTTTCTAACTGTACAATTACCTCATCATAGTCTGGTTGAGGCTTAAGACAGTATATGGTAGTTCGAAAATTCTCATACTCAAGACCTAAGCCTTCCAATACACCAAACATTTTGGTTATTTCATCCACAGGTTTTCCTACAGCGTTCAACGATCACATATGGACTTATATTCTCCGAGATAGACGAGAGGGTTCGATCATGCTTCGACGACAGCTTGCGGTTTCCCTCTTAATTCGAACTCTCTAGCAATTGACTTCGTGTAAAACGATTCAAAGAGTTTGCCATACCTCATAGGATGTTTCCACACCAATTATCGGGCTCAAGATATGCTCGAGACGTATCCGCTTAACCAAGATGACACCGGTGATCAGTTTTTGTCCAGTCAATATAATCTGGATTTACAACTTCCGATGCGCATCCTTCAACCTCATTCTGCAACATTTGAGGAGGTGGTGAAGTATCACCATTAATAAAACCAAAGAGTTCTTGACTCTTCAGGAATCTGTGGATTTGAGCTTGCCACAACAGAAAATTGTCTTCGGCAAGTTTGATTGTGACAAAATTCGAAATATTCACATGTATTGGGAAAGGATACTTTGGTGTTCTTATCGCCATTGTTATTATTTCCAATCAGAGAAAGAAGATGACAGTAACCCTATGAATACAAATACGATTACCGCACTGCTGGTATCTACTGCATCTTCGATTTCTCTATTCTGATTCAATGAAAACCTTCTGAACAGATCTCCTTAGTAAATGTGATAACCCGCTCTGATACCATGAGAAGATGATGATAAAGATGAAGATGAAATGAATCTAGTTACAGAAGAATCCATGAATGGAAAACTCGAATCACTTTTATTCCAATAAGACTATACTGTCAATCCTCTGTTCTTCCTCCCCTGTTTCTATCTTTCTATCTCAACTAGACTCATCAATTCAGTGCAGAGCATCCATGGCCGATTGCTCTCACTCCCTCTTTCTTTCTCTATCTTCTCTCACTTCATCACCTTTACATCAATGAATAAGAAGACTACTTAAAGGAAAACGGAGAAAACAGAATACAACTCATAACAGAATCTAACTAACTGTTTTACATTTGTTTTCTTTCTTTCAGCTGAATAACAGTACACGAGTTAGTTTAGATCTATTATGACTTGGCGATCCGTGTCGCTCTTTATCTCAGGCTTCTTCTCCATTGATGTCAATCCGTTTGTCTTTATCACGAATTCTTCATTGTTGATCATCTCACCGTTGATCATCAGCTCATTGTTGCTTTTCTGTCTTTGTGTTCTTTCTTTTCCTTTAGCAATATTAACTACTAAGCTTATAGTCCTTTTATATTTAACACTAATCTTCTATAATTATTGATTCTTAGCTCAATATATCATTACCTTTACCAAAATAATAATAATAATAATAATAATAATAATTGCGTAAACTTAGCCGAAATTCAAGGCCTCGATTGGTCGCAGTATTTGGAAGGGCTACGTATCTATTACTGCACTTCAATGGAAATGCTAGACCTTCCAAAATTCGGAAGGCTGAAGAGATTACAGGCTGAAGGCTACAAAAACTTATCCGAAATCCAAGGGCTCGAAAGTTTGGAGTATTTGGAAAGTCTAAATCTCTCTCGGTGCACTTCAATTGGAAGGCTAGACCTTCCAAAATCCAAAAGTATGAAGAAACTATATCTTAGTGGGTGCGGGAAATAGCTGAAATTCAAGGCCTCAATAGGTTAGAGTCCCTAGAAATACTGTATGTCTCTCGGTGTTTTTCAATTGAAAGGCTACTCCTTCCAAAATGCAAGTGTCGGAAGACATCACATGCTGAAGGTTGCATAAAATTAGTCGAAATTCAAGGCCTTGATAGGTTGGATTTTTTGGAACAGCTGAATATCATTGGATGCAAGTCACTCAAAACAATTCCAAAATTATTTGGAACTCGAATTTATTCACATTAGAAGATTGCAAATAGGGAAACAATAGAATATGAATCGGACTATACGGATGACTCAGATGAGTAATATACTGGAATGATCTACATTTTCTAACGAAGGTACATAAAGTAGGTAATTGACATATGCTCTTTTGAGATCTACTGCCCAATTTTCATTTGTATTTCCTGCTTGCGATATCTTTCAAGAGTTATGATATTGTCATTATTATTTCCTGCTTGATAGTGTCACCATTGTTTTCTTACTTGAATTCAAGGAATCCAAAGGAGATGTTCATGGAAGTTAATGTGAGCTTTGGCAAAGTGTCTGCTTATCATGCCGGTAGTGGAAATAAAAGATAAGGCTTTCAAAGCGCATCATTTGACATTAGTTTTCAAGTAAGATCCTTCATCCTATGCAGAAAAATAGAGATTCTTGACATTTGATTGATTTTGGAGTGCTGGAAGAACTGAAAAACTGACGTGTATAGGTTTTTGATAACATGCCAAAGGTCATTGTATAGGTCAAAGAAAATGCTAAATGAAGGACCCTATATGGCGATCCTTCTGATGTGAGGTTTTAGTCTGCTCTACGCTCATCATGCAATTCATGACTGCATATTTCTAAGGTACACTTAAGAGTGAATTTACAATGCAAAAGGAGCATGTTTATTGGGCATCCCTGAGTATGCATATGCTTCTGACTTGGGATAAAATTTGTCCAACCATTGTGTTCCACCCATTTTATCTCATAGAACTGTCTTCATTAGCATATTAAGATAATCATATTAGTTTTAGAAGTGCTAAATGCAAGCACAAGCTCTTCACCTAGTGGTGTGGTCGTGAGTGAACTAGCAAACAAGGTAGAAGCAAAAACATCTTGAAATATTTGGATCAATTGAGAAAATTAGAATTCGAATTTTTCTTCCCTATGCATCCATGTTCAGTTGGCTTGAGTCCACGATATACCTACTCCAAACCTCCCAAAGAATGCATCTTGATGTTTGTAGAGAGGGTAAAGCCATCTTTCATATACCTGAACTATTGAGTCAGGCAATACATTAACTAGAATGTCTTTTGACATAATCTGCTGTGTTGTGAAATGATTGCTTATATTGTGCATAAGCTCTTGTTAGTGCACTCACTTGCTGAAAAGAAAAACACAGGAAGCATTTCCTTAAGTTTCATGACGAAACTTTTTAGTATCCTATATGCCATTTGAAAACTATCTTACCTTAATTCTAACGCATGAATAGCACATAATGATAAGGAAGAGAATCATACCATGTCCCACAAAAGCAAGCATCTTGAGTTTAATACACTATGCTAATTTGATCAAAGCTTCTGTGGTTGATGGTATTAGAAGCCCCACTAGTTGGATCCAGAGAGTTCTAAAAGAATATCAAGTTTGACAAACAGAGTTCCACACACTTCGGAGTGTTATTAGTAGTCTGTCGATGTTAGTTGCTAGATTGATTTCATCTTACTCATTGGCAGGATTCGATTATCATTCCATTGGTTGATGTTAATGCTGAAATATCCGAGAGAGCTTTCATAAGGCTATTCTAAAAGGAATCGAAATCATAGAAGGATCAGGAGTTCGACATTTCTTGAACTTCTCCAAACACTGACAATGCATCCTTGGAATGATAAAAGGTTGTTTGCATGTTGTTAGGCCACATTTCCTCTGGACTCTTTGAGCTCTATCCTTCACAAGCCCTCTTTTAGTTCGCATCCTTGCAATTTGTTCCAGCACTAGTGCTGTGTTTTCGGCTGCCCATAGAGCTTTAGTTATGGAAACTAGCAAAGGACCACAGGTCATCATGCTTCCGTTTCAACTTCAGTTCAAAAAACCACTAGCTTCTCAAGTTCAGCTCCCAGCGTTCTTTTGTGACCTAATGGGCGGTCAATTCAATAGTTCCGACTCGGTTTTGTGAAGTTTACTCGATATTTATTGGCAGGTGAAGATGGTGGAGTGGAAACTGGAGAAGTGTTTGCTGGCAATGGTCACAGAGGACTTAAAGTTGGTGCTTTGTCACTTCTATTGGCAAAGGTTGTGGAAAATCTCCTTGTCTTCGAAGCGAGAAAGTTGGTTTGCTTAATATTCCTTGGATATTGCGTAGTGTGGACAGCTTAGTATGGTTAGCTTCATGTACTCTAGCAACTATTTTGGTAGGCTTTCACTGGGTTGTGCTATTCATTTGGGTGCCAGAGAATTCTAGTACTGAAGAACAAGGCCTTCCATCAAAATCTTCTCGATCATGTCATCACTCACCTCGACCTGGCATATGGACAAAGATTTGAGCAAAGTTTAGTCAATCCTTGATCGTCTATCTTTGCTACCACTTGTCAAGAGGAAAAGTGTCAAGAAAGTCTTAAACATATTATATTGGTACCAATTCAGTTTTAATTTTTTTAATTGGACCAATTTAGTCCTAAACCTTTTCACATTAGTACCAATTCAATTCATCAAGCCAATTTAACCTAGAAATTGCAAAGATGGACGTTGGCCGACTGATCGATGCTAAGGTGGATAATTTTAATAATTTTTCAATAATTTTTTTAATTTATTGATTTCTTTTTCTTTTTTTTTTCATTTCCCTTTTCGATTCATTGATGGCCATCACTAGCCACCGACCATAGCCATGGCCAACAAGGGCAAGTGTCATCCCTCACCAAATTTGGCAAGGCCGATTGAAGCATTTTGAGTAAGAAACTATGGATAATCACAAACTCATTTATAGCATGCAATAAATTTTAGAAAATGACGACAAGCATGCCCAACTTATACAAATAAATAAAGATCTATCTACAGCTCGATTTTCTAAGAAAGAAAATTTTCATCACATTATGTCTCAGATCAATGTGATACATGAGTAGTGGAAAATTGTCATTTATGTGAGTCCCGCAAGGGCATACAAATTGTTGTTTTAACTGGTGCTTTAGTTTAAGGAGAACAAGTTACATAGTTACTTTAGGAAAACATTCTTAGGACACGTTTGGCAACAATTCTATTCTTGAGAGTAATTTTTTATCATAAAAGATTTTTTTCTGATTTTGTTTTTTGGAACAATTTCCAAGCAAAAGAACGCGTTTGGTAACTATACAAAATTTTTATTGTCGGGATAAAAATACATTTGGTAGAATTCTTAAATTTTTTAATATTTTTGTTATATTTTTTTCTTTTTCTTTTTCCTTTTCTCTTCTTCTTCCTCCATTTTTTGTGGCTAGTCGCTGGCCACGATGATGGCTGGCATCATGGCCAGTGATCGGCTAGGCGAGATCTGGCGAGCTCACCAGAGCATCGCCAAGCCAAGGTGAGGGTCGACAAGCTTGCTAGAGGCTTGCTTAGCCACCGTGAGGCTCAACCTCGTCCCAACGGTGCGAGGTTGGGCTTGCCCTGGCTTGGCAAGGTTGAGCCTTGCCGTCCGGCAATGCTCCGATGAGGTTGCTGGCCCTCGTCAACCAATCATCAGCCATCCCTGGCCATGGCCAAAGCCAGCAAACGGTCAAAAGGAAGAAGAAGAAAAGGAAAGAGAAGAATAAAAAAGAAAAAAATTAGGTTGATGCTAAAAATTGTTTTTGAGAATAAAAAGCAATTTTTTTTTTTTACTTTTTGATTCTATTCCAAATCTATTACCGGAAATAAAAAAATGGATGAAACAAAAAATTTACCAAACATATTTATGTTCTTGTTTTGTTCTTGGGAACAAAAAAAAAAGAATCAGTTGTTCTCGAGATTATTATCAAATAGGCCCTTAATAAATATATATACTCTATTGTTTCTAATTAAATAATCTGAATAGAATATGAAAGATAGTTGATTAATAAAAGCCCTTATCCTTCTAACTAGAAGACTACACTAATAACTAACCCTAATTTCCATAAAATCATCCCCTTTAAAAGCATTCCAATATAGTCTTCGCCATTCCTTCCACTTTCCAATCCCATAAATGTGTCACACCAAGGCATGAAGTCCATAGAGCATGCAATGTAAAATAACTCAGGCATGAGGAACAAAACACTAAAATAGGCCAAAGCATCAATGTGGTCTAGTAATTTTTTATTTCGTTTAGGTTTCGTTCGTGTCGTGGAAAATAACTTCCGGGAAAATACTTTCTGAAATTTCCGGTGTTCGGATGGCGGAAAATAGATGGTTAAAAAAAATGTTTTTTTGATCAATGGAAAATCTCCTTGTAAGATTGTGGAAAATGATTTCCTCTTTTGAGAAGAGAAAAACATTTTTCATAACTTCTTTCACCTTGTTTCTTTTCGTCAACACGTTTATGCTTTCTTTTTTTAAAAAGTCGAGTTTTTAATTTTTTTCCTTTTCTTTTTTTCTTCTTTTTTTTTTTTTTCCATTTCATCTTCTTGCTTGGTGGCCAGTCGCCGGCCGCTGCCACAGCTGGCGATTGGCCGCAAGCCAACTCGAGCCTCACCCCAGGCCGGCAAGGCACCACCTAGCCCAATCTAGCGAAGTCGAGCTTGCCTGACCTCGGCGAGCTTGGGCCTCGCCAGATCGGGCGAGGCCAGAGCCCCGCCTAGCTCGCCAAATCTAGCGAGGCCCGAGCTTCGCCCTACGTTGGCAAGGCTCTACCTCACTCGAGCTCACCAAGAGGTTCGCCAGGCTCTAGGGAGCTCGTGGCTTGTTAGAGCCCGACAAAATGGCGAGCTCGGGAGAGATTGGCCGACCCTCGAGCTCGCCGGATCTGGCAAATGGGTCTTGGTTAGGCATGTGGTAGCAGAGGAAGGAGGAGGAAGGAGGCGGCGGAGGAAGGAGGAGGAGGAAGGAGGAAGGAAAAGAAAAAGAAAGAAATAATAAAAAATAATAAAAATTTCGATTTTTTAAAAATACAAATAATTAAAAATTCATTTTTTAAAAAATATTAAAAAATAAAACTCATTTTTTGGTCAATTAAAAATATTAAAATTCATTTTTTGATAATTTTTCTTAAACAGTTAAATCAGCTAACGAACAGATTTTTCACTCGAAGTTTAGGTTTTGGCCAAACACCAGAAAATAAAATCATTTTCCTAGAAAATGACTTCTAAGAAAATGTTTTCCGGAAATATGATATTTTTCACGAAACGAAGGACCCTTAGTCTAAGTTCTTTTGTATAAGTTTAACGTGATCATGAATACCATTTATTTTTACTTTTCTTTTCCTAATGCAAGGGAAAAATTAAAGAAAAGACAATTTATCATATCATAAAGTCGAAATATATTGGAAGACTAATTAGGAAGGAAAGTAAAATTAGTCACCGCAGATCAAAAAGGGAGGGAAGGAGAGCGAGCCAAAGGTGGGATTTTTGGAGAGAAATAGAGCGAGAGGGAGAGACTGTGAGAGCAACCGAGAGAGGAGGGAGAGAGAGTTTGAGAGCGAGGAGGCCTCCGGCAGTCCGGTCACGCCCGAAACCCGTCCGACAACTCCCCACCGCGCTGTTGAGCCCGCAGCTCGCGTTCCCCGCGCTAAGTCTGCGGTAGGTCAAGTTCCTTTCTTCTTCTTCTTTTTTTTTTTTTTTTTTTCGTGCGACGAGCCGTTTTTCCGAGGATCCTGGCTGGGAGGCGTGCAAGGCGACCGGACATGGTCCGATCTATCGAACTCGCCCTCCATTCGCCGTCGCCGAGCCGGGTAGGGACTCTCGGCCAACGCCTCCCCTGTTTGTGCCCTTGTCTTGCCCTGTTCTCGGCTCGCCAGACCAGGCTTCGTCCTTGTCTGGTTCACGCGAGCACCGGCCCCCTTCGTCTGTGCGCCGCTGTTTGGGGTCACTGTCTATCAATTATTGCAAGTACCGGTGCGAGTTGGTGGTCGGGTTTGCCCTCCTTTAGCCAGTGCGCTTCAAACATTTGATGAAATGTCCGAACCAAACACCATTTGGTTTAATCTCAACTTTCGAGTTATCCAAAGTGGCAACATGAATACGTGCGGGGCGGTGTGATCTGTCCTATGATTAGCAAGTACATTTTCGGTGAGCTTTAACCGTGGTGGGTTCTCGTGTTCTGTTCATTTAGAAGGAGGAATTGAGAGGCGACGATAGATCGGGGGACTGCAGTAGAGAGAGAGAATGGCGGGGAAGTGGGCTTAGTTAGGATGTCGGTTAATTTTGGGTTTAGATATTGGGCTAAATTAGAGTTTCTTGGGCTTGGGTTTAAGCCAATATCGCAGCCCATATTGGGACCGGGCCCCATGGCTCGGCCCGTAATCAAATTCACTCCGCTTCCCCAACAGTCAAATTCTCTCCCGCCTGTTCTTCCTCTTCCGTAATCTTCTCTGCAAAATTCTCAGGCTCCAGTGCACTTGGTTACTCGCTCTTCTCTTCCATCAGGCTTTCTTCTAGGGTTTTCAGGCCTACCCTCCACCACTAGCTCTCCCTCTCAGTTCGCATTTTCCACCGGACGCTTTGGCTGCGTTTTTGGCTTCTCCCGGAGCTTTTTCAGCTATGGAGACTGACTGAGGTTCGCGGCACGTGCTTCCCTTTCAGCTTCAGTTCGACAAGCCGTTGGCTTCTCAGGTTCGACTCCCATTTCGGCCTTCTTTTGCGACCTAATAATGGGCGGGTCGATTCGATTGTTTTCCCATTCGGTTTTGTGTGAGGTTTTGGCTCGATTTCTTCCGATTGGCAGGTGAAGATGGCGGAGTGGAATCCAGAGAAGGATTTGCTAGTGATGGTCACGGAGGACTTGAAGGTGGTGCTTTATCGCTTCAATTGGTAGAGGCTGTGAACAATCTCTGTTGGTAATTGCTTCGACTCGAGAAAGTTCTCCTCTTTTTATTTTTTATTCAGCATGTTAGTTTCTTCAACGATGGCTTGGTGTGTGCCCTTGAGTCATTGGCTTTATTCCCCCCTTTGCTTTTCCTTAATTTTCCTACGAGCATTTTCCCCAAATAAATCACTTAAATTGCCATTCCAGTTCAAATTGCGTTTGATGGAGATTTGGTCAATATAGAGGTGAAGTGCTTGAAAGTCTAAATGAGGATGTGATGTCGAACAAAGGAGTTGGTGATTTACATGAAAATGAAGAGTGAATGATGGTAATGGGAGGGAAAATGTGGATATGACATAGTTGCAAATAAAGAATCCCAAGCTGATACTAGTTGAATGAAGCGATTTTTATTTACAGGCACGACAGATTCCTATAAACTTCTAGATAATATTGGTGCTTAGGAGATTTCCATAACATAACGGACAATCATCTATCAACCGGAAAGGTAGCCTACTACTGTATTGCCATCTTGTTGCCTTTTTCGGTACACCAGTCAAAGTGTTGATGAAGATAAAGAACTTGAATTTGAGGGAATGTCGTTTACGCTAGATAGACTAGTTATGTCAGATGTAGAAATGCTTGATGCCCACTTGTAGCTGGCAAGTGTAACCCGTGCAAAGTATCATCACGACGTCGTCAGGCATATATATAGTTTTCCTTCAATTTCTGTTGGTGACTCTCACGGTTTAATATAACTTCTGGCTACTTTTCTTGTACTGGTTGAGCGTTAATATAGGCTGGAAAGTTTCACATTTTGAGCATGCATCCCTCATAATTGCAAGAGTCAAATCTTTGTATCAATGAATGATATTCAACTAATTTTACCTACTAATAGCACTATTTGAGCCTAGGAGAAGTTAAGACTTATTTATGCTACCAATTCTGCTCCTTGGACTCAATGTAGTAAGTGAAACTCTACTATAAGTGAAACTCTACTTTCTTATGGTATTATTACTGTTGACAAGCTAAAATTGAGAGTGAAAACTCAGTTATCAGAAGAAAATGAGCAGATAAAATAACTGGCAGGTGCTTGGATGATAGTGAATTGAGCCTACATTGATCTCATCCGCGATGCTTGACCTTGGTTTTGAGAGCCTCTGTTCACAACAATTTGTTCATGTACTTAGATGTGGGAATTTGTTAGTTTATATTTTATTTTATTTTTTACCAACTATTTTTCCAATTAGGTCGCCCTTTTTTTTAAGCTAAGCACCATTTTTTGGCAGAGTAATGCTAAAGATGTTAAGTCCTGGTAAATGAAAATGGTTTACTAACTCACATGCGAAATAGATTCATATTAGGTGTTTGTAATATACTTGCCTATATACTTGGATTTTACCACTTCAAATGAGTTTTGTATGCTAGTCTTTGTATCCTTAGTATTTTTCTGTTTTGGGAATGTGTTGGTATCTCTTTGGATCCGAGGTTTCTCTTGAACTTTTTAGATCTTGACTTTAGGTTGTAGAGGCACCCTTTTGTCACAATAATCTTACTTATAAAAGGAACTGCGATTGTGAGTTAAGGGAGTGTTTTTGCGCTCAAAAAAGACATGCTATGTGGATGATGGTTATGCTGATTAACACAAAATCATATGTGAGATGTTCGTTTGAAACTACATGATTAGATACAATGTTGTGATCTAGGGTAATTGGAATAACTTAAAAATCCTCAGAAAAGTGTTGAGTTTCTTTTAATAGATCAAAAGTTCAACTATAGCGCACCAAGGGTGCAAACCCACATAAGAAAAGAGCCCAAAAATTAAAGCCATGTACAGAACAATTTCAAAACCAAAATCGAGCTCAAATACAAGGTAACTCATCGACTATATTATGCAAGGCATTACATCCGTATGCAATCTCCACTATACGCCAAAAGAGTACGACTCCAAGCCAAAGCTCTCTTGTTCAGCTCTTTCCAAATGACCCTAGAAAGAGAGAGGAATTGCGTTAAATCCTTCTTTTCTTGCAGCACTACAAACGAATGGCCTGCCAAGCTCAGAGTTCTTGCTCCATAAAAGCATCAATAACCCAAAGATAATTCGGCACAAGCATGGGAAACTGTCCAAACCATTCTTGTCCATGAACGGTGAAGAAGGAAATGCCGCACGGATTCTGCCTCCCCCCTGCGGAGGAAGCGCCTGTGAATCGGTATTTTGCCTCTTTGTTTTAGGTTAACTAAAGTGAGGATTTGTTCCCAATTTGCTTCCCAAGCAAAAAGAGGAACTATAATCAAAACCCTCACTTTCCGAATCGCTTCCCATGGAAAATCCATTCTACCACCGGCAACCTCCCCTATCGAGCAGCTTGTAGTGAGACTTTACTGGAAAGATTGCATCTAGGGTAGGACCAGCCATGGCAAAGACTCGAGAGTCTTTGATTGGTATCTTCCACTGCTCTTGACATTAATGACCATCTTGTCTAGCAAGAGTACATCCCTTGGTAAAAGCAGTATTGGCGAGGCAAGCTTACGTCCGTTGCCATCAAAAGAACAAGCTAGGAACCTAGCAATCTCCATGCTCTTTAGATGTGGAGCCAAGCACGTGAATTTTGGCAGTGGGCAAAATTCCTCTGCCTCTCGCAGATGAGAGGAATGGCCGGATCAAACATGTCCTGCACATTTATTGGTAACAATACTTAGTGATTAGTTCAATCTGTGGATGAGGATAGTCATAGACACATCGACTAGAGAATGATTCCGTACATTCAAGTTTGATATCCAATCATCACAAATTGGAAAGCAAATAATAAAGGTGCATGAAAAGATGCTGATTTGAATAATTCATTAACATATATATATATATATATATATATATATATATATATAAATATATATAAATATATTTTAAATTCAAAAGTAAATGAGAATGATCACATTGCTTTTTTCCAAATTACAACTTCAAAAACTAAATCCACCACCACGGTCACATCAATGTGATGTCCCATGAGTCCTCCAACGCTTCCATACCAGCTCTGCTGGAATAGAGCCAAGCCTTCTCCAGTCAAGCCACTTCATTTTGTTGGGGGTGTGCAACGAGATAACTATTGAGCATATGGCCCGAATTAGATGATATCATTTTTTAGACTAACTTGAACATCATGTCATATATGACATGATTTGTAAATTGGTGCGAATTAAGGCTCTCTTTGTTCCGCGAAAAGATGAATGATTTGGAATATATATATATTTCCTAAAAATGATCGCTTATATTGTTTAAAATAATTGACCAATGAAATATGTCTCAATTATCCAAAAAAAAAATTGTGCACGGTGAATTTTTTTTGCATTTGTTCATTTTTATAACTATACAAGTAATTATTTTTTGAAAAATATTTTGCAAATCATTCATTTTGCGTGAAGGATTTTGATTGGCTATTCAATACAGGTCACTCTTTTGGAATTGATTTTCACTTCATCTTGTCAATCTAGAGTGATGGACATGTATCACATTGGCTAATAGATAAAAGTGTGTAGCTATTTTTACGTCGCTAACCTTGTATGATCTCAACACACAAGTGTGTATGCGAACTATATGCAGTCCGAAAATTTAAACATGAATGGACAAATCACTCAATCCGTGCATAACTTATAGATTTTCCTCATTTCTTTTTAATCAGCGACGATGCACGTTAGCATGCAGGAGCGCGTCGTTTTTGTCTACAGCAGCAAAACCCACCTGATCAAAATTCACGACAAGAAAAATAAAGGCTTGTAAAAAGCAATAGGATTTCGTAAAAGAAATGCCTAAACGCTTAGTCATATGAAGAAAATTTACGATTTTTTTTCAATGGGCTGCTTTTCTGTTTCATTTTTTCATCTTTTTTTTTTTTTGGTTGCTGTGCTGTTAGGTTTGTAGTTTCTTTCTTTATTTATTTTGAGAATTTTTGCAATTTTATTTCTGGATAATTTGTAGAGCAATAATCAAAAGTTCATGTCGGCCATGAGCAATGCAAAAAATGAATATGGCTCAATCTTATCAAATCTTCATTTGCTTAGCAAAAAGGAGATGAGGTAAAAAGAAACTCCTTGATTCCCACCGTTCTTGTAACGAATTTCAAAGAACAACCTATTTTGTGCTCTTTGAATATTACCGATTATTAGTCCGATCAATCGTTGCCGTACCAAGCGTTATGAACCTTCTTCCATTGGAATAATCAAGATTATAACAAAGTATAGTGCTTTTCAAAACTAATCGGTAGATGATGATATGCATTTTGAAGATTTCTCGACCCATTTGGTACGAAAAATGGAAGGTACAAAATAAAAAACTGAACAAAGTGGAGAAATGAAATGAAATGGAAAGAGGAATAGAGCCGAACGAGGGTTAACCTATTAATTCAGAAGATTCATATTCCACTGTGAAACATGTCCTTAAAAAAAGTGATGACAAAAGGAAAAAAAAAAAATTAGCAGGTGCACCTGGGATCCGATAAAAATTTCAATTTTCAATTTCAGAGAAAAAAAAGAAAGGGAGACCCACCCCTTCCCCCGTGTGACATCCAGATTTTCAACTCTATCTTCTACTGAATAAATCGGACATTTCATTGACGCGTCTATAGGGCTATTCTCAGAACTGATCATTCTTGAGATAACTAGACTATCTGGGAAAATTATTAGGAATTTTAAGGCAATTAGACTTGAAAACTCGATCATGAATCGGCTTCTCGACCGTGTCCATCTTTAGAGGCCATTATGACACAGTTAAAAATCGATTCAAGATCAGAGGTAGGTCTGTTCGACTGAGATATGTGGCCGATCATAGGTGACTCCACTAAATTGGAAAATTCTCGTCAGATGGCTGTAGACTGATTTTCTTATTGTTTTGGTACCTTGTGTCCATATTTGGATCCTCGAGATTTTCACAATAAGCGAGAGATGCCAATGAGTTGAGTGGGTTCATAGTGGCTCGAAGAAAATCGACCACGAGTCAATTGCCCTGAAAAATTCTGAAAACTACCTGGTAGTCTAGGTCATGCTAAAAGCACGGCGGAAGGAAATTAACCGTCAATTTGAGTCAGATTTCAGAAATTGAAAGTTTGGTTATGTCACAAGCTATTTTAGGAACATCAACTCAGTCTCAGAAGATTTTTCAGAGGTATCGAGATTTTTACGGAAAATCATTGCGGACGCCACGGAAAATTAACAGAAATTTGGATAGGCCAAATTAAAGGAAATTTGGATTTCTAGGCCGAGCCTTTAAGTGCCAGGGACTTGTAGAAGATTGTATGAGATTTTCCTTCAGAGAAATTGGACCTCAATTTGGAGAGATTGGAATTGAAATTTAGTTCGAACTTAGTTAAAATCGAATCTTAAGATGGGGGTGTGCAACATTGGTATCAATTTGGATTTTTGGTGGATTCTTGAGTGAGGAAAAATGCAGAGCCGATCAATGAATGATCAATTGAATTTGTGAGAATCAATTGAGATGAAATCAAGAGAGAATTTGAGTTCATTTAAACCAATCCTCCCCCAAATTCGTGTACCCCCACCTAGCCACAACATTTGGACCATTTTGACTTCTAGAAGAGGGGGTCATGTTGGATCATTGAAGACCAAGTAATTATACATGGCCTATAATGATTTTTGGAAGATATTTGAAAAATATCAAGCTTAAGGGGCCCTCACCTCTCATCAAAATCCTCTCTCTCTCTCTGCCCCTTTTCTCAAGCGAGACCCTCACGCCATCTACTCGTCTCTCTCTCCATTTCTGCTCTCTCTCACGCCCACGGTCGAAGCTGCTCGAAGCCCAACGATTTTTCCTCCAAGCTGCCGAATCTTCAAGCTGTTCGGTCAAAGTTCTCCAAAACCGAAGACCAGGATCGTGGTCTCTCCTCACCGCCGCTGCCACTTGCTTGCTTCTCCTTCTGCTTCGGTCAACAAACGAACCAGCGAAGCCGTTGATTGACCGCTTGAAGCCCACGCCTTGTCCGCCAACGAAGACCCCTGCAGCAGCTCCACCGAAGCTCTCTTTCTTCCGCTTCGTTGAAGATTGATCGCCCACGAAGCAAGCCCGTGAAATCCCGTAGCTTCGGTCTCCTCTTGCGTGTGTCTACAACCAATTGAAGTTGTCGAGTCCAGCGGCCAACACGTCTCCGCTTCTACCTGCAGCTGCCTCTTCTTCGGTCAACACCGCAATCCATTGAAGACCAACAAAACTGCCGCAGCTGCTTCGCCGTCCACGCGTCCAAGCTGCTTCTGCGTGGGCTCTCTTCGTCATTCAGTCCAAGTCTCCAAGCTTGGTCAGCGTTCAGCGAAGAAGACCGCCTGCCAGCTACCTTCGTCCGCGAGGTCTTCCACGAAGCAGATCCGTGGCCGCGTCTTCCCCAGCTCAGCCACCGAAGCTGCTTCTGTCTGCGGTCCAACAGCCCAACAGTTGGGCCATTGAAGCCCACGAATTGATTTCAACAAAACCAGCAGCTTCTTTGGGCCTTCTTCTTCAGCCATGAAGCTTGCGAAGTCTAAGTCCAACAGCCCATCAACTGAAATTTGAGGCCCAATTTCCAGCAAAGAAATTTGAAGCCCAAGTGAATTCAGTCCAGAGTTTCAGCAGGCCCAGCCCAATTTGGGTCTGGCCCAAAAGCAAGAACAAACCTCAATTGGGCTGAGATTTGTTGGGCCAAGTCCAAGGTCCGGTCCAAGTCCGCCGGTGTTGTTGAAAGTTCGATTTCGGCCACCGTCGCGTCGCCGTCGCGGTGTTCCGATACCCGCTTTTATCAAGTGAGTTTTACTCACTAATGCTTTATTAGTTTGCTAATTATGCTTAGGGTTGGTTAGATTTAATTAAGTGCAATTAGGTGGTTAAATTAAGTTAGAACAATTAATTTAGTGACTTAATGATGCATGTTAGGTGGTTAGACCTAGTTATTAGCAAGTAGAAAGGTTCGGTTATTTATTGAATGCATCTCGGGATTTTTCCCGACCCGTTTCGGGCTCCAATCAAGCAATACGGGCCTAAGTTGGATTTTTTAATATTTATTTATTTATTTTTCGAAATTAATTATTTAATTAATTAATTTTCCGAAAATTCAACCGGGATGGCCAGTGACCGGAATTTCGTGTTGATTGTCATGGTGCAGTCCGTTTATTTATTTAAGCTCTACATTGCGTGGAATTGATTTGATTGTGTAATTTGAGTGATTTATCCTAAATTGAATGAAATTCAACCGGGATGGCCAAGTGTTATTATTTAGCATCGATAATGCTGTAATGATCTGTAAAGCAGAGGGAACTATGAAAGTGAATTGGGGAAATTCTCGACTGAAACCAATCAAGAACAATGTAATGAGACATACGTGGTTCGGTGATTAAAGGATATCACTGGTGAAAACGGCACCTTAAAAAACGCACGAGTGCTGTCTATTACATGCAGCAGTATGAACATACGTGGTTCGGTGATGGAGGATATCACTGGTGAAAACGACGCCTTAAAGAACGCACGAGTGCTGTCCATTATTGTGACATCCAAATTTTCGGGTTCTAATTTTGACTGGATAAATAGGCCCGTTTTCATTCGGTTGAAGCCGCGGTTTGTGAAATTGAGGAGCATGAGAGATTTTTGGATGAGGAAAATAATCAATTTGATAATGGAGATATCAATTGATTTTTGTGAGAGTTATTTGAGAGAAATTAAGAGAGAAATTGGATGCAGATATGCAAGCGGGGATCAAGAACTCTAAGTTGGAAAATCCTTTTGAGAGTCTATGAGCTTATTTAAAAGAAATTGGGATTAGGATTTTCTATTTGAGGAAATCCTTTTATTTTTTGTGATATTCCTATTTCTTTTCATTTTTTAGCCAAACACTCATTTTTCTCTTTTCCCTCTCTCTTTTTCTTTCTTCTTTTTATTTTTTTCTCTCTCTCTCTCCCTCTCTTTTTCTTTTCCCTCGTGCGTGAGCCCCCTTCCACCGAATGCACGGCTGTCCTCCACTTTGCTTCCCCTTCACTTTTAATTTTTGACTTTTCAAACCTATCTACTCTCTCTCTTATCTTTATCTCACTCCCTCGACACTCTCTCTCCTCCTCTCCCTCTCTGTTTCGTTCGATTGAAGAAAAGCAGAAACAGAAGCAAAACAATAGCGTTGAGAGAAGAAAACCGAAGCTGCCGTCACTGCTCCGCCTCGCCCGCGTGCTCCATCGCTCGCCGGTTGCCCTCCGTGCTCCTTGGTCGCTCTCTCGCCCAGCTCCATCCCTCTCTCTTCCGCCCCTCTTGTTCGAACAAAGCAGAAGCAGAAGCAGAAACAAAGGCCAGTTGCGTTCAAGGGTTTCAGGCGTGCCGGAGCCAAGACCGTCGTCGCCGCCTCACGCCGCATGCCGTCGCTGCTCCTCGGCCGTGCACGCTTGCCCTCTGGCTCTCCTCGTGCGCGCTACCCCGCGCGTCTCCGCCTCCAGCTGCGTCGTCCTTGGCTTGGTCGACGTCCGGAGCTGTTGTCCGGCACCGTGAGCCACCACCGGAGCTCCTTTCGCCGCCACACACCACCGCCTGGACTGCTGAAGCTTCGCCGAACCACCACCGGCCTTGTCTAGCTCAAATTAGCCTCGGAATCGCCCCTTCTAGTAGTGATCAGAGAGTGCAGAAAATGGGTATCGCAGAGGGTTTTGGCCCGTTTTGGCCGTTTTCCCGAGCCCGGATGCTCGGCCCGCTTTGGGGAAAGTCGATCCTCGCGTCGAGCTCATTGTTTTGAGTGAGTTTTACTCACTTAAGCCTTCTTAGTGTGCTAATTATACTTAAAGGTTGATTAGTGGTTGTTAGATTATAATTGATTAGTGATTATTAGTTAATTACATTGCATGTTAGTTGTTTGGTTAGTGTAATTAGATAGAGAATTGCCTATAGTATTTATTGGATGTTTCTTGGGATTTTTCCGGTCCCTTATCGGGTGTTAATTAAGCAAATCGGGCCTATGTGGAATTTTTAGGAATTGAATATTAATTTTCGAAATTGATTATTTAATTATTTATTTCCCAGAAATTCAACTGGGATGGCCAGTGACTGGGATTTTATGCTGATGATCGTGGCACAAATCCGTTTATTTAATTGAGCTTTATATTGTGCTAAATTGAATTTATTGTATTTATTTATTTAATTTTCGAAATCAATTATTTAATTATTTATTTCTCGGAAATTCAACTGGGATGGTCAGTGACCGGGATTTTATGATGATGATTGTGGCGCAAACCGTTTATTTAATTGAGCCTTGTATTGTGCTAAATTGGAATTATTGTGTTTATTTTTGTTTGAAATTAAATATTTAATTATATAATTTCCGGAAATTCAACCGGGATGGCCGATGACTGAAATTTCGTGTTGATTGTCGTGGTGTAGCTCATTTATTTATTTGAGCTCTACGTTGTGTGGAATTGAATTAATTGTGAAATTTGAGGATTTGTCCTAAATTATTTGTTATTGAACATTTGATTGATGGATGGCCAAGTATGGGTATATAACGCCAGTTACGTTGATGGGCTATATAGTAAAGAGAATGGTGAGAGCTAACTGAGAATGTTATTGGCTGAGACCAATCAGGTATGATGTTATTGGACATACATGGTTCGATGATTGGAAGTATTACTGGCGAAAACGGCGCCTTAAAGAATGCACGTGAATGACTTATAGACAAACGTGGTTCAGTGATTAAGGAAATATCACTGGTGAAAACGACGCCTTAAAGAACTCACGATGTTGTCTATTGCCGATGTCACCTTGGCGAAAACGGCGCCCTAGAAAGGACGCGTGGTTCGGTGATCGAGGATATCACTGGTGAAAACGACGCCTTAAAGAACGCACGGTGTCGGTGATCGATATGTCATTGGCGAAAACGACGGCCGAGAAACACATGTGATTTGGTGAATGAGTACACCATTGGGGAATTATGCCATGAGTGGGAATGACCGTGAGTGGTCTTGTTGGCGTGTGATCGACTAGGTCAATTGATCGATGATTCGATCTAAGTGTGATTTGATGTGATTCATTGCCTTGATCTGCTGTGTGAATTGATTGATCGAATGGAAATGACTGTGAGTGGTCTTGTTGGCGTGTGATCGACTAAGTCAATTGATCGATGATTCGATCTAAGTGTGATTTGATGTGATTCATTGCCTTGATCTGTTGTGTGAATTGATTGATCGAATGGAAATGACCGTGAGTGGTCTTGTTGGGGTATAATCGACTAAGTCGATTTGATCGATGCTTCGATCTGTGATGTGATTGCTTAAGTGCCTATTTAATCTGTGCTAATATACAGGTGGAATCTGAGGCCAAGGTAAGTCCTCTGACTCATGTTGTGCATAGGCAGTGCTAAGGTGTATTAGTTTACTAATCGGGTCTTAGGGGGTAGAACTTGCTGAGACGTGGTCTCAATAGTTATTGAATAACCATTTCAGGACCCAGATGAGGAGCCTAAGGAGGATAAATCTGACGAGGAGATCCCTGTTGAGGAACCCGAAGAGGAGTACGTGGAGGAGGACCCCGAGGATGACCCCGAGTACGACCCGGATGAGGACTGAGATCCTATCCTGTCTTGTTAGACCTTGTCTGCATGTGAATAAATGTTAGATCAGACTTATGTATATATAGTATTGTGGAATACTATGAGATGTGTATAAAAAGGAATAGTTGAGAATTTTAGTATGAAAAATATGGCCTACTTATCTATCCCATTGTTTTATTGTCTGGGGATTTATAACTGCTTCCGAATGTGCATATATAAATGAAAGAGTCGGCGATACATAGTCCTGGGATATCGCAATTTAAAATCGACCAAAGGTAAGGGATATGCGCGTGCCTGAGGATCGGGGCGTGACAATTATACACGTCACCTTGGCGGAAGCAGCGCCCGAGAGAATTAATGAGGCTCTATGACTAAGTGTACTGCTGGAGATTATCGTGATCGGTAATTGGTACATCACCTTGGCGAAAAAGACGCCCGAGAGCCTTCATCTGGCTCTGTGATTGAGTATCCGAATGGAGATTATAAAGTATGGTGTTGATGTGACCGAGAGGTGGTTCGAATGAGATGTAATCGACTAGGTCGATTGATCATTGTTTTGATATGATGTTGTGAATTGGTTGATTAAATGGGAATGGTCGTGAGTGGTCT
The DNA here is from genome assembly GCA_017140395.1 of Eucalyptus lansdowneana. Lineage (NCBI taxonomy): Eukaryota > Viridiplantae > Streptophyta > Magnoliopsida > Myrtales > Myrtaceae > Eucalyptus > Eucalyptus lansdowneana. The sequence goes on along the minus strand of CM029487.1, from coordinate 40,683,043 downwards.
TATTGACGTGTGATCGACTAGGTCGATTTGATCGATACTTCGATCTGTGATGTGATTGCTTGGGTGCCTATTGAATTGTGCTAATATGCAGGTGGAATCTGAGGCAAAGGTAAGTCCTTTAACTCGTGTTGTGCTTAAACAACTGTTTGGCGTATTAGTTTACTAATTGGGTCTTAGGGGGTAGGATTCGCTGAGACGTGGTCTCATTGGTTATTGAATAACCATTTCAGGACCCTGAGGAGAAGCTAAGGAGGAGGAACCTGAAAGGGAGAAAGACTTTGAAGAAGAAGATGATCCAAAGAGGGATCTTGAGTATAACCCGGATGTGGATTGAGATTCCATCCCCTTTTTAAACCCTATCTTAGTGTAGATAGGTGTGAGACAAGTATGCTGTGAATAGTATTGTAATCATACTATGAGTTGTGCTGTTAATAAAAGTATGGTTGTGAATTTCAATATGAAAAATATGACCTGCTTTTCTATCCCATTGTTTTATTGTTTGGGGATTTAAAACTGCTTCCGCATGCGTAATAAATAGAAAGGGTCGGCGATACTTAGTCCTGGGATATCGCACTTTAAAATCGATCAAGTAGAAGGATGGGCGCGTCCTCGAGGATCGAGGCGTGACACCCCGCCTCCGACTCTTAGACCGAGCGTAATAGCTCTGGCTGTGGCTATGGTTATCGGGCAGCTTGATGTAGACTGACGAAGGAGGGTCGCCGGCACATGCTTCCGTTTCAGCTTTAAGTTTCAATGAACCGCTTTGTTTTCTTAGGTTCAGCTTCCGTTCGGGGTGTTCTTTCTGTGAAGTAGTGGGTGGGTCTAATCGACTGTTTTCCGATTCGGTTTTGTGAGGTTTTGGCTCGATTTCTTCTTATTGGAAGGTGAGGATGGCGTGAGTGGAATCCGAAGAAGGGTTGGCTGGTGATGGTTGCGGAGGACTTGAAGGTTTTTAAGATGTCTATCCTAGGTTTTGGCTCGATTTCTTGTGTTCGAGCCAATGTAATTTAAGATGTGATGAAAGCAATTATCTATTATTTTTAAGCTCATGAGATGCCTACTTGATTGGAGCGGCAGGACATATCTACAATTTTCTTTTCTTCAGAACCAAGTGTCTGAATATGGGATTATTTGGTTGTAGAAACACTACAGCGGATAAAAGAATGACAACTTTTTGCATTGTTTGTTATCACGAAATGTTAGCAAAAATGCAACTTCATGTACATTTCCAGGAGACATTAAAGAGTTTTAATTTATTCTTCTATTTTCACATTTTTTGGGCCTCTTGCCTATTAAATAATTGAGCTATTCTCACCTTCAATGCTGGTTTGATAAATCTTTTCAACCCGATCTCTTATCAACACGCTATGTACTCACATGATATCAATTATCATCTATGTGTTGATAGATTATTGGAGTAGCTTATACAGTAAAGTTATCAGCTACATGTTGATAGATTATTGGAGCAATTTATAAAATGACTTTGACACGTCAGTAATTCTAAAGATAATAGTAAGTGTACTCAAATGACAGTGATAATTTCCCAAAGGAGTTAGTAACTTGAACAAGTTGACTCAAATAGAAGCCTGTAATTTTCTACTAAAGTTAGTGATGAGTATCTACGCCCCTGCAAAACCAACTCGATCACACCCCTGCACATTACTAAAAAAGAATAGGAACAAAAGAAGAAAGAAAAAAGGTAGATGAAAGTAGATAAAGTCGGGCCAATCCCCACCGCAACAGTTAACAATTAGCAATTAGCAATTAGCAAAAGGGAAGTTTGGATCCCCACCTTGTCCCCATGTGGGGCCCCCCGACCACCCCGCCGGACACGTCAATATTGTTGTTCATTGCTTTGGGATATATCTTTTCACCCTTCATCTTTGATGCCTGGCTCCCTAGTCCCGGAGCACCCGCCTTCAGTGACTTGTAATGAATCTTCATGCCTACGGATGAATATCTAAAGCTTCACTGAACTAGAAACATTCAAGACCTTATGCTCAAAAGTACTCCTACACCACCGTCACTCATTCTCGCTCTTCACTGGACCACCTTCTCCGACCATCAGCTAACCATTGTGCCGGCCATTACATCTACAAAACGTAGGGAACAAAAATAGGGATACAATTGGATAAACCAACCAGAATACTTGAGCCTAAAAATGAACCCTTGGACCGTCGGTTTTTCAGTGGCTCCTCATCGATGACCATTGTTGAACGCAGCAGGAAGGCCTGGTTTATCGGTGGCGTAACTAGGCTGCAACGGGCACTCGCAACTGGCGACTGGAACCTTTACAATTATCTACGAACATAACAACGACCGGCCAGAGAGTCTTTGGACAAGATCTGGGCTCTTCGGTTTTCACGGTGAGGAAGGTAGGGAGCAATAGTGGAGCAGGAAAGGGCAGCTCGGCAACGGCGAGGGCAAGTAGCTATGGCGACTAATGGCGTGGAGGGGAATGATGGAGAGGCTCATTGACCATCTATCTTGTGGCGCCTCCCACCTTGAACGTAAAAAGATGGGAAAAGATTACATTTTATTTTCCCAATGGATTTTGGGTTGTTGCGCCTAAATCGAATGTCTAAAAAAGATTTAGACTAGTGAAACGATAATTTCTTTTTCCAGTCAAAGGTTGATACTTTGGTTTGACTAACAAAGTGATACAAATCAAAAATTTTTTAGTCAAGAAACGAATCTCGCCGCAATATGAGATCTTGAGTATCGAATTTTTCTAATTTTAACCGTCGGGAAGATTCAAAGGTCAACAATAATAAATAATAAAAAATATTACGATGAGCATTGGTATTTTCCTAAAAGTTTTGGTAACTTACCAAAATATTAATGACTGAATAAGTTATAGGTCAGCATTTTGTTATCGAGATGGTTTTGTTATTTACCAATGTTATTCGCATTTTATGTACATAGAACAATCTTCGGATGTTTACACAGTAGAATCTTTCTTTATGTTATGGACTCTTTTCCTAGTATCTTCCGAAGCCAAGCTGATACCGCTTTTCAGTTTGGTTGGATTTGATTTCACTTTCAAAAAGTTATGATTGATAGCCCTATTTTTTTTTTTTTTTTTATATATGGAGGATGAATCAACCTATTCCACACAAATTAAGAAAAGTCATCATCTTCATAAAAACTGAATTTCCAACTTTTGCAATGGAGAACATATTTAATTAGCAGTTTTTGTCTCCCATAGGAAACAAAATATCGGATACTAGCTATGCTAGTTATTCGGCGTCCGAAGGGATTACCCAGGAGCTTAGACAATACCCAATACTATCATTTGGTCGGTAGCACAGCAGGGCTCAAGCATCCGGTCCTCTCCACATAACTTTGCCACACGTCCACAATGCCTCTTAACACGTATGTGACTTAGTTTAATCTCCAGGCTTCAATCCAAATCCGAGTTGGTAGAACTTGAGCCATAAGCTCAACAACCTTAATTACTAGTATCATGGAGTTGCCATCTAAATGGAGACGCACATTGTGGATGCCAATATTCTTGCAAATGGTGGTGAGGCGAGGAAAGTCTTCTCCTGTTGCATTCTTTTTAGCCAATTTGAAAATAAGAGAACATGTCCATCCTAGACCAACGGACTTCATGAATTACTTGGGTTATCATTCATTGTGTTCATGTCAATGTAAGTCAAGACGTTGAAACATTCATCTTACTTTTCGAGCTCATGAGATATCATACTTTGGTCATGAATGTAATTTAAGCTAAGGATTTATCTCATAAAAGTTATTTATGGGTAATTTTTATTTTATTTTTTCTTTTGATAGATGTTTGCAGATGTTTGCAAAGTTTCATTAGTTATTTATGTCTACCACTACGTAAGTCGAGCACTCGAGGGTAATATAACAAATCAAGCGGACTCAAGCAAACATTTTCTGTCACGGGCTCAAGATTGCTTATGTATGCCTACTCGATCTTTGGTCATACTCAATTATTATATGAATGATGATTTTTAAGATGTCGGACAAGCTTGGATTAAAAAATTAAGGTTCGATACCGGGCGATTCAAGACGTCTGAGCCCCATCATCATGGGCTCGTAGATGTATTAAAAGGCGCGGGAAAGTGGTTGCCTCTCCATCGAGCGACAGCCAGAAACTTAAGCCCCATCATCATGATCCATCTGGACCGCTGCCCTGGACCTCTTCTTCTCCTTCCCCTGGCAGAATGCCTCCCCGTCTGTGGACAGCGTATTGATCCTCTAGGTGTCACCCAAGGTGAGGAATTCCCCATCCACGTTGATTTTCTTGACCGTTGCGTGCCCGAGCTTAGTCCGTGGCTTCGCTTTGTTGTCGACCGCCATGTCGAGGACCTCTTAGACGATGTGACTCAGAGGTTTTGCGAGATGGCCATCCATTTCGCAGTACCACTGCTCCTTTGTGGATGCTCTTCGTTGGTGAAGCTGCATTTAAGGCTCTGTAGCTTCTCGTTTAGTAGGAGTGTCACTGGGAATAATCTCAAGTTCCTGTCCATATGCAGCTCGGAGATCACGGATAAGGTGATGCATGACATGTTGAAGGGCAGTCCTGTTCTTGAGTACCTTAGGTTGGAGGAATACCACAATTTGAAGCGAAAATCCATTCTTTGTTCGAAAGCTTGAGAGAAATTGTGGTCAATCGCTACTTTTGGTACGCACTTGATGAGGGTTTCCCCTTGGAAATTTCGAGTCCTCTCTTGCTGTCCTGTCATTGTGTTTGAGAGGGTTTTTTGGTATGATGAGGCAGCTGGTAATGGAAGTATCAATTCTTGATTTGAGTGGAGTCGAACTTTTTTACGAGAGGTAATGATTTTGGAAGACCAACTGATTGTTACGTTCAAAATTGGTTCGATTTTTACAGAGCTTGGCCCATCATCTCGATATTTAAGTAGGCATGAGTGTTTGTTATTTGTAAGATGCCGATTTGAATAATTCATTAGCATATTCTTTTTTTTTTATCCAAGAGTAAATGAGGATGGTCGCACTGCTGTTTCAAAATTACGTTTCGATAACTAATCCACCACATTCGCATCAATGTGATGACTCATTGGGCCTGAAAGGGCCCTTCGGGGTGTTGTTGGCAAGGCTATAAAGTCCGGCCCGGTCTAGTTGATCCCGCGGCGGCCCTTTACGGCCCAATTCCCACCTCTCTCCTCCTTCCTTGTCCTTACTATTTCTAGATATAGAGACAAGGCAAGTGTTGGATGTATGCCCTAAAGCTACTATGTAATTGTTACATATTAAGGATTTCAATTGTACTTTCATTATTATTATTTAATTAATGGCAATGACGTATTCATTCATTTGTCCAATTATTTTATATTTATAAGTGATTCCATAACATCAATTGCAACTAGACCTATTCTTGAGACGTCAAGAATATATGTGATGGGTTCATAGTTAGACTGAATCTTTAAATTGTTCCCGGTCGATGGATTATTGAGTGGATATTAATAATACTGTTAAGACCGGTGTGTTCTTAACTTCGCCATTAAGTATTGGATACTTAAGGGAATGATGAGTTATATGTCATTGGGTATTATGATGCCTGAGTTAAAACATAGGTGTTTGTATTAGACAAATTCACTGAATGTGACGCATATGGAACGATTAGCGACATGTAAGCTTTTAGCGTGGTCAATGTCTAATTGTTCATGCTTTGGTCTTGTGTAAATAATCCCTAGACCTGAGACACAGTGTTAACTTGTGTATTGAGCAACTATGGTTCACGGGTGCACATAATGCCGGGTCATTGATCCGTCTTTATACCTGATGGTCATAGTTCGTTCATATACGAAGTTGCAAGTGTGTGCAATATGGAATCTGTCTCCTTGTTACATGCAAGGTATAATAATGATGTCCTATGCGATCTAATTATGACACCGCATTAAAATCCTTGGTCGGGATTGTAATTGAGAATAAATTGTTTATATCTCAAATAAAATGCATGTCAATTAGATTTGTGCATATGATCGAATTAATGACTTGACAAATATTCTACGGTCTTTGTTTGATCGGGACATAGTAAGACAAAGGGATTGAATGACACTGTAGCCAAAGCTAACAGGTTCATTATATTCTTAAAGTATTCACACTATCTGGGTAGCCATTGATATAGCTAGTATAAGTACCTAGAGGGGGTGAATAGGTATATACAAGATTTTTCTTGATAATTGCACAATACTAGACAGTTGATAGATTTGAGACAAACAATAATCAAAGTAAGACTAAGAGAAGGGAAGAGAAAATTGAACACGCGGTTTATAGTGGTTCGGCTTATTTCAAGCCTACGTCCACTCTTCTGCACTGACAGCCTATTGGCTGGATTCCACTATGAACAAAGAGATGTTATAGCGTTGTTCTCCATTGATTTCTCGGTGTAGATGATCTACCACACTCGCTCAAGGTATCACTAAGTATAGACACTCTTTGAGTATACAATTTCGCTCAAAATGTATCGACTAATAATCAAGGTGCTTCGGACTCTGGAATTTCTCTATCGATCATGCACTAAAGCAACTAGAACGACTTCCTTTTATACTCCTTTATACCATCATACCCGTTGGCACTTACCAAAGGAATTCCTCCAATCTACCCGTTGGACGGAATCAATCAAGAAGATCATTCGAGCTATTAAAGAAACCTGACGATAGCCCATCAATCATGTTCGCCCATACAACCAAGATCTTGGTTTCCAAGAATAGAACCTTCCAAGAATATTTCGTCGACCATCGGATCTTCAAACGATCTTGATTACGAATAAAAGAATCCGTTATATTTATCCAGCCAAGAGATCTTCTCCAGAGGATAAGACTAAATCCTCAACCAAATTCTTCGGCTCTGGATTGCCTTCGTCACTGGATTAGAAAAACTGTCAGTGAGAATAGTCTTGAGTCTTAAGTCTTGAGTGCTGAGTCTGGTGATCTGAAAGTCTTCAGACTCTAAACAGAAGTTTGCAATTATCCAGACTAGACTGATAGAAACGTTTTGTCAGCTTCAAAATATTCTGGAAAGATTTCTCCAACAATCTCCCCCTTTTTGATGGTGACAAAACTTTCCTGTAGATTTGAACAACTTTGACCTGCAAAACATTACTCAAGCAATATGGCTATCATATAAAGATTAATAAAACAACCACACTCTGCATTCACAGAAAATCGGTTAGTCTTTCATGAGTAAAACCATACAGCAACACTTGATATAAATGCAAACAGTTAAGCATCAAAATCCACACTCAAGTTATACTCAAAACAAACATTCAAACACACAAAAGAAATTTAAAGTCAAAGTTTAAAGAGTTGAGTTCAAATTGCAATTCTCCCCCTTTTTGTCATCATTAAAAATGTGAGAAAAGAGTCAAGTCTGCTTGGGAATACGCACAATCTGGAAATCTCCCATCGACTATACGATGTCTTCCAGCCTCTTCAAGTCTTCCCATAGATGAGCCACCTCTTCTTCTTTGGCATTGGCTTGAATTTGAAGAGTGAGGTTTTTCATTTGATCCGCCAGGCTAACAGAAGATGCTTGTCCAGCATTCTTCAAGACTTGAAGTTCATAGTCCAGAGCATAGATTTGACCCTTCATTTCCAGAAGAACATCAAGGATACGACGAAAATCTGCTGTATTGTCTGTCTGTGTGCTTGCATTTGCTCTCTTGGATGGAGTGAAGGCAGACGATGGAACTTCGGTGTAATCAAGCAGATTTGGTGTTGACGTATCATGTCCTTCCTCAAGCATTTGAGAAGCCTAAAAATCTTCTAGATTTGCTGGTGAGCGACTCACACCTTCACTGTTGACAGCATGTGGTGTAGTCCTTCCTTGCTCGCTATCTCCCCCTGTCTCTAGGACCTCAGTTGGGGAAGAGTGATGGTCATACTCTTCAGCGTCTTGATTCCCTTTCTCTCCGGCTTCATCTGCAGACTTTTCTTTCACTGCTTCTCCTTCTTTTTCAGCTTCTTTCTCTTTCTCTTGTTGCTCCTCTGCTTCTCTATTCTTTGCTTGTTCCTCTTCTTCTCTCTGTTCTTTTTCCTCTGCTTCTTTTCCTTTCTTCTGTCGTTCTGTTGATTCAGGTACAGAACGTCTGGTCCTTTTCAATGCAGGGATAGTAAGATCTTCCTCTTCATCTTCATCCTTCAAGATAAGAGTTCTTTTCTTTTTGGATGGAGCACCCATGGGCTCCTTCCCTTTTCTCTTTGATGCAGAAGATACTGGAGTCTTCACTTTGAACTTCTCCATTGCCTTATTAAGCTCTTTCAGACGCATTTTTGTCAGTATTTTCAAACCCACCACCATTTTGTCGCATGGTCGAACACAAAGAGTATGTGGAGGTTCAATGTTCAAGTGTCTGAAGATCTTGGTCACAAGACCTGGGTAAGGCAATTGGCCCTTGTCCTTCACCATTGCTCTGTACATGTGAAAGAGAATGGTGTGAGGGAGAGAGAACTTCTTCCCTGAATTGATCGCGTACATCAATTTCGCCTCGGAGTTAGACACGTCAGTCTTGGATGTAGACTTTGGCCTGATACAGTTGATCACAATTTTGTGAAGCAAGATATTGATGGCACGCATCCTTGCGTAGGTAATTCTTCCCTCTGTACCCCTGTCTTTGACAAGCTCCAGTGTGGTACGAGCAATCGAAACTTTGATCGGTTGATAGCATCCTCTTTCAACTCCAATTATATCTGCCAACATGTCCATATCTACCACATAGTCTTGGTCTCGAACACTGAAGAATATTCTATTCGCATCTAAAAAGCTAAGATTCGAATAGTATGCTGTCAATTGTGCATAACCGTCTATGGTATCGGAGCAAAATTGCTCAAGTTGAAGCAGATTGAACTTCTCCCTTAAGTTCACATTGATGGCATCCAAGAAATCGAAATCAACACTCCTAGGGTTTATCACCCCTCGTTTCAACAGTCTGAAGAACAGATTTTTCTATTCCTTCGATTGAAACAAATACATCCTTTTTCCCTTCACCTTTGCAGCAACACCCATTCTAGGTTGGAATTCACTAAACATTTTATCATCATCGTTCCCATAAGTCGGATTCAGTCCCGATACACGAGGGTCACTTGGAATGTTCGCAAGTGCTTCCTCAGCCTTTCCTTTGGGAGCAATTCCCAAATCCTCCATTTTCCGCAAAAAGATATACTTATTCCCATAATTCTTATCTTTAAGGAAATCATCTATATAGTTCAGCGGAGTACCAGCGCTTTTCAGAGCACGATAGAGCTTGTAAATAAAATAGGGTTTTTGGACTCTTACAGGGTCTGCATCCTCGATTATTTCTTCCTCCGGTTGATGACTCGCACCTTGTGGGGTAGATAGTGAAGAGTGACGTGGAGGAGAGTGAATCGGGCTCTGTTGCTGACTCGGTAAATCTTCCTCTTCGGTGAAATCAAAATGGGTAGGCCCCTCCCTCATTCTCTGTGGTCCCCTGTTCGCGATTCTTGAAGACTTTCTCGAAAAAGACATCCTTCCTTGTTGTTGAACGATTCCTTTACTCGCTTTCCCAAGAAAAGATGACAACTTTCTCGAAGATGAACACGAAGTAGAGACAAGATTGGGAGGAGAATGCCTTTTTTAGGGTTTTGAAGTTTAAGCGGGAAAAACTGTATATATATAACTCAGTTTAAAAAGGAAAAACCAATCGGCACAAAGGAAAATAAACAGACGCCTCTTTTAAAATCGATAACTGTCAAATAGAAGTTAATCTTTTTGAAAAGACAATATTCTGTTTTTCACGGAAATTATAGATTAACTGAACTAATAATCGTACCTTTTCGAGATTGAATATAATAACAACTTATAGTCTATTGCCATGAATGTCTGAGTCTGAGGGTTGGAGAGTCTATAGACTTTAACTTCCTCAAGTTTCAAAATGTTGAGTCTGGAACGGATAAAATCAAATTGATTTTTCTCCAAAAGCTTTGTGAATATATCCGCTAGTTGATTTTTTGAATCAACAAATTGAATCGAGATTTCTCCATTTTAAACATGATCTCTAATGAAATGATGTCGAATCTCTATATGCTTTGCTCTTGAGTGAAGGATTGGATTTTTAGTGAGATTGATTGCGCTGGTGTTGTCACATCTAATCTCTGTGCATGAGTTTTCAATTCCAAAGTCTTGTAGCTGTTGTTTTATCCATAGAATTTGCGAACAGCAACTTCCAAGAGATACATACTCTGCTTCTGTTGTTGAGAGAGCCACAATGCTTTGTTTCCTTGAAAACCAAGACACTGTCCTGCTTCCAAGCAACTGGCAAGTTCCCGAAGTGCTCTTTCTATCAACTCGCAACCGCCGATCTGCGTCTCGAATATCCCAGAAGATTAAAGTCTCTCTTCTTAGGATACCAAAGACCGATGCTTGAAGATGAAGCAACGTATTTAATAATACGTTTCGCAACACTGAGATGGGATTATCTGGGATCTGATTGAAACCTAGCACAAATGCAAACACTCAACAAAATGTCAGGTCTAGAAGCAGTAAGATAAAGAAGTGAACCAATGATGCTCCTGTACAGCTTTTGATCAACTTTCTTCCCTTTTTCATCTTTGTTTATCTTCAAAGAACTTGACATCGGTATGTCGGTCTTTTTGCACTTTTCCAATCCAAACCTTTTGACAAGATCATTAGCATATTTTTCTTGATAAATAAAAGTTCCTTCCTTCAATTGTTTTACTTGAAGACCAAGAAAGAATGTTAACTCTCCCATCATACTCATTTCAAACTCATCCTGCATAAACTTAGAAAATTTCTTGCACATACTTTCATTAGAGGATCCAAAAATAATATCATCCACATATATTTGAACAAGTAAAAAGCTTTTGTTTTCCTTTTTGATAAATAAAGTAGTATCTACTTTACCTTTGACAAAACCATTCTGTATTAAGGACTTACTTAGTCTGTTGTACCAAGCTTGAGGTGCTTGCTTTAAACCATACAAGGCCTTTTTCAGTCTAAAGACTGAGTCTGGCTTCTTTAGGTCTTCAAACCCTGGTGTTGTTCCACATAAACTTCCTCATGGATAAATCCATTTAGGAAGGCACTTTTGACGTCCATTTGGAATAACCTGAAATTTTTATAACAAGCAAACGCAAGTAATAGTCGAATAGCTTCTAACATTACTACTAGTGCGTAAGTCTCATCATAGTCTATTCCTTCTTCTTGCGTATATCCCTTGGCCACGAGTCTTGCTTTGTTTCGTACGACTTTTCCTTTCTCATTCATCTTGTTCCTGAACACCCATTTAGCTCCAATAACAGTTTTACCTTTTGGTTTAGATGTCAATTCCCAGACATCATTAATGTTGAACTGTCTGAGCTCTTCTTGCATAGCTTCAATCCAGCTTTCATCAGATAAAGCTTCTTCTATGCTCTTTGGTTTAATTTCAGAAATGAGAGCCACAGCACTAGACTCTTCACGCCTTTTGGATCTGGTGCGAATTCCTTCATTAATTTCGCCGATAATGAGTTCTTTGGGATGACTGGACTTATGCTTCCAGTTACTGGTTGATTTGTCTGGTTGATGATCTCTTTCTTTATTTGAATCTTCACGAACAGCTTGATGCTGGTCTTCCAGAGTCTAAGATGCTTCTTGAGTTGTAAGCTTTGGAGGGTGCGAGGCGTGTTCGACTCTTCATGATGAGTCCGATCGATTCATCTTGCGCAGAGTCTTGAAATTTGACATTTATTGACTCCTCCACAAACTGGCTCTTCTTGTTGTAGACTCTGTAGGCTTTGCTTGATGTAGAATATCCAAGGAAGATGCCTTCATCTGATCTTTCTTCAAACTTACCAACTCGATCTTTAGCATTTTTCAATATAAAGCATTTGCAACCGAATATATGAAAGTATGAAACAATAGGCTTCTTATGAAACAATAGGCTTCTTACCTTTGAATAACTCATAAGGGGTTTTCTCTAGAGTAGATCTTAAGAAGACTCTATTGATGATATAGCACGCTGTTGAAACAGCTTTAGCCCAAAAACGTGAAGAAATCTTACTTTCAATTAAAAGAGTTCTAGCCATTTCTTGAAGAGATCTATTCTTTCTTTCCACAACTCCATTTTGCTGAGGAGTATATGAAGAAGAGAACACATGCTTAAAGCCAGATTCATCACAAAATTTTGTAAAATCTTGATTTTCAAATTCACCTTCATGATTTGTTCTTATACTTGAGATAACACATCCTTTTTCATTTTGAACCTTTTTAGCAAATTTTTCAAAATACGAGAAGGTTTCGGACTTACTTGCAAGGAAATATACCCAAGTAAAGCGGAAGTAATCGTCCACGGTTACTAGGCAATATTTCTTACCTCCAATGCTCTGGGTTCTGGTTGGTCCGAAGAGATCCATATGCAACAACTGTAGTACATGATTAGTAGAGACATGATTTATTGGCTTAAATGAATTTCTTACCTGCTTTCCCAGAATACATGGAGTGCATGGATTAGACTTTTGGTATGGTAATTTGGGTAGACCTCGAACAAGCTGCTTTGTTGAAATTTTGGCTAATTGCTTCATGTTGACATGACTAAGCTTTCTGTGCCATAAGCTTGCTTCGTCTTGAATTGAGATTAGGCATTGCGATTCATTTGGTTTCACATCCGGAAGATAGATATTTCCATGTCTTCGACCCATGAAAGACTCGAGTAGAGTCTTTGCGGTTCCGAACATGTTCCTTTTTGAAAGAAGATCTTAAAACCAGTATCACACAATTGGCTAATGCTAAGAAGATTGTAATTGAGTCCTTCCACTAGGGAAACATTACTTATTGTGAGATTTCCAATTTTCACAGTTCCAAATCCCACAATACTTCCTTTGCTGTTTCCTCCAAATGAAACTTTTCCGCCATTTACTTGAACAAGCTTTATGAAGCAATTTGAGTCTCCTGTCATGTGTCTTAAGCATCCACTGTCAAGATACCACTTTAGCTTTTTCTTCACGGAGACCTGCATTTAAAAGAGAGTCTCAAGCTTTCTTTGGTACCCAAATTTTCTTGGGTCCTTTGGTGTTAGTAAGATAAACAGTATCAGCCCAAACTTTCTTAACATGTTTCCAAACCATAGGACACTCTTTTTCAAAGTGATCCGGACTATTGCACTTTGAACACCTGAGGGCATTTCGACCTATAGACTTTACAAAAACTTTCTTGAAATGATTTTTGTAAGCCTCTCTCAAGGGTTTTTCCTTAATTCTTTCTTTTACTTTAGGAAAATCAATCAAGGGAATTGTTTCTGCTGTCATACCCAGACCGGACTTATTGAAGTAAGGTCTTTGAGCTGAAAGAATTTTTTCAAGTTTTTCGGACCTTATTGAAAATTTCTTTGAAATATTAGATAAGTCAGTTTTTAAAAGGGCATTTTCTTTCAAAAGATTATTTTTCATTTTCTTTAAGAGTGGAAACATTTAAGTCTAAACTTTTAACTCTTTCTTCTAAAATGTTTTCCTTTTGTTTTAGAGCTGAGTTTTCCTTTTTAAGCTCGGAAATTTTTTTAAGAGAAGTCTTAAGACTAAAACACAGTTCATTAATGTATTTAGAAACTTTGACAGGAATTTTAAAATTACTTGCCTCAAATTCATTGTCCGAGTCGATCCAGTCGAGTCCGAGTCGATTGTGCCATCAGACATAGGTTGGCATATTTATTATCACCTTCTTCATACTCTGTATCACTCCAGGTTCTGGCTTTGAGAGCTTTTCGAAACTTTTCAGCTTTTTCTCTCTTCTTCTTTAGAAGAGGACAGTTGGGTCTGATGTGTCTCTTTTTCTTACATTCAAAGCAACCTACATCTTTGTTTGGTTCCTCATCATCAACAGACTTGGTCTGCTGTCTTTGAAAACTTTGTTTCTTTGAGTTGAACCTTCTTCCTTTTCTATTCAGTTTTCTGAATCTTCTTATCATGAGAGCAAGCTCCTCATCGTCCATGTCATCTTCAGAATCTGTATCATCAGAATCATCATTTGATTTTAATGCAATGGATTTCTTACCTTTTGGATCTTCATCTTCATTAATTCGTTCCACTTCATAAGACTGAAGAGTTCCAATCAGCTCATCGACAGATAGTGGCATAATTCTTTGCGTCTCTCTTATTGAAGTCTCTATGTGATTCCAATCCTTGAAGAGTCCACGCAGTAGCTTGTTTACCTTTATGGGATCAGAAATTTTTTGTCCTTGATTCTCAAGACCATTGACAATATCTGTAAAACGGCTAAACATGTCAGTTATAGATTCTCTTGGTGTCATTTTGAAGGCTTCATATTGACCGAGGAGAATGTTAATTCTGGTTTCCTTCACTCGATCTGTTTCTTCATAGGTGATATGTAATTTGTCCCAAACTTCTTTTGCTGTAACACAAGAAGATATTCTGTTATATTCGGTTGGTGACAAAGCACAATATAAAGAGTAAATTGCTTTTGCATTGAGGGCTTGTCTCTTGATTATCTCTTCCTGAGTCATTCCACTGGTCTCAACAGTTTCTTTCCCTCTTTCAGAGACTGATGCAGCAGTAGGAGTAGTTCCTTTTTCTACAACGTCCCATTCCAGAGGATCCTTTGATCGTAGGAAGGCTTTCATCTTGTTCTTCCAGATGTTGTAATCATTTCCATCAAAGTAGGGTGGTCTAGTATTGCTTTGCCCTTCCACCAGCCCTGGTGCTAGCATACTAGCCATGGATCTTTTACTCTGAAGTAAAACACTTCAAATAAAGTGAGTACACGAGCTCTGATACCAATTGATATAGCTAGTATAAGTACCTAGAGGGGGGTGAATAGGTATATACAAGATTTTTCTCAATAATTGCACAATACTAGACAGTTGATAGATTTGAGACAAACAATAATCAAAGTAAAACTGAGAGAAGGGAAGAGAAAATTGAACACGCGGTTTATAGTGGTTCGGCTTATTTCAAGCCTACGTCCACTCTTCTGTACTGACAACCTATTGGCTGGATTCCACTATGAACAAAGAGATGTTACAGCGTTGTTCTCCCTTGATTTCTCGGTGTAGATGATCTACCACACTTGCTCAAGGTATCACTAAGTATAGACACTCTTTGAGTATACAATTTCGCTCAAAATGTATCGACTAATAATCAAGGTGCTTCGGACTCTGGAATTTCTCTATCGATCATGCACTAAATCAACTAGAATGACTTCCTTTTATACTCCTTTATACCATCATACCCGTTGGCACTTACCAAAGGAATTCCTCCAATCTACCCGTTGGACGGAATCAATCAAGAAGATCATTCGAGCTATTAAAGGAACCTGACGATAGCCCATCAATCATGTTCGCCCATACAACCAAGATCTTGGTTTCCAATAATAGAACCTTCCAAGAATATTTCGTCGACCATCGGATCTTCAAACGATCTTGATTACGAATAAAAGAATCCATTATATTTATCCAGCCAAGAGATCTTCTCCAAAGGATAAGACTAAATCCTCAACCAAATTCTTCGGCTCTGGATTGCCTTCGTCACTGGATTAGAAAAACTGTCAATGAGAATAGTCTTGAGTCTTAAGTCTTAAGTGCTGAGTCTGGTGATATGAAAGTCTTCAGACTCTAAATAGAAGGTTTGCAATTATCCAGACTAGACTGATAGAAACGTTTTGTCAGCTTCAAAATATTCTAGAAAGATTTCTCCAACAGCCATGACATATTGCTAGATGTCAATCATGACTTGTAGAACCCAAAGATTAATCGGGATAATTAATTCTTTTGGGAGAACTAATGTGTTAGTACAAGTCTTATTACCAATTTAGTGATGAACCTAGGGATGTCACACACCATAAACAATTAGGATGATATGAAACAAGAGAGAAATAATGTTGCAAATATGTTTGCAATTACTGCAATCGAATTGTCGATTTGAAATTAAATTAAATGAGATTTAATTTAATTTGTATTATAGTCACGAGCCTAATTGCATATGATGCACATACATGCCCAATGTAAATATATGTTAATGCATTCTCAAATGTACATATAAAGAATATGTCCTTTTTATTTTTAAAAGGGATTGATTAATTATTTATTTATTAGTTTACTTAATTAATTAATTAATGCCTTTTAATAACTAATCAAAATAATAATAAAATTGAGCTTCATGCATGTGCACGAATTCGTGCACATGCACGAAGCATGGAAGGTCAGCAACTGCTGACCATCATGCCAAGATCGTGCATGAGGGTTGCTCATGCACGATCGTCTGCTACGGACTATCAGCAACCGTTGCTAGTCGGTTTTATTTTTAAAACAATTGAGGGACGAGAGTTAAAGGGCTGCTGAAATAGAAAGAAACGTCTGTGTGTTTTGTTTTTAGAGACATACGAGGGGTTACTGAAAAAGAGAGAGAAACAGTGCGTGTTATTGCGTTCTTCAAGAGACGCGAGAAAGTAGTGTTTTTCTCGTTCGGGCCGTTACTATAATTCATCGAGGATACAGCGAATCATTTCCACAAGATTGCTAGCACAATCATCATGGTGAATATCCAAAAGTTCTCTCTTTTGTTCGACGTTCGTTGTTGGTGTGTCTGAACTAGAGGTCCGACGCTTGTGGGACTCGAACTGGAGAACATCCGAACTGATTCGTTTCAAAGTGCGCTTCAAGAGGTAATTCGTTTAACTCCCTATTTATATTCAATTTTTTGATTAAAACGCACGAACAACGCCTTAGGAGAATCATGTATAAAATATATATTTGTTTCCACTGCGTTCTTTTTGTTAATTTTTCTTATACATGATTCATGAAACCCCAACAGTGGTATCAGAGCCAACCTTAGGCGTTTTTCATGCGTTTAATTGATTTATAGTTCAAATATATTTTTGCGTTCTAATGGCCAATTTATTTTTGTTAAGAGAATTGGTTCTCTTGCTCTTATGTGACCTATAGAAGTTGATTAATTTATGTGATAAATTTAATCAACTAAGCAAAAATTAGAACTAAATCAATTTTGAATAAAAAATCCTTAACTCGTTATACTTTGTGTTTATATTATGCAAATGATTTGTGATTGTGAATTTAAAGTTGACAACGCAACTTCCATTCGGAATCATGCTCGTGAAATTTGTTTCATCGATATTGATTTCTTGACATGGTTTGTGTTGTTCGGCTTTAAATTTGATTAAATGCAGAATTTTATGTATGCCTTCCAGAGATTTAAATTTTGAATTTATGGCTCGTAAGGAAGGGTGGTGATCATGGAAAAATCCCTAATTGTTGTGATTGTTATATGGATGAATGTATGATGATCACAGGTATTCATTTTTGGGGTTGTAATTATTAAATGGAGGCTGCGTCCTTCTTTTTATATTTATTTTTACGAAATGTAATTTTAGTATAGTTTAGTATTTCAATTATTGATGTAAATACTACAAGAGAGGAGGAGCCATTGGAGGAGCCATTAAACCGGTGAGCTCTCTGGGCCCGGTCTTTGAAGAGTTCAAAGATTGAAGAAAAAGTGATGAGTAGGTCCATATTATTAAAACATTAAAATGGCTAAATGGGTATTTTTGGCTCGAGACCCATTGAACCATAATTCCATTATCACCACGTAGGATAGATGTTTATGTGATATCTATTTATTTATTGTGTTTACGTTATCGTGCATGTTAAACCGGTTAATCTGCAAAGTGAGACCATTAATAATGACCTAAATCTCTTTATTAATAATATTAAGTCAAAACGGGTTTCGGACTTGTGGCCTTCCATCGTCGTGGTTTGATCCAATATTATAGTGGTTAACTGACCAGCTATGGATACATAGGGGTTAATTACCATTCATAATATTGGACCACTCTATTATGCATGTGATGCTGTGGGGTTGGAGCCAAATGATTTCTAATAACTATCAGGTGAGGAAATCGTTTGTATTTGCAATACTTACATGAGACGATGGGTGAGACTTAAGTATGATCGTGATGACAATAACTGTTAGATGAGGTTTTCATGGTCTAGAGGCCAAAGTTATGATTGTGACTCGCATATAATGCGTTGAACGAGCTGGTTCACTCACTAAGTTCATAGGATACCAATAACTGTTAGGTGAGGTGGACTTTCGGCTAGTGGGACTCCAATCCCCACTAGTAATCTTTACCCAACAAAGACTACCACTTCCCATCTTAAGGAGTATGGGATTCGAATATAAATTTAGTGGGAGGATCTATTTCATTTAAAGACCAAAATGAAATAGTTATTTTGAAAAGTACAACGGCTAACAATTTATTTTTTGCAACAGATATATTATTACTCTGAAAAATGGTGACCACAAACCCACTCGCTTCTATACTTGACAAGAATTGTTTGACTGGACCCAATTTCACTGACTAGGTGAGGAATTTGAGAATTGTTCTTAGTTCAGAAAAAATTGGGTATGTGCTTGATGAAACAATGCCAACTTCTTTTCTTGAGAGTGGGACTCAAGAGGAACGTGTCACTTACGATAAGTGGCGTGACAATAACTTAAAATTTAGGTCATATATGCTTCTTCAATGAACAATGAATTACAGAAGAAATGTGAATCTATGGAAGATGCTAGGTCGATCATTTTGCACTTAAAGGAATACTTTGATGAGAATGGTCGAACCTCTAGATATGAAATATCTAAGGCATTGTACCGTATGAGGATGGTTGAAGGATCATTTGTTAATGATCATGCTTTGAAAATGATTTGGCACATTGAAGAATTGGCTAGGCTGAATCTCGTTATGAACAACGAGTTAGCTGTGGATTTGATCCTCCAATCTTTACCCGATTCCTTCTCTGGTTTTGTCCAAAACTTCCACATGCATAAGATAGAGAAAACTCTCGCTGAGTTACATAGCGTGCTAGTAGTTTATGAGAAGGAAATGTACAACACGAGACCAAATGTAGTGGCTATGGCTAAGGCTTCTTCTTCAAAGGGTAAGACCGTTTTGAAGAAAAAGAAATGGAATAGACCTATCAAACCTGTTGTGCAACCAAAACCCAAGATTGATAAAGGGAAATATCATTACTGTGGTGTTAGAGGGCATTGGAGGAGGAACTGTAGGAAATACCTTGCAAGCTTGAAGGTCAAGCTCAAGGACCAACCTTATGAAGGTATGGTGTCTATGCTTATTGAAACTAATCTTATGGTTAGTGTTGAATCTAGCTCATGAGTTCTAAATTCTGCTACAACTTCACATATTTGTATGTCTTTGTAGAATCTAGAAATAAGTAGGATGCTAGGGCGAAATGAGATTGTCCTGATATTTGCCAATGGAGCAAGAGTTGCTGCATTAACTATAGGGACTTTTCGTTTATGTTTGCCTTTTGGATATGTATTGGTTTTAAAGAACTGTTTGCATTTTAAGAATACTTTTAGGAACATCATCTCTATACCTCGTTTGGGTAAGGAGAATTATGAATTTTCTTTTGCTAATGATATATGTTCTAATTATCATAATAGAATATGTGTTGGTTCTAGCTTATTAACCAACAATCTTTATACCATAACTAATAAACGCCCTACAGACGGTCCAAATAAAAAGTATGTTTGGCATCTTCGATTAGGTCATATTGGAGAAGACAGAATTAACAAGTCGAGTAATGATGGATACATCGATCCTTTAAATTTTGAGTCATACTTGACTTGTGAGGCATATCTTCTAGGAAAAATGACCAAAGTGCCTTTTGTGGGATAAAGTGCGCAAGCTGCTGACATATTAGAATTAATACATACAGATGTATGTGGATCAATTAATGAAACTGCTAGAGGTGGTTATAATTACTTCATTACCTTCACCGATGATCAGTCACGGTATAGTTATTTATACCTCATGAAGTATAAATCCGAATCCTTTGAAAAGTTCAAGGAATTCAAGACTGAAGTTGAGAAACAAACAGGAAAATATATTAAGGCTCTTCAATCAGATCGAGGAGGTGAATACCTTAGTACTGAATTCTAGGATTATCTTAAAGAGAATGGCATTTTATCACAATGGACACCTCCTGGAACTCCAGAACATAATGGTGTATCTGAACGAAGAAATCGTATTTTATTAGATATGGTACGATCTATGATGAGTTACACTGATTTGCCAATATCTCTTTGGGGATATGCCCTTGAGACAGCTGTATATATACTGAACAGAGTGCCATCCAAATCTATTTCCAACTACGCCCTATGAGATATGGCATAGTAGGAAACCTAGTTTTAATCATATTAAGATTTGGGGTTGTCTAGTTTTCGTGAAAAAGTTGAAAATGGAAAAATTGGAGGCAAGATCTGAACAAGGTCGCGTCATTGGATATCCAAAGGAAACTCTTGGATATTATTTCTATATTCATTTAGACCAAAGAATTTTGGTATGCAAGCACGCTTCTTTTTTGGAGAATCAATTCATCCAAGAAAGTGGTGGTGCTGGGCGGAAAATAGTCTTACAAGAAGAAAATAATGAAGTACCAAACAACCGAGTTTAGATACCAATCTTTGATTCAGTGAGAGCTTCTGATACACAACATCTTAGGAGAAGTGCGAGAACGTCTCGCCCACCTGCTCGTTATAGACACTCGGTTGATCATATTAAACTATTATTCATTGTGAATGATAGTGATCAACCTGGTGATCCTAAAACCTATGAAGAGGCGATGTCAAACATCGACTATGGTAAATGGCTAGAAGCCATGAAATCTGAAATGGATTCAATGTATTCCAATGAAGTTTGGACCTTAATTGACCTGCCTGATGGTATTATACCAATTGGCTGTAAATGGATCTTCAAGAGGAAGATGAATGCTGAATGTCAAATTGGAACTTACAAAGTGTCACGCCCTAATCCTCAGGCACGCACACATCCTTCTCTCTTGGTCAATTTTATAATGCGATATCCGAGGACTAAGTATCGCCGACCCTTTCTGTTTTTAAGTACATGCGGAAGCAATTATAAATCCCCAGATAGTAAAACAATGGGATAGAAAAGTAGAGCCATATTTTTCATATCGAAACTTATAACCAAACTTTTATACAAAACACAAACTAGAGTACTTTACAACTTTTCACAACTTTTTACTCTAACTCTATTAACTTCAAAACAGGATTCACAAAAGAGGATGCGATCTCAATCCTCATTCGGATCGTACTTAAGATCCCTCTCAGTAGTATCTTCTTCTTCCAAAAATCCTTCTCCTCAGGTTTCCCTTCAGAGTTCTCCTTCTTAGATTCCTCCTCCTCAGCTCCTCATCGGGGTCCTGAAATGTTATCCCACAACCGGGATGAAACTACGTCTCAGCGAGTTCTACCCCACTAAGACTCAATTAGGGAACCAATACACTACTCGGTTGCCTAAGCACAGCACGAGTCAGAGGACTTACCTTGGCCTCAGTCTCAACCTGCAATTCAAGGTTATATACAGACACTTCATAAATCACAACGAACAATCAATCAAATTACAACAATTGGATCAAATCATTGATCAATCGAACTAGTCGATTACATGTCAATCGGACCATTCCTAGGTCATGCGTTCCACACTATATAACCTCCCATAGTGCAATCGGTCATAAAGCCACATCAATGCTCTCGGGCATCACTTCCGCCAAGGTGATGTAAATAACAGACGGTCTACGTGCGTTCTTTAAGGTGTCGTTTTCGCACAGTGATATTCCTCATCACTGAACCACGCCCATCATAGATCACGGACAGTCTACGTGCGTTCTTTAAGGTGCCATTTTCGCACAGTGATATCCTTAATCACCGAACCACGCCTGTCTATACTTCGTACTTGATCGGTCTCAGCCAATAGAATTCTCAGTTAGTTCTCATCACTCTCTCCACTTACAGCTCAACAAGGTATTCAAAATGTTAAATAGCCATACTTGGCCAACTACCAATCAATAATTCAATTTCAATCAATTTAGGGTAAATCCCTAAAATATCACAATTTATTTAATTCCATGCAACGTAGAGCTCAATTAAATAAACAGACTACGCCACGACAATCAGCACGAGATTTCGGTCGTCGGCCATCTCAACCTTAATTTTCAAAAAATAATTAATTAATTAATTAATTTCAAAAATTAAATAATTAATATTAAAAATTCAATTCAGCTCAAAATAAAGCCTGATTAAATAAACGAACTTCATCACGGTCATCAGCATAATATTCCAGTCATCGACCATCCCGGTTGAATTTTCGGAAAATAATTAATTAATTAATTTAATTCCGAAAAATAATATTTAAATACCAAAAATTCCACTTAGGCCCGAATTATCAAATTGAAGCCCGATAAAGGGTCGAAAAATCCCGAGCTACCCTCAATAAATAGTAGACCACGTCTACTTGCTAAATGTACACTCAATTTGTCTAATTCGCATCACAATTGACTAATAAACACTAATCCATACTAATATAACCACCTAAACCTAATTAATTAAAACTAAACAACCATTAAGTATAATTAGCCCACTAAGCAAGGATTAGTGAGATTACTCACCGGAATCGCACGCAAATTGGATCAATCCGACGGGGACGACGCGAGGGACGATAAACCCCAAAGCAGGTATCGAGTTCGAGGCCTAGAAATGGCCTAAAACGACCCACGAATGAGCTGGAAACCCACTCGCGAGTTTGCTGGTTTGGCTGCAAAACAGAGAGAAAGAGAGAGGGTTGGGGGCGGCAAGGGGTTGGGAAGGTAGGCGGCGGTCCGACGAGGCTGCACGACGGCTTCGACGATCTGCTCAGCCACTCACGGTGGCTAAACAGAGGTTGAACAAAGGCTGGATCGTGCGGGGGACACTTGGGCACGAGGGGACGGGGGCTGGCGGACCGCGTGGCAAGCGGCGGACGCATGGGCGCAGGTGCGGGTGGCGGGACGACGGTGAGCGGTGGGCAGTGACGGAGCAGCGGCGACAAGCTGCTATCTCTGTTTTCTACTTCTGCTCGCTCGAACACATGGAGAGAAAGAAGAAGAGAGAGAGCGAGCAAGAGAGAGAAGAAAGAGAAGGATAAGGGGGTTTGACTAGTCAAAGGGGGAAGAGAAAGCAAAGTAGAAAACGGCAAGGGAAAAGAAAGAGAGAGTCGGCTTGGGGAGGGGCAATCGCATGAGGGGGAGGGGAGAGGAGAGAGAAAAGAGAGAGAAAAGGGAGAGAGAGAAAAAGAAATAAAATAATAATATTTTTCTTTTCTCTTTCCCTTTCTATTTTCTTTTGGTCTTCGATTTTTCCTCCGATAATTTCTTTCTTGAAATTTCGGACTCGTCAATAAATTGATAGACGATGAGACGGTCCTAAAAATGAATTGTGACACGCTCGAATATTCGATTCCTGAGACTAAATTAAATTTCATGGTTAGAATCGATCAGACGCGATTTTAGTCCAATCCAACCAATTGAGTAGCTTTTAGGAATTTTACTACAGATACATCCCTTAACGGCTTCACCCCAATAGATTAGTTAACTCGTGAGTGATCAGCTTAGAGAAAAAGGACCATAGGCACGTCGACGACATGCCCATTTCACTTTATCGAAACGGGGTCGAATTTCAGGATGTCACACAAAGCACAGTTGGTGGCGAAAGGATATCGTTAGAAAAAAGGAATTGATTATGACGAAACTTTCTCACCTGTGGCCATGCTAAAATCTATTCGGATTATGTTGGCTATAGCTGCACACCTTGATTATGAGATATTCCAAATGGATGTCAAAACGGCTTTTCTAAATGGTTTTCTCGATGAGAATATCTATATGGAATAGTCACGGGGTTTTGAATCCAATAGTGAAAAACGGAAGGTGTGTAAGCTTAAGAGATCCATTTATGGACTCAAACAAGCCTCCAGAAGTTGGAACATCCGTTTTGATGAGGTAGTCAAATCATTTGGCTTCATAAAAAATCCAGACGAACCTTGTGTATACAAGAAGATCAGTGGGAGTGCAATTGCATTTCTAGTTTTGTATGTTGATGATATACTTTTGATTGGGAATGATGTACCGATGATATCATCAATAAAACTATTCTTGTCATAGAAATTCTCCATGAAAGATTTAGGATAGGCAATCTACATTTTAGATATCAAGATCTATAGAGATAGATCAAGACGATTGATTGGCCTCTCACAGTCTACATACATAGACAAAGTGTTAACACGGTTTAACATGCAATGTTGCAAGAGAAGATTATTACATTTTAGGCAAGGGATCCGTCTTTCTAAGGAGATGTGTCCCAACACTCCTGAAGAAAGAGACCGGATGGCGAAGTTACCATATGCATCTGCTATTGGAAGCATAATGTATGCTATGTTATGTACTAGACCTGATATTGCGCTTGCTGTAAGTATTACTAGCATATATCAGTCTGATTCAGGAGAAGAGCACTGGATAGTAGTCAAGAATATTCTTAAGTACTTACGAAGGACTAAAGATTTATTCTTGATATATGGAGAAGGAGAATTTAAAGTTGTAGCTTATACTAATTCCGATTTTCAATCAGATCCTAATGATTATAAGTCTACGTCTGGGTTTGTCTTTACATTCAATGGTGGTGCAGTTAGTTGGAAAAGTTCCAAACAAAGTATAACTGCCGATTTCACCACTGAGGCAGAGTATGTAGCTGCTTCTGAAGCAGCAAAGGAAGCCGCTTGGATGAAGAAGTTTATTTCTGAACTTGGAGTCGTTCCTTCAATTGAGCAACCGATCACATTGTTTTGTGACAACAATGGGGCGATAGCTCAAGCTAAGGAACCAAGGTCTCACTAGAAATCCAAGCACATTGAGAGACGCTTCCATCCCATCAGAGAAATTGTTGGGAGATGTGATATCGCCTTGCAGAAAATTGCCTCAGCAGAAAACGTGATAGATTCCTTGACTAAGGCCTTATCTTAGCCTTCTTTTGAAAGACATATTGACAAAATGGGTTTGAGATACCAAATAAGTTGGCTTTAGTGCAAGTGAGAGATTGTTGGATGTATGCCCTAAAGCTACTATGTAATTGTTACATATTAGGGATTTCAGTTGTACTTTCATTATTATTATTTAATTAATGGCAATGACGTATTCATTCATTTGTCCAATTATTTTATATTTATGAATGACTCCATAAAATCAGTTGCAACTAGACCTATTCTTGAGATGTCAAGAATATATGTGACGAGTTCATAGTTAGACTGAATCTTTAAATCGTTCCCGGTCGATAGATTATTGAGTGGATATTAATAATCCTGTTGATACCGGTGTGTTCTTAACTTCGCCATTTAGTATTAGATACTTAAGGAAATGATGAGTTATATGTCATTGGGTATTATGATGCGTGAGTTAGAACACAGGTATTTATATTAGACAAATTCACTGAACGTGACGCATATGGAACGATTAGCGACATGGAAGCTTTTAGCGTGGTCAATGTCTAATTGTTCATGCTTTGGTCTTGTGTAAATAATCCTTAGACTTGAGGCACAATGTTAACTTGTGTATTGAACAACTATGGTTCACGGGTGCACATAATGCCGAGCCGTCGATTCGTCTTTATACCTGATGGTCATAGTTCGTTCATATATGAAGTTGCAAGTATGCGCAATATGGAATCTGTCTCCTTGTTATGCAATGTATAATAATAATGTCCTATGCGATATAATATGACACTGCATTAAAATCCTCGACCGGGATTGTAATTGAGAATAAATTGTTTATATCTCAAATAAAATGCATGTCAATTAGATTTGTGCATATGATCGAATTAATGACTTGACAAATATTTCATGATCATTGTTTGATTGGGACATAGTAAGATAGAGGGATTAAATTACACCGTAGCCAAAGCTGACAGGTTCATTATGTTCTTAAAGTATTCACACTATCTGGGTAGCCATGACATATTGCTAGATGTCAATCATGGCTTGTAGGACTCAAAGATTAATCGGGACGATTAATTCTTTTGGGAGTACTAATGTGTTAGTACAAGTCTTACTATCAGCTTGGTGATGAACCTAGGGATGTCACACACCATAAACAATTAGGATGACGTGAAACAAGAGAGAAATAATGTTGCAAATGTGTTTGCAATTACTGCAATCGAATTGTCGATTTGAAATTAAATTAAATGAGATTTAATTTAATTTGTATTATAGTCACGAGCCTACTTGCATATGATGCACATATATGCCCAATGTAAATATATTTTAATGCATTCTCAACTATACATATAAAGAATATGTTCTTTTTTTTTAAAAGGAAATGATTAATTAATTAATTATTAATTTAATTAATTGATTAATTAATGCCTTTTAATAACTAATAAAAATAATAATAAAATTGAGCTTCATGCATGTGCACGAATTCGTGCACATGCACTGAAGCAATGATGGTCAGCGGTTGTTGACCATCATGCACGAAGCATGGAAGGTCAGCAACCGCTGACCATCATGCCAAGATCGTGCATGAGCAACGATCGTTTGCTATGGTCGATCAGAAACCGTTGCTGGTTGGTTTTATTTTTAAAACAATTGAGGGACGAGAGTTAAAGGGCTGCTGAAATAGAAAGAAACGTCTGTGTGTTTTGTTTTTAGAGACATACAGGGGTTGCTATAAAAGAGAGAGAAACAGTGCGTGTTCTTGTGTTATTCGAGAGATGCAAGAAAGTAGAGTGTTTTTCTCGTTCGGGCCGTGACTATAATACATCGAGGATACAACAGATCATTTCCACGAGATTGCTAGCACGATCATCGTGGTGAATATCCAAAAGTTCTCTTTTCCGTTCGACGTTCGTTGTTGGTGTGTCTGAACTAGAGGTCCAACGCTTGTGGGACTTGAACTATAGAACATCCGAACTGATTCGTTTCAAAGCGCGCTTCAAGAGGTAATTCGTTAAACTCCCTATTTATATTCAGATTTTTGATTAAAACGCACGAACAACGCCTTAGGAGAATCATGTATAAAATATATATTTGTTTCTACTGCGTTCTTTTTGTTAATTTTTCTTATTCACGATTCATGAAACCCCAACAGCAGGGTTGCAGCGTGTGGCTCCATTTCAGCTTCAGTTCGACAAACCGTCTGGCTTATCGGGTTTGGCTTCCGCCCAGCGTTCTTTCGCAACCTAAGGGGCGAAGAGGGGGTGAGTGGGATCCGAAGAAGGATTTGCTAGCAATCGTCACGGATGACTCGAAGGTGGGTGCTTCGTCGCTTCAATTGGCAGAGCCTGTGGACAACCTCTTCTGGGTATTGCTTCGATTCGAGAAAGTTCTCCTTTTTCTTTATTCAGTGTGTCCGTTTCTTCAACAATGGCTTGCTGTGTTTGCCCTTTGAGTCATTGGCCTTATCTCATTCTACTTCTTTCGCTTTTCCTAAATGCGCTGCTTCCTTTTCCCGAGAGGAAACATTGTAATTGTCAATCTAACTCGAATTGTGTTCGATAGAGAATTGGACGAATATAGAGCTATAAGGTTCTTGGAAGTATAAATGAGAATGTGACGTCGAACCAATGAGTGGTCTTTTTTGCACAGAAACGAAGAGTGAATGATGGCGATGTGAATGGAAATCTAGAGATGACTTAGTTGTGAGTAAAGAATTCCAAGCTGGTATTAGTTGAATGAAGGGACTTTATCTCTAGGTGCGATAGATTCTTCTCTACTTCTCGACCAGGTTGTTGCCTTGGGAGAGATTTTTTCCATGGCCTAGCGAATAGTCATCTACACTGACCACAAGCATACCATACTCCTGTATAGCCATCTCGTTGCCCTTCTTTGTACATCAGTTCAAGTGTCCATGAAAATAATTAACATGAGTCAGAGGGGATGCCATTTATGCTAGATAGACTGGCTATGTCGGATGCAGAAATGCTTGATGCTCACTTGGAGTTCACAAGTTTAGCCACTACAGGATACCATCTAAATGTCATTAGGCATCTAAAAATATCTTACTGATGACTCCTTTTCCTTTACTGATTGAGCATTCTTTTACTGAGTGAGTGTGCCCTACAAGGAGAGACTTATTGGATATTGAAATATAGACTATAGGCAGAAAGTTTCTCACATTTCGTATTGCTTGAAGTTTTATTTATCTTCTTGTCATTACTGCGGGGCATTTCATCACATCATTTTGATTGATCAAGTTCGCTGGTGGGAGTTTTAATTTTTGAATAGGATATATCTTGAGCTATGCTACGTACTTGTATGACAATTTGGTCGAGTGGGATGGACAGAGAAATTGGGGAAAGCAAAAAGACTAGAAGGGTCAGGGGAGCTGCATCCAAGTATGTTGGTTTCCTATATGATTAATCTTTTGGTAATTCAAAATCGTAAGAACTTAGGATTAGATGCCTAGCCTTGGTAGTTCTTGATGTCTATTCTCACTGGAAAATTTTAGAATGGAGATTTTTTTTTCCGGAAACATCTCAATGCTTCGCTCGTCATATTGTCTTCTGGATAGGGAGAATGTTTTGAGTGCTTTATAGTACTTGAGCCAATCCTTGAATGGTTTCTCTTGACATCCCAAGTTGTAAATACTATTACACTTGTAATCCTTGCCTGAAGTAAACTTTCATGCATCCACTTCACCTTGAGGTTCCATAATTGAACAACAAGATTTGTTTTTTGATAATATTGGATTGGAGGCTGCCAACAAGATATAGACTCCCTTGCTTTAGATGACCTACTAGCCCAAATAAATCCCATATCGAGTTACTAATATCCCTCTCAGTTATTTTGTACAGTTATGACATTTTGCCTCACTTCATAAATTTTGATTAACATTTTGTTGATTAATGTCTGTCCTCTTTCCTCTTCTTCTGTTTATTTTATTGGGAAGAAAATACTCTCTCTCTCTCTCTCTCTCTCTCATTTGTAATGAATTCACTTTCTTTGCACATTTCAATATGTGTCGTCAATGCTGGCTTCTCTTAATCATTCTAATCTACTCTAGGTAAATGTATAACATCATTATGCCGGTGTCCTGATGGCAAGGTTGTTGTCTTGGGACTTGAAGACAGTACAGTTTTACTGCATGATGTCAAAGTAAGTTTTCTATGTTGTTACTTAAATGTTGCCCTCATTACTTCTCGACTAAAGATTCCTCCTACAACATTCCTTTGTCATCAGAACGTGTTCTCGTCTCTCTTGGGAAAGATTCTGATTGCTCAAAATCTGCATGATGCAATGCAAACAACAAACTTACTGACTGAACATTCAGCTGCTAATAGAGATGGCACTCCATTTTTATTAGTCATGTCTCTCAATGTCAAGTTAACAATGGATTGGTAGATAGGTCAATCTGAGGAGGATAAGATTAACAAAAGATTTTAATGAAAAATTCTAATTGAACATGACCTATTTGTTAAATAGGCAAGAGATGAATAACCTGTTTAACTAATTAGATTGAATTGGATGGGTCATTCCCATCCTAACATGAATAACATGACATATGTACCATATGCATATACTCGTCAATGTCAAATGAGTTTGAAAAGAAACTAGCCATAAGCTTACAAAATCCTAGGTTTACATGAAATTTTATATTTATATGATGTGATCAAATTTTAATCTGTAATGACTATGGAAACCAAATTCATGAATGATTTTTTATTAGAGAACTTACTGAACTAAATATAAACAGGGCATGATAGGTCAGGTTGTTGATCAAGTTGCCTCTGTTGTTTAGTTAGATAGATTGCATGTCAATTTGTGTTTCGCGGTTTGAACTTTGAACCCGGAACAATATAGATTTATTAATTAACTGTTAAGTAGGTAGCGTTACCTAAGTGGTCACATGGAAATGTGAGTCATGAATTAAAAAAAAAAAAATTAAATCTTTGGATTGTGGATCGTGATTTTCATAGAATGGAATCATAACATCTAATATAATGTTTGAGATTGGTATTCCATGACATATGTTAATCTATTGTTAGATAATAACTAATCATAAAGATACTTCAAATTCAACTAATTTTATAATTTCCAGACATGAAATATTGCTACAAATTATTTTTCTTTTGCCAAATGAGTACCCATTTGACTACAAGGACACAAAGATCTTGTACATAGTATTGTAATTGGATTCCCATTCTTAGAGTTGAGTATGAGACAATCAAAACATCCACTAAGCCTGATGCAGCCAACAAAATCATGCAAGATGACTACCAAGTTTTTGGTGAAGATTGACTTTCAAACTCAAACAAGGATCGGGATTCTTCTTGAAGTTTAATCACTTAAATTATCAACTAGGATTTGAGTATTATTAAATTTTTATGAAGTTTTCTTTTCTTTCTATTTTTAAGCTTTAGTAGTAGGATCTTACGTATACTCCAATGATGTTTCTTGTCTAGAGGTTTCCTATTTCAGTAGAGTTGATAATTTATTGAACTTGGCAAGTGTTTGCTTTGCAGATTGTGTTATTCATTCATCTTTGGTGCGATGCTTAAGAAACCTTGGGTATGTTGCTTAGGCAATTTTGCGTGTGATGCTTAAACAATTATTCTTTATTGTGGGACTTAGTCCTACATCAAAGCCATGATATGTTTTTGTCGTTACATTGTTTAATGCATGAGTTAAATTATGAATCAAGGAAATTGATTGACTCATATCTGATTAGTGAAATCAGCAATGAGTTACTTTAATCACATATTATATAGAATTAATATTCTCATTTAATAGATTTATATACTTTAGGAGTTGAATCTTATTGATGTGCTCAATTGCATTCTCATGTAGGACAAAATTTCTAATGTTGTCATCAATAATTGAAATTATTTCAATTGTCAACGACAAATTACAACATCGTGTTTACTGGGGTCCAGCTCGTGGTGAGAATCTATGGTCTAAGTGGATGGTGTCATACTGAAGCATTCATCTGTGAGATGCTCATTTTCATCAAAATTAATAACTTCTTTCAGTTGTTAGTAAATTTGTTCAGTTCAGTCAAATTAGTAAGGTAATAATTTAGGTGACCAATTATGCTTGTGGGTGGAAATGTTTGTAAATAACTGGTTATGTTTTTATCAAGCTATATCTGCTTTGTCATGAGTAGAATGGCTGAGTACATGGCTGAGGCTGCTACAATACTGTTTCTGTGAGATTTCTACTAGTTTATTACTAATCATCCACTTCATGGATTGCAGTCAATCAATATAGATGGATCCGAAATGTGATTCAAATCCAATATAGCACCTATGGGTACATAAGAATTGCTGAGAAGAGAATTTGTTTGTACATAATGAATGTTACTTACCAAAGTAGCTGTCTTTATGGAACTATAAATATGCACGGCACTGCTTTTGATATGCTAGTGCTTGCAGTAGTTATGCTGTGCTTGCTGTTCAGTATGTTCACTTCTTCAACGATGGCTTGGTGTGCTTGCCCTTTGAGTCATTTGCCTTATTTCATTCTACTTCTTTCACTATTCCTAAATGTGCTGCGCTTCTTGTTCCCAAGAGCAACCGCTGTAATTGCCAATCTAACTTGAATTGTGTTTGATGGAGAATTGGATGAATATAGAGGTATAAAGTGCTCGAAAGTCTAAATGATGTGGTGACATTGAACTAAGGAGTTGGTCTTTTTTACACAAAAACGAGGAGTGAATGATGGTGATGCAAGTGGAAATCTAGAGATGACTTAGTTGCAAGTAAACTATTCCAAGCTGGTATTAGTTGAATGAAGGGATTTTTTTTTTTTTTTTAGGTGCAATAAATTCTTATCAACTTCTTGACCCGGTGTTGCCTTGGGAGATTTTTTCCATAGCCTAGCCAACAGTCATCTACACCAACCACAAGTGTATCATACTCCTATATTGCCTTCTCATTGGCCTTTGAGCACCAGTTAAAGTTTCCATGAAAATAAAGAACATGAATTGGGGGATGCCATTTATGCTAGATAGATTATATATGTTGGATGCAGAAATGTTTGATGCCTACTTGGAGTTTGCAAGTTTAGCCCCTGCAGAATACCATCTAAATGTCATGAGGCTTCTAAAAAGATCTTAGATTTCTGATGGTGACTCTCAGAAAGTAATTTTACTACGGGCTCCTCTTCTTTTACTGATTGAGCATTCTTTTACTGACTGAGCGTGCCCTACACGGAGAGATGTAGTATTTCTTGAAGTTTTATTTATCTTCTTCTCATTACAGAAGGGCATTTCGTCACGTCATTTTGATTAATCAAGCTTGCTGGTGGTACTTTAACTTTTGAATAGGATATATCTCGAGCTGTGCTGCGTACGTGTATGACAATTTGGTTGAGAGGGACAAAGGGAGGAATTGGGGAAAGCAAAGAGACTAGGAGGGACAAAGTATGTTAAGATCCTATATGACTTAATCTTTTGGTTATTCAAATTTGAAGAGCTTAGGATTAAATGCCCAGCCTTGGTAGTTCTGCTGTCTATTCTCACTCAAAAGCTTTAGAGAGGAATTTTTCTCTTTTTTGGCAGAAAAATCTGAATGCTTCACTCATCATATCCTCTTCTGGATATGGAGAATGTTTTGAGTGCTCTATGGTACTTGAGCTAACCGTCAATGGTTTCTGTTATGATCCGAAGTTGTAAATACTAGTACTCTTGTAATCCTCACCTGGAGAAAGCTTTTGTGCATCCAATCCACCTTGAGTTTCCATAGTTGAACAACAAAATTTGTTTTTTGATTCGGATATTGGATTGGAGCCCACCAACAAGATATAGATTCCTTCCCTTTAGATGAACTAATTGTGATATCCCAGATCTTCAATTATGTTTTCTATTGAATAAATCGGGCATTTCATTGACGCGTCTATAGGGCTGTTCTCAGAACTGATCATTCTAGAGATAATTAGACTATCTAGGGAAACCATTAAGAATTTTAAGGCAAATAGACTTGAGCATTCGACTAATAATCAGCTACTTGACCGTGTTCATCTTTAGAGGTCATTATGGCATAGATATAAGTCGATTTGAGATAAGAGATAAGTTGGTTCGACTAAGATGTGTGGCTAATCATGGGTAACACTACTAAATTGGAAAATTCTCGTCGACCAACGCTAAATTGATTTTCTTATCGTTTTGGTACCCTGTGTCCGTATTTGAATTCTCGAGATTTTCACGACAATCGAGAGTCGTCATTGAGTCGAGTGGGTTCATTGTGGCTCGAAGAAAATCGACCACGAGTCATATGCACTGAAAAGTTCTGAAAGTGACTCGGTAGTCTAGGTCACGCTAAAAACGCGTCGAATGGAAATTAACCGTGAATTCGAACCCGATTTCAGAAATTGAAAGTTCTGTAGTGTCACGAGCTATTTTAGGAACGTCGACTTAGTCTCAGAAGATTTTTCGGAGATTCCGGGATTTTTACGGAAAATCGGTTCGGACGTCGCAGAAAATTAACGGAAATTCGTATGGGCCGAATTTAAGCGAGTTTGGACTTTCAAGCCGAGCCTTTGAGTGTCAGGGACTTACAGAAAATTATGTCGGCTTTTTCTACATCGAAATTGGACGTCGATTTGCAGAAATCAAGGACGAAATTGAAGCTCAAATTTGTGAAATTCGAAATTAGGAATGGGGCTGGAAATTTGGACTTCAATTTGGATTATTTTGTGAAGATAATGCAAGAAATTATTAAGAGGCAAGAGGATAATCTTTCATGGACTCTAGGGGACAAAGAGATTGCATTGTGGGCTTGTGGGGGCCAAAATGTATTGGCTAAGATTTAAGACTTTTGTTCCCCCTCTCAGCTGGCTTCTCCCACACGTTCAGCCGTTCCCCCCTTACTCGAGCAATTCCTCCTCATCGTGGCTTCGGTTCTGTCTCCATTTCCCTCGAAGCGTGAAGCCGCCCCGACTCTCTCTCTCCATTTTATTTCTCTCACGCCAGCGCCTTCAGCTGCCACGAAATCCTCTTCACCGAATTCCCCACAACTGAAGCCCACACCTCCACTAACTTCTGTCCCCTGCAAGTCAACACTCACCATTCGAATCCTTCCTTGTTGACCACAAGACCCCAACTACACGGTTCTTTGTCGCCAACTGCCCATTCGTCCGCTTCACCGTCGCCTCACACGCCTGCAACCAGTCCCCACGTCCACGTCTCCAGCAAAGCTCGCCCCAGCGAAGCCGAGTTCATGCCAGTGAAGCCGCACGTCTGCGGCATCTCCACCGAAGGCCACCACCTCCTTCGTCCAGCATCAACGTCCGAAGCCAGCTACCGTTGCCAGCTGCCCCTTCATCCGCGAGCTACACCCCACTGAAGCTTGAAGCCCAGCAGCCCAGCAGCTCCAGCGGCTTCGGTCTTCTTTTGCCCGCATCAATGGCCCAAGCGAATTCAGCTCAGTCCAGCCCAGGTTTCATGGGCCCATCTTCTCTGCAGCATATCAGCCCATTAAATAAGTCCAACAGCCCAAGCCTTTGGCCCAAAAATCCAGCAGCTCCATTGAGCCCAATTCAGCAAGTTCGGCCCAAGTCCAGCCCGTGAAGAAGGCCCAATCGCAGCCAAGCCCAAGCCCAAGAGTGAGCCCAGTCCAATACAAGACAAATCTCAGTTGCGCTGAGATTTGTTGAGCCAAGGTCAAGGCTCAGTCCAAGCCCGCCGGTGTCGTTGAAAGTCCGATTTCAGCCGCCGTCGCGGTGATTCGGTTCCCGCTTTTACCAAGTGAGTAATCTCACTAATCCTTACTTAGTAAACTAATGATGCTTAAGGGTTGATTAGATTTAATTAGGTGGTTAGATTAGCATGGATTAGCGATTATTAGTTAATTGCATTGCATATTAGTTAAGTGATTAGTGTACTTAGCTAAAGAACCGCCTATACTATTTATTGAATGCATCTCGGGATTTTTCCCGACCCTTATTGGGCTTCAATTAGGCATTACGGGCCTAAATTGGATTTTTAGTATTTATTTATTAATTTTCGAAATTAATTATTTAATTATTTATTTTTCGGAAATTAGGCAAGGATAACCCGATGATCGAAGTTTCGTGCTGATTGTCGTGGTGTGGTCCGTTTATTTATTTGAGCTCTACATTGTGCTGAATTAAATTAATTGTGATATTTGAGGAATTATTCCTAAATCGATTGAAATTGAGTGAAATTGAATAATTGATTGGTGGATGACCGAGTGTGATTATTTAGCATTGACAATGCTTTGATGAGTTATAAATCGAAAGGAATCAGGAGATTGAACTAAGAATAATCTTGGTTGAGATCGATCAGGTACGAGGTATAGACATACATGGTTCGGTGATAAGGAAATCACTGGCGAAAACGGCACCTTAAAGAACGCACGAGTGCTGTCTATTACCTGCATCAGTATAGACATACGTGGTTCGGTGATAAGGAAATCACTGGTAAAAACGGCGCCTTAAAGAACGCACGACTGCTATTTACTGTATGCCTCATTACGAACATACGTGGTTCGGTCATTAAGAATATCACTGGTGAAAACGGCGCCTTAAAGAACGCACAAGTATTGTCCAGTACATATGTCACCTTGGCGCAAATGACGCCCAAGAGTATTACTGTAGCTCTGTGACTGAGAATGCAAATGGGAGGTTTTATATTGAGAAGTGTTTTGACCTGTAAATGGTCCGACTGACATGTAATCAACTAGGTTGATCGATCAATGATTTGATCCATTGTCGTGAATTGACTGATTGAGTGGAAGTGACCTTGAATGGTCCGATTGACATGTAATCGACTAGGTCGATTGATCGAGATATCGATCTGTGATATGATTGCTAGGGTGCCTATTGAATTGTGCTAATATGCATGTGGAATCTGAGGCCAAGGTAAGTCATCTGACCAGTGCATGTATAGGCAGCCCGATTAGCGTATTGGTTTCCTAATCGAGTCTTAGTGGGGTAGAACTTGCTGAGACTTAGTCTCATCCAGGTTGTGGGACAACATTTCAGGACCCTGATGAGGAGCCTGAGGAGAGAGAAACCAAAGAGGAGTACCTGGAGAAGAACCCCGATGATGATCCGAGTACGACCCGGATGAGGACTATGATCCCATCCTCTTTGTGAACCCTATTTGTAGATGGTTGAGTGTGAGACTAGACATTTGTGAACAGTATGGTAAATTACTTTGAGGTGTGGTTGTATAAAAGTTTGGTTGTGAATTTTGTTATAAAAAATATGGCCCTACTTTTCTATCCCATTGTTTTATTGTATAGGGATTTATAACTACTTCCGCATGTGCTTAATAAATGAAAGGGTCGGCGATACTTAGTCCTGGGATATCGCATTATAAAATCGACCAAGTAGAAGGATGTGTGCGTGCCCGAGGATTGAGGCGTGACACTAATAGCCCAAAAAATTCCTCTATCAAGTGCCCGAGATCCCTCTCCGTTATTTTGTACAATTATGACTTTTGCCTCACTTCACAAATTTTGATTCACATTTCGTCGGTTAATGTGTGTGCTCTATCTTTCCTCTTCTTCTGTTAATTTTATTGGGAACATGTTATTCACTCTCTCTCTCTCTCTCTCTCTCTCTCTCTGTTCTTTTTTGTTTATCATGAACTCACTTTCTTTGCACAATTGTGTGTGTCATCAATACTGGCTCTTCTTAATCATTCTAATCTACTCCAGGTAAATGTATAACATGATTCTGCTGGCGTCCTGATGGCAAGGTTGTTGTCTTGGGACTTGAAGCCAGTACAGTATTACTGCATGGTGTCGAAGTAAGTTTTCTATGTTGATACTTGAACGCTACCCTCATTACTTCTCAACTATAAATTCCTCCTGCAACAGTCCTTTATCATCAGAACGTGTTCTTCTCTTATCTCGCTTGGGAAAGATTCTGAATTACTCAAAATCTACATGATGTAATGCAAATAACAAACTTGCTGAGCAAACATTCAGCTATTAATAGAGATGGCAATCCATTTATTGGTCACATCTGTCAATGTCAAGTTAACAATGGATTGCTAGATAGGTCAATCTGAGGATGATAAGATTAACACATATTTTTATTAGAAAACTCCATTCAAACATGACTGTTTTGTTGAAAAGTTCAACAAATTACGAGAGATGAATGATCCATTTAACTAATTAGATTGAATTGAATGGGTCATTCCTATCCTAACATGATCGACATCGCGTATGTACAATATGCATATTGTCATCAATGTCAAATTAGTTTGAAAAGAAACTAGTTGTAAGCTTACAAAATCCTAGGTTTACATGAAATGTTATATTTATATGGTGTAATCAAATTGTAATATGTAACCACTATGGAAACAAAATTCATTTATGATTATCATTAGAGAACTTCATGAACTAAGTATAAACAGGTCATGCTAGGTCAGGTTGTTAATCAAGTTGGCACTATTGTTTAGATAGATGGATTACATGAGTCAATTAGTGTTTTGTGGTTTGAATTTTGACCCGGAACAATATATGTTTATTAATTGTGTCAATTGTTAAGTAGGCAGCCACAATTATGATATGACGTGATAAACTCTTAGGGTCACCCTTAGTTGTCACATGGAAATATGAGTCATGAATTAAAAATTAAATCTATGGATTGGGGATCATGAATTTCATCTAATGGAATCATAAAATCTTATATATGTTTGAGATTGGTATTCCATAATAGATGTAAATTAATTGTAAAGTGTGGTGTTACTTTTATTGTTAGGTAATAACTAATGATAAAGATACTTCAAAGTCGACCAATGTTATAACTTCCAGGTGTGAGATATTTTTACCAATTATTTTTCTTTTGTCAAATAAGTACCCATTTGACTGCAAGGACACATATCATGTACATAGTATTGTAATTGGATTCCCATTCATAGAATTTAATCACTAAAATCATGCA
Source organism: Eucalyptus lansdowneana (assembly GCA_017140395.1). Lineage (NCBI taxonomy): Eukaryota > Viridiplantae > Streptophyta > Magnoliopsida > Myrtales > Myrtaceae > Eucalyptus > Eucalyptus lansdowneana. The sequence continues at coordinate 40,645,312 of CM029487.1, read as the reverse complement.
ACATGACTTTGAAACTCAAACAAGGATCAAGATTCTTCTTGGAGTTTAATCACTAAAATTATCATGTAGGACTTTAGTATTATTAGGATTTTACAAAGTTTCCTTTTGTTTTGTTTTGTTTTGTTTTGTTTTGTTTTTTGTTTTTTGTTTTTTGTTTTTTTTGTTTTTTGTTTTGTTTTGTTTTGTTTTTTTTTTGTTTTTTTTGTTTTTTTGTTTTTTTTACGCATGACTAGTAGGATCTTATGTATACTCCAATAATGTTTCTTGTTTAGAGGTTTCCTATTTCCACTAGGAGTAGAACTTTTGGAGAGTCTACATATATAGTTGTATTTTTTTACTTTTCAATAGAGTTGATAAATTATTGAACTTGGCAAGTCTTTTCTTCGCAGATTGTGTGATGCGATTCATCTGTGGTGTGATGCTTAAGAAACCCTAGGTGTGTTGCTTAAGCAATTTTGTGAGTGTTGCCTAAATATTTATTCTTTATTGTGGGACTCGGTCCTACATCAAAGACATGAAATATTTTGGACATTACATTGTTTGATGCATGAGTTAAATTATGAATCAAGGAAATTGATTGACTCATATCCAATTAGTGAAATCAGCGGTGAATTACTTTAATCACATATCATGCAAAATTAATATGATCATTTAATAGATTTGTACACTTTAGGAGTTGAATCTTATTGATGTGCTCAATTGCATTCTCGTGTTGGACAAAATTTTTACTTCACTGTTGATGTTGTCCTCAATGATTGAAACTATTTCAATTGTCAATGACAGATTGCAGCAGTGTTTACTGGGGTCCAGCTCATTGTGACAATCTATGGTCTGAGTGGATGGTGTCATTTTCATCTGTGAGATGCTCATTTTCATCAAAATTAATAGCTTCTTTCAATTGTTAGTAAATTTGTTTAGTTCAGTCAAATTAGGAAGGTAATAATTTAAGTGACTCTTAAATGATAGGATTTGCGTGTGCCTCAATTATGCTTGTGGGTGGAAAAGTTTGTAAATAACTGGTTATGATTTTATCAAGCTATAGCTGCTTTGTCATGAGTAGAATGGCTAAGTACATGGCTAAGGCTGCTGCAATTCTATTTCTATGAGATTTCTACCAATCTATTACTAATCGTCCACTTCATGGATTGCAGTCAATCAATATAGATGGATCCGACATATGATTCGAATCCAATATATCACCTATGGGTACATAAGAATTGCTGAGAAGAGAATTTGTTTGTACATAATGAATGTTACTTACCAAAGTAGTTGTCTTTATGGAACTATGGATATGTGGGGGTGGTGCTTTTGATATGCTAGTGCTTGTAGCAGTTATGCACACTGTGGTATAATCATTCTTACATGGTATAAGTATTAAGCAGAATGGAAAATTGTTAAGAAGCTTGATGTCGCATATGTCAACTATGGTGTCTCAACTGGGAGGAGGATGCCCAAGTGAATAGAGTATGGCATCTTTCAACTTACCAGTTGGTACGACTTCATGATCTTTATTACCAATAGCAAATGTCTTATGGCTCACACCCTTCATAATGCTTCGTTTGCAGTTAATTAGTTATCTTAGTGTGGTATTCTTAAATACTTCTTTTTCAAACATAGAATCTTGTTTCATAGTCCAACAGCTTTAGTATGGGTTTATGGAAGATATTTGGAAAGCGAATGTTTGGTGCCATCTGTAACTTGTTGATTGGTTTGGCTCCTTAGGTTGAATCTCATTATTTTTCATCTTTCTATTTTCCAACTAGAAAGTAATCATTTATTTGTTCTATAAAATGATTTTGGTAACTCTTTGGCATTTGAAGATCGCAATGCTCAATTCTTCCCTCCAGCTCCAAGAGTTCCTCAAACACCTGGACTAGTATTGAGAGGTGCTGGTTTAACTGACAATGTTCAAGATTCATTTGTAGAGCTCTCAAATTCTTCAATGCAAAGTTTGCATATCCTTTGCAGTGGAGATAAAGGTGTGGTTTTGTGTGCTTCAGTATATTTAGTGTCTTTCCAATCGAAAATATATTTTTTTTGTTTTGGTAAAGGGTAATAATATATTGAGCTATAACCACCACATATAATAGATTCGGCACCACAAAAATTGCACTCAACAAGACACAAATGTCTTCTCGAGTGAAAGGGAGCCAGACACAAAACACCACAAAGCGGTCAAGACAAGCAAGGGCCGAAACAGGAGGCCTAAGAAAATAGCCACGCAGGGCTGAGACAACAAACTAAAAAGACAAACTAACCAAAAGGCCATGTAGGACCAAGAATAAACAGCCCGCAAAGGTAAAGTAAAGCAACCTAGGCGGTCCACATAGGAGAGCTGAAGATAGACGGGTCAAGGCCCCAGTTTCTTTGTAACCTCCTATTTCTCGGGCAATCTTCCACGCTTTTGAAGGTTAAGGCTTTATCCCTCACAACTTTAATAAGATGCTTCTTGAAAGCCGCAACCACAATCGGATGCTCTCTAAAGAGGATGTTGTTTCTATACTTCCAAATGAGATGGCATAGAACTCCAAAAGAGAAACGACCAATGGCGTGATAGAAATCCTTACTTGAGAGAAATCTCATCGCCCACTGAAGATTTTCTGTCCAAGTCCCATTTCTCCATGGGAGGTTGCACCTGGCCGCCCAAAAGAACGCCATACTAGCCGTGATGCAGCAACCAAAGAAGAGGTGGTCAATTGAATCTTGTGTCAACTTGCAAAATGCACATACTTCACTCCCAATTCTCCCATGAGACATAAGAAAAGCTTGGGTAGGAAGCTAGTTCTTAGTGATCAGCCACAGGTTGAATTGGTATCTCGGAGTGATGGCCTTATTCCAAATGAAGGATGACCATCTAACCCTGTCTTTCCTTCTTCTGAGTATATGCCAAGCTGAGGTGACCGAGAAGACACCGAAAGGATTATCCCTCCAAACAAATCTATCTGGAACCCCTATGAGAATCGGAAGGGGCTGGTTCCAAGAATCCATCAATGACCTGAATTCCTGACCCGCTGAAGAAAAAAGGTCTGCAACAACTGTATACCAAGGCAGCCCCGAATCAGAGATAGTTTGCTGAGCAAATAAGATCCAACGGACCTCTCCGATGCCAATAGTCAAACCAAAGGGATGTCCCCTGGCCATCACCAATCTTCCAGTGGAAGTTGAGGCGGAATTCGGATCTCAGGTGGAGGATTCTCTTCCAAGCCCACGAGCAGCAGCTCCGTGTCTTAGCCACCCAGAAGTTCGTCCTTCCTAGAAAGGTAGAGTGAATCCATTTGCACCAGAGAGACTCCTTATCCATGAAGAGGATCCAGATGTGCTTGAGCATCGCCACCTTATTGCATTCTTGCAAGCTCCGAATCCCAAGACTCCCTTCTTCCTTTGGGAGACAAACATCCTCCCAGGAAACCTTAGCTCCTCCCTTGCCAAGGGTGGGCCCCTTCCATAAGAACTGTCTAAGAATTTGCTCGATACGATCTAGAACTGCTACAGGCATAATGAATACACTAGCCCAATAGGCTTGGATTGCATGGAGCACTGACCTTATGAGCTGAACTCTCCCTGCAAAGGAGAGAAATCGATGAGTCCAGGATTGCACCCTAGCCATTATGCAATCAACCAGAGCTACACAATCCACCTTGCCGAGTCTCAAGGATATAATAGGCACTTCTAGATAACGTACCGGCAATTTTCCTTCCACAAAACCGAGGGTATCCTTTATTTGACTTCTCAAGTCATACGATCCCCCTCCAATAAATACCTCACTTTTACTATTGTTCGGCTTGAGTCCACACCATTCCGAGAAGGTATCCAGCCCATCCTTCAGCAACAGGATGGAGGCCATATCCGCACGGCAAAAGAGGAAGACATCATCCGCAAAGAAAAGATGAGATAACCGAGTGGCCTTGCACCTCCAAGAGAACTTAAAGCCTGGCTGCTCCGCACGAGAAGTAAGGATCCCTAAGAAAACTTCCATAACCAAGGTAAAAAGATAGGGAGATATGGGTCACCCTGTCAAAGGCCGCGGCTACTAGGGAAGAATCCATGGATATCCCCATTCAAGGAGATAGAAAACATAGGAGTACGAACACATATCATGATAAGACGAATGAAATGGTCTGGGAACCGAAAGGCATGAAGAACCAATTCAAGGAAATCCCAATCCACCGTATCATAAGCTTTCTGAAAGTCTACCTTCACCGCACATTTGGGGAGATAAGGCTACAGGTGAAAGCCGGCGAATAACTCTTGAGCCAAGAGAATATTATACCTAATCCACCAACCCTTAACGAACTCATTCTGAGAAGGGCTTATGGTGTCCTAAAGCACTAAGGCGATGCGGTTGGCCAATACCTTGGTAATACATTTGTAGATCGTATTGCAGCAAGCAATAGGCCTATAATCATTTACCGAGGTAGAATTAGGAATCTTAGGGATCAACACCAGGATGGTGGAATTAATCTCCCTTAATAGTCTCCTTGTAACAAAGAAATCTTTAACTGCTTCAACCATCAAAGGCCCAACAAGATCCCAGTTACTCTTGAAGAATTCGACACCAAACCCATCCGGCCCTAGGGCCTTTCCATGCGCTAGAGAAAAGATAGTGTCCTTAATTTCCGTCTCCGAAAAGGGACAGCTAATAGAAGTGATCAGATCCTCTGAAAGCGGACGTCAAATAGCTTGTTGAAGGTCTTCAAAAGCCGGTCCCATAGGAGGAGATCGTGATGCAAACAACTCCTTAAAGTGAGCGACAAACGTATCCTGAACAAGGCTCAGCTTAGAGACAAGGTCGCCATTCCTATCAAGAACCGATATAATCCTATTCCTCAGCTGCCTTGAAGTCACAAAGTGATGAAAGTACTTAGTGTTTTTATCACCCATCTCAAGCCAACGGATTCTGGATTTTTGTCTGAAGAAAGCCTCCTCTTGACTCCTCAACTCAATGAAAGTCGTACGGTGACTTTTTTCTAGCTCTGCCAAGAGGACATATTGCAAGTGTCCTGTATGTTCAAATCAAATATTTAGTTGTATGGTCTATCAGATTCAGTCAATGAGTCCTTTCCTTGTTTTGGCTTCTCATACAGCAATTTTTTTTTTTTTGAATAAAGGGAATGATGGTAGAGTGACAGCATATCAGTATTGCCTGGAAAGTAATGGGTTAGTTAAGTAAACCACTATCCTTGGCGAGTTTATGCTTGTAAAAGTTTTAGATGTTTATGCCATTTCCTAACCTAGATTTCACTTCTATTGGTCACTTCAGAGATGACACCTCCAACTTCGATACTGACCAATTATCTAAAGCTTTTTGTTGTTTGCCCTGGGGTTGGCCCGCCTTGCATACTTTCTGCTCCACTCCAGACTATTGGGTATCTACTCTGTTCTAGGAAGATTGAGAGAGCCTATGAAGATCTTCCCCTTTCTAGCAAGTTTAATCTAGGCCAAGGACATTGTGGAAGCCTTAGTCTAGACATCATAGGAAAATTTACTTGAAGGGCCAAGATTTTTGTCAAACTTTTGCGCAATATGATGTCGTAAAAACAAGTGTGAAAAAATGCACATTGCAAATACAAACTTAAAGCAAGATTTACGGAACTAATTAGCATGCATATAATGAATTATCAATATGATAAAGTTAAATACATAAAGGCATGGCATTGCCTTTTGGTTACCAAACAATATTGTGTCGAGTTCAATAAAATTGTGTTTATTGTTATCAGAGGTCAACTTGATTACATCAAACTAATGATAGACAAAGTATATATCGATAGGCTGAATATGTTAATATCACAATAGTTAACATGGTAAATATACCTAATACTATGTTGTTAGAGTGATAAACATGTGTAGGCTGATATATTACGTTCATGTTCTATGCCTCTTAGGTTAGATGCATTTTAGGCAAAGTGCTCTAACTTATGAGCTGCAACTGATTAGCTTTAGAGAATAATGCAATTAAGCTCTTGAATTAATGTGATAATTTAGCACTTATAAAATAATGTACATCAATATTATAAAAAGAAGTGCTTGGCAAATGCATGAGCAATTCTTTTTATTTTTAACACTCCACAATTTCAAGTGTCAATAGTTTAATTTGGATTGTTGGTTTATAAATAGCATTCATAATTCTTTTAGCTTGCATTCTCACAACACAAGTGGATATTAGAATAAAGCTTCTTTCTATTAAACATACAAATTGCTTTACATCTTGCACCAACCAAATTGAATAATGACATTAATATGCTTAGATATATTTTGAGTGATTAGTAAAACCTATTTAACATATTTATAAATATAGTTATCCCTCATTATTTAATAGGAATAGATCTATATAAAATAAATTGTTGGATGAGAATAATATGCCCTAGTGTATTTTGGCTAGTAAGTAAAACCTATTTTACATTTTCATTAACATAGCTACCCCTCATTATTTAAGAGGAACTACATATATTTATGTTGAAGTATTATTTAAAATATAATTTAATCTAAATAAACTAACACTGCACGTATTAGTTCCATTCAATAATATAAATATATGAATTAACACGCATTACAAATTATATGTATTGAAGGAAGGGCAATGAGCGTGAGCAAAGGATTGACAGCCAAGAGTTCCTCACATGTTTAGAGTAGTATCTAGAGATGCCGCTTTAACTGACTATGGTCAAGATTCATATGTAGAGCTCTCAAATTCTTCAAAACAATGGTTAGCTTTGAGAACAATGCAATTGAGCTCTTGAATTTAAAGTGATAATTTAGCACTTATGTAGTATCGCAAATTAATTCTATAAAAAACAGTGATCGTGAAATGCACGAGCACCCATTTGTTTTTTTGTTTCTTTCACACTCCACAATTTCAAGTAGTGACCTTTTAGTTTGGATTGTTGGTATATAAATAGTATTGATAATTCTTTTAACTTGCATTGTCACAAGCGGCTATGAGAATAAGCTTCTTTTTATTGTAAAATGAAATGATTAATGCATTGGATTTTTACATTTCACTCAATTCTTGGTGCAAATCTTTTAACTAGAGTGGATTCAATGTCTGAAGAGCTTTGTTTTATCGAGTAACTACATAAAAAAAAAATGCATTAAATGGTATGTAAATGGATGGACTCAATATTAAACATACAAATTGCTTCACATCTTGCACCAACCAAGTTGAATAACAATATTAATATGCTCAGATATATTTTGAGTGGTAAGTAAAACCTATTTAATACATTTATAACAGGTAGCTATGCCTCATTATTTTATATTTAAATAAGAATAATATGCTTTTGGGTGGTAAGTAAAACTTATTTAACATTTTCATTAACATAGCTACCCCTTGTTATTTAAGAGGAGCCACATGTATTTATGTTTAAGTATTGTATAAAGTTTTTTTTTTTATCTAAAATGAACTAAGGCTGAATGTTGCAGCTTTATTCAACAATATAAATATTTGAATTAACACATACGACAATTTATATTGTCTAAGGAAGATTACAATGGCCAAACGAAACCAAGCAAAAACATTGGCCGGAAAAATTTGAAAAATTTGATTTGTCAATTTGGCTTTGGGTTGATCAAAAATTTGTGAAATCAATAAATTTGATTAAATAATCAATTGGTAACTTCACAATTGATTAGCGAGAGGAGTGGGAGGCTTAGCCATCCATTCGAAATAAGAAATGGACGAAAACAAGAACTAGTGGGACCCAGCCATCGATAGAGGTGGAGAAAGAAAATTATCACGAGCTGTCTAATTATAAGATTCTAAAAACCGCTGAAGCTCCTCGACTTTCGCTTACCTCTTCCTATAGGCTCCTAATAACCTAAAGATCCACAAATTTTAGGTTTGGTTTTAATTTTATCTCGAACTTTTTTTTTCTTTTTGTCTAAAAAATCCTCAACTTTAACTCCAATGCTATGTTAGCTACCAATTTTTCGGTCTAAAAAGAATTTCCAAACTTTATATCCAATGAACCTTGAATGACGACAAGTACTTTGAGGACTAGGTCAAGAGAGCAGTTTCCATCTGAACGAGGGCAATCTCAGTATTTAGGGACCGAAATTCATGGCCAGAGAAGAAAAGTAAATCTAGGCTTAAAAAAAGCAGACGATTTTCACCCCATTGGGCTGGGCAATTTTTCCGCATGCAATCATTGCCAGAGAGAGCTCAAAAAAGAAAAGGACTCAGCTTTTCTTCACAGTGAAGAAAGAGAGATACAGAGAGAGGGTTAGCAAAGGAGAGAAAGCTTTTATAAAAATTAAAAAAATCTAAGAAAGTGGTCCGCAAAAGAAAAGAAAGAAAAGAAGAACAAAAGAGGTGAAAAGGAAAAAATGAAGAGAGAGAGAGAAATTGCCCAGGCACACGTGAGAAAACGATAGAGAGCAAAAGGTTGCAATTTCACCGAAAGTTTGTTTAATCTAGTTTTGTAATATCTACATTTCCTTAAAGTTTACTTTTCCTATGCAATGAAACTTCCACCGTTGAAGGCGATGACCATAAATGCATGTTTTGTGGTCCTGTCAATGAATTACTATTTTATATCTAGTTCAGCAAGTTTGGATTATTGGCGCATACTTTGAATTAGATAAATCAAATCAATAAAAAATATATATATATATACACACACACACACACACACACATGTATGCATGTTGATAATTTTTTATGATCCTCGACACATGTTGATAATAAGTTATTGTTAATAATACAACATTTCAATACTAAAATGAAGTTTATCGATTTGACTATATAGTATATATCAGGTCAAAGTAAGAGGGGTAAATTTTTAAGTGTAATTAAGAGCTTAAATATATTTAACGAAAAACACCTTTTTCTGATGGAAAATAAATTAACAAAAGAAAGAGGAAAGTTCGATGGTGCAGGTGGTGGACACAGTGTGCCCTCTTCATAATCCTGACGATTTATATGTTTTCGTTTTCTTCTACAAATCCATGTCACAAGCACGTGAGGCAAGCAGTGACAACAAGGGAAAGATCATGGATTTGGAGCAAGGAAGAAAGAAATGTGCAAAGGAACTAGAAAGAGTTGTTGTGGAGTTGAAAAGTCTACTTGAAAAAGAAATTAGACAAAAGGAAAGACAATACACGGGACCTTGGTGTGTTTAGAGTGATCTCCACCTAAAAGGACATGGAGTAAGGATTAGAGAACTATCTACCTTCGTACCGATTCTTATTTGTTGACATATAAATTTTGATAATCCAGTCATTTATTCATAAAAAAAAATTAGGAATTAATTTTTAAGCCCTAAAAACAGAAAAAAATAATAATTACATAGCATATAATTTTATGCGCATCATTATTTTCTGATAAGAAATGACGATTTGATATATTCAGTAAATATTTCATATATTTAAATGATATACACACTAAGAGATATATTTCGTAGAAAATTGGAAGATTTCGAGAGAATATTCCAGGTGAGATATATATTTGATGTTAATCTTTGGGTAATTGCAATCGTCGATGAGCATGAACAAAAGAAAGAAAATAAAATAAAATCGTGAAGATTGTGCTTTTGCCGTGCGAGATGCGATTCAAAAGAAGAATGAAATTTTGCTTTTTCCATATAGGAGCTCTATGTCGTTGCATATAAAAGGGATTAACTCGCATGGATGAAGGGGCACAATTCGTGAAAAGAGAGGAAGGCGTGAGAGGAGACAATTCGCCAAAAAAAAAAAAGGAAGGAAGAATATCTCTCTCGTTCGCTAAAGGGAGAAGAAGCCAAAAAATTAGTCACTTTTTTTCTTCTGACAAGCTGCAGAAGAAAGGAAAGTACAAGAAAGAGGAAGAAAAAAACGTGAGAGAAAAAAAATTAAAGGAGGTCATTTTCTTCAGAGACTTCGCCCACGACCATTGCCGCACCTCTGTCCGCCTGCTGCCGCCCCTCCGCCCATCGCCAGAGCTCCGAGCCTCTGTCGCCGCGCCCTACCTGTCACCGACTCCTGCTGCCACCTGCTGCCACTGACTCCCTCCTTCCGGCAATCTGCGAACGCCGACGCTGCAGCAACCCGCCACCGACTCCCTCCTTCCGGCGACCTGCAACTCCACCTCTGCAGCTGCCCGTTGCCGCCGGAGCTCCGAACGCCCGCGAGCACCACCGCGACCTGCAGTGCCCGACGCTTGCGCCTCTGGCCGCCCGCTGCCACGCCTCTTCCCTCCCGTCGACGCCAGCAACCTGCAGTGCCCGTCGCAGCAACCCACGTCTCCACCCGACGCCGACGACCCACCGCCACTCCCGGTTCCACGACGAGCCGTGCCTCCATTTGACCTGCTGCTGGTCCTCCTGCAGCAACCCACGTCTCCGACCCCACCCGTCGCAACGTCTACGCTCGCTCGTCGCTGCACCATAAAGCCATCGCTCCACTCCCTGCGCAGCAAGCAAGCTGCGACCAACTCGGCTGCTTTCCCTGTCCCGGTGACGACGTTGCTGCTGCCCCGAGTCTCTGTACCTTTGCTGATCTCTACCGATCCAGTTGCCACTCCTTGGGTTGAGGATGACGAGCTACTGATCGCGTTGTCCAGAACGAGCCAAGTCGCGTCCCTTCAGCGCAGCACACTTGCTGCTCCTACTGTGTCGGTGAGTCCGCTGCAAGCCCCGTCGTCTTGAGTTCATCAACCCGACACCGGCTGCTGCTTCGCTCTCTGCCGCCACGCCCGACCCCGACGTAAATTTGCGAATCCCGTGCGCCGTCCCGTTTAGAAAAATAAAAATCCAATCAAGGTAATTTTCTTAAATCAAGTTTCGTTATTATGGCTTAAATTGGAACATTGTCAATGTTGATTATATGAATATTTTAGGCATTATCCATAGGGTATTGTTGCCAAAAAATTACTATAATTATTAATTTAATCTGTAAGACGTTGGATCATTTTTTTTTTAATTATATTAATTTTTTGGTGCTTTGATAGTATTTTAACTCTTAAATCGTTATAATTATTAATTTGATTCATAAGACTTCAAATTAAATTTTTAATTATTTTGAACTTTCTTATATGTTGTAATATTTAGGGTTAAAATAATCGTTAATTTAATCCGTAAAACAATAGATTATTTTTTCAATTATTTTAATCTTCATTTGATGGTTTAGATATAATGCTTATTTGGAGATTACTTGTTTTGGAAAATACCCAAAAATAAAAAATAAAATAATTACTTGCTTTGTGCGTTTATTTCTTTTGGTGCAATTTATTTGATTGTTTAATAATGAATGAGCATCCGTCACCCCATTGCATAATAAAACCAATTCAGAGCATCCGTGTAATCACCCCCATTACATGATAAAACCAATTCAGAGCCTGCAAAGATATTTTTGAAAATAAAAAGAATGGTACCGAGCATTAAAGAAATCTCCCCGTACCCAATTTCTCTAATTCGTAGGAGTAAATAATTTTCCCGTTATTTTACTTAGATTTCTGATCAACCTATTATGAACTAATTAGTGACGACTCCTAACTAATAATCTTTCCTATGTGGGGTTTGGTTTAGGCTTAGCAGTTCATTAGTCAAATCCTAGTGGTGCACCCGAGATTAGGTCGCGACTGCATTCAACTGGCTGCTCTTTGGTTAGTCCAAGAAGGAATAAAGTTTATCAGTGGTCCACATTTCTTGCCTAGATGGATGGCAAGTCGTTGTCTAGGTCTTATTATATATTTAGACAATCTTCCCATTATATCTGCCATCATATTCAATTACTAGCAAAATTAAGGTAGATGAGTATAAAAAATTATGTGTCATTGAAAGTCATCTCGGTCCGTTTTTCATTATAAACTATATTTACTATGGGTCAAATTCAATGTTATTGGCTATCCTTTGGTTTATCCAAGAAACAATAAAGGGAGAAATGCAAGGGAAGTCCTAAGAGTGCAACCTTCCCTCCTTCCCCTAAGGAGGAGTCAAGATATCAAGTCACCAGAGTTTTCCTCTTTACTTTCTTTAGGTTTATAATAATCTGAAGTCTTTATATATATATATTGTAAATTTAAGTGATCGCTGATAAATGAAATTCATAAGTTTGACATGATAATACTATATAGGTTCAAGGTAAATTTTTAACTGGGATCGAGAGTTTAAATATATTCAATAAAAGTAACTTTTTTGATGGAAAATAAATTTAAAATAAGAAAAGCAAAGTTCAATGGTGCAGCAATTATCCTGACCGTTTGTATGTATTAATCAATTATGACCGCTTTCGATAGATACCAACAAAGCAGTTGTCTTTTATTTTTGGTTTCATTTTTCATTGCTTTTGCATCAAAACTTGCTCACATGTTATTTTCTTCCCAAGGAGGATCGCCTTGGATTCTCCTGTCCATTGAAATTCCCCCCCCACATGAAGGCAACGACTATAAATGCATGGTCGGTGGTCTCGGTTAACGAATTACTAATTCATACAAGTTTGAATTATTGGCGTGAGCCAATTGATTAATTAGATAAATCAAACCAATAAAGAAATAGATATACATAATAAAGTAAGAGCAAAAGTAAAAAAGGCATTTTGATTAATTTATGAGATTTGAAGAAGAAATTAAGGCAAAACTAGAGCAAAAAGGAAATTATTCTCATTGTGCTCAGATACAAAATAAATACATATAGCATGTTGATAATTTTTTTATGATCCTTGACACGTGTTATCCTGTTAAACTTATAAGTATTAAAATGAAATTTATCAGTTTAACAATATAATATTTAACATCCTTAAAATGTGAGGAATTAAATTTCTAAATGGTCAAGAGCTTAAAAATATTCAATAAAAATACCATTTTTGATTGAGGATAACTCAACACAAAAGTGAAGGAAAATGAATGGCCTAGGTTTAAGGAAGACTCATCCCAAGTCTCTCTCCACTTTACATCTTCCTAACAAATCCACTGTTATATGGGTATCGAAATTTTACTGGACCTTTTCTATTAAAATGTTACTTCAAATCAATTCATGTTTAACACCACAACTTCACAACACCTTACTTTCATGGTTTAACAACTTCAAAATTGAATTTCACAATATAAATTTCATATAATTTTTGAATTCGTACTCTAATTTCGAAAATTATCCCAATTAGACAAACAAATAGCTTAAACTTTTAATTATAAACTTTGTTGTTATGATCCCATTCAATAATAAGATTTTTTGAATGGATTTTGACTCTTATATCCAAAGATTTTGTAATATTGTGCCATTTTTTTCATGTTTATAGTGTACATCACGTTAATCTTTGTTACAAACTTTTCTAATTACATATTTACTTGAGATTAATGGTAAAACCTATTGGTGAATTTTTATTTAAAACTCATAACATCATAGCGTCCAAGCTTTGCCATAATTCTTTATCTTCCCAAGTCACATTTATTAAATCATTGATATCGTTGATTGGTTGCTATTAATTTTTTTTTTAGAAAAGAAATGCTTCATTGGTTATATAAGATGATGATAAAAAAATGATTTTTTTTATTATATGTCTGTTTAAATAATTTTCAAAGCATTTCTTATCTTCAACAAGTAATTTCTATCTCATGCACATGCATCTATTGAAGCGATATTCTTATTTTGGGTAAAAAGTATTCTTCTACTTCCCTATAAACTCAATATTAGATCAAATGATCGAACATAGATACTCAAAAGAAAATAAAGTACAACCTATTATCATCCTTAGAGGCAATGAATACTAATAAGTGCACCAATCTAGAATGATACTAGATTCACAACACTCGTAGAAACTTACTATCACGTCCCGGTCCTCGAGCACGCACACATCCTTTTCACTTGGTCGATTTTATAATACGATATCCCAAGACTATGTATCGCCGACCCTTTCATTTATTAAGCACATAGGGAAGCAGTTAAAATCCCCAGACAATAAAACGATGGGATAGAAAAACATGGCCATATTTTTCATATTGAAACTTATAACCAAACTTTTATACAAAACACAAACCAGAGTACTTCACATGTGACATCCTGAAATTCGACCCCGTTTTGATAAAATGAAATGTGCATTTCGTCGACATGCCTATGGTCCTTTTTCTCTGAGCTGATCACTCACGAGTTAGCTAACCTATTGGGTGAAGCCGTTAAGGGATATAACCGCGGTAAAATCCCTAAAAGCTACCTAATCGGTTGGATTGGACTAAAATCGCGTCCGATCGATTTTAACCATGAAATTTAGTTCGGTCTCGGGAAATCGAATATTCGAGCGTGTCACAATTCATTTTTAGGACCGTCTCATTGTCCGTCAATTTATTGACGAGTCCGAAATTTCAAGACAGAAATTATCGGAGGAATAATCGAAGACCAGAAGAAAATAAAAAGGGAATGAGAAAAGGAAAATAATATAAATAAGAAAATTGGGTTGTCTTATTAAAGTGTTATTTTCTTTCCCTTTTTCTTTTCTCTTTTTCTCTCTTCTTCTCTCTCTCTCTCTCTCTCTCTCTCTCCTTCCCTCTTTTCTCTCGTGAGATTTCCCCCTCCCCCACCGAACACTCTTGCCAAATTCAAATTGGCTTTCTCTTCTCCCTTTTGACTAGTCAAACTCCCAAAACCCTTATCTTCTCTCTCTCTTCTCTCTCTTATATCTTTTTCTCTCTCACTCTCGACGCTCTCTCGCCCTCACTGTTCGAGCAGAAGCGGAACACCGAAGACCAGAGCAGCTCGCCGGACTGCCGTCTGCTCCATCGCTTGCCGCCCGCACCCGCGACGCCCGCCCGCGCACGCCGTGCGCTCCGCCCCGCGTCCGTCGCCGCTAGCGCTCCTCCCCCGCGCGAATCGGCCTCTGCTCAACCCTTGTTCCGGCCGTCCAGCCGCCTCTAGCCGCCGCTCGCCGCCGTCCCGACCTCCCCGGCGTCACTCTCGCCCTTTGCCGGCCTCCCCTCGCCGCCCTAGCCGTTGGATGAGCTTCGTCCAGCCAAGAACAGTGGCTGGAAAAATGGGTTTCCAGCCCTGTTCAAGGCCCGTTTTGGGCCGTTTCCGAGCCCCGAACGCAAGCCGTGCTTTGGGAAGAATTGTTCATCGCGTCGCCCCCGTCGGATTGATCCGATTTGCACGTGATTTGGTGAGTAATCTCACTAATCCCAGATTAGTTGGCTAATTATGCTTAAAGTTGGTTTATTTTAATTAATTATGTTTAGGTTGTTAGATTAGAATAAATTATCAATTATTAGTCAATTGTGATGCGATTTAGATAAATTGATTGCGCAATTAGCAAGTAGACGTGGTCTACTAATTATTGGAAGCATCTTAGGAATTTTCCGACCCTAATCGAGCTTCAATTTGGCGATTCGGGCCAAAGTGAGATTTTTGGTATTTAAATATTATTTTTCGGAATTAAATTAATTATTTATTTATTTTCCGAAAATTCAACTAGGATGAACCGTGACTGGAAATTTATGCTGGTAATTGTGGTGCAGTCCGTTTATTTAATTGGGCCTTATTTTGAGCTAAACGGAATTTTTAATATTTAATAATTAATTTTCGAAATTAATTAATTAATTAACTATTTTTCAGAAATTAAGATTGAGATGGCCAATGACCGAAATCTCGTGCTAATTGTCGTGGCACAGTCCGTTTATTTATTTGAGCTTTGAATTGTGCCAAATTGATTTAATTGTGGATATTTAGGATATATTCCTAAATTGATTATTTGGGTAAATTGAGTACGAATTAAGGTTGTGGATAATTACTTTAGAAATGGGATGAATCATCATGAAAGGCACGTGGCTCGGTGAATAGTACATCATTTCGGAGAATGCACGTGGCTCGGTGATTTGGTATATCGCTTCGGAGAATGCACGTGGCTGGATGATTAGTACGTCGCCTTAGAGAATGCACGGGGCTTGATGATTAGATATGTCACCTCGGAGAATGCACATGGCTCGGTGATGAAGTATGTCGCCTTAGAGAATGCATGTGGCTCGGTGACTAAATGTATATATCACCTCGGAGAATGCACATGGCTCGATGACGAAGTATGTCGCCTTGGAGAATGCATGTGGCTCGGTGATTAAGTGTGGCATCTTGAAAGAGACACGTGGGCTCGGTAATTTGATGCATTACCTCGGAGAATGCACGTGGTCTCAATGAGTACATTTGACATCTTGAAGAGACATGTGGGCTCGGTGACTTGATGCATCGCCTTGGAGAATGCATGTGGGCTCGCTGATTCAAAATGACATTTTAAAGAGCATGTGGCTCGATAATCGATTCCATCACCTTGGGGAATGCACGTGGCTCGGTGATAAAGAATATCGCCTCGTAGAATGCACGTGGCTCAGTGATTGGTTTTATCAGTTGAGACTGTATAGCAATGACTAGAATGACCTAGAGATGGTCCGGCTGACATGTAATCGACTAAGTCGATTGATCATTGCCTTGAGTCTGATGTTGTAAATTTGATTGACTGAATGGAAATGACCGTGAGTGGTCTTATTGGCTTGTAATCGACTAGGTCGATTTGATCGATGCTTTGATCGGTGATATGATTGCTTGAGTGCCTATTGTGAATTGTACTGACTTGCAAGTGGGATCTGAGGCCAAGGTACGTCTTCTGCCATGTGCATGTATAGGCAGCCTATAGTATAATGGTTTACTAATCAGGCTTAGTGGGGTAGAACTCGCTGAGACGTAGTCTCATCCCAGTTTGGGGAAAACATTTCAGAACCCCGATGAGGAGCTGATGAGAAGGAGTCTGAGAAGGAGAACTCGGAGATGAAACTTGAGGTGAAGGATTTTTGGAAGAAGAAGATAATCTCGAGAGGGGCCTTAAGTATGGCCTGGATGGACTGAGAGTCTATCTTCTTTTGAGAATTCCTTTTGAAGTGAATAGTTATGAATCGGTTTGTGTTTTGTATAAAGGTTTGGTTATAAATTTCAATATGAAAAATATGGCTCTGCTTTTCTATCCCATCGTTTTATTGTCTGGGGATTTTAACTGCTTCTGCATGTGCTTAAAAAAATAAAAAAGGGTTGGCGATACATTATCTTGGGATATCGCATTATAAAATCGACCAAGTGAGAAGGATGTGTGCGTGCCCGAGGATCGGGGCATGACATTCAGTTTAAGTGGTATCAGAGCGAAGTTAAAGATTGGAGTGATAAGGAGCGTTGACTATGGGATAGTTAGTAGGAAAGGCCTTTAAATTCATGCTGGTGCATGTCTGTGTTAGCTTAATGCTAGAATTGTTTGTTGTGTATGGATCGCTCACTTTCTAATTCAGTGTGGGTTTGGAAGACGGATTGCAGTGTAAAAACTGAACCATGAGCGAGCAGGAGTTGAGAACTCCTAGTAAGAGGACAATGTCCTTTGTGACTCGGGATGAAGCATTGATAAAGGTCGGTACCCGAGTTTAGTTGTGGCAGAGTGTTGGCTCTGGCCAACTCGAGTGTAAGAGTACCACCGCAGGTTGGTACTATTGTAGCAGCGTCGAATGATCCTAAGTTCGATAGGATCGTTCTGATGCTAGTGTTCCTTGGGAACTGATGAGCCAGCAAGCTCAGGATCAAGCCATTGTTGTTGTTGCTATCATTATCGCTGTTGTCGCTTCACCTACTGAGGTCCAGAGTGGAGATGTGATCCGGGAGTGAGTCATTACATTCAAGCTGAGGTATAGATCCAGTTCAGGCATAAATGGAAATCGATCAGGGAAAAGATCAAGGTCGAGAGTGGTCCTAGCAGACTGATGGGGCAACCAAAAAGAGTGTGTGCTGTCACTTGGCAAGAGATAGAAGACTCACTTGATAAGTGTCGGAATTGTAGAAGGAAGCATGGATAAATCTAGTGTCCGAGTATGACTAGAACATGTTGTGATGATGACCAGCATGGCCATCAGGTGAAGGATTGTTAGTGGAAGTCTAAGGTAGCATAGACATCGCTACTGCAGCCAAAACGCCACTAGGATGGCGAAAGGAATGAGAGTAGAATTGATCTTGCATCGATCAGAGAAAGAATGTGTTGGAGATGATCTTATCTGAGTAACGTAGCAGAGTTTTGTGCTGAGTTGGTAGAACTTAAATTGTTGAAGTAAAAGTGATAGAGGGGAAATCATTAACAATAGTTGTGCTTGATTAGTTGCTGAAGTGTGAATTTGATGCCACATGAATAGTGTGGGCTTATGGAGCATCTTGTGATAATGAATCATGGTCATTGAGTAATCCAGTTTAGTCTAGTAACATGTGCAAGTGTCGAGGTTATTGGGAGTCGAAAAGAATCTTCGATTTCATTAATCTCGTTGGCTAAAGATAATCCGTTTGTTAGACGGAGGTTGCCAAGATTGATTTGACAACTGTAGTGGATGTATCAATTGAGAAATAGAATGTGAAGAAGGTGGCCGTGATATAGAAAAATTTCTAAGATGGTTCCAAAGGAATTGCTTGGGTTACAGCCAAAAAGAGATAGAAATTGCGATCGAACTAGCATCAGGATAGAGCCATTCTCGAAGGCTTCTTATCAGCTGTTGTTGTCCGAATTGGTAGAATTAAAGATGCAAATGTGAAGATTGATGAATGAGGAATTCATGTATATCAGTGCATCACTTTTGGGAAACATCAGTTTTGTTTGTGAGAAAAGAAAGATGGTTTGTTGCGAGTATGCATCAACCATCGTCAACTCAATTAGGTGACGATTAAGGACAAACGTCCATTGTGCAAGATCGGCAAATTGGGTGACCAAACATCAAGAGTGTTGATGTCTTCATGGATTAACTTGAGAACAAGATGTTGTTAGTTACGAACCAGGAAGGAGGTTATACGAAAGACAGCTATTCGTACTCGATAAGGTCTTTATGAGAGTATTATAAGATCGTTTGGTTTGATAAACACTCCAGCTACCGTCATGGATTTGACAAATCGAGTGTGCAAAGAATATCTAGGTCAATTGTGATTGTGTCGTGTAATGATATTCCGGTGTATTTGAGGAATGCTAAAGAGTACAAGAGATGTCTGAGAATGGTGAAGGAATTTCCATGAACCCGGTCAAGACCGAATCAGTTATCAGTGGACCAAGACCAATAGTAGTATCAAAGATCAAAAGTTTTCTGGGTTTAGCAGGGTATTATAGAAGGTTTATGGAAGGGTTCTCAGTGTTAGCAACTCGACTCATGAAAGAAGAATAAAAGTTCGTGTGGACAGATCAGTGCAAGTGTAAATTCCAAGAGCTAAAGGAAAAGCTGACCATCGCACCTGTGCTGACGATTCCATCTGGTCTTGGAGGATTCGAGATCTATAGTGATGCGTCATTTAGGGGATTGGGTTACGTGCTGATGCAACATGGCAAAGTTGTTGCATACGCTTCCCGGCAGTTGAGACCTCATGAATTGAATTATCCGATGCATGACTTAGAACTCGCAGCCATCATATTTGCGTTGAAGATTTGGAGGCACTACTTGTGCGGAGAAAAGTTTTAGATCTTCACAAACCATCAGAGTCTCAAGTATTTGTTCTCTCAGAAGGAGTTGAACATGAGACAGCGCCGATGGATGGAATTGCTAAAGGATTACGACTGTTATATCCTATATCACCTGGGAAAGGCGAACAAGGTCGTCGATGCATTGAGTCGGAAGTCTTCAATAGCGCAAATCTTGGTTAAGAAATGGAACTTAATCGAGAGAGCTCGAGATTCAGAATTCAAATTTGAGGTAGGTCACCTTTCAAGTTTTATGGCCACCCTCAGAATTGAGCCGGATGTCCAGGTCAGAATCAAGCAACTCCAACCAACAGATCCAGATGTACAGAGAATTCTTCAAGAGGATATTGATAAAAGAAAGGTTGATTTTCAAGTTTCAGATGATAGGGTACTGAGGCTTCGTGGATGTTTGGTTATACCTGACGACGTAGAGCTTAGAGAAGAAATTTTATCTGAAGCACATCGTAGCAGTTACAACGTTCATTCTGGAAGCACTAAAATGTATCAGAATCTGCGTCAACACTACTGGTGGTCAGGTATGAAGGTGGACATTGCCAAACATGTGGCCAAGTGTTTGACTTGTCAGCAAGTAAAAGCCCAGCATTGCAAGCCGGGAAGATTTCTACAACCTCTCGCGATCCCAGAGTGGAAATGGGAGCATATCACGATGGACTTCGTGACTGGACTACCGAGGAGTCAGAGGGGGAATGATTCGATTTGGGTAGTAGTCAACAGGCTGACAAAGTCGGCTTACTTCATTGTAGTTCGAGAGGACCTGAGTCTGGATAGACACGCAGACCTATATGTGCGTCAAGTGGTTCGAATGCATGGAGTGCCGATTACGATAACATTCGATAGAGACCCGAGGTTCACTGCTGCTTTTTGGAAGAGTTTGCAAAGTGCTTTGGGTACAAAGCTTCAGTACAATATGGCATATCATCCTCAGACGGATGGCCAGTCTGAAAGGACAATTCAGACTCTTGAAGACATGCTGAGAGCGTGTGTAATAGACTTCAAATGAAGTTGGTAAGATCAGCTTCATCTGATGGAATTCGCCTACAACAACAGTTATTAGCAGAGCATCAAGATGGCTTCATTTGAAGCGTTGTATGGCAGAGCATGTAGAACTCCAGTGTGTTGGGATGAAGTCGGAGAAAGGAAGATAACATGCCCAGAGTTCGTTCAGCAATCAGTAGATGCCGTGGCAGTGATCAGAGAAAGATTAAAGACAGCGTAGAGCAGGCAGAAAAGTTATGCAGATAAGCGTCGAAGGTCTTTGGAATTCCAAATTAGTGATCACGTTTTTCTGAAAGTGTCACCAATGAGGGGAACTTCACGCTTTGGTAAGAAAGGCAAGTTGAGTCTGAGGTACGTAGGTCCGTTTGAGATTCTTGAAAGAATCGGAAACCTAGTGTATTGTCTTGCGTTGCCGCCAAGATTGGCGCAAGTGCATGACGTCTTTCACGTGTCGATGTTAAGGAAGTACGAGCCTGACTCGACCCACGTGCTCAATTTTCGAGGAATTGGATGTGGATGGCCATGTATCATACGTGGAAAGCCCGGTTCAGATTGTCGATCGTAAAGAGCAAGTTCTGCGTACAAAGACCATTCCGTTGGTCAAAGTGGTCTGGCAACACCATGGTACTAAATGAGCGACTTGGGAGACTGAAGAGTCGATGAGACAATTGTACCCCCGCCTTTTTGAGCAAAGTGTATAATGGTTTAAATTTTGAGGACGAAATTTTTATAAGAGGGGAAGAGTTGTGAAATCCTGAAATTCGACCCCATTTCGATAAAATGAAATGTGCATTTCGTCGACGTGCCTATGGTCATTTTTCTCCGAGCTGATCACTCACGAGTTAGGTAACCTATTGGGTGAAGCCGTTAAGGGATATAACGCGGTAAAATCCCTAAAAGCTACCTAATTGGTTGGATTGGACTAAAATCGCATCCGATCGATTTCAACCATGAAATTTAATTCGGTCTCGGGAAATCGAATATTCGAGCGTGTCACAATTCATTTTTAGGACCGTCTCATCGTCTGTCAGTTTATTGATGAGTTCGAAATTTCAAGAAAGAAATTATCGGGGGAATAATCGAAGACCAGAAGAAAATAAAAAGGGAATGAGAAAAGGAAAATAATAGAAATAAGAAAATTGGGTTGTCTTATTAAAGTGTTATTTCTTTCCCTTTTTCTTTTCTCTTTTTCTCTCGTTCTCTCTCTCTCTCTCTCTCTCTCTCTCTCTCCTTCCCTCTTTTCTCTCGTGCAATTTCCCCCTCCCCCACCGAACACTCTTGCCAAATTCAAATTGGCTTTCTCTTCTCCCTTTTGACTAGTCAAACTCCCGAAACCCTTATCTTCTCTCTCTCTTCTCTCTCTTATATCTTTTTCTCTCTCACTCTCAACGCTCTCTCGCCCTCACTGTTCGAGCAGAAGTGGAACACCGAAGACCAGAGCAGCTCGCCGGACTGCCGTCTGCTCCATCACTCGCCACTCGCACCCGCGATGCCCGCTCGCGTCCGTTACTGCTGGCGCTCGTCCCCCGCGCGAATCGGCCTCTGCTCAGCCCTTGTTCCGGCCGTCCAGCCGCCTCTAGCCGCCACTCGCTGCCGTCTCGACCTCCCCGGTGTCCTTCTCGCCCTTCGCCGGCCTCCCCTTTGCCGCCCTAGCCGTTGGACGAGCTTCGTCCAGCCAAGAACAGTGGCTGGAAAAATGGGTTTTCAGCCCTGTTCAAGGCCCGTTTTGGGCCGTTTCCGAGCCCTGAACCCGAGTCGTGCTTTGGGAAGAATTGTTCCTCGCGTCGCCCCCGTCAGATTGATTCGATTTGCGTTCAATTTGGTGAGTAATCTCACTAATCCCGGATTAGTTGGTTAATTTTGCTTAAGGTTGGTTTATTTTAATTAATTATGTTTAGGTTGTTAGATTAGAATAAATTATCAATTATTAGTCAATTGTGATGCGATTTAGATAAATTGATTGCGCAATTAGCAAGTAGACGTGGTCTACTAATTATTGGAAGCATCTCAAGAATTTTCTGACTCCTAATCGGGCTTCAATTTGGCGATTCGGGCCTAAGTGAGATTTTTGGTATTTAAATATTATTTTTCGGAATTAAATTAATTATTTATTTATTTTCCGAAAATTCAACTGGGATGGCCCGTGACCGGAAATTTATGCTGGTAATTGTGGTGCAATCCGTTTATTTAATTGGGCCTTATTTTGAGCTAAACGGAATTTTTAATATTTAAATATTAATTTTCGAAATTAATTAATTAATTAATTAAATTTCAGAAATTAAGATTGAGATGGTCGAAGACCGAAATCTCGTGCTGATTGTCATGGTGCAGTCCGTTTATTTATTTGAGCTTTGAATTGTGCCAAATTGATTTAATTGTGGATATTTAGGATATATTCCTAAATTGATTATTTGGGTAAGTTGAGTACGAATTAAGGTTGCAGATAATTACTTTAGAAATGGGATGAATCATCATGAAAGGCACATGGCTCGGTGAATAGTACATCATCTCGGAGAATGCACGTGGCTCGGTGATTTGGTATATCGCTTCGGAGAATGCATGTGGCTAGATGATTAGTACGTCGCCTTAGAGAATGCACGGGGCTTGATGATTAGATATGTCACCTTGGAGAATGCACATGGCTCGGTGACAAAGTATGTCGCCTTGGAGAATGCATGTGGCTCGGTGACTAAATGTATATATCACCTCAGAGAATGCACATGCCTCGGTGACGAAGTATGTCGCCTTGGAGAATGCATGTGGCTCGGTGATTAAGTGTGGCATCTTGAAAGAGACACGTGGGCTCGGTAATTTGATGCATTACCTCGGAGAATGCACGTGGTCTCAATGAGTACATTTGGCATCTTGAAGAGACACGTGGGCTCGGTGACTTGATGCATCGCCTTGGAGAATGCACGTGGGCTCGCTAATTCAAAATGACATTTTAAAGAGCATGTGGCTCGATAATTGATTCCATCACCTTAGGGAATGCACGTGGCTCGGTGATAAAGAATATCGCCTCGTAGAATGCACGTGGCTCGGTGATTGGTTTTATTAGTTGAGACTATATAGCAATGACTAGAATGACCTAGAGATGGTTCGGCTGACATGTAATCGACTAAGCCGATTGATCATTGCCTTGAGTCTGATGTTGTAAATTGATTGACTGAATGGAAATGACCGTGAGTTGTCTTATTGGCTTGTAATCAACTAGGTCGATTTGATCGATGCTTTGATTGGTGATATGATTGCTTGAGTGCCTATTGTGAATTGTACTGACTTGCAGGTGGGATCTGAGGCCAAGGTACGTCTTATGCCCTGTGCATATATAGGCAGCCTATAGTATAATGGTTTACTAATCGGGCTTAGTGGGGTAGAACTTGCTGAGATGTAGTCTCATCCCAGTTTGGGGAAAACATTTCAGGACCCCGATGAGGAGCTGATGAGAAGGAGTCTGAGAAGGAGAGCTCGAAGATGAAACTTGAGGAGAAGGATTTTTTGAAGAAGAAGATAATCCTGAGAGGGGCCTTAAGTATGGCCTGGATGGACGGAGAGTCTATCTTCTTTTGAGAATTCCTTTTGAAGTGAATAGTTATGAATCGGTTTGTGTTTTGTATAAAAATTTGGTTATAAATTTCAATATGAAAAATATGGATCTGCTTTTCTATCCCATCGTTTTATTGTCTGGAGATTTTAACTGCTTCCGCATGTGCTTAAAAAAATAAAAAGGGTCGGCGATACATTATCTTGGGATATCGCATTATAAAATCGACCAAGTGAGAAGGATGTGTGCGTGCCCGAGGATCGACGCGTGACATCACAACTTTTTACTCTATCTCTATTCACATCAAAATGGAGATCTCAAAAAAAGATAGAATCTCAGTCCATCTGGGCCATACTCAAGGCCCCTCTTGGGATTATCTTCTTCTTCCAAAAATCATTTTCCTCAGGTTTTACCTCCGAGTTCTCCTTCCCAGACTCCTCCTCCTCAGCTCCTCATCGGGGTCCTGAAATGTTTTCGCCAAACTGGGATGAGACTACGTCTCAGCGAGTTCTACCCCACTAAGGCTTGATTAGTAAATTATTATATTATAGGCTACCTAAACACCCACAGGGCAGATGACTTACCTTGGCCTTAGATCCCACCTGTAAGTCAGTACAATTCACAATAGGCACCCATTTACTCCAAACAAATCAAACCAGTCGATTACATGTCACACAAATCATTCTCCACGGAGAAGTATCTAAAAGCTAGGCCACGTACATTCTCCAGGACGACACTCCAAGTCTCCAAGCTACGTGCCTCAAACCTTGGGCCCATGTGCATTCTCTAAGGCGACCTCTTCGCCAAGGTGGTACATCAAGTCACCAAGCCACGTGCCCTTTTAGATGCTATTTCCGAACACTAGACCCACATGCATTCTCTAAGGCGCTCAATCGCCAAAGTGACGCATCAGATCACCAAGCCACGTGTCATTTTTACGATGCCCGGGTCCACGTGCCTTCTCTTAGGTGCTAACTCACCAAAGTGATGCATCAATTCACCAGGTCACGTGCCCTTTTAGATGGCAAACTCTGTCACCGAGCCACGTGCATTCTCCAGGATGACATACCGAGTCTTCGAGCTACGTGCATTCTCTTAGGCAACCTTTTCGCCAAGATGACATAATCAATCACCGAATTCACATGTATTCTCCAGATGATATTCCAATTCACCGAGTCCACGTATTTCCTTTCACGTGATAACCAATACCCAACGATTTCTCAATCAAATAATTAACAATCAAATCAATATGAATAACTCCTAAAAATTCATAATTAAATCAATCACATACAAATTAAAGCTTAATTAAATAAATGGACTGCGCTACGACGATCGGCATAAGATTTCGATTGTCGACCATCAAAATCTTAATCTTCGAAAAATAATTAATTAATTAATTAATTTCAAAAATTAATAAATAAATATTAAAAATTCAATTTAGCACAAAATAAAGCTCAATTAAATAAACGGACTTCACCATGATCACCAGCATAAAATTCCGAGTCCGGGTTATCCTAGTTGAATTTCCAGAAAATAAATAATTATTTAATTTAATTTCGAAAATTAATATTTAATATTAAAATTCCACTTAGGCCCGAAAAGCCTAATTGAAGCCCACTAAGGGTTGGGAAAAATCCCGAGACACTTCCAATAAATAGTAGACCACGTCTACTTGCTAATTGGACAATCAATTTGTCTAATTCGCATCACAATTGGCTAATAAGCACTAATCCATACTAATCTAACCACCTAAAGCTAATTAATTAAAACTAAATCAAAATTAAGCATAATTAGCCAACTAATACGAGATTAGTGAGATTATCCACCGGAATTGCGTGCAAATCGAATCAATCCGATGGGGGCGATGCGAGGAACAAAACTTCCCAAAGCACGGCTCGGTTCAGGGCTCAGAAACGGCCCAAAAGAGGGCCCGAAGTCGTTGGATACCCACTCAGCCACTTGCTGTTCAAGGCTGGTTGAGGTTGGTTGTGACACCCCGAACCACCTAGGGTCGCCACAGGCACCTGGCGTTACAACTAATTACATCTCTTAGCCGAAGCGTCATAAATCATAGACAAATTATATATATATATATATATATATATATATATATATATATATATATATATATATATTTTTTAAAACGGTCCCAGCGTGACTCGTTAGCGGAAGTAAAATAAAACATCGCCATCTCCCCCTCCATCAACCATGATACAATTGCACACCACTAAACATCATAATAAAAGACAAAGCCATGACACTTTATTGACATATTTTCAAGATGGATTTCCATGGGTCGGTACACCAAAAGAAAGGCCAGGACATGAAGCCACACTCGGCCTAAACCCCAAAAAGAAACACTCGACTCACTATGATTAACGTGCAAGATACCCCATCACTAGTGTCGGCTAACCATCCCAAAAAGTTTCAACTCCTACTTGTCACGTACGGGCTCTCACACCCATCCTGGTGCATCAGGCGGTGGCGGCGGGCAACATCCCACGTATCACTCCATCGCGACGAATGTGAATGGATATGAACTCCTGGACAACAGGGCCCCCAGCCAGGCCCACATCGTACATAACTAAACAGTGCACTTGAATATACGTTAGACCAAGGAACAGAGGGACAGTCAAACTCCTCGCACTCGACCTCTACAATTGAAGGTAGGCCGTAAAATACGACCCGCGTGACAGCAGGAAGCGGCATTCTGCTAATATGAAATGTTGGTCCCCGAAGAGGTGAGTACAACCACTCAGCAGGTAAATGAATCCAATAACCACTCAATGTATCATACAATACAATCAATCATCATACATGACACTCATGCGTCCAAGCATACTTACCTTGAAGCCATGCATATACCATCATACATCCTCATCACAATCATATCACATACATGTCATCATGCCATAGGTGATTATTATTATGTCACACACATGTATCCTCATGCCATAGGTGATCATCATCACATCATACACATGTCATCATACCATAGGTGATCATCATCATTACATATCATACATGCATATCATCATGCCATAGGTGATCATCATATCATATCATACATGCATATCAGCCTGCCATACATGCATATCATCATGCCATAAGTGATCATCATCATATCATATATGCATGATTCAATTTCCACTTTCAATTTCCAATTTGATCACCACATCACTCTTTCTCGGGATCATCAATTTTATCCCATACTTTACACTCGCGCCCCATCCTGGCTTCGCAAGAAAAATCCCCGGCATTCAACCATTGAAGGCCACCGGGCATCTGGCACCCCACATTCCGAGCATCTCGCATCCCAACTGGCATCACGAGGCATCCCCTCGGGCAAAAACCTCCGAGGCGTCCGGCATTTACACTCCCTGGCCGGGCATCTCGCACCCCAACTGGCATCACGAGGCATCCCCCTGGGCACAAACCTCCAGGTCTTTCGGCATCCCCAACTTTCCGGGCATCTCGAAACTCCCAAGGACATCCGGCCTTGTATCTCAATACAATCTGGGCCATCCGGCACCCCCCATCCCGGGCATCCTGACACTCCCAGGGCATTATCATCCGCCACAAATAGTCTCCTCACTTATCTCTTTTATTCATGGTCACCAATTTATGCCTCAACTCAGCATGGTACATGATGCAATGGCAAGCAAAATCACTTTCATCCTTTGATTTATACATGCATCATCAGTCATCATTGTACATGCAGCAAGATGCAACATAAAATTTATGGAATTCATACAATTTAGAATAATCCATTTATCATGCCTTTTTGAAATTTATTTAAATTCCAGCTTGTACCATTTTTGAAAATATTTAAATTAAATATCCATATGATTTTCAAAAATCACGAAATTAAAGCATGTGATAACCAAGACAATAAGATAATGATTTCATGAAAAACACATGGCCAACAAAGTTCCACACAAAAGATATCATTCACACCATCACAGCATGCTTTTTCGGATAAAAACAGAATCTGCAGTTTTTGAAATAATTCGATTAAAATACCCGAACGACCTCCGAAAGTTATGAAATTTTACCAGGTTGTATTTAAGGCACTAATGTAGATTTTTCATGAATAATTATAAGTCATATTCGTTTTAGATAATTTCCTATAGTCGTACGAAGCTTCTGGTTCTCATACCGAATCGTACAGTGTAGTCATCTCCGAAATACCGAGTTTTTACCCACTCAATCTTCTTCGTTTCCTCTGAAGTTTGGATATGTTTTAATTCAAGAGGTCCCCTATAACTTTTATTAAGGGATCTAGGTCAAATTTCCAAAGAACAGTCACCATATGGGTCCATGAAGTCTCGGGTGTCCTGTACCGCGTGTCCAGATCTACCGTCTTCAAGAGTAAGTCGATTCATTAGGCTATACTTGTTCATTTGACTTCAAATTTGAGTATGTTAGTCTTTAGGATTTTATCTACAAGTTTAATGAAGAATTCGAAGAGAGATTCCTGATAAAAATCAACATGCAACCACAAATCCACCGAAAGGTCAGTGAAGTCGTTCCAGATCTGGTGTCTCCATAGGATGAGAGTTTGACCCCGTAAATCTCCATCATTTTGCACCAAATTTTAATATGTTGTAGTTTAAGATGTTGGATACAACTTTCATGAAGGAATAAAAGTCTAAATGGAACTCAAAACATGCATGCAAGCTCTCACAAAGTTCTGGCTCAGGCAGTTCATGCGAAAACAGCATGCAACTCAAGAACAAACCACATTAGCTTCACTCCCGTGCCTCCAAACATCCTAGATTCCGACCACACATGCAAGACATTCATGCAAGAGTAGAAAGCGGATTCCCAACTTGCCTCTAGACTGAGCTAGCAACGAGCACACGGTGGTGAACAAGCAGCACACGGGCGGCGACGGGCGAACGGACAGCAAGTGGCTCCTCCTCCTCCCTCTCGGCTTCTCTTCTCTCGGCCTCACTCTCCCTCTCTCTCGCACAGTTCTCTCTCTCTCCCTCTCACTTGGCTGAACCGGCCACCCTCTCTCTCTTCTTCCCTTTTATTTCCCCCAATTCCTCATCATTTGCAATGATTGCTTGCCACTCCAATTGGCCAATGCATGCCATCTCCCTTTTGCCACTTGTCAAAGCTCATGCATGGGCTTTTGGGCTTGGGCTTGGGGCATTTGGGCTTGGGCTTGGGGCATTTGGGCCAGCAATGGGCTGGCCACTCTCCTCCCCCTTTGGTCAACGGTCACTCCTCATTGGGCCTAATTGGGCTAGCCATTCGGCCCACCAAAGGCTCAAGCTATTGGGCCTAAGGCCCAACCTAATTAAAAATCAAATTTACCCCTTTTTCTATTCTTTATTTTGAGAATTTAAATTACTAAATTCCACATGGCCAAAATCTTGTTACATTTTATTCATAGGAATTTAATTTATGAGGTGCATGGCCAAGCATAGATTATTCTCATTAATTTATCCTATAGTCCTAATTTCAAAAATTCATGAACACAAGCATATCACTTAGCCTTAAGAGAAAACTAATGGCTAGAGCATAAACCATAGGTAATTTCATTACCTAATTATGAGCTTTAATTCCTTTAGAGGTTGACTTGGATTTTTGGGATGCCACACTGGTCCGGTGGCTAGGGCAGCGAGGGGAGGCCGGCGGAGGGCAAGGGGAGCTCCGGCAGGTGGCCGGATGGAGCTGGGCGGCGGCTGGACGAGCTGGGCAAAGGCAAAGCAGGGGCTGAATCGTGCAGGGGAGGAGCGGCAGCAAGCGACGGACACGGGGCGCAGTGCACGGCATGTGCAGGCGGCCATCGCGGGCGCGGGCAGCAGGCGGCGGCTTCGGCAAGCTGCTACTCCTACTCTTCTTCAGCTTTTGGTTCGCTTGCATGAAGAAGAAAGAAGAAGAAGAAGAAGAGAGAGAGAGAGAGAGAGAGAGAGAGAGAGAGAGAGAAGAAGAAGAAGAAGAAGAAGAAGAAGAAGAGAGAGAAAAGGGAGGGAGAGAGAAAGAAGAGAGAGGGAGAGAGGGAAAAATAAAATAAAAATAATACAATTATTCTTATTTTATTTTCTTTTCTCTTTCCCTTTTTATTTTCTTTTGGTCTTCAATTT
Source organism: Eucalyptus lansdowneana (assembly GCA_017140395.1). NCBI lineage: Eukaryota > Viridiplantae > Streptophyta > Magnoliopsida > Myrtales > Myrtaceae > Eucalyptus > Eucalyptus lansdowneana. The sequence continues at coordinate 40,615,252 of CM029487.1, read as the reverse complement.
TCCTCCGATAATTTCTTTATTGAAATTTTGGACTCGTCAATAATTTGACGGACGATGAGATAGGATCCTAAAAATGAATTGTGACACGCTCGAATATTCGATTCCCGAAACCAAATTAAATTTCATGTTTAGAATCAATCAAACATGATTTTAGTCCAATCCAACCAAATGAGTAGCTTTTAGGGATTTTACTGCAGATACATCCTTTAATAGCTTCACCCAATAGGTTAGTTAACTCGTGAGTGATCAGCTCAGAGGAAAAAGACCCTAAGCATGTCGACAAAATACCCATTTCACTTTATCAAAAACGGGGTCGAATTTCAGGATGTCACACTTACAAGCCCGTAGAATTGCACAAACAAGAAGAATCACTTCAATTGCATTCAAGTAGTTCACAATATCACAATCTAAACAACTTTTCGGATTGGTTTTACGAGACTTGAAATCATCTTGCATCAAAAGTTATGACTTGTTTATTGATTGATGGTTAACTCTCATCTTGGGCTGGCTTATTGGATTTTTGCCTATTCAAACGCTCTAGAGAATCTTCAAAGTCATGTTCACATCATCCCTAGTATCTTTAATAGATAACCAGTTTAAAATTCGGTTCAAATCCAAAAATATATACCATATTTAAAATTTATAAGTGATATCCTCAAGATTTTCCTAGCTTGATAAATTATGTTAGAGTAATAGTGGCATGGGGCACGCCATGTGAAGCAACCACCATCATTTCCCACTTTAGACTTAGCATATATGATAACATATGGAGGTATGACAACAACGACTTTTAAAGCTTTTCAATCTATCCCCAAATTTATTGTGTCCTCTATAAATAAAACAATATAATATTATTGTTGCCACATATTTCAACTCTTGTCACATTTGACAGGTATGAAGGAAAGTTGGTGAAGTTGATTGTCTGAAAAGTGTTGAATGAATTGAAGAAAAAGTTTGAGTTGGTCATTTCTGAGAATTTGGTCGGAAATGATGATCATGTGAAGAAGGTTATGGAGTTTGTGTGTAATAAATCTGATGACACCCTATTTGTTGGCATCCACGGAATGGGAGGCATTGGCAAGACTACCCTTGCTAAAGCCATCTACAATAAGTTCTCCAATGAATTTGAGCATCGTAGTTTCATTGCTGATATAAGGGAATCGCGGAAGCGTAATGGTAGACATTACTTATAGAATCAGTTAATCTATGATATACTGAAGCTAAAAAATGAAACTCGTAATGAGGATGAAGGGACTAAACTCATATCCACAAATTTTAAAGGTAAAAAGGTCCTCGGTCTTCTTGATGACGTGGACAACATCGTTCAGTTGAAGTGTTTGGTTGGTAATCATGATTGGTTTGCTTCGGGAAGTAGGATCATTATTACCACCATAAACAAGAGGATTCTTGAAGAAGTTGGGGTGGACTATTATTATGACCGTAAGGAAATGGACAAGGATCAATCTTTGATTCTATTTAGCAAACATGGGTTTCGAAGGGACTCTCCTCCGAGGGAATTTAACGACCTCACTCATTAAGTTGTATCCATCGCTAGAGGGCTTCCCTTATCCCTTGAGATTTTTGGTTCATTATTGTGTGGAAAAGAGTCAAAACAGTGGAGAGATACAATAAAGAAGTTAAAAAAAGTCCCAAATAGGGAAGTGCAAGAAAAGTTAAGAATAAGGTACGAAGCATTAGACCATGGACAAAAACAATTTTTTTTGGATATCGCCTGCTTTTTCATTGGCAAAAAAAAGACAATCCCAATCTACATGTGGGACGCTTGTGATTTTTTCCTAGGGGAGGGAATTGAAGTATTGATATTCATGTCATTAATAAAAGTTGGAAGTGATGATAGGCTTAGAATGCATGACCAATTGAGAGATCTTGGTAGGGAAATAATTCATGAGGAAAACCAATTGAAGCCTTGGTGCTGTAGCAGGTTATGGGAATATGAGGAAGTTGAAAAAGTGCTAAAGGAAAGTAAGGTAACCATTTCATTTCTTTTTCTCATTTAGTCCATGTTCTACTATTAATAACAATATTGATCCACTACTTAGTGCTTGCTCTAGTGGACTATGAACCTTCACTATTATTGCCATCGAATATGTTTTATTGACATGATTAGAAAGTAGGGAGGTTGCTCCCTTTTAGAAAGTATTTCCTTTTATGGGTTTTCTCTCATATATTAATATTCCGTATCATATGAAAGTAAGTGTACGTTGCAAATGTATTTATATGTGTGTGTATATATATTGAATCTCTTGTTTAATTTTTAAGTTAGTAAAATCTCATATTTCACGTATCACTTTTAACTTGATAAATGACCCTTCTCTAAGAATCTTTATTTTTTTTTTAAAGATGGCTATTGTGATTTTCACGTTCTCTATTATGTTAAATCAATACTTTTAATAAAAACCAGTTCATATAGAGTTTTTTTTTTTTTTTTTTTTTCAGCCAGGTTACTTAACAAGAGTTTTTCATGTTGTCATATTATGTTAAATCAATACTTTAATAAAAACCACATCTTATAATTTATTTTTTCAGCCAGGTTACTTAACAAGTACTCCCAAGATACCTTTAGACAAAATCCAATTGTCCTTCTTTGTCATTGGCAAGAAATAGATAGGCTGAAGCAGAGAGCGAGATAGATTGCTTGCCGCAACTAACTAAAAAAACCAAAAGTAAATATCTTGCTTTTCCGTCAAAAGAGAAAATATTGCTCGAATTCCAGAAAACTATGAAAAAACTCATGTACAATTGGGCGTGTCAACAAGTTTCAGGGATAGACCACTAAAAAAATACCCAAAGTGCATGCACTTGAGAAAAAAAAAAACACAAAAGATGAAGCATAAAAGTTACTCCAAACAAGTCTTTTTGATGGTTATTTCAATTATTTGAGTCGATGGCGAGAAATTAATTTTTTTCATCAAAAAGAGTTTGGCCGGGATCTCATGGCCTCTTCATTTTCTCCCTTCTTTCCGACTTTTGGAGTAGTCGGAGGGGTTATTTCCATTTTGAAGTGTCATGAATGTGTCAAAATAAAAAGGAGTTTTATTTCCAACATTTTAACTTTTTTTTTTTTTGGCTAGAAGTCTCCTTAATAACACCTAATCTGTGGTGAGGTAAGTTCTGCTCGCCGACTCGCTGTTTCCAAGGTTTTTCTCGCTTTCATTTATCCTTTCGTCCGTGCCAATTTCGCTTGTTCTCCAACGAATATACCTTTTCTAGGTGTGTAAAAATGCGTTTTGGGCTATGGCGACGGTGAATTTGTCGTCGGAACGTCTGTTTTTCCCCCTTTTCTCTGGTGGTGCATTGTGCAATTCTGATGTTAAGATGTATAAATCATAACTACTTAGGATATATAAATCATAGAATTATATTCTCAAGATGTTAAAATTAAGATAATAGGACTAACGATACCCGCATTTCTCATGAAATTTTAGTCATTATTCCATAGTGGAGGATGAAAGGGACACTAATTTTATGTAATATTACGTTAGGAATTCCATTTACTAATATTCATAGGACAAGGACGAATTTAAAACTTACCAAATAAGATAGGAACAGAAATTCCTTAAATATAATATATATGCATGTGTATACATGTATATGTATATCATCAAGCGTACTTCATGCAATGACTATTAAAAAGGGAAATGTTTTACTTTTTCTTCATAAAAAGTCCGGGAGATAATTACTTAAATTCTATTTTGTATAATTTAGTATGTGATTGTAATTGCATTTGTGAAAGTTCAAGAGAAAAAGTATAAATCTATTAAAATTGACAAGCCAAATTTTGATTTTGCACTTTGCAATTTGATTAAATGCACGCATGTCTTAACTATTATGATAATGAAGCTACAGTACCAGAAAGAAGAAGATTACAAGTTGTAAAGATTTTACTCTATACAAGCCATTATATCATAATTCCTTTTAAGATCTGACTACGTATGGCCAAATTTCAAAATGGAAGTTGACGTCCTTCACTTTGTTAGCCTTTATAAATACTGTTTATTGGGCATAAAAAGAAAAATCGTATCTACATATTGCTAGTCTCTTGAATGCATTAATGCACATAAATCACAAAATGAACAAATGATATTTGATTACTTTAGGATATAGTACTAATGACTCTTGATTCTTGCTTATAAGGAACAGGCAAGATTGAGGGGATTAATCTTAGTAAAGGCACTGGCAGAATTTGCACGAAAAAACAATTCAAGAATTTGACGAGTCTAAGATTCCTTCACCTAGATGGGGCACATTTAAGTGGAGATTTTAAGAACTTAATGGAGGAGCTAAAATGGCTTCAATGGCAAAAATGTCCAGCGAATTTCAAAGTAAACTATTTTTGCATAAAGGAATTAGCTGTACTCAAATTGCAAGGAAACAAGATAAATGAGAAATGGGGAGGATGGAGTTTTTTCAAGGTAAGAATTAAAGTCTTTTTTTCCCTCTCCTTTTGTGCTTTCTTTTGAATCATAATGACTCGACACTCACCCATCAACATTCATTATTGTTTTTTATTATTATTTGTTTTTTTGGTAGATGGCGAGAAAGCTTAAATATCTAGACCTTTCATTTTGTCGATCCTTGGAAAATACTGACTTCCTCTTAGCTTTTGAGAAGTTAGAGGTTCTCATCCTCTAGGGGTGTGAGAGACTGAAGCGAATCGACGCTTCCATTGAAGACATGTAGGGCCTCCTTCCTTGGAGCTAGACTCATCCCACGCGCTTCATCTCGCGGTAGGCGCCAACACAGGCGCCGAACGCCCCGTTCCTCGTTTCTGCCGCGGGGAGCTTCCAGCAGAAATAGGTAAATTAAAAGCACTGCAGCAACTTGATCTATCCGATACTCCATCCCTTTCTGCATTACCAAATAGCATAGGGTCTTTGGAGAATTTAGAGATTCTAGATATTTCTGAAAGTGGTACAGAAGAATTACCCAATGGTATTGGGAGTCTGAGAAAGCTCCGAGAGTTACGTGCTTCCTGGTGTAGAAATCTGAAAGGGATAATGGTAGAAAGCATGTGTACTCTTTCTTCCCTACGACACCTTGAATTTCCATACTGTTTCAAGCTCCAATCGCTGCCGGACCTTCCTTCCGGCTTAACATATTTGGGTGTCACTTGTCGAAGTCACAAATTGCCTTCGCTTTCCCACCTAGCCCATCTAAAAAAACTACGAGTTGACTATTGTGAATTTCTCCAGTGCATCCAGGAGCTTCCATCAACGCAATTAAAGAGTTTAGAATGCTCTCAACTGACGAACATTGAAGAATCGGAATCACCACAATCCCTGAACACGCCCTTCAAGGTGGAACTCTTGGAAGTCGGGAGCTGTGGATCTATCGAAACGCTGGACGTTTCATAGTTTGTCCATCTAAGGACATTATATGTCTACAGTTGTGAGAATCTACTTGAAGTTCGAGTTCTTGACAAATTGATATATTTGGAAAGCTTGTATATCGAATTATGCGATTCAATCAAACGGTTGGACTTTCCAAAACTCGAGGGTTTGAAGAAATTGTGTGTTAGGGAATGCCACAAATTAGCCGAAATTCAACGCCTTGATAGGTTGGAGTACTTGGAAAGTCTAGATATCAAAAGATGCACTTCAATTGAAAGGCTAGACCTTCCAAAATTTGAGAGGCTGAAGGAATTAAACGTTACAAGTTGCAAAAACTTAGCCAAAATTGAAGGCCTTGATAGGTCAGAGTATTTGGAAAGTTTAGATATCAACAAGCGCACTTTAATTGAAAGGCTAGACCTTCCAAAATCCGGGAGGTTGAAGGAATTACAAGCAAGTGGATGCGTAAACTTAGCCAAAATTCAAGGGCTCGATCGGTCTAAGTATTTGGAAAGTCTAGATATCTCTTGGTGCACTTCAATTGGAAGGCTAGACCTTCCAAAATTTGGGATGCTGAAGAAATTAACGGCTTGGTGTTGCAAAAACTTAGTCGAAATTCAAGGGCTCGATAGTTTGGAGTATTTAGAAAGTCTAGATATCTCTTGGTGCACTTCAATTGAAATGCTACTCCTTCCAAAAAGCAAGAGTTTGAAGATATTAAGAGCTAGAGAATGTGAAAACTTGGTTGAAATTCAAGGCCTTATAGGTTGGAGTTTTTGGAAGAACTGAATATCATTGCATGCAAGTCACTCAAAACAATTTAGTGAAATGATAGGATGTGGATAAGATGATATGGATGACTCGGATGAGTTGGGTGACTCGGATGAGTTGGCTGACTCGAATGAGTTGGATGACTCGGATGAGTCAATATAATGGAAGCAATCCCCATTTACTATCAAAGGTACATAGAGCAGGTAAGTTACCTTTGTTCTTTTGAGATCTACTATCCAATTTTCATTTGTATTTCTTGCTCCTAATATCTTTCAAGATTTATGATATTCTCAATATTATTTCCTACTTGACAATGTCATCATTGTCTCCTTACTTGAATTCAAGGAATTGAGGGGAGATATCCATGGAAATTGTTGTGTGCTTTGGCAACAAGATTTTGCTTATCATGCCAGTAAGGGAAATAGATGGAAAAGGCTTTCTAAGTGCATCATTTGTCATTAGTTTTTGGGTAAGATCCTTCATCCTATGTAGAAAATAAAGATTCTCAACGTTTGATTGATTTTGGGAATGTTGGAAATAGTGCATAAAAACTTATTTATACAGGTATCTGATAGCATACCAAAGGTCATTATGTAGGTCGAGAAATGAAAAATGAAGGACCCTATATGGCGGTCCTCCTAATTGAGGTTTTAGTTTGCTTTGCCCTTACCATGTAGCTTGTGACTGCATGTTTCTAAGTTATGCTTAAGAGTTAATTTACGGTGCAAATGGAGCATGTTGACTGGGCATCCCTTGGCATCAACTATTGAGTTCCCAACATTTTATTTCACAAAATTGTCTGCATTGGCTGATTAAAGTAACCGTATCAATTTAGAAATGCTAAATGCAAGAACAAGCTCTTCTTCTAGTGGTGTGGCTGTGAGTGAATTAATAAACAGGGAAGAAGCAAAAGTATTGTGAATTATTTGGATCGATCTAGAAAATTGCAATTTGAATTTTATTGACTATGGATCCTTGTTCATTTGGTTTGAATCCAGAATATACCTATTCCGAGGCTAATAATAGATTATCCCAGAGAATGCATCTTGATGTTTGTAGAGTTGGTAAAGCCATCTGTCATATACTTGAACTTTTGAGCTAAGCAAGACATTACTACAATGTCCTTTGACATAATTGTCTGTACTGTAAAATAAATTCCTTATATTGTGCATAAGCTCTTGTTAGTTCATTTACTTGCTGAAAAGTAAAAGACAAGAGGCATCTGTATAAGTTTCCTGAGGAAACTTTTCGATATCCTATACGCCATTTGAAAACTGCCTTGCATTAATTCTAATGCATGAATATCATGTAATGATAAGGAAAAGAATCATAGTATGTCCCACAAAAGCAAGCAACTTGAGTTGAATTCACTATGTTAATTTGATCAAAGCTTCTGTGGGTGATGATGTTAGATGCCCCATTAGTTGGATCCAAAAAGCTCAAAAGGAATATTTAGTTTGACAAACAGAGATTTGTAAACTTCAGAGTATTATTACTAGTTCGTTGATGTTAGTTGCTAGATTGATTTCATCTGACTCACTGGCAGGATTTGGTTATTTTTTCACTGGTTGATGAAAATGCTGAAATATCTGAGAGAGCTTTTGCAAGGCACTTCTAAAATAAATCGAAATCATAGAAGGATTAGGAGCTCAATGCATACTTGGAATGGTAAAAGGTTGTTTGCATGTTGTCATCCCACATTGCCCTGCTTATGTTTAACAGAAGCTTTCAGAGCTGAAAATGTCCACCTCCAGTCTTGTGATCAAGTCTCTCTATCTTCCTTATTTTCTCTCCCACATGTTACTCTAGGATTCAAGTGGACTTTCCTCATCCTCTCACTCTTCAACTGGCTCGAGCGTTCCTCTAGGTTTGAGCTCTATCCTTCACAAGCCCTCTTTTAGCTCACATCCTTGTGATTTGTTCTAGTGCTAATGTTGTGTTTTCGACTGCTCACGGAGCTTTAGCTATGGAGACCAGCGAAGGACCACAGTGTGTCGTCCTCCTATTTCAGCTTCGGTTCGATAAATCACTGGCTTCTCAGGTTCAGCTCCTAGTGTTCTTTTGTGACCTAATGGGCAGTTGACTCAATTGTTCCAAGTTGATTTTCTGAAGTTTGCTTGATTTCTGATTGGCAGGTGAAGACGATGGAGTGGAATCCAAAGAAGAATTGGCCAACGATGATCAAGAAGGACTCGAAGGCAATGTCAATTGGCAAAGGCTGTGGACAATCTTTCCTTGTAATTGCTTCGAAGCGAGAAGGTTGTCATTTTAGTATTCCTTGGATACTGCAAAATATGGTCAACTTGGCATTTGCTTTCATGTACTCTAGCAGCTATTTTGGTAGGCCCTCACTGGGTTGTGCGATACATTTGTATCCGAGAGAATTCTAATACCATGGTGTAATGGAACTTGGTTGTGCTTTAAATGTTAGAATGATATGCTGTCAAGCTTAGTATTTTTTTCATGCGTTCTAGCAGCGTGTCCACAGTAGTTGCTAAACTGATGATGTGCAATGGTAAATGCCTCCTGGTTTGTAGGTTAGTTCTTCATTTCAGATCATCTTGCTACAGTCCTCATAAATACTTTGAGCACTTCAACACTTCAACTGGATAAGATTGACTCAAGTCAGGGTGGTTTGCTGGTCGTCAACCCCAGTTTTTGTTGGTCCAACATTATTTCCATTATCTAGATGGTAACGAGGGTTAAAATAGATGGGTTGATTGTTGTTTCTCATTGGATTATAAGGTCTCACTTCTTTAAAGATAAAGTTTAATTTCTTGCGCTTTCTTCTTTTATTTATTATGTCAGGTTATGTCAGGTCAGCAAGATGTCTTACACGCATTATTGTGCCAGAGAATTACTGCAACTTGGAGGTTTTGGGGACAGTGAATATTTGCGAAGGACACTTGCAGAGGAATTTCAACAGATGGAACAGAGGTATTAACAAAAGAATTAGAAATGTGAGATGCAATAGAATCTTGTTCTTGCATAGAAGTTTGTATCTGAATGTGTCGTTTATTGCTCTTTCATTGTAGATTCTTCTCATTAATGCTATATATAGTTTGCCATGCATAAGTGTTCTTACCCATGCCACCTCTATGGGAGAAATATGAATTATGGGACAAAACGTTGCTAGTATCTACTGTTTGAAGTGATTCATTTTTCCCCCTTTCAAGTTTGGTCCTCATTGCCGATGTGTGTACCGAATGTGAAATTCTTGATCTCATTGTATGCATAACGGGAGTTTGAGTATGATTGCTCGGATTCAAAATTGGACCGTGTGAACATTGCCAGTCTTTGCTTTTTGGTGTCATCCAACTCATCAATTATTTGAGTTTATTGATCTTTCTATCCATTTTCCTATTACCAAAAAATTGTACGAATATTTTTCTTTCCTCACCTAAGTAGCCAGAACTATGAGACCATAATGTGAGAAGGAGAACAAGATAGGGAAACCTTTGGGGGTGGGGTGTTGTCTTATGGGTTTTGTAGTCAACAATGATTTTCACTTACCCTCTTCTTAATATTCTAGTGTTTCGTAGTTGGTCTCAGGTTGATTACTTGACAATGTAATTGGAACTTATGTTGGGTGATCTTGTTGGATTGGGCTTTCTATTTAGTTTATGATCATTGTGTATGGAAAAACAGTGCCGCATGTTTAGATTAGGGAATGATTTAATCATTACAGTTTCAAGGAAGCTATCAAGATGCCTTTTTTTACTAATTAAAAACAAATCTTGATATGAATTTATTCTCACAATTCCCTCATATGTTTGTTTCAGCATTCACTAGATACATTCCCCTTTCACTATCCTTCTATGAGGTATATACCTTTAATTTGAAACTACAATTTTCTCTAGAGATTTACATGTGCATAGTACAAATACAAGATGGCTCTAAATTTGCTTCATCCAATCAAACTCATGAAATTGGGTTTACAGATTATATCTCCTTCCAAATAGTCTTTCTTAGATGTTACAAACAATATAATAGTGGCGAGTTGATTTATGAATGATTCAAGCAATGTGAAGTAGGGAAGGCCTTTAGAATCGATCTTGTTGTGCATCCCTCTTGGTTACTATTATGTGGATTTGGCTCTATAAAAGGTAAAAGCTAGGTATATCATATGTTAAATCCCTTATTTGCATATGTGGCTAATATATTACATTGGAAACAGGAACTTCAAATTGTTATGCTGCTAAATAAGATGAATGATGCTTGTGAAAACTTGAGAGATGCCTGGATGATGATCTTGCATATAGTGATGTTCCATTTATGCATATTTCAAGAAACTCTTGTGCAATTAACTGGGAGTTGGATCAATTGAAGGTAACTTGTGGATCTAGAGTTTGCATAATGATTCCTTACTTGTGAGAAATATAGAATGCTCCTGAGTTCTATTTGTTCCTATACATGTCAATTCCCAATTTAAGACATTGATGGCAAAAAGGAAAAACTAGGATATTGTGCTTTTCTTTTGAGTCTGGTTTCACAGCGGAAACAATAGTGGTCAACAACTGGTGGTATCCACCCTGTCGAACAAGTAACCATGTGTACTTGTCAACCGGTAACCTAGCAAACCTGTCAACTAGTTTGGACCAATTCTAGGCCTTCCAAAAACGTTAAGGAAGGGTGTTGAAGTTGGGTTGGGGTTTGGAACTCCAACCTCTTGTAACTAAAAGGCATGCCAACCATCTGCTTTGGTGTCTTCTTGCTTCATTTTGTGGTGGATAATTTATTTATTGACCGTATTGGCTTAGTCTATTAAAAATTTGAATGATTCTATCGAGAACAGGAACCCTGTCTTTTGTGCTTAAGCAGCTTTGTCGAGTGAACTGGGCTTCGTTTGTTTAGGAAATTTGTATTCTATTAGACAACATCATATGCAATTGGTTCAACTGGTCGAACTGTCAGAGCACGGTTCTACTAGTTTGACCGGTTGAACCACTAGTCCGGTTTTAAAAACATTTATTCTTTTGTTCTTCCTATTATGTATCTGCTCTCCTCATTAGCGTGAGGAGTGGCAGCTTAGTATTTCCTCCTATATGCATATACATCCTATTTCATGCCTGCAATTTTAAAGGATGTTGTACTTTCTGCCTTAACATAACTGCAAAAGTTGTGTTGACAATTGGTGCCTTGTACTTGAATGTTTGTTAAGGAATGTGCATTTGATGACCCTAATGGGTTAGTAGTGCCACTTTTGCTTCTATTTTGTGAGAACACTTTTGCTTGGTTGTCTCATTCTCACTTCCAAAACACTAACCCAGGTGAAAATACACATCTTGGACTCTATCTTACACCTAGAGATGGAGAATGAGAAGATTTGCTGCATTCCCCATACTGTAGTTCCTCCTTGGTAGTGGTAAAATTTCTTTACACCGCCATACAATTGAGCTAAGGATCAACTCATTGTGATGCCATCAATTGTATACTCTGAAAACTATTTTCCTTTAGCTTCTTACCATGTCCATTTGCAATTTGGATTTTTGGAAACTTGTTGTTGCCCATAGTCTTTCCTTTTTGTATCATTTTTTGATAAACTCGCCAGAATTAGTAACAAATTTATTTCATTGACTAAGTGGTGGAGCTGGAATTATCCTGTCCATGCTCCTTACTAAGTTTCCACTTTTACAACCTACTCTTAAGTTTAAATATGATTGCCATAGGTATGTTGTACTTCTTTAATGGACAATTTCATGCTTGTTCCGATGGTTGAAAACGTGCAAATTTATGCTCCAAAGAATCGCTTTTTCATTTCATGAAGTACAATATTGAACTATTAGGTTTTCCTGTATATTTTAGATCAATTGGGAGGTCAAAGTGCGAAAAAAAAAAAATGAATCTTTAGTGGCCAGACATATATAGAAAGAATAATTATTCTTATGGTAGGTTCATTGCAGTTTGAGTTACTGACTGAGAACTAGTACATGCATGTTCATGATGATAGACACTATTAGGGTCTTTAGTGTAGAAAGATGCTGTAGAGCATTCATGGTTCACATGCATATGATAGCCTCTTTAGTACACAAGTATTGCTTCCACCTATGTTTTAGCGTGATGCAAGTATTGCACTTATTACTTTTACCTAACAGAGGGTATCAAAACATCACATTAGTTATGGCCATATTATAGGAACATCAGAGTAAAATCAAGTTGAGTTATTTATTTTTGGCTACAACAAGCAGGGGTGTGGCTTGTGTTTTGGCTGCAAGAAAGCTAGCCCTGGTCTACATACTTGGATGAGGATGAAGATGAAATCTCAGATTCAGAACGAATGTCTACTGTGGGTGGACCTTTATTGCTGGGGACAGTCTCACCTGGTAATTGCTCTAAATTGAGAAAGCTCTCTCTTTTTTCTATTTAGTGTGTGAAGTGCTTGAATGTCTTAATTGAGAACATGATTTTCAACTGAGGAGTTGGTGTTTTACTGAAAAAACCTAGTGTGAATGAAGGTTCTGAGTGGAAAGTCCCATGCGGCAGCTGTGTTGCGTCTCAATTGGGGGGAAGATGCCCAAGTGAGTAGAGTACGCATCTTTCAGTTTAAAAGTTGATATGACTTCTTGTTCTTGATTCTTAATTCATTCTTCATGTCTTACATGTTTTTAATGCTTTGTTTGCAGTTAAGTTTCAAACTAAGAGTCTGATTGCACAATCCAACAACTTTAATAAATTATTACCTAGATATATCTTGTCAAGTCAGTAAGATGTCTTACCCTCCTTATTGTCTTAGGGAAACAATGCAGAGAGTCAGAGAATTACTACAGTTTGAAGGATTTGGGGACACCAATTATTTGGGAAGGACACTTGCAAAGGAGTGTGAACAGATGGAATGCGAGCATTAGCAAAAGAATTAGAAAGCTGAAATGTAATAGAATCTTGTTCGTATATAGAAGTTCCTACTTGAATGCGTTGTTTATTGCTCTTTCATTGTAAATTCTTCACATTAATGCTATATCTACTTTTTACATTCATAAATATTCTTAAACATGCTACCTTAGTGGGAAAACTATTTACTAGGGGATAAATCATTGCTGATATGTGTACCAAATGTGAAATTTGGATCTCTTTGTATGCATAATAGGATTTTGAGTATGTATACCAGGGCTCAAAATTGGTTTATGTGACCATTGCAATCCTTTAATTAAAAACTTGTGCTTTTGGTTTTACCCAACTCATCAATTATTTGAGCTAAAATAACCATTTCTCATTTGGCCGATTCAGAACTTCTATTAATGGGGTTTGTCTATAGATATTTATATCCATATGCCTATTACCATGAAGTTTTACCGATATTTTTCATTTCTTTGCCTAAGTGACTAGAACCTTGAGACTATAATGAGAGAAGATGGAGAGAAAGAAAAGGAAACCATTTAGGGTTAGGGGTTTTCTTCTGGAGGTTGTCCTCAACAATGGTTTTTCACTTACCCTCTATCTAATATCTGGTTTTATGTATTTCATCTCAAGTATGATCACTTGATAATGTACATGAAAGCTTTAGCTGGGTGATCTTATTAGATTTGGCTCTCTATTTGGGCTTACTATCTTTGTGTATAGTGTAAGTGCTAGTATGAACACCTAAAGGGGATGAATAGGTGTGAAGACAATTTTTTGCAAAGAACGATAGAAATATTTTACTTTTGAAACTAAGTTTGAAAAACAACAGACTCGAGTGAGTTCAAACTTTAACAATTAAATAGAACTACGAACAAAATAAAGGAGTTCAGGGAAGAGAATAGGAACAAAGAATTTATAGTGATTCGGCTTAGATGAAGCCTACGTCCACTCTCCACGCTGATAGCCTTCTGGCTGGATTCCACTAAGAATCAAAAGAGAATTTACAATCTTGTGATCTCGACTTCATAGTGAATAGTCCTCCTGCTCTCTCACTAAGTCTTACCATGAGTCTCTCTCTTTTGTATACAACTTTGAGCTCAGTGTTTGAAGTAACAAAGAAATGGAAAGCTTCAGATTTTGAAATTTCTCTTTCACGCACTCTATCGAACAACTAGAGAGTCCACCTTGAATTCTCCTTCATGCCTTCTCGACCGTTGGCACTTTCCAAAGGAATTCTTCCAATAAACCCGTTGGACAGAATCAATCAAGGAGATCTCGAGCAGTTTTAAGATTGTGATGAAAGCCCGTTAATCCTGTTCGCCCATACAATCAAGATCTTGGTTTCCATAAGTAGATTATTTCCATATTTACTTGTAATCCAAAAAGATTTGATGTATCTATATTGATTTTAATAAAGATAATCAATCTCGTAGGTGATATTTCCATCCAAAAGGCCATATATAACTTGTACAAATTGAACTTTTGAAATAAGAAGGATAATCTCGCGTCTGGATAAGTCTTCTTTATAAACTTGCGTTCAGTCTGGAATTTGTCAGAATGGCCAAACTTTTGATGTTGAACAAACTTTGATATTAAAGTCTGGCAGTCTTCAAACTTTGATACTAGAGTATGGCCATCTTCAGACTTTGACACAAAAATCTGGAAATCTTCATAATAGACTTTGGATAAGTTTTGTCAACTTCAAACATCAAAGAAGTATTCTCCAACATATAGAAATACCGATCTCATGTTCCTGATTAGGAATTAATTCGATCATCATATTTTCAAGGAAGCTGCCCAAATGCCTTTCTCTTCCATTTCCAAAAAGATATTTTGGTAGAATTTATTGCCACTATTCCCTCTAAACGTCTATTTCGGCATCTACCAAATATATTCCCAATTCATTGTCCTTCTATGGGATATATACCTTTCATATGAAACTACATATATTATCAAGAGATCCACATGTGCAGAGTAAAACTACTTTTTCATGCTAATCATTTCTTTGTATGGCTCTACAAGATGACTGTGAAATTGCTTTGATACGACTTCTTGATCTGGATTCTTAACTGTCAATGTTTTATTCTTCCATCTTCCAAATTATTTCTAGTTTTTTGTTTGTAGTTAAGTTTCCAACTTGGAATCTTATTTTATAGTCCAGAAGCTTTAATACGAGTTTATGGGAGATTTTCGAGATCTTTAAAGGACTGGGTGCTCTTTGTTTCTTGAACTTCTCCAAACTCTTGACAATGAACGCTTGGAATGAGAAAGGACGTTTGCATATTGTCATCCCACATTGCCCTGATTATATCTAACAAAAGCTTTGTGGAGCTAAAACTGTTTGCTAACTTGAGAGGTTTCTAAAATACTGAAAGTCTAGCCAACTCGTTTGATATAATGGTTGACGAATCGGACGGTTGTATTTTAAGTGGGAATTGTAGTTGACATCGTATGGAGGTCTATTGGAGTTTAAAGAGAGCTGTTTGTGATTCAAGTGTGGATCTTCATGCTAAAGTAGAAGCAATATTTGATGCTTGCCTGCTAAAGTTTGTGGGGTTGATAAAGAAATTAGAGGTTCTTACTATGGGAAGCTGTTGTTAGGTCGAAGGTCTCCGAATCAAAGTCTTGTGAGACCGAGATCTTATTCCTGTTGATTTTGCTATTAGAGTGATGGAGGATTGTTGGCTGGTGCCGTCTCTTTGTGGGGTTTAGCGAACATAACATCAAAGAAAGAGAAGAAAAGTCAAAAAGACAAAAAGACAAAAAAGAGGGGCTGTTTGTGGAGTGAAGGTAAGGAAGAGAGAGAGCTCCTTGAGAAGAGCGCACAAAGAAGAGGAAAAAGGGGCAGCGATTTTTTGGTCCATATTCGGAGGCCTAATGTAACTGAAATTGGCTCAATTTTAGAATGTTGTTCGTGAGACTGAGGCCTCTGAGTTGATTAATTTCGTTCGTTGAAAACCTTTTTCATGTTGTCTCTCATTTTCTATTATCATGGTTAAGGTTTCTTGCTCTATTTGTATTAATCCACCGCAATAATGATGAAATATCGTTGTATTGTTGATGTTACTACTCTTAGTGAAAGTTTTTGAGTGGTTTGTGGTTTTTCTCCCATTGAATTTTCCACATAAAAGTTTTAGTATTATTGTTGCTTTTTTTTTTTTTTGACATTTCGGCATTATATTTATTTATTTTGAGATCATAGTGCTGGAATACACAGCTAGTTGTAGCTAGTGTTGAGTCCATTTTGGTTAGTTTAATTTTGGGGAAGAAATTGCTTGTGGATTGGATTAGTTCTTAGTGAATTGTTACCTAATATACCCCAACAAGGTTGTTGGAATAGGAGTAGAAAATGTTTCTAGTGTGAAGAAGGTCTCCGGAGCCCAACTGATGCGCATTTGAGACCGTGCTTCTAGTGGGATATTAAAGCTCAATTGATGTTGATTTGGTTTTGTAATAAAGAATTAGCTCTAACAAAAGGAAAAAGGACATAAATAGTCCAGTAGTCAAGGGTGCAATGTCATCCATTAACTTTTGATTTACTTAATGTTTAATCTAAACCCTAAGATATATGAAAATGTTCAATATCGTATTTCCGTTAATTTAAATTTAACGAAATTTTCTTATACGGTTCCCAATTCATTATGATTTTGATCAATTTGATAATGGATGCATAAGAAAGGTGGCTACTATGGTTATAAGTTAACCCAACACTTTGGTAACCTTGCTCGTTTCGAAATCGCATACTTTTCTTCATGATAAATGAGCCTGGACATCAAGTTCCATCTGACATATGACACAAGCCGGCCCGACTCAACCTGCCCATCAATCAAAAGAGTCCTCCTTCACTTTTGTAATCATGTCTTTGTCTCTTATTTTTCTCTCTCGCTTGCTCCTCTTCAGCAATTTTCTCTGCATGATTTTGGACTCTAGTGGACTTTCTTACTCTCTTGATCTTCCATTCTTCGACTTGCTCTTTAGCTCTATTCTTTCCTAACTAGCCTCGAGCCTTCCTCTGGGTTTGAGCTCTATCCTTCGCAAGCTCTCTTTCAGCTCACATTTTCCATCGACACTTCTATACACTCCTTGCAAATTGTTCTAGGCCCGGCGCTGCGTTTTTCAATTGCTCACGGAAGCTATGGAGGTTTATGAAGGACTGCAACGCATGCTTCCACTTCAGCTTTAGTTCAACAAACCAATGGCTTCTCTAGTTCGGCTCCTAGTCGGCATTCTTTCACAAGCTAATGGGTAGTCGACTCGGTTTCCACTCGGTTTCGTGAAGTTTGCTCAATTTGCTCAATTTGAAAGGTTTGTCATTGGCAGTAACAACCCTCTTCTTGAAAGATATCTTCTAGCTTCCGAAGATGCTCAAGTAAAGTTGGCTTCGAGTTTCTCAATTAAGTATAAGTGCTCAAGAATAGAGCCACCCATCAAAATCTTCTTGTTCACATCATTGCTCACCTTGACCTGGTAGATGAACAAGGACTCGAGCAAAGTCTAGTCGATCCTTGACCACCTAGCTTTGATACCACTTATTGAGGGAAAAAATATCGAAAAAGTTCCTAAACATATTGCATTGGTACTAATTTAGTCATAAACATTTTGATTTTACCAATTTAGCCTTAAACCTTTTTCATATTGGCACAAACTTAGTTCATCAGACCAATTAACTAGAAATTGCTGACATGGACGCTAATCGGCCGATTAGCCCCAAGATGGACATTTTAAAATGATATTTAATATTTTTTTTTGAATTTATTGATTTCTTTTTTCTTTTTTCCTTTCCCTTTTCTTTTCGTCAGTGGCCATTGCTAGTCACCGGCCATAGCCATAACCGGCAAGGGTCGGCCTTGTTAAGCCATGCCTGGGCGAGGGTGCGTGTTAGCCGTGCCTTGCTACAGCGAGACCCCCTCACCAAATTTGGCGAGGCTGACTGAAGCATTTTGAGCAAGAAACTATGGACAATCAAAGACTCATTTATAACATGTAATGAATTTTAGAAAATGACAATAAGTATGCCTGACATATACAAATAAATAAACATCTATCCACGGCTCAATTTTGTAGGATGGACAATTTGTTGGAGAAATCGTTCCAGAATATTTTGAAGCTGACAAAACGTTTCCTTCAGTCTAGTCTGGGTATCTGCAGATCGTTTAGTTTAAAGTCTGAAGACTTTCTGACTACCAGACTCAAGATTCAAGACTCAAGATTTGAGACTTAAGACTCAAGACTCAAGACTATTCTCATTGACAGTCTTTCTGATCCAGTGACGAAGGAAATCCAGAGCCGAAGTATATGGTTGAGGATTTAATCCTATCGTCTGGAGAAGATCTTTTGGTTAGGATAAATATAACGGATTCTTTTGTTCGTATCTAGATCAATTGAAGATCCGATGGTCGACGAAGTATTCTTGGAATGTTCTATTCTTGGAAACCAAGATCCTGATTGTATGGGCGAACAGGATTGATGCGCTATCGTCAGGTTCCTTTTATAGCTTGAATGATCTTCTTGATTGATTCCGTCCAATGGATAGATTGGAGGAATTCCTTTGGTAAGTGCCAACGGTATGATGGCATAAAGGAGTATAAAAAGGAAGACATTCTAGTTGTTTGAGTACGTGATTGATAGAAAAATTCCAGAGTCTAAAGCACCTTGATTATTAGTCGATACAGTCTGAGCGAAATTGTATACACAGAGAGTGTTTATACTTGGTGATACCTTGAGTGAGTGTGGTAGATCATCTACACCGAGAAATCAAGGAAGATCAACACTGTAACATCTCTTTGTTCATAGTGGAATCTAGCCAAATTGGCTGTCAGTGCAGAAGAGTGGACGTAGGCTTGAATCAAGCCGAACCACTATAAACCGCGTGTTTAATTCTTTCTTTCCTTACTCAGTCTTACGTTGATTATTACTCTTCGCAAATCCTTCAACTGTCTAAGTATTGCGCAAGTATACAGAAATTATCAAGAAAAATCTTTGTATACCTATTCACTCCCCTCTAGGTACTCGTACTAGCAATTTCACAATTTTCGTCACATTATTATCTAAGATCAATGTGACACTTGAGTAGCAGAACATTGCCGTTTATGGGAGACCTACAGGGGCATAAAAATTGTTGTTTTAACGAGTCCTGCAAGGGCATACACAATTACTTTTGAAAACATTCTTAGTAAATACATACACTCTCTTGCATCTAATTAAATAATTAAAATAGAATATAAAATATAGTTGATTAATGAAAGCCCTCAACCTTCTACCCACAAGACTGCACTGATAACTAGCCCTAATATCCATTGAATCATCCCCTTTAAAAGCATTTCCTTCCACTTTCCATTCCCATAAAATTGTCACACCAATACATGAAGTCCATGAGAGCATGCAATCTAAAATAACTAAGGCATGATAAAGTAAACGCTGGAATAGGCCAAAAACATCAACGTGGGTCCAGTAATTTTTTGCTAAATTTAGTCTATAGATTCTTTTGTATAACTTTAAATTTAACGTGATCACCAATGGTTCAAAAGGTGTCTCTTAAGGTTTACTTGTATTTTCCGTTTCCTATGCATGGGAAAAACTAAGAAAAGGCAACTTACTATATCATAAAGTCGAAATATATTGGAAGACTAATTAGGAAGGAAAGTAAAATTAGTCACAGTAAAGCGAAAAAAAAAAAAAAAAGCCAACTATCATTAACCCATTAGTTGAAGGAACATGGAGGCCCTTGAGATGGAACAACGGTAATAGTGTATCTTCTTGATGGAAGCATTCATAAGTCGGCAATTGGCATTAGAGCCATGCTTTATATATGATAAAACTGTAAGTTGCTAGAATTTATTAAAAGTATTATATATATTAATCATTAAAAAAAGGGAAAAATGGAAAAGAAAAAAAAAAAAAAAGTGGAGGGGGCCGAGCCAAGGTTGGACCTGCCTGGCCCCTCCTTTTCCTGTTTCTTTCCCCTTATCAGGCCGGCCCGTTCTTCCTTTTTCCCTAGCCCGACCTTCTTCTTTTTCTCTCTTCTGCCATTCCTTTTTTCAGTGCTGAACTGGTTGAAGAGAGGACTGACGTCCGCACCGCGAGGACAGACACACAAGGACACGGCGAGCGTCTTACCGGAGTTGGTGGTAGAAGGCAGACTGGCAGCGACAGCTCGCATGGCAGGAAGCCATGCACGCCAGGTAAAGAGCTTAAAAAGGAGGATTTTTGGAGAGAAATAGAGTGAGAGAGGGAATAGAGAAAGGGTGGATAGATGTTGGAAGATATGCTGGATCTAGTTTTGGTTATGATCGTGCATTAGATCAATTAGGGATTAGATTGAGATATTGAATTGATTTGTAAAATATCTCTTTTCCTTTTATTCATGTATCTCTTGTATTATAATTACAGTGTGATGTACACTGAATACAATATAGAGAAAACAGAAAATTCCCCAAAACTCTACGATCTCTCTTCCTTTATTTGGTCTGTTCTTTGCTTCTCTATACCTTCTGACATGGTATCAAAGCTTGGCTCTTGATTCCTCTTCCGCATGCATTGATTGCCTATTGAAGCTTCCTGATCTACAAAATCAGATCAAAGCAGAGAAGGAATCAAAATTTATTAGAGAAGAAAGAAGCATAAATCGTTACTCACCATGAGTCAACCAAAAAACCCATCTTCTAGCATAGATACACAACTCACGAAAGAGGCTACACATGCACAACAAATACAAAACACAATCCCGACGATCCAACTGCAAGCTCAAATTCAAGGTCTACAATGGCAGTATCACCCGGCTCAGTCAAACATGGGGCTGCCCATCTCCGCATCCTTACTAATGGGTACTGTATCCATGGTACGTTGGGCTAGGCCCAAATGCATCATTGTCGGGGACTGGGAGCAGCCTAAGCAACCCCTAGTCCGACGGGAGTCCACTAGCCACGAACGGGGCAAACTCAGCCGTTGATTTAGAACAAGTGAGCGAGTCGGGTGAATCGGGTTTTGGGATAAATCCCTACCTGGGTTTTTCCAATGTGGTGTTATGGATCCAAATCTAGTAAATCGGGTATAGGGACGAACCCTTACCCGAATCTTGCACCTGGCTTTCTCTTGTTTTCGATTGCGGCTATCACCGGCCGATTGGAACCTGGCGACCCTTTGTACATGTCAACCGCCGATGGTCCAAAATTGAAATTGATCAATTTACAACTCATCAGGTCAGAGAACTATTCCAAATGGTTGCAGGATTTTCGGCAAGCCCTTGTGATGAAGGATAAAGACGGATTTCTCAATGGAACAATAGCCATACCTTCGGACAAGCAACTGGCTAAGCACTGGAGAAAGTGCAACCACCTCATCCAAATGTGGATTGGCAATTATGTTTCTCCAGAGGTGGCCGCCAAGCTTCCTCCGACGGAAGACTCAAAAAAGATTTGGGATAGCATCAAAGAGATGTACGGGAAGTTACATCGGGCTAAGATCTTTTCTCTCATGCAGGAATTAAGCGAGTTAAAATAGGGAAATATGACCGTCACGGCCTGCTACAATAAGTTGTTGTCTCTCTGCAACCAACTCGAAGCAACGGAGTAGAAGCTCAAGAGACCAGCAGAGACACTCTAGCAGTACAGATCTATGAAGGAGAGGGAGAAGGCTACACGATTCCTTTTGATTTTGAATGAAACCTACATAAATTTTCGATCACAAATCTTGGCAATAAATCTGGTGCGTCCCCTTGGACGAATCTTCCAGTTGGCCGTCTAAGAGGAAAGCCAGAGGCTCGCGGTTCCGAAGCAAACGTGAGGAAGCGATAGCGTTGCCCTCGCAATGCACGGTGTCCGGTGAGACTCAGGAAAAACCCTAGCCCGAGAGAGAGAGAATCGTGAAGGGGGGCTAGGGTTTCGAGGAGGTGTTGTCGAACGGCCCCTTAAAAGAGAGGGAATGAACAGCTCAGATCCTCCATCGAGATTTGACAGTGCACAGGGGCCCTATCACTTCAGCGAATCGGACAGTGGATATCACCCCTCGTTGAAGGGATCCGATAGTCAAATCTTTTCCTCATTAAAAGAATCAGACGGTCAAATTTTTTTTGCATCTGTTGACACCTAATATTTTAGAAAATAATAAAAATTCGGCTTTGGAAATTTTTTGGAAATATATCTTCTTTTCAAAATTCAAAAAAAAAAATCAGTTTTTATTTGATTTTGGAGCCTTTTTACTGTTGGAGTTGTTGAGTGAATATCTCACTCGCAAAAACAACTCTGGGCCTTCCTCTATAAATAATGGGCGAGATTTCGGAACCAGGAGGGGGGCGTTTTTCTCTTCGTCTTGGTTGAAGGAAAGAAAATTCAGAAAAAGAAGCGAAAAGGGGGCTTCTCTTGATCTTTTGTCGAAAGAAAAAAATAGAAAACTGAAAGAGAGAAAAAGTGGGGGGAAAAAAATAAAAAAAGAGAGCAAAAATTCTGTCGTTTAGAGGGCTTCTCTTCATCTTTAGTCCAGGAGAAAAAATAGAAAATTGAAGGGAAAGAGAGAAAAGTACGAGAGCGAGAGAGAGAGACAGAAGGGGAAGGCGTGAAAGCGACGTGAGAGAGAGAGAGAGAGAGAGAGAGAGAGAGAGAGAGAGAGAGAGAGGTGAGAGTGACCAGTCAAACAAAGAAAGGGGGGCATCGTCTTCCTCCCCTGCACTCGCCGCCCGCACTGTTTTTTCTGCAACTCACAGCAGCTTCCTCGCCGTGCCATCGCACTGCTCCGCCGCTTTCGTTCGTTGTCGCCGGCACGCCAGCAACTCGCCGCACTGCCACAGCGACCCCGTCCGCCTAGCTGCCGTTGCAACCCGTTGCTAAGCCTTCCTCGCTACTTCGCCCACCAGATCTGCTCGAGCACCGACGACCGCACCTCTGCACCAGCGAGCTCTTCCCAACGCCTGCTGCAACAACTACCGCTCAAGTCTCTTCCCGTGACGCCATCACCTCCCAGCCACGACGGCCCGCACCTCCGCTGTTGCTGCGTCCGCGACCACCCAGTGCCTGACACCCGACGACCGCACCTCTGCACCAGCGAGCTCGTCCCGATGCCTGCTACAACGCACCCGACGCTGCGCCCTCCTCCGAACCGACGCCCGTGACCTGCCCGTGATCTGCAGTGCCCATCACCGCACGCCTCTGCCCCTTTTGCAGGTTGCCGTGCTGCCCTCCAACCCAGCCGTCGGATTTCTCGCCGTGCTGCCCTCCCGGGCGACACCCGACGCCACCGCCTCGAGCTCCTACTGCCGCCGCTCTTGGTCTGAGCCTGCTGCCGTGCTCTCGATCTACCTGTTGCCTCCCCTGTTTCTGTTGCAGGGCCTTAGGTAGTTTACTTTTTTTATTTTTTTATACTTATTTCATGATACGTTAGCTTATTTTTAAGTCTCATTATTTGAATTGTAGTATTGTATATTAATTATTTGTATTGTTTAGACATTATCCTTAAGGCTTTATCCAAAATTTTTGTAATAATTAGTTTGATCCGAGAGACATCGGATCATTTTTTTATTACATTAATTATGGGCTTCTTGGTGAAATTTTAATTGTTAAATCATAATAATTATTTAATTTGGTCCGTAAGACTTCGGACTAGATTATTTAATTATTTTGAGTTGTTGTGATGATTAGGGTTAAAATAATTGTTAATTTAACTTTTATGAGACGACAGTTATTTTTTTCAATTATTTTGATCCTTTATTTAGTGGCTATATTAATTGTTTAGATTTAACCCTAATTTAATAATTATTCAACCTAAAAAAAAAACTAAAAAGAAACTAAAAAAATCAAAAAAATCAAAATATTCAAAAGTTGCATAAGAATATAGGACATTAGGGTTTAATATAATAGACACGTAGTTTAATTAATCAAATTTTTAGGATTATATTTCTAGGATTGCATTTTTAGATAATATTTTTAGGAATGCATTTTTAGATATTTTAAAAGAAATAAGTTAGGATTAGACTTAAATAGCCTTTTTTAGAGTCTTAGATATAATTGGCACATTTTCATATTCTCATTTTTTTAAAAAATAAAAAAAATATAGTTTTCTAAAATAGAATAGGGTTTAAGTCAAATTAATCCTAAAAATGGATTAGAAAATTACTTTAGATAGCTTGAATAGGGTTTTTATTAGTTTTGAATTTCAATAAAAAAATATATAAAAATACAAAATTTAGGTACATGTCAATTAGTTGCATAATATGATCATTTAATTAGAATTTATTAGTAAAGTTAGGTCATAAGGTGCATAATAACTAGTTCGCATAATAGACCCATAGAATTTCCACATTAATAAGATTAAGTCATTTAGTGTTAAAATGCATTTTATAAAAGAATTCTAATTTTTAAGAAAATCCAAAAAAAATGAGTGCTTGCTTTATTGATGCAATTTATTTACTTGAATATTTTAAATAATGGATGAGCACCCGTGTGGTCACCACATTTGCATGATAGTAACTTAGGTTAAAATAAATCAGCTGCTTGCAAAAACATTTTGAAAAAAAATTAAGAAGAAATTGTACCCAAAGGGCATTAGAAAATTCTAGTGTAACCAAGTCCCCGTACCCTTAGTCTCTGGGTCGTAGGAGTAAAATAAATCTCCCTTTATTTTACTTAGGTGTCTAATCGACCTACCATAAACCTATTAGTGGCGACTCCTAATTAGTAACATCTTGTATGTTAAGTGTTTGAATCTTAAGTCGCGAATTGGTATGGGCTTGGGAGAGCCTGAGCTAAGTCTAAAAGCTTAGTAGTCCATTAACCTAGTTTTAGGTGGTGAACCCGAAAAAAATTAGGTCGCGACAGCTTGGCGACTCCGCTAGGGACTTGTATTAAAACACTTAGTGGACTTAGGCCAATTTTCTTTTTAAAAAAAAAAATGTTTTTGTTTGGCAGCAAGGATCCCAGGTACGTCCCTAACATTCCTAAGGTGTTAAATGTTCTTGCAGGTGGGAGGTATAAGGTGAGTAGTCTTTGTTAACCCCTGTCTTGCAGGTTGGAGTAAGGATGAATGATTGAATTAAAATTATAAAAGTGTTGTTTGTATTTAAACTGTTGTGCATGTTTTATTGATTTTAGCACTACACTATTGCACACACAACCTGCTGCCGGACCTGGGCTGCGATAGGATTCCTAGGATGGTGTTGAGAAGAATACTTCCTTTAAAGCGAGACTGCTATATAAAGGTTGACCTTCTCTTCCCCGAAAGTTCTTCATGGTGTCGAATGTGCTTGTCCATATCCGCGAGACTGCGTGATTATTGGGTATTCCATTCGATTGAGTCGGGGTTAGGGGGACCTGACACGTTAATGCGAGACTACAACGGTCAAATCATCCTCTTAGCTCCACTTTGTTAAGCCGTTTAGACAGAAATCGAGCCTCACTTTTCATGTGTGTGTGTTTGTCATCTATTTCCAGTGAAAGTAAGTTGTTTAAATTATTTGCAATTTATTTACTTCATTGTAATTTTTTTCGGTCCATGACAATTAGGTTTCGTCGTCAGTCTTATTTTATATGCAATGGGGAAAACCGACGTACAATTCATTTCCACTCCCAAAAAAGAGCTCAAGAGGTGGTTGGATCAATTAGATCAAGATGGTCAGAGATATGTGAAAGCCAGGATCGCCCGACTTCTCCCGTTGTTAGAAATCAACATCCATTCTAGTGTTATACGGCGTTGCCTCACTTTTGGTGTCCACAGACTTCCACCTTTGTGTTTGGTGAGTTCGAATTGACTCCAACGCTCGAAGAATATAGTATTGCCATTGGAATGCCCCTGGACAAGGAACTTGTTAGGCCGCCTATCGGTATAGATTCTATCTCTGAATTATCTCAATTTTTAAAAATCGAAGCCGAAAGAGTAAGGAAAGTCGTCAAAGCTAACTGTTTTGCATGTCCATTTTCATTCTTAGAAAAATGTTTTGCAGACCAATCAATGATTTCAAAAGCCAGGATTTTCATGTTAGCATTTTTTGGGCTAATCGTTTTTCCTTATCGAAAAAATGCCATTAATCCTACAATTTCATGGGTGGTTAATCGGGTTTGTGACGGGCTAAATTATGTGAATATGATTTTAGCTGAAACATTTTTGTCATTAACCCATTTCAAACAAAATGAGGAAAGGACAATGCGTGCCCTCCCTGAACTTTTGCAAATATGGTTTTTCTCCCACATAAGAGGATTTGGGCATCTTATAAAACAATTCAGGATAGACGATTCTCGACATCCCATACAAAAATTTGCAGTTCTAGAACGTTTTTCCCCACATAAACAATATGCCCGTTGGATTAATTTTTTGAAAAACCCTAATCCTAAGGCATTCTTATGGCATACTAAATGGCTCCACATTGAAGAAGCTCGCTTTTCGCACAAACATGATGGACCAATCCCGCTGCTGGGCCTTTCCGGTGCTACTTCTTATTATCCACATAGAGTGGCCCGTCGACAAAGCTCTTCAAGAAATCCCTCCACCTCTCGGACAGATTTGTTCCAAGTTCGTTTCATTCGAAAGGATTATGACTACTTCAATGAGATCCGGAGATCATTACTACATGGAGCGAATGTTATCCGAGAAGATTTTGGTGCCCATGAGACGAAGGGTGAGGAGGAGATTCACCATGCATCGGCGTTCTACATCCAACAACACTGGATTCCTGCTGCCTTGCGTCCAGTAGTCCCTCATGTGACCGAGAAGCCCACCCAACGAGCACAAATTGAGCATCTTAAGCGGAAAGTGGAAATGCTCGAAGCTGAAAATAACAAGTTTCGCAAGGCGTTGGGTTCCCGAAAGCATATAAAATGAGATATTTTGTTTTCTTAGTTCAATGTCTAGGGACTTTTATTTCGGTTCGTGTTTTCAGTTTTTAGTTTGATGTTTAGGGACTTGAATTTCAATTCTTAGTTTAATGTTAGGAAGT
This sequence comes from Eucalyptus lansdowneana, assembly GCA_017140395.1. NCBI lineage: Eukaryota > Viridiplantae > Streptophyta > Magnoliopsida > Myrtales > Myrtaceae > Eucalyptus > Eucalyptus lansdowneana. Next base: position 40,588,378 of record CM029487.1, on the reverse strand, counting down.
TTGGTTCAATGTTTAAAATAAATCTTGAATAAAATCAAGCGATTAGATCATTGTCATGGGCCAATCTCATTTATTATAATACTCACTATATTTTTTCTTAGGTAACAACACGGCTCATCCAAGATCACTAATCCGTACTCGTTCTAGAGCAACAATGGCTGATAACACCGAACAAGTGCGTGTTGCCGAACAAGCTCGTATCGCCACCCTCGAAACGGAAATGAAGCAAGTCTTGAATGTTCTTGAGCAGCTTTCTAAGCAAATCGATTCTCTTCAAGCAAACACTGCTCCACCAGCTCCGCAAGTCGAAGTGGTGTTACCACAACATACTCCTGTGGTTGATCCAAAAGATAAAGGCAAGAATATGACTGCAGTTGGGCCATCAAGCTCTAAGGATGTCTCAAGGGAGAAAACTACTGACGTGCCTCAAATTGTTGTTGATGAGGAGGTACAAGTGATACACTCGGCTGTACCAAAGACAGAACAAGAAAAACGCATGGCAAAGATCGAGGAGAAACTCAAGCAGCTGCAGGGTTCGTTTATCCAAGGCCCAACTGATTTGTCCCACTATGCAAAGGTTAAGATGCCGAAGAAGTTCAAAATGCTGGACTTTGAAAAGTATGATGGCACCTCTTGCCCGAAGATCCATTTGCAGACATATGTGGTCAGGATGACCCAATATGTTGATAACATCCCCTTGATGATTCAACAATTTCAGGCAAGCTTGACAGGACCGGCATTACAGTGGTACATTATGAAGAAAATTAATCTTCTGGAGACTTGGGAGGATTTGACCGATGCCTTTTTCAAGCAATATAAGTATAATATTGATGTAACTCCATCTCGAGAGGATTTACTTCGCACTGAGAAGAAGAGGACGGAATCTTTCAAGGCATATGTCACGAGATGGAGGACCATAGCTGCTCAGATTACGCTGGAGCCGACAGAAAAGGAGCTGATGGATTTGTTCATGAAGACACTCCCGCCTGAATATCGAAACCGAATGTTGGGATCGGCTGCCGAGTCGTTCAATCAGCTAATCCCTGTTGGCGAACGAATTGAAGTAGCATTGCGTGATGGATGGGCGTCAGATCAAACCAGCTCGTATAGGAGAGTCTCAGTGAAGAAGGATAAGGAGCTTGTAGCGGAAATTAATGCAGCTTATGTTCAACCCCCTCGCCCCGTCTTGAACACTCAACGGGAGGAGCGACCATTCTACAGCCAGCAGAAGAGCTCTTCCAAGCGTCAATTTACGCCTCTTCCTAAACCATTGTCTAAAATCTTGCCAACCCTTCAGAAGAAAGGATTACTCGCTAAGGAGCCTAAGCGACCTAATCCTGAGCGTTTCCCCAACTACGATCCTTCTAAGACATGTGCTTACCATATGGGGGAGGTAGGACATTCTGTTGATGATTGCTATACACTGCGACACAAAATCCAAAATCTGTTGGATGCCAAGGTGGTTTCATTCCGTGATGCACAGCCAAACATCCAGAATAATCCACTCCCTGATCACCCAGAAGCTGTAAATGCCATTTTCAGTTTTGATGCTGGTCGAATGAGGAGCTCGAAAGTACATGTGAACGATGTTTATAATGTTTTAGTTCGAGCTGGATACTACTCAGATATAGAGGAGCCTACTGTGTCTCAGAAGGTACAAAGAGTTAAGGCAATGTCCAAGAAGGGAGTGATTGTCTACGCGGATCCTGCTGACACCGTTTCAACTATCACTCCAATCATTATTGATCTGGAAGAGGAGTCTTCTGATTTTGAAGATGAGTTTGCTGGTTTAAACATTGGATCCAATGATCCCCTAGCTTTTGACATGCCACCGTTGGAAGATGCGTCGGATGAAGATGGACTAATCATCAATGATGTGCCACCACCAGATGATGAAGAATTGATTCTTGATGTTACGCAACCTTATGCTTACACAAGTAATAAGGCAGTACCATGGTGTTATGATGCAGAGATAGATGTGGTCACTCGATGGGGACACACTTACGCTCAGGCCAACTCACAACCCGTTAAGCCAGTCACTGATGAGGAGGCTAAAGAATTCTTAGCGGTAATTAAGGCAAGCGAGTATAGCGTAGTGGACCAACTTTGTAAAATGCCGGCACAAGTCTCCATATTAGAGTTACTTTTGACATCGGAGAAACATCAAAAAGCCTTGATGAAAGTCCTTAACGAAGTACATGTCCCAGAGTCCATTGAACCTGAGAAGTTGGGGGAATTCGTGGGGGCCATTTTGTTTAACGACCAGATTACTTTCTCAGATGATGAAATCCCAGATGAAGGGAGAGGACACGGCAAAGCCCTTTATATCTCAACCAAGTGTCGAAATACCTTGGTGTCCCGTGTGCTCATAGATAATGGATCGGCTTTAAACATATGCCCTCTTGCAACTCTAAAACGTTTTGGGTATGATTTGGGGAAAAATTCGCACGGCTAAAACCTCTGTTCGAGCATTTGATGGAACCAAAAAAGAAGCAGTTGGAGAAGTTGATTTAGACTTGCAAATAGGGCCAGTGTTATTTAATGCAGTTTTTCAGGTCCTGGACATACCTACAGCCTTCAACTTTTTGTTAGGTCGTCCATGGCTTCATGCGCGGGGCGGTTTTTCAAGTCTTCACCCGAGAAAGTGAAGTTCGTGATGAAGGGAAGCTTATTACAGTCCGAGGGGAGGATGAGTTCAATATTTATCATGAGACGGCTATCCCTTATATTGAGCCGGATTGCAAAGAAGAATCCAGTTTTCAAGCATTTGAGTAGTTTCGACCATTCATATCTCTGAAGGCACTGCCCTACCCACTCCAAAGTTATCAAAATCAGCGATCATGGTAGGCAAGACCATGATCGGGAGCAGTTTTGTTCCAGGTAATGGTTTAGGCTGACATGGTCAGGGCACTCGCCAACCAATTGAGGCCGGGCAGAATTCATATACTTCTGGATTGGGTTATCATGGTAGAGGTGGACGATCCTATAGAGGAAGAGGAAGAGGACAAGGACGAATCAAGTTACGTTATACCCCATATTAGGTCCACATTCCCCGGGCCTCGCGAAAATGATGCATGAGGAAGAAGGGGCGATCGATACCTATGGTGTTGATGTTGATGTTATTCCCGGATGGAGAGAAGCGAGACAAGCCAGTTGCAAACACCATTCAATCCACTGGAAAAGACGACGCACTCGGAGGAATGGCCGAATTATTCAAAGAGAATTTCGTGTTTGCCATCGACGAAGTTCAGGAGTTGGAGAATTTTAATTATTTGCACACTCCTCTATGCAGGAGTTTTTATTGCTTTTCGTATTTGCATTTTCATTCCTAGGTTTTTTATCATGTAATTTGCTTTTTCATCCAATAAAATTTTCATGTTTTGAGGGCATGTTGAAGTACACCAAACCGGCCCGGTGATGATATCCAGCCGATAAAAGAAAAAAAAAATCCAAGGAGAATTCTGAGGCCTGGGCTTCATCATGTTTCCTCATGTCAAGAATTTTAAAATAAAAGGGTTTTTCGCCAAAGAATTTCGTAAAAAGAATTTCAAAAAAATCTGGGTGACCCTTTTTGTTTTTCTGATCCATCTACATTCCGTTTCAGGGATGATCGTATAGCATGCAAAGGCATGGAAATGATCCAATCCAATGCGTCATGTGCCAATAATGATGATCCCGAAGACTCGATCAAAGATTCCATTGAGATGCAACGTAGCTAGGAGCAGCATGAAAAAGCCAAGGCTCTCACATCCGAGCAAACCATTATTATTAATTTAGGTGACACTGAAGAAGCCAGAGAGGTGAAAATTGGGGCAAGTCTCCCCAAAGATGAGGCCAAGCACTTAATTCAGCTACTAAAAGAATATCAGGATATCTTTGCATGGACCTATGCTGATATGCCTGGTTCAGACCCGTCAATTGTGGAGCATTGTCTACCTACTAATCTGAACGTGCCACCTAAGAAGCAAAGGTTGCGGAGAACTAAGCCCGAGCTTTCAAAGAAGATAGAGGAGGAAGTGATGAAGCTATTGAAGGTGGGATTCATTGAAGTCTCACAATACGCTGAATGGGTGGCCAACATTGTTCCAGTAATGAAGAAGGACGGTCGGGTTCGAGTTTGTGTTGATTATCGGGATCTGAACAAGGCTAGTCCGAAAGATGATTTTCCGTTACCACACATAGACGTCCTTGTGGATAGTACCACTGGTTTTGAACTATTCTCATTTATGGATGGTTTTTCCGGATACAATCAAATAAGGATGAAGGAGGAAGACAAAGAGAAGACTGCCTTTTATCACCCCATGGGGAACCTTTCATTATAAGGTTATGCCCTTTGGACTAAAAAATGCCGGGGCAACTTACCAGCAAGCCATGATAGCACTGTTTCATGACATGATGCATCAAGAAGTTGAGGTCTATGTTGACGATATGATCGCAAAGACTCGACCTGGAAAAAGTCACGTCGAGACCTTGAAGAAGCTGTTTGATCGGCTCCGTGAGTTCAAGCTTCGACTAAATCCTACTAAGCACGTGTTCGGAGCAACATCTGGTAAATTACTTGGATTCATTGTGAGCAGTAAAGGGATTGAAATTGACCCGGCTAAAGCTAAGGCCATTTGTGAGCTCCGACCTCCGTCAACGGTGAAAGAAGTCCGGAGCCTTTTGGGGAGGTTGAATTACATTGCTCGATTCATTTCTCAACTTTCTGAAACCGCCAAGCCGTTCTTCAAGCTTCTAAAGAAGAATGCACAAGTCAATTGGGATGATGAATGTCGAGAAGCGTTCGACAAGTTGAAGTGTTACTTGATGAATCCACCAATGCTTGTTCCGCCATCATCGGGGCATCCTTTAATTCTCTACCTCACCATTCATAGTGAGTCACTAGGGGCAATGTTGGCTCAAGAAAGTCCCGTTGACAGAAAAGAACGAGCCATTTATTACTTGAGCAAGAAGTTCACTATATCAAAGCTGAAGTATCCTGATGTCGAAAAGACTTGTGCGGCTTTGGTGTGGGTATTGCATAGATTGCGACAATATACATTGCATCACCAGACTTTCCTCGTGACTGAGAACGACCCCATCAAGTACTTACTTGATCGACCCGCTTTGGTGGGTAGGATCGCCAAATGGCAAATTTTAATTTCCGAATTTGATGTGCAATTCATGCCACAAAAATCGGTTAAGGGACGAGTGATCGCTGACCTATTGGCCGAGAATTCAGGAATCTCTAATGACAATGATAGTCTCCTTGATGACCGTGTCTTGAATGTGAATGAAGACTTGTGGAAGATGTTCTTTGATGGAGCTGTAAACTTGTTTGGTTCTGGTACTGGGGCAGTTCTGATATCCCCAGATGGACAACACCATCCAGTGGCTGCAAAATTGACATTTCCATGCACTAACAATGTGGCTGAGTATGAAGCTTGCATCCTTGGGCTTCAGGCTGCAATTGATATAGGCATGGACAAGTTAAAAGTGTTCGGAGATTCCACACTAATCATAATGCAGACCGTAAGTGAATGGAAGACCAAGGAAGCCAAGTTGCTCCCATACCACAAGTATTTAGAAGATCTGGTGGAAAAGCTCGAGGAAGTTTCGTTCGAGTACTTGCCAAGGTCTCATAATCAATTTGCAGACGCACTTGCGACATTGTCTTCTATGTTGCAAGTCACTGATGGGTTAGAGGTTGAGCCTCTGAAAATAGAGGTTTTGCCGAAGCCAGTTTATTGCATGGTAGTGACAAAGGAACCGGATGGAAAACCATGGTACCATGACATCATGACCTATATTCAAAAGCGAGAGTTCCCAAAAGATAGCAATCCAGCTGACCGAAAGCATCTCATGAAACTTGCCTCCAAATTCTTTATTAGTGGGGATACATTGTACAAACGATCCTTCGACTCTGTCCTACTTAGATGTGTCAATGCTAAGGAAGCCACTCAGTTGATGGAAGAAATACATGAAGGAGTGTGTGGTCCTCACATGAGCGGCCACATGTTAGCAAAAAAGATTATGAGACTAGGCTATTTCTGGCTGACCTTGGAGATTGATTACATTCAACATGTCCGGAGTTGTCACTGTTGTCAGATTTATGGAGACAAGATAAATGTTCCTCCAAATGAGTTGCATCAACTGTCAAAATCATGGCCTTTTTCGATGTGGGGCATCGATGTAATTGGCCCAATTAATCCAAAAGCCTCGAATGGTCATCGTTTCATCCTTGTCGCTATCGATTATTTCACAAAATGGATAGAGGCAGCATCCTATGCAATTGTCACCGCAAAGAATGTCGTGAAGTTTGTGCGACGGGATATTATTGCCCGTTATGGCGTGCCTGAAGCCATCATCACAGATGATGGGACAAACCTAAACAACAAACTTGTCAATGATTTGTTCAAGGAGTTCAAAATCCGTCATTTGAATTCATCGCCCTATCGCCCTCAAATGAATGGTGTGGTTGAAGCAGCAAATAAGAACATCAAGAAAATTCTGGCAAAGACAGCTGATAATTATCGTGACTGGCATGAGCAGCTTCCTTATGCTTTAATGGCATATAAGACTTCAGTTCGTACTTCTACTGGGGCAACTCCTTTTTCTCTGGTGTATGGCATGGAAGCAGTCCTGCCAATTGAAGTAGAAATCCCTTCTCTAAGAGTTTTGTCTCAGTCTAAGCTGACGGAAGCTGAATGGGCACAACAGAGGTATGACCAACTCAATTTGATTGATGAGAGGCGATTGAAGGCCATATGTCATGGTCAATGTTATCAACAACGGGTGGCCAAGTCCTTTAATCGGAAGGTTCGCCCAAGGCGTTTCAAGGTTCATGATTTGGTGCTACGCAAGATGCTACCAATTATCCTTGATCCTCGTGGCAAGTTCACTCCAAATTACAGTGGGCCATACATTGTGAAGAAAGTACTTCCTAGAGGTGCTTTAATCTTAGCAGAAATGGATGGGCGTGAATTCACAAATCCTGTAAATTCTGATGCTGTAAAGAAATATTATCCATGAATAAAAGGGCTCGTAAAAACCTTTTCCTCACTCAAAGTTGGTCAAATCTCCAGTATATAATGTTACATATTTTATTTTTGCAGGGGGCAAAGGATGGATATGAGCAACATTGTCTTTTATCTTTGTAAGGTACCTCTATGAGCCTCCCTACAAAGAGAGGCAAGACACGGACACTCAACAGCTTTGACTTTATGGTTTGATATGCAAGAATAGAGCATAACATTTTGTCATTATAGAATGCTTTCACATGATGTGCAATTCACCAATTCCACTTGAAATTTATCAAAATAGATAATTTAGTGAAGGATGTTGAGTTACTTGAACATGCTAAATGATGCTAAATGAGGCGTGAAAGGCAAGCCTTATCCCATACACAGTCCCTTGTCTATACACTGTGAGGTGAGTATGGAAATATTTTGTGTTTCAAGATGAAGAGTTTTCTTGCAAGAAGTACGGTAGCTGAAATGACGAGAGGCAATACATTTGTCTATCCCAAACACTACAGATAATCCATTGCTTAACCCTTTTGAGCCCAAATACTTGAAGAATTTCTTTCATACTACCCCTGTCAATGACCACCCCACATCGGGGCAAATGGAGGTAAGTTGACATTGAAGGAGAGTGAAATGGATAGAAATTTTCTTGCTTTCACTTACATTAATCTTCAAGTCATGCTATTTACATTGAATTCATATGGTAATTTAAGTGCTTTAGGATGACGAAGAGCATTTCTTTCACTATCCTACACACTTATATCCTTTGCATAACCCACTTGAGCCTATGAATTTATTTCATGTCAAACCTAGTTGGTGATCATCCCCCACACTGGGGCAAGATGAAAGATAATCATTCGAATAGCATGGTCTAAAATGCTGATGAAAGAAGACTGTGTAAGTCCAAAGAAAATAAGTGCAAAAAATAAGGGGCATGAAAAAGCAGTGTGCCTGGTAAAAGCAAGGCCAATGCCCGTGAAAAGAAAAGAGAAATGACTGATGAATTGGGGGGCATATAAAAAGCGGTGTGCCTGATCGATGCCCATCATCAAAGAAAATGATTTTGAGAAAAGATCTCCAGTTGAATAATCATTGACATCAGTGATAAACTCTTGAGCCAATAAAGAAATCTGTCAAGAAGACAATCCGTGGTGAAGAAAACTGGTGGTAATGTCAAGATGATCACCAACTCTTACCCATTACACACATCTTTGAGGCTAACGATCATTTCGTTTCTCAAACCCAAGAACCAAGCCTGTGTTACGTCCCTTACAAAGTCTCTTCAGATTAGGGCACTTGAATTAACATAGGATTTCATATGTTTTAAGCATTGCTCGAAGAAGTGCAAGTAAGGTTATTTCTTTCTCATTTTGCAGGGTTCTTGACTTGTAAACCCAGAGATGATTACAGAATGGTTCTTTCAATAGCTTTGACTCTAAGAGTCCCTTTTGCTAAGCCATTGACCAGACCCACGTTACAATCCTTGTCAAAGACCTCTCAGATTGGTAAGGTCGTACTGATTGCAAGAAAATTCGAACTCTTGTCGACAAGATGATAATAAGATTGAGTGATATATTCCCGCACTAATGGTCGGGACAAATAACTCCTCCTAAATGAGAGCGAGTGAAAAAGCCTTTTCACACCAAATGTGTCTCATTTAGCATGTTCAGAAGATTCACACTATAACTGAAAATTGTCATTGTGAAATTTTTTCCAGTAGAAGCTTGATAAAGCCATCATGCATGGACCTTCATTGAATTTTTCCTCAAAGACCAAAAAAATTGTCTTTAAAACCCTGAGTTTGTTCAGTCATCTTGGTGCTTGATGAGAATTCCAAGTACCCATTTATAAAATGTTTTCAAATGTCTAGTTTAAGTTCCAGATGTTTGAACCTTTAAACACTTGATGTGATTTCCAAGTGCTTGTCTTTTCAAACATCTGATGTGATTTCCAGATGTTTAGTAAAATATTTTCAAATGCCTAGTGTGAACTTGAGATATTTGAACCTTTAAATGCTTGATGTGACTTCCAAGTATTTGTCTTTTCAAGCGTCTGATGTGATTTCCATATGTTTAGAATTTTTAAGTACTTGATGCAATTTCCAGGTGCTTGGAATTTGATGAGAGTCTCAAATCTTCCAAAGATTTTTCTTCAGATTCAGTTTGATTTAGGCGACCGTAGAATGGTACGGGTCCTAAACAACATTTATTGCTCTAACAGGCGACCGTAGAATGGTACGGGTCCTGGAAAAGTAGTTTCCCCATTCAGGCGACCGTAGAATGGTACGGGTCCTGAAAAATCAATTTTTCGTCAAGGACCGTAGAATGGTACGGGTCCTCGACAACACTTATTCCTTATTTAGGCAACCGTAGAATGGTACGGGTCCTAGAAAGTGAATCCCGTTTAGGCGACCGTAGAATGGTACGAGTCCTAGACAAAACCTATTTCCCTATTCAGGCGACAGTAAAATGGTACGAGTCCTGGAAGGTAAATCCCCGTTTAGGCGACCGTAGAATGGTACGGGTCCTAGACATAACCAAACACTGTCATACTGGGCGACCGTAGAATGGTACGGGTCCTGGGAAAGCAGTCTCTTTGTAAAGTTATGTTACTATTTTAGGCGACCGTAGAATAGTACGGGTCCTGGACATGTAACACCGACCGCCTAGAACTACTATATCTTTCTTGAAGGTAGGTTATTCCAGGTGCTTGGGATTTGATGAGAGTTCCAGATCCCTGAAGACCTTGAGCCTTTCAATTATCTGAAGAGATTTCCAGATGATTGTCAGGTCTCATAGGAATCATTTCACACCTAATAATACTTTTCTGAATCTCTAGATAAGTATGACAGGTATGTGTTCTTCTTTGCATTTTGCATTTCATTAAGCATGGAGACATAGAAATATATGCTCTCGATAAAATCATTGCATTTACATTGCATTATTGCATGACCTTGCATTTCAAAAAGAATTAAATTTATTTGAAAAAGAGGTTATTAACATTTGCATATACATTCCATATTCATTTTGCATTCATTTTGCATTTGCATTTCAATGAGCATAGACACATTGAAATATATGTTCTTGACCAAATCATTGCATTTACATGGCATTCTTTATTGCATGACATTGCATTTATTTGAATCCATTTCTTTTAAAAAAAAAAAAAGGGTCATTACAATTAGCATTTGCATATTCATTTTGCATGGTTTTAATTTAGGTGTCATTTATATTTGAAGGAAACCTCTACGAGCTTCCCTTCAAAGAGGGGCAGCTGTTGACACCTAATATTTTAGAAAATAATAAAAATTCAGTTTTGGAAATTTTTTGAAAATATATCTTCTTTTCAAAATTCAAAAAAAAAAATTCAGTTTTTATTTGATTTTGGAGCCTTTTTACTGTTGGAATTGTTGAGTGAATATCTCACTCGCAAAAACAACTCCGGGCCTTCCTCTATAAATAATGGGCGAGATTTCGGAACCGGGAGGGGGCGTTTTCTCTTCGTCTTGGTTGAAGGAAAGAAAATTCAGAAAAAGAAGCGAAAAGGGGGCTTCTCTTGATCTTTCGTCGAAAGAAAAAAATAGAAAACTGAAAGAGAGAAAAAGTGGGGGGGAAAAAAATAAAAAAGAGAGCAAAAATTCTGTCGTTTAGAGGGCTTCTCTTCATCTTTAGTCCAGGAGAAAAAATAGAAAATTGAAGGGAAAGAGAGAAAAAGTACAGAGGCAGAGAGAGAGACAGAAGGGGAAGGCGTGAAAGCGACGTGAGAGAGAGAGAGAGAGAGAGAGAGAGAGAGAGGTGAGAGTGACCAGTCAAACAAAGAAAGGGGGGCATCGTCTTCCTCCCCTGCACTCGCCGCCCGCACTGTTTTTTCTGCAACTCACAGCAGCTTCCTCGCCGCGCCATTGCACCGCTCCGCTGCTTTCGTTCGTTGTCGCCTGCACGCCAGCAACTCGCCGCACTGCCACAGCGACCCCGTCCGCCTAGCCACCGTTGCAACCCGTTGCTAAGCCTTCCTCGCTACTTCGCCCACCAGATCTGCTCGAGCACCGACGACTGCACCTCTGCACTAGCGAGCTCTTCCCAATGCCTGCTGCAACAACTACTGCTCAAGTCTCTTCCCGTGACGCCATCACCTCCCAGCCGCGACGGCCCGCACCTCCGCTGTTGCTGCGTCCGCGACCACCCGGTGCCTGACGCCCGACGACCGCACCTCTGCACTAGCGAGCTCGTCCCGACGCCTGCTACAACGCACCCGACGCTGCGCCCTCCTCCGAACCGACGCCCGTGACCTGCCCGTGATCTGCAGTGCCCATCACCGCACGCCTCTGCCCCTTTTGCAGGTTGTCGTGCTGCCCTCCGACCCAGCCGCCGGATTTCTCGCCGTGCTGCCCTCCCGGGCGACACCCGACGCCACCGCCTCGAGCTCCTACTGCTGCCACTCTTGGTCCGAGCCTGCTACCGTGCTCTCGATCTACCTGTTGCCTCCCCTGTTTCTATTGCAGGGCCTTAGGTAGTTTACTTTTTTTATTTTTTTATACTTATTTCATGATACGTTAGCTTATTTTTAAGTCTCATTATTTGAATTGTAGTATTGTATATTAATTATTTGTATTGTTTAGACATTATCCTTAAGGCTTTATCCAAAATTTTTGTAATAATTAGTTTGATCCGAGAGACATCGGATCATTTTTTTATTACATTAATTATGGGCTTCTTGGTGAAATTTTAATTGTTAAATCATAATAATTATTTAATTTGGTCCATAAGACTTCGGACTAGATTATTTAATTATTTTGAGTTGTTGTGATGATTAGGGTTAAAATAATTGTTAATTTAACCTGTGAGACGACAGGTTATTTTTTCAATTATTTTGATCCTTTATTTAGTGGCTATATTAATTGTTTAGATTTAACCCTAATTTAATAATTATTCAACCTAAAAAAAAACTAAAAAGAAACTAAAAAATCAAAAAAATCAAAATATTCAAAAATTGCATAAGAATATAGGACATTAGGGTTTAATATAATAGACACGTAGTTTAATTAATCAAATTTTTAGGATTATATTTCTATGATTGCATTTTTAGATAATATTTTTAGGACTGCATTTTTAGATATTTTAAAAGAAATAAGTTAGGATTAGACTTAAATAGCCTTTTTTAGAGTCTTAGATATAATTGGCACATTTTCATATTGTCATTTTTTTAAAAATAAAAAAAATATAGTTTTCTAAAACAGAATAGGGTTTAAGTCAAATTAATCCTAAAAATGGATTAGAAAATTACTTTAGATAGCTTGAATAGGGTTTTTATTAGTTTTGAATTTCAATAAAAAAATGTACATAAAAATACAAAATTTAGGTGCATGTTAATTAGTTGCATAATATGATCATTTAATTAGAATTTATTAGTAAAGTTAGGTCATAAGGTGCATAATAACTAGTTCGCATAATAGACCCATTTAATTAGAATTTCCACATTAATAAGATTAAGTCATTTAGTGTTAAAATGCATTTTATAAAAGAATTCTAATTTTTAAGAAAATCCAAAAAAAATGAGTGCTTGCTTTATTGATGCAATTTATTTACTTGAATATTTTAAATAATGGATGAGCACATGTGTGGTCACCACATTTGCATGATAGTAACTTAGGTTAAAATAAATCAGCTGCTTGCAAAAACATTTTGAAAAAAATTAAGAAGAAATGGTACCGAAAGGGCATTAGAAAATTCTAGTGTAACCAAGTCCCCGCACCCTTTAGTCTCTCTTTTCGTAGGAGTAAAATAAATCTCCCTTTATTTTACTTAGGTGTCTAATTGACCTACCATAAACCGATTAGTGGTGACTCCTAATTAATAACATCTTGCATGTTAAGTGTTTGAATCTTAAGTCGCGAATTGGTATGGGCTTGGGAGAGCCTGAGCTAAGTCTAAAAGCTTAGTAGTCCATTAACCTAATTTTAGGTGGTGAACCCGAAAAAAATTAGGTCGCGACAGCATCTTTAAAGAATTTTGGTCAAAATTCAAAGGGGAGAGGTAAATTATTTTACAAATATTGCAAACGTCCACATCATACCATAGATAATTATTGGAAATTACATGGTAAGCCAGGAGAAAAGGGGAAGAAGAAAGAATATTCTGCAACCTATCAGGTTATTGGACCAACCAGTCTGAATAATGATCAACCTATTACATATGGGTAGTATCAGTAGCTGATGCAGGCATTGCAAAAAATTGATGTTGGGAACAAAGGAGCAAGTTTTTCAAGTATTTCTCATTGTTTGATAAATTCTATTTCAAGAAAGGCTTGGATAATTTACTCAGGGGCAAGCGATCATATTATTTGTGATAGCGGATTTTTTTCCGACATGCACAAGAAATTAGATACACCTATTTCTGTGCAATTGCCAAATGGGAACATCACTCATGTCACTTTGACAGGCACTATCCAACTGAGTCATCAAATTACCCTTCAAAATGTCCTTTATGTTCCACAATTTCAATTCAATCTCATTTCTGTTTCCAAAGTTTGCAGAGAAAATTCCTATCAAATATTCTTCGATTCTGACACCTGTTTTTTCCAAGCTCGTTCAATAGGCAAGCTGTTGGGCTTGGATAGTCTTTCTTAAGGGCTTTATTTTTGGACCAGTTATCCTAGCCATTTTGATTTATCTTCAATTCCCCTGAATACAAAATCGTTGTGTAATTTGTCTACCAGTGATAACAGTTTTCTTATGCATTCATGGATGGGTCATAGTGCATTTTTCCTTACTCTAAATGTGAAATATGCCCACTTGCAAAACAATCCTGAACTCCTTTTCCTTCCAATACAACACATTCCACTAAAATTTTTTCCCTGATTCATATGGATGTTTGGGGACCTTATCACACCCCACATCAAGATGGTTCACGTTATTTTCTCACAATTATGGACGATTACTCTCGTGCCACATGGGTGTTCCTGATGCAGTCAAAAGCATAAGTTGTTTCTCATCTAAGGATGTTTCTAATCCTGACCAAGAATCAATTTAAGAAGTCGATTCAACGAATTCGCACTGATAATAGGACAAATTTTTTTAATAATGATTGACGTTCACTCTTTTTGTCAAATGGCATTTTTCATGAAAGCTCCTGTATTTATACTCCACAACAGAATGGGGTAGTAGAGTGCAAACATCGCCATCTCTTGGAAGTCACCAGAGCACTGAAATTTCAAGGATCTATCCCAGAAAATTATTTGGGAGATTGTGGGGACACGGACCCCTAGAGTGCCATAAGTTGCCACAAAGGGACACTTAACTGCCAAAAGTTACGAAATGTATACTTAAGTGCCAAGAACGGAGTAAAATGGATCACTTGAGTGCCAATCCGGCCAAAATCTGACCAAAACGCTGACATGGTGATTTTTTGGCGAAGCATAGACAAAACGGCACCGTTTTAGTGTTGACATGGAAAAAAAATTAATATAAAAATTAATTAAATTAAATTAAAAATTAAATTTATTTAAAAATTTTTAAAATAACAATTTTAATATTTTTACAAAAATAATTAAATTTAATTTAAAAGTAAATTTATTTAAAATATTTAAAAATAACAATTTTTAATATTAAAAAAAAGGGGGTCAAGACGGCCGAGGGCTCAACCCTCGGCCGCGTCGCGCGCGCCCCCGCGGCGCCCGGCGGGGAAGGCAACCCTGGCCAACTGGCGGCGAGGGCTTGTGAGCCCTCGCCGGATCTGGGCGAGGGTTGCGGCCCTCGCCCAGATCCGGTGAGGGTCGGCGGCCCTGGCCCGACCGGGCCAAGGGTCACCGGCAACCCCTCAGTGGGTTGTCGGGGACCCTTGGCCCGGCCGGGCAAGGGCCGCCAACCCTCGCTGAAACTAGGCGAGGGCCGTGACCCTTGCCCAGATCTGGGGCGAGGGTCGCAGCCCTCACCCAGATCCGGCGAGGGCTCGCGGGCCCTCGCCATCGGTCGGCCAAGGTAGTCGGCCCTTGGCCAGGGCCCGGCGACCCCAGCCGACCCTTCCCCCCGGCCAAGCCGCCGAGGAGAGCGGCGGCGCCCCTCAGCCGTCTCCCCCCCTTTTAATTTAATTTTTTAATTTTTTAATATTTATATTTGTATTTTTAAATATTAAGGAAATTTAGTTTTAAATTAAATCTAATTAATTTTTAGATTAATTTATTTCCATGTCAATGCAAAAACAACGTCGTTTTGCACTTATTTTGCCGGAAATTACACGCATCGCACTTTGGCCGGATTTTAGCCGGAGTAGCACTTAAGTGTCCCATTTCTTTTTTAATGTGGCACTTAAGTGTACATTTCGTAACTTTTGTCACTTAAGTGTCCCTTTGTGCCAGCTTATGGCACTTGAAGCGTTCTTATCCTAGAGATTGTGTTATTACTGCAGCTTATTTGATCAATCGGACGCCAACAGATATACTAAATGGCAAATCGCCTTTCGAATTGCTTTATGGAAAGAAACCGACATTGGATCATCTGAGGATTTTCGGCTGCTTATGTTATGCTACAGTAATGGGGCCTCGGGACAAAAAGAGTCATCGTGCTAGGTGATGCATATTCATGGGATATCCAAATTTGCAAAAGGGATATCGTGTCCTCGACATAAGAACATGAGATTTTTTTGTTAGTCGGGATGTTGCTTTTCACGGAAATGTCTTCCCCTTTCGTGAAATCTCATCCTTCCAAGACGACTTGGATGCTCCAACCAATTCCCGTCAAATCCTAGATGATGAAGAAGCATCCCCTGGCTATATCCTCACAGCGCCTCCAGAATTAGGTCTTCATCCAACTTTATTTAACTCTCCTCTAGAAGAGGTTATGGATAGTGCTCCCATAGACACAACCAACATGGAGGATACTTCTGAGACAAATGTAGAGGGATAGCCTCCATCTCCACCGCCGACGGCTCATCCATGTTGCTCAGGATGAGCTACAAGACTGCCAACCTGGACTAAAGATTATGTTTGTGCTTCACTTAACTCACTAGGTATTCGCTATCCAATATCTTCTTACATATGCTTTAATAAGCTTTCGTCAGATCATAGATGTTGCATTAGCCGTATTTCCGATGAGAAAGAACCCTCTAGTTATGATGAGGCATCCAGAGATCCACGATGGCAACAAGCTATGGCAGCAGAATTACAGGCATTGATAACCACACATGGGAATTAGTCACTCTTCCTCAAAACAGAAAGTCCATAGGATGTAAATGGGTGTATAAGATCAAATATAGATCTAATGGATCCATTGACTATTATAAGGCTAGGTTGGTGGCTAAAGGATATACCCAACGGGAAGGTTTCGATTATCACGAGACTTTTTCCCTAATCGCTAAGGACGTCACAATTTATTCATTCTTATCAGTTGCAGCTGTTCATAATTGTTCTTTGCATCAGATGGATGTTCACAACACCTTTTTTCATGGTGATTTAGATGAGGAAATCTACATGGACGTTCCTTAGGGCTTACGGAGACAGGGGGAGAATAGAGTATGTCGTCTCCGCAAATCCCTTTATGGACTAAAACAAGCTTCAAGGCAAATCCCTGTATGTAAAGTTTGCGAATGCTCTCACAACTGTAGGCTTCAAGCAATCCAAGTATGATTACGCCCTGTTCACATGGACTAAAGGTATGTCATCTATCTACTTAATGATATATGTTGATGACATCCTTATCATGGGAAATGATGAAACTGCAATAGGGAGTCTTAAGAAATATTTGCATGCTACATTCCATATAAAGGACCTGGGAGCACCGAAATACTTCCTTGGTATTGAGATTGTTTGATCTGACCAAGGGATTTCTCTCAGTCAGTGAAAGTTTGTATTGGAGATCATTTTAGAAGTTGGACTATTAGGTTGCAAGCCAGCAGTTATTCTAATCGAGCAAAATACCAAATTAACCACAACGGATTTTCTTGGAGGGACATCTCAGAATGATGATCCAATACTCAAAGATCCGACAAGTTATCAGAAGTTCGTTGGAAAACTCATATATCTGACTATGACCAGACCTGATATTTCGTATGTCATGCAAATTCTCAGCCAATTTATGCACAACCCGAAGGAGTCTCACATGAATGTTGCCTTGAAAGTTGTGAAGTATTTGAAGAAATGCCCAGGACTCGGGATACTTCTATCTAGAAGATGTAACATGGAATTGACAGCATACTGTGATGCAGATTATGTGACCTGTCCAATGAGTCAAAGATCGATTACTGGCTTTTATATTAAATTTGGGGAATCTCTTCTTTCATGGAAGACCAAGAAACAGGCAATGGTCTCCTTATCCTCAGCTGAAGCAGAATATCGGGCTATGGCAAAAACTACATGTGAGATTGTATGGTTACAAGGGTTACTTGGGGATCTTGGAATAAGGCTAAAAGGGCCAACGAAGTTGTTTTGCGACAATGATGCGGCTCTCAAACTCGCAGCAAATCTCGTAATGCATGAAAGAACAAAGCATATAGAGGTGGATTGCCACTTCACATGAGAAAAGATTCAAGAAGTAATCATCGAGAGAAGAGGAATTAGAACCGCAAAACAACCTACAGACATCTTCACCAAACCTCTATGTCAAAGACAGCATGCATATCTTCTAAGCAAGCTAGGAGTCTTGGATATCTACAAGCCACCCGCTTGAGGGGGAGTGTTGGAAGATATGCTGGATCTATTTTTGATTATGATCGTGCATTAGATCAATTAGGGATTAGATTGAGATATTAATTTGATTTGTAAAATATCTATTTTCCTTTTATTCATGTATCTCTTGTATTATAATTATAGTGTGATGTACATTGAATACAATATAAAGAAAATAGAAAATTCCCCAAAACTCTACGATCTCTCTTCCTTTCTTTGGTCTGTTCTTTGCTTCTCTATACCTTCTGAAAATAGACTGTGAGAGCAACCGAGAGAGAGAGAGAGAGAGAGAGAGAGAGAGAGTTTGAGAGTGAGGAGCCCTCCGGCAGTCCAATCACGCCCGAACCCTATCCGACAACTCCCAGCCGCGCTCTTGAGCCCGCGGCTCCCGTTCCCCACGCCCAAGTCTTTGGTAGGCTAGGTTTCTTTTTTTTTTTTTCCTTTTTTTAATCGATTTTTCGCGAGACAAGCAGTTTTTCCGAGGATCCCAACTCAGAGGCGTGCTAGGCGACTGGACGTGGTTCGATCCATTGAACTCGCACTCCATTCGCCGTCGCCGAGCCAGGTAAGTTCTCTAGGCCAAAACCCCTATTTGTGTGCCTGCCTTGCCCCATTTCGGGCTCGTCGGACCAGGCTTCCTTATTGTTCGGTTAGCGCGAGCACCGGCCCATTCGTTTGTGCGCCACTATTTTGGATCACTACTTCTTGTTGATTATTATTGCGAGTCCCGGCATGAGTTGGTAGTTGATTTTTCCCACCTTTCAGCTAGCATGCTTCAAACGTTCAATGAAATGCCTGAACCAAGCCCCGTTCGATTTAACCTCAACTCTCGAGTTGTCGAAAGTGGTCCGGACCGTTTGAGGTTGTAGTGGCCCGTTGGGTCATCTCTTACGTTATTTTTTGTATGATGAACGAGCCCGGAGAAGACGTTAAGCCCGAATTATGGCCCAATCCGACCTGGCTCGGCCCGTATCCTCTCTCCCTCCTCTTCCTCATTGTCTCTCTCCCGCCTATTCTTCCTCTCCCATAATCTTCGCTGCAAAATTCTCAGGCTCTAGTGCACTTCGTTACTCTTTCGATCTTCTCTTCCATCAGGCTTTCTTCTAGGGTTTTCGGGCTATACCCTCCGCCATTGGCTCTCCCTTGTCAGAAACTGAAGGGAAGCAAGGACCGGACGAGGAAAGGAAAAGGAAGATGAATTTTGGGGAGAAGTTTTTTTTGTGTATTTTTGACTTGTAATCAATGTACAGGACTCTAGCAGTTATATTACAAGATGTACACATACAAAAGGCAATGTAATATTTTACAAATCAATCTAATATTTAGATTGATTCTCTCTAATAAAAAACGGATCAATCAATTTCCCGGTATATTTCCAAGATCTTCTGCATATCTTTCAACACTCCCCCTCAAGCTAGTGGCTTGTAAATGTCCAAGATGCCTAGCTTGCTCAGTAGATATGCATGTTGTCTTTGACATAGGGCTTTGGTGAACACATCTGCAGGTTGTTCAGTAGTTCTAATCCCTCTTGTCTCAATTGTTCCTTCTTGAATCTTCTCCCGAGTGAAATGACAATCCACTTTTACAGGCTTGGTCCTTTCGTGCATTACAGGATTCACCGCAAGCTTCTGAGCCGATTTGTTGTCACAGAATAACTTCGTTGGACCTTTCAGCTGTACTCCAAGGTCACCAAGTAAACCTCATATCACACAATCTCACATGTGGTTTTTTCCATGGCCCGATATTCTGCTTCAGCTGAGGATAGAGAAAGTGTTGCTTGTTTCTTGGTTTTCCATGAAAGAAGATAATCCCCCAGCTTAATGAAAAAACCAGTTATGGATCTTCGACTCATAGGGCACGTTGCATAATCTGCATCGTAGTATGCTGTCATTTCCATGTTGCATCTTCTAGATAGAAGTATCCCGAGTCCTGGACATCCCTTCAAATACTTCACGACCTTTAGAGCAGCATTCATGTGGGATTCCTTCGGTTTATGCATAAACTGACTGAGGTTCTGCACTTCATATGATATATTAGGTCTGGTCATAGTCAGGTATATAAGTTTTCCAATGAGCTTCTGATAACTCGTTGGATCCTGTAATATAGGATCATCCTAAGATGTTCCTCCAGTATGGTCTACTGTAGTCAATATGGTATTATGCTTGATTTGAATGACCGCTGGCTTGCATCTTGATAAACCGGCCTCTGATATAATCTCCAATACAAATTTCCTCTGACTAAGGAAAATTCCTTGGTGAGATCGAGCGATCTCAATCCCAAGAAAATATTTTGGTGCTCTTAGATCTTTTATATGAAATGTGGTATGCAAATATTTTTTAAGGCTCTCTATTGCAGCTTCATTATTTCCCATGATAAGAATGTCATCTACATAAATCATCAAGTAAATAGATGATGTACCTTTGGTCCATGTAAACAAGGCATAATCGTACTTGGATTGTTTGAAGTTTGCACTAGTGAGAGCGTTAGCAAATTTAGCATACCATTGTCTGGAAGCTTGTTTCAGCCCATAAAGGGATTTGCGGAGACGGCATACTTTATTCTCCCCTATCTCCGTAAGCCCTGAGAAATATCCATGTAAATTTCTTCATCCAGCTCACCATGAAGAAAAGCGTTGTGGACGTCCATTTGGTGTAACGGCCAATCATGGATTGCTGCAACTGATAAGAATGAGCGGACGGTGACATCTTTAGCAACTGGAGAAAAAGTTTCATGATAGTCGAAACCTTCTTGTTGTGTATATCGCTTCACCACCAATCGAGTTTTGTATTTTTAAATGGATCCATCAGCTCTATACTTTACTTTATAGACCCATTTGCATCCTATGGATTTCCTATTTGGGGGCAGATGAACTATCTCCCATGTGTGATTATCAGTCAATGCCTGTAATTCTACTTCCATGGCCTTTTGCCACCGTGGGTCTTTGGATGCCTCATCATAACTAGATGGTTCTTTCTCATCTGATATACGACTAATGCAACATCTATGTTCCGACGAAAGCTTTTCAAAAGAGACATAAGAAGATATTGGATAGTTAATACTTGGTTCGTTAAGTGAGGCACAGACATAGTCTTTGGTCCACGTTGGTGGTTTCGTAGCTCGCCCCAAACGTCATGGATGATCCGTTGGCAGTGGAGGAGATATCTCCGCAGCATTGTTTTCTGTCTGTTCACTAGAATCATTCACAATATTTAATGGAATAGCAGGTACACTTTCGAATGTTGCCGTATGAGGTGGCCAATCAAATGAGGAGGATGGAATGACCTGTCCTGGTGATGTTGTGAGAAAATATTCAGGAGATATATTTTCCTCAATTGAGGAGCGATAAGAATTGGTTGAGATATCCAAATTCTCTGTAGACTCACGAAATGGAAAGACAGTTTCATGAAAAATGACATCCCTACTCACGAAAAATTCTCCTGTTGATGGATCGAGAACATAATAGTCCTTTTGTAGGTTAGGGTAACCCATGAAAATGCACCTCCTAGCACGTGGACTCATTTTGTCTCAAGGTCCCATAGTTGCAGTATTACATAGAAAACTGAAAACTCGTAGATGATCTACTACTGGTTTTTTTCCATAAAGTAATTCAAAGGGTAATTTACTAGCTAGTATCCGAGTAGGCATGTGGTTGATGAGATAGGCTACCGTAAGGACACAAACTCCCCACTATATCGCTGAACTTCAAAGCTCATGCGACTTCCAGCAAGTGACGATGTTTACGTTCCGCTACTCCATTTTGTTGTGGAGTATAAATATAGGGGCTTTCATGTAGAATCCCATGAGACAAGAAAAGTGATTTGCAGTCATGACTAAAAAATTACTTCCCATTGTCAGTCCGTATTCACTAGACTAATTTCTCAAACTGATTTTTAGTTAGGGTGATGAATGTTTTCAAATGAGATGGAACTTGAGTTTTTTACTGCATCAGGAATACCCATGTGACCCGAGAGTGATCATCCACAATTGCGAGAAAATATCGTGAACCATCATGATGTGTTGTGTGATACGGTCCCTAGACATCCACATGAATTAAAGAAATGATAGCAATGGAACGTTTGCATTCAAAGGGAAAGGTGTGCGAGACTATTTTGCTAGAGGACAAATATGACATTTAGAGTATGGAAAGGAGGCACTATGTCCCATTCTTGAATGTAAAAGAAAATCTTTATCAGTGGCAATGACATTACACAATGACAACTTATTGAAAGGAATTGAATTCAAATCAAAATGACTTGGAATACTGGTCCAGAAATATAAACCTTCAAAAAGACTACCCAAGCCCATCAATTTCCCAGTTGAAAGGGCCTGAAAAAAACATGTGTCAGCATCGAAGAGTATTTGACAAGAATTTTCCTTGCAGACTTTGGACACGGAAATGAGATTGAACTAAAATTATTAGACATAAAGGACATTTTGTAGGACAATTTGAGAGCTTAGTTGAAGAGTTCATGTCAATATGACATGAGTAATGTTTCCATCTGGAAGTTGCACAGAACTACGTGTATCCAATTTCCTATGCATTTTTGAAAAACAACTAATATCACAAATGATATGATCACTTGCTCCTGAGTCAACTATCCATGCCCTTTTTGAAATAGAATTGATCAAGTAGTGGGATATACCTGAGAAACTTCTGTGTTTATTTCCAATGTCTGCTTTCTGCAGTGCCTGCATCAATTGCTGATATTGCCCATAAGTAATTGGTTGGTCACTACTTGGTCCAGTAGGTCCAGTCACCTGGTAAGTTGCAGAATACTCTTTCTTTTTTCCTTTTTCTTCTGGCTTTCCATGTAATTTCCAACAATTATCTATGGTATGATGTGGACATTTGCAATGTTCCCGGTATAATTTACCTCTCCCCCTTGAATTTTGGCCGAAATTCCTTATTGATGCGAAAAAAATCTAGCCGTCTGATGCTTTAATTGTGGAATTATCTCCACCGTTCGATGCAACGGACAGATCGACTCCCTGCGGACCGTCAAATCACCGAAGGAAATCAAGGTCGTCAGATCTTCGCAAGAAATCCGAGCCGTCAGATTGCCGAATTAAATCCAGGCCGTAGCCTCCTTCCCTTTTAAGGGTTCTGTCGCCTGTTGCGAACCCTAGCCCCTCGTGATTTTCTCTCTCCCGGGCCAGGGTTTTCACCCCCAATTCTCTCCTATAGCGTTATTCGCGAAGAGCAAGAGTGATGGCATCGCCTCCTCGTGTCTGCTCCGAAGTTATGAGCCGCTAGCTCTCTTCTTGGACAGCCAGCTGGAAAATCTGGCCGAGCGGCGGCACGAGATCCATCGCCAGGATCTACGAATGAAATATTAGGTATGTTTCATTCAAAATTAAAAGAAATCGAGTGGATTTCTCCCTCTCCTTCATGGATCTATACTGCCTGAGTGTTTCTGGCGGTACCTCGAGTTTTTCTTCCGCGCCTCGAGCTTGTTCCAGAGCGATGAGAGTTTGTTGTAAACTGCTGTGACGAACATATTCCCCTGCTTGAGATCTATGAGTTCCTGCATGAGACAAAAGATTTTTGCTCGATGTAATTTCCCGTACTTTTCTTTGATGTTGTCCCACGTGATTTTCGAGTCTTCCGTCGGTGGGAGGCTTGCTGCGACGTCTAGAGAGAGGCAATTGCCGATCCAGGTGCGGATCGGGTGATTGCACTTTCTCCAGTGCCTGGCCAGCCTTTTGTCCGACAGAATTGGTACGGTTCTATCGAGGAAACCGTCTTTATCCTTTGTCATGAGAGCCCGCCGAAAGTCTTGTGACCATTTGTTGTAGTTTTCCGGCCCGGTCAGTTGCAAACTGATCAGTCGCAATTTTGGACCGTCAGCAGTTGACACATGCAAGGGGTCCCCTGGCTCTGGTCGATTGGTGATGGCTGTAATCGGAAGCGGTAAAAATCCAAGTGAAAGGTTCAGGTAGGGGTGCGTCCCTGTACCTGACCCATTAAACCCAGTTCCATGACCCGTATTGAAGAGTCCCGGGTGAGGGTTTGTTCCCGAACCCGCTTCTCTAGACCCGCTTGCTTGTTCTGTCTCGGCGGCTAAGCTTGCCCCGCTTGCGGCTGGTAGGCTCCCGTCGGGCTGAACATTACTCTGGTAACTTATTACCCCCGGCAATGATGGATTCGGGCCTTGCCCGACGTACCATGGATAGGGTACCCATTGGTATGGATGGGCCGGAATGGGCTGCCCCATATTCGCCTGAGCTGGGAATAACTGCCATTGAGTCTGGATTTGTTGCTAGGTTGTGGGAATTACAGGTATCGTGCTGGTGCTGTAGCCTTGTGTCTCTCTTGTCGGTGTGATGTTGCCTGTGGAAGGAACGCCAGCGGTGGCAAGGAGCAAATTCTCTAGATTCATGGTAAAAAAATCTTTTATGTTTCTTCTTCCTTCTTATAGAATTTGATTCTTTCGTAACAAGACATTGATCTGTCTTACAACTTCAATAACATATGAAAGCAATCAGGTGCGGAAGTTGGGTCTTAGAGCCAAAGCTTTGATACCATGTCAGAAACCGAAGGGAAGCAAGGAACGGATGAGGAAAGGAAGACGAAGATGAATTTTGGGGAAAAGTTTTTTTTTGTGTATTTCTGACTTGTAATCAATGCACGGGACTTTAACAGTTATATTACAAGATGTACACATAGAAAAGGCAATGTAATATTTTACAAATCAATCTAATATTTAGATGAATTCTCTATAATAAAAAAACGGATCAATCAATTTCCCGGTATATTTCTAGGATCTTCTGCATATCTTCCAACATCCATCTCAGTTCGCATTTGCCGCTGGACGCTTTGGCTGCTCCCGGATCTTTTTTGGCTATGGAGACCGATGAAGGGTCACAACACGTGCTTCTCTTTCAGCTACAGTTCGACAAACCTCTAGCATCTCAGGTTTGGCTCCGGTCCACCTTTTTTCGCGACCTAATAATGGGTAGGTCAATTCGATTGTTTTCCCATTCAGTTTTGTGTGAGGTTTTTGCTCGATTTCTTTTGATTGGTGGTTGAAGATGGCGGAGTGGAATTCGTAGAAGGATTTGTTGGTGATGGTCACGGAGGATTCGAAGGTGGTGCTTCATCGCTTCAATTGGCAGAGGTTGTGGACAATCTCTCCTGGTAATTGCTTCGACTCAAGAAAGTTCTCTTTTTATTTTTATTCAGTGTGTTAGTTTCTTCAACAATGGCTTGGTGTGCACCCTTTGAGTCATTGGCCTTATTCCTCCCTTGCTTTTCCTTAAATGTGCTATGATCCTTTTCCTCAAATTAACCACTAGGTGTTCGCCCTAGTGGCCACCCTTCCAACTTGGAAGGTGGAGGTGAGGGATTCAAATCCCAACCTTCTCAAGGGAGATTGGGGTGAGGACGATTTCATTTCAGGAGTGGGTTTCGACTCCCACGCCCTACAAGGAGGCAATGCAAAAGTCTGAGAGTGAGTGTTAGAGGTAGGATTAGTGTAGGACCAACCAAAAAAAAAAAACCACTTCAATTGCCAACCCCATTCAAATTGCGTTTGATGGAGAGTTAGTGAATATAGGGGTAAGGTGCTTGAAAGTCTAAATGAGAACATGACGTTGAACTAAGAGTTGGCGTTTTACACAAAAATGAAGAGTGAATGATGGTAATGGGAGTGAAAATTTGTATATGACATAGTTGCAAGTAAAGAATCCCGAGCTGATATTAGTTGAATGAAGGGATTTTTATTTGCACGCGTGATAGATTCCTATAAACTTCTAGACAAGATTGGTGGCTTAGTAGATTTCCAAACATAATTGACAATCATCTAGACCAACCAGAAGTGTACCCTACTCCTGTATTGCCATCTTGCTGCCCTTTTTGGTACACCAGTCCAAGTTTTCATGAAGATAAAGAACTTGAATTGGAGGGGATGTCATTTATGTTAGATAGACTAGCTATGTCAAATGCAGAAATGCTAGATGCTCACATGGAGTCAGCAGGTTTAACCCCTGCAATACCATCTCAATGTCGTCATGCATCTATATAGTTTTCCTTTGGTTTCTGTTTGTGACTCTCATGGTGTAATATTACTTCCAGCTACTTGTACTGGTTGAGCATTCCTTGCAAGGAGAGATTTGATAAAGGCTGGAAAGTTTCTCACATTTTGTGCACGTATCCCTCATAATTGCAAGAGTCAATCTTTGTATCAATGAATCATATTAAACTTTGTTTACCTGCTAATAACACTATTTGAGCCTAGGAGAAGTTAAGACTTATTTATACTACCAATTCCACTCCTTGGACTCGATGTAGTAAGTGAAACTCTGTTTTTCTATGGTATTATTACTATCAACAAGCTAACATTGAGAATGAAAACTAAGTTATCAGAAGAAAATGCGTAGATAAAATAACTGGCAGGTGCTCGGAAGATAGTGAATTGAGCCAACGTTGATCTCATCTATGATGCTTTGCCTTGGTTATGAGAGCCTTTGTTCACAACAATTTGTTCACGTGCTTAGATGTTGGAATTCATTAGTTCTTTTTTTTTTTGGTAAAATGTGGGAATTCATTAGTTGTTTTTTTTTACCAACTATTTTTCCATTTAGATTGACATTTTTTTAAGCTAAGCACCATTTTTTGGTAGAGTAATGCTAAAGATGTTAAGTCCAAGTAAATGAAAATGGTTTACCAAGTCACGTGTGAACTATTTGTGTTAGGTGTCTGTGATATACTTGCCTAAATACTTGGATTTTACCACTTCAAACGAGTTTTGTAAGCTAGTCTTTGTATCCCTAGTATTATTCTGTTGGTCTCTCTTTGGATCCAAAGTTTCTCTTCAACTTTTTAGATCTTGACTTTAGGCTGTAGAGGCACCCTTTTGTCACAACAAACTTACTCATAAAAGGAATCACGACCTTGAGTTAATAGAGTGTTTTGGCGCTCAATAAAGACATGCTATGTGGATGATGGTTATGCCGATTAGCACAAAATTATATGTGAGATGTTAGTTTGAAACTACACGATTAGAAACAATGTTGGGATATAAGGTAATTGGAGTAACTTAAAAACCCTCAGAAAAGTAAGTTTCTTTTAACACATAAGAAGTTCAACTATAGGGCACCAAGGGAGTGCAAACGAATATAAGAAAAGATCCCAAAAATTGAAGCCATGTACAGAAGAACAAATCCCAAAACCAAAAGCGAGCTCAAATACAAGATAAATCATCGACTATATTGACCAAGGCATTTATATCCATATGCAGTCTCCACCATACCAGAAGCGTACAACTTTAAGCTCTCTTGTTTAGCTCTTTCCAAATAAGCCTAAAAACAGAGAGACGAATTGAGTTAATACTTCTTTTCTTGCTCCATAAAAGCTCCAATAACCCAAAGATAATTCAGTGCAAGCATAGGAAATTGTCCAAACCGTTCTTGTCCATGAACGGTGAAGGAGGAGATGCCACACAGATTCTACCTCCTCCTTGCGGAGGAAACGCCTGTTAACCAATATTTTGCCCCTTTTTTGTAGGTTATTTGAAGGGAGGATTCATTCCCAAATTGCTTCCCAAGCAAAAAGAGACTCTAATCCGAACCCTCACTTTCCAGATCACTTCGGAAAATCTGTTCTACCATTGACAACCTCCCTATTGTGAGTAGCTTGTAGCGAGGCTTTACTGGAAAGATTGCATCTAGGGCAGAACCAGCCGTGGCAAAGACTCGAGATTTCGATTGGCATCTTCCACTACTCTTGACGTTAATGACCATCTTCTCCAACAGGAGTGCGTCTCTTGGTAAAAGCAGCATTGGCAAGGCAAGCTTACATCGGTCATAGTCGAAAGAACGAGCTACGAACCTGGCAGTCTCCACGCTCTTCAGATGCCGAGCCAAGCACGAGTGAAGGTCTGCAGCGGGAAGAATTCTTATGCCTCGCAATATGAGGAATGGCCAGATCAAACATGGCTTGTACATTTATTTGTAACAAGACTTAGTGATCTGTCCAGAAAGTGGATGAGGAAAGCATAGACACAAATAACGTTCAGATTCTATATGTTCAAGTTCAATATGCAATTGTCACAAATTCAAAAAAAAAAAAAAAAAAAAAAATTGTGTGCAGAAAGGGGGTGGGTTTCAGGCGGTGATGGCAAACAATGAGGTCAGAGTATTTCTATCCGGCTGACTGTTTAGAGCTTGGGTGGTGATTGCAAATGGCTTGGTCAAGTTCGGGCTTGGCCCGTCATCTCGACATTTAGCATGCGTGAATGTTCGCTCTTGTGACATGCTAATTCGAATAATTCATTATTATTATTTTTAATTCAAAATTGAATAAGGATTAATTATCACATTGCTTTTTTCCAATTTACAATTTCAAGAACTAATCCACGATCACGTTCGCATCAATGTGATGTCCCATGAGTCCTCCAACGCTTCTGTACCAGCTCTACTGGAACAGAGTGAAATCTCCTCCTGTCAAGTCACTTCGTTTTGTTGTGTGCAACAAGATTATTTGTATTATATGTATAATTGAATGTATGGACCCGAATCAAACGATATCGTTTCTTAGACAAACTTGAACATCATGCTATATATGACATTATTTGTAAATTGAAGTGAATTAAGGCTCCCTTTATTTCGCAAAAAAAAATAATAATAATGAATGATTTGAAAAATATCCTTCTAAAAATTATTGCTTGTATTGCTTGAAAGAATCCATTAATGAAATATGTTTCATTCTTCACAATAACTTATATTCAAATATTTGCATTCTCAACAAGAATTTCTTACATTAGTTCTTTTTTGTAACTGTACGAGTGATTTTTTTTTTAAATAATTTTCCGAATTTTTTGCTTTTCCATGAAGGATTTTAGCTAGCGATTCAATATGAATCACTATTCCGGAATCAATCTTGGCTTCATCCTTTTGATCAAAGATCGAGACCAACAGGCATTTATCACACTTGCCGGTAGATAAAAGTGCAACAATTTGATCCATGATGGACCTCGTATGATCTCAAGACACAAGCATATATGCGCTCTTAACTTATAGAATTTCCTCATTTCTTTTTAATCAGCGACAACGCACGTTAGTGTGTAAAAAGCGCATATTGTCTACAGTAATAGAACCCACTTGATCAAAATTCTTTGTTCGCAACAAAAGAAAAGCTTGTGAAAGTCAATAGGATTTCGTAAAAGAAAATTTACCAATTTTTTCAATGCACTGCTTTTCTCTTTCATTTTTTCATCTTTGTTTTTTTTTTTCTTTTTTCGTGTTATTGTGCTGTTCTGTCTGGATTTTTTTTTTTTTTTTTGGTTCTTTTGTTCATTTTGAGAATTCTTGCTAATCTATTTCTGGATAATTTTTAGAGCAATCATCAAAAGTTCATGTCGGGCATAAGTGGTGCAAAAAATGAATGAACATAAGGTATCCAAATACGTATTCATAGCATATGGTTCGGTCTCATCAAATCTTCATTTGCTTAGCAAAAATGAGACAAGGTAAAAGAAAACTCCTTGATTCCTACCGTTCTCATAACGAATTTCAAAGAGCAAATTATTGTGTACTCTTTGAAAATTACCAACCACCAATCCAACCAATCTTTGCAGTATCAAGTGTTATGAACTTTCTTCGATTGGAATAATGAATATTATAACAAAGTCTAGTGTTTTTCGAAACTAATCGGTAGACAATCATGTGCGTTCTAAAGAATTTCCGACCTAGTTAATAAAAAAGAACATAAGGTACAAAATAAAAACAGAAAAAAAAATGGAGAAATGAAACGAAATGGAAAGAGGAATAGAGCCGAACAAGGGTCAACCTATCAATTCACAAGATTCATATTCCACTATGAAATATGTCCCTAAAAGAAGCAAAAAAAGAAGGAAGAGAGGAAAAAGGGGGAAAAAATAGCAAGCACACTTGAGGTTCGATAAATATTTCAATTTTCAATTTTCAAAAAAAAAAAAAAAAGGAAGACCCACCCCTTCCCCCCACCTCCGACTATCAGACCGAGTGTACCAGCTCTGTTCCAGCAGAGCTGGTGGCTGCTGTTCTTGGGCTGCTTGACGTGGAATGACGAAGGAGGGTCGCCAGTGCGTGCTTCCGTTTCAGCTTTAAGTTTCGACGAACCGCTTTGTTTTCTCAGGTTCAGCTCCCGTTCGGGGCCTTCTTTCTGTGACGTAATGGGCGGGTCCAATCCATCGTTTTCCGATTCGGTTTTGTGAGGTTTTGGCTCGATTTCTTCTTATCGGAAGGTGAGGATGGCGTGAGTGGAATGTGGAGAAGGGTTTGCTGGCGATGGTCACGGAGGAATCGAAAGTTTTTAAGATGTCTATCCTAGGTTTTGGCTCAATTTCTCGCGCTTGAGCCGATGTAATTAAAGATGTGATGAAAGCAATTGTCTGTTATTTTTAAGCTCATGAGATGCCTGCTTGAATGGAGAGAAGTAGGACCTCTTGGGTTTACTTGGTTGACCTGAAGAAGAGGAAGCCGAAGCTCCCATTTGCGATTTTCTTGTCTTCTGAACTGAGTGTCTGAATATGGGAGTGTTTGGTGGCAGAAATACTATAGCAGAAAAAAGAATGACACCTTTTTGCAGTATTTGTTATCACGAAATGTTCGCAGAAATGAAACTTTGTGTACATTTCCAGGAGAAATTAAAGGTTTAAATTTCTTCTTCTTCTTTTTTCACATTTTTTTGGCCTCTCGCCTATCAAATAATTGAGCTATTTTCGCCTTCAATGCCGGTTTGGTAAATCTTTTCAACTCAATCTCTTATCAATACACGACGTACTCAAATGATATCAGTTACCATCCATGTGTTGATAGATTATCTAAGCAGTGTGTATAGTAAAGTTATTGTCAATATGTCGATAGATTATTGGAGCAATTTATATAGTAATTTTGGCAAGTCAATAATTCTAAAGATAATAGTAAATGTACTCAAATGGCAATGATAATTTCCCGCTAACTTGAACAAGTTGATAAGTTGTGCAAATGAATGTTGCAAACATTCGTACTAACTAAAATAAAAGTTGGTAATATCCTCTAAGAGTTAATAAGTGCATCTTAGTAACTTTAACAAATAAATGTTAGCAAGTTATTGGAACAAGATAGTTGACTATTTCAAACAATCAAATAACATTGGTATAATGACTCGAATAAGATTTGACAATTTCTTACGAGGGTTAGTAGATTTAATATGCCAATAACCACTATAAATAAATGATAGTGAAAAAATTATTCAAACCAGTGAAAATTTTGAAAAAATAAATCAAGTAAATAGTTGGTAATTTAGAAATTAGTAAAACTAAAATAAGTTAGTGACTTACCTCATGAAAAGTTGCTAATTTACCCAAATCAAGAGTAGTAATATCCTATAAGAGTTGGTTACTTTATAAGAGTTAGTAACTTTAACAAATAAATGTGGCCAACTCAATTGCGCAATCGATAATATCGAAACAATAGAATAAATGCCGGTAACTGAACTGAAATAGGAGCCTATAATTTTCTATTAAAGTTAGTGATGGGTATGTATGCCCTACAAACCCAACTCAATCGCACCCCCGCACGTTATTAAAAAAAAAAAAAAGAGACATGAACGAAGGAAAAAGAAAAAGGTCGATGAAAAGTAGATAAAGTGGGGCCCAATCCCCATTGCAGTTAGCAATTAGCAAAAGAGAGGATTGGACCGACAGGAGCAAAGGGGAAGACTGGCCCTCCGCATCGCCACCTCGTCTCCATGTGGGCCCTATATATGTATAATCTTTTAGCCTTTTCGCCCCTCATCTTTGAGGCCTAGCTCCCTTTCCCAGAACTCCTTCCTTCAATGACTTTCATAGTGAATCGTCATGCCTACAAATTAATATCTAAAGCTCAACCAGAAGGAAACATTCAAAACCTCATGCTCAAAAGTACTCCTATGCCATCGTTACTCATTCCCGCTCTTCACCGAACCACCATCTCCACCCATCTGCTAACCATTGCGCTGGCCATTGCATCAACAAAAAGGAAAGAACAAAAACAGAGATACAATCAGCTAAACCAACCGGAATATTCGAGCTTAAAAATTAACCCTCAGGCTGTCAGGTTTTGAGTGGCTCCTCATCAATGGCCATCATTGAAGGCAACAAGAAGGCTTGGCTTATCAGTGGTGTAACTAGGCTACGATGGGCACTCGCAACTGGCAATTGGAATCTTTACAACTGCCTATGAACGGAACAACAACCGGCGAGGGAGCCTTCGGATGAGATTTGGGCTCTTTGGTTTTCACGGTGGGGAAGGCGGGGAGCAATAGTGAAGCAGGAAAGGGCGGCTCAGGAATGGTGAGGGCAAGTGGCTTGGCAACTAATAGCGTTGATAGGAGTGATGGCGAGGCTCGTCAAAGTGATGGCGTGGGTTTTAGTCATCGGAATGGGCAACGGCAACTATTGCTCCAACTCCTCAAGAGAATGAAGTCCAAGAACAATGGATACAACTTGTGGTGACGAGGATGAGATCGGATGATGATGGGGCGACAGTGAAGGTGTGTATACACAGCGCTCATGAAGAGTCAATCCTCCTTATCTTTCTCTCTTTTCGCCCTCTGTTTTTAACTTGTGGCGCCTCCCTCTTGAACGTAAAAAAAAGCCAAAAAAAAAAAAGAAAAAAGAAGAAGAAAAAGGACCCCATCCAAGATGAGAAAAGAACAGATTTTATTCTCCAATAGAGTGTTGTGTAATTGCGCCATGTGGCATGATCTTGAAAGGTGTGAGCTCAAATTCCATGATAACAAATAGGATGCTCTAATGGTTGATTGATTCTTGAGATTGATATTTCTTTGATTGGATTGAAGGTACTTAAATTTCACTATTTCTAAAATCAAATGATAAAAAAAATTAAAGACTATTGAAATAATAATTTTTTTCAGTCAAAGGTAGCTTCTTTGATTGAAC
The DNA here is from genome assembly GCA_017140395.1 of Eucalyptus lansdowneana. Lineage (NCBI taxonomy): Eukaryota > Viridiplantae > Streptophyta > Magnoliopsida > Myrtales > Myrtaceae > Eucalyptus > Eucalyptus lansdowneana. Next base: position 40,555,815 of record CM029487.1, on the reverse strand, counting down.
CAAAAAAAGGAACTTTAGCCAATTCTATGAAAACTTGAAATCTAAACGCCTATTTCTACACACTTATGTTGAATCAACACCTCTATGCAATTAAAGTACTACATATACTAATCTAATTTTTATCGAGTTAAGAAATGAGTCTCATCGTGATCGCAATCTTGAATCTCAAATTTTTCTAACTTTAACCATCGAGATTATTTGGATGTCAATAGTAATATATATATATAATTCTAATAATTATTGGTATTTTCTCAAAAATTTTGGTAACTTACCAAAATGCTACCGACCAAATAAGTTATCGGTCAAAATTTAGTTGTCAACTAGTTTTGATATTTACCAATGGTATTCGTACTTTACTTGCGCCGAACAATGTTTGGATTTTTGCCTAGTAGAATCTTCTTGGACCTCTTTTCATGGTATCTTTGAAGCCAAGTAAATGCCATTTTTGGCTTGATTCGATTTGTTTTTGACTTTCAAAATGTTACAAATACCTCTACTTTTTTCAAAACACATCAACCTATTCCACCCAAATTAAAAAATTCAATATTCATAAAGATCGAATTTCCAAGTTTTCTATTGGAGAACATATTTGGTTAGCATTTTTTTTGTTTCGGGTAGCAGACAAAATGTCGAATATTGACTATACAAGTTATTCGGGCATCTGAAGGGACTGGCTGAGAGCTCGGCCAATACCTAGTGACTATCATGTGGCCAGCAGGTGGCGCGGCCCAATCTCCCAGTCCTCTCCACATAGCTCCGCCAAAGACCCACTATACCTCCTATCGCGTCTCTAACTTATTTTAATTTATGGGCTCCGACATAAATTCGATTTGGCTAGAACTTGAGCCATAAGCTCAATAACCTTAATTAGTAGAATCATGGAGCCGCCATCTAAATGGAGACACACAATGTGGATGCCAATAACCAAGGTTTTCTTTGGTTGCATTCTTGTCATCCAATTTGAAAATAAGAGAACATGTACATCAAAGTGATGAGATTTATGAATTGCTTGGGTTGTCATTTCTTGCATTCAAGCCAATGTAATTCAAGATGTTGAATCATTCATCTACCATTTTTCAAGCTCATGAAATATCATACTTGATTAAGAATGTAATTTAAGCTAAAGAATTATCTCATAAAAGTTAATTATGATTAATTTTTATTCTATCTTTTCTTTTTCTTTTTTGGGATAGATATCTGTAACATTTCATTAGTTATTTATGTCTATCACTATGTAAGTGGAGCCCTCAAGCGTGATATCACAAATCAAGCCAAATCAAGCAAACATTTTCTTTCAGGGGCTCAAGTTGACTTAAATACGCCTACTCGATCTCGTTCATACTCAATTATTATATGAATGATAATTTTTTCAGATGTCAGACAAGCTTGGATTAAAAAAAATTAAGGTTCGGTACTCGGCAATTCAATATGTGCGAGGCCCATCATCATGGGCTCGTAGATGTATTAAAAGGCGCGGGAAAGTGATTGCCTCTCCATTGAGCGACACGTGTCTCTATACGGGAAGCCAGAAACTTAAGTCCGAGTGAAATGAACCCTCAAATCGGAGGAGGCTCTCCTTCCGGTTCCTCCGTTCGATCGTCCATCCCCACATGGCGAAGACGAAGCGATCGCCTACCTCCTCCTCCTCCTCCTCTTGTGGACGCGAAACCCTAGGCGACAATGCCGATCGCACCAGCCACCTTGCCCCCGACTCGGTGATCCACCACATCTTCTCGTCTCTCGACCTCGCACGCATTGTCCGCACATGCGTTTTTGTCGAAGCGGTGGCGATCCGTCTGGACCGCCGCCCCGGACCTCGTCTTCTTCTTCCCCTGGAGGAACGCCTCCCCGTCCGTGGACGGCGTCTTGATCCTCTAGGCGTCGCCCAAGTTGAGGAAGTTCCACATCGACGTCGATTTTTCTCGACCGTTGCGCGCTTGAGCTCAGTCCGTGGCTTCGCTTTGCTGTCGACTGCCGTGTCGAGGACTTCTCAGTCGATGCGACTAAGAGGTTGTGCAAGATGACCGGCCATTTCGCAGTACCGCGGCTCCTTTTATGGATGCTCTTCGTTTGGTGAACCTGCACTCAGGGCTCTGTTGCTTCTCGTTGAGTAGAAGTATCGCTTGGATTAATCTTAGGTCCCTGTCCGTCTGTGACTCGGAGGTGATGCATGAGATGTCGAATGGCAGCCCTGTTCTCGAGGACCTTAGTTTGGAACGATGCTACCCTATTCCTGTATTGCCATCTTGTTGCCCTTTTCAGTACACCAGTCAAAGTGCTCATGAAGATAAAGAACTTGAATTGGAGGGGATGTCGTTTATGCTAGATAGACTAGTTATGTCCAATGTAGAAATGCTTGATGCCCACTTGGAGTTGGCAGGTTTAGCCCTTGCAAAATACAATCTCAATGCCGTCAGGCATCTATATAGTTTTCCTTCAATTTCTGTTAGTGACTCTCACGATGTAATATTGCTTTTGGCTCCATTCTCCCTCTTCTTGTACTGATTGAGCGTAATATTACTTATGTCTCCTCTTCTTCCTCTTCTTGTACAGATTGAGCATTCCCTACAAGGATTTCTCACATTCTACATACATGTATACATGGAGGGAGGCGTTGGGGAAAACAAAAAGAAAAGGAGGGTAGGCGGAGCTGCATCCAAGTATGTTAAGTTCTTGTACGACTTTATCTCTCTCTCTCTCTCTCTCCCTCCCTCTCCCTCTCTCTCTCTCTCTCTCTCTCTCTCTCTCTCTCTCTCTCTCTCTCTCTGTGTTTTTGTTGTTGTTGTTTATGAAATCACTTTTCTTAGCACATTACATTGTATGTCGTTATACTGGATTATCTAACTATTCTAATGTACTCTAGGTAAATGTTTAACATCATTATGCTGGCACCATGGCAAAGCAGTTCTTCTCTAATCTCTCTTGGGAAAGATTCTGAATTGCTCAAAAGCCGCATGATGCATTGCAAACAGCAAGCTCGCTCAACACACATTTAGCTGCTAATAGAGAGGGCAATCCATGTTTATGGGTCCTGTTTGCCAATGTCAAATTAACAGTGGACTGCTAGTTAGGTCAATTTGAGCACGAAAGCCTTAATAGACGATGGTCAAGATTCATTCGTAGTGCTCTCAAATTCTTCAAAGCAATGTTTCAATATCCTTTGCACTGGAGATGAAGATGGGGTTTTGTGCTTTAGTATATTTGGTGTCTTTCCAATTGAAAATGTTGTAAGCCTCCTGTCTGTTTCAGATCATATATATAGCAGTATAGTCTATCAGATTCAGTCAATGACTACTTCTTTCCTTTCTCGCTCCCATAGAGCAGTCTTTCTTAATAAATGGATCTGATGGCAGAAATCAGTATTGCCCGAAAGTAATGGACCGGTCAATTAAACAACTATACTAGGTGAAGTTATTCTTGTAAGAGTTATAGATTTCACTTCTACTGGTCACTTCAGAGATGACACTTCCGACTTCGGTACAGCACAATTATCTGAAGCTTTTGTTGTTTGCCCCGAGCGTTCCTACCTATACTGCAGTTGAAGCACCTAAAGGAGAATTTGGTGTCTGTCTGGGTTAGCCTGCTGTACAGACTTTCTGCTTTTGTTTTAGACTTTTGAGTTTCTGCTCTTTTTTAGGGAGATTGAGAACCTATACGACCGTCGGTTGGGGAAAGTGTTCTGGGAGTGTGTATGTTTGTGTGTAGATAGTTCTCTCTGTGGGTGTGTAGCTATTAGAAGATTTAGAATTTTAGGTGCTCTGAACCTTCCTGCATGTTTGGGTTTAGTACTGTTTCAAAGTGAAAACACGATGAACTTCTCAACAGACATTTGATTAGTCTAGAAACGCGTGCCAGAGAATTGTTCTAATCAGTATCATTAAGGTTCCTATCAGTTGTCTCTTTAGTTTCATGGAGCAAGTCCTTAATAGTTATAATTCCTTGTTGGGACTCTCCCAAATGGACTCCCTTGGGCCCACTGCCTATCATTAGATGTATTAGTGTGGAATATGGTTTCCTATTTGGGAGGTTTTTCAAATCTATGTACGACTTTCTGAATTTTCAATGATGATTTGATCACAATGTCTTGACTCAGTTGACTACTTAAAGTCGATTTCAAGTCCTATGTCCTTTACCTAGAACAGGTAATTTTCACTTTAAGATGAGATATTTTAGATGGAAAATTGAACATGATTGATAGGAAATAATTTGTTATGAAAATTGATGTAGCTCATTAGTTTAATGTTGAGCTTCTGGGTTGTCGTTTTTCTTTTTCTCTTTTTTTGAAACGATGCCAATTGCAAGAATACTAAGTTTCTTACTCCATAAAAGCTCCAAAAACCCAAAGATAATTTGGTGCAAGCCTAGGAAATTGTCCAAACCATTCTTGTCCACCCACTTCCTCCCTATTGGGTAGATTGCAGCAAGACTTTACTGGTAAGATTGCAACTAGGGCAAAACCAGCTGTGGCAAAGACTTGAGAGATTTCAATTGGCATCTTCCATTGGTCTTGACATTAATGACCATCTTCTCTAGCAGGAGTGCATCTCTTGGTAAAAGCAGCATTGGCATGGTAAGCTTACATCCGTCACCGTCACCATCGAAGGAACGAGCTATGAACCAATGATCTCCATGCTCTTCAGATGCCGAGCCAAGCACGTGAAGTTTTGCAGTGGGCAGAATTCCTCTGCATTGTAGATATGACGAATGGCCGGCTCAAACATGGCCTGCACATTTATTGGTAACAAGACTTAGTGATCCATCCAAAAGTGTCATGAGGGTAAAAATAGACATGAATGATGTTCGCCACTTGACTAGAGAATGATCGTGTACATCAAAGTTTCATATGCAATCATCACAAATTGGGGAAAAAAAAAAGGTGCATGGACAGGGGTTGGATTTTGGGCGAATGATGGCTAATAAGTTAGTGAGAGTATTTCTATCCAGCCATATTTTCGGGCTTGGCCTATCATTTTGACATGTTAAGCATGCGTGAATGTTCGCTTTTGTGAGATGCTGATTTGAATAATTCATTAGCATATTTTTTAAAATTAAAAAGTAAATGAGAATAATCACATTGCTTTTTTTCCAAATTACAATTTCAACAATTGAATCCACCACTACATTCACATTGATGCAATGTCCCATGAGTCCTCCCATTAGGGCACTTTGTTTTGTTGGGGTGTGCGACGAGATTACCATTGAAAATGTGGGCCTGAATTAAACGATATTGTTTCTTAGACAAACTTGAACACATCATATCATATATGACATTATTTGTAGATTACGTGAATTGAGGCTCCTTTTGTTCCATGAAAAGATAAATGATTTGAAAAATACCTTTCTAAAAATGATCATTTGTATTATTTGAAATAATCGACCAATGAAATATGTCTCAATTATCCAAATGATTTTTGTGCTCGACAAGGATTTCTTGCATTCGTTCATTTTTGTAGCCGTATAAGCAATTATTTTCTGAAAAAAATTATTTCAAATCGTTCGCTTTTTCCATGAATGATTTTAGTTGGCAATTCAATATAGATCACTATTCTGGAATCGATCTAGGCTTTATTTGTTCGATCGAAAATCTAGAGCTATAGACATATATCACACCTACCAATAGATAAAATATGCAGCGATTTGATCCATTGGGAGCCTCATATGATCTCAACGTATAAGCGTACATGCAGGCTACATGTAGTCCGGAGATCAAAACACGACTGGGCAAACCACTCGATTGGTGCTTAACTTATAGATTTTCCTATTTTTTTTTTCTTAATTAGTGACGACACACATTAGCCTGCAAGAGCACATCGTTTTTGTCTACACCAACCCACTTGATCAAAATTCTTGTTCACAACAAAAAGAGAAAAGTGTGTAAAAAGCAATAACATTTCGTAAAAGAAATCCCTAAAATTGACGGTTTTTTTTCAATGAGCTGCTTTTCTCCTTCATTTTTTCATTTTCCGTTTCTTTTCTTTTTTTTTTGCGTTGCTGTGCTGTTCTGCGTGGAACTTTTTTTTGCCTTTTTGTTCGTTTTAAGAATTTTTGCGATTTTATTTCTGGATAATTTGTAAAACAATTATCAAAAGTTCATACCAGGTATTAGCAATGCAAAAAGTGAATGAACATGAGGTTTACGGTAATTTATTCGTAGCATATGCTTCAGTCTCATCAATATTCATTTGCTTAGAAAAAATGGAGACAAACGTGAAAGGAAACTCCTTGATTCCCACCGTTCTTGTAAGGAATTTCAAAGAACAAACCATTGGGTACTCTCCCAGGATGACTGACCATTGATTCGACCAATCTTTGCAGTATCAAGCATTGTAAATTTTCTTCCACTGGAACAACGAAGATTATAAAAAAGCCTGGTGCTTTTGGGGATTGGTCAGTAGACGATCATGCGTATTCTTAAGAACTTACGACCCCTTTGACACAAGAAAATGGGAGGTACGGATTAGAAAAATGAAACGGGAAAATGAAATGAAATTGATAGGGGAATAGAGTCGAACAAGGGTTTCCTTTGTTTCGCATCGGGCCGTAATTGTGAAAATTAACCTATTAATTCACAAGATTTTTTGTCAAGAAATAAAAGTTCAAAAGATTCATATTCCAACGTTGAACACGTCCTTAAAAGAAGCAAGAGAGGGAAAAAGAAAAGGACATTTCAATTTTCATTTTTTTCAAAAAGAAGAAAAAGAAAAAGATCCGCCCCTCCCACTTCCTCCAACTAGCCCCGCCCCCTTCCTCCGACTATCAAACGGAGCGTACCAGCTCTGTTCCGGCTCTGTTCCTACGGCGCGCGCTTCCATTTCAGCTTCAGTTCCGACGGCCCACTTTGGCTTCTCAGGTTCAGCTCCCCATTTGGCCGTTCTTTCTGGAGATGGTGGAGTGGAATCCGGAGAAGGGTTTGCTGGCCATGGTCACGGATGACTTCGAAGGCGGTGGTTCAGCCATCTCTCCTGGTAATTGCTTTGAATCGAGAAAGCTCTTTTTTTGTTCTGTTCAGTGTGTGAAGTGCTTGGAAGTCTTATATGAGAAGATGATGTCGAGTTGAGGAGTTGGTCTTTTACAGGAGAAACCAAGAGTGAGTGAAGGTGATAAGCGTGGAAATCTAGATTCTGTTCTAGTTTATGTGGTGGTGATTATACTTGATGTTATGATTATATTAAGGTTGTTCATGTGCACTGATATTTGTTTTGGTGGTATCTAACTTTGTTTGGTCATAAGGAAAGTAAAACACTTATTAACTTAGGATAATATCATCATCCTTCAAAAAGAAATGGATAGTTAAGGTAGAGCAATATTTTGGGGCAGTTTTCTTAGAAAATAACTTTGAAATTTACATGATGGAAGAACTTTCCTGCTGATAATTTTTAATGCTTGAGTTGACATTTGAGAGGTGCCATAAGCTGAACAACACGATGCCTCATGCTTCGAAGCCAAACTGTAATTTTCATACTAGCTTTCAGTAAAAACCTCTAGAAATCTATTTAGTTCAGATGATGAAAGTTGTGAGGCAAATCTGTTGCAAAATTTTAAACATCGTCTTATGCTTCACATGTCGTTTTGGTTCTCAACTATTTAAGGCCTACTTAGTTTTAGAAAGCACCTTAGTTTCAATTTTTATAGAAACTATTTTCGATTTTTTTTTTGGCAAAATGTTTTTTCAGTGAAATAATACATGTCATTGGAAATGAAAATTCTGAGAATATGCTCTGGTTGCATCACATTCCGAAAACTAGCTTAGTTATTCCAAGTATCCATGTTTGCGGTGGAATGAGGATACTAAAATGTCAACTTCAGTTTGTGATTTGATTTTGAGAGTAATTTTCCTTTAATTCATCAATTGCCTTCAGAGTGTCACCCAATGCATTTGCTGGTCTGTTTTAATTCTCAAATTGAAATCATAACAGACTTTTGAGAATCTTTATTAGCCGAATGCCTCCTCAGATTATCAATCTCTTTCTGTCTACAGAAAAAATGAACTTCATCAAATCACTCAACAGGATTTGAACATTGAACATTTTACTTCATGTCATCCGGACATCATTATCAGTCATGCATAAGCAGTGGGCTTTCAAACCTCATTAGTGACATGCTATTAATATAGAGTGGTAGATGGTAGATGGCGTCAAACCTTGTTAGTGACGATGGCAAGTGGTACTATTCATACAGAGCGGTAGATGGCGTTTCAATTTTCTTCATTTAACTGTTTTCGTTTGCTTATCTATGTCTCGACTCTTATTCTCTGGAGGAATTTTTGACTCTTCTCAATGGTGCTAGTACCACTCCTGCAGTCCATCAGTTTCTTGTTAATTCTCTAGTTGAAGTGGTATGGCTTATTTTTTAAGCTCTGATGCTACTATAGGACCTTTGTGACATCCAGATTTTGGGGTTCTAATTTCGACTAGATAAATAGGGCCGTTTTTTGTTCAGTTGAAGCCAGAGATTGTGAAATTGGGATGGAAGTGGGCTACATTGGTAAGGAAAAATACCAATTGGAATGATGAGGTGTTGAATGAAATTATGGGAGTCAATTTAAATTGAATCAAGAGGGATTAAGGTCCAATTGGGAAGAAAACTTAGCAAAATTCGTATGCCACCTCTACCCCCACATTTTGGCCTACCTTAAACCTTCTAGAAGGGGCATTTTTGGCAAGGAAAAGTGAGTGTAAGATACCTGGAATGGTGGGGCCAAAGAGAGAGAGAGAGAGAGAGAGAGAGAGAGAGAGGAGAAGAGAAAACCAGTTTTTCCTCTCTCCTCCATCGAGCATCTCCAACTTCTTCCCATTTCTTTCTATTCCTTCTTCAGCAGCAACCGAAGACCAGTGAACTAGCAGGCTGAAGCAGCGATTCCCCTCGGTGTCATCGCAACAAGCAGCCGGAGTCGGAGTCGGAGTCGCCACTGTCGCACGTCGTCACAGCCCACGACACCGCCATCGCTACTTCGCCCTACCCATGCGCACCTCCGTCTCTCTCCCCTATTTCCTTGCTGTTCGACACCCCTGCAAACAGAAGACCGACGGAGCTAGCTCGCCGTTGAGGCCTCACCGCCGCACACCGTCCTCGCCGTTGCTCGCTCGTGGAAGCCAGCGGGAGCTAACTACTGCCATCGCGCCTCCCCAACTCGTCCAGTCACTACTCCGCCTGGATCTGCTCGTCCAAGCCGTCGTGCAAGCTAGGCCAGCCACCGTCAGAGCCACCAAGGACCGCCGAAGCCGCTGCCCAGCTAGCTCGCCATCTTGTGCACCGCCACGGCTCCGTCTGTCTCTATCTCCCTCTCACCGTCGTCCCTGCTTCAGCCAAGTTCCAGCGGCCATTTCAAATCTGGCGGAGCTCCGTCGGAGCCATTAAGCCCACCTCCCGCCACCGTGAAGCCCCGCCTAGGTCTTGTTCAGCCCCTCCATCCATCTAGGTCCATTGTTGCCTCAATCCGAGCTCGGATCCACCCCCAACCAGCAGCAGCAGAGAGTTCGAAAATGGGTATGGCAACGGATGTTTGGCCCGCTTTGGCCGTCTTCCTGAGCTCAGATCCTCGGCCCATTTTGAGGAAAGTCAATCCTCGCGTCGAACCCGTCGTTTTGAGTGAGTTTTGCTCACTAATGCCTTCTTAGTTTGCTAATTACACTTAAAAGTTTTTTAGTGTTAGTTAAGTGTAATTAGGTTGTTAGATTAGGATGGATTAGCGATTGTTAGTTAATTTCATTGCATATTAGTTAGGTGGTTAGTGTACTTAGATAGAGAATTGCCTATAGTATTTATTGGATGCTTCGTGGGATTTTTCCCAACCCTTATTAGGTGTTAATTAGGCAATTCAGGCCTAAATGGTATTTTTAGGAATTAAATATTAATTTTTGAAATTAATTATTTAATTATTTGTTTTCTGAAAATTCAACCGGGATGGCCAGTGACCAGGATTTTATGCTGATGATCGTGGCGCAGTCCGATGATTTAATTGAGCTTTATATTGTGCTAAATTGAATTTATTGTATTTATTTATTTATTTTTCGAAATTAATTATTTAATTATTTATTTTCCAGAAATTCAACCAGGATGGCCAGTGACCGGAATCTCGTGCTGATTGTGGAGTAGTCTGATTATTTATTTGAGCTTTAATTAATGTCGAATTGATTTAGCGGTGCATTTTGAAGTTATGTTCTTAAATAATGCAATTTTGGCTATGTGATTGGGGATTGGTCGAGTATCGGTTGTTAGTGTCGAAAGTGAGTTGGTAAATCACCTGGAGAATACACGTGGCCCGATGAATTCGAGTGTCACCTGTGAAGGGCACGTGGCTCGGTGACAGAGTGTGGCATCGTAAAAAGGGTCGGGTGGGACCATAAAGCCACTAGATCTTGAGAGGGTCGGGTGGGACCATAAAGCCATTAGATCTTGAGAGGGTCAGGTGGGACCATAAAGCCACTAGATTTTGAGAGGGTCGGGTGGGACCTTCAAGCCACTAAATCTTGGAAAGGTCGGGTGGAACCATAAAGCCATTAAATCTTGGAAAGGTCGGGTGGAACCATAAAACCACTAGATCTTGGAAAGGTCGGGTGGGACCATAAAGCCACTAAATCTTGGAAAGGTCGAGTGGGACCATAAAACCACTAGATCTTGGAAAGGTCGGGTGGGACCATAAAGCCATTGAATCTCGAGAAGGTCAGGTGGGACCATAAAGCCATTGAATCTTGGAAGGGTCAGGTGGAACCGTAAAGCCACTAAATCTAATAAAGCTGCTTGGTGGGGCCGTGATTACCACCTATAGATTTATAATTGGGAATTGAGTTGGAATAATTGAAATGACCGTGAGTGGTCTTGTTAGTATGTAATCAACTAGGTCGAGTGATCATTGTCTTGATTTGAATCTGTGGATTGATTGATTGAATGGAAATGACATTGACTGGTTTTGTTGGCGTGTAATCGACTAAGTCGATTAGATCGATGATTCGATTTGTGATGTGATTGCTTGGGTGCCTACTGGATCTGTGCTAGGATGTATGTGGAATCTGAGGCCAAGGTAAGTCCTCTGACTCATGTTGTGCATATGCAGCCCTAAGGTGTATTAGTTTACTAACCGGGTCTTAGGGGGTAAAACTTGCTGAGACGTAGTCTCATCCCGATTTGGGGAAAACATTTCAGGACCCTAATGAAGAACCTGAGGAGAAATAATTCGAAGAGGAGTACCTGAAGGAGAACCCCGAGGATGATCCAAAGTAGGATCCTGATGACTGTTGCCATAGAATCTAATTGAGTAGAAACCAATCTTTTTAGTATGGTTTGTATATGTATATGTATGACTGAGTCATTATAGATGTACATAAGGTTGTTGGTTTTTAGGTTCAATTTTCTAGTCCTACTTATATATCTCATTCCTTTATTGTCTGGGGATTTTTATAACTGCTTCCGCATGTGTTATAATCAAGGAAAGGGTTGGCGATATGTAGTCCTAAGATATCGCATTTTAAAATAGACCATAAGTAAGGGATGTGTGCGTGCCTGAGGATCGAGGCATGACATCCCCATTTTGTGGTATTAGAGCAATGGTTAGGTATTGGAGTGATAAGGTGCGATGACCTATGGGATAGTAGTAGGAAAGGCCTTTAAATTCATGACTGATGCATGTTTGTGATAGCTGATTTGTAGCTTGTTTGTGGATCACTCGAATTCTAATGTGGTATTAGAATTAGAAAACAGGTTTCTATAAAGATCCTGTAGTTTGAGTGATCAAAAGTTGAGAACTCCTAGTAAGAGGACAGTAGCCTCTGTGATTCGGGAATGAACGCCGACAATGATCGGTGCCCGAGGTGGTTGTGGCAGAGCGCCGGCTTAGGCTAGTGCTCGTGTAAGAGTACCGCCGTGGGTTGGTACTAAGAGTGTAGTAGCACCAAGCAATCCTAGGTCCAACAAGATCGTTCTAGCACAAGTGTTCTTTGAGAACTTGTCGAGCCAATAAGTTCGGGATCAAGTCAAAGTTATTGCCACACCTGCCGAGGTTTAGTAAGAAGACGTGATCTAAAAGCAAGCCGTTGCAACTGAGTTGAGGTTCAAGTTTAGTAGAGTTGGAAATCAAGTTGGAAAGGAGCCTATGACCAATAAAGTGTATTCTATTCCGCACCTCAAGAAAGACGAGATAGGCAAGTCAGCATCGAATCATAACGTTGTGTGTCGTGGAAACCGACATGGATTAGCCTCGTGTCCTACTAAGACGGGTGCTTGTTTTATCTGTGATCGATAAGGTCACTTGGCAAGAGATTGTCTTAGAAGGCCGATGGGATAGGTTGGAAGGAGTGAGCCACGAAGTTTACAGTGGGGTTTTTGAGACAGGCCTCCAGTGCAACCGAGAGGGTATGTTATCTATCACCTGACATGAGATAGAGGACTCACTAGGTCAGTGCCAAAAGTATGGAAGGAATGCATGGATTAATTCTATGTTCGAGAATGACTAAAACGTGCTATGATGGTAGTTAGCATGGCTGTCAGGTGAAAAAAAAAAAATTATCAAAGTGAGTCCAAGGGAGCATTGAATACCAATACCGCAGATAAGACGCCATTAGGATGGCCAAAGGAACAGGAATGGAATTGACTATGCTTTATTCAATGGAAGAATGTTTTGAGATGATTTCATCAGAATGGTGTCAGGGAGTGTTGGGAATACAATTGTGGAATTTCAGTTGGTTGTTATGGCTGTAGGAAAAGAACCATTGACTAGAGTTATACTTGATTGGCGGTTGGTGTACAACTTATTCGTCAAGTGTGGAAAGAATTGGTTCTGGAACATCTTGTGATGAATTGTTATAGCGGAGTAACCCAGTTTATTCCAAGAATAGGTAGAAGTGCCAAGTTTTATTAAGAGTCAAGAAGGGTCCTCGACTTCTTTAATCTCGTCACTTGAGGCAATCCGTTTGTTAGACAGAGGTTGCCTAGGTTACTTGACGATTGTCAAAAATAAGACAAATTGAAGAATTGAAAATTTAGGACTCCTCAGTAGTCCAAGAATTCCTAGAAGTGTTGCTAGAAGGATTATCAGACCGTTGCCAGAGAAAGAGATAGAATTACATACGAGCTAGCATCCAAAACGGAACCATTCTCTAAAGTTTCTTACCGGTTGTTGTTGCCTGAATTGATAGAACCAATGGTGCAGATGTGAGGATTGATAAATAAGGAATTCATGCATATCGGTGCATTACCTAGGGGAAACGTCAGCCTCATAGTGAGAGAGAAAGAAAGATGGTTTGTTGCAATTATGCATCAACTGTAGTCGACTCAATCAAGTGACAATCAACGATAAGTGTTCATTGTCAAAGATCGGTGAATTGAGTGATTTGTTATAAAAAGTGTTGATGTCTTCAAGGATCAACATGAGGATAAGTTATCGTCGGTTGAGAACCAGGAAGGAGGTTATACTGAAGACAATATTTCGCACTTGATTTAGCCTTATGAGAATAATGTGAAGCCATTTGATTTGACGAACCCTCCAGCCGCTGTTATAGATTTGACAAACCGAGTATTCGAAGAATATCTAGATCAATGGTGATCGTGTGGTGTAGCGACATTATAGGGTGTTCATTAAGTGTTGAGAATGGTCTTAAGAATGGTCGTGCGGTTACAGATAAGGGAATCTTCATGGACCAAGCCAAGATCAAATCAGTTATTAGTGGATCGAGACCGACATCAATGTTAGAGATCAGAAGCTGTGGGGATTGGACAGATTACTATGGAAGGTTTGTGAAAGAATTTTTAGCATTAGTATCATCGCGGGCTTGACCTCTTGAGAAAGAAGAGAAATTCATCAGCACAGACAAGTACGAGGATAGTTTCCAAAGCTTAAAAGACGGGGTACATATTGATGCAACATGAGAAGATTGTTGCATAACCATTCCACCAGTTGAGACCCAATAAGTGGAATATGAAACGGTGTCGTGAATCAGAATTTTAACAGGACTATAATAGTGATATCAGGTATCACCTTGGAGAAACAAAACGAGTCATTATTGTGTTGAGCCGAGAGTCTTCAATTGTGCATAGACTGACTAAAATATAGACTTTACTTAAAAAGGGTTCAAAATGTGGTTTTCAAATTTGAGGTAGGCTACTTTTTGAATTTTATAGCCGCCCTTAAAGTTGAATCATATATTCAAGTTAGAATCAGCGCCAAATTGATAGACAAAGATGTTCAGAAGATCTTATAAGAGGATACCAATAAGAAAGAACCTGACTTTAAGATTTTTGATGATGGAAAGTTCGAGTTCCATGAGTGATTGAATACACTTGACAGTGTAGCACTCAGGGAAAAGATCTTGTCAGAAGATCACTATAGTATTGCAGTTTTGACCAGATGGTGCAAGTAAATTAGAGTCGACGTTAGCTAGATTGGTAGGCCGATATGAAGATAGATCTCGCCAAGCAGGTTGCAAGTGTCAGAGGTGTCAGTAAGTGGAAGTTCAATAATGCAAACCCGGAAGGTTTTACCATCACTCGAGAGTCCCAAGTGGGAATGGAAATATATCACAATAGAACATTGTGATAGGCTTACTAAGGATTTAGGGGATTACTAATACCATTTGAGGATAATAGTTGATCGATAGATAGAGTTGGTCCACTTTGGTACAATACGAATATATCTTGTTTTGAGTGTGTGACATCCAAATTTTGGGCTCTGATTTCGATTAGATAAATTGGGCATTTTATCGACGCGATTACAGTGTTTTTCTCTGAGTTGGCTACTCATGAAATAACTAGACTAGTTAGGTGAGTTATTAAGGACCTTAAGGCAAATAGACTTGAGAATTCAACCAGGGATCGACTTTTCGACCGTACTCATTTTTAGAGATCATTGCGGCACAGTATAAAATTGATTTGAAATCAAAGATAGATCGGTTCGACTGAGATGAATGATTGATCGTGGGTGACTCCACTAAATTGGAAAATTCTCATCGACCGGCACTAATTTGATTTTTTTGTCATTTTGGTACCCTGTGTCCGTATTTGAATCCTTGAGATTTTCACGACAATCGAGAGTCATCAATGGGTTAAGTGGGTTCATTATGGCTCGAAGAAAATCGACCACTGGTCATTTGTCCTAAAAAGCTCTAAAAACTACCTAGTAGCCTAGGTCACACTAAAAGCGTGTTGGAGTGAAATTAACCGCCAATCTAAGTTCGATTTCATAAATTGAAGATTCTGTCTTGTCACGGAGTGGGTATACTGAAGTGTGTGTGCATCAGATAATTCGCCGGCATGGAGTGCCGAGGATGAATTATATTTCAAATCTAGATTAGAGATTATAAATTTGGCAAAGTTTTCAGAGGGTTCTTTCTTAAGCAGTGTATAGCAGAGGGTACAGAATTTCAGTGGTGAAAAGAAAGTGAAGAAAGATTACAGGCCAGAGTCAGTTCAATAATTAGTTTTCACAGTTGTTAGATCAGTGTCAGAGTAAAGACTGCTCAGAACTGTCAGAAATTTTGAATCGTTGAGCTTCGAAGGTTTATTAGGGAGTTGAGAAAAAGAGATCAGATGTGGATGATGGAGTGTCTTATGTGAGAAGCTCAGTTCAATTGTTGATCCAGAAAGAGTAGAGTTTGTGTACCAAGATGATCTCCTTAGTCAAAGTGGTCAGACAACACCATAAGACTGAAGGATTAGCATGGGAAAAAGTGAGACTCGATGAGACGACAATACCTCCACCTTTCGTTTAAGGATTGGTAAATGTTTAAATTTCGAGGACGAAATCTTCATAAGAGAGGAAGAGTTGTGACATCTAGATTTTCGGGTTATAAGTTCGACTGGATAAATAGGTCTGTTTTTTGTTTAGTTGAAGCTAGAGATTGTGAAATTGGGATGCAAGTGGGCTACATTGGTAAGGAAAAATACCAATTGGAATGATGAGGTATTGAGTGAAATTATGGGAGTCAATTTAAATTGAATCAAGAGGGATTAAGGTCCAATTGGGAAGAAAACTTAGCAAAATTCGTATGCCACCTCTACCCCCACATTTTGGCCTACCTTAAAGCTTCTAGAAGGGGCATTTTTGGCAAGGAGAAGTGAGTGTAAGATAGATGGAATGGTGGGGCCACTGAGAGAGAGAGAGAGAGAGAGAGAGAGAGAGAGAGAGAGAGAAAGAAAACCGGTTTTTCCTCTCTCCTCCGTCAAGCATCTTCATCTTCTTCCCCTTTCTTTCGGTTCCTTCTTCAGCAGCAACCAAAGACCAGTGAACTAGCAGATCGAAGCAATGATTCCTCTCGGCATCGTCGCAGCAAGCAGCCGGAGCCGGAGTCGCCGCTGTTGCACGTCTTCACAGCCCACGGCACCATCATCACTACCTCGCCCTACCCACACACACCTCCATCTCTCTCCCCTGTTTCTTTGTTGTTCGACACCCCTGCAAGCAGAAGACCGGCGGAGCTACCTCGCCATTGAGGCCTCACCGTCGCACGCCGTCCTCGCCGTTGCTCGCTCATGGAAGCTAGCCGGAGCCAGCTGTTGCCGTCACGCCTCCCCAGCTCGTCCAGTCACTACTCCACCTGGATCTGCTCGTCCAAGCCGTCGTGCAAGCTGGGCCGGCCACCGTTGGAGCCAGCAAGGACCACCGAAGCTGCAGCCCAGCCAGCTCGCCGTCTTGTGCACCACTGCGGCTCCGTCTGTCTCCGTCTCTCTCTCACCGCCGTCCCTGCTTCAGCCAAGTTCCAACGGCCATTTCAAATCTGGTGGAGCTCCGCCGGAGCCGTTCAGCCCACCTCCTGCCACCATGAAGTCCCGCCTAGGTCTTGTTCAGCCCCTCCGTCCATCTAGGTCCGTTGTTGGCTCAATCCGAGCTCGGATCCGCCCCCAACCAACAGCAACAGAGAGTTCGAAAATGGGTATGGCAGCGGACGTTTGGCCCATTTTGGCCGTCTTCTCGAGCTCAGATGCTCGACCTGCTTTGAGGAAAGTCAATCCTCGCGTCAAGCCTGTCGTTTTGAGAGAGTTTTGCTCACTAATGCCTTCTTAGTTTGCTAATTACTCTTAAAGGTTTATTAGTGTTAGTTAAGTGGAATTAGGTTGTTAGATTAGAATAGATTAGTGATTATTAGTTAATTTCATTGCATATTAATTAGGTGGTTAGTGTACTTAGATAGAGAATTGCCTATAGTTTTTATTGGATGCCTCGTGGGATTTTTCCCAACCCTTATCGGGTGTTAATTAGGCAATTTGGGCCAAAATGGCATTTTTAGGAATTAAATATTAATTTTCGAAATTAATTATTTAATTATTTATTTTCCGAAAATTCAACTTGGGATGGCCAGTGACTAGGATTTTATGCTGATGATCGTGGCGCAGTCTGTTTATTTAATTGAGCTTTATATTGTGCTAAATTGAATTTATTGTATTTATTTATTTATTTTTCGAAATTAATTATTTAATTATTTATTTTATGGAAATTCAACCAGGATGGTCGATGACTGGAATCTCGTGCTGATTGTCGTGGAGTAGTCCGATTATTTATTTGAGCTTTAATTCATGTCGAATTGATTTAGCGGTGCATTTTGAAGTTATGTTCTTAAATAATGCAATTTTGGCTATGTGATTGGGGATTGGTCAAGTATCGGTTGTTAGTGTCGAAAGTGAGTTGGTAAATCATCTGGAAAATACACGTGGCCCGGTGAATTGGAGTGTCACCTGTGAAGGGCACATGGCTCGGTGACAGAGTATGGCATTGTAAAAAGGATCGGGTGGGACCACAAGCCAATAGATCTTGAGAGGGTCAGGTGGAACCGTAAAGCCACTAAATCTTGGAAAGGTCGGGTGGAACCATAAAGCTACTAGATCTTGGAAAGGTCAGGTGGGACCATAAAACCATTGAATATCGAGAAGGTCGGGTGGGACCATAAAGCCATTGAATCTTGGAAGGGTCAGGTGGGCTCGTAAATCCACTAAATCTAAGAAAGCTGCTTGGTTGGGCCATGATTACCACCTATAGATTTATAATTCAGAATTGAGTTGGAATAATTGAAATGACCGTGAGTGGTCTTGTTGGTATGTAATCGACTAGGTCGATTGATCATTGTCTTGATTTGATGCTGTGAATTGATTGATTGAATGGAAATGACATTGAGTGGACTTGTTGGCGTGTAATCGACTAAGTCGATTAGATTGATGATTTGATCTGTGATATGATTGCTTAGGTGCCTATTGGATCTGTGCTAGGATGTAGGTGGAATCTGAGGCCAAGGTAAGTCCTCTGACTCATGTTGTGCATATGCAGCCCTAAGGTGTATTAGTTTACTAATCGGGTCTTTGGGGGTAAAACTTGCTGAGACGTAGTCTCATCCCGATTTGGGGAAAACATTTCAGGACCCTAATGAAGAACCTGAGGAGAAAGAATTCGAAAAGGAGTAACTGAAGGAGAACCCCGAGGATGATCCAGAGTAGAATCCTGATAACTGTTGCCGTAGAATCTAAATGAGTAGAAACCAATCTTTTTAGTATGGTTTGTATATGTACATGTATGACTGAGTCATTATAGATGTACATAAGGTTGTTGGTTTTTAGGTTCAATTTTCTAATCCTACTTATATATCCCATTGCTTTATTGTATGGGGATTTTCATAACCGCTTCTGCATGTGCTATAATCAAGGAAAGGATCGGCGATATGTAGTCCTGGGATATCGCATTTTAAAATCGACCATAAGTAAAGGATGTGTGCGTGCCTGAGGATCGGGGCGTGACAACCTTGGCTTTTTCAATTGGTTTTTAAAATCTTAGTCTGCTAGTTTGTTCAATGATAGCACATGAAGCGTGTATGAATAGTTGTTTATGGTGCTGGAAAAGAACTTCTGCTGGTTGTCCTCAATCATCTGCAAGTACACATTATTATCTTTGCATTTTTCCTTTTTCCCAAATAATTAAGTTTCATGCATCTCAGAGAACAGTCCTAGAGGAGATTAGACAGAAATAGGAATTTGTTACAGTAAATTATGCTTTGCACATCTGGAGACATGCCATATTTTTCAGAACATCCTGATGTTGATTCTTCATATGAACATATCATATGCCATGATATGAATTGCCAACATTAAGTGGCTGGAAAGGGCAAAGTAAAATCTGATTTGAGTCTAATTTAACAAGTTGGCAATCTTTCCTATATACATATAATGAAAATTGTTGGTCATTAATCATTGGTTCGAAACTTGAACTTGATCTAAGTTTGAGCTTTTAGTGTACTGTACATGGAGATTTAGATATAGAATGATTAATTTACCCACATTATAAATAGCAGGTGTAGAGATATGTTCTCAATTTAGAAGGAAAGAGTTTACCACCCGTTTCGATCTTAGCATATATCCCCTCTTAATTGCAAGAGTCAATTTTTGTACCAAAGAATCATATTCAACTCTTTTTACCTACTGATATTACTATTAGAGCCTAGAGGAAGTTAGACTTGTTTATATTACCAAATTCCACTCATTGAACTCAATGTAGTAACCGAAACTCTTCTTTCCCGTGTTATGTTTAAGGTCAACAAGCTAAGGATGAGAATGAAAACTCGGAAATTTGAAGAAAATGAGCAGAAAACCAACTAGTGGGTGCTCAGATGACAGTGAATTAAAGCCTACATGGATCTAATCTGTGATGCTTAACAACAATTATGAGAGCCTCTATTCGCAATCATTTGTTTAGCACTTAGATGTGAGAATTGATTATTTTATATTATTATTTTGTAGCATATCTTTAGATCACAATTTCTGATATACCACCTCTTTTTTTGGCAAAATAATGATGAGGATGTTAAGCCCTAGTTTTGAAATTTCTTTTACTAAGTCGCATGCCAGATAGATCCGTATTAGCTGTTTGTGACCTTCTTATGCATTATACTCGTTTTTTTCCTCTTCAAATCAATTTTGTATAATTCTCTTACTCCTTAGTATTGCTCCTTTTTTGGTAGTGTGTTGGTAGCTCTTTGGATCCAAAGTTTCTCTTAAACTTTTTTGATCATGACTTTTAGTAGTAGTGGCACCCTTTTATCACAATGATCTTACTCGCAAAAGGAATTACAACTATGAGTTAATAGAGTGTTTTTGCCCATGTGGGTGATGGTTATGCTGATTAGCACAAAATCATATGTGAGATGTTGATGTTAGTACTTGAAACTATATGATGAGATAACATGTGTTGGAACTATCACAAAGCTAATTAGAGAACCTACAGCAAATAGTAAGAGAGAAAGAAGAAAAGAGAAGGAATAGAGAAGAAGAGAAGGAAAGCGTAAAAGAAAGAAACAAAGAGGGGCTGTAGATTTTTGTAGTAACAGAAACTCTACACCCATTGTATTTATATTGAATATAAAATGTATATGACAATAATACCCTTATGTAAGTAAAAAAGGAAATAAAACTCTGATAATAAAAAAGGAAACTAAAACTCTGATAATAAGGGAAACTCAATTAAAGTAACTTAACACTCTCCCTCAAGCTGGAGCATATAGGTCACCCATGCCCAGCTTGGAACAACCAGCAACAAAAGCAGGATGAAATAATGCTTTGATAAACATATCAGCAAACTGATCTCTAGAGGCAACGTAAGGAGTAGCAACCAACTTCTACTTCACAGCATCACGAACAAAGTGACAGTCAACTTCTATATACTTAGTTAGCTCTTGAAAAATAGGATTCCCAGCAATATAAATAACTACTTGATTATCACACATCATATCAATAGGTTGATTAATAGAAAATTCAAGCTCTTGGAGAAGAGATTTTAACCACAACAATTCAGCCACAGTATGTGCCATAGCATGATATTCAGCCTCTGCACTAGACCTGGCAATGGTAGTCTATTTCTTACTTCTCCAAATAACCAAATTACCACCAATAAAAGTGCAATACCCAATTGTAGACCGTCAATCATATGTTGACCCAGCCCAATCAGCATCAGAATAGCCAACCGGAGTGGAAGAACCATTAGATTTATAAATTAATCCCTTACCAGGAGAGCTTTTAAGATATCGAAGAATGCGACATACAACATCCCAATGAGCTTTCTTAGATGACTCCATAAACTGACTCACCACACCAATAGCAAAAGAAATATCGGGACGTGTAACAGTAAGATAAATTAGTTTCCCAACTAGGCACCGATATTGATGCTTGTCTTCAATTTCTTTTTCATCATCAATTCCAAACTTTTGATTTGGATCCATAGGAGAATTAACTGGCTTAGAAGCTAGTGTACTTGTCTTAGACAAAAGATCAAGAACATACTTTCGCTGAGACAAATTAATACCTTTTTTTTTCGTAAAACTTCAATGCCTAGAAAATACCTAAGAATTTCCAAGTCTTTAATCTGAAATTGCTGCTGAAGAAAGGACTTAATCTCAGAAATGCCGGTCATATCACTACCAAAGACAATTATATCATCCACATATACCACAAGAATAACCACTCCTGATTCCTTCTAGCGAACAAAAACAGAATGATTAGAATAACATTGGTGGAAACCACATTTGGAAATCACTTAACTGAATTTTTCAAACCATGCTCTTGGAGACTGTTTCAACCCATAAATGGCCTTATGTAGCTGACATACTTTACTACAATTCTCCCCCTGAGCAACATACCCAGGAGGTTGCTCCATATATACTTCTTCAAACAAATCACCATAAAGAAAAGCATTCTTGACATCCAATTGATATAATGGCCAATCGAAATTCACAGCAAGAGAAATAATAACACGAATAGAATTGAGACTTGCCACAGGAGAAAATGTCTCAAAATAATCAACTCCATAAGTTTGAGTAAAACCTTTAGCAACAAGTCGAGCTTTAAAACGCTCGATTGACCCATTCGGATTGTACTTGATAGTATACACCCAACGACACTTCACCACATCTTTCCCAAGGGGAAGATCAACCAATGACCATATTTGGCGAGACACTAGGATTTTTGTGTCCAAGACCGAGTACCTTTACGGAGGGCAATCGGAAGATCATCTGTACCAGGAGACAAGGAGGAAGATTAATTGGAGGGCATTGAAGAGCTGGAGACTGGTGGTACCATAGACTGCTTTCGCCACTGATACACCTACAAGGGAGGAGCTACTGGAGATGGACTAACAAAATCTAGGGGGATTTGTTGTGGGATAGGAGGATCAGCTACAATGTCAGTTGAAAACTCTTTATCCTCAGTAGAATAGCATGGTGTGCCCTCAAAAAAAGTAACATCAGCACAACATATTGGGTATAAGTTGTAGGATCATGACACTAATATCCCTTATGTGTATGTGAATACCCGAGAAAAATACATTTAGTAGCACGAGGAGATAGTTTATTAGAACTGGAACATAGGTTATGAACAAAACACAAACCCAAAGACACACAGGGTAAGAGAGAATAACGTCTTGTCAGGAAATACAACACCAATTGGTGACTAATGATTGAGGACAATGGAAGGCATACGATTTCTAAGGTAACATGCGGTAAGGACAGCATCACTCCAAAATGATTTTGGCACATTCATATGAAATAAGAGTGAATGAGCAACTTCTAGAAGGTGACGGTATTTTCTCTTGGCCACACCATTCTGCTGAGGGGTATAAGTACAACTTGTTTGATGTATAATGCCAAGATTAGAACAAAACAAAGAAATTGATTTTTGTGTATATTCTAGAGCATTATCTATTTGCAAAATTTTAAAGGATTTATTAAACTGATTAGTAATCTCACGATGAAATAATTGAAAAACATGTAAAAATTCAAAGCGGTCATAAAGCATATAAAGCTAATGGTAAGCATGGTTCCCGGGTAAAACCGGGAACCGGAGAACAGCACCGGAGGTTCCAGTTCGGTTCCCAGTACTAAAGAGACCGGTTCCAGTTCCCGATTCCCTTTTTCTGGGAACCGACGGAAAAAGAACCGATTAGATATTAAAAAAAAAAAAACCCTAGAGCACAGCACCCACATGATTTCCGCCTTCCTCTTTCTTTTTCCCTCTCTTTCTTTTCCCCCTCTTTTTCCCTCTCTCTCTTTCTTCCCCCCCTTTTCCTACTCACGTCACTTCCTGCACCCCAACTTTTTTCTTTTCTTCTCTCTCTCTCCTCTTTCCCCCTCTCTCAGCCGAAACCCCACCCCTTCTTCTCTTCTTCTTCTTCTTCCTTCCTCTTGTTGGCTGCTGCTTCACCCACCACCACACCACTACACCGTCACCCCACGCCCAACTCACCACCACCTCTTGGCCATCGAGCCACCACCACCCACCGCTCGTCTGACGAGCCGTCTCGCCGTTGAGCCCGACAAGCTATCGCGCCGTCCGCACTGCCCCTTGTTGCCATGAGCCACCGCCACCGTCACCACCTCTTGCCGCCGCTTGCTCAGCCGTTCAGGCCGTCATTGCTCCGAACCGCCATCGCTGACATGGTTGAGGCATCGAATCATCCTCAAGATGAAAGCGATTGGGAAGGCGAGGATCCTGATGGAGACATTATTTATGTGGAGTAGGTCTAACTGTTGCAGAGCAACAGCACTATGTTGCTAGACTGGGCATACTGTTGCTTAACCGGTTAGTTTGGTGCTGTCTTTGTAGGGAAGAGAATTCTTTTTCTTCTGTTCAATAACAAAATACGATAGCAATCGTATTGTAGGGTGCAGCTTAGCCATATTCTAGATTTTGTTGGAACAAATTGTTATTTATGTGCTATATTTTCATTGGATTGTATATGTTATCGTCTACTGAAGGAATAGCCAATGTGCCTGAAATACTTGGCACTGTATCTATATTATTTGCCACTCTACTCAACACTGCCCATTTGGGGTGAAGAATCTTCAGCTGATATTGATGTGACCATCTTCTTTTACCGGCCTAAAATGGGAAAGAAATTATTAGCCGATTGATTCTTTAGTTAAATGCTAAACCCAATAGACAAGCCGAATCCTTCTGTTGAGGCAGTTTCCAGTACATGCAGTCCAAGCTATCATTTTGTTGTAATTGGTAAATCTCATGCATCAAACTAAGAAAACGATGATTTTGCACTTCTTCTGCTAGTTTATGGCATAATGAACAAATTTGCAACTGTTTGCTTGTCCCGGGATAGATACATTTACTGAAGCACCATACGCATGCTCTTGTTGGGTTTTAGCTATCAAAGTTGTTCTTTCAGTGATGCTTCTTATTATTTTCAGAATGACAATTGAAAAGTCAGTCTCTCTTCATGTAGGTTTAAGGCGGTAACAATAAACCACTCTTTGTGTAGGAAAGGAGGTTTCATAACATCATCTGGACTTGAAATATATCCTACCGATCTTTGATGCAATCCTCATAGTTTTTTTCCTTGCATTTGCCAACCACACGCCATGGCAAGCTATATTGAGCTTGTACTTTGTGTATCTGAGCATGTTGCCGTAACTTTCTGCAAAGAGCGCATAGCAACGACGTGGCACCTACTTCTTGCCCACTCAAATCAAGAGCGAAATGCCAAGAGCCTATGCTCATACAGCATGCCCATAACTATTATTATGAAACACATTAACCATAAGGAATCACCAAATTATACATTAGACAATGTTTTCTCTAGAAAACTATGAATTTAGTTGTCTATTCAGATGTAAAAGATTCACATTGTTGTGTATTGGCAAGTACCAAAAATGGAGGGCCAACTATTAAATAATTTCGGCTTTCGAATATACGTGCCCACTACGAAAATGAAAAAAAAAAAGAACATGTTGGAACTTGGAACCGACCCCGGAACCTGTGATAGGGTAGGTTCAGGTTCTCGGTTCTGACAAGTAGGTTCTAGGTTCCAAAAATTGAGGAACCTATACCTGAGGGTAGGTTCCAAGTTCCAAACGGAACGAAACCGGAATCGGGAACTGCTCACCCCTATATAGAGCCATGTTAAACGAGAATAATCATCCACAAAAGTAACAAAGTACTTAAAACCATTTATACTAGTAATACGGGAAGGTCCCCAAATGTCCGAATGAACAAGTTCAAGTAAAGTAGATGTACGAGAATCATTACGACTAAGAAAGGAACTACAATGATGTTTCTTAAGTTCACAAGCCTCACACTCAAGAGTAGAAATTGATTTACACTCGGGAATTATGTGTTGTAACTTAAATAAAGATAAATGCCCTAAACGAGAATGCCATAATAGGGGGTAATAGAACTAATAGCTAGACCATTGGAGTCAGCAATGGAGACACCATTGAGATAGTAGAGTCCATCACGTTCATGCCCTCCACCAATCATCTTCTTTGTCTGAAGGTCCTGAAAAACGCAATGAGACGGATAAGATGTAACTGAACAATTAAGAGCTTTAGTTAACTGACTAACAGATAACATATTTAAAGGAAGTTGGGGAACATGTAAAACAGAGGACAAAGATAAGGAAGATGTAAGTGAAACAATCCCTGATCCAACCACTTGAGTCGATGAACCATTAGCTAAAATAACTTCGGATGAAGGACTAGAGTTAGTGTGGGAAGAAAATAGTTCTTGCTTACCCGTCATATGACTAGAAGCTCCCGAGTTAATGACCCAAGAGGTGTTAAGAGACAAAGTCGAGAAAGAGGCCATGTTACCTGTACGTGCAAGAGTGGAAGTGGATGAGAAATTGGAAGCCTCTAGTTGTTGGACACGTTTGATGAGTTGTGCAACCATATCATCTCTAGCTGAAGACTCAGAAGAACTACCCCCAGGTGGGATAGATGGGTTCATGTCGCTGTAAGACACATTTTGAGCACTCCCTTCAAACACAGCAGTATTTGCAGTAACTAATCATTGAGCCCACTCAGGCTTGCCATGCTTGGCCCAACAAGTGTCAACAATATGACCGGATTTGCCGCAGTGTATACACTAACGGCTATCTCGACCAGAACTTTGTCCACTACGTCCACCACCACGACTACAACCTCCCTCAAAACCACGACCTCTATTGGAAAATCCACCACGACCATGACCACCACTACCAACCACAAATGCTGAATTGTCTTTACATGACGTAGAAGACGGAGGGACAATGCGCTCAATTCGACAAAATGCTTCATTCATAGAAGGAACTCTCTCTCCAGCAAGAAGCTGACTCTTCACAGGCTGTAAGTTAGCATTCAAGCCAGATAAAAATTTGGCCACTTGAAATTCAGCTCGTTGTGTCTTTAGTCTCTCAAGATCAATAGTGATGAGCTGATAAAGATTGATTTCCTCCCACATACCTTTCAAAACACTATAATATTCTCCAAGAGACTTGTCTCCCTATTTAAAATTAAAGATCTTCCCATATAGTTCATAAACTCTAGACATATTTTTGTCTTGCGAGTAACTCTCCATAAGAGCATCCCACACTCCCTTAGCAGTTGTGTGGAACATGACATTAGCAGCGATGGATGGTTCCATGCTATTCCATAACCACATCAGAAGTGTATCATTCTCTCTCATCTAATCACTATAGTCTCTAGAATTTTCAACGGGAGGGTTTGTGGTAAGATAATGAAGTTTCCCTTTGGCATTGATATAGACCTTCATAGCTTGGGCCCATAACAAGTAATTGGAGGATCCATTTAATTTAATAGTGGTAATTTGAATGCTGACACTATCTATAGGAGCCTTAGTATCACTCATGATGATATTCTCAATATAAGTATATCTACCACTAATCAAGAAGGCTGAAACTTTAGTGCAAGTAACAAAGCAGCAACACCGATGTATAATAAAATGTAATTGGCTCCATCAATTAACCAAACTCATAAATAGAGACTGTTGTATAGAAGAAAATATTTGACCAGAAATCTCGATTCAAATAATTATATGTTTGATGGAAAACCAGCAAGATCAGTCAACCATAATCAATAGAGTACTATGATTCTTGAATCTGCTGATCAGCAAGTGTTGTGATCCATGTTCATAAACCAAACCTGATGAATCTGATATCTTTTGATCTCATATTTTTCGAGACTTGAAGAGAAAACAGATCAAAATTGCAGCTTTAGGTGGCTATGCACCAGAGAAGAAGTAGGGGTTACTAGGGACTCTCAAACCAGCAATAGGATCAAGTAATTAGATAGTTAGATCTGCTCTAATACCACGTCACAAAGTTGATTAGAGAACCCGCAGCGAATAGTAAGAGAGAAAGAAGAAGAGAGAAGGAATAGAGAAGGAGAGAAGGAGAACGTAAAAGAAAGAAACAAAGAGGGGTTGTAGATTTTTGTAGTAACAGAAACCCTACACCCATTCTATTTATATTGAATATAAACTGTATATGACAATAATACCCTTATGTAAGTAAAAAAGGAAATAAAACTCTGATAATAAAAAAGGAAACTAAAACTTTGATAATAAAGGAAACTCAATTAAAGTAACTTAACAGAAACAAAGGGTAATTTGAACAACTTAAAATCCTCGGGAAAGTGTTAAGTTTCTTTTTATAGATTATATATTTCACCTGTAGGGCACCAAGGGGGTGCAACCCATATACAAAATGAGCCCAAAAAACTAAAGCCATGTACAAATCAACTCCCAAAACCAAAAGGGAGCTCAAATACCAAATAAATCATTGACTAATCAACCAAGGCATTTACGTCTATATGCAAGTTTGCACCATACCAAAAGTGTGTGACTTTAAGCCAACTTTCAATAAAATAGAATGGAAGATTTCTCTCCATTGGAAGCTCTCTTGTTCCGCTCCTTCCAAATCATCCAAAAGACACAGGGGAATTGATTTAATCATAATTGTTGTCCTATAAACGAATGCCCTACCATGCCCAAAGTTCTTGCTCAATAAAACGTCTGATAACCCAAGATAACATGGTGCATGCATAGGAAATGGTCCAAACCATTCTTGTCCAAGAACAAAATGAAGGAGGAGACGCCGCACGCACTATCTCCTCTTGCTGAGGAGACACCTATTAACCAGTACTTTGCCTCATTTCTAAAGTAAGATTTGTTCCCAAGTTGATTCCCAAGGAAAAAGAGAAACTCTATTGGAATCCTCACTTTCCAAATCAATTTCTAATGAAAATCTGTTCTATTCACAAATCTCCCTATCGAGCAGCTTGTAGTAAGACTTTACAAAAAAGATTCTATCTCTTCCCTTGTTCTAGGCAAAAGCATCCTTAAAAGCATCAGAAATCTTCAAACTCCTAACCTTGGGCTTGGCCCACAAAGTCAATGTCGCAAATGATCATTTCGTTGTGTAAATGATAGCAATCTGCAACCAAAGCTTCCTTGTTCCTTGACACTTCACCCAAATGCTTACACATACAACGCCAATATGTGAGAATCAAATTCCATTACTTGGGAGTGTAAGTTTCATAATAAATGCACACCAAATTGGAATGAGATTCTTACAATTGAGAATCTTAGGAAACAGAATTTGATTTTTCATAAAATGGAGTTGTGTGTGAAAACTTTTAAAGGAAAATGTTGATCATCTCTTTCTTCTTTCTGACTTCACTTCCAAGCTTTTACATCAAATCTTTGGCTTGTCTAAGGTAGTTTGGTTCTTGCCAAAACATGCCATCCAGTTTCTTAACTGTTGGCATGCCTAATTAGGAGGATCGATTTCTAAGAAGTTTTGAAGTGTGGCACCTTTGTCTCATGGGATGCCTTAGGAAAGAAAGCAACAAAATGTAGGGTTTGGAATCTTTGGTTGCTTCGTGTTGGCACCTTTTAACGGCTTTCGAATCATATTCGATTCTATATATCTTCTAATGCTTTATTTTTGTTTGTTTTTCTTTTGTTTTGTTCTCTTATATCTTTGATGTCTTGGAACTTTTTCTCTCAACAAAATCCTCTGTTATCTAGAGAAAATATATTGCCAATTTATTCCCCTGCCAGATCTCTCTCCATTTATATGGGCATTTTTGTGTGTTGTGAACATGTGCTTCGGCGTGCACATGCATGTGATCATGTGCTTACACAGGTGTGCACACATGTACATGCACACTATAGGGCTATTGTTAATTGGATCAGATCCTATGCTTCTCCTGGGTACAATGACTCTCATGTGCATGCTACATATTTTTCTTGATTACTACCATAGTGAGAAATGACGTTTCTAGTTACATATTTCAAGGTTATACTCTACTGTTTTATATTTTGACTAGTAAGTCTATTAAAAAGCACCAAGGGGATGCCTCCTATTTACTAATTACCACCTATAAGCTCATATTTACCTTAAAAATTTTTTTAAAAAAAAAAAGACTTGGTGTCCAAAGAACTGCCACCACAATGTGAAAAAAATAAGGTGGTAAGCCAATATCTTTTACAGCACCTATAGAGCTTTCCTCATTTTTAAAAGCCTGCCTATTTCTTTCTTGCCAAGGGTTATGAACTCTCTTTAACTTTATGGTACTGCCAATCAATGCTTTAGGGCTTCTTTATTTTGTGGAAAAATTGAGAAGTGATAAAAAGATTAAGCTTTGAAATAAAGATGTAGCTTACTGTTTAAATGCTCTTTTGTAAGCTGGGACTTTTCTTTAGATTGAAGTGTGAACATTTGATAATTGGGGAAGTAAATTGGTAGCAGCGCTCCTGTAGAGATGCGGTTTGATATTTGAATGTTGTAAAGAAGTTACCCTTCCCAAAGTTGTTAGATAGAGATGCGGTTTGATATTTGAATATTGTAAAGAAGTTAACCTTACCCAAGCTAATAGCAGAAGGGCTAGGGGCTGTCTCCTTGAACACACTAGCATTTCCTGTCAATATTGTGCTTACAGCTCACAACTATCACATAAATTCCCCCCCCCCCCCGCTCTCTCTCTCTCCCATAGCGACTTTTGGCAGGACTTGATAATTCGCATGAACATTCCAAACTTCTATCCTGCTTGCATGAATTAGATAGTAGACCAGGCTCCATTTCTTTAATGAATTTTCCAGTATAACTTTTATTTCTCAGAGACTCTAGAGTATGTCATTTAGTTCAAACACAGTGTGCAGAAGATGAAGATGGCTTGTAATAACCATTTATTGTGTAAAACATTTTCTTTCGTAAACTTTTAACTTTGATGGTTCAGCAGATAAATGCTATTTTTATCCCTCACGAGTGTGTGTCAATTTTCTCAATAAGAGATGATATTTGACATATGGGGTTAAGATACTCAAGTATTGTTATTTATATAACAACCTACTGTAGAAATTATTGGCTTTAGAATGGGTGAGCTCAGGGGTCTTTTAAGATGGCGTTCTCATTACCTAGGTATTGGTTTGGATGAGACTCTAGTGGATAATGCAGTAGTAAAGGCTGGAATGTTGCATGTTAAGGTCGAGCAATTCATAAGGGTGCTCTCATATGTCATGAAGCCAGTATGCCTGTTACAATCTTTCTTGTGATTTCTCTACCTTTCTAGATATCTTCTGTTTGCAACCATTGTAATATCTTGCCTGTCTCTCATCGTGTGTGGTATCATGTCTTTAGTGACACTAAATTACTAAATTTTAGATGAAGTTGAACTATTTTTGGATAAGACATGATAAAGGTTGCTTAGAATGACATATATACCTTTAATCTAAAACTACATATATTATCCAGAGATCCACATGTGCATAGTACAAATACTTTTCCATGCTAATCATTCTCTATTTGGCTCTACAAGATGACTTTGACTTTGCTTAAGATTATATTTCCTTCCAAATACCTTATGATTCTATTGTAGATGTAACGAATTGTATAGTGGTAGTGAGGGGACTGACGAACGAATGTGAAGCAGGGAAGACCTTTGGAAGGATCTTGTTGTGCATCCCTCCTGGTCACTGTTTTGCGGATTTGGCTCTATTTGAGGTAAGAGCTTGGTATATCATATTTTAAAGTCCAAATTTGCAAATGTGGCTAATACATTCTGTTGTAAACAGGACGATCAAATTGCTATGTTGCTATATAAGATGAATGATATTTGTGAGGGCTTAGGAGACGCCAGAATGAGGATCTTGCAGGCAGTGACCTTCCATTTGTGCGTATTGCAGGAACCAATTGTACAAATAACTGAGAGTTGTACCAATTGAAGGTAACTCATGGATTCGGAGCTTGCATATTGATTTCTTACTCATGGTATCTTGAGTTCTATTCTGATCATGTCAATTCACAATTTAAGACATTGATGGCAAAAGGAAAAACCTAGCATATTCTACTTTTCTGTTGACTCCTGTTCTTTTCAGAATTTTAGGAAGTGCTTCTGGTTGGATGGGGAACCAGGCTTGTCCAGTTAAATTTCCCAGCAGAAATAGTATTGGTCAAGAACTAGTGGTATGTACACTGTTTAATCGATAACCAAGTGTCCCTGTCAATTGGTACCCAACAAACCTATCAAAAAGTCTAGACCAATTCTGGACCTTAAAAAAATTGAAGGAGTAGTGTTGGAGTTGGCTTTGGGTTTGGAACTCCAACTTCTTGTAATTAACAAGTGTGCCAACCATTTGCTCCGGTGTCTTCTTTCTTCAATTTGTGGTGGATAATTTAATTATTGACCGTATTGGCCTAATCTATTAGATAACTGAACAAGATGCTATTAAGATGACATTGAGCATGTGTAATATACTAAAATGCTATGGTGTCTGCCAACTCAATGGGCTTCTTTGTTCGGACTTTGGAATTCTTATATCGCGCACACACTCGAACAACTAGAACGTCTTCCTTATATACTCCTTCATGCCATTACACCCGTTGACACTTACCAAAGGAGTTCTTCCAATCTACCCATTGGACAGAATCAATTAGGGAGATTTCGAGTTATTTAAGGAATATAACGATAGCCCACCAATCCTGCTCGCCTATACAATCAGGATCTAGGTTTCCATAAGTAGAACCTTCCAAGTATACTTTGTCAATCAACGGATCCAAAATCCCTGAATCAATCTCAATTTGAATAAAGGATTCTAACATGCTATATCCAGCTAGGAGATCTTCTTTAGTCGATAGAATCAAATCCTTAACGAAATACTCAATTCTGGATAAGCCTTCTTCAACGATCTAGAAACTGTTAATGAGGATAGACTTTGAGTCTTAAGTCTAGCAGGCCGGTGATCTTCAGACTTTGATAAAAGAGTCCACAAGTCTTCAGACTAGACTGATGGAAATGTTTTGTCAACTTCAAAACACTTAAGGAAGTTTTCTCTAACAATCTCCCCATTTTTGATGGTGACAAAACTTTTCTGTAGATTTGGATAACTTTGACCTGTAAAACAATACTCAAGCGAACATGGATATCTCACAAAAGATAATTGGCTTAGTAAAGATAACATTAAAATCTGCATCCACAGAAAAT
This sequence comes from Eucalyptus lansdowneana, assembly GCA_017140395.1. Taxonomy (NCBI): domain Eukaryota; kingdom Viridiplantae; phylum Streptophyta; class Magnoliopsida; order Myrtales; family Myrtaceae; genus Eucalyptus; species Eucalyptus lansdowneana. Next base: position 40,523,590 of record CM029487.1, on the reverse strand, counting down.
AAATTAGTCCTGTAAATAAGCAATTATCTTTGCCATGAAATACCAGTAGTGCTTAAAATAAACAAACGATCAAACAATCCAAATCCAATCACAGTCAAACAGCCAAACAAAAGTAAAGTCAATAAAAAAAATCAAAAAGTTTAAATTTCAAAATCTGCACCATCTTTCCCCTTTTTTGTCAGCATTAAAAAGGTAAAGATGAAAAGCAAATAGAATTAGGATTGCTTTGGAACACGAACAAGCTAGAAATCTCTCATTGACTGGATAATCCCTTCCAGCTTTCTCAAATCCTTCTTCAGTTGAGCCACATCTTCACCATTGGCATTTGCTTGAACTTAAAGAGCAAGGGCATGAATTTGATCATGCAAAGAAACTGAAAAGGCTTGACCTGCATTCTGCAAGTTCTGAACTTCGCATCCCAGAGCATAAATTTGGCCTCGCATCTCCATAAGAACGTCAAGCACTCTGTGAAAATCTGCTAAATTATCAGTCTAGGTACTGGCTTCTGCACTATCAGAAGGTGTATTGGCAAATGATGGCAAATCAACACGATCACTCAGATTGGGCGATGAAACTTCATGGCCTTCCTCAGGAAATTGAAAGGCATAGATGTCTTCTAGATCTGCTAGTAAATGACTTACTCTTCACTAATAGCAGCAATTGAAGATGGACCTCTTTTCTCAGCATCTCCCCCTATTTCATTGCCTTCAGGCGGTGAGAAGTACTCTTCATGCTCTGCTTCTTCTTGTTCACCTCTGCCCTCTTTTTCTTTATCCTCAATCCTTTCTTCCTCTACTTCTTTCTCCATTGATTCTCTCTCTCCAGTCCTCTGTTCGATCTCCTCCTTGTCTTGTTCCTGTCTTACCTCTGTCTTAGGAATAGCACGACTTAAATTTTTCAAAGCAAGAGTAAAAATTGTTATATCATCCTCATCCTCTTCATCCTCCAAGATGAGTGCTTTTCTTTTCTTGGATGGAGCAACCATGGGCTCCTTCCCTTTCCGTTTTGCAGCCGAAGAGAATGGATGAGTCTTGACAAAGGGTTTTATCCTTGAATCGCTCCAAAGCCTTATTAAGTTCCTTCAGACGCATTTTAGAGACCATTTTCAGTTCCACCACCATTTGATCGCATGTTCGAACACAAAGAATTATGGGAGGCTGAATGTTCAAATGTCTGAATAACTTAGTTACAAGTGCTGAGTAAGAAAGTTGGCCCTTGTCTTTCACCATCATTCTGTACATGTAGAACATAATAGTGTGCGGAAGAGAGAACTTTTTGCCAGCGTTAATGGCATACATTAGCTTTGCCTCCGAGTTTGCAACATCGGTCTTCAAAGTTGATTTGGGTCTGAGAAAGTTGATCACTATATTGTGAAGCAAAATATTTGAGGCATTCATCCTCAAATAAGAGATCTTTCCTTCCGTCGTTCTATCCCAAACAAGTTCTACCGTCGCACGACCAATAGACACACTGATTAGTTGGAATTTCCCTCTTTCAACCCCAATCACATCAGCCAATGTATTCATGTCAACTATATAGTCCTGATTTCGAACACTGAAAGAGAATTTATTCGTATCCAAGAAACTTAGATTATAATAGAAGTAAGCAGTGAGTTCAACATGAGCCTCTATCGTTTCAGAACAAAATCGTTCTAGATGAAGAAGATTGAATTTCTCTCGCAACTTGACATTCAGAGAATCAAGAAAATCAAAGTCCACACTTTTAGGGTTAATCACACCACGCTTTAGCAACTTAGAGTACAGTTGCTTATGTTCCTCCAAGTGAAACAAATCTATCCTATTGCTTCGAATTTTCGCCGCAACACCCATTCTAGGTTTAAAATGAGTATACATCCTATCATCATCATTCCCATTAGGTCGACTTAGCCCTCCAACACGTGGATCGCTTGGGATATTTGCAAAAGCTTCTTCTGCTAACCCCGCAGGAGCAATTTCTAATCATTCTATTGTGCGTAAAAAGTAGGTTTCATTTCGATACCCTTTGTCTTTCAAAAATTCATCAATATAATTCAAGGGAGTGCCACCCTTCTTCAAAGCACAGTAAAGCTTAAAAGTAAAAAAGGCTTTTGTGTTCTTATGGGTTCTGCATCTTCGATGATTTCTTCCTCTTCTCGATGTTCAATATTTTGAGGTCTAGATGGAGGAGATGGACGCTGCTGAGAATGTTGTGGGCTCTGCTGCTGTCTAGGAGATTCTTGTTCCTCGGTGAGGTCAAAATGCGTAGGACCCTCACGCATTTGCTGTGGTCCCCTATTTGCGATTCTCGAAGACTTTCTTTGAGACGACATCCTTCACAGTCTTTGAGAGATTCCAAACTCGTTTCGCAAGAAAGGTAAAAACTTTTCAAGAATTAAACAAGAGAAGAAAAGAGAAGTTGAAGATCTTTGCTCTTTTAGGGTATTTGTGAGTAAAACGAAGAAGAACCAACAATATATAAGGCAGTTGAAGCGAGGCATACGGAACGTCATAAAGGAAAAATAAAAATGCATTTTCAAAAATAACTGCCTTTTTGAAAAATTAGATAGCCGTTTTTCAAAAGATAATTTCTTTTTTGAAAAAGAAATATTGCAATAATCACGAAAACTGGGGAAGATAACATCAATCAATTATAGATAGATGATCGTACATTTTCGAGATTTTATCCGAGAGATAAATAGAAATAACTTACAGTCGTGAATCTTGATCGTCTGAGTTTGAATGTCTTTAAACTTTCAGCCTTGAGTCTGAACTTCCTCAAACTTTAAGATATTGAGTCTGGAACGAATAACTTCAAATTGATTTTTCTCCAAAGGCTTTGTAAATATGTCCGCCAGTTGATTCTTTGAGTCAATAAACTGAATCGAAACTTCTCCATTTTGAACATGATCTCTAATAAAATGATGTCGAATCTCTATATGTTTTGCTCTTGAGTGAAGAATTGGATTCTTGGTGAGATTGATTGCACTGGTGTTGTCACATTTGATCTCAGTGCATGAATCTTCAATTTCAAAGTCTCTTAGCTATTGTTTCATCCACAGAATTTGTGAACAACAACTTCCAAGTGATACGTACTCTGCTTCTACTGTAGAAAGAGCTACGGTACTTTGCTTCCTTGAAAACCAAGACATTGTCCTGTTACCAAGTAGTTGATAGGTGCTCGAGGTGCTCTTTTAATCAACTTTGCATCCTACTAGGTCTACGTCTAAGTATCCAAGAAGAGTGAAGTCTCCTTCTTTAGAATACCAGAGGCCTAAATTTGAAGTTGAGGCAATGTATTTGATAATACGTTTTGCAACACTTAAATGAGATTCTTTGGGGTCTAATTGAAATCCAGCACAAATACAAACACTAAACATAATGTCAGGTCTAGAAGCAATAAGATAAAGAAGTGAACCAATGATACTCCTGTATAGCTTCTGGTCAACTTTCTTTCCTCCTTCATCTTTGTCCAGCTTCAAGGAACTTGACATTCGTATATTAATCTTTTTGCAATTCTCCAGTCCAAACTTTTTGACAAGTTCTTTAGCATATTTTTCTTGGTGAATAAAAGTTCCCTCCTTTAGTTGTTTCACTTGAAGCCCGAGAAAGAAGGTTAGTTCACCCATCATGCTCATTTCAAATTCATCCTGCATAAACTTAGAGAATTTCTTGCACAGATTTTCAATAGAAGATCCAAAAATAATATTATCAACATAAATTTGAACAAGTAAAAAAATTTTGCTTTCTCTTTTGATAAACAGTGTAGTATCTACTTTACCTTTGACAAAATCATTTTGAATTAAAAACTTACTTAGTCTGTCGTACCAAGCTCGAGATGCTTGCTTTAAACCATAAAGAGCCCTGATGGAAATGTTTTGTCAATTTCAAAACACTTAAGGAAGTTTTCTCTAACATTTTTTAATGAAAAAGAGTCGGTCTAATCGATTCCCTTCGGAACCCGGAGCCGGACCAAAAATCACTAGTTCCATTTTTATGGAACCAAGAACTAAACCAATACTCTTGAAAATTGGACCAAATCGACCAAAATTGAATTTCACAATGCCGCAGTGCCCTTATTGCCACAGCTTAATAATGCCAAAATTGAATTTCACAACTCAACTTTTACATAATTTTTTTAATTTATACTCTAATGCCGAAAATCACTTCAATTAGACGAATAAATTACTTAAATTCTTATCACGTAATAACAAATCAAAATAAATCTGACTTGACAAAGTCCCGCCATGCGTACGCAAAACCTTCTTTCTATTTTCCTTTCTTTATCTTCTTTCCCTTTTTTCCTCTTCTTTTCCCTTTCTTTTCGTTTCTATCGTGGTGCATGATTTATTAATTTGGCTTTAGGTTTATGACAAAAAAATGGTTTTGAGTTAATTAAAAAATTGTGAAATAAATAAATAAATTTGGCTACATTAAATTAATAACTTGACATTTGAAAGTTCATCACATGTCTACACTAGTACCCAAATATGCTAGTTTAACTGACAATGGTTCATTTGTAGAGCTCTCAAATTCTTCGAAGCAATGTTTCTATATCCTTTGCAATGGAGATAAAGATGAGCTAGGGTTGGTCAGCTTTAAAGAACAATGCAATTAAGCTCTTGAAATTAAAGTGATAATTTTACACTTATAATGTATTGTAAATTAATACTATAAAAAATAGTCATCGTGATATACGCGAGCACTCATTTTTTTGTTTTTGTTTTGTTTTTTCATACTCCACAACTTCAGGTAGTGACCTTTTAGTTTGGATTGTTGGTATATAAATAGCATTGATAATACTTTCAACTTGCATTCTAACAAGTGGATAGTGGATATTAGAATAAGCTTCTCTATTGTAAAACGAAGTAATTAATGCATTGGATTTTTTACATTTCACTCAATTCTTGACGCAAATCTTTTAACTAGAGTGGAATCAATGTTTGAAGAGCTTTGTTTTGTCAAGTAACTACATGAAAAAAAAAATGTACTAAATGGTATCTTAGAAGATGGACTCACTATTGAACATTTAAATTGCTTCACATCTTGCACCAACCAGGTTGAATAGCAATATTAATATGCTTAGGTATATTTTGAGTGGTAAGTAAAACCTATTTAACACATTTGTAAAAGATAGTTACGCCTCGTTATTTAAGAGTAACAGATCATTGTTAAATAAGAATAATATACTTTTGAGTGGTAAGTAAAACCTATTTAACATTTTTATTAACATAGCTATCTCTCGTTATTTAAGAGGAACCACATGCGTTTACGTTTAAGTATTGTATAAAGTTATATTTAATCTAAAATGAGTTAAGGCTAAACGTTTCAACTCCATTCAATAATATAAATATTTGAATTAACACATACGACAATTTATATAGGTGTTTAAGGAAGATTGCAATCACTTAAACAAAACCAAGAAAAACATTGGCCAGAAAAAATTGAGTCAATTTGGCTTTGAGTTGATCGAAAAATTGTGTTATCAATAAATTTGATTAAATGATTAATCGGTAATTTCATAATTAACTAGGAGAAGAGTAGTGGCCCAGCCACTCATTCGACATAAGAAATGACGAAAAGCAAGAACTGGTGGGACCCAGCCATCAACAGAGGAGAAAGAAAATTATTACATGCTATCTAATTACAAATCTGCCTATGGATTCTCAAAACCGGTGAAGCTTTGCTTCCCTCTGTCTATACAGTCTTAGTTACCTAAAGGCCCAAAAATTTTAGGTTCAATTTTAATTTTATCCCATACATTTTTGTCTCAAAGAACCCTCAACTTTAATCCCAATGCTACATCGGCCCCTATTTTTTTCATCTAAAAAGAATTTTCAAACTTTATGTTCAATTTCAAATGAACCTCAAATAACCACAAGTACCTCGAGGACATGGTCAAGAGAGCAATTTCCATCTTGACAAGGGGGTAATCTCCACATTCAGGGACCGGAATTCACGGCCAAAGAAGACAATAATATATGGGCATAGAAAAAGCAGAGGATTCACGGCCAAGTGGGGTGGGCAATTTTTCAGCATGCGATCGTTGTCAAAAGAGGTCGAAAAAGTAGGACGGAGCTTTTCGTCACGGTCAAGAAATGGAGATACAGAGAGAGGCTTATGGTCGGCAAAAGAGAGAAAAGCTTCTATGAAGAAAAACTGAGAAAGTGGTCTGCAAAAGAAAGGAAAGAAAAAGAACGTAGGAGGTGAAAATAAGAAAAATGAAGAAAGAGAGACAGAATTGTCGGGGCACGCGCGGCGAAAGGACAAAGAGTAAAAAGTCGCAATTTTGAAAGATTGTTAATCTACTTTTATAGCATCTACGTTTCCTTGAAGTTTACTTTTCTTGTGCATTGAAACTTCCACCACACGAAGGCAACGACCATAAATGCATGTTTAGTGGTCCCGGTAAATGAATTATTAATTACATCTAGTTCAGCAAATTTGGATTATAGGAACGTGTCAACTGATTGGATTAGATGAATCAAATCAATGAATATATATAATAAAGTAAAAGTAAAAGCAAAAGCAAAAAGGTATTATGATTTATTTACGAAACTTGAAGGAGAAATTAAGATAGGACCTAAGTAAAAAAGAAATTCTTCTCATCAGGTTGATACGCGTTGATAACATAACTTTTTAGAATAAATTATCATTAATACAACATTTTAGTATTAAAATGTACTTTATTGATTTGACTGTACAATATTCAACGGACTTAAAGCAAGAGGGGTAAATTCCTAAGTGAGATTAGGAGCTTAAATATATTTAACAAAAAATACTTTTTCCGATGGAAAATAAATCAACAAAGAAAGAGGAAAGTTCAACCGTGCAAGCAGTTGACTGACTAAGCGTGCCCTCTTCATTGTCCTAATGCTTTGCGTGTTTTTTTCATTTACTGAGCACTTGTCTGGAAATTATTGAAACGGACAAATCTCTCTATCTCTCTCTCATCCACTTTTCATTTTCTCTCGCAAATCTAGGTCAAGTCTTATCCCAAGTCTGATCCACTTTACCTCTTCCCAACAAATCCACCGTTCTATGTGTATCATCTTTGGATTCTCTTGTGCACTGAGATTTCAGCCGCGTGAAGGCAACAACTCTAAGCACGTGGTTGATAAAGCTTTGACATATTGTTGCGAGTTTTGATTGCCAACTGGTTCCATTGCATAAATCAAACCACAAGAAAATGGGAAACAAGAAAGCATTTTCTATTTCTTGAGACGCATTTTGGCTTTTTTTACCATCGAACTTGAAGGGGGAAAATCAAGGACAGAGCCAGAGCAAAGCCGAAATGCATTGTCCCATTTTTGGGCATTCTTTTGCCGTGTTCATGGCATCAATCCTTCGCTCCATGCTTGCATTCAATTTTCTCAATAGGAAGGAAACTAATGTGATAATTTAGCACTTATAAAGTATTGTAAATCGAAACTATAAAAAGGAGTGCTCGTGCCATGAGCACTCTTTTTTTTTTTTTTTTAACACTTCATGCTTTCAGGTACCGATAGTTTAGTTTAGATTGTTGATATATAAATAGCACTGATAATTCTTTTAGCTTGCATTGTCACAAGTGGATATCAAAATACAGCTTCTTCTATTGAACATACAAATTGCTTCACATCTTGCACCAATCAAGTTGAATAACAACGTTAATATGCTTGGATACATTTCGAGTGATCAGTAAAACCTATTTAACATACTTATAAAGATAGTTACCCCTGAAATAGATCTATATAAAATAAATTGTTGGATGAGAATAATATGCCTAGGTGTATTATGGTGGTAAGTAAAACTTATTTACATTTTCATTAACATAGCTACCCCTCATTATTTAAGAGAAACCACATGCATTATGTTAAAGAATTATCTAAAATATTGAATTGACACTGCACATATTAGTTCCATTTAATAGTATAAATATTTGAATTAACATGCATTACAAATTATAAGGGTTGAAGGAAGATTGCAACCGCTAAACTAAACCAAACAAAAAAAAAATGGAAAAAATTTATGAATCTGACTTTGGGTTGATTAAGAAATTGTGACATCAATAAATTTGAGGTAACTTTGTAATTAAGTAGAAAAAAGTGTTGGGCTAGTCGCAATAAGGGTGGACAAGTCGCAATAAGGGTGGACAAAAACTTGGTAGAGAAGAGCGGCAACCTTAGGTCAATGATGGACTCCTAGGCCGAGCCACAAGGGGTGAGGGTAGAAATAAACTTATCACATGCAAGCTAATTACAAATATGCCCCTGGATGATAAAAACTGGTGAAGCTGCTCAACTTTTTCTTTCCTCTTTTTGTACTATCCTAATTCCTTAAAAATCTCAAATTTTAGGTTTAATTTTAATTTTACCCCGATTTTTTTTTAATTTCAAAAACCCTCAACTTTAAACCAAATGTTGCATCAACCCTCAATTTTTTTCGTTTAAATTTTTTTTTCAAATTTTATTTCCAATCCCAAATGTGTTTCGAGTAACGACAAAAACCTTTAGGACAAGGTCAAGGGAGAGTAATTTCAATTTTGACAAGGACACAATCTCGACATTCAGAGATCGAAATTCACAACCAGACAAGACAAGAAAATCTGGACATTAAAAAGCATAGGATTCTCGGCCGTGTGGGTGGGGCATTTGTCCGCATGCAATAATTGCCAAAGGGAGCTCGAAAAAGAAAAAGATCAAGCTTTTCTTCCAGTCAAGAAAAGGAGATAGAGAGAGAGGTCATGGGCGGCAAAAGAGAGCTTTTACATAGAAAAATTGATAGAAGTGGGCCGCAATAGAAAAGAAAGAAAAAGAAGGATGGAGGAGGTGAAAAGAAAAAATGAAGGGAGGGAGAGAGAGAGAGAGAGAGTTGTCTAGGCACGCGTGGGGAATCGATAGAGAGCGGAAGGTTGCAATTCCACCTAAAATCCACTTTTGTAGCTTCAGCATTTCCTTGAAAGTTCACTTTTCCTGTGCATTGAAACTTCCGCGACAACCATAAATGCATGTTTAGTTGTCTCGGTCAATGAATTACTAATTTATATCAAATTCGACAAATTTGAACTATTAATGCATATCAAGTAGTTGAATTAGATAAATCAAATCAATATATATATATATATATATATATATATATATAATAAAAGCAAAAAGGTATTTTGATTTATTTATGAGATTTGAAGGAGAAATTAAGATGGAATGGAGCAAAAAATAATTTCTTCTCATTGTGTCATGGTACTGAATTAATATACACACACATCTATGCATGTTAATTTTTTTTTTTTTTTTTATGATCCTCAACACACATTGATAACATAATTTTTTAGAATGAGCTATCATTAATAATACAGCATTTCAGTATAAAAATGAAGATTATGGGTAACATATGTTAGGCTCAAAGTAAGAGGGGTAACTTCCTAAGTGTGATAAAGAGCTTAAATATATTTTAAAAAAAAAACATTTTCTAATGGAAAAGAAATTAACAAAAGAAAGAGGAAAGTTGGACAGTGCAAGCGGTGGACTAAGCGTGCCCTCATCGTTGTCCTGACGCATTGCACGTTTCATCTACTTTGAGCACTTTTGTGGAAAATATTGAACCGGATGAATCTCTCTCTTCACTTGTAATTTTCTCCAACAAATCCATATCACGAGCATGTGAGGGAAGCAGTGTAAAGGAACAAGAAAGAGTCATGGAGTTGAAAAGTCTACTTGGAAAAGAAGTTAGATAAGAGGAAAGGCCAAAAAAAAAAAAAAACGGAGCAGTTGTTTTCAGAGTGGTGTCCACCTTAAAAGACGTGTAGTAAGGACTGTGAAAATATCTATCTTCGTACTGATCCTTATTCAACATTGGTTGCTTTTTAAATAGTCCAAGAAACAATAAAATTTATCAATGGCCCATGCATCTACATGCGTCTTGTCTAGATGGATTGCAAGTCATTGTTCATATCCTATTTTATATTTAGAAAAACTTCCCACTCTATTTGTCATCATATTTAATTACTAGCAAAATTAAGGTAGATGTGTGTAAAAAAGTTATGTATCATTGGAAGTCCTTTCGGTATGTTCTTTATTATAGGCTATATTTATTATGGATCTAATTCAATGCCATTGGCTGCCCTCTGGTTTGTCCAAGAAACAATGAAGGGAGAAATGCAAGGTAAGTCTTAAAAGTGCAACCTTTGCTTGCTTCCCCTAGGAGGAGTCAAGATATCAAGTCACTAGAGTTTTTCTCTTTGCTTTCTTTGGGTTTATAATCATTTGAAGTCTTTATATATGTATAGTAGATTTAAATGATCATTCATAATGCAACATTTTAATGGTGAAATGAAATTCATCAATTTGATATGGTAATACTGTCAAGGTAAATTTTTAATTGAGATCAAGAGTTTAAATATATTCAACAAAGCGTGCCCTCGTCATTGTCCTAACGCGTTGTGTGTTTTCATCTACTTTGAGCACTTGTGTGGAAAATATTGGACTGGATGAATCTCTCTCTCCACTTTTAATTTTCTCCAACAAATCCATGTCACGGGCATGTGAGGGAAGCGGTGCGAAGGAACAAGAAAGAGTCATGGAGTTGAAAAGTCTACTTGGAAAAGAAGTTAGATAAGAGGAAAGACAAAAAAATACGGATTAGCTTTTAGAGTGGTCTCCACCTTAAAAGACGTGTAGTAAGGGATATGAAAATATCTATCTTTGTACCGATTCTTATTCAACATTGGCTGCTCTTTAATTAGTCCAAGTAATAATAAAATTTATTAGTGGCCCATGCATCTATATGTTTCTTGTCTAGATAGATTGCAAGTCGTTGTCCATGTCCTATATTCAATTACTAGCAAAATTAAGGTAGATGTGTGTAAAAAAATTATGTATCATTGGAAGTCCTTTTGGTCTGTTCTTTAATGTGGACTATATATATTATGGGTGCCCTTTGGTTTGTCCAAGAAACAATGAAGGGAGAAATGCAAGAAAAGTCCTAAAAGTGCAACCTTCGCTTGCTTCCCCTAGGAGGAGTCAAGATATCAAGTTAGTAGAGTTTTCCCCTTTACTTTATTTGGGTTTATAATCATCTGAAGTCTTTATATATGTATAGTAGATTTAAATGATCATTCATAGTGCAACATTTTAACGATGAAATGAAATTCATCAATTTGATATGGTAATACTTAATAGGGTCAAGGTAAATTGTTAACTAGGATCAAGAGTTTAAATATACTCAACAAAAGTAACTTTTGTGAAAAAATGAATTAAAAAAAGAAAAGGAAAGTTTTTTTTTTTTGGGTCGTAAAAAGGAAAGTTCAATGGTGCAGCAACTGTCTCGACGATTTGTACGTATTCATCAATTATGACTGTTTTCCACGGATACCAATAAAGCAATTGTCCTTTTTTTTAATAATTATTTTACTTTTCTTATTTGCTTTTGCATTCAAACTTGCTCACATGTTATTTTCGTCCCGGACAAGATCGCCTTGGATTCTCCTCTCCATCAAAACTTCCCCGCCATGAAGGCAACAACTATAAATGCACGGTCGGTGGTCCCCATCAACAGATTACTAATTTATATCTAGCTCGACAAGTTTGAATTATTATTTTTTTTTGGTAAAGAACAAGTTTGAATTGTTGATGTGTGCCAACTGATTAAATTAGATAAATCAAATCAATAAAGATATATATAATAAAGTAAGAGCAAAAGCGAAGAGGCATTTTGATTACTTTATGAAATTTGAAGGAAAAATTAAGGCAGAACCATAGCAAAAGAAATTCTTCTAATTATGCTTGGGTACAAAATAAATATAGGGATAAGTGTAATAAAAAAGTCACTAAAATTTATCACTTAAAATCAACCGAAGATTAAAATTCGCAAAAGTGAAGTCCTAAAACTTGTCAAATTATTTCAATCGTCACAAAGTTAACACCGCTTACTTTTTAACTAAAACGCTAACTTGATTTTATACGACGTTTAAAATGATTTTTTATTTATGTGTGGCTTTTTTTAATTAGATTTAAAAATTAGAAAAGAAAAGCTAAAATTTATTTAAAAAACAAAACAATTTGAAATAAAAAAATTGGCCGCCTTCCTTCACTGCCACCCATCGCTGGAGGGGCCAGTGACAGTCGCCAGCCCCTCCGGTGATGGGTGGCGGCGGCGGTAGGTGAGGAGCTGCTAATTTTTTTTCTTTTAAAAAAATTAAAAAAATTTAACTTTTCATTTTAGTTTTTAAATCTAATTTTTTTTTAAAAATTGAATAAAAAATAATTAAAAAAGGCCACATGGAAAATGAAAAATTATTTAAAATGCTACGTTCACGCGCTTACGTCAAGATTTTTCATTAAAAAGACTAACGGTGTTAACTTTAAATTCGATTGAAATAATTTAACAAGTTTTAGGACTTGTTATCTTTTTTATAAGTTTTATGACTCAATTTTTTTCGTGATAAGTTTTAAGACTTCTATCGACTTATTCCATAAATATATATAGTATGTTGATAATTGTTTATGATCCTTGACATGTGTTAATTTATTAAACTTATAAGTATTGAAATGAAGTTTATCGATTTAACATTATAATATTTAACTGGCGAGGGATTAATTTTTAAGTGGGATTGAGAGCTTAAAAATATTCAATAAAAATATCATATCCAATGGAAAATCAATTAACAAAAGGAAAAGGAAAGTTCAATGGTGCAAACAATGAACTAAGTTCAACAAAGACTCGTCCCAAGTCTCTCTCCACTTTTCATCTTCCCAACAAATCCATTGTTATATGAGTATCGAAATTTTATAGGACCTTGTCTATTAAAATGTTATTTCAAATCAACTCCCGTTTAACATCACAGCCTCACAACGCCCATACTTTCACAGCTTAACAACTTCAAAATTGAATTTCACAATATAAATTTCATATAAATTTTGAATTTGTACTCCAATTCCAAAAACCACCCCGATTAGACGAGCAAATGGCTTAAATCCTTATTTGCAAATGAAAGTAAATCTAGGGGAGATCTACGCGCAAAACCCACTCTCTTTTCATTTTCTTTTTTTCTTCTTTTCCCTTTCTTTCCGTTTCTCTCCCATTGCGTGTTCTCCCTCTTTCCTTTGCATCTCTTAAAAACCCTCAAATTGTAGGTTCTGTTTTAATTTTATTGCTAACTTTATTTTTAATCTCAAAAAACCCTTAATTTTAGACTCAATGTTAAATCAGCCCCTAATTTTTTCGTCTTAAAAAATTTCGAACTTTATATGTAGTTTCAAATTCGCCCTGAACAAGGGCAAGAACCTCGAGGATGAGGGGAAGGGAGAACAGTTCCCATCTTGGCAAGAAAGCAATCTCGACATTCAGGACCAGAATTTACGGCCAAAGAAGACGAGAAAATCTGACAGAAAAATAAGCAGAGGTTTCTCGTCCAAGTGGGGCGGGCATTTTTCTCCACGGCCAAGAAAGAGAAATACTTTTCCCAAAAAAAAAGAAAAAAGAAAGGGAAATACATAGAGTGGGTGATGGTCGGTAAAAGAGAGAAAACTTTAATAAAGAAAAACTGAGAAGTGGCCCGCAAAAGTAAAGAAAGAAAAAGGACAGAGGAGGCAGATTCTTGTGGATGAGGTGAAATGAAAAGAATGAAAAGACAGACAGAGAAAGAGAGAGAATTGGTGGGGGCAAGAGTGAGGAAGCCCATGTCTTTTCCCTTTCTTTTCGTTTCTGTTGTTGGTGCGTGCTCTCTCTTTTCCTTTTATATCTCTTCTTTTTCTTTTTCTTTTTAAGCCCACTTTTTAATCAAGTCAAGAAGGAGGGCAAAATATTAAAGCAATCGCTAAACTAAACTAAGAAAAAACTTTTGCCAATAGAAATCGTAAGTTTCGATTTTTAATTTGGCTTTGAGTTAATTCAAAAATTGTGCAATAAATAAATTTGACTAAATGAAACAAATAAGTTGACATTTAAAAAATTGGTAAATTGACAATTGACCATAGAGAAGAATGGTGAGCCCAACTACTAATTCAAAATAAGAAATGGACAAAAACTTGGTAGAGAAGAGCGGTAGACTAGTGGGGTCTAGTCAATGAGAGTGAGGGTAGAAATAAAATTATCATATGCTATCTACTTCCAAATATGTCCCTGGATGATAAAAACATATTAAGCTCCTCAACTTTCCCTTTCCTTTTTTTTATGCGGTCCTAAATCTTTAAGTTCAATATTAATTTTATTCCGAATTTGTTTTGTTTAAAAAAGCCCTCAACTTTAAACTCAATGCTATATCAACCCCTAATTTTTTCATCTAAAAAACTTTCCAGATTTTATATTCAGTCCCAAATTGTTCCATATAATGACAAAAACCTTGAAAACAAGGTTGATATAGCAATTTCCTTCTTGACAAGGGGGTAATCTCGGCATTCGAAGGCTGGAATTCGCAGCCAAAGAAGTCCAGAAAATCTGGGCTTAAAAAAAGTAGAGGATTCTCGCCCAAGTGGGGTGGGTGATTTTTCAGCATGCAATTATTGCCAAAGAGAGATCGAAAAAGAAAAGGAATGAGCTTTTATGGTCCGCAAAAGAGAGAAGGCTTTTACAAAGAAAGGAAAGAAAGAAAAGAAGGATAGAGGAGGTGAAAAAAAAAAATGACGAGAGAGAAATTGCGGGGTACGCATGAGAAAATAATAGAGAGCAATAAGTTACAATTTCACCGAAAATTCGTCTAATCTACTTATGTAGCATTTCTTTTTTGGTCGAAACTTCTATAGCATCTACTTTTCCTGCACATTAAAACTTCCACCACACGAAGGCAACGATCATAAATGCATGTTTAGTGGTCATGCTCAATGAATTACTAATTTATATCTAGTTCGGCAAGTTTGAATTATTGACACATGCCACTAGTTGGATTAGATAAATCAACCCAATAAATAAATATGTATATAATAAAGTAAAATAGGAGAAAGACATTTTGATTTATTTATGAGATTTGAAGGAGAAATTAAGGCAAAAACAGAAAAGAAGGAAATACTTCTTGTTATGCTCGAGCACAAAATATATATATATATATATATATATATATATATGTTGATAATTTTTTAAGGATAATACCCTAAAATACCCCAAACCGTGACACTTGCGACAAATTTACCCCAAACTATTTTTTTGACCACAAAAAAACCCCAAACTGGTATACTTTTGACAAATTTATCTCAAACCTACACTTGTAACAAATTTACCCTATGTTAGTTTTTGTTAAATTTTATTCTCAAATTATTAAGTTAAATGACACGTGATACGCTTAACCAAAGATACCAATTTAGGATTTTATGTTCCGTTTATCACAGTTTACAATTTTTATGATTTTTTTGTGGTATTAATTCAATTTAGTATAGGGTATATTTGTCACAAATTTACCAGTTTAGATTTTTTGCAGTCGAATAAATTAGTTTGGGGTAAATTTGTCATAAATGTACCAGGTTAGGGTTTTTTATAATCAATCGGGGTAAATTTTGTCACAAGTTTACCAGTTTGGGGTTTTTTATGGTCAAAAAAATAGTTTGGGGTAAATTTGTCACAAATGTACTCAATTTAGCGCTTTTCAAGATTAGCCCAATTTTTTATGATCCTTAACACGTGTTAATAACATAACTTTTTAGTATAAGTAATCGTTGAACACTTCAGTCTTGAAATGAAGTTTATCAATTCGATAGTATAATATTTAAAAGGCTTAAAATGAGGTGTTAAATTCTTAAATGGGATCGAGAGCTTAAATATATTAAAAAAACAACTTTTCTAGTGGAAAATAAACAAAAGAAGAGGAAAGTCCAACGGTACAAGCATTGGACTGGGCGTGCCCAACATCACTGTCTGAATGCTTTGCCTGTATTTATGTATTCGGAGCACTTGTGAGGGAAGTATTGGACCGGACGAATCTCTGCCTTCTCTCTCTCTCTCCCCCCACTTTCTATCTTTTTCCGCAAATCCATGTCCCACTCTCGTCCCAACCCTCTCTCTCCACTTTTCATCTTCCCAACAAATACACCCTTTTATTTATGTGTATTGAAATTTGAAGAGCCCTTGTTTACTATTAATATTCGGATTCCCTTGACCATTGAGATTTTAGCCACGTGAAAGCAACGACTCCAAGCACGTGGTTGCGGTTCCCGGTGAATGAATTACTAATTTATGTGTAGCTTGACAAGCTTGACTTATTGGTGCGATTCTGGTTGTTAGCTGGTTTCATTATATAAATCGAACCACAAGAGAATGGGCAACAAGAACGCCTTTCTTGTTTCCTGAGTGGCATTCCGGCTTTTTTTCTCCCTCAGACTTGAAGGCGAAAATCAAGGGTAGAGTCAAAGCAAGGCCGAAATGCATCGTCCCATTTTTGGGCATTCTTTCGCCGTGCTCATGGCACCGGTCCTTCTCTCTGTGCTTGCGTTCAATTTTCTCAATAAGAAGAAAACTAGTGCGCGTAGAAATGCAGAAGATGTTGATACTGGCACATCTGCTTCAATGACTGCATTGACTAGAAACTGTTACGAGGTGTTCTTGAGCTTTAAAAGTTCAGATATTCGAAATGGCTTCACTGATCACCTCTACCATAAGCTCGTTGATGCCGGAATTCATGCTTTCAGAGATGATGACGAGCTCTGCAAAGGCGAGAACATCATACCAGAGCTTTTGGCAGCCATTAGGAATAGTAAAATCTCGATCCCCATTCTCTCCGTGAATTATGGTACAAGCAGTTGGTGCCTGGATGAACTTGTTCAAATAATGGAGTGCAAGAATGATAACGGGCACATAGTGTTGCCTATATTCTACAAAGTGAAACCAGCTGAAGTGGGACATCAAAAAGGGAGTTTTGGAGATGCATTTCGTGAGCATGAGAGGCGTCTGTGTAAGAGGCGTTTTGACCCAATGATTTTGGAGAAATGGAAGCAAGCACTCCATGAAGTCAGCACCTTGAAAGGATACGAAGCCGATGGGTAAAATTTTTTGCTAAGACATTCTCTACTTTCTTTTAATTTGTGAGTGTTTATTGATTGTTCTGATTCTCACCAGCTTCATTTTCGTCATACATAATAATATCTTGTTGGCACTAAGATCCTGCGATGCATGAGTTCTATAAGTTATTCTCTTTTTCTTTTTTCTTTTTTTAGTTTTTTGCTTTAATGATATTGACCAATAATATTTTATTGTTATGATCCCATTTGCCTGAATAATAAGATTTTATGAATGAATATTTACTCTTATATCCAAGGATTTTGTTACATTATGCCATTTTTATATCATGTTTACAGTGTATACCACATTAATCTTCGTCACAAAATTTTCTAATTACTTATTTATTTGAGATTAGTAGTACAACTTATTGGTGATTTTTATTTAGAGCTCATAACATCATATACTGTGCATGGCGATTGTCAAAGCCATAAAATATATATATAATCATTAATGTTGTTGATTAGTTGTTATCAAAAATATTTTTACAAAAGAAATGTTCCATTGGTTATACATGATGACGTTAGATGTAATTAGGAAAACAAAGGATTATTTTTATTATGTGCTTGTTTAAATAATTTTAAATGCTTTTTCCTATCTTCAACAAGTAATTTCTATCTCGTACACCTGCATATATTGAAGCAATGTTCTTATTTTGGGTCAAAATCATTCCCCTACTTCCCTATAAAATCAATATTAGATCAATTAAAATCATAGAACGTAGATACTCAAAAAGAAAACAAAGTACAACCTGTTATCATCCCTAGAGGCAATGAAAAAGGATAAGAACACCCATCAATAATGATACTAAATTCACAACATGAGTAGAAAATTGCAGGTGTGTAGAATTGCGGAAACAATAAGAAATTCCCTCAATTGCGTTCAAGTTGTTCACAATATCACAGTCTGCATGACTTTTTGGATTGGTATTGCAAGAGCTAAAAGCATCTTGCATCAAAAGTTATGACTAGTCCATTGATTGATTGTTGACTCTCATATTAGGTTTGGCTTATTGAAAGTTTGCTTATTCAAATGCTCTGGAAAGAGTCACGTCCACATCATCCCTAATATTTTTAACAAACGACAAGTTTAAAATTTGGTTCAAATCCATAACATATGCAACACCGAAGATTTATAAGCATATCCTTAAGTTTCTTCTGGCTAAATAAACCATCTCAGAGTAATAGTGGAATGGGGCATACCATGTGCAACAACCACAAGCATTTCTCAACTTTTGTTTTAGCATATAAGATAATAAATGTAGGTGTGACAAAAATGATTCTTAAATTTTTTCAATTTATCCTAGATTTGTTTATTACTGTGTTCTCAATAGACAAACAATATAAAATTATTGTTGCCACATATTTGAACTCTTGTCACATTTGATAGGTTTGAAGCAGAGTTGGTAAAATTGGTCGTCCAAAAAGCATTGAACGAATTGAAGAAAAAGTTCGAGTTGGTTATTTCTGAGAATTTGGTTGGAATTGATAGTCATGTGAAGAAGGTTATAGAATTTATGGATAATAATTCTCATGCCACCT
The DNA here is from genome assembly GCA_017140395.1 of Eucalyptus lansdowneana. NCBI lineage: Eukaryota > Viridiplantae > Streptophyta > Magnoliopsida > Myrtales > Myrtaceae > Eucalyptus > Eucalyptus lansdowneana. The sequence continues at coordinate 40,505,118 of CM029487.1, read as the reverse complement.
TATTTGTTGGTATCCATGGAATGGGAGGCGTTGGTAAGACTACTCTTGCTAAAGCCATCTACAATGAGCTCTCCAACCAATTTGATTATCGTAGCTTCATTGCTGATATAAGGGGATCATGGAAGCATAATGGCGTACATTACTTACAAAATCAATTAATCTATGATATATTGAAGCTACAAAATCAAGTTCATAATGAAGATGAAGGGATTAAGTTCATCTCCACTAAGTTTAAAGGTAAAAAGGTACTTGTTCTTCTCGATGATGTGGATAATGTTGTTCAATTGAAGTCTCTAGCTGGTAAACATGATTGGTTTTCTTCGGGAAGTAGGATCATTATTGCCACAAGAAACAAGAGGATTCTTGAAGAAGTTAGGGTGGACTACACTTATGACCATAAGGAAATGGATAATGATCAATCTTTAGTTTTGTTTAGCAAACATGCGTTTCGAATGGACTCCCCTCCCACAAAATTTAAGGACCTTACTCAAGAAGTTGTATCCATCATCGGAGGGCTTCCCTTATCCATTGAGGTTTTTGGTTCATTATTGTGTGGAAAAGAACCAACACAATGGGAACATACGATAAATATGTTAAAAGATATCCCTGATATGGAAGTGCAGGAAAGGTTAAGAATAAGCTTAAGAATAAGCTACGATGCACTAGAAGATCAACAAAAACAAATATTTTTAGATATCGCTTGCTTTTTTATTGGCACCGACAAGAGAATCGCATCCTACATGTGGGAGGCCTGTCACTTTTTCCCGGGGGAAGGAATTGAAGCACTGAGATTCATGTCGTTAATAAAAATTGTAAATGATCATGAGCTCATAATGCATGACCAATTGAGAGATCTTGGTAGGGAAATAGTTCGTAAAGAAAACCAGTGGCAGCCTCAGTACCGTAGCAGGTTATGGGACTCCAAGGAAGCTCTAAAAGTGCTAAAGGACAATAAGGTAACCGTTTTGTTTCTTTTACTCACTAAGTCCATGTTCTATTGTTAGAGTAATGTTGGTCCTCTACTCTCTGCTTGCTCTAGTGAGCAGAGAACCTTCTTCTATTGCCCTCAAATGTTTCATCGAAGATATTAGAAAGTAGGGAGGTTGCTCTCTCTTAGTAAGTATTGTAGTGTTATCTGAGATTTTTCTTAAAGTGTATATTACGAAATTATCTCCAAGGATGAGATATTTTCAAATCTTTTAGATACTTGACAGGGGTATTCTATATTGGAAAGATCTTGAATTTCTATAATTGCTTCATTTATGTCTTCAACATACGCGCAGTAAATAACTTGACTATGCTACCGTAAACCATAAGTACGCAAGATATATGTCATATAATTATAATCTCTAGATATTAAAATAAATATAATAGGACTAACGATGCCCACATTTCTCATGAAATTTAGTCATTATTGCATAATGGAGAATGGATGGTATACTCAATTTATGTAATATTACGTTAGGAATCCCATTTTCCAATATTCATAGGATAAGGACTGATTTACCGAATAAGATAGGAACATAAATTCCTTTTATACATAATAGATGAGTGAGTATATATGTGTATATATAACATCAAGCGTATGCAATGAGCATTAAAAAGAGAAATGTTTTACTTCTTCTACATAAAAAGGCCAAGAATAAATTCTCTAAACTTCTCTTTTTTATAATTAAGTATGTGAGTTATTTTAATTCGTAAAATTAATCATAATTTTGACTCTCCTACTTTTGATCCATCTTTTGGTTTGACTCAAGTTGTTGCTAAAGAGACTAGCACTTATTTGCAATCTCAACGTGGGACCGATGTGTAATCTCAAGAGCCAATTCAATATTAACAAATTCAAAGCCAATGTCTATTTATCATGTCTTTCATACTACATGATTAAAAAAACTAAACTAACCAAAAGAAAAATGAATATGATGTATATTTTATTTACAAATAAAATGGTTTAGCTAAATATGACATCTAAAAAGGTACATTTTTATATAATTATTTCAGTAATTTTGCACGACTCCAATTCTTTCTTCATCCATGGTACCATCATAAAAGGAAGCCCATCCTTTTGCATATGGGACGAAAATAACATTACCTTTCAAACTCATACTTTTACTCATGGGATAAAAATGACACCGGCCACCGATTCTACCTATTCTCACTTTATATTGCCCCACGTCATCCTACATAGTTCATCGTGCGAACATGCCCAATGAACCACGTTAACCATAGCCACAAATGACTTCCTTCTTTACAAAAAGGCAAAAATTTTATAAGAAAGATTATAAACAAAGTTTGTTAACAAGATTACAAAATAAAACAACTCATTTATTTTGCTTTGGGTTGACATCGCTCACTGTATACGTTAGCACAGGGAGCAATGTCGGGCACTCCTGGCGATTTAATGATGATAATGAACGAAATTTGTAACAGGTTTAAGTTTTGTTCTATGGTTAAATAGTTAGGCTATTTTTATTATATTTGAAAGGTTATGTTATTTTTATCGTAGATATTGAAGGTTAGGCTTTATAGAGGTTTGACAGGTTTTGTTACTTTTGTCGCCACCACAAAAGGTCGGCCTTATTTTGAGATTTGGCCAGTACAAACGATAGGGTATCTTGATATTTTGAGAGGGAAGTTTACGGAGGAAATGACTAATGTGAGTAGATTACTTCTGTTGAAAAGTTCTTCCTTTTTCTTTTTTTTTGTTTAGTCTTCTCTTGGATTATTTTAAGATGTTGAGATATAATTCCTTCCCAAATTGTTATGTCGTTCATCTATGAGTATCCATGAAATCTTGCACCACATTGGGAATTGCAATAAAAAAAATTTCTGGTTTAGAACAACTGACAAGTGGAAATCCATGAATTTTCTGTAGTACTTATTGACTTCTTATGCATAAGTATGTATATATATATATATATATATATATATATATATATATTGTGAAAGCATGCTACACATTGGTTCTCAGAAATAACTATTTTATTTCCAATCTATTCTGAGGAAGCAATTATTCGTTCATTTTGTTCAAAAATAGATTAGCAATTACTAGTCTCTCACAATCAGGAATAGTTATTCCTGGGGGCCCATGGAAAAGCTATTCAGCGTAGGCTTGGAGCCAAGAGTAGCTTCAATTTTCAAATTTCTAAAAATGCTTTGCACTTTCCACAATTAACTTTTTAAATATATATATCAAAGTTATTAGGGTATGTCTATTATATTGATTATACTTGAGTAACTCAGTTATTTATGATTATGGTTATATCAAATTGTAATCTATAGTTAAACTAAAATTTATGATGAAATAATAAGTTGTAGAGATTATTAATATAACTAATAAGTTAGGTATGATTATGAGGATATCAAATTATAATCTATAGCAAAACTAAAATTTATGATAAAATAATAAGTTGTAGAGAATATTAATGTAGCTAATATTATTGTCTTAGTTATTTATGATTAGAAAATAATTAATTAAGAATATTTCAAGTTATTACTAGTAAAATAATAAGCACATAATTATTTATTGTTTCTTGCTTATAGGCAACGGACAGGATTGAAGTGATTAATTTGAACGAAGGCAGCTTAGAAGGCTTCGATGAACCACTTAGTCCAGAAGAGGATGAGCGAGATGGTGACATCTGGACAAAAATACCACTCAAGAATTTAACAAATCTAAGATATCTTTGCATGCAAAATGGATATCTTAGTGGAGATTTTAAAGACACAATGAAGGGGTTAAAATGGCTTCAATGGCAAGAATGTCCCATGAGTTTTGAAGTAGACAATTTTCACATGCAGGAATTAGCTGTACTCGAATTAGCATATAGTGAGATAAATGAGAAATGGGAAGGATGGAATTTTTTCATGGTAAGAACTAAAGTCTTTTTTTCCCTCCCTTTTTATGCTTTCTTTTGAATCATAATCACTCTAGACTCACCCCACGACAATCATTATTATTAATTTTTTACCAGATGGCAAAGAAGCTCAAGTATTTGGACCTTTCAAATTGTCAATCTTTGGAATATACAAACTTCCTCTCAGCTTTTAAGGAGTTAGAGGTTCTCATCCTCAACGGGTGTACTATACTGGAGCAAATCGACCCTTCCATTGAAGACATGGAGGGCCTCCTTCGCTTGGAGCTAGGCGCGTGTTTCTACCTCAGGAAGCTTCCTGAAAAAATAGGTAAATTAAAAGCGCTGCAGCAACTCATTCTATGGCACACTGATTCCCTTTCTGCATTACCAAATAGCATAGGGTCTTTGGAGAATCTAGAGATTCTAGATATTTCCGAGAGTGGTATAGAAGAATTACCCAATGGTATTGGGAGTTTGAGAAAGCTTCGAGAGTTAGATGCTTACCATTGCAGAAATCTGAAAGGGATAATGGTAGAAAGCATGTGTAATCTTTCTTCCCTACGATGCCTTAAATTTGAATATTGCGACAAGCTCCAATCACTGCCGGACCTTCCTTATGGCTTAACATATTTGAGCATCACCTGTCGAAGCTGCAAATTGCCTTCACTTTCCCACCTAGCCCATCTCAAGGAACTACGAGTATGGGGTTGTGGATTTCTCCAATGCATCCAAGAGCTTCCATCAATGCAATTAAAGAATTCAAAATGCACCCAACCGACGGATATTGAAGAATCAGAATCACGACAATCCCTAAACACGCCCTTCAGGTTGGAAGTCTTGAAAGTCTCAAGATGTGGATCTATCAAAACGCTAGATGTTTCACAGTTTGTCCATCTAAGGACATTAAACGTCAACCGTTGCGAGAATCTACTTGAAGTTCGAGTTCTTGACAAATTGATATATTTGGAAAGCTTGGCTATTACATCCTGCGATTCAATCAAACGGTTGGACCTTCCAAAATTCAATGGTTTGAAGAAATTGAATGTTGACAGCTGCAACAAATTAGCCGAAATTCAAGGCCTTGATAGGTTGGAGTACTTGGAAAGGCTATATATCAAAAATTGCGGTTCAATTGAAAGGCTAGACCTTCCAAAATTCGGGAGGCTAAAGGAATTATGGGTTAGAGGTCACGAAAACTTAGCCGAAATCCAAGGGCTCGATAGTTTGGAGTATTTGGAAATTCTAAGAGTGTGCATGACAAAATTTCTGGAACATAAATTGATTTACGGCTAGAAATTGATTTCTCAATTTCTATTTCGTAAACCGAGAAGCTAAAAATTTTAGCTTCCGATTTCTTCTTCAAATCTATTTCGGAATAGAAATCGTTTTAAATAGAGAAATCAAATTACGTTACCAAACGGATTGCTCTAAACTTGTTCCTTAGGAACAGAGAAATAGAGAAATCAAGAAACAAAAATTTTATCATGCGCAGCCTAAGTATCTATATGTGCACTTTAATTGGAAGGCTAAACCTTCCAAAATCCAGAAGTATGAAGGAACTATGTGTTGAACGGTGCAAGAAATTAGCCGAGATTCAAGGCCTTGATAGGTTGGAGTACTTGGAAAGGCTACATATAAAAAATTGCGCTTCAATTGAAAGGCTAGACCTTCCAAAATTCGGGAGGCTTAAGGAATTATGGGTTAGAGGCTGCAAAAACTTAGCCGAAATCCAAGGGCTCGATAGTTGGGAGTATTTGGAAATTCTAAGTATCTATATGTGCACTTTAATTGGAAGGCTAAACCTTCCAAAATCCAGAAGTATGAAGGAACTATGTGTTGAACAGTGCAAGAAATTAGCTGAAATTCAAGGCCTTGATAGGTTAGAGACTTTGGAAGAACTTAATATCTCTAGGTGCACTTCAATTGAAAGACTCCTCCTTCCAAAAATTGAGAGTATGAAGATATTAGATGCTAGAGACTATAAAAACTTGGTCGAAATTCAAGGCCTTGAGTTTTTGGAAGAACTGAATATCTCTAGGTGCACTTCAATTAAAAGGCTACTCCTTCCAAAATCTGAGAGCCTGAAGATATTAGATGCTAGACACTGCAAAAACTTGGTCGAAATTCAAGGCCTTGATAGGTTGGAGTTTTTGAAAAAACTGAATATCTCTAGGTGCACTTCAATTGAAAGGCTACTCCATCCAAATCTGAGAGCATGAAGATATTAGATGTTAGACACTGCAAAAACTTGGTCGAATTCAAGGCCTTGATAGGTTGGAGTTTTTGGAAGAACTGAATATCTCTAGGTGCACTTCAATTGAAAGGCTACTCCTTCCAAAATCTAAGAGCTTGAAGATATTAGATGCTAGACACTACAAAAACTTGGTCGAAATTCAAGGCCTTGAGTTTTTGGAAGAGCTGAATATCTCTAGGTGCACTTCAATTGAAAGGCTACTCCTTCCAAAATTTGAGAGCTTGAAGATATTAGATGCTAGACACTGCAAAAACTTGGTCGAAATTCAAGGCCTTGAGTTTTTGGAAGAACTGAATATCTCTAGGTGCACTTCAATTGAAAGGCTACTCCTTCCAAAATCTGAGAGCCTGAAGATATTAGATGCTAGACACTGCAAAAACTTGGTCGAAATTCAAGGCCTTGATAGGTTGGAGTTTTTGGAAGTACTGAATATCTCTAGGTGCACTTCAATTGAAAGGCTACTCCTTCCAAAATCTGAGAGTCTGGAGATATTAGATGTTAGACACTGCAAAAACTTGGTTGAAATTCAAGGCCTTGAGTTTTTGGAAGAACCGACTATCTTTGGATGCAAGTCACTGATGGCTCATGTAGCGTACCATATATATACTATACGGACGACTCGGATGAGTGATCGGACGACTCGGATGGGGGATCGAACGACTCGGACTCGGATGAGGGATCGGGGGACATGGATGAGGGACCAGACGACATGGATGAGGGATCAAATGACTTGGATGAGGGATCCACATTTTCTAATGAAGGTACATAAAGCAGGTAACTGACCTATGCTCTTTTGAGATCTATTTCCCAATTTCAATTTCATTTCCCACTTGCAATAACTTTCAAGATTTATGATCTTGTCATTATTATTTCCTAGTTGATAGTGTCAGCATTGTTTTCTTACTTACATGATAAGCAGAACCATTGTTTACTTAAAATGGTTCTGCTTATCATGTCAGTAGTGGAAATAGATCATAAGGCTTTCAAAGCGCATCATTTGACATTAGCTGTCAAAGTAAGATCCTTCATCCTATGTAGAAAAATAGAGATTCTTGACATCTGATTTATTTTGGAACGCGGGAAGTGCTGAAAAACTTATGTGTACAGGTTTTTGATAGCATGCCAAAAGTCATTGTATAGGTCGAAGAAAATGCTAAATGAAGGATCCTATATGGCAATCCTTCTAATGTGAGGTTTTAGTTTTCTCTACGCTTAGCATGCGTTCATGATTGCATATTTCTTAGTACACTTATGAGTGAATTTACAATGCAAAAGAAGCATGTTGATATGGCATCCCTTAGTATGCATATGCTTCTGACTTGGGATAAAATTTGTCCAACCATTGTGTTCCACCCATTTTATCTCATAGAAATGTCTTCATTAGGAGATTAAGATAATCATATTAATTTAGAAGTGCTAAATGCAAGCACAAGCTCTTCGCCTAGTGGTGTGGTCGTAAGTGAACTAGCAAACAGTGTAGAACCAAAAACATCTTGAAATATTTGGATCAATTGAGAAAATTACAATTAGAATTTTTTTGACCATGGATCTATGTTCATTTAGTTTGAATCCAAGGTATACCTACTCCAAGCCTCCTAAAGAATGCATCTTGATGTGTATAGAGTGGGTAAAGCCATCTGTCATATACCTGAACTATTGAGTCAAGCAATACATTAACTAGAATGTCTTTTAACATAATCTGCCGTGCTATGAAATGATTGCTTATATTGTGCATAAGCTCTTGTTAGTGGACTTACTTGCTTAAAAGAAAAACATAGGAAGCATTTCCTTAAGTTTCCTAAGGAAACTTTTCAGTATCCTATGTGCCATTTGAAAATTGTCTTGCATTAACTCTAACACATCAATAGCACATAATGATAAGGAAAAGAGTCATAGTATGTCCCACAAAAGAAAGCATCTTGAGTTGAATACACTATGCTAATTTGATCAAAGCTTTTGTGATTGATGACATTAAAAGCCCCATTAGTTGGATCCAAAGAGTTCAAAAAGAATATCAAGTCTGACAAACAGAGTTCCATAAACTTTGGAGTATTATTAGCAGTTCGTTGATGTTAATTACTAAATTGATTTCATCTGACTCACTGGCAAGATTCGATTATCATTCCACCGGTTGATGTAAATGCCATAGCATCCCAAAGAGCTTTCAGAAGCCACTTCTAAAAGGAATTGAAATCATAGAAGGATGAGGAGCTCCACATTTCTTGAACTTCTCCGAACCTTGACAATGCATCCTTGGAATGGTAAAAGTTATTTGCATGTTATCAGGCCACATTTCCTTTGGGTTCTTTGAACTTTAACCTTCACAAGCCCTCTTTTAGCTTGCATCTTGTGATTTGTTATAGTGTTGGTGCTGTGTTTTTGGCTGCTCACAGAGCCTTAGCAATGGAAACTAGCAAAGGACCATAGTGTGTTGTGCTTCCATTTCAACTTCAGTTTGAAAAGCCACTAGCTTCTCAGGTTTAGCTCCCAGTGTTCTTTTGTGACCTAATGGGCGGTCGACTTGATTGGTCCGAATCAGTTTTGTGAAGTTTGCTTGATTTCCAATTGGTAGGTGAAGATGACGGAGTGGAAACTAGAGAAGTGTTGGCTGGCAACGGTCATAAAGGACTTGAAAGTGGTGCTTCATCGCTTCAATTGGGAGAGGTTGTGGATAGTCTCCCTGTAATTGCTTCGAAGAGAGAAAGTTCGTCAGCTTAGTATTCTTTGGATATTGTGAAGTTTGTTCAGTTTAGTATTGCCTTCATAAACTCTAGCAGCTATTTTAGTAGGCCTTCACTGCATTGTGCAATCCATTTGTGTGCCAGAGAATTCTAATACAATGGTTTAATGGAACTAGTCATGCTTTAAATGCAAAATGATATGCTGTCAACCAGGTATTATTTTCTAGCAGCTGAATCTGCTTTAATCCAATGTGATTGAATTAGTTGCTAAACTAATGATATGCGATTGTAAATGACTCTTGGTTTGTGGGTTAGTTCTTCATTTCATGTCATCTTGTTACCATCCCCATAAATACTCAGAGCACTTCAACTAGATAAGGTTGACTCAAGGTAGGGTGGCTTGTTGGGTGTCAACTGTGGTTTTTGTTGGTCCAGCACTATTTTAGCTATCCGCATGACAACAATGGTTAAAATTAACGGTTGATTGTCATTTCTCATCGGATTGGAAGGTTCTCACTTTTCGAAAGATCAATTGTAATTTCTTGCGCTTTTCTACCTTGATGTGTTTTGTCAGTCATGTCAGTGAGATGTCTTACATACATTATTGCGCTGGAGAATTACTGTAATTTGGAGGATTTGGGGACAATGAATATCTACAAAGGACAATGGCAGAGGAATTTCAATAGATGGAACATAGGTATTAGCAAAAGAATTAGAAATGTGAAATGTAATAGAATCTTGCTCTTGCATAGAAGTCTTACCTGAAAGTGTTGTTTATTGCTCTTTTATTGTGGATTCTTCATCTGAATGCTATATCTAGTTTTCCATGCATAAGTCATGCCATCTTTGTGGGAGAAATATGAATTATGGGACAAAACATTACTGTTATCTATTGTTTGAAGTGATTGCTTCTTCCTTCTTCCCTCCTTTCAAGTCTAGTCCTCATGGCTGATATGTGTACCAAATGCGAAATTATCGATCTCTTTGTATGCATAACAAGAGTTTGAGTATGATTGCCCCGGTTCAAAATTGGTTTGTGAGAACATTGCAATCCTTTACTTGAAAGTTTGTGCTTTTGGTGTTACCCAACTCATCAATTATTTGAGTTTGTCTATAGATCTTACTATCCATTTTCCTATTACCGTAAAATTTTACAAATATTTTCATTTCCTTGCTTGATTAGCTGGAACTTTGAGACTATAATGCGAGAAGGATAAAAAGAAAAGGAAACCTTTGGGGGTAGGGTGTTGTCTTCTGGGTTTTGTAGTCAGTGATTTTTCACTTACCCTTTTCCTAACATTATAGTGTTTTGTATTTGATCTCAGGTTGATTACTTGACAATGTAATTGGAACTTAAGCTGGGTGATCTTGTTGGATCAGGCTTTCAGTTTAGCTTATGATCATTGTGTATGGAAAAACAAGATCTCATTTCTCTAGATTAGGAAATAATTTAGTCATTACAGTTTCAAGGAAGCCGCCAAGATGCCTTTTTTTACTATTAAAAAAAAAAATCTTGACTTGAATTTATTGCCACAATTTCTTCCTATGTCTATTTTACCATCCACCAGATATGATCCCATTCCACTGTCCTTCTATGAGTTGTATACCTTTAATTTGAAACTACAATTTTCTCTAAAGATCTACATGTGCAGAGTACAACTGCTTCATTTCTTTGTATGAATCTATAGGATGCCTCTAAATTGGCTTCATCTAATGGAATCATGAAATTGGATTTACAGATTACACCTCCTTCTAAATAGTCTTTTTTAGATGTTACAAATGGTATAGCAGTGGTGAGGTGATTTGTGAATGATTCAAGCAATGTGAAGCAGAGAAGGCCTTTGGAAGCGATCTTGTTGTGCATCCCTCCTAAATACTATTGTGTGGATTTGGCTTTGTATAAGGTAAGAGCCTAGCATATCATATTTTAAAGCCCTTCTTTGCAGATGTGGCTAATATATTCTATTGGAAACAGGAACATCAAATTGTTATGCTGCTAAATAAGATGAATGTGCTTGTGAAAACTTGGGAGATGCCTGGATGATGATCTTGCAAGCCAATGACCTTCCATTTGCGCACCCACTTGTGCAATAAACTGGGAATTATACCAACTGAAGGTAACTTGTGCATCCAAAGCTTGCATATTGATTCCTTACATGTGATAAGTATGGGATGCTCCTAAGTTCTATGTGTTCCAATACATGTCAATTCACTATTTAAGACATTACTGGCAAAATGAAAATAAAAAAATGAGGATATTGTGCTTTTCGTTCGAGTCTGGTTCCACAGCAGAAACAGTAGTGGTCAAGAACTGATGTTATTGACCTTGTTGAACAAGTGACCAAGTGTACTGTCAATTAATAACCTAGTGAACTTGTCAACTAGTCTGGACTAGGGGTGCGCAAAAGAATTGGGACCCGCCCGGAATTGGACCAGAACGACCCGGAACTAGTGGTTCTTGAGGGAACCGGTCTAGTTCCTAGTTCCAATTTATGGGAACCGATGGGTACCGGTCCGGTTCCCGGTTCCATGGGCGGATCCGTCCACCTAGACCGGACCGATTATATTATAATAATATATTGATTTTTAATATTAATATAAGTTTCAAAATTACTAATTAGCAAATCTAAATTTTAGGGCTTCATCTCCTCTCGTGGTTTCCATGTTTTAATAAGAATTTAGTGAAGTGTGAAAGCTACCTTTCAACAACTCAACAAATTGCTCCTTCAAATGATACTTTCGGGACTCACATATAACACTATGTTCAAGAATACGTGGAGTACCGGTGGAATTGTTTCTACAAAAAAAAAAATAATAAGTAAGCAAATGTTGTAAGAGATTGAGCATTGTTAGAGGATAAATGAAAAGATGATCTACATATGACAATCATCAAGAATTTTGAACTTAAAGAATATTTTACATTTCAATTGAAATTATTCAAAAATAGGAAAAAAAACCTATTTCTCTTCTTTGGTAGTATTTTCCAATAAAAAAATGGTACCTTTAATTAAGCTAGTTCAATTTAAAGAAAAATATTCCTCGATATGAAAAGTATTCACGGTGGGATTTGGAAAACGATATTATTATTGGTGAGACCGGTTCCATGGATCCACCCGAGAACTAGATCGCGGCGGTCCGGTTCTCAGGTGGATCCATGCAACAATGGGTGGTTCCCAGTTCCAATTTTTTGGAACCGGTCCTTAGCAGGCAGTTCTCGGTTCTAGGTCGGGAACTGCCCCCCCAGACCATGCACACCCCTAGTCTGGACCTGTTCTAGGCTTTCCAAAATCTTAGAGGAAGAGCATTCAACCTCTTGTATAGACGTTTGTTCTTTTGTTCTTCTTATTTGTTAGTATTTACTCTCCTCATCAGCACGAGGAGTAGCAGCTTAATTTTTCCTCCTATGTGCATTTACATGCCATTTCATGCTGCAATTTTATAGGATGTTTTTACTTTCGGACTTACCATAACTTCAAAAGTTCCTACATATCTTGACAATTAGGAGCATTGTACTTTTATATATGTTAAGAAATGTGCATTTGATGACCCTAATGGGTTAGTAGTGCCACTTTTGCTTCTATTTTGTGAGAAAACTTCTGCTCAGTTGTCTCATTCTCCCTCCTAAAACACTAACCCAGTGAAATTACATATCTAGCACTTTATCTTACACTGAATGAGAAGATTTGCAGCATTCCCCATACTACAGTTCCCCCTTGTTAAGAATTTTTCACACCGACATACAATCGAGTTAAGGATCAATTCATTGCCATGCCATAAATTGTATACTCCGAAAACTATTTTCTTGGAGCTTCTTACCATGTCCATTTGCAGTTTGGATGTTTGGAAACTTATTGTTGCCCATAGTCTTTCCTTTATGTATCGTTGTTTGATAAACTTGCTAGTGTCAGTAACAAATTTATCTCATGGACTAAGTGGTGGAATTGAATTAGTCATGTTGACGCTCCTTACTAAATTTCCACTTTTACAACATATTCTTAATTTCAAATATGACTGGTGTTGGTACATTGCGGTCGTGCCGCTCTAATGGACCGTTTCATGTTTGTTTCAAAGGCTGGAAACGTGCCAATTGATGCTTCAAAGAAGGGTATTTTTTTTTAAGTGAATAAGAAAAATACTAAGGTCAAAGTGCGAAAAAGATGAATCTTAGTGGCCAGACAAACACAAAAAGAATAATTATCTTCTTATGGTGGTCAGAGTTACTGAGTGAGAACTAGTACGTACATGTTCATGATGATAGATGCTATCATGGTATTTAGTATATCAAGATATTGTAGAGCATTCATGGTTCACATGCATACCCATAGCCTTTGAGAGTACACAAGTATTGCTTCGGCCTGTGTTTTAGCATGATGCAAGTATTATACTTATTACTTTTACCCTACAGAGCTATCAAAACATCACATTAGTTATGGCCATATTATAGGAACACTGGAGTGAAATCATGTTAATATATATATATATATTTTTTTTTTCTTTTTTGCGACAGCAAGTAGGGGCATGGCTTGTGTTTTGGCTACAAGAAAGTGGGCCCTGGTCTACATACTTGGACACGCATGAAGATGAAATCTCAGATTTAGAATGAACGTTTGTTTGTGAACTTGCGGTTGTAATGCTCATGTTGCTCTTGTGGGTGGACCTCTAATGCTTGAAGCTGCAGGAGGCATCAATGTGAGAAGCAACACATATGTGCTTTTCGACTGAAGCTCTTAGTCTCCACCCTTTCTGGAGAGTTATAATTTATGCTTGCCATGAACATTTTCCGCTAGGCGGGCATTCATTGAAGAGAAAAAGCAGAGTGAAAGTTACCTCTTTATCTATTGAGTTAGAATCGATTGAAAGATATTTACCCATGGCTTCTATCTAGGTGGATAACTGTCTTCATGGTATTTCTGCAAGCTTTGACAGCTATTCGATAGTGCCCAACTTTTGCTTCATGCCTATATGTTTATTATTTCCATATATAAGAGAACCAAATGTCTGGTTTGGATTGTTTGTACTTTGGGTTGAATGGATTACATGGTGTAGTCAATCCACAAACTTTGCATTTGAATGTTGAAATCTCTCACTTAAAATTTACTCACTTCTCCACGCATCACTGTTAAATGATGCATCCAATCCAATGTACAAAACACTCGTGTGAAAGTGTCAATCTTCGGGTTACTATAATCGATATGACTGGCTAGATATATTGTGACAAGGTGGCATTAAAGAACAAATAGTATCTTCCAATATTAGAGATTTGAAATTTGCAATTAAATGGTAGATTTAAGATTATGAGATTAGGTTTCATATTATTGAAAAGAGTATCATATAGCCAAAAAACTTAATGATGTATAGATATACAAGAATGTAAATTTTTTTAATTTTATCATTCGTTCTCTAGGATTTATTGCCAATCTAAAGGAGAAACTCTTATAGACGTAATAGCTTTGTGTTTGATCATATGCATCAAGATAGTAATCGTATCAGTATATATGATTGTATGCATGTAAAATGTGCATATGTGATATTTCTATTCTTGTGTTTATTAATTATCTTTATGATAGCCTCTTGGTCAAGTTTAGTCGAATCTACTATGAGATTAACCTGCTTTATTAATTCATTTGTATATCTTCATGTCATCAATGTACTCTTTCTCAATGCAAAATAAGTGCATAAATAGTGACAGCGACAATTAGTAATAAGACGAAACGATAAATATTACCAACAAAATAAAATATTGGTATTTGATCCACTACCAATGCAAACCACGTATTGAATCAAACTATGCACAAGCAATCTTACACAAGCTTGTTTTGGAGAGACTATAGTTAAAATTTCAAGGACCAAGAAAACAAAAAGAGAAGGGCGGGACCATGAGTACTAGTGGAATATGAAGAGAAGCTATACTATTTGATAGGAAACCGAGAGAAGGCGATTTGTGTTTATCACTCATAATACCTTTGGCTAAACCTTCTATCATAGCTATTGTGTAATCTTATAAAATGTGCTTCTGCTACTATTTTAGTAATTATAGAACTATGTTTGTAACTCAACATCATTCTTAAACTAACTATCTGAACGAATGGAGGATATTGAGTGAACTTAGCATCATTATTTAACAGTGTATGCATTCCGAAAAGTAGCTGTATTGCCTATGGATGGCAGCAAACAAGCAAGAGTCAATACATAGTACTCAATCAATGTGCTTGCAATGCTAATGCAAAACTAGCGCATAATCTGAGCATGCTCTTTGAATGATATACCTTATGTTCCTTACATTTGAAAAATTAGAGAACCTTTGAAGAAAGATGTTGAAAGAATTAGAGTAGAGAAATACCATATGATGAAAAATTAGTAAACAAAGTTGTTCTGTCCACATATGAATAATGTTATCAATGATCATAGGGTCCTCTATAAACAAGTAACAAATACGGTCTCCTCTAAAAAAAAGTTATGATAAATTCTATATGAAAAAAAAAGGTAAGAATATCTTCCATAGTGCGATAGTAAGAAAGATCAAATCGAGCCTAGACTTTGTTTAGGTGGTTCATCTAACTGCACAATTATGACACCTCTCTTCTTGATGGTGAAACCCCATTGCATCACGGCGTTTGTCATGCCCTGAACCTTGAGCACGCGCACATCCCTTGGTGGTCGATAAAATTTGCGACGTCCCAGGACACGTCGCCAACCCATTCACCTTATTACACATGCGGAAGCAAATAAATAATCCCCAGACAAAACTCAATTGTGATAGAAAAGCAGGATACCCTTTTCACAAAACACTTTTTATAAACACATAGGTTTATACACAAGAGTCTACAAAAAGATTGGCTCTAAAAAAGAAGCTGTCCTACAACCTATTAATCAGACACATTCGCCGATCCTTCAGACTCCACCTTCAAAGGCTCCAGGGCTTCGAGTTCTCCACAACCCCATCAAGACATCTAGGACCCAAAAATATTAAGCCCACGACAGGGTGAGACAATGTCTTAGCAAGTTCACCCCCTAAACCCCTATTAGAAAGAAAATACGCCTAGGGGCGGCCTAACCACACAACCACAGAGGACTTACCTCGCTTCAGTTCCTCCCTGCACGTCAACATAGTTCATATACACAATGCATATAATAAATGCACACATCAATTGGAGCATCTCACATAATCTCAATCAAACATAGGGGTCATGATTATAGGACCAAATCGTTATGACACATCCCATACCATGCCACACAATTTTGTCCCATAATCCGACGCATATATCTCAATCATTCACACGTTCCAATTGATCACGGCCCCCATGGCACGGCCTACTCTTTGCTCGGCGATTGTTTGGCTTAGCCAAGCGTTGTCCCACCCCCATTGAGCATGGCTACGTCTCTATTAGACGGCATTCCCGAAGGAGCATCGGTCCAAAATCTATTGCGACCGGCTTCTGCTATTGAGGGGCGTCCAATATAAGGGCAACGTCCATCGGGGATGGGTTCTCTTAACTAGCACACCATCATTCAATCCCGGCCAAGGACATTATGCTTTGCACTCAAATGCCTCACTTCAGATAACGACCTTGGCTTGTTTTCTTCGTATTAAAAACACTTAATGAAAATAATCGTATATGAATACACAGTTAGATTGAACCTTAAAATCGATATTCTTCCTTTTTAAAATCCCACTATTCAATATAGTAATTAAAACCATTTTCGGTGTCAAAACCCGACATCCGGTATTTTCTAACTAAATACCAAAATTTCTTGATTTTGATATAAATACTCAACAATCAAAATCACCATTCAATTGCACTCGATTGCATAAATTAAACACACCATTGTAATTAGCACGAAATTCCGATCACTGGCTATCGCGGTATAATTTCTGGAAAATATTAAATAATTAAATAAATACCAAAAATAATTAAATAAATCGATTTAAATACCATAAATACTCACTTAGGCCAGAAATGCTAATCTAGCCACCTAAACGGGCCTAGGAAATCCCTGAACCTATCTAGATAAATAGTACAATCTATCTAGTCCTTAATTAATCTAATCTAACCACCTAACATACATAATTAAGCAATTAAATCACTAATCTAATCTAACTAACCAACTAATCTCATCTTAGACTAAACTAAATAACCCTTAAGCATCATTAACCTCATAAGCAAGTTTTAATGAGTAAACTCACTAGATTAGCAAACCGGCGAGTTCACGGTGACGGTGACATGAAGACGGGAAACAACAAAGCCCACGGCGACGCCAAGCGAGGCTGGGAAAGGCTCAGAAATGCCTCACGAAGCCTCACGATTGGGCTGAGCTGCCGAATCTATTATGCTAGTTGAGGGAGCTGGATCGAAGGCTTGGCTAACTGGAATGGCCAAGGAGGGTGGCTACAGGCGAGCAAGGGCGACGGCGGCTTGATGGCGACGGTGGTGCGACTTCCAGGTGAGTTGCAACGGTTAAGTAAGGCAGAACAAGGCTCCGAGACAACGAGGATGCGAGCAGGAGATGGACGGTGCTGGCTTGGCTCGTGGTTGGCAGTAACGGCGCACGAAGGGTGCGGGGAAGCTCGGACGGGAAGCCAGGGGAGTCGACGGCATGTGGGGCTAGGTTGGTTGGCTTTCAAGTAGCTGGAGGAAGCTTGACAACCCAAGACGGTAGACAGACGAACACGGAACAACGGCTGGACTCGTGAGGACGGCGAGGACACGCAACTGCAGTGACTGGCGGACGAGTGGCCTCGAGCAGGCGTGCAACGACTACAAGGGCTCCGACGGCTTGCTGCCAGTTTTCCTCTGGTTCTTTGAGCTCTCAAGACAGCAAGAATGGAGAAAGGAAGGTTGAGAAAGAAGGAGAAGGAGGGGCAACAGCTAGACAAGGGGACAAGGGTCTTCAATGCTTCTCCAAAGTCTCCAAACACTTGAGTAGTGCCCCCACCACCTTCAGCCTCATCCATAGCCACTTTCTCTCTCCCAAATCTTCCCAAGCAAGCTTCCCAAGTGGCTGAAATGTTGCACCCCACAAGGCTTACGAATTTTGTTCAATCCTTATCCAATTTGCTTCAATTCCTCTCCAATTGGACCTAAATTGGAGTCCATAAATCCAACCAAAGTGCCCACACTTAAATTCACATTTTTCCTAGCCAATTGAACCAACTTGACGATGGTCACTAGGAGACCGATGCAAAAGCTAGTGGAATAGTTTCTGAAACTAAACCCGCCGAAGTTTACTGGGGCAGGAGACCCCAAAGTTGCAGCCCTATGGATCCAGGGTTTGGAGAAGGCCTCTCCATTATTAATGTGTACTGAGACAGAGAATGTAGTCCTTGCAACCTACCAGCTGCAAGGAATTGCAAGTACTTAGTGGAGAACCACCTAAGGAATACTGTTTTCTGAAGGTGTAGTCCCGGAGTGGAACGCCTTTGTTGAAGTCTTCAATAGCAAGTACTTTTCTAAGACTGCCAGAGAACTGAAGATGACAGAATTCCAGCGCCTTCACCAAGGTACAATGACCGTAGATCAATACGAAGTGAAGTTCGCTGAATTGTCACAGTACGCCCCCAAACTGGTCGAGAATCCGATGAACCGAGTTAGGAGATTCAAAGATGAACTCAAACCAAAACTGAGGAGTCTGTCAATATTACTCAACTTAAGGAACTACAACAACTTGTATGAGTGGGTCCAGATGATAGAGAGAGATCAGAATGAATGAGCCACCACATCTAGGTCGCGGTTTGGATCGAATCGAGATGGGAATCGGTATGGGAAGAAGCCCATGACTGGAGGAAGATTTCACATCCCACCCAATAAGAAGGGTGGAGTTGGTAAGTTAGGGCCAAATCAGAATGATGTATGTCGCTTTTGGCGACATAGGTCGGCCTTATGCCCTCATAGGATGGGTGCTTGTTCTGAGTGTGGCCAGTGGGGTCATATAACTAAAGATTATCCTAGAAGACCAAGAGGACAACGACAGTTATCGCCGCCACCACCGATGGGTCAGATTAGAGGGTATGTGTCATAGAACACACCGCAAGTTGGACAGAATAGACCCCCAGCTCAAGGGACAGTGTATGCCATCACCAGAGGTCAGGTAGAGGACGTGCCTGATGTGATTACAAGTACGGTTTCGCTAAATGACCATGCTACTTATGCTTTATTCGATCTTGGCGTGACTCATTCTTTTATTGCTAAGCAATATGTTAAGCTGATAGGATTAAGTCCTTAGTTACTGGAGTCGGTGGTTAGCATATCTACATCGTTAAAGGATAAGGTGTTGTCTGCATTGGGTTGTTCTGGTTGCAAGTTAGTGATTGGTGAGCGAGAGGGGAATATAGACTTATTAGTTCTAGTTATGTATGACTTCGATTTGATAATTGGCATGGATTGGCTCACCAAGCAAAGAGCTAAGATGGACTGTTATCGTAAAATGATTCAATTTAACTCGTTAGAGGGTGAAAGTTTCAAGTTTGTTGGAAATCGAGGAGGATCCTCGATTACCTTAATCTTGTCGCCTGAGGCAACCCATTTGTTAGATGGGGATTGTCAAGGTTACCTGGCAACTGTCATGGATACGACAGTTAAGGAGTTGAAGATTGAAGATATCGCAGTAGTGCATGAATTTCCAGATGTTTTCTCGAAGGAATTGCCAGGTTTGCCATTAAAGAGAGAGATTGAGTTCGTGATTGAGTTAGCACCCGGGATAGAGCTAATTTACAAGGCTCCTTACTGGATGGCGTTATTTGAGTTGAAAGAACTAAAGGTGCAGATGCAAGAGTTGTTGGATAAGGGATTCATATGTCCCAGTGCATCACCTTGGGGAGCACCAACTCTATTCATAAAAAAAGAAAAGATGGTTCGTTGCGCTTATGCATCGACTATCGTCAACTTAATCAGGTGACAATCAAGAATAAGTATCCACTCCCGATGATCGATGACTTGTTTGATCAGTTACAAGGAATGTAGATATTCTCCAAAATCAACTTGAGGACATGATATCATCAGCTGAGGATCCGGAAGGAGAACATTCCAAAGTCAGTGTTTCATACTCGATATAGCCATTATGAGTTTACTGTAATGCTGTTTGGTTTGACGAATGCCCCAGCTGCTTTCATGGATCTAATGAACTGAGTGTTTAAGGAATACCTGGATTAGTTTGTGATCATGTTCATCGATGATATTCTGGTGTATTCGAAAAATGATGAAGAACATGAGAATCATCTAAAAATGGTACTACGAAACCTGAAGATTCATCAGTTGTATGCTAAGTTCAGTAAGTACGAGTTTTGGTTGACTTGAGTAGCGTTTTTAGGTCATGTGATTTCAGGTGAAGGAATCTCTATGGACCCGACTAAGATTGAAGCAGTGATCAACTGGCCAAGACTAACTACAGTGACAGAGATAAGAAGTTTTCTGGGTTTAGCAAGGTATTACAGACTTTTTGTAGAAGGATTTTCAGCGTTAGCATCACTGTTGACTCAACTGCTAAAGAAAAGTTTGTGTGGACAAACAAGTGCGAGCGCTGTTTCCAAAAGCTTAAGCAGAAACTGACTACCGCACCTATGCTAACCATTCCATTTGGTCCTGGAGGATACGAGATCTATAGTGATGCGTCGTTCAGATAACTGGGTTGTGTGCTGATGCAACATGGTAGGGTCGTTGCATACACCTCCTGTCAGTTGACACCTCATGAACAAAATTACCTAACGCATAACTTGGAACTTGTAGCAATCATTTTCACTCTGAAGATTTAGAGACATTACTTGTGTGGAGAAAGATTCCAGATCTTCACTGATTATAAAAGTCTCAAGTATATATTCTCTCAGAAGGAGTTGAACATGAGACAGCATCATTGGATGGAACGCCTGAAGGACTATGATTGTGATATTTTGTATCACCCGGGGAAGGCAATAAGGTCACCAACGCATTGAGTCAAAAGTCTATTGTTGTACATATGTTGGTTAAAGAGTAGAGTTTACTTGAGAGAGCTCGAGATTCGGTGTTCAAATTTGAGGTAGGCAACCTTTTGCATCTCATGGCCACCTTAAGAATTGAGTCGGATGTTCATATTAGAATCAAGGCACTTCAGCCGATAGACCCAGATGTTCAAAAGATTCTGCAAGAGGATACCGATAAGAGAAATGCTGACTTTCAGATTTCTGAGGATGGAACAATAAGGTTCCGAGGACGATTGTGTGTACCTAACGATGCAGAGCTTAGAAAGGAGATCTTATCAGAAGCTTATTGTAGCAGTTATAGCATTCATCCCGGCTGTACGAAGGTATATCAGAATCTACATTAATACTATAAGTGGTCTGGTATGAAGGTAGACATCGCTAAACATGTTGCCAAGTGTCTAATTTGTTAGCAAGTGAAGGCACAACATTTTAAGCCGAGAGAACTTCTACAACCTCTTGAGATCCTAGAGTGGAAGTGGGAGCACATCACAATAGATTTTGTGATAGGTTTACCGAGAAGTCAGGGGGGTAATGATTCCATTTGGGTAGTGGTCGACAGACTAACAGAGTCGGCTCACTTTATCGCGGTTCGAAAACATCTTGACTTGGATAGGCATGCAGAGTTGTATGTGCGCTAGATAGTTGACTGCATGGAGTGCTAGTAACAATAACTTCAGACCGAGACCCGAGATTCACAGCTGCTTTTTCGAAGAGTTTGCAAGCTACTTTAAGGATGAAGATGTAGTACAGTGCGGCAAATCATCCTCAGATGAATGGCCAGTCTGAGAGGACGATCCAAACCCTTGAAGACATGCTGCGATCTTACGTGTTGGATTTCAAGAGAAGTTGAGAGGAACAACTTCATCTTGTTGAGTTCGCCTACAATAATAGCTACCAGTAGAGCATTCAAATAGCTCATTTCGAAGCGTTGTATGGCAGAGTGTGTAGAACGCTAGTGTGTTGGGGTGAAATCGGGGAAAAAAAGATCACATGCCTAGAGTTTGTTTAGCAATCAGTGGACACAATTGCAGTCATTAGGGGGAGATTAAAGACTGCTTAAAGTCACCAGAAAAGCTACGCAGATAAGCGCCAGAGACCATTAGAATTACAAGTTGGTGATCAAATTTTTCTAAAAGTGTCACCAATGAGGGGAACTTCGCGCTTTGGCAAAAATGGAAAACTGAGTCTGAGGTACGTAGGTCCCTTCAAGATTCTAGAGAAAATCGAGATCCTAGCGTATCATCTTGCATTACCGCCGAGGCTGGCCCAAGTGCACGACGTCTTTCATGTGTCGATGTTGAGGCAATATGAGCCTGACCCGACCTACGCGTTTAATTTTGAGGAATTAAAAGTGGAGGATAGAGTCTCATGCGTGGAAAGCCCAGTTCAAATTGTGGATCAAAAAGAGCAAATTCTACGTACAAAGATCATTATGTTGGTCAAAGTGGTCTGACAACACCACGGCACATAAGGAGCAACTTGGGAAAGCGAGGATTTGATGTGATGACTGTACCCCCACATTTTTTGTTTAAACAGTTATAATGGTTTAAATTTCAATGACGAAATTTTTATAAGAGGGGAATAATTGTGATATCCTGAAAATCCAGTTCTGCTTTCAATTAAATAAATCGGGCCTTTCATCGACGCACATATAATGCTATTCTTGAAACTGATTACTCTTGAGAAAACTAGACTATCTAAGGAAGTCATTATGAGATTTTAATACAATAGACTTGAGAATTCGACCATGAATCGACTACTCGACCGTGCTCATCTGTAGAGATCACTATGGCACAGTTAAAAATCGATTAGAGGTTAGAGATATGTTGGTTCAACTGAGATGTGTGGCTAAACGTGGGTGATTCCACCAAATTGCGAAATTCTCGTTGATTGGCACTAGACTGATTTTGTTGTTGTTTTGGTACCCTATGTCCGTATTTGAAACCTCGAGATTTTCACGACCATTGAGAGTCGCCAATGTGTTGAAGAGGTACATTGTGGCTCGAAGAAGATCGACCACGAGTCAATTATACTAAAAATTTCTAAAAGCTACCAGGTCGCCTAGGTCACGCTAAATTCGCGCCAGATTGAAATTAACCGCGAATTTGAATTTGATTTCTAGTTATGTCATGTCACAAATCATTTTAGGAATGTCGACTCATCTTCCGAAGATTTTTCTGCAAACCAAGATTTTTAGCGAAAAGTCAAGGTAAGGCCGTTTTCGAACATGATATTCAGAGGACAGTTTTTTTTTTATCACGTAATTGGGATGCAAGTTGGATATATTGGTGAGGAAAAATGCCAATTTGATCGAAGATGCGATGGTAGAATTTTTTAGGACTGAATTGCATTGATTCAAGAAGGAATGGAAGGGGATTAAAGGAAATTTGTACAAAAATTCGTAAGCACTTGGTCCATGACATTTTTGACCATCTCAATGGCTTTTGAGGCAAGTTAATGGGCTGGAAAAACTACTGAGGCAGCCAGCTGGCAAGTGGGGTCAAGCCAAGGAGACAAGAGGATAGAAAGAGAGAGAAGTGGCCCCCTCAAGCCCAAAGCTATCCCCCCTTCTTCTCCTTCCCCATCCGGTCAACACCCCCTCCACTTTCAGCTCCTTGAAGCCTCTAAAATCCAGAGAAGCCAACCGAAACTCCTCCCTAGCCGTCGCCAACCCCGTCCGAGCCACCAACGTCGCCACCACTCGCTGTCGCGCCGTCCGCAAGTCCCACGCAAGCTGTGCCCATTCCGCGCTTCTCTCACGTCCAACAGTGTTCCCTGAAGCCTCTAGTTGCTGTGGTGGTTGCCTGAGCTGTGGTGAGCCATCGCCTGCCGCTGTGAAGCCCCGCCGAGCACCGCTGCTGCCTCCGCTGGTCCTTGCTTGGCCAACCAGCTGCTTAGCTCCCTCTTCGGCCAATCGAATAGCACCAAGATTTTTGGGTCTACAGCTCACTGTTTAGCCTGCTTTAGACCAGACCTCGAAAGGTGCCCCTGCTTTAGAGTTTGTGGCCCATCTCCACGTCCCCATCGCCGTGGTCTCATCAGATCGCTAATCCAACTACCTTACTCACTAATTCTTGCTTAGAAAGTTAATTATGCTTAAGGGTTGATTAGTTTAGGCTAAGTACGGTTTAGGTGGTTAGTTAGAACGAATTAGTGATTTAATGATTCGATATTGCACGTTCGGTGGTTAGAGTAGTGCAATTAGCAAGTAGATATGTCGTAGTATTTATTTCAATAGATTCAGAAATTTTCCAAACCTGTCTCGGTATTTAATTAAGCTTTTCCGGCCTAAGTTGCATTTATTGGTATTTATTGATTAATTTTGGTAATTAATTAATTATTTTCCAAAAATTAGACCAGAATAGTCGGTGACCGAAATTTCATGCTGATTGTAATGGTGTAATTGGTTTATTTAATTGAGTGCTAGTTTGTGCAATTTGAGTATGAGTGATAATTTTGGGTATTTATCCCAAAATTTAATAATTTCGGTATTTAATTAGAAAATTACCGGGCCTCGGTTTATAATGCCAAAAATGTTTTCAAACACTGTATAAATAATGGGATTTTCTAAAGTAAAGATATTATATTTTTGGCTGAGGCCGACCGTGTACCCACACATGATTATTTTTATCGGGTATGAGAAAAGTGGTAAAATGGTTGGCTGGGTAGAATGGTATACTATATCAGCCTGAGGGCTTGATATATTAGCTTAGAGTGAGCATTTACCCTAAGTATCGTATAGCTTCGGAGAGCAATTAAGTACTGCACAGCTTCGGTGAGCAATTAAATATCACATAGTTTCGGTGAGCAATTAAGTATCGCACAGCTTTGGTGAACATTAGCCGTATATTATATTAGCCTGGGGGCTTCAATATATTAACTTAGGGTGAGCAGTATATATTGTTATTAGTTTTTGGTGAGCATTTCTATCAATCTTCTTTAATTTAGGGTGAGCAGTCCTTGATGTGATCGGACTTTATAGATAATATTGAATGAGTTGATCGAGAGATGGTCTTGATGACATGGAATCGACTGTGTCAATTGATTGATGACTCGATCTGATTTGATGAATTGATGTATTGAGACGATTTGTTGAATTTATAAATTATACTAACTTGCAGAAAGGAACAGAGGCAAAGGTAAGTCATCTGACTCATGTTTGTGCTTTGGTAGCCCTTAGAGCATATTTTCTTCCTAGTCAAGGCTTAAGGGTTGAACTTGCTGAGACGTCGTCTCACCCCGTTGTCAGATAACATTTTCAGGTCCCTAAATAGCAGCTCCTCCTAAGCATTTTAGTCAGCTGAAGAAGGTCACGGAGTAGGTAGTTTATATTCCATTGCATGGGAACCCAAGAGGATGGGAGTATGAACTTGTGAAGTCCGTGGTCTCGATTGATGCGGGTCTACCCCATAAGGTACCTTATCGATACAGATCATGGTACCGTCGAGAGCGGAATAGACACAGAGAGAATCCCATATCGGAATCTAAGATACCTGTATAAATGCTGGAGATTGCTTTTGGAAAATGCACGGTTGACCCTCCAAGTGGATCAGTGGTGGAGGTCCCCGGTGTATTCTAAGGAGGACTCAAATGCCTGAAGATCTATAGCACTCTACCCCTTGTTTTGCAGACCTTATATATATATATCAAATGGTTTTGTATAAGACATAGTTTGATATGATATAAGTGTGTTATGGCTTTTGAAAAAAAAAATGTGTGGCCTTGCTTTTTTATCCCATATTGTTGTTGTCTAGGGATTTATTATTTGCTTCTGCATACGCATTAAAATGAATGGATCAGCGATGCGTCCTGGGACGTCGCTATTTAATCAACCATAGAGGGATGGGTACACGCTCTTAGGATTAGGGCGTGACACACCCCATGCGTGCAACTTTCAAACTTTTAGTACTCAAGAATGGTGCTACCCATCAAAATTTTCTCAATCACATCATCATGTGCCTTGGCTTGGCAAATGAACAAAGACTTAAGCAGAGTCCAGCTGATCTCTAATTGTTTAACTCTGATGCCACTTGTTGAGCAAGGAAGCGTGGCTCTAATACCAATTGATGGGTGTGAAAGCGACATGTTAGTAATACGGTAAAATTGTAATAGGTAACTTGAAACACACATATACTAGTACAAACATAACACTGAAAAAAATGATCATGTCACACAACTAGTATATACTATGAGTAGGAAAAGACCGTGCCCCACTATTATAATTAATTTTCTCACGCCACTATAAAACACTCAAGGCAAACTAGCTCCTACCAAGATACATTCTCTAAGGCTCTGCTTGTGTCTCGAAAAATCAATGATTTAGAAATGATTTTTTTCCTAATTATATATCTTAAAAAAAGGTAAGGAAACTATTTTCATTATCAAAAAAATGTTTTGGCACGAATTGTTGTTAATAATGAAAAATATTTTATTTCATTGACTTATCTTTAAGAGATAATAATGATTAAGTTTAGGAAAATATTCTCTAAATTATTAAATTTTTGCAAAAGAAATGTGTCGAAGTTTGGATAGAGAGTAAAGTTTGAAATTCTCTTCTATAACTTTCATGTGTACAATTACATTGTCTTTTATAATACAAGAGATCTAAATCTATAAGGAAGGAAAATATACAATAAATCAAATAAAAGAAAATCCCCTCAATCATGATCATTTAAGATCAATACCTATCAGCACGAGATTAATTAAGATAACTAACTATCAGCAATCGTATTTTCAACACTCCCCCTCAAGCTTGGCAGCCTATACACATAAAAAATGCCTAGCTTGCTTAATAGATACGAATGTTGCCTTTGACATAAGACCTTGGTAAAAATGTCTGTAGGCTACTCCACTGTTCTTACTCCTTTTGTTCTGATCACCCCACTTTGAATCTTGTCTCGAATGAAATGACAGTCAATCTCTATGTGCTTTGTCCTTTCATGAAAAACTAGATTCATTGCAAGTTTTAGAGCAGCATCATTATCGCAATATAAGATGGTCGGCTGATTCACTTGTATACTGAGATCTTGAAGAAGACCTCTTATCCAGACTATCTCGTAGCTAGTTTTTGCCATCGCTCGATACTCTGCCTCAGCGGATGATAAGGAAACTGTTGATTATTTCTTCATCTTCCATGAAAGTAAAGAATCTCCCAGCTTTATACAGAAACCCATAATGGATTTTCTACTCATAGGACAAGTAGCATAATCCGTGTCGTAATATGCTGACATCTCCATGTTACTATCTCGAGATAACGGTAATCCTAGTCTTGGACATCCCTTCAAGTATTTTATAACCTTTAATGCTGCATTCATGTGAGACTATTTTGGAGCATGCATGAATTGACTGAGAGTCTGTACCGCATAGCAAATATCAGGTTTGGTCATAGTCAAATAGATGAGTTTTCCAACAAGTCTTTGATAAGCAAAAGGGTCCTTAAGTAAAGGATCCTTGTTTATGGGTGACAATTCTTTGTCATATTCAACCATTGTCAACCTGACATCTGTTCAATTGGAATAATAGCTAGCTTGGATCCCGACAATCTTGCTTCCGAGATAATTTCCAAGACAAATTTGCGTTGGCTAAGACAAATGCCTTTATTTGATCGTGCAATTTCTATCCCAATGAAGTATTTAGGAGATCCCAAATCCTTAATGTGAAATGTAGAATACAGGTATTTCTTAAATCTATCAATGGTAGATGCATCGTTTCCCATAATGAGTATATCATCCACATATATGAGTAAGTAGATTGACGATGTACCTTGTTTCCATGTGAATAAAGCATAGTCATGCCTAGATTGCTGGAACTTTGCAGTCACAAGTGTATCAGTGAATTTGGCATACCATTGACGAGAAGCCTGTTTGAGGCCATATAGGGATTTATGGAGACGACATACAATATTTTCCCCCTGTCTACGAAATCCCTATGGAAGATCCATATAAATTTCTTCTTCGAGATCGCCATAAGAAAAGCATTGTGGACATCCATCTGATGAAAAGGCCAATCACGCAGAGCAACAACAGAGAGGAAAGACCACACTGTGACTTCCTTTGCAACAGGAGAGAAGGTTTCCTTATAATCAAATCCTTCCCTTTGTGTGAATCCCTTTGCAACTAATCTGACTTTATAATGTTCAATAGATTCGTCTGCTTTGTATTTGATCTTGTATACCCACTTGCAGCCTATGGGTTTCTGATGCGGAGGTAGGTGAACTATATCTCAGGTCTTATTCTCCATAAGGGCTCGCAATTCATCTTCCATTGCCCGTTGCCAACAAGGATCTTTGGTTGCCTCTTCATATGATGAAGGTTCCTGTTGCTCATAAATTTTGCTAATGCAACACCTATGTTCGAGCAAGAGGTGAACAAAATTAACATAGGAGGAGATGGGATATTGTGTACCGGATTTGTGCAAAGAAGAACAAACATAATCTGCTGTCCATGTAGGTGGTCAAATTGTGCGAGCCGATCGTCGAGGATTAACTGGTACAGGTAGAACATCATCTTGTGATGCAGTAGGGGAATCTCCTGCTGGAAGAGGTGACTCTGGGGGAATAGATGCTTCATTTTCAGGTCTTGCTTCATTGTCAAGAAATGCTATAGAAGGTGACACTGGTGGAAGCATAATTACTGGTGCTTGTGGAGGATCATCCTCGCTTAAAAAAGGACGATGAGATGTAGCAAGATCATCCTGTCGATAAGAAGTTGATTTATCTTGGAAAGAAAAAATATCTTCATGAAAAATAACATCTCTATTGACAAAAAAACGCCCACTGGATGGATCAAGGATTAAATATCCTTTCTATTAAGTTAGATATCCCATGAATATGCACTTCAGAGCACGAGGACCCAATTTGTCCCGAGGACCCACGGTAGACACATAGCATAAACATCCAAAAACACGAAGATGTCGAATGTGTGGACGTTTCCCAAATAGCAATTCAAAAGGAGTCCTTCCATTGAGAACACGAGATGACATCCGATTGATCAGGTACGTTGCCGCGACGACACTGTCTCCCCAAAACATTTCTGGAATTGAGGCTTGGTATTTAAGAGCTCGGGCAACTTCAAGTAGATGACGGTGTTTTTTTTCTACAATCCCATTTTGTTGGGGAGTATGGACACAAGAACTTTCATGAATGATTCCATTGGAAAGGAATAATGAAGAGCATTCATGATTAAAAAATTCGCGAGCATTATCAGTGCGAACCCGTTGTATGGATTTGTTGAACTGATTTTTAATCAGAATGAAAAGATTCTTCAGATTAGAAAGTACTTGGGCCTTGGATTGCATGAGAAAGACCCAAATTGCTCGAGTATGGTCATCTACAATTGTAAGGAAAAAACGAGATCCATCACGATGTGTGTGACATCCCAAATTTTCAATTATGTTTTCTTTTGAATGAATCGGGCATTTCATTGACGTGTCTATAGGGCTATTCTCAGAACTGATCATTCTTGAGATAACTAGACTATATGGGGAAATTATTAGGAATTTTAAGGCAAATAGACTTGAGAGTTCGACTAGGAATCGGCTTCTCGACCGTGCTCATCTTTTGAGGCCATCGCGGCACAGTTAAAAATTGATTTAAGACCAGAGATAGGTCTGGTCGACTGAGATGTGTGGCCGATCGTGGGTGACTCCACTAAATGGGAAAATTCTCGTCAACCGACACTAATATGATTTTACTATCGTTTTGGTACCCTGTGTCCATATTTGAATCCTCAAGATTTTCACGACAATCAAGAGTCGCCAATGAGTCGAGTGGGTTCATAGTGGCTCGAAGAAAATCGACCACGGGTCATTTGCACTTAAAAATATCTTGAAGTTACCGGTAAACTAGGTCACGCTAAAAATGCATCGAATGGAAATTAACCGTCGATTCGAGTCCGATTTCAGAAATTGAAGTTTCAGCAATGTCACAATAAATTCTAGGAGTATCGACTTAGTCTCAGAAGATTTTTCAGACACCTGATACTTTTTGGGAAAAAGTCGTCACTGTGTCTTTTTAAGCGGAAAAGGCTGAAGACTTCTTTTGTTGGCAAAATTGAGATGCAAGATGGATTATTGGATGAGGAAAATATTCAATTGAAGCATTGAGGCATCACTTGGATTTAGTATGGCCAATGTGACTCAATTAAGTGAGTGTGAGAGTCCAATTGGAAGAGTTGGCTTGTAAATTCATAACTCACCTCCCCCTAGCCCAAAAGTGACCAATTGAGGAGTTGTGAAAGTTGTGGGTGTGGCCTAATGAAGGCCAATGGATAATACTTGGCCTAGAGTGAGTGTGAGAGATATTTTGCAGAAAGATCAAGCCTTGGTAGAGCCCAACTCTCATTATCCCTATCTCCTTGCTCCCTCCCTCCTCTCTTCCCTACGTGCGACGATTTTTGCTTCTGCCATGCTTTCATTCTTCTCGGTGGACCGAACCGTTCTGCTCCTCTCCTTTCATTTTTCTTCCTTGTTGATTTCCACCGAACCTCAGCTCACGTGTCTTCATTTGTCTGAGCCAGCAGCGAAGAAGCATCGAAAGCAGAAGCAGCCAGCAACGCCTGCAAGCTGCCAGCGTCTCACCCTCGCTGGTTTCCCTCCCCGCCGCTGCCACCTGCCAACCGCTCCATCTGCTTCGGTCAATTGCAGTGGATTGTACTCATTCTGTGGACCAAAGCAGACGCCAGCACCGCTCGAAGCAACAACAACGCACGCAGCTTGGCACCAGCGAGCTCCTTCGTCCTCTCTAAGTGACAAGGAATCACCAGCGTTGATTTTTTTGTTGTTTCGCTCAACAGCGACAAAACGCCACAGCTTCTTGGTCGGATTGTTGACCGACAGATTCTTCTCTGCCACCGAGAAGCCCACCCCACCGATTCCCCTCTGCTACCACACGTCCACGAATTGTGCTCTCTCGGTCAACAAGCGAGCCACCAAAAGTCTCGGTTGACCAACGAGTGCAGCGCCAGCTCGATTTCATTTGAAGCCGAAGCAGCTGAAGACCTAGATGAAGCTGCTTCTTCGTCTGCACAGCCCACGCGTCTCTACATCCGTGTCTCTCTCTCCCAGCTCGTCCACCGAAGCAAGCCGTCCCTCTCTCCGCTAGCTGCTTCTTGTTCGGCCCAATTGAAGATCGGCCCAGTTCAATTTTTAATGCAGCCCATCTTCAATTGTGGTCAAGCTCACTTGAAGCCCAGCAATTTCAGATTCAGCAGGCCCAAGCCCATCAACCAAGCTCAAATTTCAGCTCCGAAGCCCAGCAAAATTAAAAGCCCGCAAGGACAGCCCATTCAAGGCCCGTTCAGTCAAGTGAAGCCCAGCCCAGTGCAAAAACAAATCTCAGTTGGGCTGAGATTTGTTGGGTCAAGCTTAAGGCCCGGTCCATGCCCGCCGGTGTCGTCGAAAATCCGATTTCGGCCGCTGTCACGTTGCCATCGCGATGATTTGGTCTTCTCTTTTACCAAGTGAGTTTTACTCACTAATGCTTTATTAGTTTGCTAATTATGCTTAGGGGTTGGTTAGATTTAATTAAATGCAATTAGGTGGTTAGATTAGTTTAGATCAATTAAATTAGAGACTTAATGATGCATGTTAGGCGGTTAGAAATAGACATTAGCAAGTAGGCATGCCATGTTATTTATGGAACGAGTCTCGGTAATTTTCCAGGGTCGTCTCGGGCTCCAATCAGGCAATATGGTCCTAAATTGGATTTTTAATATTTATTTATTTATTTTTCCAAATTAATTATTTAATTTATTATTTTTCCGGAAATTCAACCGGGATGGCCGGTGACCAGAATTCCGTGCTGATTGTCGTGGTGCAGTCCGTTTATTTATTTGAGCTTTATTTGGTGCTAAAGTAATTTAGGAGTGAATTTAAGATTTATTCCTAAATTGAATCTGGAAAGGGTCGGGTGGGACCGTAAAGCCACTAGATCTTGAGAGGGTCAGGTGGGACCGTAAAGTCACTAGATCTTGAAAGGGTCAGGTAGGACCGTAAAGCCACTAGATCTTGAGAGGGTCGGGTGGGACCATAAAGTCACTAAATCTAAGGAATTACTTGGTGTGGGATGAATGACCTAGAAATGGTCCGACTGACATGAAATCAACTAGGTCGATTTGATTGATACTTTGATTGATGATATGATTGTTTGAGTACCTATTGAACTGTACTAATATGCAAATGGAATCTGAGGCCAAGGTAAGTCTTTTGATCTATGCGTGTTTAGGCAACCCATAGTGTATTGGCTTACTAATCGGGTATTAGGGGGTAGAATTCGCTGACACGTGATCTCATTGGTTATTGAATAACCATTTCAGGACCCTGCGGAAAAGCTGAGGAGGAGGAACCCGAAGGGGAGAAAGACTTTTGAAAGAGTAGATGATCCAGAGAGGGATCTTGGGTATAACCCGGATGTGGATTGAGATCCCATCCCTTTTGTAAACCTTGTCTTAGTGTAGATGGGTGTGAGACAAGTATGCTGGGAATGGTATTGTAAATATACTATGAGTTGCGTTGTTAATAAAAGTGTGGTTGTGAATTTCAATACTAAAAATATGCTTTTCTTTCCCATTGTTTTATTGTCTGGAGATTTACAACTGCTTATGCATGCGTAATAAAAAGAAAGGGTCGGCGATACTTAGTCATGGGATATCGCACTTTAAAATCGACCAAGAGAAAGATGGGTGCATACCGAGGATCGGGGCGTGACAATGTGGAGTATGGTATGGTCCCCACATGT
The DNA here is from genome assembly GCA_017140395.1 of Eucalyptus lansdowneana. Classification (NCBI taxonomy): domain Eukaryota; kingdom Viridiplantae; phylum Streptophyta; class Magnoliopsida; order Myrtales; family Myrtaceae; genus Eucalyptus; species Eucalyptus lansdowneana. The sequence continues at coordinate 40,472,642 of CM029487.1, read as the reverse complement.
CCATGTGTAATAGTGCAAAAGCTTGATTAGCACGTGATGTGCTTTTCGGAAAAGGCATTCGAGACTGTTTAGCCAGTGGACAAACAGGGCATTTGGGATGAGAAAAAGCAGCACTGTGGCCAAGACGCTAATGAGATAAAGAAATATTTTTACTATTGTTGGCATTACATGAAATGCTCTTACTTAAAGGAAAGGAGGCAATATCAAAGCTCTTTGGAAAAGTGTCCCAGAAATAGAGACCCTCATGATTTCTACCCAAGCCCATCGGTGTCCCAATCGAAAGGGCCCGAAAGAGATAGATATCATAATCAAAAAAGACCTGACAGGAGTTGTCTTCACAAAGTCTAGACATGGAGATGAGATTAAACTGGAAATCGGGAATGAATAAAACATTTTTGAGTTTGATGGAAGAACTGAGTTGGACATCCCCAATTTTAGTAACTAAAGTGTCACTACCATTTGGAAGGCAAAAGGAAGTATGTTTTGGGGGTTTGTCAATTTTGGAAAAGAAACGTTCATCGCAGACTATATGGTCACTAGCACCTGAGTCAATAATCCATGCTTTATTGGAAATAGTGCTCATTAAACAATGGGAAGTATGTTGAAGCTGATCATTATTGAAGGGTTGGTTGACCTTAGCATTCACTATGACGGAAAATTCCCGTTCCTTTTTATCTGCCGACTTTCCATGCAATTTCCAACAATTTTCTTTAGTATGATAAGGCCGTTTGCAATAATCGCAAAATTTACCTTTTCCTTTGTTGGAAATAGCTTTGTTGGATGATGTGGAAGAATTCTAACCATTTGATCCTTTCCAAGTAAGTGTCGACGTGGCCAATTTCGGGCCGTTAGATCATGGTGCAGCAAGGATTAAATGTGAGCCGTCTGATTTTGCTGAAAACCCTCCATCGTCCGATCCAAGGAATGAGTCTTGGCCGCTAATCTATTTGCTATATCCTTGGCCGTCTGATCCCCTGAATAGATCTCTGTAGTTCCCTTGGAAGAAGACTTCATCTTCTTCCTCGTGGAACCCTAGCATTCTACTTGGGTTTTGTGGAGGACCTCCATGGCCGTGCATTGCCGCGGCCAAACGTTGCTTTGATGAAGCTTTGGCCGCAAGGATGACTTGGTCACCTATTTTGGCGTATTCCGACGATGCCAAACGTTGAGATTCCTCTTGAACAGCAAGTTGGTATATGCGACCGAGAGGGGGAACTAGGTCAATGGCCAAGATCTGGCTCCGAAATGGTAGGTACGTTTCATTGAGGAAGAGTAGAAATCGCGTGACTTTCTCTCGTTCTTTAATCACTCGATACTGTGCCAAGGTATTCTCGGGTCCCTCCAACTTCTCCTCTGCCATTTCAAGTTCATTCCAGAGAGCGGACAAACGGTTGAAGACGACGGAAATAGAGAGATTTCCCTGTTTGAGTTTTGATAGAGATTGGGTTAGCGAAAAAATTTTTGCTCGATCGAGCTTTCCATACATTTCTCGCAAGTTCTCCCATAGTCTCTTGGCATCTTTTGTTGGTGGTATTCCGACGGCAACTTCTGGCATGAGGCAATTTCCGATCCAGGTCCGCACCAACTAATTGCATTTCCTCCATTAACGAGCGAGATGATCGTTAGAAGGAGTTGGAATAGAACTATCCAAGAAACCATCTTTGTCTTTGGTCACCAAGGCTCGCCGCAGCTCGCAAGACCATACGGAATAGTTCTCTGGTCCCCAAGGTTGCTGTGCAACGAGACAGAGCTCAGGTCCGTCAGCGGCGGACATGTACAGCGGGTCTCCAGGTTTTGGTCGTCCTTTGGTGAGACCTGCAAGTGGAAAGAAACCGGGTCTGTAAGTCGGGTAGGGATTTCCTCCCAGACCCAGACTCGATTCATGATGACCTAGAAAAGACCAACCCACTACATATCCATGACCTGCCCCGGCAACATGTGATAGGCTTCCTCCTGATCCACCATTTGTTCCGAGTTCTCCAAGGCTCAGATTTTAGGTTGATCTTCTTGGGTTCGGCTGAACGAGTATAGGTATTAGATGTATGGACCTGAAAAAAATTTGTCCAGGGTTATACTATCCTGTCCCTGAGACGTGTTCAACAAGACTCGATTGTCCTTCAATATCTGATGGTCATGTCTGGTGTTCCGCAACAACGTTGTCTCCTCCTCGGTTGTTGAGAGACTGTTCGTCCCCTTCAGACACACCAGAATTTGTACCTTGATTCTTCGGCACGGTGCTCCCTTTGTTGACTAAAAAGAATTCTAGCGTTGATGTTGTCGAGCCAGAAAAATAAAGGACCGAAAGAAGTTTTGTAAAGAATAAAACTATAGCGGAAGCTAGATGGAGACGTGCAGACCCCTCAAGTGCATTAACTTTGCCCAAATGAACACTTAAGTGTCATAACTTACGAAATGTACACTTAAGGGCGAAAATCGAGGTAAAAGGGATCACTTAAGTGCTAATCCGACCAAAATCCGGTCAAAATGCCAACGTGGCATTTTTCCCGCGAACCGAGCCCAAAACGACTCCGTTTTGCATACTAACGTGGCCAAATAATGCAAAACGGCATCGTTTTGGACCGACATGGTAAAAAATAATTAAATTAATAATTAAATTAAATTAAATTTTAAATTTAGTTAAAATATTAACAAATAATAATTTATAAATTAATTTTAATTGAAATATTTTTAAAATAATAATTTAAAATTAAAAAACTTTAAAAAAATTTTTAAAAAAAGGAAAGAGGGGAGGCGGCTGAGGGCGCCGTAGCCTCGCAGTCGCCGGGAAGGGCCAGCGACGGCGGGGGAAGGGTCGGTTGGGGTCGCTAGGCCCTGGCTAGGGGCTGGCAACCTCGGCTGACCGATGGCAAAGGCTTGCGAGCCCTCGCCCCAAATCGGGGCGAGGGTCGCAACCCTCACCTAGATTCGGCGAGGGTCAGCGACCCTCGCCCAGCCGAGCCAAGGGCTACCCCTCACCGAGGGTCGCGCCAACAGGCGGTAGCCCTTGGCTCGGCCGGCCAAGGGCCGCGTCCCTCCCCATATTTGTGTGGAAGGCTTGCGGCCCTCGCCCGGCCGGGCCAAGGGCCGTCGCTCGCTGGGGTCGCCCCGGCGAGCGGTGGCCCTTAGCCTAGCCGGGTGAGGGCCGCCGACCCTTGTCAAATCTGGGCGAGGGCTCACGAGCCCTGGGGAAGGGTCGCGGCCCTCGCCCAAATCCGGCGAGGGTCGGCGCCCTCGCCTGGCCGGGCCAAGGGCTGCCGCCTGCTGGGGCGACCCCCGGCGGGCAGTGGCCGTTGGCCCGATCGAGCGAGGGCCGCCAACCCCCGCCGGATCTGGGGGAGGGCTGCGACCCTCCCCTAGATGGGGGCGAGGGCTCGCAAGTCCTTGCCGCCGGTCGGCCAGGGTCGCCAGCCCTTGGCCAAGGCCCGGCAACCCCGACTGATCCTCCCCCCGCCGTCGTTGGCCCTTCCCGGCAGCAGCGGGGCGGTGGCGACGACGGCTGAGGGCTAATCCCTCGGCCGCCTCCCCCCTTTTTCTAATTTTAAAATTACTATTTTTAAATATTTTAACTAAATTTAATTTTAAATTTAATTTAATTAATTTTTTATTTTTTACCACATCAGCCCAAAATAACGCTGTTTTTGCATTATTTGGCCACGTCAGCGTGCAAAACAACGTTGTTTTGGGCACGCTTCACCAAACAAATGCCATGTCGGCATTTTGGCCGAACTTTGGCCGGAGTGGCACTCTCCGTTTTTCTTCGAATGTGGCACTTAAGTGTACCTTTTGTAAGTTATGCCACTTAAGTGTTCTCTTTAAAAAGTTATGGCACTTGAAGCGTTCTTTTGCCGCTAAATGGATGAGGGAGGCTCTGATACCATGTCAGATGTTTGGATAGAGAGTAAAGTTTGAAATTCTCTTCTATAACTTTCATGTGTACAATTACATCATCTTTTATAATACAAGAGATCTAAATATATAAGGAAGGAAAATATACAATAAATCAAATAAAAGAAAAATCCCCCCAATCATGATCATTTAAGATCAATTCCTATCAGCACGAGATCAATTAAGATAACTAACTATCAGCAACCGTATCTTCAACAAAATGGAGCCATACTCTCTTTCTCTTGTTATCAAGCTCGTTGGTTCTATGGCTTACTACTATAATAACTCCACGTAAAACTCTATAAATGGGCCGCACCTTGACATAAACAGTAGTCTGGCGGGTTGAGATTCGGGCCCGAAGGGCCACTTGTTAAGCCCGACTTATGGCCCAATCCGGCCCCGCTGGGCCCATTATCAAATCCTCACTCTTCCTTGTTGCCTCCCTCTCGCCCGTTCTTCCTCTGCAAAATTCTCAAGCTTCTAGTGCACTTCGTTACTCTCTCCCTCTTTAGGCTTTCTTCTAGGGTTTTTGGGCTCCGCCCTCCACCGCTAGCTCTCCATCTCTGGTCGCATTTGCCGCCACCGCTGCTTCCCTACGCTCCCTCCTGGAGCTTTTCAACCATGGAGACCTATGAAGGATCGCAGCGCATGCTTCCCTTTCAGCTTCAATTCGACAAGCCGTTGGCTTCTCAAGTTTCGGCCTTCTTTCGCGACCTAATTATGGGCGGGTCGATTCAATTGTTTTCCCATTCGGTTTTGTGAGGTTTTGGCTCGATTTCTTCCGATTGGCAGGTGAAGATGGCAGAGTGGAATCCGGAGAAGGATTTTCTGGCGATGGTCACGGAGGACTCGAAGGTGGGTGCTTCATCGCTTCAATTGGCAGAGGCTGTGGACAATCTCTCATGGTAAATTGCTTCAACTCGAGAAAGTTCTCCTTTTTTGTTATTTAGTGTGTTCGTTTTCTTAACGATGGCTTGGTATGCACCCTTTGAGTCATTGGCCTTATTCCTCCTTTGCTTTTCCTTAAATGTGCTACGATCCTTTTCTGCAAATAAACCACTTCAATTGCCAACCCCGTTCAAATTGGGTTTGATGGAGAGTTGGTGAATATAGGGGTAAGGTGCTTGAAATTCTAAATGAGAACATGACGTCGAACTAAGGAGTTGGTGTTTTACACAAAAATGAAGAGTGAATGATGGTAATAGGAGTGAAAATTTGGATATGACATAGTTGCAAGTAAAGAATCCCGAGCTGATATTAGTTGAATGAAGGGATTCTTATTTACACGTGCAATAGATTCCTATAAATTTCTAGACAAGATTGGTGCCTTTGGAGATTTCCAAAACATAACTGACAATCATCTAGACCAACTGAAAGTATACCCTAGTTCTGTATTGCCATCTTGCTGCCCTTTTTGGTACACCAGTCAAAGTGTTCACGAAGATAAAGAACTTGAATTGGAGGGGATGTCATTTATGTTAGATAGACTAGCTATGTCAGATGTAGAAATGCTAGATGCTCACATGGAGTCGGCAGCTTTAAACCCTGCAATACCATCTCAATGTCGTCATGCATCTATATAGTTTTCCTTCGATTTCTGTTTGTGATTCTCACGGTGTAATATTACTTCCAACTATTTTTCTTGTACTTGTTGAGCGTTCCTTGCGAGGAGAGATTTGATATAGGCTAGAAAGTTTCTCACATTTTGTGCATTTATCCCTCATAATTGCAAGAGTCAGTCTTTGTATCAATGAATCATATTAAACTCTTTTTACCTGCTAATAGCTCTATTTGAGCCTAGGAGAAGTTAAGACTTATTTATACTACCAATTCCACTCCTTGGACTCGATGTAGTAAGTGAAACTCTGCTTTCCTATGGTATTATTACTGTCAACAAGCTAACATTGAGGATGAAAACTCAGTTATCAGAAGAAAAATGAGCAGATAAAATAACCGGCAGGTGCTCGGAAGATAGTGAATTGAGCCAATGTTGATCTCATATGTGATGCTTTGCCTTGGTTATGAGAGCCTCTGTTCACAACAATTTGTTCACGTGCTTAGATGTGTGAATTCATTACTTTATATTTTTTTTTACCAACTATTTTTCCTTTTAGATCGCCATTTTTTTAAGCTAAGCACCATTTTTTGGTAGAGTAATGCTGAAGATGTTAGGTCCAAGTAAATGAAGATGGTTTACTAAGTCACATGTGAAATATTTTTGTGTTAGGTGTCTGTACTATATTTGCCTAAATACTTGGATTTTACCACTTCAAATGAGTTTTGTAAGCTAGTCTTTGTATCCGTAGTATTGTTCTGTTTTGAAAATGTGTTGGTCTCTCTTTGGATCCAAAGTTTCTCTTCAACTTTTTAGATCTTGACTTTAGGCTGTAAAGGCACCCTTCTGTCACAATGAACTTACTCATAAAAGGAATCACGACCTTGAGTTAATAGAGTGTTTTTGCGCTCAATAAAGACATGCTATGTGGATGATGGTTATGCCAATTAGCACAAAATCATATGTGAGATGTTAGTTTGAAACCACACGATTAGATACAATGTTGGGATATAGGGTAATTGGAGTAACTTAAAAATCCTCAAAAAAGTAAGTTGCTTTTAACACATCAGAAGTTCAACTATAGGGCACCATGGGAGTGCAAATGCATATAAGAAAAGAGCCCAAAAATTTAAGCCATGTACAGAAGAACAACTCCCAAAACCAAAAGCGAGCTCAAATACAAGATAAGCCATCGACTATATTGACCAAGGCATTTATATCCATATGCAGTCTCCACCATACCAGAAGTGTACGACTTTAAGCTCTCTTGTTCAGCTCTTCCCAAATAAGCCTAAAAACAAAGAGACGAATTGAGTTAATCCTTCTTTTCTTGCTCCATAAAAGCTCCAATAACCCAAAGATAATTCAATGCAAGCATAGGAAACTGTCCAAACCATTCTTGTCGATGAACGGTGAAGGAGGAGATGCTGCAAGGATTCTGCCTCCTCCTTGCAGAGGAAACGCCTGTTAACCAATATTTTGCCCCTTTGTTGTAGGTTATCCGAAGGGAGGATTCATTCCCAAGTTGCTTCCCAAGCAAAAAGAGACTCTAATCTGAACCCTCACTTTCCGAATCACTTCGGAAAATCCATTCTACCACTGACAATCTCCCTATTGTGAGCAGCTCGTAGTGAGACTTTACTGGAAAGATTGCATCTAGGGCAGAACCAGCCATGGCAAAGACTCGAGATTTTGATTGGTGTCTTCCACTGCTCTCAACGTTAATGACCATCGTCTCTAGTAGGAGCGCGTCTCTTGGTAAAAGCAGCATTGGCAAGGCAAGCTTACATTGATCATAGTCGAAAGAACGAGCTACGAACCTGGCAGTCTCCACACTCTTTGGAGGCCGAGCCAAGCACGAGTGAAGGGCTGTAGTGGGAAGAATTCTTGTGCCTCGCAATATGAGGAATGGCCAGATCAAACATGGTCTGTACATTTATTGGTAACAAGACTTAGTGATCTGTCCAGAAAGTGGATGAGGATAAGCATAGACACAAATGACGTTCGGATTCTATATGTTCAAGTTCAATATGCAATCGTCACAAATTGGAAAAAAGAAAAAAAAAAATGGCGCGCAGAAAGGGGGTGGGTTTCAAGTGGTGATGGCAAACAATGAAGTCAGAGTATATCTATCTGGCTGAGTATTTGGAGCTTGGGTGGTGATGGCAAATGGCTTGGTCGAGTTTGGGCTTGGCCCATCGTCTCGACATTTAGCATGCGTGAATGTTCGCTCTCGTGACATGTTGATTCGAATAATTCATTAGCATTTTTTTAATTCAAAAGTAAATAAGGATTAATTATCACATTGCTTTTTTCCAAATTACAATTTCAAGAACTAATTCACAACCTCATTCGCATCAATGTGATGTCCCATGAGTCCTCCAACGCTTCCGTACCAGCTCTGCTGGAACAGAGCGAAACTTCCTCTCGTCGGGCCACTTCATTTTGTTGTGGTGTGCAACGAGATTATTTGTACAATTGAATGTATGGACCCGAATCAAACAATATCGTTTCTTAGACAAATCCGAACATCATGCCATATATGACATTATTCGTAAATTGGCGTGAATTAAAGCTCCTTTTGTTTCGCGAAAAAAAAAAAATGAATGATTTGAAAAATATCATTCTAAAAATTATTGCTCGTATTGCTTGAAAGAATACATTAATGAAATATGTTTCATTCTTGACAATAATCTATATTCAAATATTTGCATACTCAACAAGAATTTCTCGCATTCATTCATTTTTGTACAAATGTAATTGTACAAGTGATCTTTTTTGAAAAATAATTTTCCAAATTGTTCGCTTTTCCGTGAAGGATTTTAGCTAACGATTCAATACGAATCACTGTTCTAGAATCAATTTTGGCTTTATCCTTTTGATCAAAAATTGAGACCAATAGCCATTTATTACACTCGCCAGTAGATAAAAGAGCAACGATTTGATCCATCACAAACCTCGTATCTTCTCAACACACAAGCACACATGCGCGCTTAACTTATAGATTTCCCTCATTCTTTTTAATCAGCAACAATGCACGTTAGTGCTTAAAAAGCGCATCTTGTCTATAGTGGTAGAACCCACTTGATCAAAATTCTTCGTTCGCAACAGAAAAAAAGCTTGTAAAAATCAATAGGCTTTCGTAAAAGAAAATTTACAACTTTTTTCAATGCACTGCTTTTCTCTTTCATTTTTTTCGTCTTCGTTTTTTTTTTTTTCGTGTTATTGTGCTGTTCTGTCTAGAGTTTTTTTTTTTTTTTAAGTTCTTTTGTTCATTTTGAGAATTGTTGCTAATTTATTTCTGGATAAATTTTAGAGCAATTATCAAAAGTTCATGTCGGGCATAAGCTGTGCAAAAAATGAAGGAACATAAGGTATCTGAATACGTATTTGTAGCATATGGTTCAGTCTCATCAAATCTTCATTTTCTTGGCAAAAAGGAGACAAGGTAAAAGGAAACTCCTTAATTCCTACCATTCTCATAACGAATTTTGAAGAACAAATTATTATGTACTCTTTGAAGATTACCAACCACCAATCCGACCAATCTTTGTTGTACCAAGTGTTATAGACTTTTTTCCATTGGAATAGTGAACATTATAACAAAGTCTAGTGCTTTTCGAAACTAATCGGTAGACGATCATGTGCGTTCTAAAAAATTCTCGACCTAGTTGATAAAAAAAAAAACAGAAGGTACGAAATAAAAACAGAATAAAATGGAGAAATGAAACGAAATGGAAAGAGGAATAGAGCCGAAGGAGGGTCAACCTATTAGTTCAGAAGATTCATATTCCACTGTGAAACATGTCCTTAAAAGAAGCAAGAGAGAAAAAAAGGGGAAAAAAAATAGCAAGCACACTTGGGGTTTGATAAATATTTAAATTTTCAATTTTCAGAAAAAAAGAAGAAGGAAGACCCCCCCCCAAGGGCTCCGACTATCAGACTGAGTGTACTAGCTCTGTTCCAGCAGACTGAGTGTACTAGCTCTGTTCCAGCAGAGCTGGTGGTTGCGGTTCTTGGGCTCCTTGATGTAGACCGACGAAGGAGGGTCACCGTGCATGCTTCCGTTTCAGCTTCAAGTTTCGACAAACTGCTTTGTTTTCTTAGGTTCAGCTCCCATTAGGGGAGAAAATATTAGGTACGTCTTATGTTTTAGCCTGACAAACAAGAAGGGGTGGGAGCGCGACACGTGTCTTCGTGGGACCCATAAGGTCAGCCGCCATCTTCCTCTCCTCGATCTCGACTCAGCGCTTCTTTCTCTCTCTTCTCTCCCAAATAACTCGGCTGCTGGCTCGGCTCAGCTGGCAGAAGAAAGAAAGGATGGGTAATAAATGCGCAACGCTCCCGCTTAAATTTTCTCTCTCCTCGCTTGAATTTTTTAGGTTTTGTCTCTCTTTCGTGAAAGAGCCAACGGAACGAGCTGCACTTACTTCCTCTGTTTCCTTCTCAACGCATCCCACCCCCTCCGCCTCCGCCTCCGCCTCTCCAAAAAGCCTCGCCGGTCATCTACCTCTGTCACGTCACCTCCTCCAAGAGCCCAGTCGGTCGCAGCTGGTTTCTCAAACTTTCGCCTCCGACTGTTTCCAACGCGGAGATCGGGGTTTGTGCTCGCGTTGGTCTCTCGGCAACTCCTAGGCCTCCGTCCGATGAACTCGTCATCAACTCCGACTCCGAGCCGCCGCCGCCGCCGTCGCCGATGGCGTCCTCCATCTCTGGTATCTACTCGTCCTCCCCCTCCCTCAGGCCGAAGACGCCGCCCGCCTCCGCCGCGAAGCCGTCGGCCTTTGGCAGGAGGGAGGCGGCCTCAGTCTCGTTCCCAAGCGGCGCCGGGCTCCCTGCCGTCAACTGGGTGTTGTCCCTATCGCTGGTCCGATCGGCCGCAAAGGGGATCTCGGTGGACCTAGGCAGGGCCGACGGTGCGGCGAAGAAGGAGAGGCGCGGGCTAGAGGGCTGGGGAGGATTCCCGCTCGCTGTGGACAAGGTACGTGGACTGGCTACACCAGCACCGGAGCTAGGGCTTTTCCTTGGACGTGAGTCGAATCGGGTCCACAGACGAGTTCGTGGAGGAGATAGAGCCTCGGTTCCAGGCTGCATTCAAGGCGATGGAGGAGCTGGGGAAGGGCGCGATCGCAAACCTGGCCCAGACGAGGGCCGCATGGTCGGGCACTACTGGTTGAGGAAGTCGGAACTCGCGCTGGCCGGGTTCCTGAAGGCGCAGATTGAGAGAACGCTTGACACGATCTGCAATTTCGCTGTTCTTCTTTAATTGCTGTTTCCTGAGGTTAATGAGCTCGAGGTAATGATAATAATGATATCTATTGCTCCTATTCTAGAGGATTCTTAGAAGAGAAGCTTGACGATCGATTTATTTGTTGACATTTGCTGAATGCCAAGTGTCAGGAGTTTTGTTGAAAGATGATAAAATTTTCATATGTTTTTCGAGCTATTATTCATTGGAGCAAGTTCAATAAGACAGGAAGCTCGTGACTTTTAACATACAATGTTGGACACTCCTGCCATATAGGTTTGTCTTTCGGTCGACTTAGATGGATGTTGGAGCTCCCAAACGACATAGAGATAGTCAGATAGATCGGTATCCTTTGCTAATGGAACAAGTGGAGAGTAGTAGTGGTCATCAGCACATAATTGATGTAGAGAGAAATGGGGACGCCTCATTGACAGCATCTCATGGTGATCAGCAACGCAGGGTAGACTCGACAGAGGATGAGGATGGACTTTCGCCTATCATGCCAGCCCCTGCGAATCAAACAACTGTAAATTCATCAAACAGATTGAACTTCGTGAATTCCACTAGCAAGAGAAGAAGGAGTGATGATTACCACCAGCATAAAAAAAGTCCATTGAATTCTGGACTATGGATTTCAGTGGAGTTAGTTGTCACCGTGGGTCAAATTATAGCACCAAGTTAGCTGAACTTACCAAGTATCTTCTTGTCAGATTCAATTTTCATAATTACTCAAGTAAAATATGTCTGGTACAAATTACAATTGTGTACAGTCAATTTTATTTAGACTTGAGTCCCTAGATATCCATCTATGAAATGGGAAATAGTTAGGCTACGATTCAAAGAAAGTGTCTCGTAAAGGAGGGGGGATAGGCATTCTATCATATACGCGAATGCCTGCCCATTTTGATTCTGAATAGCACATGAAAATACTAATATTGGAATTAGTGATTACATTCCTTTCACCAAAAAAATGTGCTTTATCGTTTCTAGAGAGAGCATGATATGTACCAATGAGCAGCTTCTTCCTGATAAATTAGTGTATGTAATATTCCTGCGCAATCTTCTTTTTGGCTTCATATATTATGTAACTTCCTTTTTATTAATAGTTGCTGCTGTGACCTGGATTCCATTATGTATATGTGGTGGTAGGTCAAGGATCCACTATCAGAGGCAACAAAGTAATTGAAGCGGCTTCAAAGGAGCTCACCTGATTCTTTGGAAACACATTCTTTCGTTTGAAGTAAATATGAGAAAGTGGAAAACTTTGCTTGCTTTTCAGGTAATTTTGCCTGGGGTTACTTTGCTTCTTCTTTTTTCTTTTGTCCAGTGACTTTCTTACTCTTGAAACTTCTTGAAACATATTGTTCGGAGTAACCTAATGACAAGCTAATAAATGTTCTGTTTCTTTTTCCTATATATGTGCTGCTTGCAATTTAATTTTCTACTTAACTCCATTTTAATATATGCATCTTTATATGCTGCTCTTTTCATAAACCCAGGTGGTGAAGCAGCTGTTCCGGTTGGACGCAGAAAGCCCTGACACACATAGGTGCCTGGTTAGTTTCTCTCTAGTTTGCTCTCGAGATATTTTATTATTCTCATATGTCCTCTTAACTCCTTGGGTTGAGCTGTTTATATATTTGTCGCATCTTTTGGGTGTCTGTAAATTGTGATGCAAGTCATAGTATGTTGATCTGTGTTGCTGCTGCTTTTTCCTCAATTCTTTTCAGTGGTGGTCTATATTGTTTCCCCGGTTGCTAGAGACTTTGACGGCTTGGTGTTGTTCCTGATGGGTGCTTCTTATGCTGCAGTTAAAGTTTTTCCACGTAGTTAGTTCCATGGCTGCCCCAGCTACTGACTCTAAGAAACTTATTTGCACTGTATTAGAAGCTGAACGACCAGAAATCAGGTTCTTTACAACCTGTCTTTCAGACTTGCTATATCTTTCTTGTTTGTTTTTTCAATATGACAGTCTTTTAACACATACAATTGTTCATCTCGCAGTCCTTTGCATGGGAAGTCTCTTTTAGAGGCAAATGAGTCATTCCTCGATAAGCATAAAGGTATCCTCAACATCAAACAATTTTCTTATGTGTGTTATAACATGATCTAAGTGTGCTTGGTCTTTTTTTTTTTTTTTTTGTGCAGATTCCTTGATGCACAAGGCAGCTGCTGCAGAAATGCTGTATCTTTTGGAACCCAGCAATAAGGGCAAGACTGTGAAATTAATTGAGGATTCAAGCAACAACTTGGTGCAAAGGTACTGTTGGGTGCAACGAAGGTCTACCATCTTCATTTCATTTGTTTTGGACCGTTTTACGCTGCCATCCCCTTGATAATCTGTTGAGCATGTCCACGTTATGTTGCATAGAAATGGAGGACTTAGATCAGTTAAGGAATGGAAACTCAAGGATTGTATTGCGGTTCACAAGCTACTCTCCTCAGGAGTAGTTGATATAGTTGCTGCATCAAGTAAGTTTTGATCTCGTCAACTGTTTTTGGTAAAGTTATGCTTAAAATGTGGAGTATCTGTTGGAATAATTGGAGTAGCAGCAGTATAGGGTAGCAAGTGGGTGGCTGGGTGGGTGTGTGTTGGGGTGTGAGAGTCAGGGAGGGATCTCGTCGGTGAATTTCGTTACTGATGACCATTCTTCTATCCCTACTTCCTTATTGGCCTACTCATTTTACTGAATACAAAGATGGGATATTATGATTGGATAAAGCTAGATTTGACTTTTGAGATGGTGTCTCTGACACTTGTAAAATACATCTTCAACAGGATGGAAATTACGTTGTGCTGAATACTTCCCGCACTCCACGTATTTTGAAGGAAGTCGCAGTTCTGCAGTTCTAAAGTCCTCGTACAACCAGATTTCTAGTAATCCTGAAAATGGAGTCAACCATCCTGCGGGTGGCATAAGCATGGATTCTCTTGCGCCAAATGGAAAACTGGAAGCTTTTAAGGACCTCTCTATCTAACAAGTGGAGTTGAAAGCTCATTTTGGGCAATGTAATTCTACATTCATCGGTATGCATGAGAGTTAGTTCACAGCAATAGCTGTGGCTTGGGAGATAGTTCGTTCAACCACTGGGGAAGTATCATGCATGGGGCCTTTTCCAGTTCATGGCCATTATGTCGCTTTATTGGATTGGCATTTGCTTCTGTTCTTTTTGGCCTCCCTCTCCCTCTCATCTTGGAATTCGTTTTGCTAATTGTGTATAATCTTCCTCCACTTTCGTTTCCAGTCGGATTCATAGCCTTGTGTGTCCGTGGGCATGAATGAGAAAAGGTGGCAGGCTCCATGGGAATATGCATTAAACTAAGGTTTCCCTTTTTGCATTGTTAGTTTTACAATCTATAGGACATCTCTGAGGTGGAGCCACAGGAGAAATTTTGAAGAACGGATGCTTCGTCAGCCTTAAGAACAAGTGGCCTCTGCAAACTTACTTCTGGAGACATGTTGTACTTCCCTTATTTATGTCCACCATTGTTTTTCCTTCGTATAAACATTGCGTTCTGTGAAAAATTTTGGAATGAGATGTTACAAAAGATGACATGCTCTCCTGGGTTGGCTTTTGTTCTTCGTTTTCTAGTTTCAGGTCATGAAAGTTTTCTATTTTTTGGTTAAGTATGCAAGTGAGTGATTCGGGCCTTGGCTCTATGTTATCCTTGCTAATATGAACCTCCTAATTTATCTTCTAATTTATCTTCTTCTTTGGTTTTTTTCGTATCACTAATGAAATGGATGAAGACAAGTGGTCTCCTAATGGGTTGTTGTTGGAGAGGAGCCATATGTTTTGCTGGACTTGATCTTTTTTCTGTTACGAAAATTTCCCTAGATTGTAGGGAAAATGTTTCATTTTCTTTTTCTTTCTTCTAGTTTTCCCTGAAACAACCTTCAAAGAAATTATCTCTTAAGGCCTTTGGCAATTTCTCCTGCTTTTAAGTTGTCTGAAACTCTAAAAATAAATTTAGAAAATGCGAAAATAATGGTATGCCATTTTTGCTGTTTTCGCACCAAAATAAGAAGGTTGAAATTATGTAGCCTCATCTCCCTTCTGAGACCACAACCAGAATAGTAACATGAATGGCACGAAATATGTAAGTTCAAGAAAAAGCCATTTTTCTTCTTTTCTGAGTCCCAAACCGACCACTTGCTCAATGCTCTCATATCTTGTGAGGGATGATGTGGAATGATCTTTGATACTGTGTACGGTGCATCTTAAAAGTTATGCATTTGTATCACTTTTAAAAATAAATATTACTTGTATTGCCTATACAAAATTAATGAATAAGAGATTTTTAACGTTCATAAAAATATTTAGACATGCATAATTGCAAGGGATGGAGAGAACTTTTCATGAACTAATTATTTGAATTGATATAAGTGATTAATATTAAAAAAATATTTTCCAAATCTATGAAACAAACAGAATCTAAAACATAACCAAAGACTAAATTGCTATTGCTCTATCCATTATCAGTTTTTGTCCATCACGTTCTTCCAAATTCTATTGCTCGTCTGTCTTCAATCTTTTTATTTAAAAGAGGAAAGATAAAAACTAAAGTTGTTCTCTGCAAATATCAGCAATTTTTTAGCATATTGCTACAACTTTGATTACGCACTATGCTAGCTATTTCTTGATTAGCCTTTGGTAACTGTCTGTAACAGCAATAGTACTGAGGTCCTCCATTTATCTTAAGCATGCCCACTCTAGGTCCTCAATTTACGTGATTAAATACACCATATGCTGTATTTTCAAACAAGCTATATACATCATTACCATTATCCCGAGATAGGATCTGTGCGCAAAGATTCCTTTGCCATTGCAGCACCCCCAGATCGTTTCACGGGACCCGGCGTATGAGCCGACCATTCAACTTCGACCTCACATTTACATGTCCTGAGAAGGTGGGACCACTCCCAAGCAAGAGATTCACTTCTACATAGTGTAGTGTAGCAATGGTAAATCATCCGATGCGTCGCAAGAGAACCTCTTTGTAGATATAACCTCTTGCTACCTGTGCCAAGTCAATACACGTCTCTGCGAAGAGGCCCTGTTTCATCGTAAGTCCAATGAGCAAACATTGTAGTTGGCACATTCATGGGCAGGTCCCTTATGCAAATTGTTGAGCTACTTGAAACTCGTCCTCAGTTCTAGCTGTCTCTGTCAGATTGCGAAAGCCCACTGCTCTCGCTAATCTCACTTTTACAGAGGGGGCATGAGGCATTGATCTTTAACCATTTATCAATGCACTTAACGTGGAAGACATGGTGACAAGGTAGCTCTTTAAGTTCATCGTTATCTGCATATCTTGACAAGCAAATACAGCAAACCTGCACAAATACAATGGCAACATCACTTTGTCTGCTTGAAGATAAATATCATGCCTAGCTGCCGATTGTTGCATTTGCGACTTGCTGCTATCATGATAGTTTCACCATGTTAAGGAACGTATAAGCAGATGTGAGGAGAGGCCTTTCTTTTTAGGACGCAAAATCAAATGCTAGCCCTACATTATAGGTCAAAATTCAGCAGGAGGGTGCTTGAACTCCAGAATTGGAATGGGAGGACATAAGTGGGTTTTATGCTTACCGCGTCTTCTCCCGACAAGAAACACTCCTTTTCTGTCCCTGGAGCTAAGACCCCGCCTTCACTTCCTCCTGTGTTAAATTCCTCGCCGTCAGCATTTAAGTCTTGCTTCACCTTGAATTTGTAGATAGGAAGAGCATTGATGGTTTCTGAGGTGGCTCCTCTTGTCTGCGAAAAGTCTTCTCGGATGCCCAGAACAGACATTATGCACGGTAGGCAGCAACAAATTGTTGCACATAGTATAAAAGGCATGGCATATCCAATACAGCTAAAAGTTAGAAATACTATACATAACCTGCAAAAGGGCCACAACACATATATTTCATCAAGCACAGCAATTAAATGTATAGACAGAACAGAACAGTGTCCCTATAAATTGGTACCTATACAGTTTCGGAGTATCAGAAGGTGAAGAGTGACCTCCAAAAATCCACACATAGCCGACAACAAACCATACAGCAAAAAAACAGTCTAAGGCCACCTTGAAATGGTCCACCAGCCCACTAATTCTGCAAAAACGAAATTAGCTGTTGATTCCATCTATCATAGATTGTATAGACTAGGTTATTCTGAATGATGCCAACAATCCCACAACGTGCAAATTGAAATTCAATTTGAATAGATGAGAAGCAATCATCATCCATGAGCAGCATAAGAAACGATTGAACTTTACCGTGAACTCAAAGTGTCTGCAATTTGGCCATTCCATGATGCCGATTCTTTAGAATGTTGATTGCCCTCATCTGTGGACTGTGTGACAGAGATAGCTGTATAAGAGCTAGGCTCTGATTGACTGCTATGAGAAGTCCCTCGATGGGATCGACTGGACTGCTGATCACTACCACAGTTGCCAGAATGATAACGCCAGAAAAGAATAGGCAGCGTTGCCACACAACCAGATGCATAACCTACAACCCATGCAAATAGTGGAGCCTCTGGATTTTCATGTCTTGACAATGACAAAACCACTATGGATGCTATAATTTGACCCACGGTGACAACTAACTCCACTGAAATCCATAGTCCAGAATTCAATGGACTTGTTCGATGCTGGTGGTAATCATCACTCCTTCTTCTCGTGCTAGAGGAATTCACAGAGTTCAATCTATTTGATGAATTTACAGTTGTTTGATCCGCAGGGGCTGGCATGATAGGCGAAAGTCCATCCTCATCCTCTGTCGAGTCTACCCTGTGTTGCTGATCACCATGAGATGCTGTCAATGAGGCGTCCCCATTTCTCTCTACATCAATTATGTGCTGATGACCACTACTACTCTCCACTTGTTCCATTAGCAAAGGATACCAATCTATCTGACTATCTCTATGTCGTTCGGGAGCTCCAACATCCATCTAAGTCGACCGAAAGACAAACCTATATGGCAGGAGTGTCCAACATTGTAAGTTAAAAGTCACGAGCTTCCTGTCTTATTGAACTTGTTCCAATGAATAATAGCTCCAAAAACATATGAAAATTTTATCGTCTTTCAACAGAACTCCTGACACTTGGCACTCAGCAAATGTCAACAAATAAACTGATCGTCAAGCTTCTCTTCTAAGAATCCTCTAGAATAGGAGCAATAGATATCATTATTATCATTACCTCGAGCTCATTAACCTCAGGAAACAGCAATTAAAGAAGAACAGCAAAATTGCAGACCGTGTCAAGCGTTCTCTCAATCTGCGCCTTCAGGAACCCGGCCAGCACGAGTTCTGACTTCCTCAACCAGTAGTGCCCGACCATGTGGCCCTCGTCTGGGCCAGGTTTGCGATCGCGCCCTTCCCCACCTCCTCCATCGCCTTGAACGCAGCCTGGAACCGAGGCTCTATCTCCTCCACGAACTCGTGTGGACCCGATTCGGCTCACGTCCAAGGAAAAGCCCTAGCTCTGGTGCTGGTGTAGCCAGTCCACGTACCTCGTCCACAACGAGCGGGAATCCTCCCCAGCCCTCTAGCCCGTGCCTCTCCTTCTTCGCCGCGCCGTCGGCCCTGCCTAGGTCCACCGAGATCCCCCTCGTGACCAATCGGGCTAGCGATAGGGACAACACTCGGTCGACGGCGGAGAGCCCGGCGCTGCTCGAGAACGAGACCGAGGCCGCCTCCTTCCTGCCGAAGGCCGACAGCTTCGCAGTGGAGGCGAGCGGCGTCTTCGGCCTGAGGGAGGGGGAGGACGAGTAGATACCAGAGACGGAGGACGCCATCGGCGGCAGCGGCGGCGGCGGCTCGGAGTCGGAGTTGATCACGAGTTCGTCGGAGGGAGGCAATCTGACGGAGGCCCAGGAGTTGCTGAGAGACCAACGAGAGCACAAACCTCGATCTCCGCATTGGAAACAGTCAGAGGCGAAGGTTTGAGAAACCAGTTGCAACCGGCGAGGCTCTTGGAGGAGGCGACGTGACAAAGGTAGATGACCGGCGAGGCTTTTTGGAGAGGCAGAGACGGAGGCGGAGGCGGAGGGGGTGGGATGCACTGAGAAGGAAATAGAGGAAGTAAGTGCAGCTCGTTCCATCGGCTCTTTCACGAAAGAGAGACAAAACCTAAAAAATTCAAGCGAGGAGAGAGAAAATTTAAGCGGGAGCGTTGTGCATTTATTACCCGTCCTTTCTTTCTTCTACCAGCCGAGCCGAGCCAGCAGTCGAGTTATTTGGGAGAGAAGAGAGAGAAAGAAGCGCTGAGTCGAGATCGAGGAGAGGAAGATGGTGGCTGATCTTATGGGTCGCACGAAGACACGTGTCGCGCTCTCACCGCCTTCTTGTTTGCCAGGCTGGAATGTAAGACTACCCAATATTTTCTCCCCATGAGAGGGCGTTCTTTCTATGACATAATGGCAGGTCTAATCGATTGTTTTATGATTCAGTTTTGTGAGGTTTTAGCTCGATTTCTTCCTACTGGAAGGTGAGGATGGCGTGACTGGAATCCGGAGAAGGGTTTGCTGGCGATGGTCGCGGAGGAATTGAAGCATTTTTTTGCTATTTTTCGAGATCATGAGATATCATACTTTGATCATGAATGTAATTTAAGCTAAATAATTATCTCATAAATAAATTTTATGAGATAATTTTTATTTTATTTTATTTTATTTATAGATGTTCATAAAGTTTCAATAGTTATTTATGTCTACCACTACATAAGCAGAGCCCTCGAGCGTGATATCACAAATGAAGCGGAATCAGGCAAACATTTTCTTTCACGGGTTCAAGTTCGCTTATGTACACCTCCTCGATCTTGTTCATACTCGATTATTATATGAATGATGATTTTTTCCGATGTCGGACAAGCTTGGATTAAAAAAATTAAGGTTCGGTACTCGGCAATTCAAGACGTGCGAGGGCCATCAGCATGGGCTCGTAGACGTATTAAAAGGCGCGGGAAAGTGGCTGCCTCTCCATCGAGCGACAAGTGTCTCTATACGGGAAGCCAGAAACTTAAGTCCGAGTGAAATGAGCCCTCAAATCGGAGGAGGCTCTCCTTCCGGTTCCTCCGTTCGATCGTCGATCCCCACATGGCGAAGAATAAGCGATCGCCCACCTCCTCCTCCTCTTCCTCTCGTTGGTGTGA
The DNA here is from genome assembly GCA_017140395.1 of Eucalyptus lansdowneana. Taxonomy (NCBI): domain Eukaryota; kingdom Viridiplantae; phylum Streptophyta; class Magnoliopsida; order Myrtales; family Myrtaceae; genus Eucalyptus; species Eucalyptus lansdowneana. The sequence goes on along the minus strand of CM029487.1, from coordinate 40,452,806 downwards.
TCCACCACGTCTTCTCGTTCCTCGACGTTGCATACATCGTCCCCACGTGCGTTTTTGTCGAAGCGGTGGCGATCCGTCTGGACCGCCGCCCCCGGACCTCGTCTTCTCCTTCCCCTGGCTGAACGCCTCCCCGTCCGTGGACGGCGTCTTGATCCTCTAGGTGTCGCCCAAGGTGAGGAAGTTCCACATCAACGTCGATTTTCTCAACCGTTGCACGCCTGAGCTCAGTCCGTGGCTTCGCTTTGCTGTCGACTGCCGTGTCGAGGACCTCTCAGTCAATGCGACTAAGAGGTCGTGCGAGATGGCCGGCCATTTCGCAGTACCGTGGCTCCTTTTATGGATGCTCTTCGTTGGTGAACCTGCACGCAGGGCTCTGTTGCTTCTCGTTGAGTAGAAGTATCGCTTGGATTGATATTAGGTCCCTGTCCATCTGTGACTCGGAGGTGATGCATGAGATGTCGAATGGCAGCCCTGTTCTCGAGGACCTTAGTTTGGAAGGATGCTACGGTTTAAAGCGAACCGTCAAGGTTTGTTCGAGAACTTTGAGGGAAATTGCGGGCAATGGCTGCTATCGGTATGCACTTGATGAGGGTTTTCCCTTGGAGATTTCAAGTCCTCTGTTGCTGTTTGAGAGGATTTTCTGGTATGATGAGGCAGCTGGTAACGGAAGTCTCAATCCTTGATTGAAGCAGAGTCAAACTTTTTTATGAGAGGCGAGGATTTTGGAAGGTCATCTGATTGTTTTGTTCAAAATTGGTTCGAGTCTTACAGAGGGTATTGCAACCTGGTCGAGGGACTGCTTCGGAAGCTGCAGAACGCGACTAAGCTTTTGATTGGTAGTTGGTGCCTTCAGGTGAGCAGATTGTTTTTGATTTCAAATTTAACTCGTTTGGTTCATACTTATGGATAATTCATTGTTCCCTCTTCCTCGAGTTAAGGAAATTCATTCCAAACTCCAGCACAAGGAATCCGGTTTACATTGTTTGCTACTCTGCCTGATGACCACCGGTGCAAATACACATTGTGCCTTCAGAATAACTACCAAAGGACCAAAGAAAGAGCAGCTGGTTTAGGGTCATTCTTTTTCCTGTGCTCAGTAGTGCATAATCATGATTCCAAAGATGATAGTAAATTATTAATGGAAAGTTGTTGTGTCCTATTTTCTAAATACTGAAAATGCAGTTGTTGACTAGAATTAGTATATAAGATCTACTATTTCAACACTCAAAAGCTTTGGCATTGCTCAATTTGTCATATAGGTGGGAACCAAAAGTGTTCTCAAAGCATATACTTGCTGAGTTTTTTAAACTGTATTTGGAAGGAAGAGTAAATTATCTTATTCTTTTGCCTTTCAATTGTTGAATGTGCTTAGATTATATCACTTGCGCAGAGGTACAAGATGTGCTATTTTCTTTGCCTAATTGCAAGTCTCCGACTCTGCATGCACGAGTGGAGAAATGAGATTTTCCTTGTATAGCAAAGTTGTTCCTTATAATAGGGTGAACTGTCTAGTTCCAGTTAAAAGAGAAAAAGAAGACATTGGATCTCATTTTTTCTTCCTACTGTATCATTGACGCTCATGCGCACCTTATAACAGGAGTTTAGCACTAGGAGTTTGGGTTGTGATGGCAAAAGGCTTGTTCGAGTTCAAGCTTGGCCCGTCATCTCGACATTTAAGCAGGCGCGAGTGTTTGTTATCTCTTGTGAGACGCTGATTTGCATAATCCGTTAGTATATCTTTTTTTTTAATCCAAAAGTAAATTAGGATGATAACATTGCTTTTACCAAATTATGTTCTCCGCAATTTCTCAGACTTCAATGGATCTCCTCACTCCCGCTCTTCCCGTCTTCGTCTTGCTCTTCAGCTTCTTCAGCAGAGCTTCTAGCTATGGAGATGAGGCAGGTTCGTGCTTCCGTTTCAGCTTCAGTTCGGTAAACCGCCTGGCTTCTCAGGTTCAGCTCCTGCTCGGTGTTCTTTCGCGACCTAATGGGCGGGTTGATTCGGTTTTGTGAGGGGGTTTGCTCGATTTCTGATTGGTAGGTGAAGATGGCGGAGTGCAATGCGGATAAGGATTTGCTGGCAATGGTCACAGAGGACTCGAAGGTGGGTGCGTCTTCGCTTCAATTGGCAAGAGGCTATGGACAATCTCTTTTGGGTATTGCTTTGATTCGAGATCTCTCTCTCTCTCTCTCTCTCTCTTTTTCATCCAGTGTGTTTGTTTCTTCAACGATAGCTTCTTGTGCCCTTTGAGTCATTGGCCTTATCTCATTCTACTTCTTTAGCTTTTCCTAAATGTGCTACGCTTCCTTTTTCGCCATGGGAACCATTGTAATTGCCAGTCTAGTTCAAATTGCATTCGATGGATAATTGGACGAATATAAAGATAAAAGTGGTGGAAAGTCTAAATAAGAAGGCGCCGTTGAACTAAGGAGTTGGCCTTTTACATAGAAATGAAGAGTGAATGATGGTGATGCGAGTGGAAATCTAGAGATGACTTAGTTGCAAGTAAAGAATCCAAGCCGGTATTAGTTGAATGGAGGGATTTTATTTATAGGCGCATAGATTCCTATCAACTTCTCGACCAGGTTGTTGCCTTTGTGAAATTTTTTCCATAACCTAGCTGGACAGTCATCTACCCTAACCGTAAGTGTACCATACTCTTGTATTGCCTTCTTGTTGTCCTTCTTCGTACACCACTTAAAGTGTTTGTGAAAATAATTAACATGAGTTAAAGGGGATGCCATGCATGCTAAATAGACTAGTTGTGTCGGAGTAATGCTTGATGCCCATTTGGAGTTGGCAGGTTTAGGGCGTATTTGTTTATGTTCTTTTTTTTTTGTTTATGAACAAAAATTCTATTTTTTTTGTTTCCGGGAACAAAAAAAGAACAGAGTTTGCATTTTTGTTCCAAATCTATTTTTTTGTTCCTGGGAATACAATTGGAACAGAAACAAAAAACAAAAAAAACTTTTTCTTGTTTCTGGAATAATTTTTAAGAACAAATTTTCTCTCTCCTTTCTTTTATTCTCTTTTTTTTCTTCTTCTTTTTTCTTTGGCCATGGCCGGCGACTGGCTGTCGAGGGCCGGCGACGCCGTTGTGGGCTAGCAAACTCGCCGAAGCGTCGCCAGCCCCTAGCGAGGCCAAGCATCGCTGGCCCCTAGCGAGGCTCGACCTCGCCTTGGTTGGGTAAGCTCAAGCTCACCCAGATCCGGCGAGGCTCGGCGTCACCTGGCGGTGGCCTAGCGAGGCTGAGCCTCGTCGGTGGCTAGGCGAGCTCGGCCTCGCCGGATCTAGCTGAGCCCGAGCTCGCCTCGCCGGGGGCCAGCGAGCCTCACCGGGGCTGGGCGAGGCCGCCGGCCCTTGTCGGTCGGTCGGCGCCATGGGCGAGGCCGGCGACCGGCCAAAAAAAGAAGAAAAAAAAAAAAAAAAAAGAAAAATAAAATAAAAATATTAAAAAATTGAAAGAAACAAAAAAAGAACACAAATTTACCAAACATATTTCTATTTTTTTTTATTCCTGGTATAAGTTTACCAAATGCGTTTTTACGGTAAAAAATTGTTCCCCAAAACAAAAATAGTTTTTTTTTTTATTTTTGTTCCTTGAAACACTTTTTGAACTGAAACACAAACAAATTCACCCTTAGCCACTGCAGAATACTATCTAAATGCCATCAGGCATCTAAAAAGATCTTAGATTCCTGATGATGACTCTCACAATGTAATTTTACTGTTGACTCCTCTTCTTTTACTGATTGAGCATTCTTTTACTGATTGAGCGTGCCCTACAAGGAGAGATTTATTGGATACCGAAATATAGACTATAGGCGGAAAGTTTCTCACATTTCGTATTGCTTGAAGTTTTACTTATCTTCTTGTCATTACTAGGGGGCATTTCGTCACATCATTTTGATTAATCAAGTTTGCTCGTGGGAGTTTTAACTTTTGAATAGGATAAATCTCGAGCTATGCTGCATACTTGTATGACAATCTGGTCGACAGGGATGAAGGGAGAAATTGGAGAATTGGAGAATTGGAGAAAGCAAAGAGACTAAGAGGGTCAGGGGAGCTGCATCCAAGTATGTTGGGTTCCTATAATCTTTTGGTAATTCAAATTCGTGAGAACTTAGGATTAAATGCCTAGCCTTGGTAGTTCTTGATGTCTATTCTCATTGGAAAATTTTAGAGAGGCAATGGTTTCTGCAAAAACATCTCAATTCTTTACTCATCATATTGTCTTCTGGATATGGAGAATGTTTTGAGTGCACAGTACTTGAGCCAATCCTTGAATGGTTTCTCTTAAGATCATAAGTTGTATATACTATTATACTTGTAATCCTTGCCTGAAGTAAGCTTTTATGCATCCTCTTCACCTTGAGGTTCCATAATTGAACAAGAAGATTTGTTTTTTGATGATATTAGAAGATATATATTCCCTTGCTTTAGATGACCTACTAGCCCAAAGAAATCCCATATCGAGTGACTAAAATCCCTCAGTTATTTTGTGCAGTTATGAGGTTTTGCCTCACTTCATAAATTTCGATTAACATTTTGTTGGTTAATGTTGGTCCTCTATCTTTCCTCTTCTTCTGTTAATTTTATTAGGAACAAGATATTCTCTCTCTCTCTCTCTCTCTCTCTCTCTCTCTCTCTCTCTCTCTCTCAATTATAATGGATTCACTTTCTTTGCACATTTCAATTTGTGTCGTCAATACTAGCTTCTCTTAATCATTCTAATCTGCTCTATATAACATCATTGTGCGGGTGTCCTCATGGAAAGTTTGCTGTCTTGGGACTTGAAGACAGTACATTTTTACTGCATGATGTCGAAGTAAATTTTCTATGTTGTCACTTGAACGTTACCCTCATTACTTCTCAACCAGAGATTCCTCCTGCAACATTCCTTTATCATCAGATCGTGTTCTTCTTTAGTCTCTCTTGGGAAAGATTCTGAATTGCTCAAAATCTGCATGATGCAATGCAAATAGTAAACTTGCTGACTGAACATTCAGCTGCTAATAGACACGGCACTCCATTTTTATTGGTCATGTTTCTTGATGTCAAGTTAATAATGGGTTGGTAGATAGGTCAATTTGAGCATGATAAAATTAACAAAAAAAAAATATATTAGAAAATTCTAATTGAACATGACCCATTTGTTAAATAGGCAAGAGATGAATAACTGTTTAACTAATTAGATTGAATTGAATGGGTCATTCCCATCTAACATGACCAATGCGACATATGTACCATATGCATATTTTCTTCAATGTCAAATAAGTTTGAAAAGAAACTAGCCATAAGCTTACAAAATCCTAGGTTTACATGAAATGTTATATTTATATGGTGTGATCAAATTGTAATCTATAACGACTATGGAAACCAAATTCATGTATGATTTTTTATTAGAAAACTTACTGAACTAAATATAAACAGGTCCTGATAGGTCAGGTTGTTGATCAAGTTGGCTCTATTGTTTAGTTAAGTAGATTGCATGAGTCAATTTTTGTTTCACGGTTTGAACTTTGAACTCGGAACAATATTCATTTATTAATTACCTGTTAAGTAGGTGGCCTTACCTAAGTGGTTACATGGAAATGTGAGTCATGAATAAAAATAAATAAATTTTTGGATTGTGGATCATGATTTTCATCCAATGAAATCATAAAATCTGATATAACGTTTGAGATTGGTATATCATGACATATGTAAATTAATTGTTAGATAATAACTAATCATGAAGATACTTCAAATTCAACTAACTTTATTATCTCGAGGCATGAAATATTGCTTCAAATTATTTTTCTTTTGCCAAATGAGTACCCATTTGACTGCAAGGGCACAAAGATCTTGTACATAGTATTGTAATTGGACTCCCATTCATAGAATTGAGTATGAGATAATCAAAATATCCACTTAGCTTGATGCAGCCAACAAAATCATGCAAGATGACTACCGAGTTTTTGGTGAAGATTGACTTTGAAACTCAAAAAAGGATCAGGATTCTTCTTGAAGTTTAATCACTAAAATTATCAACTAGGATTTGAGTATCAGTAGGATTTTACAAAGTTTCCTTTTCTTTCTTTTTTTAAGCTTGAGAGTAGGAACTTACGTATACTCCAATAATGTTTCTTGTTTAGAGGTTTCCAATTTCAATAGAGTTGATAATTTATTGAACTTGGCAAGCATTTGCTTTGCAGATTGTGTGATGCAATTCATCTTTGGTGTGATGCTTAAGAAACCCTGGGTGTTTTGCTTAGGCAAATTTGCGTGTGATGCTTAAATATTTGTCCTTTATTGTGGGACTCAGCCCTACATCAAAGCCATGAAATGTTTTTGATGTTACATTGTTTGATGCATGAGTTAAATTATGAATCAAGCAAATTGATTAAATTATGAATCAAAGAAATTGATTGACTCATAGCTAATCAATGAAATCAGCAGTGAGTTACTTTAATCACATATCATACAAAATTAATATGCTCATTTAGTATATTTATATACCTTAGGAGTTGAATCTTATTGATGTGCTCAATCACATTCTTGTGTAGTACAAAACTTTTACTTTGCTGCTAATGTTGTCACCAATGATTGAAACTATTTCAATTGTCAACGACAATTTACAGCATAGTGTTTATTGGGGTCCAGCTCGTGGTGAGAATCTACGGTCTAAGTGGATGGTGTCATACGGAAGCATTCATCTGTGAGATGCTCATATTTATCAAAATTAATAGCTTCTTTCAATTGTCAGTAAATTTGTTCAGTTCATTCAAATTAGGAAGGCAATAATTTAAGTGACTCTTAAATGATAGGATTTGTGTGCCTCAATTATGCTTGTGGTTGGAAAAGTTTGTAAATAACTCGATATGTTTTTAGCAAGCTATAGCTACTTGGTCATGAGTAGAACGGCTAAGTACATGGTTGAGGCTGCTGCAATTCTGTTTCTTTGAGATTTCCACTAGTTTATTACTAATCATCCACGTCATGGATTTGCAGTCAATCAATATAGATGGATCCAAAATCTGATTCAAATCCATTATAGCACCTATGGGAATATAAGAATTGCTAAGGAGAGAATTTGTTTGTACATAATGAATGTTACTTGCCAAAGTAGCTGTCTTTATGGAACTATAAATATGTAGGGTGCTGCTTTTGATATGCTAGTGCTTGCAGCAGTTATGCACACTGTGGTGTAATCATTCTAACAGGCTATAAATATTAAGCAGAATGGAAAACTGCTGAGAAGCTTGAAGTATGGCAGCTGGGGTGTGTCTCAATTGGGAGAAGGATGCCCAAGTGAATAGGGTATGGCATCCTTCAACTTAAAAGTTAGTACAACTACGTGATCTTTATTACCAATGGCAGATATCTTGTGGCTCACACCTTTCATAATGCTTCGTTTGCAATTAAGTACTTATTTTAGTGTGGTGTTCTTAAAATACTTTTTTTTTTCAAACTTAGAATCTTATTGCATAGTCCAACGGCTTTAGTATGGGTTTATGGAAGAATTTTTGGAAGCATATGTTTAGGATCATCTGTAACTTGTTGATTTGTTTGGCTCCTTAGCTTTAATCTCATTTTTTTTTGTCTTTTTATTTTCCAATTGTAAAGTAATTATTCATTTGTTTTATAGAACGCTTCTGGTAACTCTTTGGCGTTTGAAGGTCGCACTACTCAATTCTTCCCTCTAGCTCCAAGAGTTCCTTGAATGTCTGGACCAGTATCCGGAGATGCTGGTTTAACTGACGTTCAAGAGTCATTTGTAGAGCTCTCAAATAATTCAAGCAATGTTTGCATGGCCTTTGCAGTGGAGATAAAGATGAGGTTCTGCGCTTCAGTATATTTAGTGTCTTTCCAATCGAAAATATTGTAAATGACCTGTCTGTTCAAATCAAATATTTAGCTATATGGTCTATCATATTCAGTAAATGAGTCCTTTTCTTGTTCTTGCTTCTCATACAACAGTTTTTGTTAATAAAGGGATTTGATGGTAGACTGACAGCAAATCAGTATTGCCTGGAAAGTAATGGGCTGGTTAAGTAAACAACTATCCTAAGCGTGGTTATGCTTGTAAAAGTTCTAGATGTTTATGCCATTTCCTAGGCTAGATTTCACTTCTGTTGGTCACTTCTAAGATGACACCTCCAACTTCAATACTGAACACTTATCTGAAACTTTTTGTTGTTTGGCCTGAGGTTGGCTTGCCTTGCATACTTTTTGCTCCTTTCCAGACTATTGGGTTTCTACTCTGTACTAGGAAGATTGAGAGGGCCTATGAAGATCTTCGCCTTTCCAGCAAGTATAATCCAGGCCAAAGACATTGCAGAAGCCTTAGTCTAGACTTAATAAGAAAGATCTTCCCCTTTCCAACAAGTATAATCTAGGCCAAGGACATTGCAGAAGCCTTAGTCTAGACTTAATAAGAAAATTTAATTGAAGGGCCATGATGTTTGTCAAACTTTTCACAAGTATGATGTCATAAAAACAAATGTGAAAAAATGTACATTGCAAATGCAAACTTATAGCAACATTTACGGAACTAAATAGCATGCATATACTGAATTACTAATATGATTAAAGTTATAGCATTGTCTTTTGGTAACAATATAATGTCAAATTCAATAAAATTGTGTTTATTGTCATCATAGGTCAACTTTATTGCATCAGACTAATGATGGACTATTGTATATATTGATAGGCTGAATATGTTAGTATCACAATAGTTAACATGGTAAATACACCTAATACTCTCATGTTAGAGTGGTAAAGATGCATAGGCTGATATATTGCATTCATGTTTGATGCCTCTTAGGTTGGATGCATTTTAGGCAAAGTACTCTAACTTATGAGCTAGAGTTGATTAGCTTTAGAGAATAATGCAGTTAAGCTCTTGAATTAATGTGATAATTTAGCACCTATAAAGTATTGTAAATCAATAGTATAAATAGGAGTGCTCGTGAAATGCATGAGTACTCTTTTGTTTGTTTTTTGTTTTTTAACACTTCACAATTTCTTAATTTGGATTGTTGGTATATAAATAACATTGATAATTCTTTTAATTTGCATTGTCACAAGTGGATATCAGAATAAAGCTTCTTTCCGTTGAACATACAAATTGCTTCACATCTTGCACCAACCAAGTTGAATAACAATATTAATATGTTTAGGTATATTTTGAATGATTAGTGAAGCCTATTTAACATATTTATTAAGATAGTTACTCTTGTTATTTAATGGGAATAAATCAATATAAAACAAATTGTTAGATGAGAATAATATGCCTAGGTGTATCTTGGGTGGTAAGTAAAACCTATTTTACATTTTCTTTGGTAAATAAAATAGTGGCCAAAGTGGGCAATCGCTTCGGGTATTAAAGCATCAAGGGTTTCTCACCTCCCAACAAGGGCTTTTAACCAGGATTTGAACCCCTACCCATTGGTAGGGAAAGTCCGTGAAGAGTTAGCATGCTACCATTAGACCAACCCTTTGTTGGTTTATTTCACATTTTCATTAACCTAGTTACCCCTTTTTATTTAAGAGGAACCGCATGCATTTATATGAAAGTATTATTTAAAATGCAATTTAATATAAATGAATTAATATTGCACGTGTTAGTTCCACTCAATAATAGAAATAGTTGAATTAACACACATTACAAATTATAGGTGTTGAAGGAATATTGCCACTACTAAACTAAACCAAGCAAAAAAAAAAGAAGGAAAAAATTGAAAATTTTAATTCATTAATTTGGCTTTGGGTTGATTAAGAAATTGTGACATCAATAAATTTGAGGTAACTTCATAATTAAGTAGAGCGGAGTGGTGGGCTAGGCACTCCTTGGCAATAAGAAGTGGACAAAATCTTGGTAGAGAAGAGCAATAGCCTTGAGTTAATGAAAGACTCCTGGGCCAAGCCACTAAGAGTGGGTTTAGAAATAAACTTATCACATGCAATCTAATTACAAATATGCCCCCGGATGATAAAAACTGGCGAAGCTCTTACAACTTTTTATTTCCTTGTTTTATATGGTCTTAATTCCTTAAAAACTCTCAAATTTTAGGTTTAATTTTAATTTTATCCCAGACTTTTTTTTTTTGTTTAAAAAACCCTCAACTTTGAACCAAATGCTATATCAACCCTCAATTTTTCTCGTCTAAAATAATTTTTCAAATTTTATATCCAGTCCCAGATGTTGTTCCGAATAATGACAAAAAATTTGAGGACAAGAGCAAATTCCATCTTGACGAGGGGGCAATCTCTGCATTCAGAGACCAGAATTCATGGCCAAATGTCTAGAAAATTCGGGCTTAACAAAAAGCAAAGGATTCTCATTCAAGGGGGGTGGGTGATTTTTCAACATGCAATAATTGCCAAGAGAGCTCGAAAAAGAAAAGGACGGAGCTTTTCTTCCGGGCCAAGAAAAGGAGATTGAGAGAGAGGGTTATGGTCGGCAAAAGAGAGAGCTTTTACAAAGAAAAACCGATAAAGTGATTTGCTATAGAAAATAAAGAAAAGAAGAAGAGAGGAGGTGAAAAGAAAAGAATGAAGAGAGAGATATTGCCGGGGTGTGAGTAAAATGCATTGAAACTTCCGCTAGTTGAAGGCGATGACCAAAAAAAGGCGATGACCATAAATGCATGTTTAGTGGTCCGGTTGGTGAATTACTATTTTATATCTAGTTCGGTAAGTCTGAATTATTGACATGTGCCAACTGGTTGGATTAGATAAATCAAATCAATAAAGATATATATATAATAAAGTAAAAGTAAAAGCAAAAGCAAAAGTAAAAAGGCATTCCGACTTATTTATGAGATTTGGAGGAGAAATTAAGATGGAACTCGAGCAAAAAATAAATTCTTCTCATTGTGTTAGAATGAATAGATATATAGACACGCATTTATGCATGTTGATAATTTTTTATAATCCTTGACAGCAATGATAACATTTTTTTAGAATAAGTTATCTTTAATAATATAACATTTTAGTACTAAAATGAAGTTTATCGGTTTGACTGTATTATATATATCAGGCTGGGTAAATTTCTAAGTGTGATTAAGAGCTTAAATGTATTTAACAAAAAACACCTTTTTTGATGGAAAATAAATTAACAAAAGAAAGAGGAAAGTTCAGCGGTGCTGGCAGTTGACTAAGCGTGCCCTCTTCATTGTCTGGACGCTTTGTATGATTTTGTCTATTTTGAGCACTTGTGTGGAAAATGTTGGACCAAACAAATCTCTCTCTTTCCACTTTTCATTTTCTCTCGCAAATCCATGTCACAAGCACGTGAGGTAAGCAGTGACAACAAGGGAAAGATCAAGGATTTGGAGCAAGGAAGAAAGAAATGTGCAAAGGAACTAGAAAGAGTTGTCGTGGAATTGAAAATCTACTTGGAAAAAGAAGTTAGACAAGAGGAAAGACAAAAAATACAAAGCAGTTGTGTTCAAAGTGGTCTCCACCTTAAAAGACGTGTAGCAAGGGCTATAGAAATATCTATCCTCATATTGATTCTTATTCAACATTGGCTGCTCTTTAATTAGTCCAAGAAATAATAAAGTGTATCAATGATCCATGCATCTTCAAGTTTCTTGTCTAGATGGATTGCAAGTTGTTGTCCATGCCTTACTATATATTTAGAAAAAAATCCCATTATATCTACCATCATATTTAATTACTAGCAAAATTAAGGCAGACGTGTGTAAAGAATTATGTGTCATTGAAAGCCATTTCGGTCTATTCTTCATCATAGACTACATTTATTTTGAGTCTGATTCAAAGCTATTGGCTGCCCTTTGGTTTGTCCACGAAACAATAAAGGTAGAAATGCAAGGAAAGTCCTAAAAAAACCTTCACCTACTTCCCCCAAGGAGGAGTTTGGAAATCAAGTCACTAGAGTTTTCCTCTTTACTTTCTTTGGGTTTATAATCATCCAAAGTCTCTATATATTGTAGATATAAGTGATGGTTGATAATGCAACATTTCAAATTCATCAGTTTGATTTGTTGATACTTAATAGGTTCAAGGTAAATTTTTAACTGGCATGAAGAGTTTAAATATATTTGTAAGTTTTCTGATGGAAAATAAATAATAATAACAAAAAGGAAAGTTCAATGGTGCAGTAATTATCCTGAATGTATTCATCAATCATGACCACCTTTCATGGATACCAATAAAGCAGTTGTCCTTTATTGTTGGTTTTACTTTTTTCATTGCTTTTGCATCAAAATTTGCTCACATGATATTTTCTTCTTGGACAAGATCACCTTGGATTCTCCTATCCATTGAAACTTCTCTCACATGAAGGCAATGGTTATAAATGCATGGTCGGTGGTCCCGGTCAATGAATTACTAATTTATATCTGGCTCGGCAAGTTTGAATTATTGGTGCTTGTCAACTGATTGGATTGGATAAATCAGATCAATAAAGATATATATATATATATAATAGCATAAGAGCAAAAGCTAAAAGGCATTTTGATTAATTTATGAGATTTGATGGAGAAATTAAGGTAGAATCATAGCAAAAAATAAATTCTTCTCATTGTGTTAGAATGAATATATATATATATATATAATAGACCCACATTTATGCATGTTGATAATTTTATAATCCTCGACAACAATTATAACATATTTTTTTAGAATAAGTTATCGTTAATAATATAACATTTTAGTACTAAAATGAAGTTTATCGGTTTGACTGTATAATATATATTAGGCTGGGTAAATTCCTAAGTGTGATTAAGAGCTTAAATGTATTTAACGAAAAACACCTTTTTTGATGGAAAATAAATTAACAAAAGAAAGAGGAAGGTTCAACGGTACCAGCGGTGGACTAAGTGTGCCCTCTTGATTGTCCCGATGCTTTGTATGATTTTGTCTATTGTGAGCACTTGTGTGGAAAATGTTGGACCAAACGAATCTCTCTCTTTCCACTTTTCATTTCTCTCACAAATCCATGTCACAAGCACGTGAGGGAAGCAGTGACAACAAGGGAAAGATCAAGGATTTGGAGCGAGGAAGAAAGAAATGTGCAAAGGAACTAGAAAGAGTTGTCGTGGAATTAAAAAGTCTACTTGGAAAAAGAAGGTAGACAAGAGGAAAGACAAAAAATACACAGCAGTTGTGTTCAAAGTGGTCTCCACCTTAAATGACGTGTAGCAAGGGCTATAGAAATATCTATCCTCGTACCGATTCTTATTCAACATTGGCTGCTCTTTAGTTAGTCCAAGAAATAATAAAGTGTATCAATGATCCATGCATCTTCAAGTTTCTTGTCCAGATGGATTGCAAGTCATTGTCCACCCTCTACGATATATTTAGAAAATATTCCCTCTATATCTACCATCATATTCAATTACTAGCAAAATTAAGGCAGATGTTTGTAAAGAATTATGTGTCATTGAAAGCCATTTCAATATGTTCGTCATAGACTATACTTATTTTGAGTCTAATTCAAAGCTATTGGCTGCCCTTTGGTTTGTCCACGAAACAATAAAGGCAAAAATGCAAGGAAAGTCCTCAAAAACCTTTGCCTACTTCCCCCAAGGAGGAGTCTGGATATCAAGTCACTAGAGTTTTCCTCTTTACTTTCGGTGGGTTTATAATCATCCAAAGTCTCTCTATATATTGTAGATGTAAGTGATGGTTGATAATGCAACATTTCACATTCATCAGTTTAATTTGTTGATATTTAACAGGTTCAAGGTAAATTTTTAACTGGCATGAAGAGTTTAAATATATTTGTAAATTTTCTGATGGAAAATAAATAATAAAAAAAAAAAGAGGAAAGTTCAATGGTGCAGTAATTGTGATGCTTTGTATGTATTCATCGATCATGACCACTTTCCATGGATACCAATAAAGCAGTTGTCCTTTATTGTTGGTTTTACTTTTTTCATTGCTTTTGCATCAAAATTTGCTCACATGATATTCTCTTCTTGGGCAAGATCACCTTGGATTCTCCTATCCATTGAAACTTCTCTCACATGAAGGCGATGGCTATAAATGAATGGTCGGTGGTCCCGGTCAATGAATTACTAATTTATATATGGCTTGGCAAGTTTGAATTATTGGTGCTTGCCAATTGATTGGATTGGATAAATCAAATCAATAAAGATATATATAATAGCATAAGAGCAAAAGCAAAAAGGCTTTTTGATTAATTTATGAGATTTGAAGGAGAAGTTAAGGTAGAATCAAAGCAAAAAAGAAATTCTTTTCTTTGTGCTCAAATACATAATAAATATATATAGCATGTTGATAATTTTTTATGATCCTTGGCACGTGTTAACTCATTAAACTTATAAGTATTGAAATGAAGTTTATCGGTATAATAGTATAATATTTAAGAGGATTAAAGTGAGAGGGATTAAATTTCTAAGTGGGATCAATAGCTTAAATATATCCAATAAAAATATCATTTCTGGTGGAAAATAACTTAAAAAAGGAAAAGGAAAATTCAATGGTGCAAGCAGTGGACTAAGTTCAACAAAGACTCGTCCCAAGTCTCTCTCCACTTTTCATCTTCCAAACAAATCCCCTGTTATATGGGTATCGAAATTTTATCGAACCTTGTCTAATAATATGTTACTTCAAATCAACTCTCGTCTAATGTCACAGCTTCACAACGCCATCGACGTATTAAGATTTGCTGTTCGTTCGATTTCTTGCTGTTGTAGCTCGTCTCGTGTCGTTTTTGGAGGTGCTCTCACTTTCGCCATCGACGTACGGACCGCTCGTGCTCTCGCTTCCTGTTCTTCTTAACAACAAATCTGCAATCTGGGGTTCCCTGCAATTCTTCTTTCCTCGTGGGTTTCTCCCCCTTTGCGGAATCGAAGTAGTGGGTAAAAGCGGTTTCTTGAGAAGATTACCAGTGTCACAAAGCAGTGGGTTCTCTAATAGTGCCGTCAAATCCTCGAACATTCTCGAACTCTTTCGAAATTCTCCCCTTACCTTATCTATTCATTTATACCTGTCTGTCCCCAGCAGAGTTTTGGGTGGGCTTTTTCTCGAATATACGTTTTCCAGAATCCATTCTTGAATTTTCATGCCTTTCTATTCTCTTGTACGAGGTTCTTTGAATTGAAAGATTTAGAAGCAACGTATTTTTGTTCACAGTTCTCTGGGTTCTAGCAATTTCATGATAAGCTCTGCATGTTTTGATTGTTTTAAATTTGCTTTGAGATTTATTATGTGATGAATAAAAGTGGGGTTTTTTTTTTTTTTTTTCTTTTGGTGTTTTGCTTCTTTTTGTAGGGTGGTTGTGTTTCAGAAGCGCGCCTGAAGCTCGGATTTTGGAGTCGAAAAACCAGGAGATAAAGTAGCATTTTTTGACTCAAAGCAGGTATGATCATGGCATTAAAAAATCCATGTTAAAAAATATTGTTACTTGTTTGACATAGCATTAAAAAATCCACGTTAAAAAAATGACATGGAAAATTATATCCAAAACAAAATCGTGTTTGATCAGAAAATTGGGAATCGGTCCGCGTAGATTAGTTCACTAATCCAATTCACTAGCAAAAAAGGGCACACAAATATGTGATTGATTTAGATTATCTAGGGAAATGAATTTAATTTCTGCAAGGGTTGAAAGCATTTAATCAATCTAATGAATATGTTTTTGATTAGTTTCTCTAAAATAATTTATTAGGATTAAAATCTAATTCACAAGAATATGATGATCAAAAGTTTACTTTCTTAGAACGTTTGTGCATATAATCACCATATAAGGGTGTACATAGGAGCTTGTACCCTTCTAGATTATCATTTTGTCCAAACACAGTAATAAAATCATCTTATAACATGCAAGAGCATGACCATTTCATAATATTAAAGAAAGTAAATTCAAATTTATTGATTTCGGAATATATATATATCTATATATAAATTCAACATATTGAAATTAAGTACTTTATTCTAAAAATGATAATAATCCGAAAGATGAGACTACTTTTGATACTATGTAGGTAAGGACATAGCTCTATAAACTTTGTGGAATTTTTTGACCAAAAAAACTTCGTGGAGTTAGAATTATTTAAGTTTCTATGGTTAAAAAAGCTTTATTTAAGTTCTAAACATTATCTATTTATACAAATATAAAACAGAAAACTTGAGAATTTCTTGTGCTCTCTCAAAAAATTCACTATATCCTTACCTAATATTATGATATAAATGAATGAGATGATATAAAATTGTTATCCAATGCCATAAAAATACCTACACACGTCTTTCATAGTCCGTTGTTGTTCTAGGACGAAGGAAAAAAGGTTCTGATTGCAGGCCTGCATTCATGCCAAAAGTATTATTTTTTTCACAAAAGGAAATAAGATTTAGGTAGTAGGCCTCATCTATTCTCTCTTCTTCCCATATCAAAGGCTAACTGTGAGGTTTCGTTTTTAGTGACCCGTTTTTATTAGATTAGATAAGCTCCGGCCCTGGTTCCAAAAATTAGTAATTAGTTCAGTTCTCAATTCGTGGATAAGATCAGACATGGAATCGTCAATTCTAATTTACGGTATCATAATAGCAATTCTCTTTTATTTTTGGTTTGATTTTTTTCATTCCTGTGCACCGAAACTTACTCACATGTTACCTTCTTCCCAGGTAGGATTGCCTTGGATTCTCCACTGCATTGAAACTTCCACCACACAAAGGCAACGCTTGAATTTTATTGGTGCGTGCCAACTGGTTGGAATAGATAAATCAAACCAATAAAAAATATATATTTATGATAAAGAAAAACAAAAGCAAGAAGGCATTTGGGTTTATTTATGAGATTTGAAGGAGAAATTAAGGTTCAACTGAAAAAAAGAAGGGAAAATTAAGGTAGAACGAGAACCAAAAAGACATTGTTCTCATTATGCTTGGGTACAAAATAAATAAATATATATAGCAATTCATCGACACATGTAAATAACATAATTTTTTTTAGAATAAGTGATTGTTGTAATACGACATTAGTTTATCAGTTTGATGGGATAATATTTAAAAGGCTTAAAGTAAGAAGGGTAAATTCTATATGGGACTACGACCAAAAAAATTCCTAAGTGGAATCAAGAGCTGAAATATAATTAACAAAAATACCTTCTCTTATGGAAAACAAATGAACAAAAGAAAAGGACGGTTCGACCGTGCAAGCAATGGACTAAGCAGGGGACTCTTCATTGTTCCGACGCTTTGATGTTTTTATATATTCCGAGCACTCATTTGGAAAATATCGGCCAGGACGAATCTCTCTCTTTCTCACCCATCTTTCATCTTCTCCTGCAAATCCCTGTCACAGCCTCGTCATAAGTCTCTCTATGCTTTTCATCTTTCGAACAAATCCACCGCTTCATATGTATTGAAATTTTAACAGACCACAATAGAAGAGGCAAGAAGGCATTTCTTGTTTTCGGAGGGGCATTCTTGTTTTTTTTCTCCGTTAGGGCTTGAAAGCTGAACTCAATGGCAGAGTCAGAGGCTGAAATGCATCGTCTCATTAAGAAGAGGAAAACTAATGCGAGTGGAAACGCAGATGTCACGCCCCGATCCTCAGGCACCCACACATCCGTCTCACTTGGTCGATTTTATAATGCGATATCTCAGGACAATGTATCGCCGACCCTTTCATTTTTAAGCACATGCGGAAGCAGTTAAAATTCTTAGACAATAAAACGATGGGATAGAAAAACAGGGCCATATTTTACATATTGAAATTTATAACCAAACTTTTATACAAACCACAAACCCTTTCATAACTATTCACATCAAAACGGAGATCTCAAAAAGAAGACAGAAACTTAGATGAACTAGGCCGTACTCAAGGCCCCTCTCAGGATTGTCTTCTTCTTCCAAAAATCCTTCTCTTCAGATCTCACCTCCGAGTTCTCTTCTCGAATTCCTCCTCCTCAGCTCTTCAGCGGGGTCCTGAAATGGTTTTCCCCAAATTGGGATGAGACTATGTCTCAGCGAGTTCTACCCCACTAAGCCCAATTAGTAAACCATTATACTAAAGGCTGCCTAAACACGCACAGGACAGAGGACTTACCTTGGCCTCTTATCCCACCTACAAGTCAGTACAATTCACAATAGACACCCATTTACTTCAAACAAATCGAACCAGTCGATTACATGTCATACAATTCAATCCCCACTGTGGGATATTTAAAAGCTAGGCCACGTGCATTCTCCAGGACAACCTTCCAAGTCTCCGAGTCACGTGCCTCAAACCTCGGACCCACGTGCATTCTCTAAGGCGACCTCTTCGCCAAGGTAGTACATCAAGCCACCGAGCCACGTGTCCTTTTTACGATGCCCGGGCCCACGTGCATTCTCTAAGGTACTCGCTTACCAAAGTTACGCATCAGATCACCGAGCCATGTGCCCTTTTAGATGACATTCCGAATACTGGACCCACGTGCACTCTCTAAGGTACACGCTTACCAAAGTGACGCATCAGATCACCGAGCCACGTGTCCTTTTAGATGCATGGACCCACGTGCATTCTCTTAGGTGCTATCTCACCAAAGTGATGCATCAATTCACCGAGCCCACGTGTCCTTTTAGATGCCAAACTCTGTCACCGAGCCACGTGCATTCTCCAGGACGACATATCGAGTCTCCGAGCCACGTGCATTCTCTCAGGCGACCTTTTCGCCAAGGTGACATATTCAACCACTGAACTCACGTGCATTCTCCAGGTGACATTCCAATTCACCGAGCCCACATGTCCTCTTTCAAGTGGTTACCAATTTACTTTCAATACCGACAACCAATGCCAACGATTTCTCAATTAAATAATTAAATCAACTCCACAAAGCATTATAAATACTGAATAACATACTTGGCCATTTACCGATCAACAATTCAATCTCAATCAATTCCAATCAATTTAGGTTAAATCCCTAAAATATCACAGTTTATTCAATTCCATAAAACGTGGAGCTCAAATAAATAAACGGACTACGCCACGACGATCAGCATGAGATTTCGATCGTCGGCCATCAAAATCTTAATTTCCGAAAAATAATTAATTAATTAATTAATTAATTTCGAAAATTAATTATTAATTACTAAAAATTCAATTTAGCTCAAAATAAAGCCCGATCAAATAAACGGACTTCACCACGGTCATCAGCATAATTTTTCGGTTCCAGGCCATCTCAGTTGAATTTTCGGAAAATAAATAATTATTTAATTTAATTCCGAAAATTAATATTTAAATACTAAAAAATCCACTTAGGCCCGAAAAGCCTAATTGGAGCCCACCAAGGGTCCGAAAAAATTTCCGAGACACTTCCAATAATTAGTAGACCATGTTTACATGCTAATTACACATTCAATTTATCTAATTCGCATCACAATTGGCTAATAATTGCTAATTTATTCTAATCTAACAACCTAAACATAATTAATTAAATCTAAACCAACCTTAAGCATAAATTAGCCAACTAATCCTGGATTAGTGAGATTACTCACCAAATCGCGCGCAAATCGGATCAATCCGACGGCGGCGACGCGAGGAACGATTGTTCCCGAAGCACGGCTCGGGTTTGGGGCCGGGAAATGGCCCAAAAGCGGGCCCGAAGGTGCTGAAACCCACTTCGTGGGTCTGCTGGATGGAGCCGATCAGGGCTGCTTCGGCGGCTAGGGCGGCGAGGGGAAGCCGACGAAGGGCGAGGGGGACGCGGGGGTGGTCCGGCGGGGTTGGGCGGTGGCCAGAGGTGGCCGGACGGTGGCTGGTCAATGCGGAACAGAGGCGAAACAGGGCTGGGCCGAGCGGAGGAGGGACGCCTGGGCGCGCGCGGACGGCGGGACGGCAGCGGGCGCACGGGCACGGCGCGGTGCGGCGGCGGGACGGTGGCGACGACGAGCCGCACTGCTTCTGCTCCGAGCTTCTGGTTCGCATGCGAAGAAAAGAAGGAGAAGAAAGAAGCTGGTTCGGTCGAGCGTGCGGAGGAAGGAAGAAGAAGAAGAAGAGAGAGAGAGAGAGAGAGAGAGAGAGAGAGAGAGAGAGAGAGAAAATAACTTTTGACTAGTCAAAGGAAGAAGAGAAAGCAAAGAAGGAAACGACAAGGGGGGAAAAGAAAGAGAGAGTCGGCGGGGGAGGGGGATTCGCACGAGGGGAAGGGGAGAGGAGAGAGAAAGAAAAGAAAGAAAAAGAGAAAAAGGAGAGGAAAAAGGAAGAGAAAAAAAAAGGGGAGAAAGAGAAAAAGGAAAAATAAAAATGCATAATGCCTTTACACAATTTTCCTTTTCTCTTTTCGTTTTCCTTTCTATTTTCTTTTGGGCTTCAATTTTCTTCCGATAATTTCTTTATTGAAATTTCGGACTCATCAATAAATAGACGAGCGATGAGACAGATCCTAAAAATAAGAATTATGACGCACTTAAAATTCGATTCCCGAAATCGAGTTCAATTTCGTGGTTAAAAATCGATCAAACGTGATTTTAGCTCAATCCAACCAATTAGGTAGCTTTTAGGAATTTTACAGCTGATACATCCCTTAACGGCTTCACCCAATAGGTTACTTAACTCGTGAGTGATCAACTCAACGAAAGAGGGCCATAGGCACGTCGACGAAATGTCCATTTCACTTTATCGAAACGGGGTCGAATTTCAGGATGTCACAACTCTTCCCCTCTTATAAAAATTTTGTCCTGGAAATTTAAACCATTACACTTTGTTCAAAAAGGCGGGGGTACAACTGTCTCATCGATTCTTCAGTCTCCCAAGTCGCTCCTTCAGTGCCGTGGTGTTGCCAGACCACTTTGACCAACGGGATGGTCTTTGTACGCAGAACGTGCTCTTTACAATTGACAATCTGGACCGGGCTTTCAACATATGACACACGGTCATCCACGTCCAATTCCTCGAAATTGAGTATGTGGGTCGGGTCAGGCTCGTACTTCCTTAACATCGACACGTGAAAGACGTCATGCACTTACGCCAATCTTGGCGGCAACGCAAGACGATATGCTAGGTTTCCGATTCTTTCAAGAATCTCAAACGGACCTACGTACCTTGGACTCAGCTTGCCTTTCTTACCAAAGCGCTAAGTTCCCCTCATTGGTGACACTTTCAGAAAAACGTGAGCACCAACTTGGAATTCCAAAGACCTTCGACGCATATCTGCATAACTTTTCTGTCTGCTCTGCGCTGTCTTCAATCTGTCTCTGATCACTACCACGGCATCTACCGATTGCTGAACCAACTCTGGGCCTGTTATCTTCCTTTCTCGACTTCATCCCAACACACTAGAGTTCTGCACGCTCTGCCATACAACGCTTCAAATGGAGCCATCTTGATGTTCTGCTGATAACTGTTGTTGTAGGCGAATTCCACCAGATGAAGTTGATCCTTCCAACTTCCTTTGAAGTTTATTACACACGCTCTCAGCATGTCTTCAAGAGTCTGAATCGTCCTTTCAGACTGACCATCCGTCTGAGGATGATATGCCGTACTGTACTGAAGCTTTGTACCCAAAGCACTCTACAAGCTCTTCCAAAAAGCAGCAATAAATCTCGGGTCTCTATCAGATGTTATCGTAACTGGCACTCCATGCATACGAACTACTTGACGCACATACAGGTCTGCATGTCTATCTAGACTCAGGTCCTTTCGAACTGCAATGAAGTGAGCCGACTTTGTTAGCCTGTCGACTACTACCCAAATTGAATCATTTCCCCTCTGACTCCTTGGTAGTCCAGTCATGAAGTCCATCGTGATATGCTCCCATTTCCACTATGGGATCGCGAGAGGTTGCAGAAATCCTCCCGGCTTGTAATGCTGGGCTTTTACTTGCTGACAAGTCAAACACTTGGCCACATGTTTGGCGATGTCCGCCTTCATACCTGATCACCAATAGTGTTGACGCAAATTCTAATACATCTTAGTGCTTCCAGGATGAATGCTGTAATTGCTACGATGTGCTTCAGATAAAATTTCTTCTCTAAGCTCTACATCGTCAGGCACAACCAAACGTCCATGAAGCCTCAGTACCCCATCATCAGAAACTTCAAAATCAGCTTTTCTTTTGTCAGTATCCTCTTGAAGAATTTTCTGTACGTCCGGATCTGTCGGTTGAAGTTGCTTGATTCTGACTTGGACATCCGGCTCAATTCTGAGGGTGGCCATAAAACTTGAGATGTGGCCTACCTCAAATTTGAATTCCGAATGTCGAGCTCTCTCGATTAAGTTCCACTCCTTAACCAAGATCCGTGCCACTGAAGACTTCCGACTTAATGCATCGGCAACCTTGTTCGCCTTTCCCGGGTGATATAGAATATCACAGTCGTAGTCTTTCAGCAATTCCATCCATCGCCGTTGTCTCATGTTCAACTCCTTCTGAGAGAACAAATACTTGAGACTCTGATGGTCCATGAAGATCTGAAACTTTTCCCCACACAAGTAGTGCCTCCAAATCTTCAACGCAAATATGATGGCTGCGAGTTCTAAGTCATGCGTCGGACAATTCAATTCATGAGGTCTCAACTGCTGGGAAGCGTATGCAACAACTTTGCCATGTTGCATCAGCACGCAACCCAATCCTCTGAATGACGCATCACTATAGATCTCGAATCCTCTAGGACCAGATGGAATCGTCAGCATAGGTGTGGTAGTCAGCTTTTCCTTCAGCTCTTGAAAACTACACTCGCACTTGTCTGTCCATATGAATTTCTCATTTTTCTTTGTGAGCTTTGTCAGAGGCGACGCCATCGATGAAAACCCTCCCACAAACTGTCTGTAATAACTTGCTAACCCCAGAAAACTTCTGATCTCTGTCACTGATGTCGGTCTCGGCCACTTGATCACTGCTTCTATCTTGCTCGGGTCGACAGAGATTCCTTCTCCGGAAATCACATGACCTAAGAACGCAACACGAGTCAGCCAAAAGTCGCATTTGCTAAACTTAGCATATAGCTGATGTGTTCTTAAGGTCTGAAGCACTAATCTCAGATGATTCTCGTGCTCTTCATTACTTCTCGAATAGACCAGGATATCATCTATAAACACGATCACAAATTGATCTAGATATTCCTTGAACACTCTGTTCATCAAATCCATAAAGGCAGCTGGAGCATTCGTCAATCCAAACGGCATCACGGTGAACTCGTAATGCCCGTACCGGGTACGAAATGCTGACTTAGGAATATCCTCTTTCCGAATCCTCAACTGATGGTATCCTGTCCTCAAGTCAATCTTCGAGAATATTGACGTTCCTTGCAGTTGATCAAACAAGTCATCTATCCTCGGTAATGGGTACTTGTTCTTGATCGTTACCTGATTGAGCTGCCGATAGTCGATGCACAAACGCAACGAACCATCTTTCTTCTTAACAAACAGAACTGGTGCTCCCCAAGGCGATGCACTAGGACGAATAAATCCTTTATCTAGTAACTCTTGCATCTGCACCTTCAGTTCCTTCAACTCAGATAATGCCATTCGGTAAGGTGCCTTTGAGATCGGTTCTGTCCCCGGTGCTAGCTCGATTACAAATTCAATCTCCCTTTCTGGCGATAACCCTAGCAATTCTTTTGGAAAGACATCTGGAAACTCCTGTACCATCGCAATATCTTCCATTTTCAACTCTTCAACTGTCGTATTCACGACAGTCGCTAAGTACCCTCGGCAACCCTTGTCTAACAAACGAGCTGCTTCCGGTGACGATATTAAGGAAATCGAAGGTCCTCCTCGATTCCCGACAAACTCGAAGCTCTTACCCCCTAATGGGTCAAACTGAATCACCTTGCGATAGCAGTCCATTTTAGCTCGTTGATTGGTGAGCCAGTCCATGCCAATTATCAAATCAAAATCATACATGGCTAGGACTAACAAGTCAATTTTCCCCACTCGCTCACCAATCTCTAACTTGCACCCCGAACATCCCAAAGCAGCAATAACTTTATCTTTCAAGGGTGTAGATATGCAAATTGCCGATTCCAACAATACATGATTCAATCCTAGCATCCTAACATATTGCTCGGCAATGAAGGAATGGGTTGCTCCCGAATCAAACAAAGCATAAGCAAGTTGGTCGTTGAGCGAGACCGTACCTGTAATCACGCTAGGCGCAGCTTCTGCCTGACCTTGGGTAATCGCGTACACAGTGCCTTGAGCTGGAGGTCTTTGTTGTCCTCTTTGCAGTGCATTCTGAGGGGTATACCCTCCTATCTGTCTCATCGGTGGCGGCGGCGGCAACTAAGGTTGTCCTCTTTGCTTCTTAGGACAAAATCTGGCCATGTGGCCCTGTTGGCCACATTCAAAACATGCACCCGTCCTAACTGGGCACGTTGCTGTCCCATGTCTTCTTCCACACAAGCGACATGCATCATTTCTAATAGGTCCTGACCTATTAAATCCACTCTTCTTGCCGGGCGGGCTTTGGAATGTATTTGCAAACATCGGCTTCTTTCCTTGGCGGATGTTGTCTCTGTGAGAGCTAAACCTCGATCCAGATGAGGCAGCTTTATTGTTCTGATCTTTCTCAATCTTCTGAGCTCTCCGATATATGTCATTATAAGTCTTCAGATCCAGAAGGACTAAGGCACTTCTCAAATCCTGTCTGAATCCATCTCTGAATCTCCTTGCTCGATTCATAGGGTTCTCGATTAACTCAGGGGCATATCGCGAAAGTTCGGCGAACTTCGCCTCATACTCATCAACAGATAGAGAACCCTGGCGAAGACGTTGAAATTCAGCCATCTTCACCTCTCTGGCAGTCTCAGAGAAAAACTTATCATTGAAGGCTTCGCGGAAAGTGTTCCAATCTTGAACAGCACCTTCCGGAAAGATCATTTCACGCGTAGTCATCCACCAAGTGTCAGCAACTCCCTCCAGCTGGTAAGTTGCTAACATTACCTTCTCAGCCTCGTTGCACATCAGCAGTGCAAATGCTTTCTCGAGCTTCTGAATCCATGAAGAAGCAGCTTCAGGATCTCCAGACCCGGTAAACAACGGCGGATTTAACTTTAGGAAATGCTCCACCAACTAATGGATTGGTCTTGCAGCGACCACTATCTCCGGTGGATTCTCAACATTCACGGCGGCTGGAGCAACGGCAGGCGAGACTGCAGGCGTGGCAGCAGTTGCAGCTACAGGGGCAACTCCGATGGCGGCGACAGCGGCGGCAATTGCAACGGCCTGAGCAGCGCAGCGGCTTGCTGATCCATTCTATTACCCATCGCTTCCAGAACACGCAAGATCCCATCCACCCTGGGATCATTAGGGGCTGCTACCCCGACATCTACAACATGTGGATTCACTCCACTCGCGCTAGCTTGTGCTGGCGCTCGACCACGTCCACCTCGGGTTCCGACACGAGTCAGAGCTCTACCCCGAATAACGGCCCTACTGGTCCTCTTTGCAGGAGTGCTCGGCTCCTGATCGCTCATGGTGTAGCTTTACTCAACTAACACCTGTTTCCAATTCAACACCGAATTCGAAACAGAGCGATCCAAACAACAAACAATTTTAGCACTCAGCTAACACAAACATGCACCAGCATGAATTTAAAGGCCTTTCCTACTAACTATCCCATAGTCAACGCTCCTTATCACTCCAATCTTCAACTTCGCTCTAATACCACTTAAACTGGATGTCACGCCCCGATCCTCAGGCACGCACACATCCGTCTCACTTTGTCAATTTTATAATGCGATATCCCAGGATAATGTATCGCCGACCCTTTCATTTTTAAGCACATGCGGAAGCAGTTAAAATCCCCAGACAATAAAACGATGGGATAGAAAAGCAGGACCATATTTTTCATATTGAAATTTATAACCAAACTTTCATACAAACCACAAACCCTTTCATAACTATTCACATCAAAACGGAGATCTCAAAAGAAGACAGAAACTTAGATGAACTAGGCCGTACTCAAGGCCCCTCTCAAGATTGTCTTCTTCTTCCAAAAATCCTTCTCTTCAGATCTCACCTCCGAGTTCTCTTCTCGGATTCCTCCTCCTCAGCTCTTCAGCGGGGTCCTGAAATGGTTTTCCCCAAACTGGGATGAGACTACGTCTCAGCGAGTTCTACTCCACTAAGCTCGATTAGTAAACCATTATACTAAAGGCTGCCTAAACACGCACAGGACAGAGGACTTACCTTGGCCTCTGATCCCACCTGCAAGTCAGTACAATTCACAATAGGCACCTATTTACTTCAAACAAATCAAACCAGTCGATTACATGTCATACAATTCAATCCCCACTGTGGGATATTTAAAAGCTAGGCCACGTGCATTCTCCAGGACGACCTTCCAAGTCTCCGAGTCACGTGCCTCAAACCTCGGACCCACGTGCATTCTCTAAGGCGACCTCTTCGCCAAGGTGGTACATCAAACCACCGACCACGTGTCCTTTTTACGATGCCCGGGCCCACATGCATTCTCTAAGGTACTCGCTTACCAAAGTGACGCATCAGATCACCTAGCCAGATGCCCTTTTAGATGCCATTCCGAATACTGGACCCACGTGCACTCTCTAAGGTACACGCTTACCAAAGTGACGCATCAGATCACCGAGCCACGTGTCCTTTTAGATGCATGGACCCACGTGCATTCTCTTAGGTGCTATCTCACCAAAGTGATGCATCAATTCACCGAGCCCACGTGTCATTTTAGATGCCAAACTCTGTCACCGAGCCACGTGCATTCTCCAGGACGACATATCGAGTCTCCAAGCCACGTGCATTCTCTCGGGCGACCTTTTCGCCAAGGTGACATATTCAACCACTGAACTCACGTGCATTCTCCAGGTGACATTCCAATTCACCGAGCCCACGTGTCCTCTTTCAAGTGGTTACCAATTTACTTTCAATACTGACAACCAATGCCAACGATTTCTCAATCAAATAATTAAATCAACTCCACAAAGCATTATAAATACTGAATAACATACTTGGCCATTTACCGATCAACAATTCAATCTCAATCAATTTCAATCAATTTAGGGTAAATCCCTAAAATATCACAGTTTATTCAATTCCATAAAACGTGGAGCTCAAATAAATAAACGGACTATGCCACGACGATCAGCACGAGATTTCGGTCGTCGGCCATCAAATTCTTAATTTCCGAAAAATAATTAATTAATTAATTTCGAAAATTAATTATTAATTACTAAAAATTCAATTTAGCTCAAAAATAAAGCCCGATTAAATAAACGGACTTCACCACGGTCATCAGCATAATTTTCCGGTTCCAGGCCATCTCAGTTGAATTTTCGGAAAATAAATAATTATTTAATTTAATTCCGAAAATTAATATTTAAATACTAAAAAATCCACTTAGGCCCGAAAAGCCTAATTGGAGCCCACCAAGGGTCCGAAAAAATTTCCGAGACACTTCCAATAATTAGTAGACCATGTCTACTTGCTAATTACACATTCAATTTATCTAATTCGCATCACAATTGGCTAATAATTGCTAATTTATTCTAATCTAACAACCTAAACATAATTAATTAAATTTAAACCAACCTTAAGCATAAATTAGCCAACTAATCCTGGATTAGTGAGATTACTCATCAAATCGCGCGCAAATCGGATCAATCCAACGGCGGCGACGCGAGAAACGATTGTTCCCAAAGCACGGCTCGGGTTCGGGGCCAGGAAACGGCCCAAAAGTGGGCCTGAAGGTGCTGAAACCCACTTCGTGGGTCTGCTGTAAGGAGCCGATCAGGGCTGCTCTGGCGGCTAGGGCGGCAAGGGGAAGCCGGCGGAGGGCGAGGGGGACGCAGGGGTGGTCCGGCGGGGTTGGGCGGTGGCCGGAGGTGGCCGGACGGTGGCTGGTCGGTGCAGAACAGAGGCGAAACAGGACTGGGCCAAGCGGAAGAGGGACGCCTGGGCGCGTGCGGACGGTGGGACGGCGGCGGGCGCACGGGCGCGGCGCGATGCGGCGGCAGGACAGTGGTGACGACGAGCCGCGCTGCTTCTGCTCCGGGCTTCTAGTTCGTACGCGAAGAAAAGTAGGAGAAGAAAGAAGCTGGTTCGGTCGAGCGTGCAGAGGAAGGAAGAAGAAGAACGAAGAGAGAGAGAGAGAGAGAGAGAGAGAGAGAATAACTTTTGACTAGTCAAAGGAAGAAGAGAAAGCAAAGAAGGAAACGGGAAGGGGGAAAAAGAAAGAGAGGGTCGGCGGGGGAGGGGGATTCGCACGAGGGGGAGGGGAGAGGAGAGAGAAAGAAAAGAAAGAAAAAGAGAAAAAGGAGAGGAAAAAGGGAGAGAAAGAAAAAGGGGGAGAAAGAGAAAAAGGAAAAATAAAAATGCATAATGCCTTTACGCAATTTTCCTTTTCTCTTTTCCTTTTCCTTTCTATTTTCTTTTGGGCTTCAATTTTCTTCCGATAATTTCTTTATTGAAATTTCGGACTCGTCAATAAATTGACGAGCGATGAGACAGGATCCTAAAAATAAGAATTATGACGCGCTTAAAATTCGATTCCCGAAATCGAGTTCAATTTCGTGATTAAAAATCGATCATACGTGATTTTAGCTCAATCCAACCAATTAGGTAGCTTTTAGGAGTTTTACAGCTGATACATCCCTTAACGGCTTCACCCAATAGGTTAGTTAACTCGTGAGTGATCAGCTCAGAGAAAAATGGCCATAGGCACGTTGACGAAATGCCCATTTCACTTTATCGAAACGGGTCGAATTTCAGGATGTGACAACAGAGGATGTTGATATTGGTGCATCTGGTTCGATGACTGTGCTGACAGAAACTAATTTCGTTGGATCTGGTTCGTCTCCGACAGGAACTAACAATAGTGCATCGACTAGAAACTACTACGAGGTGTTCTTGAGTTTCAGAGGCCCAGATACTCGACATGGCTTCACTGATCACCTCTATCATGGGCTCCTTAGAGCCAGAATTCACACTTTCAGAGACAATGACGAGCTCTGCCAAGGCGAGGACATCAGACCAAAGCTTATGGCAGCCATCACGAATAGTAAGATCCTAATCCCCATTTTCTCTGTGAATTATGGTAGAAGCAGTTGGTGCCTGGATGAACTGGTTCAAATAATGGAGCGCAAGAATAATAACGGGCAGATAGTGCTACCTATATTTTACAAAGTGAAACCAGCTGACGTGAGACATCTAATCGGGAGTTTTGGAGAGGCATTTCATGAGCGTGAGAAGCATTCGCTTGAGAGGTCTTCTTTCGACCCAGCGATTTTGGAGAAATGGAAGCAAGCACTCCTTGAAGTCAGCAACTTGAAAGGATACAAAGGCGATGGGTAAAATTTCTCACCAAGGCATTCTCTACTTTCTTTTAATATGTGCGGGTGTTTACTGGTTGTTATGATTCTTACCCGCTTCATTTTCGTTCTATATATGTAAAGAGAAAGCTCATGTTGGTAGTAAGATCCTGTGAAGCATGAGTTCTATAAATTATTCCTTTATTTATTTATTTAGTGTTTTGCTTTAGGCTCCATTCGTTTCACGAAAAATAATTTCCAGGAAAACGTTTTTCGGATTTTCCGGTGTTCGTTTCATGGAAAATGAATTCTTTGGGGAAAATGTTTTCCATCAAAGGAAAAAAGTCTTCTAAAGTAGGGGAAAATGTTTTCCACTTTTGAAAAGTGGAAAACATTTTCCTCACTTGATCTCTCTTATCTTACACCTCTACAAATCCTTACTTCATCCTCCCATTTTTTCTTCTTCTTTTCTTTTTTTATTCAAATTATTTTTAATTTCATTTTTTTTCTTTTTTTTCTTTTTTTTTGTTTCCCATCTTCTTCTTTCTTGGCTAGTACTAGGTGAACCCTAATTGATCTCAAACTCGTGCTCATCGATCTGGCGAGCCTCGAGCTTGATGCTTGCGCTCGCCAATCTGGGGAGCAGAAAATATTTTCCTACGCCGTAAAATATTTTTCGAAACATTTTCAAGTTTTAGCCGAACACCATAAAATATTGTCATTTTCCTGGAAAATGACTTATGGGAAAATATTTTCCAGAAATGATCCATTTTCTGTGAAACGAACGGACCCTTAATGATATTGACAAATCTACTTATAGATTTTATTGGTATGATCCCATTCACTTGAATGATAAGATTTTTTAATTGAGTTTTTACTCTTATATCCAAAGATTTTGTAACATTGTGCCACTTTTTTTTTTTCATGTTTATAGTGTACGTCACACTAGTCATTGTCACAAACCTTTCTAATTACATATTTATTTGAGATTAATAGGACAACTTATTGGTGATTTTTATTTAGAGCTCGTAACATCATATACCATGCATAGTGATTGTCAAAGGCATAATTCTTTATCTTCGCAGTTACATTTATTAAATCATTACTATTGTTGACCAGTTGCCATTAAAATTATTTTACAAAATAAAATGTTTCATTAGTTATATATGATGGAAAATATAAAAAAAGAAGGACAAGGGATTAGTTATATTATATATTTGTTTGAATAATTTTCAATGCATTTCCTATCTTCAGCAAGTAATTTCTATCTCATACACCTAAATATATTGAATCAATGTTCTTTTTTTGGGGACAAAATTATTCTTCTACCTATATGAATTAAAATCAAAGAACATAGTTACTCAAAAGGAAAACAAAGTACAAGAACTTGTCATCCCTAGAGCAATGAAAACTAATAAGAACACCAATCTATAATGATAACACAAGTGGAAACTTGCAATCGTGCAGAATTGCGCAAACAAGGAGAAACCCTCTCGATTGCATTCAAGTTGGTTCACAATATCACAATCTGGACGGCTTTTTGAATTGGTATTAGAGGAGTTGAAATCGTCTCGCACCAAAGTTATGACTTGTTTATTGATTGATTGTTGACTCTCATATTAGGTTGGCTTATTGGATTTTTGATTATTGAAAGGCTCTAGAAAGTTTTCAAGTTATGTCCACGTCATCTCTAAGATCTTTAACAAATAACAAGTCTAAAATTTGATTCAAGTCCATAACGTATACAATATTCAAGGTTCATAAGTGATGCCCTCAAGTTTCTTCTATAATAAATTATGTCGGAGTAACAGTGGAAGGGGGCACGCCATGTGAAACAACCACAAGCATTTCTCAAACTTTATTCTTAGCATACATGGAGGTGTGACAAAAATGATTAGATTTTTTCAATTTGTCCTAGATTCGTTCATTAGTACGTTCTCAATAGATAATCAATATAAAATTATTGTTGCCACATATTTGAACTCTTGTCACATTTGACAGGTCTGAAGTAGAGTTGGTGAAATCGGTTGTCCGAAAAGTGTTGAATGAACTGAAGAAAAAGTTTGAGTTGATTATTTCTAAGAATTTGGTTGGAATTGATAATCATGTGAAGAGCGTCATGGAATTTCTGGATGATAAATCTCATGCCCTCCTATTTGTTGGCATCCATGGAATGGGAGGCATTGGTAAAATTACTCTTGCTAAAACCATTTACAACAAGCTATCCAATCAATTTGAGTATCGTAGCTTCATTGCTGATATAAGGGAATCATGGAAGCGTGGTGCTCATGACTTACAAAATCAATTAATCTATGATATATCGAATCAAAAAAATGAAGTTCGTAATAAGGATGAAGGGATTAATTTCATCTCCTCTAGGTTTAAAGATAAAAAGGTCCTTCTTCTTCTTGATGATGTGGATGAGGTCGATCAAGTGAAGTGTTTGGCCGGTAATCATGATTGGTTTTCTTTGGGAAGTAGGATCATTATTACTACCAGAAACAAGAGGATTCTTGAAGAAGTTGGGGTGGACTATCCTTATGACCATAAGGAAATGGATAAGGATCAATCTTTGATTCTATTTAGCAAACATGCATTTCGAAGGGACTCTCCTCCGAGGGAATTTAAGGACTTCACTCATGAAGTTGTATCGATCGCAGCAGGACTTCCTTTATCCCTTGAGATTTTTGGTTCATTATTGTGTGGAAAAGAGCCAAAACAGTGTAGAGAAACGATAAAGAAGTTAAAAAAAAGTCCCAAATAGACAAGTGCAAGAAAAGTTAAGAATAAGTTATGAAGCATTAGACTATGGAAAAAAACAAATTTTTTTGGATATCACCTGCTTTTTCATTGGCAAAGAAAAGACAATCCCATTCTACATGTGGGATGCTTGTGATTTTTTCCCGGGAGAGGGAATTGAAGTATTGATATTCATGTCATTAATAAAAGTTCAAAGTGATGATACGCTTAGAATGCATGACCAATTGAGAGATCTTGGGAGGGAAATAGTTCGTGAGGAAAACCAACTAAAGCCTTGGTGCCATAGCAGGTTATGGGACTATGAGGAAGTTGAAAAAGTGCTAAAGGAAAGTAAGGTAACCGTTTCGTTTCTTTTTCTCATTTAGTCCATGTTCTACGATCAATAGTAATATTGGTCCACTACTTAGTGCTTGCTCTAGTGCACTATGAACCTTCACTATTATTGCCCCCGAATGTTTTATTGACATGATTAGAAAGTAGGGAGGTTGCTCCCTTTTAGAAAGTATTTTCTTTTATGGTTTTTCTCTCATATATTAATATCTTATATACACACACATATTAAATATCTTGTTTGATTTATTAGTTAGTAAAATCTCATATTTCACGTATCACTTTTCACTTGATAAATGGCCCTTTGCTGAGAATCTTTGTTTTCATTTGAGATGACTATCGTGATTTTCACGTTCTCTATTATGTTGAATCAATATTTTTAATAAAAACCATTTTATATAGAGATTTTTTTTTTCAGCCAGGTTACTTAACAAGTACTCCCAAGATACCTTTAGACAAAATCCAATTGTCCTTCTTTGTCATTGGCAAGAAATAGACAGGCTGAAGCAGAGGGCGAGATAGATTGCTCGCCGCAACTAACTAAAAAAACCAAAAGTGAATATCTTGCTCTTCCGTCAAAAGAGAGAACATCGCTCAAATTTCAGAAAACTATGAAAAAACTCATGTACGATTGGGCGGGTCAACAAGTTTCAGGGATATACCACTGAAAAAATAGCCAAAGTGCATGCTCTTGAGAAAAAAAAATAAAAAAACAAAAGATGAAGAAAAAAAGTTACTCCAAACAAGTCTTTTAGATGGTTATTTCAATTATTTGAGTCGATGGCGAGAAATTAATTTTTTTCATCAAAAAGAGTTCGGCTGGGATCTCATGGCCTCTTCATTTTCCCCCTTCCATTCCGACTTTTGGAGTAGTTGGAACGGCTATTTCCATTTTGAAGCGTCATGAATGTGTCGAAATAAAAAGGAGTTTTATTTCTAACTTTTTAACCCCCCCCCTTTTTTTTTTGCCTAGAAGTCTCCTTAATAACACCTAATCTGTGGTGAGGTAAGTTTTGCTCACCGACTTGCTGCTTCCGAGGTTTCTCACTTTTATTTATCCTTTCATCCATGCCAATTTCGCTTGTTCTCCAACGAAGATACTTTTTTCCAGGTATGTAAAATGCATTTTGGGCTGTGGCGACGGTGAATTTGTCGTCGGAACATCTGTTTTTTTTGCCCCCTTTTATCCGGTGGTGCATTATGCAATTCTGATGTTATGATATATAAATCATAACTACTCAGGATATATTAATCATAGAATTATATTCTCTAGATGTTGAAATTAAGATAACAGGACTAATGATACCTGCATTTCTCATGAAATTTTAGTCATTATTCCATAGTGGAGAATGAAAGGGACACTAATTTTATGTAATATTACGTTAGGAATTCCATTTACCAATATTCATAGGACAAGGACTGATTTAAAACTTACCAAATAAGATAGGAACAGAAATTCCTTAAATATAATATATATGCATGTGTATACATGTATATGTATATCATCAAGCGTACTTCACGCAATGACTATTAAAAAGAGAAATGTTTTACTTTTTCTTCATAAAAAGTCCGGGAGACAATTACTTAAATTCTATTTTGTATAATTTAGTATGTGATTGTAATTGCATTTGTGAAAGTTCAAGAGAAAAAGTATAAATCTATTAAAATTGACAAGCCAAATTTTGATTTTGCACTTTGCAATTTGATTAAATGCACGCCTGTCTTAACTATTATGATAATGAAGCTACAAAGTATCGAAAGAAGAAGATTACAAGTTCTAAAGTTTTTACTCTATACAAGCCATTACATCATAATTCCTTTTAAGATCTGACTACGTATAGCCAAATTTCGAAATGGAAGTTGACATCCTTCACTTTGTTAGCCTTTATAAATACTGTTTATTGGGCATAAAAAGAAAAATCATAACCACATATTGCTAGTCTCTTGAATGCATTAATGCACATCAATCACAAAATGAACAAATGATATTTGATTACTTTAGTTGGATATAGTACTAATGACTCTTGATTCTTGCTTATAGGGAACGGGCAAGATTGAGGGGATTAATCTTAGTAAAGGCACTCCCAGAATTTACACAGAAAAACAATTCAAGAATTTGACGAGTCTAAGATTCCTTCACCTAGATGGGGCACGTTTAAGTGGAGATTTTAAGGACTTAATGGAGGAGTTAAAATGGCTAAAATGGCAACAATGTCCAGCGAATTTCGAAGTAAACAATTTTTGCGTAAAAGAATTAGCTGTACTCGAATTGCAAGGAAGTAAGATAAATGAGAAATGGGGAGGATGGAGTTTTTTCAAGGTAAGAATTAAAGTCTTTTTTTTTTCCTCTCCTTTTATGCTTTCTTTTAAATCATAATGACTCTACACTCACCCATCGACATTCATTATTGTTTTTTTGTTTTTTTTTTTTTTTTGTAGATGGCAGAGAAGCTTAAATATCTAGACCTTTCAAGTTGTTGGTTCTTGGAAAATACTGACTTCCTCTCAGCTTTTGAGAAGTTAGAGGTTCTCATCCTCTGGGGGTGTAGTAGACTGAAGCGAATCGACGCTTCCATTGAAGACATGGAGGGCCTCCTTTGCTTGGAGCTGGGCTCTTCCCGCGCGCTTCATCTCGCGGTAGGTACCGACGCAGGCGCCAAACGCCTTGTTCCTCGTTTCTGCCTCAAGGAGCTTCCAGCAGAAATAGGTAAATTAAAAGCACTACGGCAACTCGATCTACGGCATACTACATCCCTTTCTGCATTACCAAATAGCATAGGGTCTTTGGAGAATCTAGAGATTCTAGATATTTTTTTCAGTGGTATAGAAGAATTACCCAACGGTATTGGGAGTCTGAGAAAGCTCCGAGAGTTACGTGCTCACTGGTGCAGAAATCTGAAAGGGATAATGGTGGAAATCATGTGTAATCTTTCTTCCCTACGATGCCTTGATTTTACGTACTGCTTCGAGGTCCAATCGCTATCGGACCTTCCTTCCGGCTTAACATATTTGGGCGTCACCTGTCGAAGTCGCAAATTGCCTTCACTTTCCTACCTAGCCCATCTCAAGCAACTACGAGTTGAGGTTTACGGATTTATCCGGTGCATCCAGGAGCTTCCATCAACGCAATTAAAGAGTTCAGAATGCTGCCAACCGACGGACATTGAAGAAATGGAATCACCACAATCCCTAAACACGCCCTTCAAGTTCGAATCCTTGTATGTCTCTTATTGTGGATCTATCGAAATGCTGGATGTTTCACAGTTTGTCCATCTAAGGACATTAGTTGTCCGCGACTGCAAGAATCTACTTGAAATTCGAGCTCTTGACAAATTGATATATTTGGAAAGCTTGGATATCGCAAAGTGCCATTCAATCAAACAGGTGGACCTTCCAAAACTCGAGGGTCTGAAGAAATTGAATATTAAGGCATGCCGCAAATTAGCCAAAATTCAAGGCCTTGATAGGTTGGAGTATTTGGAATGGCTAGATATCTTTGAGTGCACTTCAATGGAAAGGCTAGACCTTCCAAAATCCGGGAGGCTGAAGAAATTACAAGCTATAGGATGTGTAAAATTAGTCGAAATTGAAGGCCTTGATAGGTTAGAGTTGCAGGAACTGAATATCATCGGATGCAAGTCACTCAAAACAATTCCAGAATTATCTGGAATTCAGATTTATCGATCAAATGAGATTACAAATAGCAAAATGATAGGATATGAATGAGACGATACGGATGACTCGGATGAGTCAATATAATGGAAGTAATTCCCATTTACTATCAAAGGTACATAGAGCAGGTAAGTTACCTTTGTTCTTTTGAGATCTACTATCCAATTTTCATTTGTATTTCCTGCTCCCAATATCTTTCAAGATTTATGATCTTCTCAATATTATTTCCTAGCTGACAGTGTCATCATTGTCTCCTTACTTGAATTCAAGGAATTGAGGGGAGATATCCATGGAAATTGTTGTGTGCTTTGGCAACAAGATTTTGCTTATCATGCCAGTAAGGGAAATAGATGGAAAAGGCTTTCTAAGTGCATCATTTGTCATTAGTTTCCAGGTAAGATCCTTCATCCTATGTAGAAAATAAAGATTCTCAACGTTTGATTAATCCTGGGAATGCTGGAAATAGTGCATAAAAACTGATGTATACAGGTATCTGATAGCATGCCAAAGGTCATTATGTAGGTCGAGAAAAGAAAAATGAAGGACCCTATAGGGTGGTCCTCCTAATTGAGGTTTTAGTTTGCTCTGCCCTTACCATGTAGCTCATGACTGCATGTTTCTAAGTTATGCTTAAGAGTTAATTTACGGTGCAAATGGAGCATGTTGACAGGGCATCCCTTAGCATCAACCATTGAGTTCCACACATTTTATTTCATAGAATTGTTTGCATTGGCTGATTAAAGTAACCGTATCAGTTTAGAAATGCTAAATGCAAGAACAAGCTCTTCTTCTAGTGGTGTGGCTGTGAGTGAATTAATAAACAGGGAAGAAGCAAAAGCATTGTGAATTATTTGGATCGATCTACAAAATTGCAATTCGAATTTTATTGACTATGGATCCTTGTTCATTTGGTTTGAATCCAGAATATACCTACTCCAAGGCTAATAATAGATTATCCTAGAGAATGCATCTTGATGTTTGTAGAGTTGGTAAAGCCATCTGTCATATACTTGAACTTTTGAGCTAAGCAAGACATTACTACAACGTCCTTTGACATAATCGTCTGTTGTAATATAATTCCTTATATTGTGCATAAGCTCTTGTTAGTTCATTTACTTGCTAAAAAGTAAAAGACAGGAGGCATTTGTATAAGTTTCCTGAGGAAACTTTTCGATATCCTATATGCCATTTGAAAACTGCCTTGCATTAATTCTAATGCATGAATAACAATAATGATAAGGAAAAGAATCATACTATGTCCCACAAAAGCAAGCAACTTGAGTTGAATTCACTATGTTAATTTGATCAAAGCTTCCGTGGGTGATGATGTTAGATGCCCCATTAGTTGGATCCAAAGAGCTCAAAAGGAATATTGAGTTTGACAAACAAAGATTTGTAAACTTCAGAGTATTATTACTAGTTTGTTGATGTTAGTTGCTGGATTGATTTCATCTGACTCACTGGCAGGATTCGGTTATTATTTCACTAGTTGATGTAAATGTTGAAATATTCGAAAGAGCTTTCGCAAGGCACTTCTAAAATAGATTGAAATCATAGAAGGATTAGGAGCTCAATGCATACTTGGAATGGTAAAAGGTTGTTTGCATGTTGTCATCCCACATTGCCCTGCTTATATTTAACAGAAGCTTTGCACAGCTGAAAATGTCCGCCTCCATTCCTGTGATCAAGTCTCTCTATCTTCCTTATTTTCTCTCCCACATGTTACTCTAGGATTCAAGTGGACTTTCCTCATCCTCTCACTCTTCAACTGGCTCGAGCGTTCCTCTAGGTTTGAGCTCTATCCTTCACAAGCCCTCTTTTAGCTCGCATCCTTGCGATTTGCTCTAGTGCTAATGTTGCGTTTTCAACTGCTCGCGAAGCTTTAGCTATGGAGACCAGCAAAGGACCACAGTGTGTCGTCCTCCTATTTCAGCTTTAGGTCAATAAATCACTGGCTTCTCAAGTTCGGCTCCTAGTGTTCTTTTGTGACCTAATGGGTAGTTGACTCGATTGTTCCAAGTTTATTTTCTGAAGTTTGCTTGATTTTTGATTGGCAGGTGAAGATGATGGAGTGGAATCCAAAGAAGTATTGGCTGGCGATGGTCAAGAAGGACCCAGACGATGTCAATTGGCAGAGGATGTGGACAGTCTCTCCTTGTAATTGCTTCAAAGCGAGAAGGTTGGTCAGCTTAGTATTCCTTGGATACTGCAAAATATGGTCAGCTTGGTATTTGCTTTCATGTACCCTAGCAGCTATTTTGGTAGGCCTTCACTGGGTTTTGCTATCCATTTGTAGGTGAGAGAATTCTAATACCATGGTGTAATGGAAATTGGTCGTGCTTTAAATGTCAAAATGATATGCTGTCAAGCCTAGTATTGTTTTCATGCGCTCTAGCAGCATGTCCACATTAGTTGCTAAACTGATGATGTGCAATGGTAAATGACTCCTGGTTCGTAGGTCAGTTCTTCATTTCAGGTCATCTTGGTACAGTCCTCATAAATATTTTGAGCACTTCAACACTTCAACTAGATAAGATTGACTCAAGTTAGGGTGGTTTGCTGGTCGTCAACCCCGGTTTTTGTTGGTCCAACATTATTCAATTATCCAGATGGTAACGAGGGTTAAAATAGATGGGTTGGGTTGATTGTTGTTTCTCGTTGGATTGTAAGGTCTCACTTTTTTAAAGATAAAGTTTAATTTCCTGCCCTTTCTGCCTTTATTTATTATGTTGGGTCAGCAAGACGTCTTACACGCATTATTGTGCCAGAGAATTACTACAACTTGGAGATTGTGGGGACAGTGAATATTTGCGAAGGACACTTGCAGAGGAATTTCAACAGATGGAACAGAGGTATTAACAAAAGATTTAGAAATGTGAGATGCAATAGAATCTTGTTCTTGCATAGAAGTTCGTATCTGAATGTGTCGTTTATTGCTCTTTCATTGTAGATTCTTCTCATTAATGCTATATCTAGTTTGCCATGCATAAGTGTTCTTACCCATGCCACCTTTGTGGGAGAAATATGAATTATGGGACAAAACGTTGCTGGTATCTACTGTTTGAAGTGATTCATTTTTCCCCTTTCAAGTTTGGTCTTCATTGCTGATGTGTGTACCGTATGTGAAATTCTTGATCTCATTGTATGCATAACGGGAGTTTGAGTATGATTGCCCAGCTTCAAAATTGGACTATGTGAACATTGCCAGTCTTTGCATTTTGGTGTTATCCAACTCATCAATTATTTGAGTTTGTTGATCTTTTCTATCCATTTTCCTATTACCAAAAAATTGTACGAATATTTTTCATTTCCCCGCCTTTGAGTAGCCGTAACTATGAGACCATAATGTGAGAAGGAGAACAAGATAGGGAAACCTTTGGGGGTAAGGTGTTGTCTTCTGGGTTTTGTAGTCAACAATGATTTTCACTTACCCTCTTCTTAATATTCTAGTGTTTCGTATTTGGTCTTAGGTTGATTACTTGACAATGTAATTGGAACTTAAGTTGGGTGATCTTGAAAGATTGGGCTTTCTGTTTAGCTTATGATCATTATGTATGGAAAAACAGTGCCTCATTTTTAGATTAGGGAGTGATTTAATCATTACAGTTTCAAGGAAGCTATCAAGATGCCTTTTTTTTTTCACTATTTAAAAACAAATCTTGATATGAATTTATTGTCACAATTCCCTCAAATGTCTGATTCAACATTCACTAGATACATTCCCTTTTCACTATCCTTCTATGAGGTATATACCTTTAATCTAAAACTACAATTTTTTACATGTGCAGAGTACAAATACAGGATGGCTCTGAATTTTCTTCATCCAATCAAACTCATGAAATTGGGTTTACAGATTATATCTCCTTCCAAATAGTCTTTGTTAGATGTTACAAACAATATAGCAGAGTTGAGGTGATTTATGAATGATTCAAGCAATGTGAAGTAGGGAAGGCCTTTGGAATCGATCTTGTTGTGCATCCCTCCTGGTTACTATTGTGTGTATTTGGCTCTATAAAAGGTAAAAGCTAGGTATATCGTATGTTAAATCCCTTATTTGCAGATGTGGCTAATATATTATGTTGGAAACAGGAACTTCAAATTGCTACGCTGCTAAATAAGATGAATGATGCTTGTGAAAACTTGAGAGATGCCTGGATGATGATCTTGTAGACCAATGACGTTCCATTTATGCATATTTCAGGAACCTCTTGTGCAATTAATTGGGAGTTGGACCAACTGAAGGTAACTTGTGGATCTAGAGCTTGCATAATGATTCCTTACTTGTGATAAATATAGGATGCTCCTGAGTTCTATTTGTTCCTATACATGTCAATTCCCAATTTAAGACATTGATGGCAAAAAGGAAAATCTAGGATATTGTGCTTTTCTTTTGAGTCTGGTTTCACAGCGGAAACAATAGTGATCAACAACTAGTGGTATCAACCCTGCCGAACAAGTAACCATGTGTACTTGTCAATTGGTAACCCAGCAAACTTGTCAACTAGTCTGGACCAATTCTAGGCCTTCCAAAAATGTTAAGGAAGAGTGTTGAAGTTGGGTTGGGGTTTGGAACTCCAACCTCTTGTAACTAAAAGGCATGCCAACCATCTGCTTCAGCATCTTCTTGCTTCATTTTGTGGTGGATAATTCATTTATTGACCATATTGGCTTAGTCTATTAAAAATTTGAATGATTCTATCGAGAATAGGAACCCTGTCTTTTGTGCTTAAGCAGATTTGTCGAGTGAACTTGGCTTCTTTTCTGGAAATGTGTATTCTATTAGATAACATCACATGCAATCGGTTCAACTGGTCGAATTGTTAGAGCATGGTTCTACTAGTTTGACTGATTGAACCACTACTCCGGTTTTAAAAATGTTTATTCTTTTGTTCTTCCTATTATGTATCTGCTCTCCTCATCAGCGCGAGGAGTGGCAGCTTAGTTTTCCCTCCTATATGCATATCACCCTATTTCATGCCTGCAATTTTAAAGGATGTTATACTTTCTGCCTTAACATAACTGCAAAAGTTGTGTTGACAGTTGGTGCCTTGTACTTGAATGCTTGTTAAGGAATGTGCATTTGATGACCCTAATGGGTTAGTAGTGCCACTTTTGCTTCTATTTTGTGAGAACACTTTTGCTTGGTTGTCTCATTCTCACCTCCAAAACACTAACCCAATGAAAATACACATCTTGGACTCTATCTTACACCTAGAGATGGTGTTGCATTCCCCATACTGTAGTTCCTCCTTGGTAGTGGTAAAAATTTTTTACACCGCCATACAATTGAGCTAAGGATCAACTCATTGTGATGCCATCAATTGTATACTCTGAAAACTATTTTCCTTTAGCTTCTTGCCATGTCCATTTGCAGTATGGATTTTTGGAAACTTGTTGATAGTCTTTCCTTTCTGTATCATTATTTGATAAACTCGCCAGTATTAGTAACAAATTTATTTCATTGACTAGGTGGTGGAACTGGAATTATCCTGTCCATGCTCCTTACTAACCACTTTTACAACCTACTCTTAAGCTTAAATATGGTTGGCATAGGTATGTCGTGCTTCTTTAATGTACAATTTCATGCTTGTTCCGATGGTTGAAAACGTGCAAATTTTTGCTCCAAAGAATATCTTTTTCATTTCAAGTACAATACTGAACTATTAGGTTTTCCTGTAAATTTAGATCAATTGGGAGGTCAAAGTGCAAAAAGGATGAATCTTTAGTGGCCAAACATATACTAAAAGAATAATTATCTTCTTATCGTAGGTTCATTGCAGTTTGAGTTACTGACTGAGAACTAGTATGTACATATGATAGACACTATCAGGGTCTTTAGTGTAGAGAGATACTATAGAGCATTCATGGTTCATATGCATACGATAGCCTCTTTGGTACACAAGTATTGCTTCCACCTATGTTTTAGCATGATGCAAGTATTGTACTTATTACTTTTACCAAACAGAGGTATCAAAACATCACATTAGTTATGGCCATATTATAGGAACATCGGAGTGAAATCAAGTTGAGTTATTTATTTTTAGCTACAGCAAGCAAAGGTGTGGCTTGTGTTTTGCCTATAAGAAAGCTGGCCCTAGTCTACATACTTGGACAAGGATGTAGATGAAATCTCGGATTCAGAACGAACGTCTACTGTGGGTGGACCTCTATTGCTGGGGACAGTCTCTCTAGGTAATTGCTTCAAATTGAGAAAGCTCTTTCTTTTTCTATTCAGTGTGTGAAGTGCTTGAATGTCTTAATTGAGAACATGATTTTGAACTAAGGAGTTGGCGTTTTACAGAAAAAAACTAGTGTGAATGAAGGTTCCGAGTGGAAATCTAGATTCCGTTCTAGTTAAGTTTATGTGGTGGTGATTGTACTTGATATTATGATTATATTATGGTTGTTTATGTGCACTGATATTTGTTTCGGCGGTATCTAATTTTGTTTGGTCATAAGGAAAGTAAAACGTGAAGTAACTCAGGATATTATCATCATCCTTAAAAAGAAATGGATAGTTAAGGTAGAGCAATTTCGAGGCAGTTTTCTTAGAAATAACTTTAAACTTTACATTATGGAAGAACTCCCTTGCTGATAATTTTTAATGCTTGAATATACTTTCAAGAGTTTCTATCAGCTGAACAACATGATGTCTCATACTTGGAAGCCTAGCTATCAGCTGAACAACACGATGCCTCAGGATTTTTAATGCTTGTTCATGCTTCAGATTTCTACTCAACCTGTAAGTATCGTCTATCTTTCAGTAAAAAGTCCCTAAAAATCTATGTAGTTCAGATGTTGAAAGTTGTGAGGCAAATTTGTTGCAAAATTTTAAACATTGTCGCATGAGTCATGCGTCATTTTTGTTCTCAACTGCTTAAGGCCTGCTTAGTTTTAGAAAACAGCTTTAGTTTCCTTTTTCATAGAAACTGTTTTCGATGTTTTGTTGACAAAATATTTGTTTAGTGAAAA
Source organism: Eucalyptus lansdowneana (assembly GCA_017140395.1). Taxonomy (NCBI): domain Eukaryota; kingdom Viridiplantae; phylum Streptophyta; class Magnoliopsida; order Myrtales; family Myrtaceae; genus Eucalyptus; species Eucalyptus lansdowneana. Next base: position 40,409,889 of record CM029487.1, on the reverse strand, counting down.
TAATATATGTCATTAGGGATGAAAATTGTGAGAATATGCTTGGGTTACATCACATTCCAAAAACAGGCTTATTTATTCCAAATCTCCATGTTTGCATTTGGAATGGGAATACAAAAAAGTGATCTTCAGTTTTTGATTTTGATTCTGAGAATGGTTTTCCTTTTATTCGTCGACTGCTTTCGGAGTGTTACCAAACGCATTTTCTGGTTTGTTTTAATTCTCAAATTGAAATCAGAACAGACTTTTGAGAATCTTTATCAGCTGAATGCCTCCTTAGATTATCAATCTCTTTCTATCTGTAGAAAAAATGGACTTCATCAAGTTGCTTAATAGACTTTGAACATTGAAGATTACTTCATGTCATCCAGGCATCATTATATGAAATGCATAAGCAGTGGGTTGATGCCACTAACATATTTTGTGAGGAAGTTTGATTTGCTGTCAAACCTTGTTAGTGACCATGGCAAATGATACTGTTAATTCAGAGCGGTAAATGGCGTTTCATTTTTCTTCATTTAACTATTTTCGTTTGCTTATCTAGGTCTTGACTCTTTCCCTCAGGAGGAGTTTTCCAATCTATCAATTTCGCGTTAATTCTCTGGATGAAGAGGTATGGCTAATTTTTTAAGCTCTAGTGCTGCTATAGGACTTTGGCTTTTTTGGTTGGTTTTTATAATCTTAGTCACTGCTAGTTTGTCCAGTGATAGGGTATGAAGTGTGTATCACAAGTTGTTTGTGGTGCTGGAAAAGAACTTCTGCTAGTTGTCCTCAATCATCTGCGGGTGCGTGTTATTATCTTTGCATCTGGCCTTTTTCCTTCATGCATCTCAGTGAACAGTCTTGGAGGTGATAGGATAGAGATAGGAATTTGCTACAGGAAATTATTCTTCTGCACATTTTGAGACACGCCATATTTTTTAAAACATCCTGATGTTGATTCTTCATACAATCATATTGTATGCAATCATTTGTTTAGTACTTAGATGTGAGAATTGATTATTTTGTATTATTATTTTTATCTTTAGATCACGATTTTTGATATACCACCTCTTTTTTGGTAGACCAATGCTGAGGATGTCAACTCCTAGTATTGAAATTGGTTTTACTAAGCTGCATGCCAGATAGATTCATATTAGGTGTTTGAGACTTACTGATGCATTATACTCGCATTTTTCCTCTTCAAATCAGTTTTGTATACTACTCTTAGTCCCTAGTATTGATCCTTTTCTAGTAGTTTGTTGGTAGCTCTTTGGATCCAACGTTTCTTTTGAACTTTTTCGATCTTGACTTTCAGTACTAGCGGCACTCTTTTGCCATGGTGACATTACTCGCAAAAAAGTGAGATGTTGATGTTGGTACTTGAAATTATATGATGAGATAACATGTGTTGGAATAAAGGGCAATTGGAATAACTTAAAATCCTCAAAAAATTGTGAAGTTTCTTTTTATAGATTATATAGTTCACCTGTAGGGCACCTATGGGGTGCAACCCATATACCAAAGGAGCCCAAAAAAACTAAAGCCATACACAAAACAACTCCCAAAGCCAAAAGGGAGCTCAAATACCAGGTCAATCATCGACTAATCAACCAAGGCATGTACATCCATATGCAAGTCTGCACTATACCAAAGGTGTGTGACTTTAAGCCAAATTTCTATAAAATGGAACAGACGATTTCTCTCCAGCAGAAGCTCTCTTGCTCCACGCCTTCCAAATCAGCCAAAAGAAATAGGGGAATTGAGTTAATCCCACTTGTTGTGCTGTAAACGAATGCGCTGCCATGCCCAAAGTTCTTGCTCAATAAAACCTCTGATAACCCAAGATAACATGGCACAAGCATAGGAAACTGTCCAAGCCATTCTTTCCAAGAACAATGAAGGAGGGATGCCGTGCGAACTCTACCTCCTTTTGATGAGGAAACACCTATTAACCAGTATTTGGTCTCATTTATAAAGTAAGGATTTGTTCCCAGGTTGCTTCCCAAGCAAAAAGAGAAACTCTAATTGGAATTCTCACTTTCCAAATCGATTTCTGAGGAAAATCTGTTTTGCCACGAATCTCCCTATTGAGTAGCTTTTCCCCCCTTCAAGTCTAGTCCTCATTGCTGATATGTGCACCAAATGTGAAATTCTAGATCTCTGTGTGTGTAACAAGAGTTTGAGTATGATACCTAGGCTCAAAATTGGTTTATGTAAACATTGCAATCCTTTAATTTAAAGTTTGTGCTTTTGGTTTTACCCAACTCATCAATTATTTGAGCTGAAATATTCATTTCTCATTTGGCTAATTCAGGACTTCTGTTAATGGGTTTGTAGATATTTCTATCCAAATGCCTATTACCATAAAGTTGTCCTATATTTTTCATTTCCTTGTCTTAGTGGCCAGAACCTTGAGACTATAATGAGAGAATGAGAGAAAGAAAAGGAAACCCTTGGGGGTTAGGGGTTATCTTCTGGAGGTTGTCTTCAACAATGTTTTTTCACTTACCTTTGTCTAATAATCTAGTTTTTCGTATTTGATGTTTGATTACTTAACAATGTACATGGAAGCTTTAGTTGGGTGATTTTATCGGATTGGGCTCTGTGTTTAACTTATGATCCTTGTGTATGGAAATACTGTATCTCATGTTTCCTGATTAGAAATTTATTGGATAATCACATTTTCAAGGAAGCCGCCCATATGCCTTTCTCTTCTATTTTGAAAAAGATACTTTGTAAGAATTTATTGCTACAATTCCCTCTTATGTTAGTTTTAGCATCCACTAAATATATTCCCAATTCACTGTCCTTCTATAGGGTATATACCTTTAATCTGAAACTACAAATATTACCCAGAGATCCACATGTGCAGAGTCCAACTGCTTTTTCATACTAATCATTACTCTGTATGGTATTGCAAGATGACTTTGAATTTGCTTCAGATTATATTTCCTTCCAAATACATGAGGATTTCTTAGATGTAACAAATTGTATAGCGGTAGTGAGTGGACTTATGAATGATTCAAGCAATGTGAAGAAGGGAAGATCTCTGGAAGGATCTTGTTGTGCATCCCTCTTGGTCACTATTGTGTGGATTAGACTTTATATGAGTTAAAAACTTTGTATATCATATTTTGTGGCCCAAATTTGCAAGTATGTCAAATATGTTCTGTTGGAAGCGGGAACATCAAATTATTATGTTGCTAAATAAGATGAATCATAGGTGAAAACTAGGGAGATGCTGAGATGACAATCCTGCAGGCTAGTGACCTTCCATTTGTGCATACTGCAGGAACCACATGTGCAAATAACTGAGATTTGTACCAGTTGAAGGTAACTCATGGATATGGAGCTTGCATATTGATTTCTTACTCGTAATATCTAGAGTTATATTCCGATTATGTCAGTTCACTATTTAAGACATTGATGGCAAAAGGGAAAAAGTAGCATATTGTGCTTTTCTGTCGACTCCTGTTCATGTCAGAGTTTTAAGAAGTGACTCTAGTTGGACTGGGCACCAGACCAATCCAGTCTGGTTTCCCAGCAAAAATAGTATTGATCAAGAACTGGTGGTATTGACCTTGTTCAACTGGTAACCAGGTGTACCTGTCAACTGATACCCAGCAAACCTGTCAACTAGTCTAGACCAGCTCTGGGCCATAAAAAGGTTCGAAGGAGTAGCGTTGGAATTGGGTTGGGGTTTGGCACTCCAACCTCTTGTAACTAACAAGTGTGCTAACCATTTGCTCTAGTGTATTTTTGCTCCAATTCGTGGTGGATAATTTATTTATCGACTATATTGGCCTAATCTAAAATTGAACAGGATGCTATTAAGATGACATCAAGCATGTGTAATCTATTAAGATGCTACGATGTCTGCCGACTCACTGGGCTTCTTTTGTTCTGAAAGTGTGTAATCTAATATATGCAAAGTGTTCTATCAGATGACATCACATGCAATTGGTTCAGTCAGTCGAATTGGAAGAGCATGGTTCTACCACTTTGATAGGTTGAACCAGTGGTCTGGTTTTAAAATGTTTGTTCTTTTATTGTTCCTATTTATTATTTATCTGCTCTTCTCATCAGCACGATTAGTAGCAGCTTAGTTTTTTCTCCTATGTGCATGATGCACACACATGTCATTACATGCTTGCGATTTCAAAGGATGTTTTACTTTCTACCTTACTGTAATTGCAAAAAGTTCCAACATGCCTTGACAGTTGGAGCCTTGAATGTAGGTTAAGAAATGTGCCTTTGATGGCCCTAATGGTTTAGTAGTGCCCTTTTTGCTTCTATTTTGTTAGGATATTTTTACTCGATTGTATTATTCTCACTTCTGAAACACTAATCCCATGAAATTGCACATCTAGGACCATATCTTACGCCTAGAGATGGAGAATGAGAAGCTTCACAGCATTCCCCGTTCTGTAGTTCTTCCTTGTCAATTGGTGGGAAGAATATTTGGACACTGTCATACCATCAAGCTAAGGATCAATTCATTGCTATGCCATCAATTGTATAGCTCTGAAGGTTTTTTCTTTGGGCATCTTGCCATGTCCATTTGCAGTTTTGGATGTCTGGAAACTTATTGTCGCCCATACTCTTTACTTAGTGATCAATGTTTGATAAACTTGCCAGTGTCGATATAAATTTATCTCGTTGGCTGGGTATTGGAATTGAATTAATCCTGTCCATGCTCCTTACTACATTTCCACTTAGAACCTTCTATTAAGTTCAAATGTGACTGGCATAGGTACACTGTGCCTCTTTAACAAACCACTTCATGTTTGTCCCTATAGATTGAAGAAGTGCAAAAATATGCTCCAAAGAAGAATATTTTTTAGTCGAAGAAGTAAAAAAATGAAGTATTAGTTTTCCCCTAAATTTTAAATCAATTGAGAGGACGAAGTGCGAAATGATTTAATAGTCACCAGACAAATACAAACTGAATAATCATTCTCTCATGGTAGGTGCATAGCAGTCTTGAGTTACTGACTGAGAACCACTATTTACAAGTTCATGACCATAGATACTATCATGGCATCTAGTGTAGCAAGATACTGTGGAGCATTCATAGTTACATGCATGCTGTAACCTCTTTAGGCAATTAAGGTTTGCTTCCTGCTTGTGTTTTAGCGTAATGCATGCGTTGTAATTTTACTTTACCCAACAAAGGTATCTAAACATCATGTTAGTTATGGCCAACATTCAAGGAACACTGGACTGAAATCAAGTTGATCTTTTTTTTGGCAATGGGAGGTAGAGGTGTGGCTTGTGTTTTAGCTGCAAGAAAGTGGGCCCTGATCTACATACTGGACGAGTATGAAGAAGATATCTCTTATTCGGAATGACTGTCTGTTCAAGAGTTTGTGGTGGTTATGCTTATGTTGCTGCCGTGGGTGGACCTCTCATACTTGGAGCTACAGACATTGGTGTGAGAAGCAATGCATGTGGGCTTTCTGACTGATGCTCTTCGACTTCACCCTTTCTAGAGAAGCCTTAATCCATACTTGCCATGTGCCTTTTCTGCTAGGCGGGTATTTGTTGATAAAAAAAATAAAAAAGTGGAGTAAATTGTAGCGATTTATCTATCGAGTGGGATGGAATTGACCCAAAGATGCTGAATCATGGCTTCTATCTGATGGTAACTGTTGTCATGGTATTGTTGTAAGCTTTGAGACCTGCTCGATAGTGCCAAGCTTTTGCTTCATCTGTATATGTTCACTATTTTCATGCGTAAGAGAACCAATTGTTTGGTTTGGATTATCTACACTTTGGGCTGAATGGTTCGGGCAGTGTACTTGACTAACGAACTCTACATTTGAATGTTGAGATCTCTTACCCGAAATCGACTTACTCCTCTCCACGTGTCATTGTTAAGTGACGCATGCAATCCAGTGTAGATAATACAATATTGCGGGGAACATGACTAGCCAGATATATGGTTTCAATTTGGCAGCAAAGAACATAGGCTATATTCCAATCTCAGATATTTGGAGCCCTCAAATAGATGGTAGGTTTAAGATAATGAGATTCTGTCTACAGCATCATGAATAAACTTTGTATCCTTAATAAAGGGCATCATGGAGTCTTTTAATTCAATTATGTACATTGAGGAATCAATAATTTTTTAATTGTAGTATTCTTTCTCTCGGAATTATTGCCAATCTCCAGAAGAAAGTATGCATGAATGTGACATGTGCATTTGCGATACTTCTTTTCTTATGTTTATTATTTGTCGCGTCGATAGCTCTTTGGGAACTTCAGCTGAATTTACCCTAAACTTAACTCCTCCTTTATTTATAGTTCTTCCATATCTTCACGTCTTCAATGTATTCTACCTAATGCAAGTGCAGAAATAGTGACATTTAACATTAATTATAAGATGGGACGATAATATTATCAACAAAATAAATTATCGTTAATAGGTCCGCTACTAGTGCAAATCCCATGTAAACATTAAATTCCATGACCTGTTCTACACAAGCTCATTTTGGAGAAATTGTCATCAAAAGTTTCGAGGACTGAGAAAATAAGAAGAGAAGGCTAGGAAAAGAAGTATGGCTAAGGAAGACGCTTTACTATTCATAGGAATTGTCTAAGAAGATAACTTGTGTCTATCGCACCAGACACCTTTGGCTAAACCTTCTATTTATAGCCATTGTAGAGCCTCATAAAATTTACTTCTGCCACTATTCTCAGTAATAATAGAACTAATGATCATTTGTAACTCAACATCATTATAATACTAACCGTCCAAATGATAAGAGAATATCAAGGTAACTTAGCATCATGTCTCAATAGTGTGTGTTCCCAAAAATAGCTTTACTGCCCGTGGATAGCGGCAAACTGGCAAGACTTAATACATGGGACTCTAATCAGAAAATTAGTCACTTAAGAAGACAACAAAGCTGATCTATACACAAATGAATAACTTTATTAATGATGATGGGGTCAAATACAGATAAGTACCTAATGTGCCCTCATATTAGTTTAACCAACCAATCTTCTTTTCTAATGTGATTTTCCTATCACTTACTGATAAAAATGCATACAGAAACATGTTGCCATGGGCTTATTACATCTTTTCATATCTACTTATTGGTAAAAATATCCTGTCAATATCCACTTGGCATCACCTAAGTGAAAGTGAGTTTTAGCTATTCAAAGTGTGGAAACACTTGACATCCTTTCAAGCCAAATGAGTATTGAATGTTTGCAAACAATATTAGGGAAAATTACCAAGAAAGTCTTAAGCCTATTGTGTTTGCATCAATTCAATCATAAACTTTTAAATTTGGCTAATTGAGTTCTAAACCTTTGGAGGATTTACCAACGTAATCCACCTAGTCAAATTTTGAGCAAAGATTGCCAACGTAATGGTTTACTAAGTCACATGCGAAATATTTCTGTGTTAGGTGTCTGTGATATACTTGCCTAAATACTTGGATTTTACCACTTCAAACGAGTTTTGTAAGCTAGTCTTCGTATATGTAGTATTGTTTTGTTTTAAAAATGTGTTGGTCTCTCTTTGGATCCAAAGTTTCTCTTCAACTTTTTAGATCTTGACTTTAAGTTGTAGAGGCACCCTTCTGTCACAACGAACTTACTCATAAAAGGAATCACGACCTTGAGTTAATGGAGTGTTTTGCGCCCATTAAAGACATGCTATGTGGATGATGGTTATGCCGATTAGCACAAAATCATCTGTGAGATGTTAGTTTGAAACTACATGATTAGATACAATGTTGGGATATAGGGTAATTGGAGTAACTTAGAAGTCCTCAGCAAAGTAAGTTTCTTTTGACACATCAGAAGTTCAACTATAGGGCACCAAGGGAGTGCAAACGCATATAAGAAAAGAACCCAAAAATTAAAGCCTTGTACAGAAGAACTCCCAAAACCAAAAGCAAGCTCAAATACAAGATAAATCATCGACTATATTGAGCAAGGCATTTATATCCATTTGCAGTCTCCACCATACCAAAAGTGTACGACTTTAAGCTCTCTTGTTTAGCTCTTTCCAAATAAGCCTAAAAACAGAGAGACGAATTGAGTTAATCCTTCTTTTCTTGCTCCATAAAAGCTCCAATAACCCAAAGATAATTCGGTGCAAGCATAGGAAACTGTCCAAACAATTCTTGTCCATGAACGGTGAAGGAGGAGATGCCGCACGGATTCTGCCCCCTCCCTGCGGAGGAAACACCTGTTAACCAATATTTTGCCCCTTTGTTGTAGGTTATTTGAAGGGAGGATTCGTTCCCAAGTTGCTTCCCAAGCAAAAAGAGAAACTCTAATCCGAACCCTCACTTTCTGGATCACTCCCCATGGAAAATCCGTTCTGCCACCGACAACCTCCCTATTGTGAGTAGCTTGTAGTGAGACTTTACTGCAAAGATTGCATCTAGGGCATAACGAGCCATGGCAAAGACTCGAGATTTCGATTGGCGTCTTCCACTACTGACCATCTTCTCCAGCAGGAGTGCATCTCTTGGTAAAAGCAGCATTGGCGAGGCAAGCTTACATCGGTCATAGTCGAAACAATGAGCTACGAACCTGGCAGTCTCCACGCTCTTCATATGCCGAGCCAAGCACGAGTGAAGGTCTGCAGCGGGAAGAATTCTTGTGCCTCGCAATATGAGGAATGGCTAGATCAAACATGGCCTGTACATTTATTGGTAACGAGACTTAGTGATCTGTCCAGAGTGTGGATGAGAATAAGTATAGACACGAATAACGTTTGGATTCTATATGTTCAAGTTCGATATGCAATCATCACAAATTGGAAAATAAATAAATAAAAAAAAAATGGCGCGCGGAAAGGGAGTGGGTTTCAGGCTGTGATGGCAAACGATGAGGTCATAGTATTTCTATCCGGCTGAGTGTTTGGAGCTTGGGTGGTGATGCCAAATGGCTTGGTCGAGTTCGGGCTTGGCCTGTCATCTCAACATTTATCATGCGTGGATGTTCGCTCTCATGACATGCTGATTCGAATAATTCATTAGCATTTATTTTAATTCAAAATTAAATAAGGATTAATTATCACATTGCTTTTTTCCAAATTACAATTTCAAGAACTAATCCACGACCTTGTTCGCATCAATGTGATGTCCCATGAGTCCTCCAACACTTCCGTACCAGCTCTGCTGAAACAGAGCAAAACCTCCTCCCATCGGGCCACTTCGTTTTGTTGTGGTGTGCAATGAGATTATTTGTACAATTGAATGTATGGACCCGAATCAAATGATATTGTTTCTTAGACAAACCTAAACATCATGACATTATGACATTATTCGTAAATTGATGTGAATTAAGGCTTCCTTAGTTTCGCAAAAAAAAAAATGAATGATTAAAAAAATATCATTCTAAAAATTATTGTTCGTATTGCTTGAAAGAATCCATTAATGAAATATGTTTCATTATTGATAATAATTTATATTCAAATATTTGCATACTCAACAAGAATTTCTTGCATTCGTTCATTTTTGTAACTATACAACTGATTTTTTTTTGCAAAATAATTTTCCAGAATGTTCGCTTTTCTGTGAAGTGTTTTAGCTAGCGATTCAATACGGATCACTATTCTGGAATCAATCTTCGCTTCATCCTTTTGATAAAAAAATCAAGACCGATAGGCATTTATCACACTTGCCGGTAGATAAAAGCGCAATGATTTGATCCATCATGGACCTCGTATGATCTCAACACACAAGCATACATGTTCACTTAACTTATAGGTTTTCCTCATTTATTTATAATCAGCAACAACGCACGTTAGTGTGTAAAAAGTGCATATTGTCTACAGTAGTAGAACCTACTTGATCAAAATTCTTTGTTCGCAAAAAAAAAAAAAAATTGTAAAAATCAATAGGATTTCGTAAAAGAAAATTTACAACTTTTTTCAATGCGCTGCTTTTCTCTTTCATTTTTTCGTCTTCGTTTTTTTTCCATGTTATTGTGCTGTTCTGTCTGGAGTTTTTTTTTTTTTTTTTTGGTTCTTTTGTTCATTTTGAGAATTCTTGCGAATTTATTTCAGGATAATTTGTAGAGCAATTATCAAAAGTTCATGTTAGGTATACGCAATGCAAAAAGTGAACAAACTTATGGTATACGATGACTTCACAGCATCTGGTTCAGTCTCATCAAATCTTCACTTGCTTAGCAAAAGGGAGACAAGGTGAAAAGATGCTCCTTGATTCGATCGTTCTTGTAACAACTTTCAAAGAACAAACCATTAGATACACTCTCCAAAGACTTGTAAGGACTTTCAAAGAACAAACTATTAGATACCCTCTAAATATTACTGACAATCGATTCGACCAATCTTTGCTGTACAAAGTATTATGAACTTTCTTCTACTCGAATAACGAAGATTATAATAAAGTCCAGTGCTTTTTGGAACTAGTCGGTAGATGATTATGCGCGTTCCAAAGAATTCTTGACTCATTTGGTATGAAAAATGAAATGTATGAGATAGAAACGGAACGGAATGGAGAAATGAAACGGAATGGAAAGGGGTTTAGAGCCGACGAGGGTCAACCTATTAATTCAGAAGATTCATATTCCATTGTGAAACATGTCCTTAAAAGAAGTAAGAGAGGAAAAAGGGATTAAAAAAATAGCAAGTAAACTTGGGATTCGATAAATATTTCAAATTTCAATTTTTAGGAAAAAAAAAGGGGGAGATCCGCCTCTCCTGTCACGCCCCGATCTTCATGCACGCGCACATCCCTTACCTTTGGTCGATTTTGAAAGCAATATCCCAGGACGTATCGCCGACCCTTTTCTTATTTTTATAGCACATGCGGAAGTAGTTATAAATCCCCAGACAATAAAGCAATGGGATAGAAAAGTAGGGACATATTTTTCATATTGAAATTCACAACTACTCTTTTATACAAGCACATCATAGTATATAATGCAATACTATTCTCAGGGGTCTGATCTAACCCTTATCCACATATAATCAAGGTCTGACAAAACAGGATGGGATCTCAGTCCTCATCCGGGTCATACTCAGGATCCTCCTCATGGTCATCTTCTTCTCCAAAGTCTTTCTCCTCATCTGGTTCGACATCAAGGTTCTCCTCTTTAGATTCCTCCTCCTCAGGCTCCTCATCAAGATCCTGAAATGGATATTCAATAACTATTGAGATCACGTCTTCTATCTCCTAAAACCCGATTAGTAAACTAATACGCCAAACGGTTGCCTAAGCATGACACGAGTCAGGGGACTTACCTTGGCCTTAGTTCCTTCCTCCAAGTTAGTGTATATATACATCATCACATCACATCACATTACCCAATTAGATCGAATCATCGATAAATCGACCTAGTCGATTATATGTCATCCAAATTATCTCTTGATCGACCCCTTCCATACTTTCGATAAGTCTGATCAACATCCAAGATTACTCACCCTAGGTGATATATAGATAGTATGTTATCTTATCTCCAGACGACATATAGAGTCACCGAGCTGTCAAATCATACCGTACTATCTCAAGATGATCTGTAGGATTATCAAGCCCGTATATCATATTGTACTATCTCAAGATAATCTGTAGTCACCGAGCCGGTAGATCATACTGTCCTATCTCAAGATGACATATAAAGTCACTGAGCCGGTATACACACAATTTATCATACCGTACTGTACCGTACTGTCTCAAGATGCTCCGTAGAGTCATCGAGCCGGTATACATGCCATTCCAAGCAAACAATCAAATAACTAATTTTATCATTTCCGATAAAATGTCATGTGTGGGTACACGATCGACCCTAGCCAAAATATAATCATTTCCTTTTTATAAATCCCTTCATTTTATATAGTCCACTAAAACATTTTTGGTATCATTAACTCGATGCCCGGTTAATTTCCAATTAATTTTCCAAGATTATTTAAATTAGGGAATAAATCCTAAATTCATAAATAAATCATTTCTACACAAAATAAAGCTCAATTAAATAAACAGACTGCACCACGACAATCAAGATAAATTCCAGTCACCGCCATCCTGGTTGAATTTTCGGAAAAATAAATAAATAAATAAATAATTTCGAAAAATAAATAAATAAATACTAAAAATCCAATTTAGGCCTGTATTGCCTGATTGGACGCCAGAACGAATCGGGAAAAATCCTAAGATACATTCAATAAATATTAGAAGCTCTTTACTTGCTAATGACTAAGTCTAACCACCTAACATGCATCATTAAATCACTAATTTAATTGTTCTAGACTAATCTAACCACATAATTGTACTTAATTAAATCTAATCAACCCTAAGTATAATTAGCAAACTAAGAAAGCATTAGTAAGTAAAACTCACTTGCCAAAGCGAAGATCGAAAACCGCAACGGCGACGCGACGGTGGCCGAAATCGGGCTCGCGACGAACCTGGACCGGGCCAAGAAACCTTACAAGCCCATAGAAATTTCTGGACTTGGCTTCGCGGGCTTGGGCTTGTTGAATCTAGAATTGCCGGGCTTCAAGTGGGCTGCTGCTCTAAAATTCGTGGGCTGATCTTGGTTGAATTATGGGCTGTCTTCAAGTGGGCCTCGAGATGGGCTAACTATAGCTTCAAACTGGGCTGAACTCAAGTTGGGCTTCGCTAGTTTTGTGGACTCCATTGAGATGGGCTGCTGTTGAGGACTTTAGGCCAAGTTTCTGAAATTAACGGGCTTCAAATGACTAAAGCTTGCTGCGACTGAGCTTGAATAAGAAAGCTCGAAGGTGGGCTGTTACTTCTTGCGAGCTGGGCTACTGATGCGGGCTGAAGAAAAAGGCTTCGTGGGCTGTTAAACTGCTGAAGATGGGCCGAGCACAGAAATGGAAGGAGCTGCTTCGGGCGAGGGAAGGGCAGACGGCGTGAAGAGAAGAACCAGTGGCTTCGGCTTTGCTGGCAGCTTGAAGAAGTCCACGATGGGGACGCCTGGCAGCGGCAGAAGGGCGGCTGGACTCGGCAAGACTGAAGCAGAAATGGAGCTGGGAGACGCGCGGCTTCACTGAATTTGAGGCATGCAGTCAACCATGGGGGCTGCTTCGGTGGGTTGTTGCTTCGTTGGCTTGACTCGGCTGACTCAGTGGCCGGCAAAACTCGGTGGAGAAGGAGCACAAAAGGCTGCTGGGTTGATGGGCAGTAGACGCACGGCAGCCGTGAAGAAAAGAGGTGGACGTGGCTATGGAGAGGAGAGTAGCTTCGGAGTCAACTCTTGGGGCTTCATTTGCTGAAGCTTGACCGAAGGAGACACAAGCAGTGGAGGTGCTGGCACGCGGTAGGGAAAACAAGCAAAGATGGAGAGGAGATGGACCGAGAATTTTGCTTGCTTGGGACTGCTTTGGTCGACGTTCTGGAGCAGGAAAAAAAAAAAGACATGAAGAAGACCGAATATGGGTGGTCTTCGTGGTGACTTGAAACTCACGAGCGAAGGGTTTTGATGGAGTAGAAAATTTGAAGAGCGAAGAAGAAAAATCAAGGAAAGCAAAAGCAGAGGAGGATCGGATAAGGGAGAAGGTGGCGTGCAAGCTTGGAAGAGGTGAGGAACAAAAGCTAGCAAACCTTATCCAACCCATTAGACATTTGTCCCCTAATACTTTCTTGAAATTAAATCCATAATTAGTCCAAATTAAGTCCAAAAATACAGCCCTTAGTCGAAGCTCCCATTTCCTCAAATTAAACTTCAATTTCCTCACAGAATCTCCAAATCGATGTCCAATTTCATTGAAGAAAAATCCCGAACAATTTTCTAAGAGTTCCCAACACTCAAAGGCTCAGTTTATAAGTCTCAATTTCCATTGATTTAGCCCATCTGAATTTCCACTTATTTTTCCGCGACGTCCGAACCGATTTTCCGTAAAAATCCCGGAATCTCCGAAAAATCTTCTGAGACTGAGTTGACACCACAAAACTTTTAATTTCTGAAATCGGACTCGAATTCACAGTTAATTTCACTTGGCGCGTTTTTAGGGTGACCTCGGCTTCGGGTAACTTTCAGGCATTTTTAGTGCAATTGACTCGTGGTCGATTTTCTTCGAGCCACAATGAACCCACTCGACTCATTGACGACTCTCGATTGTCGTGAAAATCCCGAAGATCCAAATACGAACATAGGGTACCAAAACAATAAGAAAATCAGTCTAGTGCCGGTCGACGAGAATTTTCCAATTTAGTGGTGTCATCCACGATTGGCCACACATCTCTATTGACTCAGCCTATCTCTGATTTCAAATCAATTTTATACTATGCCACAATGGTCTCTAAAGATAGACATGGTCGAGAAGCCAATTCCTAGTCGAATTCTCAAGTCTATTTGCCTAAAAATCCTTATTGGTTTCCCCAGCTAACCTAGTTATCTCAAGAGTAATCAGCTCTGAGAACAGCCTTATAGGCGCGTCAATGAAATGTCCAATTTATTCAGTGGAAAACTTCCCCTGCCTCTGACTATCAGACCGAGTGTACCAACTATGTTCCAGTAGAGCTAGTGGTTGCTGTTCTTGAGCTGCTTGATGTAGAATGACGAAGGAGGGTTGTCGGTGCATGCTTCCGTTTTAGCTTCAAGTTCCGACGAACTGCTTTGTTTTCTCAAGTTCAGCTCCCGTTGGGGCGTTCTTTCTATGAAGTAATGGGCAGGTCTAATTGATTGTTTTCCGATTCAGTTTTGTGAGGTTTTGGCTCGATATCTTCTTATCGGAAGGTGAGGATGGCGTGAGTGGAATCCGAAGAAGGGTTTGCTGGCGATGGCCGCGGAGGACTCCAAGGTTTTTAAGATGTCCATCCTAGGTTTTGGCTCAATTTCTCGCACTCGAGCCCCATGTAATTTAAAATGTGATGAAAGCAATTGTCTGTTATTTTTAAGCTCATGAGATGTCTACTTGACTGGAGAGAAGCAGGTCCTCTTGGGTTGACTTGGTTGACCTAAAGAAGAGGAAGCCGAAGCTCTCTTCTGCAATTTTCGTCTCTTTTAAACTAAGTGTCTGAATATGGGAGTGTTTGGTGGCAGAAATTCTGTAGCAGAGAAAAGAATGACACATTTTTATAGTGTTTGTTATCATGAAATGTTCGCAGAAATGTAACTTCGTGTACATTACCAGGATTTCCAGGAGACATTAAAGGGTTTAAATTTCTTCTTCTTTTTTCACATTTTTTCAGCCTCTTGCTTATCAAATAATTGAGCTATTTTCACCTTCAATGCTGGTTTGGTAAATCTTTTCAACCCAGTCTCTTATCAACACACTACGTACTCAAATGATATCAGTTATCGTCCATGTGTTGATAGATTATTCAAGCAGTGTGTATAGTAAAGTTATCGTCTATGTGTTGATAGATTATTGGAACAGTTTATACAGTAATTTTGACATGCCAGTAACTCTAAAGATAATAGTAAGTGTACTCAAATGGCAGTAATAATTTCCCAATAACTTAAACAAGTTGATAAGTTGTGCAAATGAATGTTATTAAATTATTAAAATAATTGGCAATTTCGGTACAATCAAGCAAACATTCGTACCGATTAAAATAAAATTTGGTAATATCCTCTAAGAGTAGTTTAACAAATAAATGTTGGCAAGTTATTGGAACATGGTAGTCGATTATTTCAAACAATCAAATAACATTGGTATAATGAGTCAAATAAGAGTTGACAATTTCTTACAAGGGTTAGTAAATTTAATACACCGATAACCACTGTAAATAAATTATAGTAAAAAATTATTCAAACTGGTGAAAATTTAAAAAAAAAAAGAAATCTAGTAAATAGTTGACAATTAAGAACTTAGTAAAGCTAAAATAAGTTACTGACTTACCGTTACCAAAAAAAAAAAGTTACTGACTTACCCCCTGAAAAGTTGCTAATTTACCCAAATTAAGAGTAGTAACATCCTATAAGAGTTAGTAACTTCAATAAATAAATGTGGCTAACTCAATAGCACAATCAATAATATCAAACAATCCAATAAATGCCGGTAATTGGACTGAAATAGGAGCCTATAATTTTCTATTAAAGTTAGTGATGGGTACGTATGCCCCTGGAAACCCAATTCAATCATACCCACGCACGTTATTTACAAAAAAAAAAAAAAAAACGAAGGAAAAAGAAAAAGTAGATGAAAAGTAGACAAAGTGGGGCCCAATCCCCGTTGCAATTAGCAAAAGAGAGTGTTGGACCAACGGGATGAAGGAAAAGACTGGCCCTCCACATCGCCACCTCGTCCTTGTGTGGGGCCTCACCACGTCAACATCATTCATTCCTTTCGGAAAAAAAAAAAATATATATATATATATATATATATATATATATATATATATGTATATATGTAATCTTTTAGTCTTTTCACCCCTCATGCTTGAGGCCTGGTTCCCTATTCCCAGAACTCCCACCTTCAATGACTTTCATAGTGAATCTTCATGGCTACATATTAATATCTAAAGCTTCATCGAGCCAGGAGGAAATATCAAAACCTCACGCTCAAAAGTACTCCCATACCACCATTACTCATTCCCGCTCTTCGCCAAACCACTGTCTCCAACCATTGCGCTTGCCATTGCATCCACAAAAAGTAAGGAACAAAAAAGGAGATATAATTAGATAAACCAACCAGAATACTCGAGCTTAAAAATTTAAACCTTAGACCATCGAAGTTTGAATGGCTCCTCATCAATGACCGTCATTGAAGGTAGCAGGAAGGCCTAGTTTATCAATGGTGTAACTAGGCTATGACGGGCACTTACAATCGGTGATTGGAACCTTTACAACTGTCTACGAATACAACAACGACCGGTGAGGGAGTCTTCGGACGAGATCTGGGCTCTTCGGTTTTCACGATGGGGAAAGCAGGGAGCAATAGTGGAGCAGGAAAGGGCAGCTCAGGAACAGCGCGGCAAGCGGCTTGGCAACTAATGGCGTCGAGAGGAGTGATGGTGAGGCTCTTCGAAGTGATGGCGTGGGTTTCAATCATTCGAATGGGCAGAGGCGACTATTGCTCCAACTCCTCAAGAGAATGAAGTCCAAGAACAATGGATACAGCTTGCGATGATGAGGATGAGTTCCGATGACGATGGGGCGACGGTGAAGGTGGGTGTATACACAGCGCTCATGAAGAGTCAATCCTCCTTATTTTTCTCTCTTTCCCCCCCCCCCCCTTTTTTTTTTTAACTTGTGGCGCCTCCATCTTGAACGTAAAAAGAAGCCGAAAAAAAGAAGAAAAAGGACCCCTTCCAAGATGAGAAAAGAACAAATTTTATTCTCCAACAGAGTTTTTTGTAATTGCGCCATGTGACGCGATCTTGAAAGGTGTTAGCTCAAATTCCATGATAACAAATATGGTGCTCTAACTAGTTGATCGATTCTTGAGATTGATATTTCTTTGATTGGATTGAAGGTACTTAAATTTCACTATTTCCAAATCAAATGTCTAAAAAAAAATTAAAACTATTGAAATAAGAATTTTTTTTCAGTCAAAGGTAGATTCTTTGATTTGATCCCAAAAAAAAAAAAAAAAAAAAAAAGATCTTCAGCCATTTCTATGGAAACTTGAAATCTAAACGCCTATTTCTACACGCTTATGTTGAATTAACACCTATATGCAATTAAAGTACTATTGATACTAATCTAATTTTTTACGAGTTAAGAAATGAGTTTCATCGGAATCGGGATCTTGAATCTCAAATTTCTCTAACTTTAACCATCGGGTTATTTGGATGTCAATATTAACATATATATATATATATATATATATATATATATATATATATATATATAATAGTCTAATAATTGTTGGTATTTTCTTAAAAATTTTGGTAACTTAGCATTTTACCAAAATGCTATGACTGAATAAGTTATCAGTCAAAATTTAATTGTCAACCGGTTTTGATATTTACCTATGCTATTCGTATTTTACCTACACCGAAAAATGTTCGGAATTTTGCCCAGTAGAATCTTCCTTTATGGTATGGACCTCTTTTCATGGTATCTTTCGAAGCCAAGCAGATGCCATTTTCAGCTTGATTCAATTTGTTTTCCACTTTCAAAATGTTACGAATACCTCTAATTTTTTTCAATACAAAGGCCAAATCAACCTATTCCACCCAAATTAAAATTTTCAATATTCATAAAGATCAATTTTCCATGTTTTGCATTGGAGAGCATATTTGGTTAGCATTTTTTTGTTTTGCATAATAGACAAAATGTCGGATATTGACCATACAAGTTATTTGGGCATCTGAAGGGAGTGGCTAAGAGCTCGGCCAACACCCAATGACTATCATGTGGCCAACAAGCAGCACGGCCCAATCTCCCAATCCTCTCCACATAGCTCCACCAAAGACCCACAATACCTCCTAACGTGTCTCTAACTTATTTTAATTTCTAGGCTCCAACATAAATTCGATTTGGCTAGAACTCGAGCCATAAGCTCAATAACCTTAATTAGTATAATCATGGAGTCGCCATCTAAATGGAGACACACAATGTGGATGCCAGTAGCCTTGCATTTGGGAGGAAGGTGAGGCAATGAAAGTTTTCTCTGGTTACATTCTTGTCAGGGAGTTTGAAAATAAGAGAACATGTCCATCCTAGACCAACGAACTTCCATGAATTGCTTGGGTTATCATTCATTGAGTTCAAGCCAATGTAATTCAAGACGTCGAAGCATTCATCTGCTATTTTTCAAGTGCATGAGATATCATACTTTGATGATGAATGTGATTTAAGCTAAATAATTATGTGACATCCCGATTTTTCTAATTCTATTTTCAGCTGATTGAGTCGGGCATTTCATCTGTGCATATAGTTCGTCTCTCTGAGTTGGCCACTCATGAGAGGACTAACCTATTGGACAAAGCAATTAAGGGATTTTAACCCGTCAAACTTGGGGACTGATCACCCTCAGGTCGGATGCAAGAAAATTTCCCCGAAAGCTACCCGGTAGGTTAGGCATGCTGAAATCGCACAAGATTGAATTTAACCGTAAAAATTTGGAATTGAATTTAGTAGTTGGAAGCTCGGTCATGTCACACATCTCATTAAGATCATGGGATAATTTTTGTGGATTTTAATTGGATTCAGCTAGAAGAGAATTGATGGGAATTGAAGAAATTGTTGCACAAAGTTTTATGCCCCAGCGAAAAATGAAATTGGACCCATTGAAATAGGTTGAAGAGGAAATGAGTTAGTGGATGATGACATCATAGAGTGATGTCATGGTGGGTGGCCAATTGGTGGAGATCTTGACAAGTGGAGGGGTGGATTTAATCCCCAAAAAAGTGAAGGGCCCCACCACTTCATCTTCAAGCTTAGGAAGAGAGAGAAGGGGAAGGGGAGCTGCTTGTGCGACCAGCAAGCTCGTCTGCCCACTCGGCCGCTCGTCGCCGTCGCTGCTTGCACGCCGTCATTACTGCCGTTTGCACCACCGAGCTGCTCGCCGTCCGCCCACACCACCGTCGCTCTCTCTCTCCCGCTCCTTTCCGTTCGTCGCCTAGCAGACCAGCGAACCAAAGCAGCCCCGTCCGAAGCTGCACGCCACTGGAGGAGCCTCTGCCACCGCTCGTCGCCGTCCTTGCGCGCCATTGCTGCTGCACGCCTCCGCCTCCCTCATGCCGTCGTCCCTGCATCAGCCAAGTTCCAACGGCCATTTCAGATATGGTGGAGCTCCGTTGAAGCCATCCAGCCGCCCGTTCGTCATCGCCAAAGCCGCCGGAGGCCCGCCTGGCCGCTGTGAGCCACCGCCCGAGCTGTTACCCCTCTCCTCCACCCATTTCGACCCAAACCGGCGCCAGATCTGCCTCCTCCAGCCCCAAACCAGTAGTTGCAAAAATGGTTATGGCAGCGGGTGTTTGGCCCGTTTTGGCTGCCTTCCCGAACCCGGATGCTCGGCCCGCCTTGAGGAGAGTCGATCCTCGTTTTGGTCCGCTCGGCTCGCTAATCCGGTGAGTTTAACTCACTAAACCTTCATTAGAGGGTTAATGATGCTTTATGGGTGCTTAGTTTATGTTAAGTGTTATTAGGTGGTTAGTTTAATTTATTTAAGTGTAGATTATATTAAGGTGTTTGATTAACTTAAATTGTGTTTAATTTAAGGTTAAGTGAGTGGTTATATTAATATAAACTCGTGATGTGACATAAAGAAATTTACTTTTGATTTATTTAAATATTTCGAAATTGTTTAATAATTTAATAATATTATATTATTCGAAATTATTAAAATATTATTATTTAATTATTTTCGGAATAAATTTAATTAATTATTAAATTTCGAAAATTTTGTCAAGATCCTAAATTCTCATAATTTCGTGCTGGTTGTGCTGCTGTGTAGTCAAATTTTGAAATTGATGATTGGATATTATAAATTAAGTGTGGATTGTGAAAAGTATGGATTTTATTTAGAAAATCCCAAGGGTCAAGTTTGGCATTGAAATTGGATTGTTAATGGTTAATATCGTAATTGGATTATGTGAGTGAAATGTAAAGTATCCAGGGATCGGTATCGAATTGTCGTGTGCTAGTTGAAAGGCTGGGTCGCAGTAGTGGCGAGACCGACTGGACCTTTATTCTTCTAGAAATGCCGTCAAGAGAATGACGTGGCTTGGTCGCAGTAGTGGCAAGACCGACTGTACCTTTATTCTTCTAAAAATGCCGTCAAGAGAATGACGTGACTGGGTCGCAGTAGTGGCGAGACCGACTAGACCTTTATTCTTCTAGAAATGCTGTCAAGAGAATGACGTGGCTGGGTCGCAGTAGTGGCGAGACCGACTGAACCTTTATTCTTCTAGAAATGCCGTCAAGAGAATGACGTGGCTCGGTCGCAGTAGTGGCGAGACCGATTGTACCTTTATTCTTCTAGAAATGCCGTCAAGAGAATGACGTGGCTGGGTCGCAGTAGTGGCGAGACCGACTGGACCTTTATTCTTCTAGAAATGCCGTCAAGAGAATGACGTGGCTTGGTCACAGTAGTGGCGAGACCGACTGTACCTTTATTCTTCTAGAAATGCCGTCAAGAGAATGACGTGGCTGGGTCGCAGTAGTGGCAAGACCGACTGGACCTTTATTCTTCTAGAAATGCAGTCAAGAGAATGACGTGACTGGGTCGCAGTAGTGACGAGACCGACTGGACCTTTATTCTTCTAGAAATGCCGTCAAGAGAATGACGTGGTTGGGTCGCAGTAGTGGCGAGATCGACTGGACCTTTATTCTTCTATAAGTGCCGTAATGTTAGTAGATAGCCGACCCGCGAGTAGGCTATGCCCTTGTGTGGCAGTGAATAATAATTGGAATGCGTGCTAAGTGCGATCGTGATTTATATGAAAGTGATGGCGTTCCAATTGTTTGAATTATTATTACTACCTGAGATTATGTGATACAAATTGTGCTAACCTGTAGGAAGAAATTAAGGCGAGGTAAGTTCTCTGTGTGATGTGGCTAGGCCACCTTTGGGCGTATTTTCTTTCTAATAGGGGCTTAGAGGGTTGAACTTGCTGAGATATTGTCTCATCCCGGTTGTGGGATTAAAATTTCAGGTCCCTGATGGACGGAGCGGCCAGATAGCTTTGGTTGGCCTTGAGGAGTTGCAGAGATGAAGTCATAAGGATTGGAGAGCCTGTCCGACTTGTAGGTCGTAGGACAGTTCATTTTTAAGAGCCGGTCTTTTGTAGACTTTTGGCTATAGGCCTTCGTTTGTAACTCGGTTGGTTTATTTAAGTGATTGGTTGTGAAATTGTTTCCTGCTTTTCTATCCCGTATTTTATTGTCAGGGGTTTTATAATACGTTCCGCTTGCGCAATAATAAATGAATGGGGTCAGCGACACTACCTGGGAATGTCGCATTTGCATGACCATGGTGGGATGTTGGCGTGCTCGAGATTCGGGCGTGACAAATTATCTCATAAAATTTATTTATGGTTAATTTGTATTTTATCTTTTTTTTAATAGACATTTGCAAAGTTTCAATAGTTATTTATGTCTATCACTATGTAAGTGAAGCCCTCGAGAGTGGTATCACAAATCAAGCAGAATCAAGCAAACATTTTCTTTCACAGGCTTAAGCTCGCTTATGTACGCCTACTCGATCTTGTTCATACTCGATTATTATATGAATGATGATTTTTTCAGATGTCGGACAAGCTTGGATTAAAAAAATTAAGATTCGGTACTCGGCAATTCGAGACGGGGGAGGCCCATCATCATGGGCTCGTAGATGTGTTAAAAGGCGCGGGAAAGTGGTTGCCACTCCATCAAGCGACACGTGTCTCTGTACGGGAAGCCAGAAACTTAAGTCCGAGAGAAATGAACCCTCGAATCGGAGGAGGCTCTCCTTCCGGTTCCTCCATTGATCGTCGATCCCCACATGGCGAAGAAGAAGCGATTGCCGAACTTGTCCTCATCCTCGTCCTCGTCCCCCTCCTCTCGTCGATTCAAAACTCTAGGCGACAGTGCCGATCGCACTAGCCACCTTGCCCCCGACTCGGTGATCCACCACATCTTCTCATCTCTCGACCTTGCATGCATTGTCCGCACGTGCATTTTTGTCGAAGCGGTGGCGATCCGTCTGGACTGCTGCGCCGGACCTTGGGATGGCGCCTTCCCTGGTCGCGAGGCTCCAAGGCGACATGTGCGAGTCGTAAACGACCATCAGTTGTCACATAATTGCAAGGTTTCGATTACATGTCCCGAATATAATATCGATAGAAAATTAGGTTATTGTCGTTCGACGCAAATATTGTAATCGCGCGGAACCACCCGCAATTCGACTACGTATTTCTATCGAATTGACTTTTCCCCGTTCGCAAATTAATTTATAGCGGTATCGTATTGACCCTTGCCGATTATGATGATCGAGCGGTCAATTTCCGATCGAATTCTCTAGTTTGTCCCATTTGTATCCCTTAACGGTCTCATCTAATAGATTAGTTAACTTGTAAGTGATCAGTTCTGAGTAAATTAACCATAAGCGTGTCAACGAAACAACAATTTCATATATTCGAAATGGGGTCAAATTTCAGGATGTCACATACAACGCACGTTAGTGTGTAAAAAGCACATCTTGTCTACAGTAGTAGAACCCACTCGATCAAAATTCTTTCTTTGCAAAAAAAAAAAAAATTGTAAAAATCAATAGGATTTCGTTAAAGAAAATTTACGACTTTTTTCAATGCGCTGCTTTTCTCTTTCATTTTTTCATCTTTTTTTTCCGTGTTGTTGTGTTGTTCTATCTAGAGTTTTTTTTTTTTTTTTTTTGGTTCTTTTGCTCATTTTGAGAATTTTTGCTAATTTATATCTGGATAATTTTTAGAGCAATTATCAAAAGTTCATGTCAGGCGTAACAAGTGCAAAAAATGAATGAACCTTGCAAAAAATACGTATTCGTAGCATATGGTTCAGTCTCATCAAATCTTCATTTGCTTAACAAAAAGGAGACAAGGTAAGAGGAAACTCCTTGACTCCTAGTCTCCTACCGTTCTCATAACGAATTTCAAAAAACGAATTATTATATACTCTTTGAAGATTACCAACCACCAATCCGATCAATTTTGCTGTATCAAGTATTATGAACTTTCTTCCATTGAAATAAAGATTGTTATAACAAAGTCTAGTGCTTTTCAAAACTAATCGGTAGACAATCATGTGCGTTGTAAATAATTCTCGACTTAGTTGATAAAAAAAACAGAAGGTACAAGATAAAAACAGAATAAAATGGAGAAATGAAACAAAATGGAAAGAGGAATAGAGCCAAACAAGGGTCAACCTATTAATTCAAAAATTCATATTCCGCTGTGAAACATGTCGTTAAAAGAAGTAAGAGAGGAAAAAGGGGAAAAAAAATAGCAAGTACACTTGGGGTTCAATAAATATTCAATTTTCAAATAAAAAAGGAAGACCCGCCCCTTCCCCCGCCTCCGACTATACCGAGTGTGCCAGCTTTGTTCCAGCAGAGCTGGTGGCTGCGGTTCTTGGGCTACTTGATGTAGATCGACGAAGGGGGGTTGCCGGCGCATCCTTTCGTTTCAGCTCCAAGTTCCGACGAACTGCTTTGTTTTCTCAGTTCAGCTCCCGTTCGGGCGTTCTTTCTATGATGTAATGGGCAGGTCTAATTGATTGTTTTCCAATTCGGTTTTGTGAGGTTTTGGCTCGATTTCTTCTTATCGGAAGGTAAGGATGGCGTGAGTGGAATCCGTAGAGAAGGGTTTGCTGGCGATGGTCACGGAGGACTCGAAGGTTTTTAAGATGTCTATCTTAGGTTTTGCTTGATTTCTCGCGCTCGAGCCAATGTAATTTAAGATGTAACGAAAGCAAATTGTCTGTTATTTTTAAGCTTTTGAGATGGCTACTTGATTTAAGCGAGGCAGACCTCCCGGGCTGAGTTGGTTGACCTGAAGAAGAGGAAGCCGAAGCTCTCTTCAGCAATTTTCTGCTCTTCTGAATTGAGTGTCTAAATATGGGAGTATTTGGTTGCAGAAATACTGCAGCAGAGAGAAGAACGACGCCTTTTGGCGGTGTTTGTGATCACGAAATGTTCATAGAAAGGCAACTTCGTGTACATTTTCAGGAGACATAAAAGGGTTTAAATTCCTTCTTCTTCTTTTTTCACATTTTTTCGGCCTCTTCCCTATCAAATAATTGAGCTATTTTCTCCTTCAATGCCGGTTTGGCAAATCTTTTCAACCCAATCTCTTGTCAACACACTACATACTCAAATGATATCAGTTATGGTCCATGTGTTGATAGATTATTGGATCAGTTTATACAGTAATTTTGACATGTTAGTAACTCTAAAGATAATAGTAAGTGTACTCAAATGGTAGTGATAATTTCCCAGTAACTCGAACAAGTTGATAAGTTGTGTAAATGAATGTTATTAAATTATTAAAATAATTGGCAATTTCAATAAATCAAGCAAACTTCGTACCAACTAAAATAAAAGTTGGTGATATCCTATAACAGGTAATAAGTGCATCTTAGTAACTTTAACAAATAAATGTTGGCAAGTTATTGGAACAAGAGAGTAGACTATTTCAAACAATCAAATAACATTGGTGTAATGACTCAAATAAGAATTGACAACTTCTTACAAGGGTTAGTAAATTTAATATGCCGATAACCACCGTAAATAAATGATAGTAAAAAATGATTCAAACTGGTGAAAATTTGGAAAACGAAATCAAGTAAATAGTTGGTAATTTAGAAATTAGTAAAGCTAAAATAAGTTAGTGACTTACTTCCTCAAAAGTCGCTAATTTATCCAAATCAAGAATAGTAATATCCTATAAAAGTTAGTAACTTTAACCAATAAATGTGGCTAACTTGACGCGCAATCAATAATTATCGAAACAATACAATAAATGCCGGTAACTGGACTGAAATATGGGCCTGTAATTTTCTGTTAAAGTTAGTGATGGGTACGTACGACCCTGCAAACCCAACTCAATTGCACCCCCGCACGTTATTAAAAAAGAAAAAAGAAAAAGACAGGACCGAAGCAGTGGATGAAAAGTGGGGCCCAATCCCCATTGCAATTAGCAATTAGCAAAAGAGAGGTTTGGACCAACGGGAACGAAGGGAAAGACAGGCCCTCCACACCGCCACCACGGCCCCGTGTGGGGCCTCACCCCACGAGACACATTGACATCATTTATTCCTTTTGGGAATATATATATATATATATTACGAAGGGAAAGACAGGCCCTCCACACCGCCACCACGGCCCCGTGTGGGGCCTCACCCCACGAGACACATTGACATCATTTATTCCTTTTGGGAATATATATATATATATATTACGAAGGGAAAGACAGGCCCTCCACACCGCCACCACGGCCCCGTGTGGGGCCTCACCCCACGAGACACGTTGACATCATTTATTCCTTTTGGGAAAATATATATATATATATATATATATATATATATATATATATATATATATAATCTTTTTTAGCCTTTTCAACCCTCGTCTTTGAGGCCCGGCTCCCTATTCCTAGAACTCCCACCTTCAATGACTTTCGTAGTGAATTTTCATGCCTACAGATTAATATCTAACGCTTCACCGAACCAGCAAGAAACATTCAAAACCTCACCCTCAAAAGTACTCCTATACCATCGTTACTCATTCCTGCTCTTTGCCAAACCATTGTCTCCAACTATCAGCTAACCATTGTGCTGGCCATTGCATCCACAAAAAGTAAGGACCAAAAACAGAAATACAATCGGATAAACCAACCAGAATATTCGAGCTTTAAAAATTAACCCTCAGACCGTCAGGTTTTGAGTGGCTCCTCATCGATGATCGTCGTTGAAGGCAGCAGGAAGGCCCGGTTTATCACTGGTGTAACTAGGCTACAACGGGCACTTGTAACTAGCAATTGGAACCTTTATAAATGTCTATTAACAGAACAACAACCGGCAAGAGAGTCTTCGGACGAGATTTGGGCTCTTCGGTTTTCACTGTGGGGAAGGCAGGGAGCAATAGTGGAGCAGGAAAGGGCGGCTCGGGAATAGCGAGGGCAACTGGCTTGGCAACTAATGGAGTCGAGAGGAGTGATGGAGAGGCTCATCGAAGTGATGGCTTAGGTTTCAATCGTCGGAATGGACAGCTGTGACTATTGCTCCAACTCCTCAAGAGAATGAAGTCCAAGAACAATGGATGCAGCTCGCGGTGACGAGGATGAGGTCAGATGTGATGGGGCGACAATGAAGGTGTATACACAGCGCTCATGGAGAGTCAATCCTCCTTATTTTTCTCTCTTTTCTCCCTTTTTTTTTTTTTTAACTTGTGGCGCCTCCCTCTTGAACATAAAAAGAAGCCAAAAGAAGAAGAAGAAAAAAGGACCCCTTCCAAGATGAGAAAAGAACAGATTTTATTCTCCAACAGAGTTTTGTGTAATTGTGCCATGTGACACGATCTTGAAAGGTGTGAGCTTAAATTCCACGATAACAAATATGGTGTTCTAACTGGTTAATCGATTCTTGAAATTGATATTTCTTTGATTTGATTGTAGGTACTTAAATTTTACTATTTCTAAATCAAATGTCTAAAAAGAATTAAAGACTATTGAAATAATTTTTTTTCAGTCAAAGGTAGATTCTTTGATTTGACCAAAAAAAAAAAGGATTTTAAGCCATTTCTATGAAAACTTGAAATCTAAATGCCTATTCCTACATGCTTATGTTGAATTAACACCTATATGCAATTAAAGTACTATTGATACAAATCTATTTTTTTTCAAGTTAATAAATGAGTGTCACCACGATCGAATCTTGAATCTTGAATTTCTAACTTTAACCATTAGGATTATTTGGATGTCGTAGTAATATATATATATATATATATATATATATATATATAAGTTCTAATAGTTGTTGATATTTTCTGAAAAATTTTGGTAACTTACCAAAATGCTACCAACTGAATAAGTTATCATTCAAAATTTAGTTGTCAACTAGTTTTGATATTTACCAATGCTATTTGTACTTTACCTGCACCGAACAATGTTCGGATTTTTGCTTAGTAGAATCTTCTTGGACCTCTTTTCATGGTATCTTCCAAAGCCAAGCAAATGCAATTCTTAGCTTTGATTCAATTTGTTTTCCACTTTCAAAATGTTACAAATACCTCTAATTTTTTCAATAGGAAGGACAAATCAACCTATTCCACCCACATTAAAAAAATTCAATATTCATGAAGATCGAATTTCCAAGTTTTGCATTGGAAAACATATTTGGTTAGCATTTTTTGTTTCATGTAACAAACAAAACGTCGGATATTGACTATACAAGTTATTCGGGCATCTAAAGGGACCTACTAAGAGCTCGGCCAATACCTAATGACTATCATGTGGTTAGTAGGCGGCATGGCCAGTCTCCCAGTCCTCTCCACATAGCTCCACCAAAGACCCACAATACCTCCTAACGCGTCTCTAACTTATTTTAATTTTTGGGCTCCGACATAAATTCGATTTGGCTAGAACTCGAGCCATAAGCTCAATAACCTTAATTAGTAGAATCATGGAGTCGCCATCTAAATGGAGACACACAATGTGGATGCTAGTAGCCTTGCATTTGGGAGGATGGTGAGGTGAGGAAAGTTTCTCTGGTTGCATTCTTTTCAGCCAATTTGAAAATAAGAGAACAACATGTCCATGAGAGTGGTGAGATTTATGAATTGCTTGGGTTGTCATTTCTTGCATTCAAGCCAATGTAATTCAAGATATTGAAGCATTCATCGACAATTTTTCAAGCTCATGAAATATCATACTTGATCATGAATGTAATTTAAGCTAAAGAATTATCTCATAAAAGTTAGTTATGATTAATTTTTATTTTATCTATTTTTTTTATTGATATATGTAAAGTTTCGCTAGTTATTTATATCTATCACTACATAAGTGGAGCCCTTGAGCGTAATATCACAAATCAAGTGGAATCAAGTAAACATTTCATTTCACGGGCTCAAGCTCGCTTATGTTCGCCTACTCGATCTTGTTCATACTCGATTATTATATGAATGATGACTTTTTCAGATGTCGGACAAGCTTGGATTAAAAAAATCAAGGTTCGGTACTCGGCAATTCAAGACGTGCGAGGCCCATCATCATGGGCTCGTAGATGCATTAAAAGGCGCGAGCAAGTGGTTGCCTCTCCATCGAACGACAGGTGTCTCTAATACGGGAAGCCAGAAACTTAAGTCGGAGTGAAATGAACCCTCAAATCGGAGGAAGGCTCTCCTTCCGGTTCCTCCGTTCGATCGTCGATCCCCACATGGCGAAGACGAAGCGACGGTGACGATCACACCAGCCACCTTGCCCCCGACTCGGTGATCCACCACATCTTCTCGTCCGTCGACCTCTCACGCATTATCCGCACGTGCGTTTTTGTCGAAGCGGTGGCGATCCGTCTGGACCGCCGCCCCGGACCTCGTCTTCTCCTTCCCCTGGCGGAACGCCTCCCCGTCCGTGGACGGCGTCTTGATCCTCTAGGCGTCGCCCAAGGTGAGGAAGTTCCACATCGACGTCGATTTTCTCGACCGTTGCGCGTCTGAGCTCAGTCCGTGGCTTCGCTTTGCTGTCGACCGCCGTGTCGAGGACCTCTCCGTCGATGCGACTAAGAGGTCGTGCGAGATGGCCGGCCATTTCGCAGTACCGCGGCTCCTTTTATGGATGCTCTTCGTTGGTGAACCTGCACTCGGGGCTCCGTCGCTTCTCGTTGAGTAGAAGTATCGCTTGGATTAATGTTAGGTCCCTGTCCGTCTGTGACTCGGAGGTGATGCATGAGATGTCGAATGGCGGCCCTGTTCTCGAGGACCTTAGTTTGGAAGGATGCTACGGTTTAAACCGAACCATCAAGCTTTGTTCGAGAACTTTGACGGAAATTGCGGTCAATGGCTGCTTTCGGGATGCACTTGATGAGGGTTTCCCCTTGGAGATTTCAAGTCCTCGCTTCTTTGCTTGAGAGGATTTTCTGGTATGATGAGGCAGCTGGTAACGGAAGTCTCGATCCTTGATTGAAGCAGAGTCCAACTTTTCTATGAGAGGTGAGGATTTTGGAAGGCCATCTCGATTGTTTTGTTCAAAATCGGTTCAAGTCTTACGAGAGGGTATTGCAACATGGTCGAGGGACTGCTTCGGAAGCCGCTGCGGAATGCGTCTAAGCTTTTGATTGGTAGTTGGTGCCTTCGTGAGCAGATTGTTTTTGATTTCAAATTTAACTCGTTTGGTTCATACCTATGGATAATCCATTGTTCCCTCTTCCTCGAGTTAAGGAAATTCATTCCAAACTTCAGCACAAGGAATCTGGTTTGCATCGTTTGCTACTCGCCGATGATCACTAGTGCAAATACACATCGTGCCTTTAGAATAACTGCTGAAAAACCAAAGAAAAGGCAGCTGGTTTAGGGTCATTCTTTTTCCTGCTCGTAGTGCATAACTATCATTCCAAAGATCATAGTAAATTATTAATGAAAAGTTGCTGTGTCCTATTTTTTAAAGACAAGAAGCAGTTGTTGACTAGAGTTAGTACTCAATTTGTCATATAGGTGGGAACCAAAAGTGTTCTCAAAGCATAAACTTGCTGGGTTTTTTAAACTATATTTGGAAGGAAGAGTAAATTATCTTATTCTTTTGCCTTTCAATTTTTGAATGTGCTTAGGTTTTATCACTTGCGGCAGAGGTACAAGGTGTGCCATTTTCTTTGCCCAATTGCAAGTTCTGACTCTGCATGCACGTTGGCCTTATTCCCATTTGCTTTTCGTTAAATGTGCTACGGTCCTTTTCCCCAAATAAATCACTTCAATTGCCAATCCAGTTCAAATCACATTTGATGGAGAGTTGGTGAATATAGAGGTTAAGTGCTTGGAATTCTAAATGAGAACATGACATCAAACTAAGAAGTTGGTGTTTTACACAAAAATGAAGAGTGAATGATGGTAATGGGAGGGAAAATTTGGAGATGACATAGTTGCAATTAAAGAATCCCAAGCTGATACTAGTTGAATGAAGGGATTTTAATTTACAGGTGCGATAGATTTCTATCAACTTCTAGACAAGATTGGTGCCTTTGGAGATTTCCATAACATAACCGACAATCATCTACACCAACTGGAAGTATACCCTACTCCCGTATTGCCATCTTTTTGCCCTTTTTGGTACACCACCAAAGTGTTCATGAAGATAAAGAACTTGAATCGGAGGGGATGTCGTTTATGCTAGATAGACTAGTTATGTCCAATGTAGAAATGCTTGATGCCCGCTTGGAGTTGGCAGGTTTAACCCCTGCAAAATACGATCTCAATGCCATCGGGCATCTATATAGTTTTCCTTTAATTTCTGTTAGTGACTCTCACGATGTAATATTACTTTTGGCTCTGCTCTTCCTCTTCTTGTCCTGATTGAGCGTAATGTTATTTCTGGCTCCTCTTCTTCCTCTTCTTGTACAGATTGAGCATTCCCTACAAGGATTTCTCACATTCTGTATTGTTAAAATGTAGAGTCTAGTCTGGAAAGTTTCGCACATTTTGTATTACTTGAAGTTAATTTATCTTCTTCTGATTACAAAGGGGCATTGTGTCACATCATTTTGATTAATCAAGTTTGTTGTTGGGAATTTAACTTACTTGTGAATAGGATATATCTCAAGCTATGCTGCATACATGTATACATGGAGGGAGGAGTTGGAGAAAGCAAAAGGTCTAGGGGGATAGGCGGAGCTGCATCCAAGTATGTTAAGTTCTCGTATGACTTTATCTTTTGGTAATTCAAATTCATAAGAGCTTGGGATCGATGCCTAGCCTTGGTAGTTTTTGTAATCTATTCTCACTGGAAAAATTTAGAGAGGAGTTATATTTTCTCCGTAAACATCTGAATGTTGCATGCATCATTTTGCCTTCTTGATATGGAAAGCATGTTGTTGAGTGCTTCTTGAACCAATCCTTGAGTGGTTTCTGTTGAGATAAGTTGTAGATACTTGTACACTTGTGATCCTTGCTTGACGTATGCTTTCATGGTTACACTCCACCTCGAGGTTCCAAAGCCGAACAATAAGATTCGTTCCTAGATTGAGATAATGGATTGAAGGCTGCCATAAAGATATAGATTCCCTAGCTTTAGATGATCTACTAGCCCAAAGAAATCCCATGTCAAGCTACCAATATCCCTGTCAGATATAATGTGTACTGTTATGATGTTTGCCTTACTTCCCAAATTTTGATTATCATTTTCTCGGTTTATGTGTACTGTTATGATGTTTGCCTTACTTCCCAAATTTTGAACATGATTGATAGGAAAAAATTTGTTATGAAAATTGATGTAGCTCATTTAGTTCAATGTTGAGCTTTTGGGTTGTCTTTTTTCTTTCTTTAAAAGCATGCCAATGGCAAGAATACTAAGTTTCTTGCGCCATAAAAGCTCCAATAACCCAAAGATAATTTGGTGCAAGCATAGGAAACTGTCCAAACCATTCTTGTCCACCCACTTCCTCCCTATTGGGCAGTTTGCAGCAAGACTTTACTGGTAAGATCGCATCTAGGGCAGAACCAGCTGTGGCAAAGATTTGAGAGATTTCAATTGACGTCTTCCATTGGTCTTGATGTTAATGACCATCTTCTCTAGTAGGAGTGCGTCTCTTGGTAAAAGCAGCATTGGCATGGTGAGCTTACATCCGTCACCATTGAAGGAACAAGCTATGAACCAATGATCTCCATGCTCTTCAGATGCCGAGCCAAACACATGAAGTTTTGCTTTGGGCAGAATTCCTCTGCATTGCAGATATGAAGAATGGCCAGATCAAATATGGCCTGCACATTTATTGGTAACAAGACTTAGTGATCCATCCAAAAGTGTCATGAGGATAAAAATAGACATGAATGACATTGGCCACTTGACTAGAGAATGATCATGTACATTAAAGTTTGATACGTAATCATCACAAATTGGGGAAAAAAAGGTGCATGGAAAGGGGTTGGATTTTGGGCGAATGATGGCAAATGACTTAGTGAGCTGGAAGTTGGGTGGTGATGGCAAATGGCTTGGCCATATTTTCGGGCTTGGCCTATCGTTTCGACATGTTAAGCATGCGTGAATGTGCGCTTTTGTGAGATGCTGATTTGAATAATTAATTAGCATATATTTTTAAAATTCAAAAGTAAATGAGAATAATCACATTGCTTTTTTCCAAACTACAATTTCAACAACTGAATCCACCACCACATTCGCATTGATGCGATGTCCCATGAGTCCTCCCGTTAGGGCATTTTGTTTTGTTGGGGTGTGCGATGAGATTACCATTGAACATGTGGGCCCAAATTAAACAATATTGTTTCTTGGACAAACTTGAACACATCATACCATATATGACATTATTTATAGATTATGTGAAATAAGGCTCCTTTTGTTCCACGAAAAGATAAATGATTTGAAAAATATCCTTCTAAAAATGATCACTTATATTATTTGAAATAATCGACCAATGAAATATGTCTCAATTATCCAAATGTTTTCGTGCTCGACAAGGATGTCTCGTGTTCATTCATTTTTATAACCGGATAAGCAAATATAATTTGAAAAAAATTATTTCAAATCATTTGCTTTTTCCGTGAATGATTTTAGTTGGCAATTCAATATAGATCACTATTCTGGAATGGATCTAGGCTTTATTTGTTCGATTGAAAATCTAGAGCTATAGAGATGTGTAACACTTACCAATAGATAAAAAAAAATGCAGTGATTTGATCCATCGGGAACCTCATATGGTCTCAACGCACAAGCGTACATGCGAGCTACATGTAGTCCGAAGATCAAAACACAAATGGGCAGACCACTCGATTGGTGCTTTAACTTATAGATTTTCCTCTTCTTCTTTTTTCTTAATTAGTGACGACGCACGTTAGCGTGCAAGAGCACATCGTTTTTGTCTATAGCAGTAGAACCCACTTGATCAAAATTCTTGTTCGCAACAAAAAGAGAAGTTTGTAAAAAGCAATAACATTTCGTAAAAGAAATGCCTAAAATTGACGATTTTTTTCAATGAGCTGCTTTTCTCCTTCATTTTTTCATCTTCTTTTTCTTTTCTTTTTTCGGGTTACTGTGCTGTTCTGCCGGGAACTTTTTTTTTTGCCCTTTTGTTCGTTTTGAGAATTTTTGCAATTTTATTTCTGGATAATTTGTAGAACAATTATCAAAAGTTTCAACCAGGTATAAGCAATGCAAAAAATGAATGAACATGAGGTATAAGGTGACGTATTCGTAGCATATGCTTCAGTCTCATCAATATTCATTTGCTTAGCAAAAATGGAGACAAACGTGAAAGGAAACTCCTTGATTCCCACTGTTCTTGTAAGGAATTTCAAAGAACAAATCATTGGGTACTCTCCGAAGATGACTGACCATTGATTCGATCAATCTTTGCGATATCGTGCATTGTAAACTTTCTTGCACCGGAACAACGAAGATGATAACAAAGTCTGGTGCTTTTCGGGACGGCCGATAGACCGAGACAATCATGCGCATTTTAAAGAACTTACAACCTCTTTGACACAAGAAAATGAGAAGTACGGAATATAAAAATGAAACAGGAAAATGAAACGAAATCGATAGAGGAATAGAGTCGAATAAGGGTTTCCTCTGTTTTGCATTGGGCTGTAATTGTGAAAATTAACCTATTAATTCACAAGATTTTTTGTCAAGAAATAAAAATTCAAAAGATTCATATTCCAACGTTAAACACGTCCTTGAAAGAAGCAAGAGAGGGAAAACGAAAAGGACATTTGAATTTTCAATTTCTTCAAAAAAAATAAAAAGAAAAAGATCCGGTCCCGCCCCCTTCCTCCGATCATCAGACGGAGCATACCAGCTCTGTTCCAGCTCTATTCCAATGGTGTGCGCTTCCGTTTCAGCTTCAGTTCCAACGGCCTGCTTTGGCTTCTCTAGTTCTGCTCCCCCTTTGGCCGTTCTTTCTGAAGATGGCGGAGTGGAATCCGGAGAAGGGTTTGCTAGTCATGGTCACGGATGACTTCGAAGGCGGTGGTTCGGTCGTCTCTCCTGGTAATTGCTTTGAATCGAGAAAGCTCTTTCTTTGTTCTATTCAGGGTGTGAAGTGCTTGGAAGTCTTATATGAGAAGATGATGTCGAACTGAGGAGTTGGTCTTTTACAGGAAAAACCAAGAGTGAATGAAGGTGATAAGCGTGGAAATCTAGATTCTGTTCTAGTTTATGTGGTGGTGATTGTACTTGATGTTACGATTATATTAAGGTTGTTCATGTGCACTGATATTTGTTTCAGTGGTATCTAACTTTGTTTGGTCATAAAAAAAGTAAAACGCTTATTAACTCAGGATATTATCATCATCCTTCAAAAATAAATGGATAGTTAAGGTAGAGCAATTTTGAGGCAGTTTTCTTAGAAATAAATTTGAAATTTACATGATGGAAGAACTTTCTTGCCGATAATTTTAAATGCTTGAGTTGACTTTCGAGAGTCGCCATAAGCTGAACAACATGATGCCTCATGCTTCGAAGCCAACCTGTAATTTTCATACGAGCTTTCAGTAAAAACCTCTAGAAATCTATTTAGTTCAGATGTTGAAAGTTGTAAGGCAAATTTGTTGCAAAATTTTAAACATCGTTGCATGCTTCACATGTCGTTTTTGTTCTCGGCTGTTTAAGGCCTACTTAGTTTTAGAAAGCACCTTTAGTTTCCATTTTCATAGAAACTGTTTTCGATTTTTTTTTTACAAAATATTTATTCAGTGAAAATAATACATGTCATTGGGGATGAAAATTCTGAGAATATGCTCTGGTTGCATCACATTCCGAAAACAGGCTTAGTTATTCCAAGTATCCATGTTTGCGGTGGAATGAGAATACTAAAATGTCAACTTCAATTTGTGATTTGATTTTGAGAGTAGTTTTCCTTTTATTCATCAATTGCTTTCAGAGTGTCACCCCATGCATTTTCTAGTCTGTTTTAATTCTCAAATTGAAATTAGAATGGACTTTTGAGAATCTTGATCAGCCGAATGCCTCCTCAGATTATCAATCTCTTTCTATCTACGGAAAAAATGAACTTCATCAAGTCGCTCAACAAGCTTTGAACATTGAACATTTTACTTCATGTCATCCGGACATCATTATCAGTCATGCATAAGTAGTGGGCTGATGCTTTTAACATACTTCATGAGAGGTTTGATTTGCTGTCAAACCTCATTAGTGACCATGGCAAGTGGTACTATTAATACAGAGTAGTAGATGGCATTTCAATTTTCTTCATTTAACTGTTTTCGTTTGCTTATCTACGTCTCGACTCTTCTTCTCAGGAGGAATTTTTGACTCTTCTCGATGGTGCTAGTACCACTCCTGCAGTCCATCAGTTTCTTGTTAATTCTCTGGGTGAAGTGGTGTGGCTTATTTTTTAAGCTCTGATGCTGCTATAGGACCTCGGCCTTTTCAATTGGTTTTTAAAATCTTAGTCTGCTAGTTTGTTCAGTGATAGCATATGAAGCGTGTATCAATAGTTGTTTGTGGTGCTGGAAAAGAACTTCTAATGGTCGTCCTCAATCATCTGCAGGTACACATTATTATCTTTGCATTTGGCATTTTCCCAAATAATTAAGTTTCATGCATCTCAGAGAACAGTCTTGGAGGTGATTAGACAGAGATAGAATTTGTTACAGTAAATTATGCTTTGCACATCTGGAGACATGCCATATTTTTCAGAACAGTTGATTCTTCATATGAACATATCATATGCCATGATATGAATTGCCAACATTAAGTGGCTGGAAAGGCAAAGTAAAATCTGATTTGAGTCTGATTTAACAAGTTGGCAATCTCTCCTATATACGTATAATGAAAATTGTTGGTCATTAATCATTGGTTTGAAACTTGAACTTGATCTAAGTTTGAGCTTTAAGTGTACTGTACATGGAGATTTAGATATAGAGTGCTTAATTTATTCACATTATAATTAGCAGATGTAGAGATATATTCTCAATTTAAAAGGAAAGAGTTTACTACCCATTTCGATCTTAGCATATATCCCCTCTTAATTGCAAGAGTCAATTTTTGTACCAGAGAATCATATTCAACTCTTTTTACCTACTGATATTACTATTAGAGCCTAGGGGAAGTTAGACTTGTTTATATGACCAAATTCTGCTCATTGAACTCAATGTAGTAACTTTTGACCAAAAAAAAAAAAACTCAATGTAGTAACTGAAACTCTTCTTTCCTGTGTTATGTTTAAGGTCAACAAGCTAAGGATGAGAATGAAAACTCAGAAATTTGAAGAAAATGAGCAGAAAACTAACTGGTGGGTGCTCGAATGACAGTAAATTAAGCCTACATGGATCTAATTTGTGATGCTTAACAACGGTTATGAGAGCCTCTATTCGCAATCATTTGTTTAGCACTTAGTTGTGAGAATTGATTATTTTATGTTATTATTTTGTAGCATATTTTTAGATCACGATTTTTGATATAACACCTCTTTTTAGGCAAAATAATGATGAGGATGTCAAGCCCTAGTATTGAAATTGCTTTTACTAAGTTGCATGCCAGATAGATTCGTATTAGCTGTTTGTGACCTTCTTATGCATTATACTCGCTTTTTTTCCTCTTCAAATCAGTTTTGCATACTTCTCTTAGTCCCTAGTATTGCTCCTTTTTTGGTAGTGTGTTGGTAGCTCTTTGGATGCCAAGTTTCTCTTGACTTTTCTTATCTTGACTTTCAGTAGCAGTGGCACCCATTTATCACAAAGATCTTACTCGCAAAAGGAATTACAACTATGAGTTAATAGAGTGTTTTTGCCCATGTGGGTGATGGTTATGTTGATTAGCACAAAATCATATGTGACATGTTGATGTTGGTACTTGAAACTATATGATGAGGTAACATGTGTTGGAACAAAGGGTAATTTGAATAACTTAAAATCCTCACGAAAGTGTTAAGTTTCTTTTTATAGATTATATAGTTCACCTGTAGAGCACCAAGGGGGTGCAACCCATATACAAAAGGAGCCCAAAAAACTAATGCCATATACAAGTCAACTCCCAAAACCAAAAGGGAGCTCAAATACCAGATAAATCATTGACTAGTCAACCAAAGGCATTTACATCTATATGCAAGTTTGCACTACGCCAAAAGCGTGTGACTTTAAGCCAAATTTCAATAAAATAGAATGGAAGATTTCTCTCCAGCGGAAGCTCTCTTGTTTCACTCCTTCCAAATCAGCCAAAAGACACGGGAATTGAGTTAATCCTAATTGTTGTGCTGTAAACGAATGCCTTACTATGCCCAAAGTTCTTACTCAATAAAACGTCTGATAATCCAAGATAACATGGTGCATGCATAGGAAACTGTCCAAACCACTCTTGTCCAAGAACAAAATGAAGGAGGAGATGCTGCATGCACTATCTCCTCTTGCTGAGGAGACACCTATTAACCAATACTTTGCCTCATTTCTAAAGTAAGGATTTGTTCCCAGGTTGCTTCCCAAGCAAAAAGAGAAACTCTATTGGAATCCTCACTTTCCAAATCGATATCTAATGAAAATCTGTTCTATTCACAAATCTCCCTATCGAGCAGCTTATAGTAAGACTTTACAGAAAAGATTCCATCTCTTCCCTTGTTCCAGGCAAAAGCATCCTTAAAAGCATTAGAAATCTTTGAATTATACAAGACATAAAAGAAGGCAGTCAAAAGCTTTGAATTCCTAATCTTGGGCTTGGCCCACAAAGTCAATGTCGCAAATGATCATTTTGTTGTTTAAATGATAACAATCTGCAACCAAAGCTTCCTTGTTCCTTGACATTTCACCCAAATGCTTACACATACAATGCCAATATGTGAGAATCAAATTCCATTACTTAAGAGTGTAAGTTTCTTACGATTGAGAATCTCAGAAAACGGAATTTGATTTTTCATAGAATGGAGTTGTGTGTGAAAACTTTTAAAGGAAAATGTTGATCATCTCTTTCTTCTTTCTGACTTTGCTTCCAAGCTTTTACATAAAATCTTCGGCTTGTCTAAGGTGGTTTGGTTCTTGCCAAAACATGCTATCCAGTTTCTTAACTGTTGGCATGCCTAATTAGGAGGATCAATTTCTAAGAAGTTCTAAAGTGCGGCACCTTTGTCTCATGGGATGCCTTAGGAAAGAAAGCAACAAAATGTAGGGTTTGGAATCTTTGGTTGCTTCTGTGTTGGTACCTTTTAACCTTCTTTCATAATCATATTCTAATTATGTATATCTTCTAATGCTTCATTTTTGTTTGTTTTTCCTTTGTTTTGTTCTCTTATATACTGATGTACTGGAACTTTTTCTCTCAACAAAATCCTCTGTTATCCAGAGAAAATATATTGCCAGTTTATTCCCCTGCCAGATCTCTCTTCATTTATATGGGCATTTTTGTGTGTTGTGAACATGTACTTCGGCGTGCACATGCATTTGATCATGTGCTTACACAGGTGTGCACACATGCACATGCACACTATAGGGCTGTTGTTAATTGGATTAGATCCTGTGCTTCTCCTGGGTACAGTGACTCTCTTGTGCATGCTACATATTTTTCTTGATTACTACGATAGTGAGAAATGACGTTTCTAGTTACATATTTCAAGGTTATACTCTGTTGTTTTATATTTTGATTAGTAAGTCTATTAAAAAGCACCAAGGGGATGCCTCCTATTTAACTACTTACCACCTATAAGCTCATATTTACCTTAAAAATTAAAAAAGGACTTGGTGTCCAAAGAACTGCCACCACAATGTGAAAAAAATAAGGTGGTAAGCCAATATCTTTTACAGCACCTATAGAGCTTTCCTCATTTTTAAAAGCCTGCCTATTTCTTTCTTGCCAAGGCTTATGAACTCTCTTTAACTTTATGGTACTAGCAATCAATGCTTTAGGGCTTCTTTCTCCTTTTGTCTATTCAAAATGTGCATTCACGACAGTGTAGAATTTTGTGGAAAAATTGACAAGTGATAAAAAGATTAAGCTATGAAATAAAGATGTGGCTTACTGTTTAAATGCTCTTTTGTAAGCTGGGACTTTTCTTTAGATTGAAGTGTAAACATTTGATAATTGGGGAGGTAAATTGGTAGCAGGGAGAGTTTTGAATCAAGTACCTCCTGTAGAGATGTGGTTTGATATTTGAATGCTGTAAAGAAGTTACCCTTCCCGAAGCTGTTGGATAGAGATGCAGTTTGATATTTGAATATTGTAAAGAAGTTAACCTTACCCAAGCTTAACAGCAGAAGGGCTAGGGGCTGTCTCCTTGAACACACTAGTATTTCCTGTCAATATTGTGCTTACAGCTCACAACTATCACGTAAATGCCCCCCCTCTCTTTCTCACAGCGACTTTGGGTAGGACTTGACAATTCGCATGAACATTCCAAACTTCTATCATGCTTGCATGAATTGGATAGTAGACTAGGCTCCATTTCTTTAATGAATTTTCCAGTATAACTTTTATTTGTCAAAGACTCTAGAGTATGTCGTTTAGTTCAAAGACAGTGTGCAGAAGATGAAGATGGGTTGTGATAACCATTTACCGTGTAAAACATTTTCTTTTGTAAACTTTCAACTTTGATGGTTCAGCAGATAAATGCTATTTTTATCCCTCACGAGTGTGTGTCAGTTTTCTCAATAAGAGATGATATTTGACATATGGGGTTAAGATAC
Organism: Eucalyptus lansdowneana; assembly: GCA_017140395.1. NCBI lineage: Eukaryota > Viridiplantae > Streptophyta > Magnoliopsida > Myrtales > Myrtaceae > Eucalyptus > Eucalyptus lansdowneana. The sequence continues at coordinate 40,369,754 of CM029487.1, read as the reverse complement.
TGGAAGTATTGTTATTTACATAACAGCCTACTGTAAAAATTATTGGCTTTAGAATGGGTGAGCTCAGGGGTCTTTCAAGATGGCGTTCTCATTACCTAGGTATTGGTTTGGATGAGACTCTGGTGGATAATGCAATAGTAAAGGCTGGAATGCTGCATGTAAAGGTTGAGCAATTCATAAGGGTGCTCTCATATGTCATGAAGTCAGTATGCCTGTTACAATCTTTCTTGTGATTTCTCTACCTTTATAGATATCTTCTGTTTGCAACCATTGTAATATCTTGCCTGTCTCTCATCATGTGTGGTATCATGTCTTTAGTGACACTAAATTACTAAATTTTAGACATGAAGTTGAACTATTTTTGGATAAGACATGATAAGGGTTGCTTAGAATGACATATATACCTTTAATCTGAAACTACATATATTATCCAGAGATCCACATGTGCATAATACAAATGCTTTTTCATGCTAATCATTCTTTGTCTGGCTCTGCAGGATGACTTTGAATTTGCTTCAGATTATACTTCCTTCCAAATACCTGAGGATTCTTTCGTAGATGTAACGAATTGTATAGCGATAGTGAGGGGACTGACGAATGAATGTGAAGCAGGGAAGACCTTTGGAAGGATCTTGTTGTGCATCCCTCCGGGTCACTGTTTTGTGGATTTGGCTCTATTTGAGGTAAGAGCTTGGTATATCATATTTTAAATCCCAAATTTGCAAATGCGGCTAATACATTCTGTTGTAAACAGGACGATCAAATTGCTATGTTGCTAAATAAGATGAATGATATTTGTGAAGGCTTGGGAGACGCCAGAATGATGATCTTGCAGGCAGTGACCTTCCATTTGTGCATATTGCAGGAACCAATTGTATAAATAACTGAGAGTTGTACCAATTGAAGGTAACTCATGGATTCGGAGCTTGCATATTGATTTCTTACTCATGGTATCCTGAGTTATATTCTGATCATGTCAACTCACAATTTAAGACATTGATGGCAAAAGGAAAAACCTAGCATATTCTGCTTTTCTGTTAACTCCCGTTCTTTTCAGAATTTTAGGAAGTGCTTCTGGTTGGATGGGGAACTAGGCCTGTCCAGTTAAATTTCCCAGCAGAAATACTATTGGTCAAGAACTGGTGGTATTTACCCTGTTTAACCGATAACCAGGTGTCCCTGTCAACTGGTACCCAGCAAACCTATCAAAAAGTCTAGACCAATTCTGGACCTTAAAAAAAATTGAAGGAGTAGTGTTGGAGTTGGCTTTGGGTTTGGAACTCCCAACTTCTTGTAATTAACAAGTGTGCCAACCATTTACTCCGGTGTCTTCTTTCTTCAATTTGTGGTGGATAATTTAATTATGGACCATATTGGCCTAATCTATTAGATAACTGAACATGATGCTGTTAAGATGACATCGAGCATGTGTAATATACTAAAATGCTATGGTGTCTGCCAACTCAATGGGCTTCTTTGTTCTCTTGCCAACTCACTGGGCTTCTTTTGTTCTAAACATGTGTATTCTAATATTTGCAGAGTGCTCTATCAAATGACATCACATGCAATAGTTTTACCAATTCAACCGATTGAACCTCTGGTCTGGTTTTAAAAAAGTTTGTTCTTTTATTGTTCCTATCTATTATTTATTTGCTCTCCTCATCGGCACGAGTAGCAGCAGCTTTGTTTTAACTCCTGTGTGCACAATGCATATACATGCCATTACATGCTTATGATTTCAAAGGATGTTTTGCTTTTTGCCTTACCGTTACAGCAAAAGTTCCAACATATCTTGATAGCTGGAGTCTTGTACTTGTATATAGGTTAAGAAATGTTCATTTGATGGACCTAATGGGTTAAATTTTGTGTGGACATTTGATTGGTTATAGTATTCTCATTTTTGAAACACTAACCCAGTGAAACTACACATCTAGGACCCTATCTTACACTTGGAAATGTAGAATAAAAAGCTTCGCAGCATTCCTCATGCTGTAGTTCCTCCCTTGTCAGTTAGTGGTAGGAACATTTTGACAGTCATACAATCAAGCTAAGGATCAATTCATTGTGATGCAATCAATTGTACAGTGCTGAAGATTTTTTTCTTTGAGCTTCTTACCATGTCCATTTGCTGTTCTAGAAACTTATTGTTGCCCCATACTCTTTCCTTTGTGTATCAACATTTGATAAACTTGCCAGTGTTTGTGACATCCCAAATTTCTGATTCTGTTTTCAATTAAATGAGACGGACTTTTCATCGACGCGCTTATAGTTCAATTCTCCGAGCTGATCACTTACGAGATAACTAGTCTATCAGGTGAAGCCGTTAAGGAATTTAAATGCAATAGGCTTGAGAATCTGACCATGAACCGACTGCTCAACCATATTAATCTGCAAGGATCATTACGACACTGTCATAATCGAACAGAGATCAGTAATAGGTTGATTCGACGGAGATATGTGATTAGAGCGTGGGTGATTCCACCTGATTGCAATATCCGTGTCAACCGGCACTAAATTGATTTTTCTTTCGTTTTGGGTATCCTATGTCCGTATTTAAAAACTCGAGATTTTCACGACAATTGAAAGTCGCCAATATGTCAAAGATTTATGTCATGGCTTGAAAATAATCAACCACAAGTCAATTGCACAGAAAATTTCTAAAAGCTACCCGATAAATTAGGACACGCTCAAATCGCGCCAGATTGAAACTAATTGTGATTTTAAACCCGGATTCAGAAATTGAAGGTTCTGGCATGTCACAATTCATTTTAGGAACGTCGACTCATCTCCAGAAGATTTTTCTACAAATCGAGATTTTTGGCGGAAAAGCAAAGTAAGGCCGTTTTTGTTCGGGATTGTCAGAGGGCCGTTTTTAATCGAATCTTCGGGAGGCAAGTTGGATCATTTGATGGGGAAATGTCATGAGAAGGCCGAGGACACATGGGTTGATTTAATTGAGCTTCAATTGGATGGAATTAATTGGCAATTGAATGAATTAAGTGAACAAATGTTCAAAATTCGAAATCCCCTTGGCACACCTCATTTTGGACCTATTAACTAGCTTGTAGGGGGGCTAGAGGAGAGAGAAAGAGGCTGAAGGGTGGGCCGGCCATGGTGGGGGCAAGGAGAGAGAGAGATTGACAAGTGTTGGAGCTAGAAGAGCTCTTGGGGGGCCCTTGCTTCAGCTGAAGCTTCTCCTTCCTTGAATCTCTCGTGCGGCAGCTTTCTCCATGGTTGAGGAAGGGAAAAAGCTTGAGAAACCAGTGGAGTTCGTCCAGCAGCCGTCCGAAGCCCCGCAAGTCCGCCGGAGCAGCTAGCTCGCCCGCCGCGTCCAGTCCCGTGCAGCTGCGAGTCCAGCCGCTGCTCTGCCTTCGTCCCGCGTCCTTTGGCCGTCTACCCCGCCGTTCGACAGCCATAGCACCGCCTGGGAGCCGCCCGAAACTTCCTCTTGCTCGTCTGACCTCCCCATCGCCGTCGCATGCCCATCGGACCCCATTTCCTCCTCTGTTTCCCCTCGTTCCAGTTTCTGCTCCAGCCGACCTTTCGCCAAAGATCCGAGTAAAAAGTTAACTTCCCGGTTGAATCAGCGAGCGAGCCACCCATCTCCGCGAAGACGACATCCAGACCGTTCCGGAGCACCTCGCCGCTCGCCGGAACGATTCTCCGGCTGTCCCGAAATCCTGAGAGAAGCCGCCGCTCGCCGGACCGTCTGGTTCCGCCCTGCTCCGCCTGTTCCGCGTTTTCTTGCTGTTTCACCCCATTCCGACCATTCCTTTGCCCGTCCCAACCTCCAGCAAGATCCCCAAGACCCCCGGGAGCCGCTGGTTGCCAACCACCCGCTTGCCAGAGCTCCGATCGGCCTGTTTCCTCTCCGTTCAGCTGCTGTTTTCTTCTCCCGGTTCAGCTCAGATCAGAAGCAGAAATCCAGCAAGCCGTGTGATCTTTGTGGCCCGTTTTCAAGCCCTTCCCGGCCTCCGTTGGTGTCGCCGCTTTGGGGTTTATCGACCGCCTTGGCGTCGTGGTCGCCGTGAACTCACCGGCGCGCAAAACCGGTGAGTTTATCCTCTAAACCTTGCTTAGTAAGTTAATCATGCTTAAGGGGTGTTTAGATTAGTCTAATTAGGTTTAGGTGGTTAGATTAGATTATTTTAATGTAAATTAGATTAGTTGTATGATTAGTTTAATGGATGTTTAATTAGGGCTAATTGTGTGTTTAAATTAGTGTAATCTAATTTAAGCCCTAATTGATTATTTTTAATTAAATAATTATTTCGAATTTTTAAATATTATTTTATTGTTTTATATTATTATAATATAATATTTAATTATTTAATTTTCGGAATTAAATTTAATTATTTAATAATTTCGAAAATTTTGCTTAGGGATGGCCTCATCGTTAGAATTTCGCTACTGATCGTAAAGCAAGGCGGTTTTGTGCTAATTGTATGTTTAAATTGAGAAATTGAGTAATTGATGATTATGGTTAATAATTCCAAAAGTGTGGAATTGTGTGAAATTGATGAAGTTGTGGTATTTAACTTAAAAATACCCGGTGTTAGCTTTTAGCACCGTAATTGATTTGTATGACCAGTTTGAATCGATTGGATTGATTGATTGATTGAATTGAGATATGAGTTGGTTTATTATTGAATTATCCGCTTTGGCGAGCAATTGGTTTATATATGTCAGCTTGTGAGAGCATCGATCCATACATCAGCTTGTGTGAGCTATCATCTATGCATATATCAGCTTGTGCGAGCTACCATCTATATCAGCTTGTGTGAGCCGTGATTTATTAATGGATGAATAGATGGTATGAATTGATAGATGATATGAATTGATATATGGTATGAATTTATCGACGTATGAGTTGTACTGACGTGCAGGAAGGACTGAGGTGAGGTAAGTCCTCTATTCTCTTTGTGTGGCTAGAGCACCCTGGGGCTTATTTTCTTCCTAATCGAGTTCTAGGGGGTAGGACTCGCTGAGACATTGTCTCATCCCGGTTGTGGGATAATATTTCAGGTCCCTAGATGGCGGATCCTCCGGAGCTTTTTGGTAGACCAGTGAGGGTCGCTGAGAGGATTTTTGACTTCGCCGATCCCGACTAAAGAGCTGGCGAATGGACTTGTCTAGCTGATCTTAGGACAGCCTAGTTTTTGAGGACTGATCTTCTATAGATCTTTTGTAAATAGCCTAGTCCTGTAAATGAACTGGTTTGATATGTATAAAAAAAAGTATGTGGTTGGTTTTGAAAATGTGATCCTGCTTTTCTATCCCAATTGAATTTTTGTCTGGGGATTATTTATCCGCTTCCGCATGTGCAATTAAAAAGAATGGGTCGGCGACGTGTCCTGGGAAGTCGCATTTCTATCGACCGTAGTGGGATGTGTACGTGCTCGAGGTTCGGGGCGTGACAGTGTTAGTAACAAATTTATCTCGTTGGCTAGGTGTTGGAATTGAATTAATTGGTAACTTAATAATTAAGTAGAGAGAAAAGTAGTGGGCCTAGGGCTCTTTTGCAATAAGAAATTGACAAAAACTTGATGCAGAAGAGCAGTAGCTTCAAATTAACGAAGGACTTGGGCCTAGCCACTAGGAGTTGGGTAGAGATAAAATTATCATATGCTATCTAATTACAAACATGCTATCGGATGATAAAAACAGATGAAGCTAGTCAACTTTCTCTTGCTCTTTTTATATGGTCATAATTCCTTAAAAACTCAAATTTTAGTTTCAATCTTAATTTTATCCCAACCTTTCTTTGGTTTTAGAAAACCCTCAACTTTAAACCCCCAATGTTCTTGTCTAAAAAAATTTCTCAAATTTTATATCCAATCAAGAGAGAGCAATTTCCATCTTGACAAGGGGCAATCTCACTGTTTAGATACCGAAATTCATGGGCAAAGGAGTCAAGAAAATCTTTTTTATCGGTCAGAGTGTCGGTCAAGAGAGGATTCTCACCCAGGTGGGGTGGTCGATTTTTCAACATGCAATAATTGCCGAGAGAGAGAGAGAGAGAGAGAGAGAGAGAGTCATGGTCAGCACAGAGAGAAAGCTCCAAACTAAGAAAGGGTCCACAGAAGAAAAGAAAGAAAAAGCAAAACAGAGGTGGTGAAAAGGAAAAATGAAGAGAGAGAATTGTGGGGGCACGCGTGAGGAAAGGACAGAAAGCAAAAGGTTGCAATTTCACCGAAAGTTTACTCCACTTTCGTAGTATGTACGTTTCCTGCGAGTTCACTTTTCCTTTTGCACTCTAATTTCCAAGAATTTTACTCCTCACAGTTAAATTTCTTCATAATTTCAGTTCAAACTTAAAACGAAATCAAGTTCAGCACATTTTTGAATTTGAACGACTTTTTGTTCAAAGTTAGAACTGGAGTAAGAAAAACCATTTTATCTTTAAAGAAAATGGCGTGCAAAGTTGGAAACTTTGCAAAAGTCACGATTGGTGGTAACTATTTTCATGGGTCACCTATGGAGGAAACTTACTTTTCAACAAAATGACTTTCATGACTCAATGAATTACTTCGAAAGCGATTGTTCAAAATTATCCAAAATATTATTTGAAATGTTAGGGGAAATAGATTTCCAATTTCATCTATGAACAGTATTGAGATCGGGAACCGGACCAAACCAATTTGGTCCAATGAAATTGATCATTTAGCAACAAATATTTAAAGATTGAAAAATTAAAAGAAATATTAGAGTTGTTACTATTTTAGAATTTAAAAAAAAAAATAATGAAAAAGAGTCGGTCTAATCTGGTTCCCTTCGAACCCGGAATCGGACCAAAAATTACTAGTCCCATTTTTATGGAATCGAGAAAGAACTGGACCAATGCTTTTGGAAATCGGACCAAATCGACCAAAATCAAATTTCACAATGCCACAATGCCCTTCTTACTGCCACAGCTTAATTATGCCAAAATTGAATTTCACAACTCAATTTTAAATAATTTTTGAATTTATACTCTAATGCCAAAAATCACTTCAATTAGACAAATAAATTACTTAAATTCTTATCAGGTAATAACGAATCAAAATAAATCTGACTTGACGAAGTCCCGCCATGCGTACGCAAAACCTTCTTTCTCTTTTTCCTTTCTTTTATCTTCTGCCCTTTTTCCTCTTCTTTTCGAAACTGTCATGGTGCATGCCCTCCTATTTCCCTTTCAATCTCTCCTTTTGCGTGCTTTCCCTTTTTTCCCTTTCTACCGCTTCTTTTTCTTTTTCTTTTCTTCTAAAGCCCACTTTTCGACCAAGTAAAAAAGAATGGCAGAATATTAGGGCAATCGCCAAACTAAACCAAGAAAAACCATTTGTCGAGAAAAATTTTAAATTTCGATTGATTAATTTGGCTTTAGGTTTATGACGGAAAAAATGGTTTTGAGTTGAGTTAATTAAAAAATTGTGAAATAAATAAATAAATAAATGAAATTAATAACTTGACATTCGAAAGTTCATCACATGTCTACACTAGTATCCGAATATGCTAGTTTAACTGACAATGGTTCATTTGTAGAGCTCTCAAATTCTTCGAAGCAATGTTTCTATATCCTTTGCAGTGTAGATAAAGATGAGCTAGAATTGGTCAGCTTTAAAGAACAATGTAATTAAGCTCTTGAAATTAAAGCGATAATTTTGCACTTATAAGGTATTGTAAATTAATACTATAAAAAATAGTCATCGTGATATACGTGAGCACTCACTTTTTTTTTTTTTCACACTCCACAACTTCAGATAGTGACCTTTTGGTTTGGATTGTTAGTATATAAATAGCATAGATAATACTTTCAGCTTGCATTCTAACAAGCGGATAGTGGATATTAGAATAAGCTTCTCTCTATTGTAAAAATGAAGTAATTAATGCATTGGATTTTTTACATTTCACTCAATTCTTGATGCAAATATTTTAACCGGAGTGGAATCAATGTTTGAAAAGTTTTGTTTTGTTGAGTAACTACATGAAAAAAAAGAATGCATTAAATGGTATCTTAAAGATGGACTCACTATTGAACATACAAATTGCTTCACATCTTGGACCAACCAAGTTGAATAACAATATTAATATGCTTAAATATATTTTGAGTGGTAAGTAAAACCTATTTGACACATTTATAAAAGATAGCTACGACTCGTTATTTAAGAGTAACAGATAATTGTTAAATAAGAATAATATACTTTTTGGTGGTAAGTAAAACCTATTTAACATTTTTATTAAATAGCTATCTCTCCTTACTTAAGAGGAACCGCATGCATTTATGTTTAAGTATTGTATAAAGTTATATTTAATCTAAAATGAGTTAAGATTGAACGTTTCAACTCCATTCAATAATATAAATATTTGAATTAACACATACGACAATTTGTAGGTGTTTAAAGAAGATTGCAAATCGCTTAAACGAAACCAAGAAAAACATTGGCCAGAAAAAATTGAGTCAATTTGGCTTTGGGTTGATCGAAAAAATTGAAATCAATAAATTTGATTAAATGATTAATCGGTAATTTCATAATTAACTAGGAGAAGAGTGGTGGCCCAGCCACTCATTCGACATAAGAAATGACAAAAAGCGAGAACTGGTGGGACCCAGCCATCAACAGAGGAGAAAGAAAATTATCACATGCTATCTAATTACAAAGCTGCCCATGGATTCTCGAAACCGGTGAAGCTTTGCTTCCCTCTGTCTATACAGTTCTAGTTACCTTAAGACCCACAAATTTTAGGTTGAATTTTAATTTTATCCCGAACTTCTTCTTTTTTTGTCTCAAAGAACCCTCAACTTTAATCCCAATGCTACATTGACCCCCATTTTTTTCATCTAAAAAGAATTTTCAAACTTTATGTTCAGTTTCAAATGAATCTCAAATAACTACGAGTACCTTGAGGACACGGTCAAGAGAGCAATTTCCATCTTGACAAGGAGGTAATCTCCGCATTCAGGGACCGGAATTCACGGCCAAAGAAGACAATAATATATGGGCATAGAAAAAGCAAAGGGTTCTCAGCCAAGTGAGGTGGGCAATTTTTCAGCACGCGATCATTGTCAAAAGAGGACGAAAAAGTACGACGGAGCTTTTCGTCATGGTCAAGAAATGGAGATACAGAGAGAGGCTTATGGTCGGCAAAAGAGCGAAAAGCTTTTATGAAGAAAAACTGAGAAAGTGGTCGGCAAAAGAAAGGAAAGAAAAAAGAACGTAGGAGGTGAAAATAAGAAAAATGAAGAAAGAGAGGCGGAATTGTCGGGGCACGCGTGGAGAAAGGACAGAGTAAAAAGTTGCAATTTTACAGAGAGATTGTTAACCTACTTTTATAGCATCTACGTTTCCTTGAAGTTTACTTTTCCTGTGCATCTGCACTAAGGCAACGGCCATAAATGCATGTTTAGTGGTTCCAATCAATGAATTACTAATTTGCATCTAGTTCAGCAAATTTGGATTATAGGAGCGTGTCAACTGATTGGATTAGATGAATCAAACCAATGAATATATATATATATATATATATATATATATATATATATAAAAATAAAGTAAAAGAAAAGGCAAAAGCAAAAAGGTATTTTGATTTATTTATGAAACTTGAAAGAGAAATTAAGATAGGACCTAATCAAAAAAGAAATTCTTCTCATCAAGTTGATAATTTTTTATGATTCGCAACACCTGTTGATAACATAATTTTTCAGAATAAATTATCGCTAACACATCATTTCAGTATTAAACTGAAGTTTATCGATCTGACTGTATAATATTTAACGGCAAGAGGGGTAAATTCCTAAGTGAGATTAGGAGCTTAAATATATTTAACAAAAAATACTTTTTTCGATGGAAAATAAATCAACAAAGAAAGAGGAAAGTGACTGACCAAGCGTGCCCTCTTCAATGTACTGTACTACTGACGCCCTTACGTGTTTTTATCATTTAGTGAGCACTTGTCTGGAAATTATTGAAAAGGACGAATCTCTCTGTCTCTCTCATCCACTTTTCATTTTCCCTCGCAAATCCATGTCAAGTCTCATCCCAAGTCTCTGTCCACTTTTCCTCTTCCCAACAAATGCACTGTTCCATGTGTATAATCTTTGGATTCTCTTGTGCACTGAGATTTTAGCCGCATGAAGGCAACATCTCTAAGCACGTGGTCGACAAAGCTTGACTTATTGGTGCGAGTTATGATTGCCAACTGGTTCCATTGCATAAATCAAACCACAAGAAAATGGGCAACAAGAAGGCATTTTCTATTTCTTGAGATGCATTCTGTCTTTTTTTACCGTCGGACTTGAAGGGGAAAATCGAGGACAGAGCCAGAGTAAAGCCGAAATGCATTGTCCCATTTTTGGGCATTCTTTTGCCGTGTTCATGGCATCCATCCTTCTCTCCATGCTTGCGTTCAATTTTCTGAATAAGAAGGAAACTAATGTGACAATTTAGCACTAGTAAAGTATTGTAAGTCGATACTATAAAAAGGAGTGCTTGTGCCACGATCACTTTTTTGTTTTTTTTTTCTTAACACTTCACGATTTCAAGTATTGAAAGTTTAGTTTTGATTGTTTGTATATAAATAGCACTGATAATGCTTTTAGCTTACATTGTCACAAGTGGATATCAAAATACAGCTTCTTCTATTGAACATACAAATTACTTCACATCTTGCACCAACCAAGTTGAATAACAATGTTAATATGCTTAGATATATTTTGAGTGATCAGTAAAATATATCAATATATTTAACATATTTATAAAGATAGTCACCTACAAATAGATCTATATAAAATGTTGGATGAGAGTAATATGCGTAGGTGTATTATTGGTGGTAAGTAAAATGTATTTACATTTTCATTAACATAGCTATTCCTAGAGGAACCGCATGCATTATGTTAAGGTATTATTTAAAATATTGAACTAACACTGCACGTATTAGTTCCATTCAATAATATAGATATTTGAATTAACATGCATTACAAATTATAGGTGTTGAAGGTAGATCGCAACCACTAAATCAAACCAAGAGAAAAAAAAATTGGAAAAAATTTATGAATTTGGCTCTGGATTAATTAAGAAATTGTGACATCAATAAATTTGATTAAATATTTAATTGGTAGCCTCATAATTAAGTGAAGAGGACAGAAGTGGGCTTGGCCACTCCTTTACAATAAGAAATGGACAAAAACTTGCTAGAAAAGAGCGATAGCCGCAAGTTAAGGACAGACTTGTGGGGCCCAGCCATCGGGATTGGGGGTAAAAATAAAATTTTCATATGCTACAGATATCCACCCCCCTTCCAATTGATAAGAACAGTGAAATCCTTAATTTTCTCTTTCCTCCTTTTATACTGTCCTACTTTCCCTCAAATTTTAGGTTCAATCTTAATTTTATTCCGATTTTTTTTTTTCAAAAAACCCTTAACTTTACACCAAATGCTACCACATCAACCCTCAATTTTTTCGCCTAAATTTTTTTTTTCAATTTTACGTCCAGTCCCATATACGTTCCTAATAACAACAAAAATTCTTGAGGATGATTTCAAGAGAGCAATTTTCATATTGACAAGGGCAAATCTCGGTATTTAAAGATTGAAAATCACGGTCAAAGAAGGCAAGAAAATCTGGGCATGAACCAGCAAAAGATTCTCGGCCGAGTGGGTGGGGCATTTTTCCACATGCAATAATTGCAAGGGAAGCTCGAAAAAGAAAAAGATGGAGCTTTTCTTCCTCGCCAAGAAAAGGAGAGAGAGAGGGGGGGTTTTGGTCGGCCAAAGAGGAAGATTTTACAAAGAAAAACTGATCAAGGGGTCTGCAAAAGAAAGAAAGAAAAGAAGAATAGAGGAGGTGAAAAGAAAAAAATGAAGAGAGAGAGAAATTGTCGGTGCACTCCTGTGGAGATGACAGAGAGCAAAAAGCTGCAATTTCACCTAAAGTTTATTTAATCTACTTTTGTAACATCTACATTTCCTTGTAGTTCACTTTGCCTGTGCATTGAAACTTCCAACCGTTGAAGGCGACGACCATAAATGTGGTCCCAGTCAATGAATTATTTTATTTTTTTTGGTAAAGGTAATAATATTAATGAGGAGGACAAAAGTACAAAAGATCGGATCCAAACAAGCACTCTTAACAAAGGAGCAAGAGTGACGGGGATCCGATAAAAAGCCCGAGGGCGCCAGCAAGAACACAAAAGCTAAGAAGCGAACAAACAAGCCGTAATAACAGGAACCCGTAGCCTCCCCATCCCTCAAGCCCTCAAAGTTGAAAGCGGAGAACGGAGGAGGAAGGAACCTGCAACTACAAGAACAAGAGCAGACCGAAACACCAGCAACCTAGGGAGGAATAGCTACAGAGGAAAAGATCATGGGGTGGAATCCCCACCCCCTTTGCAGTCTTCTATTCCTCGGAGAAGGAAGAACTTCTGTGAATGTGAGTGCTTTGTCCTTAACCACCTTGATTAGGTGATTTTTAAGGGTAGGGACCACCAAGGATTCACCCCTGAAGATAATCGCATTCCTCTTCTTCCAAATGAGATGGCACAAAGCACCGAAAGAGAATCGAATTATCCTGTGGTAAAAATCCTTCCCCATGAGGAATTTCCTGGCCCAAGTGAGCGCCACACTCCAACATCTATTCCTCCATGGCAAGTTACATCTGGCTGCCCAAAAAAAGGCCAACGAGGCGGAGATGCCACACCGGAAGAATAGGTGTTCGATTGAGTCCAGTTCTTCACTACAAAAGGCACATAGATTAAAATCAATTCGACCCTGATTTAACAACATCACCTGAGTGGGAAGACGGTTTCTAGATATAAGCCATAGAATAAACTAATGGCGCGGGACTATATCAATATCCCAAATCAAAGAAGCCCAATCCACCCGATCTCTCTTGGTTCTAATGACATTCCATGCGGATGCGACCGAGAAGGAGGCTGATGGATCGCCACACCAAATAAACTTATCATTATAAGCCTCCAGAGTTGGTAAAGCTACACCCCATCTGATTAATATCCGAGAGAACGAGTCACCTAACGGGGTGTATAAGTCAGCAACTACTGCATTATAAGGGAGCCGCATATTGTCCCTAAACAAGGGCGGAACGAATCCATCAAGAGGGCCACATGGAAGCCAGTAATCATGCCATAAGGATACCGATAGCCCATTACCAATTTTCCACCTAAACAAAGTTCTGAAATGCTTTCTAAGCTGGAGGATTTTCTTCCACGCTCAGGAGCAAGTCGCAGGTTGAGATGAAACCCAAAAATTCTTCCTTGTCAAGAAAATGGAATGAATCCACCGGCACCACATCGATTCCTTATCCGAGAAGAGGATCCATATGAATTTGAGCATAGAGGCTTTGTTGCAATCTCCGATATTCCTAATGCCAAGACCCCCTTCAAGTTTCGGAAGACATACATCCTCCCACGCTACTTTTGCTCCTCCACGGCCAAGAGCTGTTCCCTTCCATAAAAATTGCCTCATAATTCTCTCGATGTCTGACAACACCCAGTCAATGAATTATTAATTTATATCTACTTCGACAAATTTGAATTATCGATGCACCGATTGGATTAGATAAATTAAATTAATAATATATATATATATATATATATGAAATAAAGTAAAAGCAAAAGTGAAAGCGCAAGTAAAAAGGCATTTTGACTTATATATGAGATTTGAAGGGAAAATTAAGATGGAAACCAAGTAAAACATAAATTCTTTTCATTGTGTTATGGTACTGAATGAATATATACACATTTATGCGTGTTGATAATTTTTTATAATCCTTGACACGCTTTGATAACATGATTTTTTAGAATAAGTTGTCGTTAATAATACAACATTTTAGTACTAAAATGAAATTTATCAGTTTGACTATATAACATATATCAAGCTCAAAGTAATAGGGGTAAATTCTTAAATGTGATTAAGAGCTTAAAAATATTTTACGAAAAACACTTTTTCTGACGGAAAATAAATTAACAAAAAGAAAGAGGAAAGTTCATCGACGTAGGCGGTGGACTAAGAGTGCCTTCTTCATTGTCTTGACGCTTTTGTATGTTTTTCTCTCTCTCTCTCTCTCCACTTTTCATTTTCTCCCGCAAAACCATGTGATAGGCATGTGAGGGAAGCGGTGACAACAAGGGAAAGATAAAAATTTGGAGCGAGGAAGAAAGAAATGTGTAAAGGAACTAGAAAGAGTTGCCGTGGAGTTGAAAAGTCTACTTGGAAAAGAAATTAGACAAGAGGAAAGACAAAATATGCAGAGGATTGATGTGCACAAAGTGGTCTCCACCTTAAAAGATACGTAGTGATGGTTATAGAAATATCTATCCTCGTACTAATTCTTATTCAACATTGGCTGCTCTTTGGTTAGTCCAAGAAATAATAAAATTATCAATGATTTATGCATCTCTTGTCCAGATGGATAGCAAGTCGCTTTTCATGTCTTATAATATATTTAATAAATCTTCCCATTATATTTGCCATCGTATACAATTACTAGCAAAATTAAGATAAATGTGTGTAAAAAATTGCGTGTCATTGAAAGTCATTTCGGTCGGTTCTTCGTTGGGTCTAATTCAATGCTATTGGCTACCCTTTTGTTTGTCCAATAAACAACAAAGGGAGAAATGGAAGGAGTCCTAAAAGTACTTAGGATATCAAGTCACTAGGGTTTCCCTCCTTACTTTTTTTGGGGTTATAATCATCTAAAGTCTATATATATATAGTAGATTTTAAGTGATCATTGATAATGCAACATCAAAATGAAATTCATCGTTCGATATGATAATACTTAACTGATTCAAGTTAAATTAATAACCGGGACCGAGAGTTTAAATATATTCAACAAAAGTAACTTTTCTTATGGAAAATAAATTAAAAAAAAAAAAAAAAAGCAAAGGAAAGTGCAATGGTGCACCAATCATCCTGACGTTTTATGACCACTTTCTATGGATACAAATAAATAAAGCAGTCCTCTTTTATTTTTGGTTTTATTTGTTTCATTGCTTTTGCATTGAGACTTGCTCTCATGTTAGTTTCTTCCGGGGAAGGATCGCCTTGGATTCTCCTGTCCTTTGAAACTTCCCCAACATTAAGGCAACGAATGGTCAAGGTTCCCGGTCAATAAATTACGTATTTATATCCAGCTCAGCAAATTTGAATTTTCCATATATGCCAACTGATTGGATTAGATTAATCAAATTGATAAAGAAATATATATAAAATAAAGCAAGAGCAAAAGCAAAAAGGCATTTTGATTAATTTATGAGATTTGAGGAGAAATTAAGGAATAACTAGAGCAAAAAAGAAATTCTTCTCATTGTGCTAGGTACAAAATAAATATATATAGCATGTTGATAATTTTTTGTGATCCTTGACATGTGTTATCTCATTAAAATTATAAATATTGAAATGAAGTTTCTCAGTTTAATAGTATAATATTTAAGAGGCATAAAGTGAGAGGGATTAAATTTATAAGTGGGATCAAGAGCTTAAATATATTCAATAAAAATATCATTTTCGATGGAAAATAACTTAACAAAAGGAAAGGAAAAGGAAAGTTCAACAGTGCATGCGATGGACTAAGTTCAGCGAAGACTCGTCCAAGGTCTCTTTTCACTTTTCATCTTCCCAACAAATCCACCGTTATATGGGTATCAAAATTTTATCGGAGCTTGTTTATTAAAATATTACTTCAAATCAACTCCCGTTTAACGTCAGCATTACAATACCCTTACTTTCATAGCTTGATAACTTCAAAATCGAATTTTGCAATATAAATTTCATATAATTCTTTAATTTGTACTCTAATTCCAAAAACCATCCCAATTAGATGGACAAATGGCTTAAATTCATGGCTTAAATCCTTATCGAGCACACTGTGAATGGAAGTAAATCAAGAGGAGATCTACACGTGAAACACGATCTCTATTTTCATTTCCTTTTTCTTCTTTTCCCTTTCTTTTCTTTTCTCTCCTGATGCGTGCTCTCCCTTTTCCCTTTATATCTCTTAAAACCCCTCAAATTTTAGATTCCGTCTTAATTACCCTGAACTTTTTCTTTATCTTAGAAAATCCTTAATTTTAGAATCAATGCTAAATCAGCCCCCAATTTTTTTCGTCTTAAAAATTTTCAAACTTTATATTTAGTTTCGAATCCAGAACCTCGAGGATTAGGTCAAGGGAGAGCAGTTTCCAACTTGACAAGAAAGCAATCTCGGCATTCAGGACCGGAATTAACGGCCAAAGAAGACGAGAAAAATCTGGGCAAAAGAAAAAGCAGAGGATTCTTGGCCAAGGCGGCGGAGATTTTTCTCCGCGGTCAAGAAAGAGAAATACTTTCACCAAAAGTGAAAAAAAAAAAGGACAGAAATACAGGGAACGGGTCATGAAGGGCAAAAGAGAGAAAACCTTAATAAAGGAGAACTGAGAACTTGAGAAGTGGTAGGCAAAAGTAAAGAAAGAAAAAGGAGGCAGATTCTCGCGGAGGAGGTGAAATTAAAAATGAAAAGACAGAGAGAAAGAGAAAGAGAGAAAATTGTCGGGGCACGCGCCCGCTTTCTTTTCGTTTCTCTCCTGGCGCGTGCTCTCCCTATTTCTGTTTTTCCTTTTATGTAGCCTACTTTTTGACCAATTCAAGAAGAAGGGCAAAATATTAAAGCAATCGCTAAACTAAACCAATTAAAACATTTGTCCAAAAAAATTGTAAATTTTGATTTATTAATTTGGCTTTGGGTTTGATTAAGAAATCGTGAGATTAATAAATTTGACTAAATAAAATCAATAAGTTGACATTTAAAAATAATAATCAATAACTTGACAATTAAATAGACAGAAGAGTGGTGCCCCAGCAGGCAGCAATTCATTTGGAATAGGAAACTGCAAAAAAATTTGGTAGAGAAGACTGGTAGCCTCAAGTTAAGCAAGGACTGGTAGGACCCAGCCATCGGGCAAAGGGATAGATAGAAAAATAAATGCTATCTAATTTCATATCTGCCCCTGGATGATTAAAACAAGTGAAACTTCTCGATATTCTCTTCCCTTTTTTATACGGGCCTGCTCTCTTGAAAACTCGCAAATTAAATCCAATTTTAATTCTACCCCAAAACTTTTTATCTAAAAAAATCTTTAACTTTGGATTCAGTCGTAAATCTACTCCCAATTCTTTTCTCTGAAAAATTCAAAATTTAATGTCTAATCCAAAATATGCCAGGACATTTTTTTATCTGAAAAAATCAATAACCAATGTTAAATTTACCTCATTAATCCTGCGCTAAAAAATATTGTTACTTGTTTGATGTGGCATTAAAAAATCCACATTAAAAAAATGACATGGAAAATTATATCCAAAACGAAATTGTGTTTGCTTAGAAAATTGGGAATCAGTCCGCCTAGATTAGTTCACTAATCCAAATCACTAGTAGAAAAGGGTACACAAATATGTGATTGATTTAGATCATCTGGGGAAATGAATTTAATTTCTTTAAGGGTCGAAAGCATTTAATCAATCTAATGAATATGTTTTTGATTAGTTTTTTCGCTAAAATAATTTATTAGGATTAAAATCTAATTCACAAGAATATGATGATCAAAAGTTTACTTTCTTAGAACATTTGTGCATATAATCACCATATAAGCGTGTACATCGGAGCTTGTATCCTTCTAGATTATCATTTTGTCCAAATACAATAATAGAATCATCTTATAATGTGCAAGAGCATGACCATTTCATAATATTAAAGAATGTAAATTCAAATTTATTGATTTTGAAATATATATATATATAATATTATATATATATATAAACTCAACATATTTGAAATTAAGTACTTTACTCTAAAAATGATATAATCCGAAAGATGAGACTACTTTTGATACTATGTAGGTAAGGACATAGCTCTATAAACTTTGTGGAATTTTTTGACCAAAAAAACTTTGTGGAGTTAGAATTATTTAAGTTTCTATGGTTAAAAAAGCTTTATTTAAATTCTAAACATTATCTATTTATACAAATATAAAACTGAAAACTTGAGAATTTCTCGTGCTCTCTCAAAAAATTCACTATATCCTTACCTAATATTATGATCTAAATGAAGGAGATGATGCAAAACTCTTATCCAATGCCATAAAAATACCTACACGAGTCTTTCATAGTTCGTTAATGTTTTAGGACAAAGGAAAAAAAAAAAGGTTCTGATTAAGGGGCCTGCATTCATGTCAAAAGTGTTACTTTTTCACAAAAAAAGAACAAAAAAAGAACGAAACGCGTTTGCGTTTTTATTCCAAATCTGTTTTTTTGTTTTCGGGAACAAAATTGGAACAAAACAAGAAACAAAAAAAAAAAAAAAAACTTATTTATTATTTCTGGAACAATTTTTAAGAATAAATTTTCTCTCATTTATTTTCTTCTCTTTTTTTTTTTTTTTCTTCTTTTTTCTTTGGCTAGTCGTCGGCCTCAGCCATGGCCGGCAACCATCCGTGGAGGGTCGGCGACCTCGCCGGCCCCAGGCGAGGCTCGGCCTCGTCGGTCGCCGGAGCGTCGCCGGCCCCTAGCGAGGCTCGGCCTCGCCGGTTGTCGGAGTGTCGCCGACCCTTGGCAAGGCCTGGCCTCGCCTTGACTGGGCAAGCTCGAGCTCGCCTAGATCCAGCAAGGCCGAGCTCGCCTTGCCACCGGTGAGGCTCGACGTCGCCAAACCACCGCCAGGTGATGCCGATCGGTAGCTAAGCGAGCTCGGCCTTATCGAATCTAGGCGAGCCTGAGCTCGCCCAGCCAAGGTGAGGCTGAGCCTCGCCGTGGTTGGGCTAGGCCGCTGCCCCTCGTCAATCGGTTGTCGGCCTCGGCCATGGCCATGGCTGGCAACTAGCCAAAAGAAGAAAAAAAGAAAAAAAGAAAAAAAAAAAAAAAGGAAAAATAAAATAAAAATATTAAAAAATTAAAAGAAACAAAAAAAGAACATAAGTTTATCAAACACGTTTCTATTTTTTTTTTTATATTCCCGGAATAAGTTTACCAAACGCATTTTTCTGGTAAAATATTGTTCCCCGGAACAGAAATACTTTTTGCTATTTTGTTCCCTGGAACACTTTTTAAATAGAAACACAAATAAACGCACCCTAATTTTATGTAATATTACGTTAGGAATTCCATTTACCAATATTCATAGGACAAGGACTAATTTAAAACTTATACCAAATAAGATAGAAACAGAAATTTCTTAAATATAATATATATGCATGTGTATACATGTATATGTATCATCAAGCGCACTTCACGCAATGACTATTAAAAAGAGAAATGCCTTACTTTTTCTTCATAAAAAGTCCTGAGAGATAATTACTCATTCTATTTTGTATAATTTAGTATGTGATTGTAATTGCATTTGTGAAAGTTCAAGAGAAAAAGTATAATTCTATTAAAATTGACAAGCCAAATTTTGATTCTGCACTTTGCAATTTGATTAAATGCATGCATGTCTTAACTATTATGATAATGAAGCCACTGTACCAGAAAGAAGATTACAAGTTGTAAAGTTTTTACTCTATACAAGCCATTACATCATATAATTCCTTTTAAGATCTGACTACGTATGGCCAAATTTCAAAATGGAAGTTGACTTCCTTCACTTTGTTAGCCTTTATAAATACTATTTATTGGCATAAAAAGAAAAATCATATCTACGTATTGATAGTCTCTTGAATGCATTAATGCACATCAATCACAATATGAACAAATGATATTTGATTACTTTAGTTGGATATAGTATTAATGACTCTTGATTCTTGCTTATAGGGAACGGGCAAGATCGAGGGGATTAATCTTAGTCAAGGCAACTCAGAAGGCCCCGACACCATAGGTAGGCGAGATGGCAAAATTTACACAGAAAAACAATTCAAGAATTTGACGAGTCTAAGATTCCTTCACCTAGATGGGGCACATCTAAGTGGAGATTTTAAGAATTCAATGGAGGAATTAAGATGGCTTCGATGGCCACATTGTCCCGCGAATTTCAAAGTAAACAATTTTTGTGTAAAGGAATTAGCTGTACTCGAATTGAGTGAAAGCAAGATAAATGATAAATGGGAAGGATGGTATTTTTTCATGGTAAGAACTAAAGTCTTTTTTTTTCCTCCCCTTTTGTGCTTTCTTTTGAATCATAATCACTCTAGACTCACCCCTCGACAATCATCACTTTTTTTTTTTTACCAGATGGCAGAGAAGCTCAAGTATCTGGACCTTTCATGTTGTGAATGCTTGGAAGATACGGACTTCCTCTCAGCTTTTAAGAAGTTAGAGGTTCTCATCCTCAATGGGTGTAGGGGATTGAAGCGAATCAGCTATTCAGTTGGAGACATGAAGGCCCTCCTTTGCTTGGAGCTATCCTATTGTTACGGGCTCAGGGAGCTTCCAGCAGAAATAGGTAAATTAAAAGCACTGCAGCAACTCATTCTAATCCATACTAAATCCCTTTCTGCATTACCAGATAGCATAGGGTCTTTGGAGAATCTAGAGATTCTAGATATTACTTGCAGTGGTATAGAAGAATTACCCCATGGTATTGGGAGTCTAAGAAAGCTCCAAGAGTTACGTGCTTATGCTTGCGAAAATCTAAAAGGGATAATGGTAGAAAGCATGTGTAATCTTTCTTCCCTACGAGTCCTTATTTTTACACAATGCGACAAGCTTGAATCGCTGCCGGACCTTCCTTCTGGCTTAACAAAATTGTTCATCACCTGTCGAAGTCACAAATTGCCTTCGCTTTCCCACCCAACCCATCTCAAGTGCATCCAGGATCTTCCATCAACGCAATTAAAGAGTTCAAAATGCTCCCAACTAACGGACATTGAAGAATCGGAATCACCACAATCGCTAAACACGCCCTTCAGGTTGGAATTCTTGGATGTCACGTGCTGTGGATCTATTGAAACGCTGGACATTTCACAGTTTATCCATCTAAGGACATTACGGGCCTACGGTTGCAAGAATCTACTTGAAATTCGAGTTCTTGACAAATCGATATATTTGGAAAGCTTGTATATCTTTGAATGTCATTCAATCAAACGGTTGGACCTTCCAAAATTGGAGGGTCTGAAGAAATTGGTTGTTAAGAGGTGCAACAAATTAGCCAAAATTCAAGGCCTTGATAGGTTGGAGTATTTGGAAATGCTAGATATCGAATATTGCGCTTCAATTGAAAGGCTAGACTTTCCAAAATCTGGGAGGCTGAAGGAATTAAAAGCTAAAGATTGCAAAAACTTAGCCAAAATTGAAGGCCTTGATAGGTTGCAGTATTTGGAAATTTTAGATATCTGTAGGTGCGCTTTAATTAAAAGGTTATACCTTCCAAAATCCGGGAGGCTGAAGAAATTACTAGCTGGAGGATGCGTAAACTTAGCCAAAATTCAAGGCCTCAATGGATCGGAGTATTTGGAACAGCTAATTATCCATCAGTGCACTTCAATGGAGAGGCTAGACCTTCCAAAATTCGGGAGGCTGAAGGGATTAGGGGCTAGAGGCTGAAAAAACTTAGTCGAAATCCAAGGGCTCAATGGGTCGGAGTATTTGGAATGGCTAAGTATCCAATGGTGCATTTCAATGGAAAGGCTAGACCTTCCAAAATTCAGGAGGCTTGAGAAATTAGAGGCTGAAGGCTGCAAAAACTTAGCCGAAATCCAAGGGCTCCATAGGTTGGAGTCCTTGAAAGAACTGGATATCTCTTGGTGCATTTCAATTGAAAGGCTACTCCTTCCAAAATCTAAGAGTCTTAAGATATTAAATGCTAGAGACTGTGAAAACTTGGTCGAAATTCAAGGTCTTGATAGGTTGGAGTTTTTGGAACAACTGAATATCATTGGATGCAAGTCACTCAAAACAATTCCAAAATTATCTGGAACTCATATTTAACAATATTATGAGATTGCAGATAGGGAAATGATGGAATTTTAATGGGGCTATATGGATGACTTGAATGAGTAATATACTGGAATGATCTACATTTTCTAACAAAGGTACATAAAGTAGGTAATTGACCTATGCTCTTTTGAGATCTACTGCCCAATTTTCATTTGTATTTCCTACTTGCGATATCTTTCAAGAGTTATGATATTGTCAGTATTATTTCCTAGTTGATAGTGTCACCATTGTTTTCTTACTTGAATTTAAGGAATCCAAGGGAGATGCTCATGGAAGTTAATGTGTGCTTTGGCAAAATGGTTCTGCTTGTCATGCTAGTAGCGGAAATAGATGATAAAGCTTCCAAAGTGCATCATTTGACGTTAGTTTTCAAATAAGATCCTTCATGTCATGCAGAAAAATAGAGATTCTCAACATCTGATTGATTTCGGAACGCTAGAAGTGCTGAAAAACTGATGTGTACAGGTTTTTGATAGCATGCCAAAGGTCATTGTATAGGTTGAAGAAAATGCTAATGAAGGACCCTATATGGCGATCCTTCTAATTTGAGGTTTTAGTTTGCTCTACCCTCATCATGCAGTTCATGACTGCATATTTATAAGGTACACTTATGAGTGAATTTACAATGCATAAGGAGCATGTTGATAGGGCATCCCTTAGTATGCATGTGCTTCTAACTTGGGATAAAATTTGTCCAACCATTGTGTTCCACCCATTTTATCTCATAGAATTGTCTTCATTAGCAGATTAAGATAATCATATTAGTTTAGTGGTGTGGTCGTGAGTGAACTAGCAAACAGGGTAGAAGCAAAAACATCTTGAAATATTTGGATCAATCGAGAAAATTAGAATTCGAATTTTTCTTCCCTATGCATCCATGTTCATTTGGTTTGGGTCCACAATATACCTACTCCAAGCCTCCCAAGGACTGCATCTTGATGTTTGTAGAGTGGGTAAAGCCATCTTTCATATACCTGGAATATTGAGTCAGGCAATACATTAACTAGAATGTCTTTCGACATAATTTGCTGTGCTGTGAAATGATTGCTTATATTGTGCATAAGCCCTTGTTAGCGCACTTACTTACTGAAAAGAAAAACACAGGAAGCATTTTCTTAAGTTTCATGAGGAAACTTTTTAGTATCCTATACGCCATTTGGAGACTGTCTTGCATTAATTCTAACGCATGAATAGCACATAATGATAAGGAAAATAATCATACCATGTCCCACAAAAGCAAGCATCTTGAGTTGAATACACTATGCGAATTTGATCAAAGCTTCTGTGGTTAATGATATTAGAAGCCCCATTAGTTGGATCTAGAGAGTTCTAACAGAATATCAAGTTTGACAAATAGAGTTCCATAAACTTCGGATTATTATTAGTAGTCCGTCGATGTTAATTGCTAGATTGATTTCATCTTACTCATTGGCAGGATTCGATTATCATTCCACTGGTTGATGTTAATGCTGAAATATCCAAGAGAGCTTTCACAAGGCTATTCTAAAAGGAATAAAAATCATAGAAGGATCGGGAGTTAAACATTTCTTGAACTTCTCCGAACACTGACAATGCATCCTCGGAATGATAAAAGGTTGTTTGCATGTTGTCAGGCCACATTTCCTTTGGACTATTTGAGCTTTATCCTTCACAAGCCCTCTTTCAGTTCGCATCCTTGCGATTTGTTCCAGCACTAGTGCTGTGTTTTCGGCTGCCCACAGAGCTTTAGTTATGGAAACTAACAAAGGACCACAGTGCGTCATGCTTCCGTTTCAACTTCAGTTCGAAAAACTACTGGCTTCTCAAGTTCGGCTCCCAGCGTTCTTTTGCGACTTAATGGGCGGTCAAATCAATAGTTCCGACTCAATTTTGTGAAGTTTGCTCGATTTTTATTGGCAGGTGAAGATAGTGGAGTGGAAACTGGAGAAGTGTTTGCTCGCGATGGTCACAAAGAACTTAAAGTTGGTGCTTTGTCACTTCTATTGGCAGAGGTTGTGGACGGTCTCCTTGTCTTGGAAGTGAGAAAGTTGGTTAGCTTAATATTCCTTGGTTACTGCATGATATGGACAGCTTAGTATTTCCTTCATGTACTCTAGCAACTATTTAGGTAGGCCTTCACTAGGTTGTGCTATTCATTTGTGTGCCGGAGAATTCTAATACTATGGTGTGATGGAACTTGGTCATGCTTTAAATGTCAGAATGATATGCTGTCAAGCCTAGTATTGTTTTCATGCACTCTAGCACCAAATTAGTTGCTAAACTGATGATGTGCAATTATAAATGATTCGTAATTTGTGGTTAGTTCTTCATTTCATGTCATCTTGCTACAGTTTTCATAAATACTTGAGAGCACTTCAAATAGATAAAGGTGACTCAAGTTAGGGTGGTTTGCTGGTTGTCAATCGTGGTTTTTTTTTTTTTTTTTTTTTGCCCAGCACTATTTGAATTATCCACATGATAACAAGGGTTAAAATTGATGGGTTGATTGTTGTTCCTCATTGGATTAGAAGATCTCACTTTTTGAAAGATAAAATGTAATTTCTTGCGCTTTTTGCCTTGGATGTATTCTGTCAGGTCAGGTTAAGTCAGCAAGACGTCTTACACGCATTATTGCGCCATAGAATTAATGCAATTTGGAGGATTTAGGGACAGTTAATATTTGCAAAGGACACTTGCAGGGAATTTCAACAGATGGAATAGAAGTATCAGCAAAAGAATGCATCTTGATGTTTGTAGAGTTGGTAAAGCCATATGTTATATACCAGTACTTTTGAGCCAAGCAAGACATTAGCAGAATGTCTTTTGACAATATCAGCCGTACTGTAGAATAATTCCTTATATTGTGCATAAGCTCTTGTTAGTTCATCTACCTGCTGAAAAGGAAAACTCAGGAAGCATTGCCATTAAGTTTCCTGAGGAAACCTCTTGGTACCCTATATGCCATTTGAAAACTGTCTTACATTAATTCTAATGCATGAATAGCACATAATGATAAAGGTAGAAAATCGAACTATGTCCCACAAAAGCAAGCAACTTGAGTTGAATTCACTATGCTAATCTGGTCAAAGCTTCTATGGTCAATGATGTTAGCTACC
This sequence comes from Eucalyptus lansdowneana, assembly GCA_017140395.1. NCBI lineage: Eukaryota > Viridiplantae > Streptophyta > Magnoliopsida > Myrtales > Myrtaceae > Eucalyptus > Eucalyptus lansdowneana. The sequence continues at coordinate 40,344,765 of CM029487.1, read as the reverse complement.
CCATTAGTTGGATCCAAAGAGTTCAAAAAGAGTATTGAATTTGACAAATAGAGACTTGTAAATTTCTTCGTACTGTTAGTAGTTCATTTGATGTTAGTTGCTGGATTGATTTCATCTAACTCACTGGCAGGATTCGGTTATCATGGCACTGGTTGATGTAAGTGCTGTAATATTCAAGAGAGCTTTCGCAAGGCACTTATAAAAGGAAACAAAATCATCAAAGGATGAGGAGCTTGATGTTTGCTGGACTTCTTTAAACTCTAGCAATGCATCCTTGGAATGGTAAATGGTGTTTACGTGTTGTCATCCTTCTGGGCACACCAGTTAAAGTGTCCATTAAAATAAATAACTTGAATTTGGGAGGGGGAGATGGGGATGTCATAGACTAGGTATGTCGGATGCAGAAATGCTTAATGCCCACATGGAGTTGGTAGGTTTAGGCCTTGTAGAATACCATCCCAATGCTATCAAGCATCTATATAGTTTTTCATAGATTTCTAATTTTGTTTCTCAAAATGTAACGCTTCTTCTAGCTTCTCTTCTTCCTCTTTTTTAATGATTGAGCGTTCCTTACAAGGAGATATTCAATGTATACTATATTGTAGAGTATAGGCTGTAAAGTTTCTTACATTTTGTATAACTTGAAGTAAATTTATCTTCTTCTGATTAGAGATGGGCATTTTGTCGCATCATTTTTGATTAATTCAGTTCATTGGTGGGAGTTTAACTTACTTGTTAGGAGGATACCTTAGGCTATGCTACATACTTGTATGACAATTTGATCGAGAGGGATGGAGTAAGGAATCGAAGAAGGCGTACAGACTAGGAGTGTAGAGGTTGCTGCATCCAAGTATCTTCAGTTCTTATATAACTTTATCTCTGGGTAATTCAAATTCGTAAGAGCTTAGGATTAGATGCCTATCCTTGGCAGTTCTTGCTATCTATTCTCAATGGAAAAATTTCAAGAGGAGGCTTTTTTTTTTTCCCTTGAAACAGCTAATGCCTCATATTGTCTTCTGGATTTGGAGAACACGGTGTTGAGTGCACTATACTACTCGGGCCAACCCTTGAATGCTTTTTGTTAAGATCCTCAATTGTAGATAGTTGTACCCCTGTGATCCTCACCTGAAGTAAAAGCTTTCATGGATCCACTCCACCTCGAGGTTTCAAAGTGGACAACACGATTCGTTTTTGGATTGAGATAATGGATTGGAGGCTGCCAAAAAATTGTAGATTCCTGTAGATGACCTACTAGCCCAAAGATTTCCCATATCAAGTTACTGATATCCCTCTAAGTTATCTTGTACCGTTATGACACTTTAATTTACTTAACAAATTTGACCAACATTTCCTGTTTACTGTGCGTTCTCTATCTTCCCTTTTCTTCTATTAATTTTATTGTGAAGAGATTATTCATTATTCTCTCTCTCTCTCTCTCTCTCTCTCTCTCTCTCTCTCTCTCTCTCTCTCTCTCTCTCTCTCTCTCTATTGTTTTTCTGTTTTTTTGTTTTAATGAACCCACTTTTCTTTGCACATTCATTGTGTATCGTCAATACTGGCTTCTTCATTATTCTAATCTACTCCAGGTACACGTAGAACATCATTATGCTGAGGTCCTGCTATCAAGGTTGTTGTCTTGGGACTTGAAGATGGTACAGTTTCACTGCATGATGTAGAAGTAAGTTTTCCATGCTATTGCTGAATGTTACCCTCATTACTTCTCAACAAGAAATTCCTTCTGCAAGAATCCTTTATCATGAAAATGTGTTCTTCTCTGATCTCTCATGAGAAATATTTTGAATTGCTCAAAAGCTGAATGATTCAATGCAAATAGCAAGCTTGCTGAATGAACATTTAGCTGCTAAGTGAGATGGCAATCCAAGTTTACTGGTCATGTTTGCCCATGTCAAGGAAATAAGGACTGTTAGATAGGTCAATCTGAGCGGGATAAGCTTAACAAATCCTATTAGATCATTGAACATGGCCATTTGTTAAACAGATGAGCAAACTAGAAGAGATATATAGCCTAAATGAATTTTTTTTTTTTTTTCACATGTTATACATTAATAATAGATTCAATATATATGTACATTTAGGACTTGAATCTAATTGATGTGGTTAATTGCATTCTCCCGTAGGATAGGAAATTGTCACCTTGCTGCTGATGGTGTCATTGATGATTGAAAATGCTTCAAATGTCGATGACAAATTTCAGCATAGCATTTGCAGAGGTGGAGCTCATTGTGAGGATCTACACTCTCAGTCGATGGTGTTAATAGAAACAGTCATATGTGACATGGTCATTTTCATCAAATTAATAGTTTATTTTGAATATTGAAACTCAAATACGTTCAGTCGAATTAAAAAAAGGTTATGGTGTAGGTGATTCCTGAATGATGGAATTTGTATGTGCTTTAATCATGGTTGTGGGTGGAAAAGTTCATAAATAATTGGTTATGTCATTAAGCTATGGCTGTTTAGTCATGAGTGCGATGGCTACGGATTGGTTGATACTACTGCATTTCTTTCTTTCAGACTTCCACAAATTTATTAACCATCATCTGATTCATGGACTATGTTTTGCTTGGAAGAGGGTTTGTTTTTACATAATACATAATGAATGTTATCCTACCAATCTAGCTTTCTTTACTTAACTATGGATATGTGGTGTGCTGCCTTTTATATGCTAGTGCTTGCAGCACTAACGTGGTATATATTAAGCAGAATGAAAAACTATTACTAGGCTTGAAGTCCCATGCGGCAGTTGTGCTGTGTCTCAACCGGGAAGAAGATGCTTAAGTGAACAATTATGCATCTTTCAACTTAAAGGTTGATATGACTTCTTGATCTCGATTCTTAATAGACAATATTTCATTCTTCATATCTTACATGTTTTTTCTAATGCTTTATTTGCACTTAAGTTTCAAACTAAAAATCTTATTTCACTATCCAATAGCTTTAATATATTCTACCTTGATATATCTTGTTCAGTTAGTAAGATGTCTGAATCTCAGTATTGCATCAGAGAAAAAATGCAGAGAGTTAGATAACTACTGCAGTTTGGAGGATTTGGGGACATTGAATAATTGCGAAGGACACTTGCAAAAGAATTTCAACAGATGGAACATAGGTATCAGCAAATGAGTTAGAAAACTGAAATGTGATAGAATCCCGTTTGCTCATAAAAGTTCTTACTTGAATGTGTTGTTTATTGCTCTTTCATTGGAGATTCTTCACATCAATGCTATATCTACTTTTTCCATTCATAAATGTTCTTACAAATGCTGCCTCAGTGGGAAAAATATGAACTATGGGATAAATCACTACTGTGTTTTGTTGTTTGCAGTGATTGCTTCTTCCCCCCTTCAAGTCTGGTCCTCATTGCTGATATGTGTACCAAATGTGAAATTCTGGATCTCTTCATATGCATAACAGGAGTTTAAGTATGATTATCTGGGCTCAAAATTGGTTTCTGTAAACATTGCAATCATTTAATAAAAAGCTTTTGCTTTTAGGTTTAGCCAACTCTTCAATTATTTGAGCTGAAATAACCATTTCTTGTATGGCTAGTTTAGAACTTATTGTTAATAGGGTTCGTATGTAGATATTTCTATCCAAATGCCTATTACCATAAAGTTGTACCTATATTTTTCATTCTTTTGCCCGAGTGATCAGAACCTTGAGACTATAATGAGAGAAAGAGAAGGACACCATTTGGGGTTTGGGTTTGTCTTCTGGAGGTTATCCTCAACAATGGTTTTTCAATTACCCTCCATCTAATAGTATATTTTTTGGTATTTGATCTCAAGTTTGATCACTTGACAATGTACATGGAAGCTTTAGTTGGGTGATCTTATCGGACTGAGCTCTCTGTTTAGCTTGTTACCCTTGTGTATAGAAATACCGATCTCACCTTTCCTGATTAAAACCTAATTTGATCATCACACTTTGAAGGAAGCTACCCGAGATGCCTTTCTCTTCTATTTTGAAAAGAAACTTCGTAAGAATTTATTATCACTTGTTCCCTCTTATGTCGGTTTCAACATCCATCGGATACATTCACAATCCACTGTCCTTGTATGGGGTATATACCTTTAATTTGAAACCACATATATAATCCAGATATCCACATGTGCGAGCATAACTACTTTTTCGTGCTATTCATTTCTCTCGTGCGGCTCTATAGGATGACTCGGATTTGCTTATATATGACTTCTTGATCTCGATTCTTAATGAACAATATTTTATTCTTCATATCTTACATATTATTTCTAATTTTTTGTTTGCAGTTAAGTTTCAAACTTGAAATCTTATTTCAAAGTCCAACGGCTTTAATATGGGTTTATGGAAGACTTTCGAGATCATCAAAGGATTGGGGGCTCAATGTTTCTTGAACTTCTCCAAACTCGACAATGCATCCTTGGAATGTCAAAGGATGCTTGCATATTATCATCCCACACTTCCCCAATTATTTTATATCGAAGCTTTGCGAGCTGAAACTGTCTGTTAACTTAACGGGTTTCCAAAATACTGAAAGTCTAACCAACTTGTTTGATATAATGGTATTGGAATTAGACAGTTGTATTTTAAGTTAGTATCATACTTGACACCTGTATGCAAGTCTATTGGAGTCATTATTCAAAGAGAGTTATTTGTGATTCGGGTTTTGATCTTCATGTTAAAGTGGAACCAATGCTTGCCTTCCAAAGTTTGTCGGGTTGATAAAGCACTTAGAGATTCTATCTATGGGAAGCCTGTCAGGTCAAAGGTCTTGGAATCAAAGTTTTGCAAGACCGAGATCTTATTCCTGTTGGTGGAGGATTGTTGGCTGGGTCGGCCTTAGTGGGTCTCAGATAACATGACATGAAAGATAAAGAAAAAGGCCAAAAAGTCAAAACAAAAAGGAAAGAGAGGAGCTGTTCGTGGAGTGAAGAGTGTAGAGAGGAGGGAGGGAGGAAGAGAGAGAGAGAGTTAGAAGAACACAGGATAAAAAGGAAAAGGGAAAGACAGAGAGAGAGCGTTCCCCAGGAAGAACACACGAGAAGAAAAAAGGGAAAGCAAGTTTTTAAGTCCCGGATCAAAGGCCAAACATTGCTAAAATTAGCTCAATTTTCAATTTGTTGTTCGTTAAAAAGACTACTAGTTGATCAGTTTCGCTCATTGAAAATCTTCTCTAGATTCTCTCTCGTTTTTTTTTAATTGCGATTAAGGTTTCTTGCTCTATTTGTATTGATCCATCTCCATAATGATGAATTACTATTGCAATGTTGATGTTATTATTCTTGGTAATTAGTGAAAGTTTTTGAGCAATTCATGGTTTTTTTCCCACAATTGAGTTTTCAATGTAAAAATCTTGGTATTGTTGTTGCCTTGTTGCTTTAATATTTCAGCTTTATATTTACTTATTTTGAGATTTATTGTTGGAAAACGCTGCTGTTTATTGCTAAGGTTAATTCCATTTTGGTCAATTTAGTTTTGGGAAGAAATTGATCATGGATTGAGTTAGTCCTTAGTGAATCATTACCCAATTCTCCCCAATAACATCACTGTTGGAACCGAAGTATAAAATGTTTCTAGTGTGAAAAACAAGGTCACTAGAGCCCAATTGATCTGCATTTGAGATTGTGCTTCTATTGGGATATTGAAGCTTGATTGATGTTGGTTTAGCATTAACACAAAGATTCAGCTCCAACAAAAGGAAAAAATGACACAAATCGTCCTTTTATTAATTCAAATTTAATGAAATTTGTTGATGTGGTTTCCAATCTGTTATGATTTTGATCAATTTGATAATGAGAGCTCAATTTGATAATAAATGTATGAAAAGGGTGGCTACTATGGTTATAACTAAACCAAACGCTATGATAATCCAACTCATTCCAAAATCACATATTTATGATGAATGAGCCCAGACAAGAAGTTCCCGTCAAGATATGGCACGATTCGACCTAGCTTGGCCAACCCATCAATCAAATGAGTTCGCCTTCACTCCTGTAATCTTGTTTCGATCTCTTATTCTCTCCTGCCCATTCCTTTTCTGCAATTTTCTCTGCATGATTTCGAACTTCAGTGGACTTTCTTACTCTCTCTCACTTTTCCTTTCTTTATCTCGCTCTTCAGCTCTATCCTCGCTCACTAGCCTAGAGCCTTCCTCTCAATCTTTCGAGCTCTATCCTTCACAAGCTCTCTTTTTGCTTGCATTTTCCATCGATGCTTTTGTACACTCCTCGCGATTTGTTCCAGCCCTAGCATTGCATTTTTCGGGTGCTTGCAGAGCTTTTTAGTTATGGAAGTTGATGAAGGACTACAGCCGTGCTTCCATTTCGGCTTTAGTTCAATAAACCGATGGTTTCTCAGGTTCAACCCCCGGTTGCCATTCTTTTGCAAGCTAATGGGCAATCGACTTAGTTGTTTTGACTCAATTTTGTGAAGTTTGCTCAATTTGCTAAATTTGAAAGGTTTGATGTCGGCAGCAATCCTCTTTTTGAAAGATATACTCTAGCTTCCGGAGATGCTCGGGTAAAATTAGGTTCAAGTTTCTTCAAAGTTCATTGCAAAGAAAGAATATAACTTTCATTTTGGTAAAGAAAAGATCAAATGGTGCTTGTTTTGACTGGCCTCTCTTGGTGATGACAGTTGCAGCACTAATTCTCCCGACCTTCATTGTAATCCTCTTCACTTTTCAGTTTTTATGAGAGTGCTGCTATTTCGACGACAAGAAGAATCATTGCAAGGCTTGAACTATTCTAACCTTCTTATTGTGGAAAACATCGTGTTATGAGGAGTGAGAATCTTTAAGAGTGGATCGTTAGCTTCAACTAGCCAACATCTATCAATCTCATGCTCTTTCAAATTTCTCAATTAAATGTAAGTACTCAAGAACAAGGCCTCCCATCAAAATCTTCTCGATCATGTCATCACTCACCTCAACCTGGCATATGGACAAAGATTTGAGCAAAGTTTAGTCAATCCTTGACCGTCTATCTTTGCTACCACTTGTCAAGAGGAAAAGTGCCAAAAAAAGTCCTAAACATATTATATTGGTACTAATTCAATTTTAATTCTTTCAATTGGACCAATTTAATTATAAACCTTCTCACATTAGTATCAATTCAATTTATCGGGCCAATTTAAACTAGAAATTGTGAAGATGGACATCAGCCGGCTGATATCAGCTAAGGTGTATGATTTTAATAATTTTTTTGAATTTATTGATTTCTTTTTCTTTTTTTTTTCCTTTCCCTTTTTTGTTCGTTGATGGCCATTGCTAGCCACCGATCATAGCCATGGCCAGCGAGGGCGAGTGTCGGCCCTCACCAAATCTCGCGAGACCGATTGAAGCATTTTGAGTAAGAAACTATGGACAATTACAAACTCATTTATAGCATGCAATAAATTTTAGAAAATGACGATAAGCATGCCCAACTTATACAAATAAATAAACATCTATCTATAGCTTGATTTTCTAGGAAAGACAACTTTCATCACATTATTGTCTAAGATCAATGTGATACATGAGTAGTGGAAAACTGTCATTTATATGAGTCCCACAAGGGCATACAAATTGTTGTTTTAACTGGTGCTTTAGTTTAAGGAGAACAAGTTACATAGTTATTTTTGGAAAACATTTTTAGGACACATTTGATAACAATTCTATTCTCGAAAGTAATTTTTGATCAGAAATGATATTTTCTGATTCTATTTTTAGGAACAATTTTCGAACAAAAGAACGCATTTGGGAACTGTATAAAATTTTTATTCTTGGGATAAAAATGTATTTGGTAGGATTCTTAAATTTTTTTAATACTTTTGTTATATTTTTTCTTTTTTCTTTTTCCTTTTCTCTTCTTCTTCCTCCTTTTTTTGTGGCCAGTCACTAGCCACGACGATGGCTAGTGTCGTGGCTAGCAATTGGCTGGGCGAGGTTTGGCGAGCTCACCGAAGCATCACCAAGCCAAGGTAAGGGTCGGCGAGCTTGCTGGAGGCTTGCTTGGCCACTGTGAGGCTCGTCCTCGCCCTAATGGTGTGAGGTTGGGCTTGCCCTAGCTTTGCAAGGTGAGCCTTACCATCCAGTAACGCTTCGGTGAGGTCGCCGGTCCTTGTTGGCTGATCATCGGCCATTGTTGGCCATGGCCAAAGCCGGCGAACGGCCAAAAGGAAGAAGAAAAAAAGGAAAGAGACGAATAAAAAAGAAAAGATTAGGTTGATTCTAGGAATTGTTCCTGAGAACAAGAAGCAATTTTTTTTTCTGCTTCTTGATTCTATTTCAAATCTATTCTCGAAAAAAAAAAAAATAGATGAAACACAAAACTTGTTTTGTTCTCGGGAACAAAAAAACAGAGCAAAAAATTTATTCTCGAGATTATTATCAAACGAGCCTTTAATAAATATATATACTCTATTGCTTCTAATTAAATAATCTAAATAGAATATGAAAGATAGTTGATTAATAAAAGCCCTTATCCTTCTAACCGGAAGACTGCACTGATAACTAACCCTAATTTCAATCATCCCCATTAAAAGCATTCCAATATAGTCTTAGCCATTCCTTCCACTTTCCAATCCCATTAAGGTGGCACACCAATGCGTGAAGCCCATAGAGAGTGCAATCTAAAATAAATTAGGCATGAGGAACTAAATACCGAAATAGGCCAGAAACATCAAACGGGTCAAGTAATTTTTTGCTTCGTGTAGTCTAAGTTCTTTTGTATAACTTTAATGTGATCACAAATACGGTTTATTTTTATTTTTCTTTTCCTAATGCATGGGAAAAAAAAATAAAGAAATGAAATTTATCATATCATAAAGTCGAAATATATTTTAGACTAATTAGGAAGGAAAGTAAAATTAGTCACAGCAGAGCAAAAACGGAGAGAAGGAGAGCGAGCCGAAGGTGGGATTTTCGGAGAGAAATAGAGTGAGAGAGGGAGAGAGAGAGAAGGGTGGAGAGACTGAGAGCAACCGAGAGAGAGAGAGAGAGAGAGAGAGAGAGTTTGAGAGCGAGGAGCCCTCCGGCAGTTCGGTCACGCCTGAAACCCGTCCGACGACTCCCGACCGCGCTCTTAAGCTCGCATCTCCCGTTCCCCGCGCTAAGTCTCCGGTAGGTCAAGTTCCTTTCTTTTTCTTTTTCTTTCCATTTTTCGTGGGACGAGCCGTTTTTCCGAGCATCCTGGCTCGGAGGCGTGCGAGGCGACCAGACGTGGTCCGTTCTATCGAACTCGCCCTCCATTCACCGTCGCCGAGCCGGGTAGGGACTCTCAGCCGACGCCTCCTCTGTTCGTGCCCCTGTCTTGCCCCGTTCTGGGCTCGCCAGACCAGGCTTCGTCCTTGTCTGGTTCACGCGAGCACTGGCCCCCTTCGTCCGTGCGCCGCCGTTTGGGGTCGCTGTCTGTCAATCATTGCGAGTCCTGGCGCGAGTTGGTGGTCGGGTTTGCCTCCTTTTAGCCAGTGCGCTTCAAACGTTCGACGAAATGCCTGAACCAAACCCCCGCTCGGTTTAATCTCAACTGTCGAGTTATCCAAAGTGAAGTGGGCAACATGAATACGTGCGGTGCGGTGTAAATCTGTCCTATGATCAGCAAGTACATTTTCGGTGAACTTCAACCGTGGTGGGTTCTCGTGTTCTGTTCGTTTGGAAGGAGGAATTGAGAGGCGACGGCAGATCGGGGGACGGCAGTAGAGAGAGAGAGAGAATGGCGGGGAAGTGGGCTTGGTTAGGATGTCGGTTAAATTTGGGTTTGGATTTTGGGCTGAATTAGAGTTTATTGGGCTTGGGTTTAAGCCAATATCGCAGCCCATATTGGGACCGGGCCCCAAGGCTCGGCCCGTAATCAAATTCACTCTGCTTCCTCAGTAGTCAAATTCTCTCCCGCCTGTTCTTCCTCTTCCGTAATCTTCTCTGCAAAATTATCAGGCTCCATTGCACTTGGTTACTCGCTCTTCTCTTCCATCAGGCTTTCTTCTAGGGCTTTCGGGCTCTAACCTCCACCACTAGCTCTCCCTCTAAGTTCGCATTTGCCACCGGACGTTTTGGCTGCGTTTTTGGCTGCTCCCGGAGCTTTTTCAGCTATGGAGACCGACCAAGGGTCGCGGCACATGCTTCCCTTTCAGCTTCAGTTCGACAAGCCGCTGGCTTCTCAGGTTCGGCTCCCGTTTCATCCCTCTTTTGCGACCTGATAATGGGCGGGTCGATTCGATTGTTTTCCCATTCGGTTTTGTTTGAGGTTTTGGCTCGATTTCTTCCGATTGGCAGGTGAAGATGGCGGAGTGGAATCCGGAGAAGGATTTGTTGGCGATGGTCACGGAGGACTCGAAGGTGGTGCTTCATCGCTTCAATTGGCAGAGGCTGTGGACAATCTCTCCTGGTAATTGCTTTGACTCGAGAAAGTTCTCCTCTTTTTATTTTTTATTCAGCATGTTCGTTTCTTCAACGATGGCTTGGTGTGTGCCCTTTGAGTCATTGGCCTTATTCTTCCCTTTGCTTTTCCTTAATTTTGCTACGAGCCTTTTCCCCAAATAAGTCACTTAAATTGCCAATCCAGTTCAAATTGGGTTTGATGGAGATTTGGTCAATATAGAGGTGAAGTGCTTGAAAGTCCGAATGAGGATGTGATGTCGAACAAAGGAGTTGGTGTTTTACACGAAAATGAAGAGTGAATGATGGTAATAGGAGGGAAAATGTGGATATGACAAAGTTGCAAATAAAGAATCCCAAGCTGATACTAGTTTAATGAAGGGATTTTTATTTACAGGCTTGACAGATTCCTATAAACTTCTAGATAATATTGGTGCCTTAGGAGATTTCCATAGCATAAGTGACAATCATCTAGACCAACCAGAAGGGTACCCGACTCCTGTACTGCCATCTTGTTGCCATTTTCACGCTACACCAGTCAAAGTGTTCATGAAGATAAAGAAGTCAAATTGGAGGGGATGTTGTTTATGCTAGATAGACTAGCTATGTCAGATGTAGAAATGCTAGATGCCCACTTGGAGCTGGCAGGTTTAACCCCTGCAAAGTAGCATCACAACGTCGTCAGGCAGCTATATAGTTTTCCTTCAATTTCTGTTGGTGACTCTCACGATGTAATATCACTTCCGGCTCTGCTTCTTCCTATTTCTTCTGCTGATTGAGCATAATATTATCTCTGGCTCCTCCTCTTCCTCTTCTTATACTGATTGAACGTTCCTTACAAGGAGAGATTTAGTATGGGCTGGAAAGTTTTTCACATTTTGTAATGCTAAAATTTAGAGTCTAGTATAGAAAGTTTCGCACATTTTGCATTACTTGAAGTTAATTTATCTTCTACTGATTACAAGGGGCATTTCGTTACATCATTTTAATTAATCAAGTTTGTTGTTGGGAATTTAACTTACTTGTGAATAGGATATATCTCAAGCTATGCTGCATACATGTATACATCGAGGGAGGAGTTGGAGAAAGCAAAGAGACTAGGAGGGTAGGGGGAGCTGCATCCAAGTATGTTAAGTTCTTATATGACTTTATCTTTTGGTAATTCGAATTCATAAGAGCTTAGGATTAGATGCCTAGCCTTGGTGGTTTTTTTAATCTATTCTCACTTGAAAAATTTAGATAGGAGGTAACATTTGAATGCTTCATGCATCATATTGCCTTCTGGATATGAAAAACATGTTGTTGAGTGCTTCTTGACCTAATCCTTGAGAGGTTTCTGTTGAGATGTTAAGTTGTAGATGCTTGTACACTCGTGATCCTTCCTTGAAGTATGCTTTCATTGATCCACTCCACCTTGAGGTTCCAAAGTTGAGCAATAAGATTTGTTTTTGGACTGAGATAATGGATTGAAGGCTGCCAAAAAGACATAGATTCCCTAGCTTTAGATGATCTACTAGCCGAAAGAAATCCATGTCAAGCTACCAATATCCCTTTCGGATATACTATTACTGTTATGATGTTTGCATCACTTCCCAGATTTTGATTATCATTTTCTCGGTTTTTGTGTGTTCTCTGTCTTTCCTTTTTGTCTATTAATTTATGGTGAACAAATTATTCATCCTCTCTCTTTCTATTTTTTTTTTTTCCTTTTTTTGGTTGTTGTTGTTGTTTATGAAATCACTTTTCTTTGCACATTCCATCGTATGTTGTTATACTGGATTATCTTAATTATTCTAATGTACTCCAGGTAAATGTATAACATCATTATGCTGGCGTCCTGATGGCAAAGTTGTTGTCTTGGGACTAGAAGATGGTACAGTTTCACTGCATGATGTTGAAGTAAGTTTTCTATGTTATTACTTTAATGTTACCCTCACAACTTCTCAACTAGGAATCTTCCTGCAACAATCCCATATCATCAGAATGTGTTCTCCTCTAATCTCTCTTGCGAAAGATTCTGAATTGCTTAAAAGCTGCATGATGCATTGCAAACAGCAAGCTTGCTCAACAAACATATAGCGGCTAATAGAGATGGCAATCCATGTTTACGAGTCCTGTCTGCCAACGTCAAATTAACAGTGGACTGCTAGATAGGTCAATCTGAGCGTGAAAAGCTTAACAGATCTCATTAGAACACTCTTTTTGAACATGCCCTCTTTTTTATATAGGTCAACAAACGACAAGAGATGAATAACCCATTTAACTAATTAAAGTGAATGGTTCATTCCAATCCAAGCATTACCGACACAGCATTTATAACTTGTACAATACATGCAATATGCATATCTTTGTCAATGTCATATAATTTTTAAAAAGAATAGCCTTAAACTTACAAACTCCTTGGTTTAGATGATATCTTGTATCTTATATATATCCATTTAACTAATTAGATTGAATGGTTCATTCCAATCCAAACATGACCAAGACAGCATATAGAAGCAGTCATCCATGACATGCTCATTTTCATCAAATTAATAGTTTCTTTCTATTATTTAAAGTGACATATGTCCAGTTCAGTCATATTAGGAAGGTAATAGGTCGGGTGATTCCTAAATGACAGAATTTGTATGTGCCTCAATTATGCTTGTGGGTGGAAAAGTTCATAGATTACCGGTTATGTCATTAAGCTAGCTGTTTGGTCATGGGTACAATTGCTAAGAACTTGGCTGATGCTGCTGCCAAAAGGTTTCTTTAAGACGTCTACCCATTTACTAATCATTATCCACTTCATGGATTATGTTTTGCTCCTGAAGAACTTATTTTTACATATGAATGTTATCTTACCAATCTAGCCGTCTTTATGGAACCGTGGATATGCACTGTGCTGCTTTTTATATGCTAGTGCTTGCAGCAGTTATATGTACTGTGGTATATTTATTTCTAACTCGGTATAAATATTAAGCAGAATGGAAAACTGTTAAGAAGGTTGAAGTCTCATGCAGCAGCTGTGGTGTGTCTCAATTGGGAGGAGGATACCCAAGTGAATAGAGTATGCATCTTTCAACTTAAGAAAGTTCATCTTACTTCTCGATCTTGACACTTGACAGACAATATTTTATTGTTCATACCTTTCATGTTTTATCTAATGCTTTGTTTGCAGTTAAGTAGTTATTTTAGTCTGGTTTACTAAAATATTTCTTTTTTCAAACTTAGAATCTTATTCAACAGCTTCAATATGTATCTATGGAAGGTTTTTTGAAAACTTATGTTTGGTGTCAGCTGTGAGTTGTTGATTTGCTGATTGTTGACTCCTTAGCTTTAATCTCTTGTTATATTTATCTTCTTCTTCTTGTTTTTTTCCCCATTGGAATGATAATTATCCATTTTTTAATAGGACACTTCTGGCAACTCTTTGGCATTTGAAGATCGCACTACTTGTTTCTTCCCTCCAGCTCCGAGAGTTCCTCGCATGCCTGGACTAGTATCTGGAGAAACTGGTTTAATTGACGATGGTCAAGATTCATTTATAGAGCTCTCAAATTCTTCAAAGCAATGTTTCAATATCCTTTGCAGTGGAGATAAAGATGGGGTTTTGTGCTTCAGTATATTTGGTGTCTTTCCAATCGGAAATGTTGTAAGCCTCCTGTCTGTTCAGATCAAGTATTTAGCAGTATAGTCTATCAGATTCAGTCATGACTACTTTCCTTTCTCGCTTCCATAGAGCAGTCTTTCTTAATAAATGGATCTGATGGCAGAAATAAGTATTGCCTGAAAGTAATGGGCTGGTTAATTAAACAACTATACTAGGTGAAGTTATTCTTGTAAAACTTCTAGATTTCACTTCCATTGGTCACTTCAGAGATGACACCTCCGACTTCGATACAGCACAATTATCCAAAGCTTTTGTTGTTTGCCCTGAGTGCTCCTTCTGTCTATACTGCAGTTGAAGCACCTAAAGGAGAATTTGGGGTCTGTCTGGGTTAAGCCTGCTGTGCAGACTTTCTGCTGTTGTTTTAGACTCTTGAGTTTCTGCTCTTTTTTAGGGAGATTGAGAGAGCCTATACGACTGTTGGTTGGGGAAAGTGTTCTATGAGAGTGTATGCTTGTGTGTAGATAATTCTCTCTGTGGGTGTGCAGCTATTAGAAGATTTAGACTTTTGGGTACTCTGAACTTTCGTGCATGTTTGGGTTTAGTAGTGTTTCAACGTGAAAACATGATGAACTTCTCAACAGACATTTGATTAGTCTAGAAATGCATGCTGAAGAATTGTCCTAATCAGTATCATTCAGGTTCCTATCAGTTGTCTCTTTAGTTACATGGAGCCAGTCCTTATAGTTACAATTCCTTGTTGGGACTTTCCCAAATGTACTTCCTAGGGGCCACTGCCTTTCACCAGATCTATAAGTGTGGAGTATGGTTTCCTAATGGGAGGTTTTTCAGATCTATATACAAGTTTGTGAATTGTCAATGACGATTTGATCACAATTTCTTATCTTGGTTGACTACCTAAAGTCAAGTCCAAAATCATTTACCTAGAAATGGTAATTTTGTTAGATATTTTAGATGGAAAATTAAACATGTTGATGGGAAATCACTTGTTATGAAAATTGATGTAGCTCATTTAGCTCATTGTTGAGCTTCTGGGTTGTCTTTATATATATATGTAGAACTGCTAATCTAAAAGATGCCAGTGGCAGGAATACTAAGTTTTTGTGGAACCACAATGTAGAACTGCTAATTTAAAGCCTTCCAAGTTGCATTGTGATGTAGATATTCTGTAGTCTGGTGTTGAGGTAATTGCATTTAAAAGCCTTCAGAAAATTCGAATCAGTACCTATACTGCACTTGTGCTGTTGCCCATGAAGTTTAAATTTTTTGCTGAAGTTGTTGCTTCTCTCTGTTTTCTAGTTCCATCATCGACCTGACCTAAAATTTAATGTTATGGTGCTTGGTTGATCTTTAAGTTGACCTCATAGAAATAGCACAGTTCCACTCTCCACTAGTTATTTTAGTTTGGAAGCTTTTTAACTCTCTGTGTCGACTTTATTTGTATAGTTGCTTTGTTATATTGAGTTTGCTATTTTCAGTTCGATAATCAGTTGCTTATTGCTTCTTGCCGTGTGATTGCCATAATGCATGGGAATGTGCACCAGAATATTCATGAATGTGATATTCCTACGACAACCAAGGACAGAGACACCGTTTGCCGACTTCTGAATGCGTCTGTGAGGAAGGTACACTGACTAACACAGTTGCCTCTCAAGAGTCTCCATGTTTCTTCAACTAATGGGTTAATGATAGGAGGCCTTTTTGCTCTGCTGGGACTAATATTATTTTCCTTCCTAATTAGTCTTCCAATATATTGCAACTTCACGATATGTTAAGTTGTCTTTTCTTTGGTTTTTTCCATGCATTAGGAAAAGAAAAATACAAAATAAACCTTAAGAGACACTTTTTGAACAATTGGTGATCAAGCTAAACTTAAAGTTAAACAAAGGAACCTAGACTAAATGAAACAAAAAATTACTGTGAATTGTGCATAGTTTCTTGCTCAAAATGCTTTGGTGACCAGCAAAGAATTTCATTCACTTTGTGACATTTAAGTTATAGTCATCAGATATCAGATACATTGTCTTCTCATGAACACCTTATTGGAATTTGATAGAGAAACTATTGAGTAAAAGCTCAGTGGTAACTAAACATGTTTCTATAAAAATGTCAAACAGCCTGACACAGAAAATGTCAAAACAGCTTCGATAATATTTTATAGATGTAAGATGCAGAATTTTTGCTAAACTTCAAATGTACCTACTGTAAGTTTATTCCTGTGATTGGTTTAGTCCAGATATCATGTCGGATGTTTCACCAGAGCAAGCTAACTGCCATGTAATTGTTATCATTAGGTGGCTTTATCCAAGGATCTTTGTCATTTGATGGTTGCATGCTCAGGAGAACTTGTTGAAGACATTGTTGAATCAAGAGGGTGTCAAACAGTTGGAGATAGTATGCATGGCTTTCATTACTTAGTGCTTGATACTTCAATATTCCAAAAGAGGTAGAATTGCACTTGCATTTAGTGTTATTCAT
Source organism: Eucalyptus lansdowneana (assembly GCA_017140395.1). NCBI lineage: Eukaryota > Viridiplantae > Streptophyta > Magnoliopsida > Myrtales > Myrtaceae > Eucalyptus > Eucalyptus lansdowneana. The sequence continues at coordinate 40,328,323 of CM029487.1, read as the reverse complement.
ATTTTAGGTGAAACTTCTTCTCTCTCTCTCTCTCTCTCTCTCTCTCTCTCTCTCTCTCTCTTTTTCTTTTTTTTTTTTTAAGTTGCAGTAGTAATTGGACTCCGTATTATAATTATATTACAATTGTTCATGTGCACTGATACATGTTTCAGAGGTATCAATTTTGTCCGGTTTTACGGAAAGTAAAACTCATATTAACTCAGGATATTATCGTCAACCTTAAAACGAAACTGATGGTTAACATGGAGCAATTTTGAGGCATTTTTCTTGGAATTTAATCTACACTTTGCAAGAACTTTCCTTCTGATAATTTTAAATGCCCAAGTTGACTTTCAAGAGTCACCGTAAACTGAACTACATGATGCCTCATACTTCGTAGCCTGAATGATTTTTTTCATGCTTGATAAGGTTTTCACCCGACCTTCAAGTATCATACCATCTTTCCGTAGAAACCTCTAGAAATCAACGTAGTTCGGATGTTGAAAGTGGTGGGACAAAATTGCAGGAGTTACTCTTACAAAATTTTGAACATCGTTGCATGATTCACAGAACATTTTTGTTCTCTGCAATTAGAGGCCTGCCAAGTTTTCGATAACATTTTTTGTTTTCATTTTTATGGAAACTGTTTTTGATGTTTTATCACAGAAAACTTGTTTAATGGTGTATGTTGTAAGGATGAGAATTGTCAGAATTTGTTCTTGTTCCATCGCAATAAGAAAAGAGGCTTAGTTATTCCAAATCTCCATGTTTGCACGTGGCATGTGAACGCTGAAAAGTTGTCTTCAGTTTCTAATTTTGATTTTAATAATATTTTTCCTTTCAACTGTTTTCGAAGTGTTACCAAACACATTTTCTGGACTGTTTGCATTCTCAAATGAAATGAGAACAGATATCTGAGAATCTTTATCTGCTGAATGCCTCCTTAGATTCTCAATCTCTTCCTGTCTGCAGTAAAAATGAACTTCATCAAGTTGCTCAACAGGGGTCCAACATTGACGATTTACTTCATGTCGTCCGGACATCATTATCAGTCATGCACAAGCAGTGGGCTGATGCCATGAACATATTTCATGAGAAGTTTGATTTGTTAACAAGCCTTATTAATGATCATGGTTAGTGGTCCTGTTAATACAAAGCAGTAGATGGCTTTTCATCGTTCTTCATTTAACTGTTCTTGTTTGCTTATCTAGGTCTTGACTCTTCTCCTCAGGAGGAATTTTTGAGTCTTCTAGGTGGTGCTAGGACCAGTCCTGCAGTCCACCAGTTTCTTGTTAATTCTCTGGGTGAAGTGGTACATTTGGTTTTTTTAAGTTCCGGTGTTGCTATAGGACTTCTGTTCTTTTTGGTTGGTTTTCATAATCTTAGTCTGCTAGTTTGTTCAATGATAGGGTGTGAAGCGTGTATCAAAAGTTGTCTGTGGTGCTGGAAAAGAACTTCAGCTGGTTGTCCTCAATCATCTGCAGGTGCACGTTATTACCTTTGCATTTGGCCTTTCTCTCTGATAAATTATTGAGTTTTAAGCATTGCACAGAACAGTCTTAAATGGTGATCAGATAGATGTAGGAATTTGTTATAGTAAGTTATGCTTCACGCATTTTGAGACACACCATATCTTTCAGAATATCCTGATGTTGAATTCTTATATGAACCTATCATATGCAATGATATGGATTACCAACATTGAGTGGCTGGAAAGGGTGAGGTAAAATCTGATTTGATTCTGATTTAACAAGTCGGCAATCTCTACCATAAGCGTATAATAAAAATTATAGGTCATAATCATTGGTTTGAATATGAACTTGATCTGAGTTTGGGCTTTCAGAATACTGTAAATGGAGGTATGGGTATGGAAATTTTTATGCATTTATGTTATAATTAACAGGTATAGAGATATGTTCTCTGTTTCAAAAGGAAAAAAACTTTATTGCCTGCTTCGATCTCAATATATATCCCTCATAATTGCAGGAGTCAATCTTTGTATCAATAAATCATATTCAACTCTTTTTACTTACTAATAGCCCTATTTGAGCCTAGGAGAAGTTAAGACTTATTTATACTACCAATTCCACTCCTTGGACTTGCTGTAGTAAGTGAAACTCTGCTTTCTTATGTTATTATTACTGTCAACAAGCTAAAATTGAGAATGAAAACTCAGTTATCAGAAGAAAATGAGCAGATAAAATAACTGGCGCATGCTCAGATGATAGTGAATTGAGCCAACATTGAGCTCATCTGTGATGCTTAACCTTGGTTATGAGAGCCTCTGTCCACAACAATTTGTTCATGTACTTAGATGTGAGAATTCATTAGTTTATATTTTTTACCAACTTTTCCAATTAGGTTGCCATTTTTTTAACTAAGCACCATCTTTTGGCAGAGTAATGCTAAAGATGTTATGTCCTAGTAAATGACAAAGGTTAACTTACTCACATGTGAAATAGATTTGTATTAGATGTCTGTAATACACTTGCCTAAATGCTTGGATTTTACCACTTCAAACAAGTTTTGTATGCTGGTCTTTGTATCCATAGTATTTTTCTGTTTTGGGAATGTGTCGGTATCTCTTTGGATCCAAAGTTTCTCTTGAACTTTTTGGATCTTGACTTTAGGTTGTAGAGGCACCCTTTTGTCACGATAACTCATAAAAGGAACTGCAACTGCGAGTTAATGGAGCGTTTTTGTGCTCAATAAAAACATGCTACACGGATGATGGTTATGCTGATTAGCACAAAATCATATGTGAGATGTTAGTGTTTGTACTTGAAACTACATGATTACATACAATGTTGTGATATAGGATAGTTGGTGTCTGCTTGGTGTTTTTGCATTAGGCTCTTTGCATTGGTGCCTTGTTGTTCTTTGGCGGCCGCTTGGCCTTTTCCTCGGCTTCCTTTCACTCATAATGAGCTTGTTCATCTTGAGTGCAAGTTTTTGAAGCTGATTTTTGTACAATTTCACCTTCCCCAATATATTCTTACTTTCACCAAAAAAAAAAAAAAAAAAAAAAAAAAAAAGTTCAACCATAGGACACCAAGGGGTTGCAAACCCATCTAAGATTAGAGCCCAAAAATTAAAGCCATGTACAGAACAACTCTCAAAACCAAAAGTGAGCTCAAAGACAAGATACATCATCGACCATATTAATCAAGTCATTTACATCCATATGCAGTCTCCACTATACCAAAAGTGTACGACTTTAAGCCAAATTTCAACAAACGGAAGATCCTCTCCATCAAAAGCTATCTTGTTTAGCTCCTTCCAAATGAGCCTAAAAACAGATAGAGGAATTGAGTTAATCCTTCTTTTCTCGTGGCACTGTAAACGAATGTGCTGCCAAGCCCGGAGTTCTTGCTCCTAAAAGCTCCAATAACCCAAAGATAATTTGGTGCAAGCATAGGAAACTGTCCAAACCACTCTTGTCCATGAACAGTGAAGGAGGAGATGCTGCACGGATTCTGCCTCCTCCTTGTGGAGGAAACACCTATTAACCAGTATTTGCCTCTTTGTTGTAGGTTATCTAAAGTGAGGATTCATTCCCAAGTTGCTTTCCAGGCAAATGGATAAACTTTAATCAGAACCCTTACTTTCCAAACTCTAATCAGAATCCTCACTTTGCAAGTCACTTTTTGAGGAAAATCCATTCGACCACCGACTTCCTCCCTATTGAGCAGCTTGTAGTGAGACTTTACTGGAAAGATTCCATCTTTTTCATCTTCCACACAAATGCATCCTCATAGGCTACGGAATTCTTGGAATAATATAATACATAAAAAGAGATGTTAAAAAGTCCCAATCTTGGGCTTGTCTCACTAACTCAATATCCCAAATGATCATTTCCTTGCCTAGACATGCCATCCAGCTTTTTAGTTGTTGGAATGCCTATTTAGGAGGATCAATTTCTAAGAAGTCTTGTAGTGCCACACCTTTATCGCATGTGGTGCCTTTGGAAGGAAAGCAACAAAATAGTAGGGTTTGAAATCTTGGGTAGTTTTGGTGGTGTACCTTTTAAATGGCTTTGGACATCATGTTCTGATTTCATATGGTCTTCTGATGTTTTATTTTTGTTTGTTTTTCTTTTGTTTTATTCTTGTATACTGGCACGTTAGAACTTTAATTAAAATCCTTTATCATCTATAAGAAAATATATTGCCTATATCTTCTCTGCCAGATCTCTCTATACATGTGGGCAATTTTGTGTGTTGTAAACATGTGCATTGCCCAAGCACATGCATGCGATTGTGTGCTTGCACAGGTGTCTGCACTTGCACATGCACACTGTAGGGCTGTTGCTAATTAGATCGGTTCCTTGCTTCTCCTGGGTTCAGGACTCTCTTGTACACTGCACATTCTTGTTGATTATTACTATGGTGAGAAATAATGTTTCCTGTTAGTTTCTTTAAAGTTATAGACTCTCTTCTTTTTACTTTTTTGATATGTAATTCTATTGATAAGCATCATGGGGTTCCTCTTATATACAAATTACCACCCATAAGCTCATATTTATCTAAGATAATTCAAAAAAGGACTTACTGTCTAAAGAACTGCCACCACAATGCCAAAAAATATGGTGGTTATCCAAATATCTATCCTTTACAGCTCCTATATAATTTTCCTCTTTTGTAGGAACCTGCCTATATTTTTCTTTTGAAAGTTTATGAACTTTCTTTAACTCCACGGTCTGTCAATCAATGCTTTGGGGCTCCTTTCTCCTGTTGTTTACTCAAAATGTGCATTCACAACAGTGTAGAATTTTGTGGAACAATTGCCAAGTCATCTAAAAGATTACCTATCAAATAAAGATGTGGTACTTAATTACAATAATGCTCCCCCTCTCACGTAGGCTAAGACTTGGCCTTAGATTGAAGGATAGATATTTGATAATTGGGGAGGTAAATAGGTAGTAAGGTGAGTTTTAAGCCTGAAACCTCCTGCTCTAATTCCACATAAAATTTTGTGGGACCAAAACTAACTAATCAAAAAGTGTAAGCTATGGGATAGAGATGTAGTTTGATATTTGAATGTTGTAAAGAAGTTACCCTTGCCCAAGCTAACAGCACAAGGGCTGGGGCTTTGTCTCCTTAAAAACATCAGCAATTCCTGTCAGCTTTGTGTTTATAGCCCACAACTATCACATAAATAAGATCTCTCTCTCTCTCTCTCTCTCTCTCTCTTTCTGTCCTTCCCCTTCACACATACAGCCACTTTGGGCAGGACTTGATCATTTCACACGAACATTCCAAACTTCCAGCCTGCTTGCATGAATTGGATGGTATACTAGGCTCCATTTTCCAGGACTTGATCATTTCACAAAACCATTCCAAACTTCCAGCCTGCTTGCATGAATTGGATGGCAGACTAGGCTCCATTTTCTTAATGATTTTTCCAAAATAACTTTTATTTGTCAGAGAATCTAGCGTATGCTGTGTAATTCAAACACAGTTTACAGTTGAAAGATAAGGATGGCTTGTAATGGCCATTTGCTGCGTGAAACATTTTCTTTCATAAAATTTTAACATCGATGGTTCCAATTGCTGTTTGGCATTTAACTTATATGTTCGATGTTATCTTTATCCCTCATGAGTGTGTCAGTTTCCTTGATTAGAGAGGATATTCGACTTGTGGGGTTAACTAATTGACTTATTGTTATTTACATTGTTATTTACCTAGCAGCCTGCTGTAGAAATTATTGGCTTTAGAATTGGTGAGCTCAGGGGTCTTTCGAGATGGCGCTCTCGTTACCTGGGTATTGGTTTGGATGAGACACTGGTGGACAATGCAGTAGAAAAGGCTGGAATGCTGCTTGTACAGGTTGAGCGATTCATAAGGGTGGTCTCATCTGTTGTGCAGCAGGTAGTCTGTTACAATCTTTGTTATGATTTCTCTACATTTCTTGATGCCTCCTGTTTGCTACTATTTTCTAAAATCCTGCCCATCTCTCATCGTGCATGTCTTTAGTCACACTAAATTCCTAAATTTTGAACATGGAGTTGAACTACTTGTGGATATAAGACACAGGATCTTGTGTGCTCAGAATGACATATTATTCTAAGTCGAATAGCATTATATATTTGAAATACGAGCTGTTTTGTTGGGATTTTGAAGAAGATACTGTTAGCCAGGCATTTGCACATGACTTGAACCTGTTTAACAAAGTTCCATTTTGCACCTTTTAAGATCATGATGAAATACTGACAATATCACATTGTTATTTGTTGAAATCATCATGTATTTGAAGGGCCAGAGAGAAATTGCATGGCTTTTTTTTTTTTTTTTAATTTTTCTTTTTATCTTTGCTTCCTGCACCTTGACAACTTAGGGTTTGTTGATACCTTTTCAATTTCGCACATACTACACTGAAGACATGCATTCTTTCTTGTTTCAAAATGAAAATATTGCCAGTGTGACCACTGAAATCTAGAGAAGCTCAGAATATTGGTAGGATCCTAAATTCTTGAGCCAGCGGTGTAAGCATTTTATATTGGTTGATTATGTGCATGTTGCTGAAGCTTTTGGTTTTGGTTTTGTGTCTCTTTCAGTTTGCAAATTTCTTCAGCTGGCTTCTGAAATGTATAAAGCAACTTATGTCAGAGCCAAGTGATCAACTTTTAATGTACAATAGGTTTGTCTAACTTTTGTCCATCAGGTTCAGTCCTTATGGTGAATCCCTATTTACTCTTATGAATTTCGACAGTGAACTTGTTGTCGTGTTCTTGAAGTTTCTGTATGATCAAGATCCTGTTATGCAGCTTCTGGATTTATCTGAGGCTGATGAAGAAATTGACATTGATTTGTAAGTGATTTCCTCTAACTTGTCCAGTTCCTAATTTTAAGTCATTTACAATATGGCACCCAGAACCCCTGAATCTTTAGTTAATACTTGTTCACACCTGATGGAGTCACCAAGTGGACTGTTTGGCATTGCCATGTATGGAAAGCTTCCAGTACAAATGGCTTGTATACTCCTTGAAAGTTAATTTTTTTCCTGTCATATCAGTCGACATTAACTTTACTTGGGCTGAGATGTGACATGTCATTATTGTTGACAGAATGGCTACCCATTGAATTAATAAATTTCTTCTCTTGTGAATTATCTGAAGTTTTGCTCCTACTTGGTGTCTTATTGAATTTCATTCATCTAATAAGAAAATGTTATTGCCTAGCCCTAGTTATGGAATCATATGTATCATTCAGACATGATGACTAATTTCATAATTTGACATAACCTTCTAATGCCAAGGGTGGGCTAACCTTCTAATTCCAAGGGGGGGGGGGGGCATCTCTTCATTCTTTGTAGCTGAAATTTGGTGAGGCAATGGCTTGAATACTGTGAAGTGTCGACAGCTTATTATTTCCTTCATGTACTCTAGCAGCAAATTTTTGTAGCCCTTCACTAGGTTGTGCTATCCATTTGTGTGCCAGAGGATTAGAATACCATGGTGTAATGGACCTTGGTCACGCTTTAAATGTCAGAGAGGTATCCTGTCAAGCCTAGTATTCTTTCATGTGCTCTAGTGGCTTACTCCTGCTTTATTGCAATGTGACCAAACTAGTTGCTAAACTCAGGATATGAAATTGTAAATGACTCCTGCTTTGAGGGTTAGTTCTTCATTTTAAGTCATCTTGCTACTGTCTTCATAATTACTTTCAAGAGCACAACGAGATGAGGTTGACTCAAGTAAGGGTGCTTTGCTGGGCTTCAACTGTGGTTACTTTTGGTCCAGCACTGTGTTGTTAACCACAGAGTAACGAGGATTGAAATTGACGGGTTGATTGTTGTTTCTCATGGGACTGGAAAGTCTTTTGAAAATGAAGTGCAATTTCATGCGCTTTTCTTCCTTGATGTATGTTGTCAGGTCAGTAAGATGTTTTACACACATTATTGTTTCAGAGAAACAATGGAGAGAGTCAAAGAATTAGTACAATTTGGAGGATTTAAGGACAGCAAATGTTTGCGAAGGACACTTGCAAGGGAGTTTCAACTGATGGAACACAGGTATCAGCAAAAGAATTGGAAATTTGAAATTTATTAGAATCTTGTTCGTGCGTGGAAGTTCTTCCTTGAATGTGTCTTTTTGCTCTTTCATTGTCAATTCTTTGTATTTATGCTATATATAGATTTTCCATTCCCAAGTGTTTTTATGCATGCTACCTCAGTGGGAAATATATGAACTCCGGGATAAATCATTGCTGTCATCTGTCATCTGAAGTAATTGATTTTTTCTCTCCTCCAAGTCTGTTCCTCATTGCTGACAAGTGTACCAAATGTGAAATCCTCGATATCTTTGTATGCATAACAGAAGTTTGAGTATGATGGTGCAGGTCCAAAATGGTTTTAGTAAACATTGCAATCCTTCAATTAAAACCTTGTGCTTTGGTTTCACCCAACTCATCATTTAGTTGAGCTGAAATATTCATTTCTCATTTATCTAATTCAGGTATCTTGACAATTCATGTTACAATAAAATTGTACCCATCTTTTTAATTTGCTTGTCTGAGTGGCCAGAACCTTGAGACTATAATGAGAGAAGGAAGAAAAGGAAAGGAAACCTTTGGGGGTGGGGAGTTGTCTTCTGGAGGTTGTACTCAACAATGGTTTTTCACTTACCCTCTACCTAATAATCTAGTGTTTCTTATTCGATCTCATGTTGATTACTTGACAATGTACGTGGAAACTTAAGCTGGGTGATCTTATTGGATTGGGCTTTCTGATTAGCATACGATTATTGTGTGTGATAATGCCATATCTCATGTTTACTGATTAGGAATAATTTTAAATTTTTACAGTTTCAAGGAAGCTGCCCAGATGCCTTTTTCTACTATTTCAAAAAAGATATGTTGTAAGAATTTATTGCCTCTATTCCCTCTTACATCAGTTTCAGCATCCACCCGATACATTCCAATTTCACTGTCCTTCTATGAGGTACTTACCCTTAATCTGAACAATTTTATCCAGAGATAGGCATGTGCAGAGTACAACTGCTTTTTCATGCTAATCATTTCTTCATATGGCTCTGCAGGATGCCTCTGAATTTGCTTCACCTAATCTGACTCAGGAAGTTGGGTTTACAGATTATATTTCCTTCCAAATACCCGATGAGTCTTTTTTAGATTTTGCAAACTGTATAGCTGTAGTGAGGGGATTTATGAATGATTCAAGCAATGTGAAGCAGGGAAGACCTTTGGAAGCAATCTTGTTGTGCATCCCTTCTGGTTACCATTGTGTGGATTTGGCTCTATTTAAGGTAAGAGCTCGGCATATCATACTTTAAGAATTTGTGGATGTGGCTAAAATATTTTATTTTGAAACAGGAACTTCAAATTGTTATGTTGCTAAATAAGATAAATGATACTGGTGAAAACTTGGGAGATGCCTGGATGATGATCTTGCAGGCCAGTGACCTTCCATTTGTGCATATTTCAGGAACCACTCAGGCAAATAACTGGGAGTTGTACCATCTAAAGGTAACTCTTGGATCCTGAGCTTGCATATTGATTTCCTACTCGTGATAAGTATAGGATGCTGCTGAGTTCTGTTTGTTCTGATATGCGTCAGTTCACTATTTAAAACATTAATGGCAAAAAGAAAATTGCTTTTCAGTTGACTCCTGTTATTTTCACTGTTTTAAGAACTGGCTCCGGTTGGATTGGGAACCAGACCTGTCCAGTCTGGTTTCACAGTAGAAACAGTAGTGGTCAAGAACTGGTGGTATTGACCCTATTGTTATCAGGCGTAACTGTCAACTGTTGACCCACAATCCTGTCAACTAGTTTGGACCAGTTCTGGGCATTCAAAAAGTTTGAAGGAAGAGTGTCGGAGTTGGGTTGGGGTTTGGAACTCCAACCTCTTGTAACTAACAAGCGTGCCAACCATTCACTCCAGTGTCTTCTTGCTTCAATTTGGTGGTGTATTATTATTCATTGACCTTATTGGCTTAATCTATTAGAAAATTAGATGATGTTCTTGAGAACTTGAATGCTGTCATTTGTGCTCAACAAGGCTCTGCCAACTCAGCCAGGCATCTGTTAATCTGAACACGTGTAATCTAATATATGTGGAGTATTCTATCAGATGACATCACATGCAATATGTTAAACCTGTTAAACTGGTGGAGCACAGTTCTACCAGTTTGACCGGTTGAACCACTTGTCCAGTTTCAAAAACACTGGGAATTTTATTCTTCCTATCTTTTATTTATATGCTTTCCTCATCAGCATGAGGAGCAGCAACTTAGTTTTTCCTCCTATGTGCATGGACATGCTATTTCACGCTTGGAAATTCTGAAGGATGTTTTACTTTCTGCCTTACCATAACTGCAAAAGTTCCAACTTATCTTGGCAGTTAAAGCCTTCAACTTGTATGTATGTTAAGAAATAGGCATGCGGTGTCCCTAATTGATTTTTTACTTTTTTGGTCAGAATGTCCCTAATAGGTAAGAAGTGCCATTTTTGCTTCTATTTTGTGAGAACATTTTTTGCTTGGTTATCTTATTCTCACTCCTGAAACACTAACCCAGTGAAACTATGCATTTAGGACTCTATATTACACCTAGATATGGAGAATGAGAAGATTCGCAGCATTCCCCATAATGTTGTTCCTCCCTTGTCAGTTAGTGGTAAGAATTTTTGACACCATCATACAACTGAGCTAAGGATTAAATCATTGTCATGCCATCAATTTTATAGTCCTGATTTTTTTTTCCTTGAGCTTCTTACCATGTCCATCTGCATTTTTGGATGTTTGGAAACTTATTGTTGCCCATTCTATTTCCTTTGTGTATCAATGCTTGATAAACTTGTGAGTGTTAGCAACAATTCCATCTTGTTGACTAGGTAGTGGACTGAATAAATCCTGTCCATGCTTCTTACTACATTTTCACTTAACAGCCTCCTCTTAAGTTTAAATATGACTGGCATAAGTACATTATGTCTCTTTAATGGACCACTTCATGTTTGTTCCCACAGTTTGAAGAAGTGCAAACTTATGCTCCAAAGAAGAATATTTTTTCAGTTGAAGAAGTAATATATTAATGTATCAGGTTTTCCCCTAAATTTAAATCTATTGAGAGGTCAAAGTGCAAAAAAGGTGAATCTTTAGAGGCCACACAAGTACAGAGAATATTCTTCTTATGGTAGGTTCACTGCGGTCTAGTTACTGACTGAGAACCTGTACATGTTCATGATGATAGAGACTATCATGATATCTAGTGTAGCAAGATACTGTAGAGCATTCATAGTTTACATGCATACCATAGCCTCCCTGGGCAGCAAGGTTTGCTTCCCCGCCTGTGTTTTAGCATAATGCATGTGTTGTAGTTTTGCTTTTACCCAGCAAAGGTATCTAAACATCACGTTAGTCATGGCCATATATTCAAGAAACGTTGGACTGAAATCAAGTTAATGTTTTTATGGCGACAGCAAGTAGAGGTGTGGCTTGTGTTTTAGCTGCAAGAAAACGGGCCCTGGTCTACATACTGGACGAGGATGAAGATGAAATCTCTGATTCAGAATGACTGTTCAAGATTTTGTGGTGGTTATGCTCGTGTTGCTCCTGTGGGTGGACCTCTACTCTCCGAAGCTGCAGACATCGGTGTGAGAAGCAATACATGTTGGCTTTTGTGACTGAAGTTTTCCGGTTCCGCCCTTCTTGGAAAGTGTTAATTTATACCTGCCACGTGCCTTTCCTGCCTGGTGGGCATTTGTTGAAGATAAAACTGGAGTAAAAGGTAACTATTTATCTATTTAGAGCCATGGCTTCTATCTGGTGGCAATTGCCTTCATAGTATTGCTGCAAACTTTGAGACCCATTCGATAGTGCCAAGCTTATGCTTCATCTGTATATGTTTATAACCCTCATATATAAGAGAAACAAATGCTTGGTTTGGATTTTCTATACTTTGGGTTGAATGGTTCACTTGGTGTAATCGACCAACGAACTTTGCATTTGAATGTCAAAATCCCTCACCTAAATTTGACTTGCTTCTCTATGTCAACGTTAAGTGATGCATCCAATTCAAAGCACAAAATACGTTTGTGTGGAAGGGCTACGCTCCGGGATCAATATAATCAACATGACCAGCCACTAAATATACAGTCGCAAGGTGGCTTTAAAGAGCATTTGACTATATTGCTGTATCAGAGATTTAGAATCCGCAAATGAACAGTAGGTTTAGGATAATGAGATTATGTCTATAATATCTTCAATGGACTTGTGTTTTCTTAACTAGGAGCATCGCATAGCCATTGAATTTAATGATGTATAAACTTATAGGAATGTTCATTTTTTAAAGTAGTTCATGACATAAAGTAAGTGTGGAATGATCCAGTAAATATGAAAGATCTAGATACTCAATCCTCTATCATAAGGACAAAATTGTAGTGCATACCCAAATATTAAATCAAACATACCCCGAGCAGCTTTGCATCAAAGCTCATTATAGAGAAATTCAAGTAAACCATTTCAAAGATTGAGAAAACAAGAAGAGAAGGCCAGGAAAACGGGTATGAGAGAACTTAGGGCGTGTTTGGTTTAGTGGTTTAAGCATATTGGGAAAATGTAAATTACATGCCTTTTGATAAATTATGTTTTGAGAAGTAATTTTGAGAGAAATGCCATTTGTTAAAAAATATATTTGAAAAATCGGAAATTTAAAATATGAGTAAGGGTAGTTTTGAAGGAAAAAATGAGTTTAAGTATTTGGCAAAATGCTGAAAGTTTAATGCTAGTCCCTACTAGTATTATGCTTTCAACTTTCTTATTGTTGGCTTTTACTTGAAAATTACTTTAAAATAATTGTTAAACAATTAAGCATTTTCCCAAGGTTTTGGAGACTGAAAGCTTTTTGGGAATGTTAAATCAAACGCATCTTAAGGGTTGACAATGCATGCGTTCTGGGAAAAGGCTGCATTACCACTGGATAGCAGCAGTAGGCAAGACTTGTCACATGGGTCTCCATGGATTTGGTCGCAATTCTAATGCATAATAAGCGTAGAATTCAAGTACACTCTTTGAATGGTATGACCTTGCATTCCTTACATGTGATACATCAGAGAACTTTCCTGAAGAAAGATGTCGAAAGAACTGAGGTAGAGAGACACTTTTCAACGAAAAAAAGTAGTCGCTTAAGAAGGCTTTGACAAAGCTGTTCTATATACAGATGAAGAATATTACCAATGAAATAATACCACCATTTAAGAAAGAATTACCATCATTTCTATCAGGAATATAATCATCTTCCCTAAAGCGAAGAAAGAACTATGAACAAGCCCGGACTTCGATAGTTGGTTGGTCTAACTCCACGAGTCGACACTGTCTTCCGATGAAGTACCCCCACCGCAGCACCGCCTTTATCTTGAGCCAGCCAATAACACCTCTGCCGGTTCCCCTAACAAAACCATTATCGGATAACGGGTCATTACATGGTGTGCTTTCAGCAAACCATTTCTCAAAAGCATCAAGATCAATTGATTGGATCTCTTCCATCACATGATCGCCTTCAAGAAGAACATTATCATATCCTCCATTGTCCATTGGGCTCGAAGAACCGATCATTTGGCGACGTATGGCATTCTGTACATTGATACCAAGGGGCTGTGTTGGCAATCCGGCAGAAGTACTATCATGAAATCCTGGAGGAATCTGAACATTCGAGCGGTCTGCAGACATGGGCTGATGTGCAGCTGGAGGAAAATTTGGTGATTGAAACGGCAATACCAAAGCCGTTGCACCATTGAGTCCTGGAGAAAGAACTAAAACATTAATGCGGTTCGTAAACATAGGCCGACGTAAGCACAGGACTACGAGCCTATAAAAATTCTTGCAATGATTCATCATGAGCTTTTACTATTCTGGTATCACAGAAAGTGCTACTAGTTCTTTTTTCCCTAACCCTGCACATCTCTTTAATTTTTCTTGCCCCTGATCTTTGTAACGCGCTTCACTTGACAAGGCCCTTTTGTAAAATGACAAAAATGCAAATATAAACATGTTGCCGTGTGCTCATTACATCTAGTCATATCTACCTAGTGGTAGCATTATCTTGTCAACGTTCACTTAGCATCACCTAAGTGAAGGGTTCATGAGTATCCGCCCTCCCCATCTCCAATCCCCCACTCAAAAAAGGCACATGTTACCACCTAATTTTTTAGTTGCTTTTCAATTGCTTGGACGGAACACATACATGCATACAAACGTATATATGTATTGAATGAGGCTCATTTTGCATCAATCACAGCTGGACAAATGAACGTCTTTATATTAAGTGGAACCCAAAAGGATCAGTTACACAATGCTTTAATATATAAAAGCTCAACAATCAAGTGGAAATTCCAATTTTCATTGAAATTTCACAGGCCACGTCTTTGTATGTGCTTAAAGGGAGAGACAGTATTGTGTTCTAGAGAACGTACCTTCAGCAGTGGAGCTCACATTTGCCGGAGGAGCTTCCAGACCAAACGGGGCAGGAAAGATTGGTGGAGCCAAATAACGTTGAACAGGGTTGCGCCTCATTGAATCAGAGAACGTCTCACCATTGAACTCTCTCACATCATTCCAGTTAGCCAAGGCCTTTTTCACAATTACATCTCCATGTTCCTGGGAAAAACACACCTGGTATATTGCTTAAGCTGTGCTAATGGAAGTATTTATCTCCATTATTGACAGGTAAACATTCTGGCTTCAAGCAACTAATTTTTTAGACAAGTAAAGTTGCATTCCAATGGATGAACTTGTATTCAGATTAAGTACGTGAGTGCAGCACAGAGAAAGAAGAACAATATTGAAAGAACCGCAATTTGCTTTATGCCTATATCTGCCACATTTCTCTACCACGTAAAGGTCAGGAGCTCAAAAGATGTAATTTAGAGTACATTCAAGGCGAGGCCCTCATTGTAAAGATACAAAGTTGATCGAGAAAGGACCAGAGAAGAAATAAAGCAGTCATCGATATGTATTGTGCAAGTAATTAAGATCTTGATGGTTATAAACTTGGAAAGTAATGGTCGCAACGGGAATGTGTTAATCGTTTAAACTATAATTTGTTGATGAGTGCCTCAGATTCTCATGGATGAAACCGAATAAAGTGCTGAAAGTGGTCTTTAACTTACTCAATATAGAAGAACACTTAGATTTACAAGGTCACTAACCTTAACTTTGCTTCACAAAGAGCGCAAGCTCAAAATCACTCCATTAGTAGAAAGTCTCTATTATGGATCTAAACATAGCATCTATATTTTTGTTTTATTCTCTCCACGGGAACTTCATTATACTTTTGTGATCGGAAAGAAAAAACAAAACAAAAGAAAAGCAAAGCCTCTAGATGTTCAATTAACTCCTTGTTTCAGGTTTCCAAATCTCTAATCAATTCTAACACCTACTAAGCCACACAGCTACAAGTGAACATCAAAATACTGATTACATAGAAAATATGGGACAACTAATTCGAATTCCCCAAGATGGGGTGTGGCGAGTGAACTGGCTTGACAAAATTGAGTAGGAACTCCTTGGTTGATGAGTAGAAAGTCGATGAGTAGCAAAATATTCCGTGTCTTTGACTAGGCCGATTGGTTGACCATCAGTGTTGAATACAGCACCATGCTTCGTCACGCCATCAGGATAGTCCAAGTATAGTTTCCACTTTGTTTCGCAAGTCTTTGCATGGCGTATCAGGCTATCCCACTTCTTCTCTGTTATGCTCTTTCCGAGAGTCTATGATGAGTGAACACACAGGACTTACATTCTTGGCAGTCAATCAAACCCTAATTGGGAATTATTAACTGAGTTCTTACCTCTCTCAATTTCTCGGGGTCCGTGAACAGTTGCAGTAGAAAGTCTTCCACTTTATATATTCTAGCATCACTCAGTTTTTGGTGAGATTTCCCACCTTTGGCAATGTTCTCCAACCTCCAAACCTCATCGTCAGATGCAGGTGGATGATGTTTCGTGTATGCTGTAAAATGAAGAGCACATATACAATTAGATCCAGGCACTATTAGATTAATTTGTAGAAGCAAACCTCTAGGAGGCTTGCAATCTTTCCCCTGAAACTGATCCTGAGTGTGGACATTTACCAATAACAAACAAACCGATTGCTTCTTATTTATCAGAATTTTTGTTCGAGTTGTAAAGGTCCACACGAAATGAAGCTCTAAATTAAAAAAATTGAAGACTCTGGACGACCAAAATCATGTTTATGTTCAGTCATAAAGGATAAGGTTTATATACTATAGAAAGACTATGAAGGACCTACCTTCCCCTCTATTTTCCTTGACTTGGAAGGCATCTGTTTTGGCTTCTCGGATTCGCGTATTCCCACAAAAACCCGTTGCCACCTTAAACCCTATCCTGAATCTTTTACTCCTATTCCAATGGAATTGTCAGTAAACGTCAGTTCTCCCATCTCCCCAACACCTTCCTTGAGCTTCACCACGAGATCTCCAGCCAAAAGCGGCCTCTTTCCTTCACGTTGTTTAACCACGTGGCTCTCAAACTCTTCTTGGGTCCAGTTATCCTCATCGTCTTTGTTGAAGTCACCTTCGAGCACGACGACGTCCAACTTAATGGAGGATTCCAGGCCTGATCTAACAACATCCCCTGTATTTGCATTGATCAAGGCAATGAAAATGTGAGCACCCCCCACTCCTTCTAGTTTCTGTCCAGTAAATGGAGAATCTGACAGTTTGGTTTGAATTTGAAGCCGTAAGTCTCTCACATCATTCTCTCCCGTAGAATTAGCATTAGCCCTGCATTCTCTCCAGAAAACAACCATCAGAAAGAGGAATGTGTATAAAAAACGGAAAATTGGAAAAGTAACGACAGAGAGACAAAATACCCAACATCTCACTTGGACAGGTCTTACTGCCGAGGAAACTACAAGGATAAATAGACCCGTCGTTTTATTTGTTTAATAATTCTCATTTAAAAAAAAAATGAAGTAAAATAAAATAAAATGTTCCACTGACAAGCTACAAGGATTATGTTCTAAATTGAGCATTGACACTTTGGTGCATGACCGAGTCATTGTGGCATGACACTCACTGAGAGCTCAGACTGCCTGCTTGGGGTGGTAGTGGTAGGTCGGACCATTATTCCCCAAAACATCAACAATGCATAACCTGTCAACACTACACAGAAAGCCTTTCTCAACAGCATCACGAGGGAAGTGCATCCATACCTTGCACGCTGGGGAGAATGAATGTTTCCAAAATCCACTGCTTCCATCTGTTCAAAACCACCAACAGCAGAATTGCCAAAGTTGGAGACATCCAAAAAATGAAGCAGGAGGGATACAAAACCAATCCATTCCATCAAAAGGAGTTGGAAAACCTATCCTGTGGCTCTTTCCTAAAAACAACTTATCAAACACCTTATTGAGCTAAGTTCTTCATGCATATTTGAATTCACTGTCTTTTACCGAACAGCAGTTGTCTATAAAACTCATATGATCAATCCTAAGCATTTTCATTTTCCCCTTCCATTCCATGTCCATGAAAAAATTTTCATGTTCTTTAGAATGGTTATGATTTAGCTTTAGGTGATAAAGCCACAGTTGAAACTGTTATTGAGGAGAATGAATGGAGATGGCCTCCAGCAAGGTCTGATGATCTGCTTGAAACTCAGATGGCTTTGTGTGGGTTGATTGCTCCAAACTCTGGCTCTATAGACAGTGTGGTATTTACTGGATCATCTAGGGGCTCTTTCTCTATAAAGGAGAGTTCGAAGCTAGTGAGGACATGGGGGAACAAAGTGACTTGGCTTAGGCTTGTATGGTTTATGCCTAATATGACAAAACATGGGTTTAGAACCTGGCTAGTGAGTTGTAATAGGTTGCACAGAAGGATCTCCTGTGTCAAGATATAAGGCTTTCCTATTATAACAAGTTGTTCAAAAGGATCTCCTGTTCTTCCCGTCGAGCAGGGATGCAAGTTGGCCCTAGTAAGCTGACAGTACTGAGTGGAAGGTCCTCACTCAACGGATATAAGTTACTCTATGGATAACAGGTTGATCTTCCCCAAGAGTTCACATTGAGAAGAAGGTTTGGCACCTCAATTTTGTCTGCCCATGTGGGACATTATGCTGTAACAGACTTGTATGGAAATTAGGCCTTCCCATGTTTTTCTTTCCACAGGTTGCACAACAAAATGAATATTTACTTATAGACAAAGGAGATCGTGTGAAGTTTGTGCTCGATGAATGCTGTTAAAACTGTCGGAATGAAGCGATTAGTAAGTTCATTCTATCACTTCATGACATGCAGAGAAACAACTCATACCTTAAGTATTGATGAAGATATGTCTGTGAAAAAGTAGAAATCTTATAAACTTGTTTATCTTACCAATCTCTGAAAATCATTCTCTGAGCGCATCTGCGGCACTATATCTTTGAGAGCATTCCAGATGCAACTACACCATAAAAATTGATAACATGAACAACTGCTGTCTTGTGGACTTGTTCGTAACAAAAAGACAGATAACCCTTGACATTTAAGTTACTTGTACAAATGAATGTCAGATCTAATTACTGTATAAACCATAAATGCCAGACTCATCAAATGCATTCCTTAATCTAACTCGACATAAAAAGTCAACATAAAACTGGAATACAAATTTATCCAGTACTTTGATAACAGAAGCAAATAATGTTGATTAGCTGCTATCTCCAAATGCACCGTCCTGTCAGTGATTTACAGAAAAAGGTATGCACAGGTATTACACTTTGCCGAACAGAAATTTGGATTTATGGCATTAATACTTTGATGAGACAATAGACATGGAAATTCTCCTGCAGAAATCAGTTCATGCAGATATGATACTGCCAACAAACCAAATGAAATATAATCACCTTCGAAAATATTCGGCCCAGTCAGATTTAGCACTCTCCAGCTCTTCTCTGAACTGTCCAGCAAAGAAAGCAAAAGCAAATAATTACATAAGCAAGAGCCATCTGTCACGTAATCATCACATTCAAGTTTCACATCACAGGTATCTTCATTTTCCTCCTCCTACGTTCAAAGGGTCATTGACCACATTTTCCAGGATTCAAGGCGACAGTTATGCCCATGGCACTTCATCGAAAATTTGTATCTTTTTGTGAACCATACTTCCCAACACAACATGAAAAGCCTAAAGCATGTGTTTAGTGCAATTGCTTCCCAGGAAAATCCTAGAACATTCAGCAGGTCATTTTTACCACTCAAGCAATAATTCTCTATACATCTCTTGGCAATTTCTCACGCGGATTACTGTCCAGAAACTGGCCAGAATGTCAGAAATGCATCTAACCACTTCTAATCGAAGAAACAGGAATTGAAATATAATAAGGGCTGTACTTTGCATGTCCAACTTGCCTACTTCACTCATCTTACCATACTCCGCAGATCCTCCTTTGTCAAACAGCAAGTCAAACAGCAACTCGGCACAGGATTCATTTCGGACCCGTTCCATGCTTGACTGCATGAACATCAGCACAAAAGTACAAGCGAGATAGGATATTTAGACGACAGGATAGCAAATTAACCTGGTAACGATAACAGCTCACTTGCTAGATAAATGATTTTAACAGAATTCAGCTCAAATAAGGAGGAAGTAGTACTTCGCATTAAAACAACAGCACAAACCCATAAATAAAGAACTGAACGAAAGTGATTTTGAACGGTCATGAGGCAAAAGCTTATCGATGGCGGGCTTTCACCATGTCTCTAATGTCAAGAATCTTCAACTCAAGACCCCTTCATTGAATCTCCCTCAAGTACAGCTAAAACTAACGCAAGATCATCAAACAACGAATCAAGCATTGAAACGTTAAGAGGGAAGAGCGAGCTTACTCGATTGGAGGCAAGCATGGCCTCTTGGGTTGACTTTGTTGACCTGAAGAAGAAGAGGGAGGCAAAGCTCTCTTTGGCTTCCACATGGCTTTTCCCTTCTCCTTTCTGGAGCTCAACGAGAAGCAAGAGAATGTCTGGTTACTGAAAAAGCGCAGCAGAGAGCAGAGAGCGGAGAGAGAGAGAGAGAGAGAGAGAGAGAGAATCAGCCTGCTGTAGAAATTATTGGCTTTAGAATGGGTGAGCTCAGGGGTCTTTCAAGATGGCACTCTTGTTACCTGGGTATTGGTTTGGATGAGACACTGGTGGACAATGCAGTAGAAAAGGCTGGAATGCTGCTTGTACAGGTTGAGCGATTCATAAGGGTGCTCTCATCTGTTGTGCAGCAGGTAGCCTGTTACAATCTTTGTTATGATTTCTCTACGTTTCTTGATACCTTCTGTTTGCTACTCTTTTCCAAAATCTTGCCTGTCTCTCATCGTGCATATCTTTAGTCATGCTAAATTCCTAAATTTTAAACATGGAGTTGAACTACTTGTGGATATAAGACACAAGATCTTGTGTGCTCAGAATGACATATTATTCTAAGCCGAATAACATTTAATATTTGAAATACAAGCGTTTTCGTTGAGAATTTGAGGAAGATATTGTTAGCTGGGCATTTGCACATGACTTGAACCTGTTTAACAAAGTTTCATCTCGCACCTTTTAAGATCATGATGAAATACTGACAATATCACAT
Organism: Eucalyptus lansdowneana; assembly: GCA_017140395.1. Lineage (NCBI taxonomy): Eukaryota > Viridiplantae > Streptophyta > Magnoliopsida > Myrtales > Myrtaceae > Eucalyptus > Eucalyptus lansdowneana. The sequence goes on along the minus strand of CM029487.1, from coordinate 40,307,767 downwards.
TGTTATTTGTTGATACATATCATCGTGTATTTGAAGGACCAAAGAGAAATTGCATGACTTTTTTATCTTTGCTTACGGCAGCTTGACAACTTAATGTTTGTTGATACCTTTTCAATTTCGCACATGCTATGCTGGAGACATCCATTCTTTCTTGTTTTAAAATGAAAATATTGCCAGTGTGACCACTGAAATCTAGAGAAGCTCAGAATATTGGTAGGATCCTAAATTCTTGAGCCAGTGGTGTAAGCTTTTTTTATTGGTTGATAATGTGCATGTTGCTGAAGCTTTTGGTTTTGGTTTTGGTTTTGTGTCTCTTTCAGTTTGCAAATTTCTTCAGCTGGCTTCTGAAATGTATAAAGCAACTTATGTCAGAGCCAAGTGATCAACTTTTAACATACAATAGGTTTGTCTAACTTTTATCCATCAGGTTCAGTCCTTATGGTGAATCCCTATTTACTCTTATGAATTTCTACAGTGAACTTGTTGTCGTGTTCTTGAAGTTTCTGTATGATCAAGATCCTGTTATGCAGCTTCTGGATCTATCCGAGGCTGATGAAGAAATTGACATTGATTTGTAAGTGATTTCCTCCAACTTGTCCAGTTCCTAATTCTAAGTCATTTACAATATGGCACACAGAACCCCTGAATCTTTAGTTAATATGTGTTCATACCTGATGGAGTCACCAAGTGGACTGTTTGGCATTGCCATATACAGAGCTTCCAGTAGAAATGGCTTGTATACTCCCTGAAAGTTAATTATTTTCCCTCATTTCAGTCGACATTAACTTTACTTGGGCTGAGATGTGACATGCCATTATTTTTGATAGAATGGCTACCCATCGAATTAATAAATTTCTTCTCTTGTGCATCATCTGAAGTTCGGCTCCTACTTGGTGTTCTTAATGAATTTCATTCATCTAATAAGAAAATGTTATTGCCTGGCCCTAGTTATGGAATCATATGTATCATTCAGACATGATGACTGGATTCATAATTTGACATAACCTTCTAATTCCAAGTGTGGGCCATCTCTTCATTCGTTGTATCTGAAATTTGGTGAGGCAATGGCTTGGATACTGTGAAGTGTCGACAGCTTAGTATTGCCTTCATGTACTCTAGCAGCAAATTTTGGTGGCCCTTCACTATGTTGTGCTATCCATTTGTGTGCCAGAGGATTAAAATATCATGGCGTAATGGACCTTGGTCACGCTTTAAATGTCAGAGCGGTATCCTGTCAAGCCTAGTATTCTTTTCATGCGCTCTAGTGGCTCACTCATGCCTTTTTGCAATGCGACCAAATTAGTTGCTAAATTCAGAATATCGAAATTGTAAATGACTCCTGGTTTGAGGGTTAGTTCTTCATTTTAAGTCATCTTGCTACCGTCCTCCTAAATACTTCTAAGAGCACAAGAGATGAGGTTGACTCAAGTTAGGGTGCTTTGCTGGGCTTTGACTGTGGTCATTCTTGGTCCAGCATATGTTGCTAATGACTGGGTAACGAGGATTGAAATTGACGGGTTGATTGTCGTTTCTCATTGGACTGGAAAGTCTTTTGAAAATCAAATGTAGTTTCATGCGCTTGTCTGCCTTGATGTTTGATGTCAGGTCAATAAGATGTTTTACACATTATTGTTTCAGAGAAACTATGAAGAGAGTCAAAGAATTAGTGCAATTTGGAGGATTTGGGGACAGCAAATATTTGCGAAGGACACTTGCAAAGGAGTTTCAACAGATGGAACACAGGTATCAGCAAAAGAATTGAATGAAATTTAATAGAATCTTGTTCATGCATGGAAGTTCTTACTTGAATGTGTCTTGTTACTCTTTCATTGTCGATTCTTTGTATTTATGCTATATCTAGATTTTCCATTCACTAGTGTTTTTCCGCATGCTACCTCAGTGGGGAATATATGAACGCTGGGATAAATCGTTGCTGTCATCTGTCATTTGAAGTGATTGATTTTTTCCCTCCTCCAAGTCTGGTCCTCATTGCTGACAAGTGTACCGAATATGAAATTCTCGATCTCTTTGTATGCATAACAGAGGTTTGAGTATGATGGTCCGGCTCCAAAATGGTTTACGTAAACATTGCAATCCTTCACTTAAAACCTTGTGCTTTGGTTTCACCCAACTCATCGTTTAATTGAGCTGAAATATTCATTTCTCATCTGGCTAATTTAGGTATCTTGATAATGTCATTTGTCAGTAGATCTTTCTATCCAAATTCCTGTTACAATAAAATTGTAGCTATATTTTATATTTCCTTGTCTGAGTGGCCAGAACCTTGAGACTATAATGAGAGAAGGAAAAAAAGGAAACCCTCGGGGGTGGGGGTTGTCTTCTGAAGGTTGTACTCAACAATGGTTTTTTACTTACCCTCTACCTAATAATCTAGTGTTTCGTATTCAATCTCAGATTGATTACTTGACAAGGTACATGGAAACTTAAGCTGGGTGATCTTATTGGATTGGGCTTTCTGATTAGTTTATGATTATTGTGTGTGATAATGCCGTATCTCATGTTTCCTGATTAGGAATAAATTTAAATTTTTACAGTTTCAAGGAAGCTGCCCAGATGCCTTTTTCTACCATTTCAAAAAAGATATGTTGTAAGAATTTATTGCCTCTATTCCGTCTTACATCAGTTTCAGCATCCACCCGATACATTCCAATTTCACTGTCCTCCTATGAGGTATTTACCCTTAATCTGAATCTACAATTTTATCGGAGATCTGCATGGGCAGAGTACAACTGCTTTTTCATGCTAATCGTTTCTTCATATGGCTTTGCAGGATGCCTCTGAATTTGCTTCATCTAATCTGACTCATGAAGTTGGGTTTACAGACTATATTTCCTTCCAATTACCTGACGAGTCTTTTTTAGATGTTACAAACTGTATAGCTGTAGTGAGGGGATCTATGAATGATTCAAGCAATGTGAAGCAGGGAAAACCTTTGGAAGCAATCTTGTTGTGCATCCCTTCTGGTTACCATTGTGTGGATTTGGCTCTACATAAGGTAAAAGCCTGGCATATATTGCTTTAAGAATTTGTGGATGTGGCTAATATATTTTATTTTGAAACAGGACCATCAAATTGTTATGTTGCTAAATAAGATGAATGATACTGGTGAAAATTTGGGAGATGCCTGGATGATGATCTTGCAGGCCAGTGACCTTCCATTTGTGCACATTTCAGGAACCACTCGGGCAAATAACTGGGAGTTGTACCAATTAAAGGTAACTCTTGGATCCTAAGCTTGCATATTGATTTCGTACTCGTGATACATATAGGACGCTGTTTGTTCTGATACGCGTCAGTTCACTATTTAAAACATTGATGGCAAAAAGAAAATTGCTTTTCAGTTGACTCCTGTTCTTTTCAGTGTTTTAAGAACCGGCTCTGGTTGGATTAGGAACCAGACCTGTCCAGTCTGGTTTCACAGCAGAAACAGTAGTGGTCAAGAACTGGTGGTATTGACCCTATTGTTATCAGGCGTAACTGTCAACTGTTGACCCACAATCCTGTCAACTAGTTTGGACCAGTTCTGGGCATTCAAAATGTTTAAAGGAAGAGTGTTGGAGTTGGGTTGGGGTTTGGAACTCCAACCTCTTGTAACTACCAAGCGTACCAACCATTCACTCCAGTGTCTTCTTGCTTCAATTTGGTGGTGCATTATTATTCATTGACCTTATTGGTTTAATCTATTAGAAAATTAAATGATGTTCTTGAGAACTTGAATGCTGTCATTTGTGCTCAATGAGGCTCTGCCGACTCAGCCAGGCATCTATTAATCTGAACACGTGTAATCTAATAGATGTGGAGTATTCTATCAGATGACATCACATGCAATATGTTAAACCCATTAAACTGGTAGAACACAGTTCTACCAGTTTGACCGGTTGAACCACTTGTCCAGTTTCAAAAACACTAGGAATTTTATTCTTCCTATCTTTTATTTGTATGCTTTCCTCATCAGCATGAGAAGCAGCAGCTTAGTTTTTCCTCCTATGTGCATGGACATGCTATTTCACGCTTGGGAACTCTGAAGGGTGTTTTACTTTCTGCCTTACTATAACTGCAAAAGTTCCAACTTATCTTGGCAGTTAAAGCCTTCTACATGTATGTTGGTTAAAAAGTAGGCATGTGGTGTCCCTAATTGATTTTTTATTTTTTTGGTCAGAATGTCCCTAATAGGTAAGAAGTGCCATTTTCGCTTCTACTTTGTGAGAACATTTTTTGCTTGGTTATCTTATTCTCACTCCTGAAACATTAACACAGTGAAACTATGCATGTAGGACTCTATATTACACCTAGATGTGGAGAATGAGAAGATTCGCAGCATTCCCCATACTGTTGTTCCTCCCTTCTCAGTTAGTGGTAAGAATTTTTGACACCACTATAAAACTGAACTAAGGATTAAACCATTGTCATGCCATCAATTTTATAGTCCTGAATTTTTTTCCTTGAGCTTCTTACCATGTCCATCTGCATTTTTGGATGTTTCGAAACTTGTTGTTGCCCATACTATTTCCCTTGTGTATCAATGCTTGATAAACTTGCGAGTGTTTGCAACAATTCCATCTTGTTGACTAGGTAGTGGACTGAATAAATCCTGTCCATGCTCCTTACTACATTTTCACTTAACAGCCTACTCATAAGTTTAAATATGACTGGTTATGACTGGCTTAGGTACGATATGTCTCTTTAATGGACCACTTCATGTTTGTTCCCACAGTTTGAAGAAGTGCAAACTTATGCTCCAAAGAAGAATATTTTTTCAGTTGAAGAAGTAATATACTAATGTATCAGGTTTTCCCCTAAATTTAAATCTATTGAGAGGTCAAAGTGCAAAAAAGGTGAATCTTTAGAGGCCACACAAGTACAGAGAATATTCTTCTTATGGTAGGTTCACTGCGGTCTAGTTACTGACTGAGAACCTGTACATGTTCATGATGATAGATACTATCATGATATCTAGTGTAGCAAGATACTGTAGAGCATTCATAGTTTACATGCATACCATAGCCTCCCTGGGCAGCAAGGTTTGCTTCCCCACCTGTGTTTTAGCATAATGCATGTGTTGTAGTTTTGCTTTTACCCAACAAAGGTATCTAAACATCACGTTAGTCATGGCCATATATTCAAGAAACGTTGGACTGATATCAAGTTAATGTTTTTATGGCGACAGCAAGTAGAGGTGTGGCTTGTGTTTTAGCTGCAAAAAAACGGGCCCTGGTCTACATACTGGACGAGGATGAAGATGAAATCTCTGATTCAGAATGACTGTCTGTTCAAGATTTTGTCGTGGTTATGCTCGTGTTGCTCCTGTGGGTGGACCTCTGCTCTCCGAAGCTGCAGACATCGGTGTGAGAAGCAATGCATTTTGGCTTTTGTGACTGAAGCTTTTCGGCTCCGTCCTTGGAGTCTTAATTTATACCTCCCATGTGCCTTTTCTGCTAGGTGGGCATTTGTTGAAGAGAAAATTGGAGTAGGTAACTATTTGTCTATTAATTAGAGCCATGGCTTCAATGTGGTGGCAATCGTCTCCGTGGTATTGCTGCAAGATTCGAGACCCATTCGACAGTCCCAATCTCATGCTTCATCTGTTATAAACATTAACTTTCATATATAAGAGAACCAATTGCTCGGTGTAGATTATTTATACTTTGGGTTGAGTGGTTCACTCGGTGTAATCGACTATCGAACTTTGCAATGGAGTGCTGAAATCTCTCACCCACCTAAATTTGACTTGCTTCTTCACGTCACCATTAAGTGATGCATCCAATCCGATGCACAAAAAACCTTCTTGCGTGGAAGGGCTGCCCTCTGGGATCAATATAATCAACATGACTAGCGGCTAGATATATAGTTTCAAGGTGGTTTTAAAGGACATTGATCATATTCCAGTCCTAGAGCTTCGGAATCTGCAAATAAATGTTAGGTTTAGGATTATGAGATTATGTCTACAATATTTTCAATGGACTTGCGTTTTCTTAACCAAGAATATCACTTAGCCAATAAATTTAATGATGTATAAACATGCATGAATATTCAGTTGTTTAAATAGTTCAGGAACTGGAGGAATTGTGGAATGACACACTAAAGACGAAAGATCTCAATACTTAATCCTATTTTATAAGGTTACAATTCCAGTGCAGAACCAACATTAAATTAAACTAACCCTGAGCTGCTTTGCCTAAAAGCTCGTTATAGTAAAAACATTTGAGGACCGAGAAAACAAGAAGAGAAGGCCGGGAAAATGGATACGAGGGAACTTAGCATCAAAGCTTGACAGTGTATGCGTTCCAGAAAAGAGCTGCATTGCCACTGGAGAGCAGCAGTAGGCAGGACTTATTACATGGCACTCCTTGGATTTGGTTGCAGATCTAATGCATAATAAGCGCAGAATCCAAGTACACCCTTTGAATGATATAACCTTGCGTTCCTTACATGTGATATATAAGAGAACTTTTCTGAAGAAAGATGTGGAAAGAATTGAGGTAGAGAGACACTATGATGAAACAATTAGTCGCTTAATAAGGCATTCAACATAGATGTTCTATATACAGATGAATATATTGAATCAATGAAATATTACCACCATTTAAGAAAAAATTACCATCAATTCTATCAGAAGTAAACGGAGAATCATCTTTCCCTAAAGCGACATAAGAACTACGAACAAGCCTGAACTTGGATCGGTGGTTGGTCTAACTCCACAAGTCTGACACCTCTCTTCCTGATGAAGTACCCCCACTGCAACACTGCTTTTATCTTGAGCCAGCCAATAACACCTCTGCCGGTACCTCCAACATAACCATTATCAAGTAATGGGTTATCAGCCGACCATTGCTTCCAACTATCATCTGAATGATTTGATTGGATATCTTCCATCACGCCATTGCCTTCGGGAGGAGCGAGTGTCCTAGAGAACGGGTCATTACATGGTGTGTTGTTTTCTCCAACATAACCATTATCAAGTAATGGGTTATCAGCCAACCATTGCTTCCAACTATCATCTGAATGTCTTGATTGGATATCTTCCATCACGTCATTGCCTTTGGGAGGAGCGAGTGTCCTAGAGAACGGGTCATTACATGGTGTGTTGTTTTCTCTCACATGAATGCCTTCAGGAAGAACATCATCATATCCTGTATAGTCCATTCCGCTCGAAGAACCAATCATTTTGCTATGCATGGAATTCTGTAAATTGAGACCATGAGACTGTGTTGGCAATCCGGCAGTAGTACTATCATCATATCCTGGAGGAATTTGAACATTCGAGCAGCCTGCAGACATGAGCTGATGTGCAGCAAGACGAAAATTTTCATCAACTAAAATCTTCATGGAGGTTCCAGAATTGGTATTTTGTGACTGAACTGGTAATGCCAAAGCCATTGCACCATTAAGTCCTGAAGAAGGAACTAAAACATTAATATGGTTCATAAACATAGGCCGATGTAAGCACAGATCTATGAGCTATTCTGATATCGTGGAAAGTGCTGCGAGTTTTTTTTTCCCTCCTTACCCTGCACATCTCTTTAATTTTTCTTGCCTCTGATCTTTGTAATCTTTACATGCTTCAATTGACAAGGCCCTTTCTAAAACAACCGCAGTCACCACTTGATAAAAATACACATATAAAAACATCGTGTGCTCATTACATTTATTCATATCTACCTAATCATAGCAATATCTTGTCAATATCCACTTAGTATCACCTAAGTGAAGGTGTTCATGAGTATCTACCCTCACCCTTCCCCTCCCCCAATCCCCCACTCAAAAAAGGCACCCGTTACCAACTAATTTTTTAGTTGCTTTTGAATAGCTTGGACAGAACACATACATGCATACATACATATGTACATATATTGGCCAAAATGGATAGATTGCATTTAATGAGGCTCATGTCACAATAATCACAGCTGGACAAACAAACGTCTTTATATGATTTGGAGCCCAGAATCATAAGGATCAGGTACACAATGCATTTATATATTCAAGCTTAAAAATCAAGTGGAAAGTCCCATTTTCATCGTAATTTCACAGGCCACATCTTTGTATTTGCTTAAAGGGAGAGACAGTTTTGTGTTCTCTGGCACGTACCTTCAGCAGCGGAGCCCGCATTTGCCAGAGGAGCTTCCGGACCAACTGGAGCAGCAACAATTGGTGGAGCCAAATAACGTTGAACATGGTTGCGATTTTCAGTTTGTCCACCTAAGACTGAAGATGAATATGAGCTTGAGCTATTCTTCTGCATTGAATCAGAAAATGTCTCACCATTGAACTCTCACATCATTCCAGTTAGCCAAGGCCTTCATCACGATTGCATCTCCATGTTCCTGGAACAAAAACAATTGGTATATTGCTCAAGCTGGACTAATGGAAGTATTTATTTCCACTATTGACAGGTAAATATTCTGGCTTCAAGCAACTTCTTTTTTCACGAGTAATGTTGCATTCCAATGGATGAACTTGTATTCAGATAAAGCACGTAAGAGCAGCACAGGGAAAGAAGAATAAAAATAATATTGAAAGAACCTCAATTCACTTTATGCCCATATCCGCCCATTTCTCCACCAAACGTCAGGTGCTCGGAAGATGTAATAAGAGTACAATCAAGGCAAGGGTCCTCAGGGTAAAGATGCAAAGTTGATTGAGAAAGGGCTAGTGAAGAAATAAAACAAGCATCAACTCGTTCGACTGCTGAAGTGTAAATCGTTCAAACTATAAGATCTTCATATTTAAACTTGGAAGTAACATGTGCAACATGAATGAGTTAATTGTTCAAACTACATTATGATGATTGGTGCCTCAGATTCTAATGGATGAAACCAAATCAACTGCTGAAAGTGGTCTCCAACTTACTCCTGTTTTTGTTATAATTTTAAGCACGGAGTACAGAAGGCCACTTAGATTTAGAAGGTCACTATCCTCAATTTTGCATAGCAAAGAGCGAAAGCTCAAAATCACTCCATTAATAAAAAGTCTCCATTATGGATCTAAACAAAGCATCTAGATTTTCTTTCTATTCTCTCCACAGGCACTACCTATTACTTTTTCTGATAAAAAAAAAAATGCATCTAGATGTCGAACGCACTCCTCTTTTCAAGTGTCCATATCAGGCTTGACAAAACTCAGTTGGAACTCAGTTACTTACCTTCTCTTGGGCAGAAAGTCGATGAGTAGCAAAAGATACTCTGTCTTTGATTAGGCCGACCAGTTGACCATTGGTGTTGAATACAGCACCATGAAAACTTGGTGTGATATCAATAGCACTTCTGTGCTATGCAGACAATATGAAGAATCTAAAATTGCACTTTTTCTTTTAGTGTGCTTTCTCAAAGCAGATTATCAGAACAAGTTTTACAGCTCCTCTCATGTCCTAGATCTGCAAGTGACGGGAAGGATGGATGTACTTGAGCCTTGAAGAACATGAAGGGGAAAGTTTGAAGGCATTAGTGAGGAAATTAGCCTAGACTGCAACAATTTATCATCTTTTGCAGAGGGCGAAACTTAGCAAAGCATGAAAAATGTATACGTCAAGCTTGCTGTGTCCTTGATGCAGTTGTGTTTTTGTCTTTGTAAATGTCTCTTTAGAAACTATAATTCATCAAGGAATTAAGACAGTTACTGCTGATGTTAAGTGTTTTGAGTAGAAATGGGCAAGTTCATGTTGACTAACTTGACTGTAATCTGGTGGCATGGTTTTGAGTTTTTTTTTTTTTTTTTTTTTCTGGGTAGTATTTTTGTGTTGTCACCGGTAGTGTAGATGCGAAAGATTATGATGTCATGTTGTGATCTGGCACGTGGTGTCATTAGGTTGAAAGTCAACTGATGAATTCATTTCAAGTTATAAGGCTTCCCTACTATAATAGGTTGTGCAGAAGGATCTACCATTCTTCCAGTCGAACAGGGAAAAAAGTTGGCCCTAGGGCCCTCACTCAAATAATAAAAGTTACTCTAGGAATAAAAGGCTAATGTTCTCCAAGAGTTCGCATTAACAAGAAGGTTTGGCACCTTGATGTCGGCTGTATATGGTGGAAAACGTGCAAAATTTGGGCAAAGTTTGTACAAGTTCAAGCTCAATGAATGTTCCTCTAAATGAATTAGCTAGCAATGGACTTGTTGGTCAATAAGTTCATTTGGTCACTTCATGACATGCAGATAAACAACTCATATCCGATGTGTTGACAAAGATATGTCTGAGCCAAACTGGAAAACTCTGTTTATCTCACCAGTTTCTTAGAAGCATTCTCCATTGAGTGCATCTCTTGCACTATTTCTTCAACAGCATTCCTGAAGAAACTACACCATAAGAACTGACAACGTGAACAAACTACTGTCTCGTGGACTTAATCGTAGTAAATAGACAAAGATCCATATGTAACATTTTAGTTAAGGGTACACATGAATGTTGCACCTAATAACAGTATAAAAAGATAGATTCCAGACTCAAATGCATTCTTTTAATCTAAGGGAATATATAAAGTCAATGTAGAGATGGAATACATATTTATATGCAGTACATTGATAGCAGAAGCAACTACAGTGAGTTAGCAGCTATCTCCGAATGCACTGTCCTTTCAGTGATCAACAAATGAAATGTTTGTGTAGGTATTACGCTTTTTCAAAAAGAGTCTTGGATTGATGGCATATGATGTCAATGATATCTTTAGCTGACAAGACAATGCCCATGGAAATTCACTAGAGGAATCAGTTCATGCAGATAAGATATTGCCAACAAACCAAATGAAATATATTCACCTTTGAAAATATTTGGCCCAGTCAGACTTAGCACGCTCCAGCTCTTCTCTAAACTGTCCAGCAAAGAAGCAAAAGTGAAGAATTACATAAGCAAGAGCCATCTGTCACGTAGTCATCACATTCAAGGTTCACATCACAGGTATCTTCACTTTCCTCCTCCTCCATACAAACGGTCATTGACCACATTTTCCAGGTTTCAAAGCGACAGTTATGTCCGGGGCACTTCATTGAAAATTTGTATCTTTTTGTGATCCATACTGCCCAATGCAACATGAAAAGCCTAAAGCATGTTCTTAGTGCAATTGCTTCACGGGAAAATCCTAGAACTTTCAGCGGGTCATATTTACCACTCAAGAAAAAATTCTCTATACATCTCATGGCAATTTCTCATGCGTCTAACCACTTCTAATTGAAGAGATCAGGAATTGAAATATAATAAGGACTGTATTTTGCATGTCCAACTTAGCTAGTTTACTCATCTTACCATATTCCGCAGATCCTCCTTTGTCAAACAGCAAGTCAAACAGCAACTCGGCACAGGATTCATTTCGGACCCATTCCATGCTCGACTGCATGAACATCAGCACAAAATTACAAGCGAGATAGGATATTTTAGACAACAGGATAGCAAAGTAACCTGGTAACGATAACAGCTCACTTGCTAGATAAATGATTCTAGCAGAATTCAGCTCGAATAAGGAGGAAGTACAGCGAGTGGCCAATGCGAAATCACCAAACAGATTCGAGACGACGACATTCGAGGTCTTTAGTACTTCGCATCTGAGCAACAGCACAAACTCACCAACAAAGAACTGAACGAAAGCGATTTAGGACGGTCATGAGGCAAAAGCTTATCGATGGCGGGCTTTCACCATATCTCTCATTTCAAGAATCGTCAACTCAAGAACCCTTCATTGAATCTCCCTCAAGTAAAGCTAAAACTAACGCAAGATCATCAAACAGTGAACCAAGCATCGAAACGTTTGGAGGGTAGGGCGAGCCTACTCGATCGGAGGGACGCATAGCCTCTTGGGTTGACTTGGTTGACCTGAAGAAGAAGAAGAGGGAGGCAAAGCTCTCTTTGGCCTTCCACATGGCTTTTCCCTTCTCCTTTCTGGAGCTCAACAAGATGTAGGAGAACGTCTGGTTACTGAAAAAGCGCAGCAGAGAGCAGAGAGAGAGAGAGAGAATCAGCAGTTCATCAACGAACTCAAGCTCCTGTAACGAGTGCGTCTCTTTTTTTATATGTCTGCAGCACATCATTTTCCGCGAAATGTGACTCCATCATGCATTTCCCCGAAACGTTGCCGATTTATATTTTATTTATTTATTTAAATTTTCTCCGATTTTAGCAATTTGCTTCTTTATATCCATATGAAATTGCGTTGACTTTTTTTTTTTTATCATTTTCTTTTTCCGGCTTTAGCCAATTAAATAATTAATCTATTTTTGCCTTCAGCGTGAGTTTGAGGTAAATCTATTCTACCCAATCTTTAATCAATGAGGGACATGCTTGAAATTATGTTAAAGATAAGTGTATTAGAAATTTTAAAACTTATTACGAATGTATAATTGAGTCCTAAAGTTTCCAAAAACGTAATCAAGTCTTAAAATTTGTCAAATTGATGCAATCAAGTCATTCAGTTAACTATGAAAATTAAAAATGCTGACATGTCATTTTCTTCTTTATTTTCTTTCTCCTACGTGACATTTTTATAATAATTATTTTTTAAACATATCTTACTTAAATTAGATTAAAAAATATATAAATGCTAAGGTTTTATTTTAAAAAAAGAGCCAGAGCTCAAAAAAAAAAAAAAAGGGCCATCGGGTCCTCGCCGATGGGTTGTGGTCGCCGCGATCGTTGTGAAAAATCTGCACTGGAGTGATCATGCATAACCTCCAAAAGCTCCTCATCATCTTGCAGCAATGCCTTCTTCCTCAACATAAATGAAGGAGGACATCTGCACTCTAATGGAGAAATGAACATTGCTGATGATTCTGTCAAGTGAAGATGTTCCTCCTCCATGAAGTGCCCCATTTCTTTCCTTCTGGATGAAATAAATTGCTGCACCAGCCTATAAAACAAACTCACCCAGCCTCAGCGAACTCCGGCCCTACGAAGGTGCTTTTCTTTTTACCCCTTTTAATTTAAAATCTAATGTAAGTAAGATTTGAGGAAGGAAATAATAATGAATGTCACGTCGGCATTTTTCGTGACGGAGTTAATAGCACTTGATTGCATTAATTTAACAGGCTTTAAGATTTGATTGTATTTTTTGAAAGTCTTATGACTCATTTGCATTTTTATAATAAGTTTAGATTTTTTTTTTTTTGGTAAAGGAAGTTTTAGAAGTTGCAATGCACTTAATCTATTATCGATTAAAAAAATTCCATTGATCACTTCCAATCACGTGCTTTCTCTTGTATGTGGCCAATTTTATTATAATAATGAAAAAAATGAAAATAATAATAATAAGAGTTAATATCACAAAAAATTTCAAACTAATACATACATGATATATTTACCCTTCATACTTTCCGCTAAATTTTACCATCAACTTACTGAGGTGGATAATACATGACAATTGACGGGTGTACCAATATAAAGTTTTACTATCCATTTGTCACGTATATATCAGTTTGAGTTTTTTTTTTTTTGTATTAATCAAATTTAATAGAAATTAATATATGGTAAATTTATTATAAATGTATTAATTTTGGATTAAATTTGTTACATTTATATCAATTTTGAGTTTTTTTAATCAAAAATTTAATTTTTGATAAATTTATTGTAGATATAGCAATAAAAAAATTTTGCAATAAAAAAATTAATTTAAAATAAATTTATCATATCTACTAGTTTGGAGTTTTCCTAATATTAACCCTAATAATAATAAGACAAAGAACGCGTTTGGATTAGTATAAGGAGGTGGAGTTATAAATTAAAGATTTGCAAACCTAACCAAGGGAAGTGGCGATTTTGTCGACGCCAAAGGCTGCTTGGCTTTATGGTGTACGTGGCCAATCTTGCAGTTCAAGCTTCATCCTCTTGACGCGTTTATGTAACACGGTGACGTCGCAGGTGACGCGAAAATATTTCAACAAAGTCCCAAAATTTATTCAAAATTGACATTGAGCCCATCATCAAATAGAAGATGTGCTTACGAGGACTATTACTAGCAATTTTGCCCGGAGGAATTCCTTCTATAATGGTACTCTTATATTTTGTTTGTTTTGTCTCTTTTTTCAAAAAGAGAAAATTATAAAATTTTCTTTTTCGATAATATAAATTTATTAATGCACTCTCGACTCACGTAAACAAACAAGGGCAATTTTTTTTTTTTTGTCGGTTCTACTTGCAAGGCGTGGAAGTCGAAATCCAATGAAATCGTCTCCACACCAAACAAGGGCAATTTCAAGCGGCTATACATGGGAGGCCATTCGACTTTTTTCTTTTATTCTTTAAAAAAAAGTCAAGGGAGGTTAAAGTTAAAACTGGACAAAATCTAGAGTTTAGGCTGCTATGGATGCTATTGCTTTAATATTTTATGAGTAATCTTTTCTCTTTGGTCGGCTTTTCAAGGTTGACTATTCTTCCATCTCGTAAAAAATGTGCGCGCGCGAATGATACCTACTGTCGCACTCCGAATCCAACCTTAAAGTCTAGGGAATGACCGAATATTCCCTATAAAATAAAGGACAAAACCTCCAACCGATAATAGCTATCATACGAAAATGATAAACCTTTCACCGAATGATTATAATAACAAAGTTCGGAGTGCCGTGAATTAATGAAAATGAGAGTTTTATGACCCATATAATAGCCCTTAAGTAATCTAAATTATTTCTACCCATAAAAAGGAAATTCTAAATTAGAGTCCCACGCTATTCTAGATTGCTCTTTACGTGGTTCAGTTAAGTTTCCTTATTCATGACTTGAAACAATATTGAAAGGGGCGAGTAAAGCCTTGATCGAGGAAGTGACAATCACCACTTCTATGGAATTGAGTAGTGAATGAAGCAAATTTTGTATCGAATATGTGGCATGCCAAGTTAGCAAAAGTCTCACATTTAAATTGCATGGAACACCGCGGCCACACTTCAGTAGGTGATGCCCTCTAGAGAACTACATCCATTCTAGTTAAACCCTAGAAATCATATCTATCATAGTTAAGCCCCAAAATAGAGCTGATCAGCAAATATATATCGTCTCTCAATAGATAAGTCGATCATGTGCATTAATTAAATATCAATACATAATATCCAACATGATTTGAAATGATTCACTCATATGATTATTTTCGATGTATATCCAAAATAACACCACCTTGAAATGTTTGGCCAATACCGGATCCGATATTATAAATATAACATGCCTCAAAATAATTTTACCATTTTGTAATAATGCGATGCAAGTTTCATCCCCTTTTCAGGAATTTGCACCCTCACAAATAGCGGCTAAACTCATTTGGGCCAAGAAGCCCGTTTAGTAATGAATTTACGAAATTGCCCTTCGATACTCTATTTTGGGTCCATGGGCCCAAAAAGTACCCCCAATGGTCCAACAATTACATAAAAGCCTTGAAACATCCAAAACAAAAAATGCTCAATTTTTGCAGAAAATACATCCATTTTATATAAAACAGATAGAAATTAGATTCTTTTTTCCAAACTTCGATCATGCTAGTGTATTTTCTTCAATAATCTCACCATCCTTTAAAAAGGCTGCCGCTTATAATTTCATACGACCAATATTATCGGATCAACTAGATAAATTTTAGATGTCTATATCTTCATTGTTTAGTAACATTCACAATCCTAATAATTTCGAAAAGTAACAGAAATATTCAATATTTCCGAAAATCATGAAGAATTTACTTATATATTTCATGAGCTTGATAAAAGAAGATAAAGTCACGGAGGGATCTAGAGCAGTAAACCTACATACCTAGTATTTTCAATATTATTTGGAAGTGCGATAATCCAGCCGTTGAGCACTTATTTGAGTCGTCCCATGCCTAATCCTGAAGTCATTCTTCTACATTTATTTTAGCAATCGATGCTTCCTTTTATTAAATTCTTTTCTAATTTAATATATTTTTTTTTTCATATATACATGGTCTTTCTTTTTTTATAAATTTTAATTGAATATTACATTTCCATGAATATCTTAATTTTTTTTATTATCGATTAATCAATTAAGTTGTTATTACTAAGTACATCGTTACCAAAACTTGGAATTAAATGTGACAGTCAAATGTACTCGAAATCTCGCTCGCCATAAGCGAAATTTTTGGCACCTTCACTCACCATACTGTTAGATAATATAATTTGATTACAAGTGAAGCATCATGACATCGTAAAATTATGTGTAGTAATCCTTAATTGTCATGGTAGTATTCTAAATGCCTAGCTTGCAAAATTTTCTGGAGGCAACTCTATGGGATTTTATGACCATATATTATACGCTATAACCATCGTTGAATTTTTGTTTTTTTTTTTTAAGCAATAGTAAGATCTGAGTAAGGAGGGAAAAAGAGTTGAATTAGTGTGATATTATTGATCTTTAAGTCAAATTTCATCATTTGATTGACCTGTTTCACATGTAGTGGTCAGAATGCCGAATTGTATGAACCATGGCATCGACGACAAAATTATCAAAAATAAAAATAAAATCCTAAACCTATTGCATTTGTGCTAATTTAATCCCGAATCTTTCAATTGTGTCAATTAAGTCCTAAACATTTTCACATTTTGCCCAAACGACAGCCCTACCCAATATTTTCTCATATTTTCTCTTTTTACTTAGATGTCCTATTGGCTAGATGCAATTTTGAGTACCAAAGTAGATCGACACAGCACTTGTCGCCTCACCTCTTTCCCCCACTCCCTCTTGTCAGCCTGGCTTTTTGGCTGGATCAGTCGCGATTCAGCCCTCAATCGAGACACTATAATGTTTCATCTGACGATAGAAAGACGCCGTCTCAAAAGCTCGCCAATATTATTAAATAGTCGAGCATCTTTTTGCTCATCCTATCAGTACCAAGTGTGTTTCCTTCACGTGGAACGTTCGTCCTCGTGTTGATCACACATGTTCCTGGTCCAATTCTAGTTTTATACCGAATATTTGCTCATCGTTAGGACTCCTGGATGTAGGGTTTATGTCTCCCACAGTCTCTACACTCGACTTGATTGGGGTTGTCGGGTTGGTTTCGACAGAGTGCACGTGATCACAGGGGGATAGAACACGAAAGAAAAGGAAACGCTTCCACCACTAATCATTGAACAGTAACGACAGCAATAATAATGATAAATGGGATCAATAAATCTATAAATCAAGAGGGGTTCTGTCATCACCACCATCACCATCTCTCGTCATACTTGTCTCTCGTTCACAAAAATAAAAAAATGGGCATAAAAATGCAAGAAAGAAAACGAGAAATATTTTAGTTGGCAGGGTTGCCGCCGAGGGCCTTGACGGCAGTTGCTTTGAGGGCCTTGATGGTAGTTACCTGCTGATGGTACTGTAGCTGTTGATGGTCCAAACCAGAAGATCCACTGCCCATGAACATCCACATTCACAGACATCAATCGATACTAGCCTAAAATCATTATCTCTTGGCAATAATACCAAATTCCAAATGCGTACATAACATCTTTGATCAAAGGGAATCATCAAATCAAAGGAACCAGAGTTCTCACTACCATAAATGCAAACGATTTGCATGTTTTTATTTAGCTCCTAATGTGTTATTCATGTAGTAAAGCTTGATTTAAGAAAGTAGAGAGAGTGACTAAATTTAAAAGAGCTGATGAAAATGTTTATTCGTTTAAGAAGGCCTTTAAACAAATATGTTCTAAACACGAATGAATAACCGAACACAGATGAGTAACTCATATGCCCTCATCTAAGAAAAGAATACCAAGAATTCTATTAGTAAACGGATAATCATCTTACGTAGTACAACATTAAGGACGAATCAAATCAAGCCTGGAGAATTGATTGAAAATCTTCATAGAACAGAGCAGAAACCCAATAGCCTAGAGTAGAGCAAGTAGGTAAGGCAGGCTAACCTCAGGCCAAACAAAAATAAGATAACTGTTTTGTATCCAATTTGGAAGGGTGTCATCTCTGAAGTGACCAACCGATGTGAAATCTAGCCTGGGAAATGGCATAAACATCTGAAACTTTCACAAGCATTCTTGGTGTAATTATTTACTTAATCACCCATTACTTTCCAAGCAATACTGATTTATTAAGAAAAAGTGCTGAATGAGAAGCCAGAACAAGGAAAGAATGAATCGTCCACTGTATCCAATATACCATACTACTAAATATTTGATTTCAACGCACGGGACGCTTATTATATGTCCGATTGGAAAGACACTAAATATACTGAAGCACAAATGCCCATCGTTGAAGAAACCAACACACTGAATGAATGAATGAATAGATAAATAAATAAATAAATAAATAAAGTTCTCTAGTCTTAGCTATACTCAGGAGAGATTGTTTACAGCCTCCGCCAAATGAAGCGAAGAAGCGACCACATTCGAGTCCTCCGTGACTATCGCTAGCAAATCCTTCTCTGGATTCCACTCCGTCATCTTCACCTACCAATTGGAAGAAATCGAGCCAAAACCTCACAAAACCGAGTCGGAACAATTGAGTTGACCCACCCATTAGATCACGAAAGAACGCCGAACGGAAGCAGAACCTAAGAAGCCAAAGCAGTTTGTCGAACTGAAGCTGAAACAGAAGCACACGCCACTAGCAGCCGAAAATGCAGCCACCAGCTCTGCTGTGACAAAACGCGAGGAGGGTACAGAAGCATCAATGGGAACTGCAAACCCATGGTGAGCTTGTGAAGGATGGAGCTTCAATGGAGGGAGGCTTGTGAGGTCCAGCGGAGTCTGAGAATTCGCGGAGAAAAGTTGCAGATATGAGGAAGAAAGAAAATTGGGCTATATTTCGGACTTAACACCACCGTTCCTGGTACCTCTAACAGAACCATCAACATCGTATCGTGGGATCTGACAAGTCATCACATTCCAAAATGTGATCTAAATAAATTGCTGGGGAATCTCCCATCATGGGATTGCCTTCAGGATGAGGAAGTGGACTCCAAGACTGGAAGCTTGATGTCGAGGCACAGGGAGGTTCAGAGTCGAGGACACTCCCGCCCCCCGTATAGTCCGTTTGGCTCGAAGAATGGATCGTATCGCTCCACATGGCATTCTGGAAATCGTTACCATGAAACAGCATTGGCAATCCGGCAGTAGGGATACCATCGTCTCCTCGAGAATTTAGAACATTCCAGGGAACTAATTTTTAAATCCCCATTGCAATTAGCAATTACTAATTTAGCAAAAGAGAGAGTTGGATGACGAGAACGGAGGAAAAGACCGGCCCTCCGCAACGCCACCTCGTCCCCGTGTGGGGCCTCACCCCACCGGACACGTCATCATCATTTTAGCCTTTTCTCGCCTTTTCACCCCCTCATCTCATCTTCGAGGCCTAGCTCCCTATTCCCAGAACTCCCACCTTCGATGACTTTTCATGGTGCATCTTCGTGCTATCTAAAGCTTCACCGAACCAGGAGGAAACATTCAAAATCTCACGCTCAAAAGTACTCCTATACCACTGTTCCTTATTTCCGCTCTTCACCGAACCACCATCTCCTACCATCGACTAACCATTGCACTGGCCATTGCATCCACAAAAAGTAAGGAACAAAAGTGGAGATAGAATCGGATAAACCAACTGGAATATTCAAGCTCAAAAATTAACCCTCGAACTGTCAGGTTTTGAATGGCTCCTCATCGATGACCATCGTTGAAGGCAGTAGGAAAGCCTAGTTTATTAGTGGTGTAAGTAATAGTAATATATATATATATATATATATATATATATATATATATATTTAAAAAAGTTCTAATAATTGTTGATATTTTCTGAAAAATTTTGGTAACTTACCAAAATGCTACCAACCAAATAAGTTATCATTCAAAATTTAGTTGTCAACTAGTTTTGATATTTACCAATGCTATTTGTACTTTACCTGCACCGAACAATGTTCGGATTTTTGCTTAGTAGAATCTTCCTGGACCTCTTTTCATGGTATCTTCCAAAGCCAAGCAAATGCAATTCTCAGCTTGATTCGATTTGTTTTCCACTTTCAAAATGTTACGAATACCTCTATTTTTTTTTTTTTTTTCAATTCAAAGGACAAATCAACCTATTCCAACTAAATTAAAAAATTCAATATTCATAAAGATCAAATTTCCAAGTTTTGCATTGGAGAACATATTTGGTTAGCATTTTTTGTTTCGCGTAACAGACAAAATGTCAGATATTGACTATATAAGTTATTCGGGCATCTGAAGGGACTGGCTAATACCCAATGACTATCATGTGGCCAGTAGGCGACATGGCCCAGTCCCCAGTCCTCTCCACATAGCTCCACCAAAGACCCACAATACCTCCTAACGCGTCTCTAACTTATTTTAATTTTTGGGCTCCGACATAAATTCGATTTGGCTAGAACTCGAGCCATAAGCTCAATAACCTTAATTAGTAGAATCATGGAGTCGCCATCTAAATGGAGACACACAATGTGGATGCCAGTAGCCTTGCATTTGGGAGGATGGTGAGGCGAGGAAAGTTTCTCTGGTTGCATTCTTTTCAGCCAATTTTAAAATAAGAGAACAACATGTCCATGAGAGTGGTGAGATTTATGAATTGCTTGGGTTGTCATTTCTTGCATTCAAGCCAATGTAATTCAAGATACTGAAGCATTCATCGACAATTTTTCAAGCTCATGAAATATCATACTTAATCATGAATGTAATTTATGCTAAAGAATTATCTCATAAAAGTTAGTTATGATTAATTTTTATTTTATCTGTTTTTTTTATTGATATTTGTAAAGTTTCGCTAGTTATTTATATCTATCACTACATAAGTGGAGCCCTCGAGCGTGATATTACAAATCAAGCGGAATCAAGCAAACATTTCATTTCACGGCCTCGCTTATGTTCGCCTACTCGATCTTGTTCATACTCGATTATTATATGAATGACGATTTTTTCAGATGTCGGACAAGCTTGGATTAAAAAAATCAAGGTTCGGTACTCGGCAATTCAAGACGTGCGAGGCCCATCATCATGGGCTCGTAGATGTAATTAAAAGGCGCGGGAAAGTGGTTGCCTCTCCCATCGAGCGACACGTGTCTCTATACGGCAAGCCAGAAACTTAAGTCCAAGTGAAATGAACCCTCAAATCGGAGGAGTCTCTCCTTCCGGTTCCTCCCTTCGATCGTCGATCCCCACATGGCGAAGACGAAGCGACGGTGCCGATCGCACCAGCCACCTTGCCCCCGACTCGGTGATCCACCACATCTTCTCGTCTCTCGACCTCGCACGCATTGTCCGCACGTGCGTCCTTGTCGAAGCGGCGGCGATCCGTCTGGACCGCCGCGCCGGCCCTCGTCTTCTCCTTCCCCTGGCGGAACGCCTCCCCGTCCGTGGAAGGCGTCTTGATCCTCTAGGCGTCGCCCAAGGTGAGGAAGTTCCACATCGACGCCGATTTTCTCGACCGTTGCGCGCCTGAGCGCAGTCCGTGGCTTCGCTTTGCTGTCGACCGCCGTGTCAAGGTCGGAGGACCTCTCCAGTCGATGCGACTAAGAGGTTGTGCGAGATGGCCGGCCATCTCGCAGTACCGCGGCTCCTTTTATGGATGCTCTTCGTTGGTTTTGTACTCGGGGCTCTGTTGCTTCTCGTTGAGTAGAAGTATCGCTTGGATTAATCTTAGGTCCCTGTCCGTCTGTGACTCGGAGGTGATGCATGAGATATGAATGGCAGCCCTATTCTCGAGGACCTTAGTTTGGAAGGATGCTACGGTTTAAAGCGAACCATCAAGGTTTGTTTGAGAACTTTGAGGGAAATTGCGGGCAATAGCTACTTTCGGTATGCAGCACTTGATGAGGGTTTCCCCTTGGAGATTTCAAGTCCTCTGTTGCTGTTTGAGAGGATTTTCTGGTATGATGAGGCAGCTGGTAACAGAAGTCTCAGTCCTTGATTGAAGCAGAGTCGAACTTTTTTATGAGAGGTGGGGATTTTGGAAGGCCAACTGATTGTTTTGTTCAAAATCGGTTCGAGTCTTACAGAGGGTATTGCAACCTGGTTGAGGGACTGCCTCAGAAGCTGCAGAATGCGACTAAGCTTTTGATTGGTAGTTGGTGCCTTCAGATGAGCAGATTGTTTTTTATTTCAAATTTAACTCGTTTGGTTCATACTTATGGATAATTCATTGTTCCCTCTTCCTTGAGTTAAGGGAATTCATTCCAAATTCAGCACAAGGAATCTGGTTTGCATCGTTTGCTACTCTGCCTGATGATGACTGGTGCAAATATACATTGTGCCTTCAGAATAACTACCAAAGGACCAAAGAAAGAGCCGCTGGTTTAGGGTCATTCTTTTTCCTTTGCTCAGTAGTGCATAACCATCATTCCAAAGATCATAGTAAATTATTAATGAAAAGTTGTTGTGTCCTGTTTTTTAAAGACTGAAAAAGCAGTTGTTGACTAGAATTAGTATATAAGTTCTACTATTTCAAACTCAAAAGCTTTAGCATCACTCAATTTGTCATATAGGCGGGAACCAAAAGTGTTCTCAAAGCATGCACTTGCTGGGTTTTTTAAACTGTATATGGAAGCAAGAGTAAATTATCTTATTCTTTTGCCTTTCAATTTTTGAATGTGCTTAGGTTTTATCACTTGCGGCAAAGGTACAAGGTGTGCCATTTTCTTTGCCCAATTGCAAGTTCTGACTCTGCATGCACGTTGACCTTATTCCCCATTTGCTTTTCGTTAAATGTGCTATGGTCCTTTTCCCCAAATAAATCACTTCAATTGCCAATCCAGTTTAAATTGCATTTGATGGAGAGTTGGTAAATATAGAGGTAAAGTGCTTGGAATTCTAAACGAGAACATGACATCAAACTAAGGAGTTGGTGTTTTACACAAAAATGAAGAGTGAATGATTGTAATGGGAGGGAAAATTTGGAGATGACATAGTTGCAAATAAAGAATCCCAAGCTGATACTAGTTGAATGAAGGGATTTTTATTTACAGGCGCGATAGATTCCTATCAACTTCTAGACAAGATTGGTGCCTTTGGAGACTTCCATAACATAATTGACAATCATCTAGACCAACTGGAAGTGTACCCTACTTCCATATTGCCATCTTGTTGCCCTTTTCGGTATGCCAGTCAAAGTGTTCATGAGGATAAAGCACTTGAATGGAGGGGATGTTGTTTATGCTAAATAGACTAGTTATGTGCAATGTAGAAATGCTTGATGCCCACTTGGAGTTGGCAGGTTTAACCCCTATGAAATACGATCTCAATGCCGTCAGGCATCTATATAGTTTTCCTTCAATTTCTGTTAGTGACTCTCACAATGTAATATTACTTTTGGCTCTGCTCTTCCTCTTCTTGTACTGATTGAGCGTGATATTACTTCTGGCTCCTCTTCTTCCTCTTCTTGTATAGATTGAGCATTCCCAACAAGGATTTCTCACATTCTGTATTGTTAAAATGTAGAGTCTAGTCTGGAAAGTTTCGCACATTTTGTATTACTTAAAGTTAATTATCTTCTTCTGATTGCAAAGGGGCATTTCATCACATCATTTTGATTAATCAAGTTTGTTGTTGGGAATTTAACTTACTTGTGAATAAGATATATCTCAAGCTATGCTGCATACATGTATACATGGAGGGAGGAGTTAAAGAAAGCAAAAAGACTAGGAGGGTAGGGGGAGCTGCATCCAAGTATGTTAAGTTCTTGTATGACTTTATCTTTTGGTAATTCAAATTCGTAAGAGCTTGGGATCAGATGCCTAGCCTTGGTAGTTTTTGTAATCTATTCTCACTGGAAAAATTTAGAGAGGAGGTATATTTTCTCCAGAAACATCTGAATGCTGCATGCATCATGTTGCCTTCTTGATATGAAAAACATGTTGTTGAGTGCTTCTTGAACCAATCCTTGAGTGGTTTCTGTTGAGGGGGGTGTTTGGTTGGGCATTCCCAAGGAGCTTTGGGAGCCCAAAGCCCCTTGGGGAAAATTTTTGGTGTTTGGCATGTGTTTTTGAATGCCCATTTGCCCAATGCCAGCATCCCAAATGCTGAAAGCCCAATGCTGGGTTGGGGCTGCTTTGAGCATTCCCATTCTGGAGATGCGATTCCGGTCACTGTTCATCGCCTTCTTCACTGCCCATCTTCTTCGCCGTTCGTCTTCCTCTTCGCGGTGGGCGACGCTTGGCCGCCAGAGGGCCAGATCTGGCCACCGGGCTCAGCCGAGGTGGCCTGAGGTCCGGCGACCTCGGGCGTCACCTGGGTCGCGCGACCCAGGCGCCGCCGCCTGAGGTCGAGCGACCCAGGCGCCGCCGCCTGAGGTCGAGCGACCCAGGCGGCGGCGCCTGAGGTCGCGCGGCCTCAGGCGTCGCGCCTGAGGTCGAGCGACCCAGGAGTCGCCTGAGACCGCGCGACTCAGGCGACACCGCCTGAGGTCGCGGGGCCTCGAGCGTCGCTCGGGTCGCGCAGCTCGGCGACGCCGCCGAGGTCGCGCGGCCTCGCGTCGCCCGGGTCGCGCAGCCTCTCGGGCGACGCTCGCCCGAGGTCGCGCGGCCTCAGCGGCGTCGACCGACCCAGTGCGAGCATCGATCGACCCGCGACGCTCGCCCGAGGCCGCGACCTCGCGAGCTGCCTCCCCGCCATCGCCACCACCACCGCTTCACCATCACCACCACCAGCGCCACCGCCACCAGCGGCTCCCCCACGATCACGCAGCTCCATCTCCTCCTCCATTTTCTTTTCGTTTCTTTTTTTCTTTTTTTTTTCGCCTGAAAATTACTTTGCAAAATATACACATCCAAACACGTTTGCTTTCAGAGAATGCCCATTTACTCAAGGATACTTGGGGAAATGACTTTGCATTTCCCCAAAGTTGAACCAAACGGGCCCGAGATGAGTTGTAGATACTTGTACACTTGTGATCCTTGCTTGACGTATGCTTTCATGGTTACACTCCACCTCGAGGTTCCAAAGCCGAGCAATAAGATTCGTTTCTGGATTGAGATAATGGATTGAAGGCTGCCAAAAAGATATAGATTCCCTAGCTTTAGATGATATACTAGCCCAAAGAAATCCCATGTCAAGCTACCAATATCCCTGTCAGATATAATGTGTACTGTAATGATGTTTGCCTTACTTCCCAAATTTTGATTATCATTTTCTTGGTTTATGTGTGTTCTCTGTCTTTCCTCTTAGTCTATTAATTTTATGGTGAACAAATTATTCATCCTCTCTCTCTCTCTCTCTCTCTCTCTCTCTCTCTCTCTCTCTCTCTCTCTCCCCCCTCTCTCTCTCTGTGTTTTTGTTGTTGTTATTGTTTATGAAATCACTTTTCTTTGCACATTCCATTGTATGTCGTTATACTGGATTATCTAACTATTCTTATGTATTCTAGGTAAATGTAAAACATCATTATGCTAGCATCCTGATGGCAAAGTAGTTGTCTTGGGACTAGAAGATGGTACAGTTTCACTACAAGAATCCCTTATCTTCAGAATGTGTTCTTCTCTAATCTCTCTTGGGAAAGATTCTGAATTGCTCAAAAGCCGCATGATGCATTGCAAACAGCAAGCTGGCTCGACAAACATTTAGCTGCTTATAGAGATTGCAATCCATGTTTATGGGTCCTGTCTGCCAATGTCAAATTAACAGTGGACTGCTAGTTAGGTCAATCTGAGCACGAAAGCCTTAACAGATCTTATTAGAACACTCTTTTCGAACATGACCCCTTCGTTAAATAGGTCTACAAACGACAAGAGATGAATAGCATATTTAACTAATTAAAGTGAATGGTTCATTCCAATCCAAACATGACCAGTGCAGCATTTATAACTTGTACAATACATGAAATATGTATATCTTTGTCAATGTCATATAATTTTTAAGAAGAATAGCCATAAACTTACAAAGTCCTCGGTTTAGATGATATCATGATATCTTGTATCTTATATATACCCATTCAACTAATTAGATTGAATTGTTCATTCCTATCCAAAGATGACTAAGACAGCATATAGAAGCAGTTATCCATGGGACGCTCATTTTCATCAAATTATTAGTTTCTTTCTATTAT
The DNA here is from genome assembly GCA_017140395.1 of Eucalyptus lansdowneana. Taxonomy (NCBI): domain Eukaryota; kingdom Viridiplantae; phylum Streptophyta; class Magnoliopsida; order Myrtales; family Myrtaceae; genus Eucalyptus; species Eucalyptus lansdowneana. The sequence goes on along the minus strand of CM029487.1, from coordinate 40,281,789 downwards.
TTTAAGTGACATATGTCCAGTTCGGTCATATTAGGAAGGTAATAGTTCGGGTGACTCCTAAATGATAGAATTTGTATGTGCCTTCATTATGATTGTGGGTGGAATAGTTCGTAGATTACCAGTTACTCGTTAAGCTAGCTGTTTGGTCATGGGTACAATTGCTCAGAACTTGGCTGATGCTGCTGCCATGAAGTTTCTTTGCGATGTCTACCAATTTACTAATCATTATCCACTTCATGGATTATGTTTTGCTTTGAAGATCTTATTTTTACATATGAATGTTATCTTACCAATCTAGTCGTCTTTATGGAACCGTGGATATGCATCGTGCTGCTTGTTATATGCTAGTGCTTGCAGCAGTTATATGTATTGTGGTATATTTTTTTCTAACTCGGTATAAATATTAAGCAGAATGGAAAACTGTTAAGAAGCTTAAGTCCCATGCGGCAGCTGGGGTGTGTCTCAATTGGGAGGAGGATGCCCAAGTGAATAGAGTATGCATCTTTCAACTGAAAAAGTTCATCTAACTTCTCAATCTTGATTCTTAATGGACAATATATTATTGTTCATACCTTTCATGTTCTATCTTACGCTTTGTTTGCAGTTAAGTAATTATTTTAGTCTGGTCTACTAAAATAATTCTTTTCTCAAACTTAGGATTTTATTCAACAGCTTCAATATGGGTTTGTGGAAGGTTTTTTGAAAACTTATTTTTGGTGTCAACTGTGAGTTGTTGATTTGTTGATTGTTGACTCCTTAACCTTAATCTCTTGTTATATTTACCTTCTTCTTCTTCTTCTTCTTTGAAAACTTATGTTTGGTGTCAGCTGTGAGTTGTTGATTTGTTGATTGTTGACTCTTTAACCTTAATCTCTTGTTATATTTACCTTCTTCTTCTTCTTCTTCTTCTTGCACTACTTGTTTCTCTTACATGCCTGGACTAGTACCTGGAGAAACTGTTTTAACTGATGAAGGGCAAGATTCATTCGTAGGGCTCTCAAATTCTTCAAAGCAATGTTTCAATATCCTTTGCAGTGGAGATGAAGATAGGGGTTTTGTACTTTAGTATATTTGGTGTCTTTCCAATTGGAAATGTTGTAAGCCTCCTGTCTGTTCAGATCATATATTTAGCAGTATAGTCTATCAGATTCAGTCAATGACTACTTTCCTTTCTCGCTTCCATAGAGCAGTCTTTCTTAATAAATGGATCTGATGGCAGAAATCAGTATTGCCTGAAATTAATGGACTGTTCAATTAAACAACTATACTAGGTAAAGTTATCTTGTAAAAGTTCTAGATTTCACTTCTACTGGTCACTTCAGAGATGACACCTCTGACTTCAATACAGCACAATTATCCGAAGCTTTTGTTGTTTGCCCTGAGTGCTCCTTCTACCTATACTGCAGTTGAAGCACTTAAAGGAGAATTTGGTGTCTGTCTGGGTTAGCCTGCTGTACAGACGTTCTGCTCTTTTCTTGGGAGATTAAGAGAGCCTATATGACCGTCGGTTGGGGAAAGTGTTCTGTGAGTGTCTATGCTTGTGTGTAGATAGTTCTCTCCGTGGGTGTGTAGCTATTATAAGATTTAGAATTTTAGGTACTCTGAACTTTCCTGCATGTTTGGGTTTGTTACCGTTTCAACGTGAAAACATGACGAACTATTCAACAGACATTTGATTAGTCTAGAAACGCGTGCTGGAGTATTGTTCTAATCAGTATCATTAAGGTTCCTATCGGTTCTCTTTAGTTTCATGGAGCAAGTCCTTAATAGTTATAATTCCTTGTTGGGACTCTCCCAAATGGACTCCCTTGGGCCCACTGCCTATCATTAGATCTATTAGTGGGGAATATGGTTTCCTACTTGGGAGGTTTTTCAGATCTATGTACAAGTTTCTGAATTGTCAATGATGATTTGATCACAATGTCTTGACTCGGTTGACTACTTAAAGTCAAATTCAAGATCCTATGTCCTGTACCTAGAACAGGTAATTTTCACTTTAAGATGAGATATGGAAAATTGAACACGATCGATAGGAAATAATTTGTTATGAAAATTGATGTAGCTCATTTAGTTCAATGTTGAGCTTCTGGGCTGTTTTTTTTTCATCTTTTTTTGAAAGGATGCCAGTGGCAAGAATACTAAGTTTCTTGCTCCATAAAAGCTCCAATAGCCCAAAGATAATTTGGTGCAAGCATAGGAAACTGTCCAAATTATTCTTGTCCACCCACTTCCTCCCGTTGGGCAGTTTGCAACGAGACTTTACCGGTAAGATTGTTGGGTGGAACCAGCCGTGACAAAGACTTGAGAAATTTCAATTGGCGTCTTCCATTGGCCTTGACGTTAATGACCATCTTCTCTAGCAGGAGTGCATCTCTTGGTAAAAGCAGCATTGGCATGGTGAGCTTACATCCGTCGCCATCCAAGGAATGAGCTGTGAACCAATGATCTCCATGCTCTTCAGATGTCAAGCCAAGCACGTGAAGTTTTGCAGTGGGCATAATTCTCTGCATTGCAGATATGAGAAATGGCCAGATCAAATATGGCCTGCACATTTTTTGGTAACAAGACTTAGTGATCCATCCAAAAGTGTCATGAGGATAAAAATAGACATGAATGACATTGGCCGCTTGACTAGAGAATAAGTTTGATACGCAATCATCACAAATTGGAAAAAAAAAAAAAAGTGCATGGAAAGGGGTTGGATTTTGGGCGAATGATGGCACATGAAAGTCATAGTATTTCTATCCAGTCGAGTGTCTGAAGTTGGGTGGTGATGGCAAATGGCTTGGCCATATTTTCGGGCTTGGCCTATCGTTTCAACATGTTAAGTATGCGTGAATATTTGCTTTTGTGAGATGTTGATTTGAATAATTTATTAGCATATTTTTTAAAATGCAAAAGTAAATGAGAATAATCACATTGTTTTTTTTTTTTTTCCAAATTACAATTTCAATTGAATCCACCACCACATTCACATTGATGCGATGTCCCATGAGTCCCTCCCGTTAGGGCACTTTGTTTTGTTGGGGTATGCAACGAGATTACCATTGAACATGCGGGCTTGAATTAAACAATATTGTTTCTTAGACAAACTTGAACACATTATACCATATATGACATTATTTGTAGATTACGTGAACTGAGGCTCCTTTTGTTCCATGAAAAGATAAATGATTTAAACAATATCTTTTTAAAAATGATCATTTGTATTATTTGAAATAATCGACCAATGAAATATGTCTCAATTATCCAAATGTTTTCGTGCTCGACAAGGATTTCTCGCGTTCGTTCATTTTTGTAGCCATATAAACAATTATTTTTTGAAAAATTTATTTCAAATCATTCGCTTTTTTCGTGAATGATTTTAGTTGGCAATTCAATATAGATCACTATTCTGGAATTTATCTGGGCTTTATTTGTTCCATCGAAAATCTAGAGCTATAGACATGTATCACACTTACCAATAGATAAAAAATGCAGCGATTTGATCCATCAGGAACCTCATATGATCTCAATGCATAAGCGTGCATGTGGGCTACATGCAGTCCGAAGATCAAGGCACGAATGGGCAGACCACTCGATTGGTGCTTAACTTATAGATTTTTCTCTTTTTTTTCTTAATTAGTGACGACGCACGTTTGCATGCAGGAGCACATTGTTTTTGTCTACACCAGCAGAACCCACTTGATCAAAATTCTTGTTTGCAACAAAAAGAGAAGTTTGTAAAAAGCAATAACATTTCGTAAAAGAAATGCCTAAAATTGACGATTTTTTTCGATGAGCTGCTTTTCTCCTTCATTTTTTCATCTTCTTTTTTCGCGTTGCTGTGCTGTTCTGCCAGGAACCTTTTTTTTGCACTTTTGTTCGTTTTAAGAATTCTTGCGATTTTATTTCTGGATAATTTGTAGAACAATTATCAAAAGTTCATACCAGGTATAAGCAATGCAAAAAATGAATGAACATGAGGTATACGGTAACGTATTCGTAGCATATGCTTAAGTCTCATCAATATTCATTTGCTTAGCAAAAATGGAGACAAACGTGAAAGGAAACTCCTTGACTCCCACTGTTCTTGTAAGGAATTTCAAAGAACAAACCATTGGGTACTCTCCGAAGATAACTGACCATTGATTTGATCAATCTTTGCAGTGTCAAGCATTGTTAACTTTCTTCCACCGGAACAATGAAGATTATAACAAAATCTAGTGCTTTTCGGGACTGGTCGGTAGACGATCATGCACATTTTAAAGAACTTACAACCTCTTTGACACGAGAAAATAGGAGGTACATAATAGAAAAATGAAACGAAATTGATAAGGGAATAAAGTTGAACGAGGGTTTCCTCTGTTTCGCATCGGGCCTGAAAATTAACCTATTAATTCACAAGATTTTTGTCAAGAAATAAAAATTCAAAAGATTCGTAGTCCAACGTTAAACACGTCCTTAAAAGAAGCAAGAGGGGGAGAAAGAAAAGGACATTTCAATTTTCAATTTTTTCAAAAAAAGGAAAAAGAAAAAGATCCGCCCCTGCCCCCTTCCTCCGACTATCAGACGGAGCGTACCAGCTCTTGGGGGCCAAATAAGGCAGTCAGATTTGGGGTATCCTTACCCTTTCTCATCAATCTTATAATCGTTTGGCTTGTATTGCTGGAATTGCCGTTCTGGAAGTTCTATGTGAGACATATCCTTTTACGTTACGGCAGTCTCTTCTTAGGCTTTCTTTAGGAATTTGGGAATAAGGTGGTCCCTTTCACCAGTTCCTTCCTCCAATGTTTGGGTTATATGAGCTTTTAGTGTAAGCAGAACCTTGCTTTACTAATCATGCACATTTTCATGCTGAGGGAAAAAGCAAGTAGCATGCTTTAGTTATCATGCACTTCTGAACCTTACAGCATGGTCTTCGGGCACTTCTCCTAGAGTTGAGAAGGTTTAAGTTAGCCTGTCTACTGCCTAGGAGCAGCATTTTTTTTTTTTTTTTTTGAGCTCCTCCATATTCTTTGTGCTTTAGCAATAAAAGTTGGTTGCTTTTTTTGTTAAATCACTTTTATGCATCCATGAAGGGTTATAATTTGCAGCGTCACCACATTTTAGCTCCTACCCAGTGGACTTTGAATCTGCTTTATCCACTATTTTTTTGGACTTCGGAATTAATCAATGAAGTATGTTGTTTCTGACTAGCTATATATGCGATTGGTGAACCTGTCTTTCTTGTTAGAGCTTATTGTTCAAAAGCCTTCTGGTCAGTCAAATCATCTTTTTTGCATCTTCTTGAAGGCAGACAAATGCAACATTCTGTTTGCCTCCCAAATAATGAAATTGGAGCTTGATGATCCATTTGGATAATCGCTATTTTTGCAGATTGCAAAGAGCATAAAGACTGTTATGACTTCAAGATTAGGGTCAATAGTCATCACGCTTGACATGAATAGAATTGAAGACTCACAGTTATGTATAGATGCTAATACTGTGAGAGAGTCAATTACGCAAACTCCAAAAATTGAACCGAAGCAGCTGGTGCGTATTTCTTCTTGTAGCTTGGCTGTCTATGAACTCCCAGTGTTAATGACATCTGATGCATGTGTTCATTATACAGCAAATTAATGTTTTGGATGTTACAAAATTGGAAGTTGTTCCTCTGGTTGATAGAGGTAAACTTCATTTTGAGCTCCATTCCCTCAAGAATATGCTTCCAAATGTCATAGTGAAGGTGAGAACCTTAATGTACATTTGAACACTTGGATGAATGAATGATGCTAGTTCGTCCTTATAGTTCTCTGTGGATGTTAAACTTTCTCTATGTTGATTTTTGGTTGACAGGGAATCAAGACGGTTGAGCGTGCAGTGGTAAACAAAGGGAAAGAAAAATATAAGGACAAGGAAGGGAAGGTGAAGGAGAGGGAGAAGTATAGTCTTTTAGTGGAAGGGTGAGTTGTTAGGATATTGCCTTATAGGAAGACAATTATGCAGATTACTTTTTAAAAAATAAATTGTATATTTATGTATGTACAACATTTTTAAACTACAGGCACATGCAATCAATCTTCACATGAGGTAGGTATCAGATGCCGTGTCAGACACGTGTATTTATGTTGATAGTTACAACTTAGGAGGTCTTAAACTACTCAATGATATATAATCAGTGTCTACGATATTTACACTCACACCGTAATACTAGTCCAATTGTCACCATTCACCAAACATATCAAAGTCCATGCAGACAAGCAAGAGGTCATGGGTATTAGTGTAGGAATTGGATGTCGAAATCTCATTTCTATTGACAGAAACTTATGCTTCTATTTGTTGTTGGAGTTTGTTGAGTTCTTGCAATAGAAAAGAAAATAGATAGAGTTTTCTCTCAGAGAGAACTCCAATTTTTTTTCTAGTTTCCACATTAGAATACTAATGCTTAGGATATGACTGCTGTTTCATTTTTTCTAAAAGCTCTCTTTCTTCGTGTCATTTTTATAATTTCATGTAACTTTCATAGGATTTCTCTTACTTGCACATTATGCATTGAAAAGGGGAAACAAGAATTGCTTACAAATTTTCTGTATGATTGAACTCTTGCAGCAACTGACCCAAAAAAAAAAAAGAAAGAACTCTTGCAGCACGGGTCTGCAAGAAGTCATGGGCACCGAAGGTGTTGATGGTCGGAAAACGAAAAGTAATCATATCATTGAGATACAGCAGACGCTTGGAATAGAAGCTGCTAGAAGGTGCATCATTGAGGAGATACAGTTCATCATGTCGAATCATGGCATGAGCATAGACATACGCCATATGATGCTTTTGGCAGATCTAATGACTTTTCGGGTGAGTAAGCATAGTCAATATGGTGTCATATGCGGAGAGAATTAATTATTAACACTAGATAAGGGTGGTAGTGAATTCAGTGTCTCACATAAGTAAAAGTTTTTGGAAAGACATGCTCCAATATTTTATGTGGTCTAGAGGGAAGTTTTTTAATCCAGTGCACAGTGACTGTGAGGGAGAATTAACCAGTACTTTGCTGATTAATGTGCTATTTATTTGTTCTTTGTTGGCCTAGTGTGTTCTTAGAGTCTGATGTGAATTATCAGGGTGAAGTTCTTGGCATTACAAGGTTCGGCATACAGAAAATGGACAAAAGCGTTTTGATGTTGGCTTCATTCGAGAAAACATCTGATCACCTGTTCCACGCTTCTGCAAGTGGTAAGGCTGACAAAATTGAAGGTGTCAGTGAATGCATCATCATGGGGGTGCCAATGCAATTGGGCACAGGAATTTTGAAAGTGATCCAAAGGTAAGTATGCCTCTTGTTTAGATTTTATATGCCCTACTTAAAGGTTGCAGTTCACATTCTTTAAATCTATTCCGTGTTCGCTAGTACATGCATAAATGAAAAGGAGGCGGCTTAATGCGAGTTGGTCTACATAAATGATGTATACTGTGCATATCACAAAAACACCGCTGGTGATTTATGTGAGATTGCAGTTGTGTGCTCGATTTTAAGGTTAGGCAGTTTGGATGGCTTGCTTTAGTGCGATGTAAGGTAATCAAGAAGAAATGTCAGATAGGTAGTATGCAGATCCTGTGAAAACTTTTGCATAGAGACGTGTTTCATTGAATGAACTTTCCAAATCTTGGACTGCAAACACTAAAATTGCTCTGGCTTTCGCAAATGGTCATGCCGTTCTAATTAATTATCAATGGACACTTTTTACCTGCATCTGTGGTGACAAGTGATGCAGCTCTGTCTCTGCTTTTTGAGCATCCACGAGACGATAAAGGATGGACTGAGTGCTTATAAATGCAGACCTGCATGCATAACTATGTAAACTTTTTTGCCAGAACCATTTGTTGCAGGAAGTTTGCGTGTATCTTCTCGTGCTCGTGTTTGGACCTTTCATGTTCACAATCCCGATTCTTTGACTAAGTGCTATGTTCATGATCGTAGGGATGAAAAACCGGAACTGACGTATGCATCAGATCCAATCATATCAGCCTATTGACTGCAAATTTCAAAGATCATCTGGTTCAAGCTTCTGTGTCCAATCAATTGCAAATGCTTGGAAGTGATCGGGCATACTCGGGTTGATCCATGAAGTTAAGCACTGCAAATGATCATTGTGTTAACAATTTTGAGTTTTTTTCAAAGCACTTTGTTGTCTTTTTGGAGCTATGGATGCACATTCATGGGTCGCTTCTATTCCGCTTCCAAGCGTTATCGATCGACTCTCCAGTTTAGAGATGGTTCAGTTTCTTTGTTGTCTTTCTACGGTTTACATCCGTTTTGGTGGGTAGTTGGCGAATGGTTGTTCCTGATGATGCGAAAATGTTCCAACGGCGCGCGCTTCCGTTTCAGCTTCAGTTCCAACGGCCTGCTTTGGCTTCTCAGGTTCTGCTCCCCGTTTGGCCGTTCTTTCTGGAGATGGCGGAGTGGAATCCGGAGAAGGGTTTGCTGGCCATGGTCACAGATGACTTCGAAGGTGGTCGATCGGCCGTCTCTCCTGATAATTGCTTTGAATCGAGAAAGCTCTTTCATTGTTCTATTCAGTGTGTGAAGTGCTTGGAAGTCTTATATGAGAAGATGATGTCGAACTGAGGAATTGGTCTTTTGCAGGAAAAACCAAGAGTGAGCGAAGGTGATAAGCGTGGAAATCTAGATTCTGTTCTAGTTTATGTGGTGGTGATTGTACTTGATGTTATGATTATATTAAGGTTGTTCATGTGGACTGATATTTGTTTCGGTGGTATCTAACTTTGTTTGGTCATAAGGAAAGTAAAACGCTTATTAACTCAAGATATTCTCATCATCCTTCAAAAAGAAATGGATAGTTAAGGTAGAGCAATTTCGGGGCAGTTTTCTTAGAAATGACTTTGAAATTTACATGATAGAAGAACTTTCCTGCTGAAATTCTTAGAACAACACGATGCCTCATGCTTCGAACCCAACCTGTAATTTTCATGCTAGCTTTCAGTAAAAACCTCTAGAAATCTATTTTGTTCAGATGTTGAAAATTGTGAGGCAAATCCGTTGCAAAATTTTAAACATTGTCGCATGCTTCACATGTTGTTTTTGTTCTCGACTATTTAAGGCTTGCTTAGTTTTAGAAAGCACCTTTAGTTTCCATTTTCATAGAAACTGTTTTCAATTTTTTTTTGACAAAATATTTTTTCAGTGAAAATAATACATGTCATTGGGGATGAAAATTCTGAGAATATGCTCTGGTTGCATCACATTCCAAAAACAGGCTTAGTTATTCCAAGTATCCATGTTTGCGGTGGAATGAGAATACTAAAATGTCAACTTCAGTTTGTGATCTGATTTTGAGAGTAGTTTTCCTTTTATTCATCAATTGCTTTCAGAGTGTCACCCAACGCATTTGCTAGTCTATTTTAATTCTCAAATTGAAATCAGAATGGACTTTTGAGAATCTTTATCAGCCGAATGCCTCCTCAGATTATCAATCTCTTTATGTCTACAGAAAAAAATGAACTTCATCAAGTCGCTCAACAGGCTTTGAACATTGAACATTTTACTTCATGTCATCTGGACATCATTTTCAGTCATGCATAAGTAGTGGGCTGATGCTTTTAATATACTTCATGAGAGGTTTGATTTGCTGTCAAACCTCGTTAGTGACCAAGGCAAGTGGTACTATTAATACAGAGTGGCAGATGGCGTTTCAATTTTCTTCATTTAACTGTTTTCGTTTGCTTATCTATGTGTCGACTCTTCTTCTCAGGAGGAATTTTTACTCTTCTCGATGGTGCTAGTACCACTCCTACATTCCATCAGTTTCTTGTTAATTCTCTGGGTGAAGTGGTATGGCTTATTTTTTAAGCTCTTATGTTGCTATAGGACCTCGGCTTTTTCAATTGGTTTTTAAAATCTTAGTCTGCTAGTTTGTTTAGTGATAGCATATGAAGAGTGTATCAATAGTTGTTTGTGGTGCTAGAAAAGAACTTTTGCTAGTTGTCCTCAATCATCTGCAGGTACACGTTATTATCTTTGCATTTGGCCTTTTTCCCAAATAATTAAGTTTCATGCATCTCGGAGAACAGTCCTAGAGTGATTAGATAGAGATAAGAATTTGTTACAGTAAATTATGCTTTGCACATCTGGAGACATGGCATATTTTTCAGAACATCCTGATGTTGATTCTTCATATGAACATATCATATGCCATGATATGAATTGCCAACATTAAGTGGCTGGAAAGGGCAAAGTAAAATCTGATTTGAGTCTGATTTAACAAGTTGGCAATCTCTCCTATATACGTATAATGAAAATTGTTGGTCATTAATCATTGGTTCGAAACTTGAACTTGATCTAAGTTTGAGCTTTAAGTGTACTGTACATGGAGATTTAGATATAGAATGTTTAATTTATTCGCATTATAATTAGCAGGTGTAGAGATATGTTCTCAATTTAAAAGGAAAGAGTTTACTGCCCATTTTGATCTTTAGCATATATCCCCTCTTAATTGCAAGAGTCAATTTTTGTACCAGAGAATCATATTCAACTGTTTTTACCTACTGATATTACTATTAGAGCCTAGGGGAAGTTAGACTTGTTTATATTACCAAATTCCACTCATTGAACTCAATGTAGTAATTGAAACTCTTCTTTTCTGTGTTATGTTTAAGGTCAACAAGCTAAGGATGAGAATGAAAACTTAGAAATTTGAAGAAAATGAGCAAAAAACTAACTGCTTAGATGACAGTGAATTAAGCCTACATGGATCTAAATTTGTGATGCTTAACAACGGTTATGAGAGCCTCTGTTTGCAATCATTTGTTTAGCACTTAGATGTGAGAATTGATTATTTTATATTATTATTTTGTAGCATATCTTTAGATCATGATTTTTGATATACCACCTCTTTTTGGCTAAATAATGATGAGGATGTTAAGCCCTAGTATTGAAATTGCTTTTACTAAGTCGCATGCCAGATGGATTCGTCTTCTTATGCATTATACTCGCTTTTTTCCTCTTCAAATCAGTTTTGTATACTTCTCTTAGTCCGTCGTATTGCTCCTTTTTTGGTAGTGTGTTGGTAGGTAGCTCTTTGGATCCAAAGTTTCTCTTGAACTTTTTTGATCTTGACTTTCAGCAGTAATGGCACCCTTTTATCACAATGATCTTACTCGCAAAAGGAATTACAACTATGAGTTAATAGAGTGTTTTTGCCCATGTGGGTGATGGTTATGCTAATTAGCACAAAATCATATGTGAGATGTTGATGTTAGTACTTGAAACTATATGATGAGATAACATGTGTTGGAACAAAGGGTAATTTGAATAACTTAAAATCCTCGGAAAGTGTTAAGTTTCTTTTTATAGATTATATATTTAACCTGTAGGGCACCAAGGGGGTGCAACCCATATACAAAAGGAGCCCAAAAAACTAAAGCCATATACAAATCAACTCCCAAAACCAAAAGGGAGCTCAAATACCAAATAGATCATTGACTAATCAACCAAGGCATTTACATCTATATGCAAGTTTGCACTATACCAAAAGTATGTGACTTTAAGCCAACTTTCAATAAAATAGAATGGAAGATTTCTCTCCATCGGAAGCTTTCTTGTTCCACTCCTTCCAAATCGTCCAAAAGACACGGGGGAATTGATTTAATCCTAATTGTTGTGCTATAAACAAATGCCCTACCATGCGCAAAGTTCTTGCTCAATAAAACGTCTGATAACCCGAGATAACATGGTGCATGCATAGGAAACGGTCCAAACCATTCTTGTCCAAGAACAAAATGAAGGAGGAGATGCCGCACGCACTATCTCCTCTTGCTGAGGAGACACCTATTAACCAGTACTTTGCCTCATTTCTAAAGTAAGGATTTGTTCCCAGGTTGCTTCCCAAGCAAAAAGAGAAACTCTATTGGAATCCTCATTTTCCAAATCGATTTCTAATGAAAATCTGTTCTATTCACAAATCTCCCTATCAAGCAGCTTGTAGTAAGACTTTACAGAAAAGATTCCATCTCTTCCCTTGTTCCAAGCAAAAGCATCCTTAAAAGCATAAAAAATCTTCAAACTCCTAACCTTGGGCTTGGCCCACAAAGTCAATGTCGCAAATGATCATTTCATTGTTTAAATGATAACAATCTGCAACCAAAGCTTCCTTGTTCCTTGACATTTCACCCAAATGCTTACACATACAACGCCAATATGTGAGAATCAAATTCCATTACTTGGAAGTGTAAGTTTCATAATAAATGCACACCAAATTGGAATGAGATTCTTACAATTGAGAATCTCAGGAAACGGAATTTGTTCATGAAATTCTAAACGCAAGTGCACGTATCGAACAAGTAATATAATGATGAGAAAAAGTATCGTCCCATGGAGATCGATGATTAATAAAATAATTAAATACTAAAATAGATTAATTCTAAAATTTATCTAACAAATCAAAATATAATTAAGAATAAATTAAAAACAAAACTTGAAGACCAAATGCAGTAAAATCAATCAGATAAATATGTTAGAGCATCCGATTTCACCATAACCACTAGATATGAATTTCAGATTGGTGTGAATACAAGAACGATATCAAACATGTGATAGCGGAATTTCCTAATCTATTTACTATCCTATCTCTAGGTATAGCAAACCTACTCAGCTTATTAATCCACTATATCTCTATGTGAATTAAAATAAACATGAGTGCATTAAAAACTATGAATATTCCCGGTTTACAATGAGTCTTTTGGATTACCTTATCACCGAAAGTTACACAAATAACGCGGTATATTTCTATCCACGTTTAATTCATGGTTATATATTATAATGAGCAATTGCATATTATCACCTCTCGCCAAACATGCACATCGATCATTCAAGTGGTGGCCAGTCACTCAAGAGCATTAAACGCAATAATATATAACTAACATAAATGAAATCAATTGTAAAAACATAAAATTCATGAAATTCATATCATCATGGTTAGGCTACATCGTAGCCCTAACAAAAGAAAATTAGAACATAGTAGAATAAGAAATAAAAATAAAAATATAGATCAAACCCAGCATCTTGAATCAAAGAACAAGAATTCTGTCACCACTTTTGTCTTCTTTTCAAAATACTTGAAAAACTCTCAGAAGAATGAAAAACGATCTAACTCCCCCAAAACCCTAGCTGTCTGTCTTCCTATTTATAGGATATATCCAAGATAGCTATCTCCCAACGCTTGCAGATAACATTAGGGAACAAAATCAAGAATTTCCTGATTTGATATCTATCTTCCACTGCTGCTTTTATTTGAATTCCTAATAATTGCCATTTTTTTCCTTATCTTCTCCATATCTCATTATTCTGCATAAATAAGGAAAATTCAAATAATCGAAAGGAAATCCAAATATTTTCTCACAGATAATGCATTAATTGTTGCCTAAAATAGGTAAAATAACTCTATTTTTATAGAGTTATCGAATTTGATTTTTCATAGAATGGAGTTGTGTGTGAAAACTTTTAAAGGAAAATGTTGATCATCTCTTTCTTCTTTCTGACTTCGCTTCCAACCTTTTACATCAAATCTTTGGCTTGTCTAAGGTAGTTTGGTTCTTGCCAAAACATGCCATCCAGTTTCTTAACTGTTGGCATGCCTAATTAGGAGGATCAATTTCTAAGAAGTTCTGAAGTGTGGCACCTTTGTCTCATGGGATGCCTTAGGAAAGAAAGCAACAAAACATAGGGTTTGGAATCTTTGGTTGCTTCTGTGTTGGCACCTTTTAACCGGCTTTCAGAATCATATTCTGATTATGTATATCTTCTAATGCTTCATTTTTGTTTGTTTTTCTTTTGTTTTGTTCTCTTATATATTGATGTACTGGAACTTTTTCTCTCAACAAAATCCACTGTTATCTAGAGAAAATATATTGCCAGTTTATTCCCCTGCCAGATCTCTCTCCATTTAAATGGGAATTTTTGTGTGTTGTGAACATGTGCTTCGGCGTGCACATGCATGTGATCATGTGCTTACACAGGTGTGCACACATGTACATGCACACTATAGGGCTGTTGTTAATTGGATAAGATCTTGTGCTTCTCCTGGGTACAGTGACTCTCATATGCATGCTACATATTTTTCTTGATTACTACTATACTGAGAAATGACGTTTCTAGTTACATAATTCAAGGTTATACTCTGTTGTTTTATATTTTGATTAGTAAGTCTATTAAAAAGCACCAAGGGGATGCCTCCTATTTACTAATTACCACCTACAAGCTCATATTTACCTTAAAAAAAAGAAAGACTTGGTGTCCAAAGAACTGCCACCACAATGTGAAAAAAATAAGGTGGTAAGCCAATTTCTTTTACAGCACCTATAGAGCTTTCCTCATTTTTAAAAGCCTGCCTATTTCTTTCTTGCCAAGGCTTATGACCTCTCTTTAACTTTATGGTACTGCCAATCAATGCTTTAGGGCTTCTTTCTCCTTTTGTCTATTCAAAATGTGCTTTTACGACGGTGTAGAATTTTGTGGAAAAATTGACAAGTGATAAAAAGATTAAGCTATGAAATAAAGATGTGGCTTACTGTTTAAATGCTCTTTTGTAAGCTGGGACTTTTCTTTAGATTGAAGTGTAAACATTTGATAATTGGGGAGGTAAATTGGTAGCAAGGAGAGTTTTGAATCAAGTACCTCGTGTAGAGATGCGGTTTGATATTTGAATATTGTAAAGAAGTTAACCTTACCCAAGCTAACAGCAGAAGGGCTAGGGGCTGTCTCCTTGAACACACTAGCATTTCCTGTCAATATTATGCTTACAGCTCACAACTATCACATAAATGCCCCCCCCCTCTCTCTCACAGCGACTTTGGGCAGCACTTGATAATTCGCATGAACATTCCAAACTTCTATCTTGCTTGCATAAATTGGATAGTAGACTAGGTTCCATTTCTTTAATGAATTTTCTAGTATAACTTTTATTTGTCAGAGACTCTAGAGTATATCATTTAGTTCAAACACAGTGTGCAGAAGATGAAGATGGGTTGTAATAACCATTTACTGTGTAAAACATTTTCTTTCGTAAACTTTTAACTTTGATGGTTCAGCAGATAAATGCTATTTGTTAAAATATGATCCATTTTGTGAAAATTCTAGAACTCACTAGACTACTCATGCTTAATGGAGAAGGAGCAAAATCGGCAGCAACAAGTTAAAGAAGACTCTCAAATGCTGAAGATTTTTCTGGAACGTGGGCAGCAGACGTGGACAGCAAATGGAGAAAAGAAAAAGTAAACAAGTCAACAAAAGTTGAGAATAGAAAAATACAAAAAAATTGAAAAAAAAGAAACTCCTAGAAGATGTGTAAGTCGGTGGAGTGTCCCTATAAATAGGGAAGGAGGGGGGAGCGTAGAAAGGTAGAGCAAAAGGTAAGCTCCTCCCCTTCCTTTGTACTTTGTACTTTGTACTACAACTAAATAAAAAAAGCTTTCTTTTGTTGTTCCCTTGTGTTCCCTTGCTGCAAATTATTTTCTTAACCCATACACCCTTGCCTTTGTAGCCCATATTTCACACATACACACTTGCACACACTCACGCTTCCGCAAAACACCAACAGTGGTATCAGAGCCACGTCTTTAGTTGGTGTCAGGCGTTTGTCCTACCCACCAATTCCTAAAACTACCCATTCCTAAAATTACCCTTTCCAAATACCCACTAACTAAACCATGGCCAACCCTACCTCATCATCATTTCCCATTCCCATTTTTGATGGGAACAACTATGATTTTTGGAGCATAAAAATGACTACATTTTTGATGGCCCAAGACTTATGGGACATCGTGGAGAAAGGTTACAAGGCTCCGCCAGAAGGTGCAAGTGTTTCGAAAGATCAACTACAAAAGGATGCAAGGGCACTGTATTTTATCCAGCAAGCGCTCTCGGAAACCGTATTTCCAAGAATTATTGGAGTGAGGACTGCAAAAGAGGCTTGGGATATATTACGAGAAGAATTTCAAGGATCGGAAAAGGTACGCATTATTCGCCTTCAAACTCTAAGAAGAGATTTTGAGAATTCTAAAATGAAAAATTATGAGACCGTACAAGAATATTGTGGAAAATTAAAGGAACTCGTTAATCAAATGAGAGCCTATGGAGATGGGATAACTGATCAAAGGGTTGTTGAGAAAATATTGGTGTCACTTACCAAAAAATACAACTCCATAGTTACAACTATAGAAGGAACTAAAGACTTGACGACCCTATCAATAAGTGAATTAATTGGCTCTCTAGAAGCATATGAGAAAAGACTAATGGCACAAGATGAAGATTCGGTCGAAAGTGCCTTTCAGTCTAAAGTAAATATACGGTCTCATCAAACTGAAAATGATAGAAGGAGTTCATGGAAAAACAAAAGAGGAGGAGAAATTATAAAAAAAAAAGGAAAATTATCCACCTTGTGGTATTTGCAAGAAAACAAATCATTTGGAGAAGGATTGTTGGTTTAAAAATAAAAAACAATGCCGCTTTTGTAAAAGATATGGCCACGTAGAAAAAGATTGTCGCTCGAAAACAAATAATCGAGCAAACTATGTAGAAAAAAAAGAAAGTGAAGAAAATACATTCTACGCTGGCCAAGCGGCAAATGACAATAAAAATGAAACATGGTACATCGATAGTGGGTGTAGCAATCACATGACGGGGGACGAATCTATATTCACTCATATTGATAAGTCGGTGAAATCTCAAGTAAAGTTGGGCAATGGTGCATTAGTAGATGTCAAAGGAAAAGGCACCATCGCCGTGGAAACGAATAAAGGCCCAAAATATATACCTAATGTATATCTAGTCCCTCGTCTTGCACAAAATCTCTTAAGTGTGGGCCAAATGATACCAAGTGGGTATTCTCTATATTTTAATAGAGATGACTGCATTATCTATGATAAATATAAAAATATCATTGCCTCTGTTAAGATGAAAAATAACAATTTTTCTATTCAATGGAAATTGGTCAAAGATATAGCCATGAAAGCTCAACTTGATGATTCATGGCTATGGCATAGAAGATTTGGCCACTTCAATTTTGCTGGATTAAAAATTCTCCATCAGAAAAATATGATGAGAGATTTTCCAGCCATCACAGAAATTTCAGATGTTTGTGAAGGCTGTCTTCTTGGAAAACAACAGAGACAGTCCTTCCCATCTGGAGTTTCATGGAAAGCTAAGAAGCCTTTGGAACTTGTCCACACGGACGTGTGCGGTCCGATGAGGACACCTACACCTAGTCAAAATAAATATTTCATCCTATTCATTGACGATTACACAAGAATGACGTGGGTATACTTTCTTCGAGAAAGATCTGAGGTTTTCTCTATCTTTAAAAAATTCAAGAACCACGTAGAGAATCAAAGTGGCCAAAGAATCAAAGTCCTAAGGAGTGACAGAGGCACATAATACAATTCAAAGGAGTTTAATAAATTTTGTGAAGATGAAGGAGTCCATCATCAACTAACTGTTGGCTACGCCCCAGAACAAAATGGAGTAGCTGAAAGAAAAAATAGAACCGTCATGGAGATGTCAAGGTCTATGTTAAAAGAGAAAGGCCTTCCCAACACTTTCTCGGCGTAGCGCTTTATACCGCTGTATACCTATTAAATAGGTGTCCAACTAAAGCAGTTCAAAATAAAACTCCAATTGAAGCATGGAGTGGACGGAAGCCTTCAGCAAAGCATCTCAAAGTGTTTGGATGCATTTGCTACGTCCACATCCCTGCTCAAAAAAGGAGTAAGCTAGATGAAAAGACAGAAAAATGAATATTCCTTGGCTACAGTGACCAATCAAAAGGCTATCGGATTTACAACCTAAGAACTAAAAAACTAATGATTAGTTGAGACGTCGAGTTCGATGAGAATGCTGCCTGGAATTGGGAAGACGAGAAGATCGTAAAGAAGTACATAACCTTGCCAGACACACCACCTGCTCAAGAGGAGTCAACGTCACAAGAAGAAGGAGAAGTACCAGACTCCTCCACTCAAGAAGTAACACCACCATCCTCTCCAAGCTAGCACAAGAGGAGTCTACTTCTGAGTCTCCTATACTAAGGGTAAAGTCTCTAAGGAAAGTCTATGAAACATGCAATTTTATGTCCTTAGAACCAGAAAACTATGAAGACGCTTCCAAAGAAGAAGTTTGGATTAAAGCCATGGAGGAAGAAATTAAAATGATAGAGAAAAATGAAACTTGGGAGCTCGTTGATCGTCCCGAAGACAAAGAAATCATAGGCGTAAAGTGGGTCTACAAGACAAAGCTTAATGCGGACGGATCAATTCAGAAGCACAAGGCTAGACTCGTAGCGAAAGGATATTTACAACAACCAGGTATTGACTATACTGAAACTTTTGCTCCCGTTGCCCGCCTTGATACTATTCGAGCACTTATAGCCTTAGCGGCACAAAAAGAATGGAAGATCTATCAACTAGATGTAAAATCAGCATTCTTAAATGGATATCTTCAAGAAGAAATATACATAGAACAACCACAAGGCTTTATTCTCAAAGGCCAAGAAGAAAAAGTCTTAAAGCTTAAGAAGGCCCTATACGGGTTAAAACAAGCACCACGTGCATGGTATAGTAGAATCGATGAGTACTTCATCAAGCAAGGATTCAGGAGGAGTATGAGTGAGCCGACACTCTACATCAAGACCCAAGGTAAGTTTGACACTCTCATTGTCTCTCTATATGTAGATGATCTTATATATACTGGAAACAATGAGACAATGATCCGAGAATTTAAAGAAGAAATGATGAAGACATTTGAAATGACGAACTTGGGCTTGATGAACTATTTCCTCGGTATTGAAGTTAATCAAGATAAAGGAATTTTTATCTCACAAAAGAAATATGCAGAAAAGCTCCTTGAAAAATTCAAAATGAGTAATTGCAAAATAGTTTCAACACCACTAGTGATGAATGAGAAACTATTGAAAAATGATGGAGCTGAAAAAGCCGATGCCTCCCTCTATAGAAGTTTAATTGGGAGTCTATTATATCTTACTGCTGCACCGCCAGATATTATGTACGCGACAAGTTTACTATCTCGATTCATGCAAAGTCCAAGTCAAATTCATTTTGGAGCAGCCAAGAGAATTCTAAGATACTTACGAGGAACCATTGATTATGGCATTTGGTATCGCCCAAGTGCTAACGCCAAGCTCATCGGCTACACTGATAGCGACTGGGCTGGTTCAGCTGATGATAGGAGAAGTACTACTGGCTACGCCTTCACACTGGGTTCTGGAATATTTTCATGGATATCTAAAAAACAAGACTCAGTGGCACAATCCACTGCAGAAGCAGAATATGTTGCGGCTGCTACAACTACTAGTCATGCAATATGGCTTCAAAGAATTTTAGAAGACATTGGAGAACCACAAATGGAATCAACACCAATATTTTGCGACAACAAGTCCGCAATTGCAATATCAAAAAATCCAGTCTTTCATGGAAGAACGAAACATATTGATATAAAATATCACTTCATTCGTGAAGTGCAAAGTAAAGGAGAGATCGAGCTAAAGTATTGTAAGACTGAAGATCAAATTGCGGACATATTCACTAAAACACTACCAACAGCAAAATTCGAGACATTAAGAAGCATGCTTGGAGTATCACAAAAATGGATCAAGGAGGAGTGTTAAAATATGATCCATTTTGTGAAAATTCTAGAACTCACTAGACTACTCATGCTTAATGGAGAAGGAGCAAAATCGGCAGCAACAAGTTAAAGAAGACTCTCAAATGCTGAAGATTTTTCTGGAACGTGGGCAGCAGACGTGGACAGCAAATGGAGAAAAGAAAAAGTAAACAAGTCAACAAAAGCTGAGAATAGAAAAATACAAAAAAATTTGAAAAAAAAGAAACTCCTAGAAGATGTGTAAGTCGGTGGAGTGTCCCTATAAATAGGGAAGGAGGGGGGAGCGTAGAAAGGTAGAGCAAAAGGTAAGCTCCTCCCCTTCCTTTGTACTTTGTACTACAACTAAATAAAAAAAGCTTTCTTTTGTTGTTCCCTTGTGTTCCCTTGCTGCAAATTATTTTCTTAACCCATACACCCTTGCCTTTGTAGCCCATATTTCACACATACACACTTGCACACACTCACGCTTCCGCAAAACACCAACACTATTTTTATCCCTCACGAGTGTGTGTCAGTTTTCTCAATAAGAGATGATATTTGACATATGGGGTTAAGATACTGAAGTATTGTTATTTACATAACAGCCTACTGTAGAAATTATTGGCTTTAGAATGGGTGAGCTCAGGGGTCTTTCAAGATGGCGTTCTCATTACCTAGGTATTGGTTTGGATGAGACTCTGGTGGATAATGCAGTAATAAAGGCTGGAATGCTGCATGTAAAGGTTGAGCAATTCATAAGGGTGCTCTCATATTTCATGAATCCGGTATGCCTGTTACAATCTTTCTTGTGATTTCTCTACCTTTCTAGATATCTTATGTTTGCAACCATTGTAATATCTTGCCTGTCTCTCATCATGTGTGGTATCATGTCTTTAGTGACACTGAATTACTAAATTTTAGACATGAAGTTGAATATTTTTGGATAAGACATGATAAGGGTTGCTTAGAATGACATATATACATTTAATCCGAAACTACATATATTATCCAGAGATCCACAGGTGCATAGTATAAATGCTTTTTCATGCTAATCATTCTCTGTCTGGCTCTGCAAGATGAGTTTGAATTTGCTTCAGATTATATTTCCTTCCAAATACCTTATGATTCTTTTGTAGATGTAACGAATTGTATAGTAGTAGTGAGGGGACTGACGAATGAATGTGAAGCAAGGAAGACCTTTGGAAGGATCTTGTTGTGCATCCCTCCTGGTCACTGTTTTGTGGATTTGGCTCTATTTGAGGTAAGAACTTGGTATATCATATTTTAAAGCCCAAATTTGCAAATGTGGCTAATACATTATGTTGTAAACAGGACGATCAAATTGCTATGTTGTTAAATAAGATGAATGATATTTGTGAAGGCTTAGGAGACACCAGAATAATGATCTTGCAGGTAGTGACCTTCCATTTGTGCATATTGCAGGAACCAATTGTACAAATAACTAAGAGTTGTACCAATTGAAGGTAACTCATGGATTCGGAGCTTGCATATTGATTTCTTACTCACGGTATCCTGAATTCTATTCTGATCATGTCAATTCACAATTTAAGACATTGATGGCAAAAGGAAAAACCTAGCATATTCTGTTTTTCTGTTGACTCCTGTTCTTTTCAGAATTTTAGGAAGTGCTTCTGGTTGGATGGGGAACCAAGCCTGTCCAGTTAAATTTCCCAGCATAAATAGTATTGGTCAAGAACTGGTGGTATTTACCTTGTTTAACCGATAACCAAGTGTCCCTGTCAACTGGTACCCAGCAAACCTATCAAAAAGTATGGACCTTAGAAAAAATTGAAGGAGTAGTGTTGGAGTTGGCTTTGGGTTTGGAACTCCAACTTCTTGTAATTAACAAGTGTGCCAACCATTTGCTCCGGTGTCTTCTTTCTTCAATTTGTGGTGGATAATTTAATTATTGATCGTCTTGGCCTAATCTATTAGATAACTGAACAGGATGCTATTAAGATGACATCGAGCGTGTGTAATATACTAAAATGCTATGGTGTCTGCCGACTCAATGGGCTTCTTTGTTCGCTTGTCGACTCACTAGGCTTCTTTTGTTCTAAACATGTGTAATCTAATATTTGCAGAGTGTTCTATCAAATGACATCACATGCAATAGTTTTATCAGTTCAACCAATTGAACCATTGGTTTGGTTTTTAAAACGTTTGTTCTTTTATTGTTCCTATCTATTATTTATTTGCTCTCCTCATCGACACGAGTAGCAGCAACTTTGTTTTTCCTCCTGTGTGCACAATGCATATACATGCCATTACATGCTTATGATTTCAAAGGATGTTTTGCTTTCTGCCTTACCGTTACAGCAAAAGTTCCAACATATCTTGATAGCTGGAGTCTTGTACTTGTATATAGGTTAAGAAATGTTCATTGATGGCCCTAATGGGTTAAATTTTGTGTGGACATTTGCTTGGTTATAGTATTCTCACTTTTGAAACACTAACCCAGTGAAACTACACATCTAGGACCCTATATTACACCTGGAGATGGAGAATAAAAAGCTTTGCAGCATTCCTCATGCTATGGCTCCTCCCTTGTCAGTTAGTGGTAGGAACATTTTGACAGTCATACAATCAAGCTAAGGATCAATTCATTGTGATGCCATCAATTGTATAGTGCTGAAGATTTTTTTTCTTTGAGCTTCTTACCATGTCCATTTGCTGTTCTGGAAACTTATTGTTGCCCCATACTCTTTCCTTTGTGTATCAATGTTTGATAAACTTGCCAGTGTCAGTAACAAATTTATCTTGTTGGCTGAGTGTTGGAATTAATTGGTAACTTCATAATTAAGTAGAGAGGAGTAGTGGGCCTAGTGGTTCTTTCCCAATAAGAAACTGACAAAAATTTGATGGAGAAGAGGTAGCCTCAAATTAAGGAAGGACTTGGGCCTAGCCACTAGGAGTGGGGGTAGAGAACTAGGAGTGGGGGTAGAGATAAAATTATCATATGCTATCTAATTACAAACATGCCACCGGATGATAAAAACAGATGAAGCTAGTCAACTTTCTCTTGTTCTTTTTATATGGTCCTAATTCCTTAAAAACTCAAATTTTAGTTTCAATCTTAATTTTATTCCGACCTTTTTTTTGGTTTCAAAAAACCCTCAACTTTAAACCCCCAATTTTATTGTCTAAAAATTTTTCTCAAATTTTATATCCAGTCAAGAGAAAGTAATTTCCATCTTGGGAAGGGGCAATCTCACCATTCAGGTACCGGAATTCATGGCCAAAGGAGTCAAGAAAATCTTTTTTTTCGGCCGGAGTGTCGGTCAAGAGAGGATTCTCACCCAGGTGGGGTGGGCGATTTTTCAACATGCAATAATTGCCAAGAGAGAGAAAGAGACCGAGAGTTATGGTCGGTAGAAAGAGAAAGCTCCTATAAAGGAAAACTGAGAAAGGGGTCCACAAAAGAAAAGAAAGAAAAAGAAGAACAGAGGTGGTGAAAAGAAAAAATGAAGAGAGAGAATTGTCGGGGCACGCGTGAGGAAAGTTGCAATTTCGCGGAAAGTTTGTTTCCTCTACTTTCATAGCATGTACGTTTCCTGATAGTTCACTTTTCCTTTTGCACTCTAATTTCCAAGAATTTTACTCCTCGTAGTTAAATTTCTTCGTCATTTCAGTGTTTCAAAGTTGAACGACTTTCTGTTCAAAGTTAGAACCAGAGTAAGAAAAACCATTCTATCTTTAAAGAAAATAGCATGCAGAGTTGGAGACTTTCCAAAATTCATGATTGATAGTAACGGGTTATATTCATGGGCCATCCTCTCCAAACTTACTTTTCAACAAAATAACTTTCACTCGTTAATGAATTACTTCAAAGTTACCCGCAACGCTTGGGTGATTAGTTCCTGATCTAGTTCCCAATTCCATCTAAGACTGAGGATCGGACCAAACGGTCCTGGGATCAAGAACCAGGCAAACCGATTAGTCCGATTCGATAGAACCGATCACTTAACAAAAAAATTCAAAAAAAAATACTAGATTGTTACTATTTTAGAGTTGAAAAATATTTCTTTTGTGAAAAAGAGTTGGTCGGATCTAATTCCCTTTGGAACCATAAACTGGATCAAAAATCACCGGTTCTATTTTTATGGAACTAAAAACCAGACCAAACCAACCAGTTTAGTCCAGACGGTTCCTGATTTCGGTTGGTCTGATATGCTAACTCCTACACAACGTAGAGCTTGCACGTAAAACTCTAAAATTTCACTCCAATAAAAATCTTACATTAAATTAACTCCCGTCTAACCCCACAACTCCACAATGTTCTTGCTCCCACATCCTAACAAGTCCAACATTGAATGTCACAATTCATATTTCACATAATTTTTGAATTTGTGCTCTGATTTCAAAAATCACTCCAATTAGATAGATAAATGGCTTAAATCTTTATAAGGTATTGCTATTAAAAATAAATCTATCTTGGCAGGTCCGTGATGTGCATGCCAAACCCTCCTTCCTTTTCCTCTCCTTTTTCCCTTTATATCTCTCCCTTTTCTTTTTCCTTTCCTTTCGTTTCTATCGTGGTGCGTGCTCTCCCTTTCCCTTTATATCACTTCTTTTTCTTTTTCTTTTTCTTTTCTTTTTAAAGCCAGATTTTTGACCAAGTCAAGAAGAATGGAAAATATTATAACAATTGCTAAGTGCGTGCATGATAAAATTTCTACTTCTCTATTTCTTTGTTTTTTTATTCCTCAAAATAGGTTTGGAACAAAAAAACCGCTTTGGTAACGCAATTTGATTTTTCTATTTCTAGAACGGATTTATATTTCAAGATTTGAATAAGAAATCGTGCTAAAATTTTTAACTTTTCAAGTTCTTGCCGTAAATCAATTTTGTTCCAAAATTTTGTCATGTGCACCCTAAACTAAACCAAGCAAAAACATTTGTCAAGAAAAATTGTAAATTTTGATTTATTGATTTGACTTTGTGTTTACAAAAAAAAAAAAAAAAAAAAGAGGCTTTGTGTTAATTAAGAAATTGTGAAATAAATAAATAAATTTGACTACATGAAAATCAATAACTTGACATCTAAGAGTTCCTCACAAGTCCAGACTAGTACTCGGAGATGTTGATTTAACTGACATTGGTCAAGAATCATTTGTAGATCTCTCAAATTCTTCAAAGCAATGTTTAGTGGAGATAAAGATGAGCAAGAGTTGGCAGTTAAGCTCTTGAATTTAAAGAGATAATTTAGCACATATAAAGTATTGTAAATTTATTACTATAAAAAAACATTGATCATGAAATGCACTAGCACTCTTCTTTTCTTTTCTTTTTTTCTTTCACACTCCACAATTTCAAGTAGTGAACTTTTAGTTTGGATTGTTGGTACATAATAGCAGCGATAATCATTTTAGCTTGCATTGTTACAACTGGATATTAGAATAAGCTTATTTTTATTGTAAAATGAAGTAATTAATGCATTGGCTTTTTTTTACATTTCACTCAATTCTTGATGCAAATCTTTTAAATGGAGTGGATTCAATGTCTAAAGAGCTTTGTTTTATCGAGTAACTACATAAAAAATGCATTAAATGGTATCTAAATGGATGGACCCAATATTAAACATACAAATTGCTTCACATCTTGTACCAGCCAAGTTGAATAACAATATTAGTATTTTTAGATATATTTTGAGTGGCAAGTAAAACCTATTTAACACATTTATAAAAGATAGCTATGTGTCATTATCTAAGAGTAATAGATAATTGTTAAATAAGAATAATATGCTTTTTGGGTGGCAAGTAAAACCTATTGACCATTTTTATTAACATAGCTATTCCTTGTTATTTAAGAGGAGCTGCATGCATTTATGTTTAAGTATTGTATAAAGTTATATTTAATCTAAAATGAACTAAGGCTGAATGTTTCAGCTCCATTCAACTATATAAGTATCAATATGACAATTTATAGGTGTTTAAGGAAGATTGCAATCGCTTAGCGAAACCGCGCAAAAACATTGGCCGGCAAAAATTTGAAAATTTTGATTTGTCGATTTGTCGATTTGTCTATGGGTTAATCAAAAAATCGTGAAATCAATAAATTTGATTAAATGATGAATCGGTAACTTCACAATTAAGTAAGAAGAAGAGCAATGGGCCTGGCGACTCGTTTGAAATAAGAAATGGACAAAAGGCAACAACCGGTGGGACCCAGCCATCAACCGAGGGAAGAAAGAAAATTATTACAAACTATCTAATTACAAATCTGTCCATGGATTCTAAAACCCTATGAAGCGCCTCGACTTTTGCTTCCCTCTTTTTTCTATACTCCTAGTTATCTAAAGATGCAAAATTTTAGATTGAGTTTTTATTTTTATCCTGAACTTTTTTTTCTCAAAAACCTCTTAATTTTAAACCCAATGCTACATCAGCCCCCAATTTTTTATTTAAAAAGAATTTCCCAACTTTTTGTCCAGTTCAAAATGGATCTCGAATAACGAGAGGATGTGCTCAAGAGAGCAATTTCCATCTTGACAATGAGGCAATCTTAACATTCAGGGACCAGAATTCATGGCCAAAGAGGACAGGAAAATTTGGTCATAGAAAAAAAGTAGAGAATTCTTGGCCTAGTCATTGTCCTGACGCTTTGCGTGTTGTTATCATTTACTGAGCACTTGTCTGGAAATTATTGGAACGGACGAATCTCTTTGTCTCTTTCTCATCCATTTTTCATTTTCTCTGGCAAATCCATGTCAAGTCTCATCCTAAGTCTCTATCCACTTTTCCTCTTCCCAACAAATGCACTGTTCTATGCGTCTAGATTGCACGGACATTCTCCATGATCCTTCGTATCGTGTCCGACACGCTCCAACACGCGATCAATTACTTTCGACACGCGAGTCGAAAATTCCGACGCGATTCCAACACGCATGGATTATTTTTATAAATTTCCAAAACTTCTGGGGCCTAAATATAAACATATGAAAAAAAATAAAAAAAATAAAAGCTAAAACAAATTTCCAATACTCGTTTGAAGATGTTGGGATGCTTGAAGTTGCAAATTTTTCACTTAATGAGCCAGAGATTGAGGTTTTTTTTTTTTTTTTTTTAGAAGAAGTGGATAATGTGGATGAATGACTTTTTGTTATATTTGATGATGTAATGTTGATTATTTTTTTCTTATTATTAAATTTTAAATTTAATAGTGGAACGTGGATTACTTGTTTTTTCCTCCAAGTTTTATGGATTATTATAATGAAATGTAGTTGAATTTGTCAAATTAAAACAATGAATGATATTAACAAATGTAGGATTAATGTTTTTAGTATAGATCAATTCTAGGCTCTTTTTATTATTATTATTTAGTTATTTATGCATTTATATATTAAAATATTTGTTTAATATATAACGTGTCGGAACATGTCGAAATTCTCTACTTTTGAGAAATGACGTGTCGACGTGTCGTGTCGTGTCACGTGTTGAGATTTCTTTTGCATTGCGTATCGGAACCTAGCTATGCGTATCATCTTTGAATTCTCTTGTGCATTGAGATTTCAGCCACGTGAAGGCAACAACTCTAAGCACGTGGTTGACAAAGCTTGACTTATTGGTGTAAGTTCTGATTGCCAATTGGTTCCATTGCATAAATCAAACCACAAGAGAATGGGCAACAAGAAGGCATTTTCTATTTCTTGAGACACATTCTGGCTTTTTTCTCCGTCGGACTTGAAGGGGGAAAATCAAGGACAGAGCCAGAGCAAAGCTGAAATGCATTATCCCATTTTTGGGCATTCTTATGCCGTGTTCATGGCATCAATCCTTCTCTCCATGCTTGCATTCAATTTTCTCAATAAGAAGGAAACTAATGTGATAATTTAGCACTTGTAAAGTATTGTAAATCAATACTATAAGCTCGTGCCACGAGCACTCTTTTTTTTTTTTTTTTTTTAACACTTCATGATGTCAAGTATCGACAGTTTAGTTTGGATTGTTGGTATATAAATAGCATTGATAATTCTTTTAGCTTGCATTGTCACAAGTGGATATCAAAATATAGCTTCTTCTATGAACATACATATTGCTTCACATTTTGCGCCAAACAAGTTGAATAACAACGTTAATATGCTTGGATATATTTTGAGTGGTCAATAAAACCTATTTAACATATTTATAAAGATAGTTACCCCTAGATCTATATAAAATAAATTGTTGGATGAGAATAATATGCCTAGGTGTATTATGGGTGGGTGGTAAGTAAAACCTATTTACTTTTTCAATAACATAGCTACCCCTCATTATTTAAGAGGAACTGCATGCATTATGTTAAAGTATTTTTTAAAATATTGAACTAACACTGCATGTATTAGTTCCATTTAATAATATAAATATTTGAATTAACATGCATTATAAATTATAAGTGTTGAAAGTAGATTGCAACCACTAAACTAAACCGAGAAAAAAATTTGAAAAAAATTTATGAATTTGGCTTTGGGTTGATTAAGAAATCGTGACATCAATAAATTTGATTAAATGATTAATTGGTGACTTCATAATTAAATAGATAGGAGGGTAGTGGGCTTGGCCACTCCTTTGCAATAGAGGATAGCCTCAAGTTAAGGAATGACTTGTGGGGCCCAGCCATTGTGAGTAGGGGTAGAAATAAAATTTTCATATGCTATCCAATTACAAATATGCCCCCCGGATGATGGGAACAGGTGAAGTCCTCGACTTTCTTTTCCTTCTTTTATACATCTTAAAAACCCTTAAATTTTAGGTCCAATCTTAATTTTATTCTGAAATTTTTTATTTCACAAAAATCTCAACTTTAAACCAAATGTTACATCAATCCTCAATTTCTTCGTCTAATTTTTTTTTTCAAATTTTATATACAATCCCAAATGTGTTCCAAATAACAATAAAAATTCTTGAGGATGAGGTCAAGAGAGCAATTTTCAGCTTGACAAGGGGCAATCCCGGCATTCAGAGATTGAAATTCACGGTCAAAGAAGACAAGAAAATTTGGGCATGAAAAAGCGGAGGATTCTCAGCCGAATGGGTGGGGCATTTTTCCACATGCAATAGTTGCCAAAGGGAGCTCGAAGAAAAAAAAGATGGTGCTTTTCTTCCTGGCCAAGAAAAGGGGGGGAGAGAGAGAGAGAGAGAGAGAGAGAGAGGGTTATGGTTGGCAAAAGAAAGAAAGCTTTTACAAAGAAAAACTGATAAAGTGGTCTGCAAAAGAAAGAAAGAAAAGAAGAACTTGAGATGTGAAAAGAAAAAAAAAAATGAAGAGAGAGAGAGAGAGAAATTGTCGTGGCATGCCTAGGAAATGACAGAGAGCAAAAAGCTGCAATTCCACCTAAAGTTTATTTAATCTACTTTTGTAACATCTACATTATTTCCTTGTAGTTCGCTTTGCCTGTGCATTGAAACTTCTGCCAATTGAAGGTGATGACCATAAATGCATGTTTAGAGGTCCCGATCAATGAATTATTAATTTAAGTCTAGTTCGACAAATATGAATTATCAATGCATGCTGACTGATTAGATTAGATAAATTAAATCAATAATATATATAAAATAGAGTAAAATCAAAAGCAAAAGCGAAAGCAAAAATGCATTTTGACTTATTTATGAGATTTGAAGGGGAAATTAAGACGGAACCGAGTGAAAAATAAATTCTTCTCATTGTGTTACGGTACCGAATGAATATATACACATTTATGCATGTTGATAATTTTTTATAATCCTTGACACACTTTGATAACATAATTTCTTAGAATAAGTTATCGTTATTTAGTACTAAAATGAAGTTTATCGATTTGCCTATATAATATATATATTAGGCTCAAAGTTAGAGGGGTAAATTTTTAAGTGTGATTAAGAGCTTAAAAATATTTTACGAAAAACACCTTTTTTTGACCAAAAATAAATTAACAAAAGAAAGAGGAAAGTTTGTTGGTGTAGGTGGTGGACTAAGCGTGCCTTCTTCATTGTCTTGACGCTTTGTATGTTTTTATCTATTTTGAGCACCTGTGTGTGTGTGTGTGTGTGTCTCTCTCTCTCCACTTTTCATTTTCTCCCGCAAAACCCTGTGACAAGCATGTGAGGGAAGTAGTGACAACAGGGGAAAGATAAAAATATGGAGCGAGGAAGAAAGAAATGTGCAAAGGAACTAGAAAGAATTGTCATGGAGTTGAAAAGTCTACTTGGAAAAGAAATTAGACAAGAAGAAAGAAAAAATATGCAGAGCATTGATGTGTTCAAAGTGGTCTCCACCTTAAAAGACACGTAGGGATGGTTATAGAAATATCTATCCTCATACTGATTCTTATTCAACATTGGTTGCTCTTTGGTTAGTCCAAGAAATAATAAAATTATCATTGATTCATGCATTTGCACGTCTCTTGTCCAGATGGATTGCAAGTTGCTATCCATGTCCTATTATATATTTAGAAAACTTCCCTTTATATTTGCCATTGTATTCAATTACTAGCAAAATTAAGGCAAATGTGTGTAAAAAATTGTGTGTCATTGAAAGTCAATTCGGTCGGTTCTTTGTTGGGTCTAATTCAATGCTATTGGCTGCCCTTTTGTTTGTCCAAGAAACAATAAAAGGAGAAATGCAAGGAGTCCTAAAAGCATTTAGAATATCAAGTCACTAGAGTTTTTCTCTTTACTTTCTTTGGGTTTATAATCATCTGAAGTCTTTATATATATAGTAGATTTTAAGTGATCGTTGATTATGCAACGCCTCAATAGTGAAATGAAATTCATCAATTTGATATGGTAATACTTAATTGATTCAAGTTAAATTTGTAATTGGGACCAAGAGTTTAAATATATTCAACAAAAGTAACCTTTCTAATGGAAAATAAATTAGAAATAGCAAAGGAAAGTGCAATGGTGCAGCAATTATCCTGACGCTTTGTATGTATTCATCAATTATGACCACTTTCTATGGATACAAATAAAGCAGTCGTCTTTTATTTTTGGTTTTATTTTTTTCATTGCTTTTGCATTGAAACTTGCTCACATGTTATTTTCTTCGAGGGAAGGATCGCCTTGGATTCTCTTGTCCTTTGAAACTTCCCCAACATTAAGGCAACGACTATAAATGCATGGTCAGGTCCCGGTCAACAAATTACATTTTTATATCTAGCTCGGCAAATTTGAATTATTGATATATGCCAATTGATTGGATTTCTAATCAATAAAGATATATATATATATAAAATAAAGTGGGAGCAAAAGCAAAAAAAAAAATTTGATTAATGAGATTTGAAGGAGAAATTAACGCACAACCAGAGCAAAAAAGAAATTCTTCTCATTGTGATGGGTACAAAATAAATATATATATAGCATGTTAATAATTTTTTGTCATCCTCAACACGTGTTATCTCATTAAACTTATAAATATTGAAATGAAGTTTATCAGTTTAACAGTATAATATTTAGCAGGTGTAAAGTGAGAGGGATTAAATTTATAAGTGGGATCAAGAGCTTAAATATATTCAATAAAAATACATTTCCAGTGGAAAATAACTTAACAAAAGGAAAGGAAAAGGAAAGTTCAACGGTGCATGCAATGGAGTAAGTTCAACGAAGACTCGTCCAAAGTCTCTTTCCACTCATCTTCCCAACAAATCCACCGTCATATGGGTATCGAAATTTTATCGGAGCTTGGTTATTAATTCTCATCCTTTTTAAAACTTCTTGGCAGACATCTTTTTGTCTCTCTCTTCTCTCTCGTGAAGTTTGTTTCTCCTCCTCCTCCTCTTCGCATAGTTCGCCGGAGAAGACAGAGTCGCGACCCCTTTCCTCCTCCTTTGTCGCCGCAACTAGTCTTGAGAAACGGTAGGCGTCTCTCTCCTTGGCAATTCTTGCTCTCTCTCTCTTTGGCGATTCTCGCTTTGTTTTTCATTGCTCCCCTTTGCCTTTTTTTTTTTTTTATCAGGGTTTGATTTGTCGCTCGATTGAGCGAGAGGGTTAGTCGTAGATCGTTTGCGTTTTGCTGTTCGTTCGATATCTTCCTGTTGTAGCTCGTCTTGTGTCGTTTTTGGAGGTGCTCTCACTTTCGCCATCGACGTACGGACCGCTCGTGCTCTCGCTTCCCGTTCTTCTTAACAAGAAATCTGCAATTTGGGGTTCCCTGCAATTCTTCTTTCCTCGTGGGTTTCTCCCCCTTTGCGGAATCGAAGTAGTGGGTAAAAGGAAAAATGAGATTTCGGGTTCGATGGTTCGTGTGTTTCACAAGTGTGGTAGAAGCGGTTGCTTGAGAAAGATTACCAGTGTCACAAAGCGGTGGGTTCTCAAATAGTGCCGTCAAATCCTCGAACATTCTCAAACTCGCTCGAAATGCTCCCCTTACCTGTCTGTCCCCAGCAGAGTTTTGGCTGGGCTTTTTCTCGAATATATGTTTTCCAGCATCCATTCTTGAATTTTCATGCCTTTCTATTCTCTTGTACGAGGTTCTTTGAATTGAAAGATTTAGAAGCAACGTATTTTTGTTCATAGTTCTCTGGGTTCTAGCAATTTCATGATAAGCTCTTCATGTTTTGATTGTTTTAAATTTGCTTTGAGATCTATTATGTGATGAATAAAAGTTGGGTTTGTTTTTTGGTGTTTTGCTTCTTTTTGTTGGGTGGTTGTGTTTCAGAAGCGCACCTGAGGTTCGGATTTTGGAGTCGAAAGACCAGGAGATAAAGTAGCATTTTTTGACTCAAAGCAGGTATGATCATGAAAACTTTCACCCGCAATCAGACATGCAAAGTTTTAATTTTTGGAACTGTGTTGGTGGCTTTTGTGGAAATGAGCATGTATACGCGTGGAGTGGCCTCTTTTTACAACCTTTTTAAATTTCTGTCTGTTTCGCTCGCTCGAGGAGTCGGTGGTTTCGAAATGATGGATACGCTGAAAATGCATGACAAATGTGGGAGGGGAGAAGCAGATGGTTGGTTATGAGAGGGGTAGAGATTGCGGGGTGTTGTGGTTCATCCGAGTTATAGATTACTCTGGTACTGCATTGAGTGAGGTTTTACTATCGTGTTATCGTCCGTAAGTCGGATATAATGTGATTTCTTTTGATTGAATAATGACAATGAGGACTTATTTGAAGTATAGAAAAGAAAATAAGGAGAATATTTCTATACAGTTTTTCCTTGTTAAGGCTCCATGTGCATTTAGCCTAATCTCTGCCAATTGGCTTTAGTTCGAAACGCTGCAGGAATTATCGATGGCGATAGTTATCTAGCATATTAGGCCTCATTAGAGTTTATGATTCCAATTAGCCAATGTCAGCATTTTTTTTTTTTAAATTTAAAAAACACGAGTTTATGATTCCAATTCCACCTTCCTCTTTCAAGAACTTTATATAATCAACTATAATTGGCATTTTATAAATTAAATGAAAAAAATTGGGAATAAGCTTTTTGAATAGAGATTTTTATTCTTGTACCAAACGAGTTTATGTTGTTTTTTTTTTTTTTTTTTTGCGCAGAAACGGTTCCCGGGAACAAAAATAGAAAAAATTGTTTTTGAACAGAATTTGTTTCTGAGAACAAAAACGTTACCAAACGCACGCACCTGAGTAGACACCTGAGTAGACAGAAGAGCAACTCATTCGGAATAAGAAACTGATAAAAATTTGGTAGAGAAAACTGGTACCCTCATGTTAAGCAAGGACTGGTAGAGGACCCAGCCATCGGGCAAAGGGATAGATAGAAAAATAGATGCTATCTAATCTCATATCTGCCTCTGGATCATTAAAACAAGTGAAACTCCTCCATTTTCTCTTCCCTTTTTTATATGGGCTTGCTCTCCTAAAAACTCTCAAATTTTAAATCCAATTTTAATTCTACCCCAAAACTTTTTATCTAAAAAAAAAAATCTTTAGCTTTGGATTCAGTCGTAAATCTACTCCCAATTCTTTTCTTTGAAAAATTCAAAATTTAATGTCCAATCCAAAATATGCTCGGACATTTTTTTATCTGAAAAAAATCAATAACCAATCTCAAATTTACCTCATTAATCCTACACTCAAAAATATTGTTACTTGTTTGATGTGGCATTGAAAAATCCATGTTAAAAAAAATGACATGGAAAATTATATCTAAAACAAAATCGTGTTTGATCAGAAAAGTGGGAATCAATCCACGTAGATTAGTTCACTAATCCAATTCACTAGCAAAAAAGGGCACACAAATATGTGATTCATTTAGATTATCTAGGGAAAAAAATTTAATTTCTGCAAGGGTTGAAAGCATTTAATCAATCTAATGAATAAGTTTTTGATAAGTTTTGTCACTAAAATAATTTATTAGGATTAAAATCTAATTCACAAGAATATGATGATCAAAAGTTTACTTTCTTAGAACGTGTGTGCATATAATCACCATATAAGCGTGTACATAGGAGCTTGTACCCTTCTAGATTATGATTTTGTCCAAACACAGTAATAAAATCATCTTATAGCATGCAAGAGCATGACCATTTCATAATATTAAAGAAAGTAAATTCAAATTTATTATATATATATATATATAAATTCAACATATTGAAATTAAGTACTTTATTCTAAAAATGATAATAATCCGAAAGATGAGACTACTTTTGATACTATGTAGGTAAGGATATAGCTCTATAAACTTTGTGGAATTTTTTGACCAAAAAAACTTTGTGGAGTGAAAAAAAGCTTTATTTAAGTTCTAAATATTATCTATTTATACAAATATAAAACTGAAAACTTGAGAATTTCTTGTGTTATCTCGAAAAATTCACTATATCCTTACCTAATATTATGATCTAAATGAATGAGATGATGCAAAACTATTATCCAATGCCATAAAAATGCCTACACGCGTCTTTCAAAGTTCGTTAATGTTCTAGGACGAAGGAAAAGATGTTCTGATTGCGGGGCCTGCATTCATGCTAAAAGTATTATTTTTTCACCAAAAGAAATAAGATTTAGGCAGTAGGCCCCATCTATTTTCTCTTCTTCCCATAGGCTAGCCGTGGGGTTTCGTTTTTAGTGACCCGTTATATTAGATCAGATAGGCTTGGGCCCTGGTTCCAAAAATTAGTAATTAGTTCTTTTATGGATAGGATTAGACTTGGAATCGACCATTCTAATTTATGGTATCATAATAGCAATTCTCTTTTATTTTTGGTTTTATTTTTTTCATTCTTGTGCACCAAAACTCGCTCACATGTTACCTTCTTCCCAGGTAGGATTGCCTTGGATTCTCCACTACATTGAAACTTCCACCACACGAAAGGAACGCTTGAATTTTATTGGTGCGTGCCAACTGGTTGGAATAGATAAATCAAATCAATAAAAAAAAAAATATATATGTATGATAAAGAAAAGCAAAAGCAAGAAGGCATTTGGATTTATTTATGAGATTTGAAGGAGAAATTAAGATTTGACAGAAGAAAAGAAGGGAATTACGGTAGAACGAGAACCAAAAAGACATTATTTTCATTGTGCTTGGGTACTATATATATATATGATCATCCACACATGTAAATAACATAATTTTTTTAGAATAAGTGATTGTTGTAATACGACATTTCAGTATTAAAATGAAGTTTATCAGTTTGATGGTATAATATTTAAAAGGCTTAAAGTAAGAAGGGTAAATGCCATATGGGATTATGACCAAAAAAATTCCTAAGTGGAATCAAGAACTGAAATACAATTAACAAAAATACCTTCTCTTATGGAAAACAAATGAAAAAAAGAAAAGGACGGTTCGATGGCGCAAGCAATGGACTAAGCTAGGGACTCTTCACTGTCCCGACGCTTTGATATTTTTATCTGTTCCAAGCGCTCTGTTTGGAAAATATTGGACAGGACGAATCTCTCTCTCTCTCTCCCCCCCATCTTTCATCTTCTCCTGCAAATCCCTGTCACAGCCTCGTCATAAGTCTCTCTACGCTTTTCATCTTCCGAACAAATCCACCGCTTCGTATGTATTGAAATTTTAACAGACCACAATAGAAGAGGCAAGAAGGCATTTCCTGTTTTTTGAGGGGCATTCTGGTTTTTTTCTCCGTTTAGGGCTTGAAAGCTGAATTCAATGGCAGAGTCAGAGGCCGAAATGCATCGTCTCATTAAGAAGAGGAAAACTAATGCGAGTGGAAATGCAGAGGATGTCGATACTGGTGCATCTGGTTCAATGACTGTGCTGACAGAAACTAATTTCGTTGGATCTGGTTCGTCTCCAACAGAAATTAACAATAGTGCATCGACTGGAAACTGCTATGAGGTGTTCTTGAGTTTCAGAGGCCTAGATACTCGACATGGCTTCACCGATCACCTCTACCATGGGCTCCTCGGAGCCGGAATTCACACTTTCAGAGATGATGACGAGCTTTCCCAAGGCGAGGACATCAGACGAGAGCTTATGGCAGCCATCACGAATAGTAAGATCCTGATCCCCATTTTCTCTGTGAATTATGGTAGAAGCAGTTGGTGCCTAGATGAACTGGTTCAAATAATGGAGCGCAAGAATAATAATGGTCAGATAGTGTTGCCTATATTCTACAAAGTGAAACCAGCTGAAGTGCGATATCAAACCGGGAGGTTTGGAGAGGCATTTAATGAGCGTGAGAAGCATTCACTTGGGAGGTCTTCTTTCGACCCAGCGATTTTGGAGAAATGGAAGCAAGCACTCCTTGAAGTCAGCAACTTGAAAGGATACGAAGCCAACGGGTAAAATTTCTCACCAAGGCATTCTCTACTTTCTTTTAATATGTGGGTGTTTACTGGTTGTTCTGATTCTCACCCACTTCATTTTCGTTATAAACAATAATATCTTGTTGGCAGTAAGATCCTGCGATGCAAGAGTTCTATAAGTTATTCTCTCTTTTTCTTTTTTTCTTTTTTAGTTTTTGCTTTAATGATATCGACCAATCTAATTATAGATTTTATTGTTGTGATTCCATTTGCCTAAATAATAAGATTTTATGAATGAATATTTACGCTTATATCCAAAGATTTTGTTACATTGTGCCATTTTTATATAATGTTTATAGTGTACACCACATTAATCTTTGTCACAGATTTTTCTAATTATTTATTTATTTGAGATTAGTAGTACAACTTATTGGTGATTTCTATTTAGAGCTCATAACATCATATACCGTGCATGGTTATTGTCAAAGCCATAATTGTTTATCTTCCCAGGTTACATATATTAAATCATTAAAGTCGTTGATTAGTTGTTATCAAAAATATTTTTACAAAAGAAATGTTCCATTGGTTATATATGATGACATTAAATGTGAAAAAGGAAAAAAAGGATTATTTTTGTTATGTGCTTGTTTAAATAATTTTAAATGCTTTTTCCTATCTTCAACAGATAATTTCTATCTCGTGCACCTGCATAATTGAAGCAATGTTCTTATTTTGGGTCAAAATTATTCTCCCACTTCCCCATAAAATCAATATTAGATCAGTTAAAATCACAGAACATAGATACTCAAAAAGAAAATAAAGTACAACCTGTTATCATCCCTAGAGGCAATGAAAAAGGATAAGAACACCAAAATATAATGATGCTAAATTCACAACATGAGCAGAAAATTGCAAGTGTGTAGAATTGCACAAACAAGAAGAAATCCCCTCAATTGCATTCAAGTTGTTCACAATATCGCAATCTGAACAACTTTTTGGATTGGTATTACAAAAAGTTATGACCAATCCATTGATTGATTGTTGACTCTCATATTAGGTTGGCTTATTGAAATTTTGCTTATTCAAATGCTCTGGAAAAAGTCACGTCCACGTCATCCTTATTATTTTTAAGAAACGACAAAATTAAAATTTGGTTAAATCCATAACATAGACAATATTCAAGATTCATAAGTATATCCTCAAGTTTCTTCTGACTAAATAAGTTATCTTAGAGTAATAGTCGAATGGGGCAAGCCATGTGCAACAACCACAAGCATTTCTCAACTTTTGTTTTAGCATATAAAATAATAAATGTAGGTGTCAGAAAAATGATTCTTAAATTTTTTCAATTTATCCCCAGATTTGTTTGTTACTGTGTTCTCAATAGACAAACAATATAAAATTCTTGTTGCCACATATTTGAACTCTTGTCACATTTGACAGGTCTGAAGCAGAGTTGGTGAAATTGGTTGTCCAAAAAGCATTGAATGAATTGAAGAAAAAGTTTGAGTTGGTTATTTCTGAGAATTTGGTTGGAATTGATAGTCATGTGAATAAGGTTATAGAATTTATGGATAATAAATCTCATGCCACCCTATTTGTTGGTATCCATGGAATGGGAGGCATTGGTAAGACTACTCTTGCTAAAACCATCTACAATAAGCTCTTCAGTCAATTTGATTGTTGTAGCTTTATTGCTGATATAAGGGAATCATGGAAGCATAATGGCATACATTATTTACAGAATCAATTAATCTACGATATATTGAAGCTAAAAAATCAAGTTCATAACGAAGATGAAGGGACCAGGTTCATCTCCACTAAGTTTAATGGTAAAAAGGTACTCGTTCTTCTTGATGATGTGGATAATGTTGTTCAGTTGAAGCGTTTGGCTGGTAATCATGATTGGTTTTCTTTGGGAAGTAGGATAATTATTACCACAAGAAATAAGAGGATTCTTGAAGAAGTTAGGGTGGACTACACTTATGACCATATGGAAATGGATAATGATCAATCTTTAATTTTGTTTAGCAAACATGCATTTCGAATGGACTCTCCTCCTAGAGACTTTAAGGACCTCACTCAAGAAGTTGTATCCATCGCCGGAGGGCTTCCCTTATCCATTGAGGTTTTTGGTTCATTATTGTGCGGAAAAGAGCCAACACAATGGAGAGATACGGTAAATAAGTTAAAAAATATCCCTAATATGGAAGTGCAAGAAAGGTTAAGAATAAGCTACAACGCACTAGACGATGAACAAAAACAAATATTTTTGGATATCGCTTGCTTTTTTATTGGCATCGACAAGAGAATTGCATCCTACATGTGGGAGGCCTGTGACTTTTTCCCAAGGGAAGGAATTGAAGCATTGAGATTCTTGTCATTAATTAAAGTTGTAAATGATCATGAGCTCAGAATGCATGACCAATTGAGAGATCTTGGTAGAGAAATAGTTCGCAAGGAAAATCAGCGGCAGCCTCAATACCGTAGCAGGTTATGGGACTCCAAGGAAGCTTTGAAAGTGCTAAATGACAATAAGGTAACCGTTTCGTTTCTTTTGCTCACTCAGTCCATGTTCTATTGTTAAGAGTAATGTTGGTCCTCTACTCTCTGCTTGCTCTAGTGAACAGAGAACCTTCTACTATTATTGCCCTCGAATGTTTCATTGAAGAAATTAGAAAGTAGGGAGGTTGCTTTCTCTTAGTAAGTATTGTAGTGTTATCTGAGATTTTACTTAAAGTGTATATTACGAAATTATCTCCAAGGATGAGATATTTTCAAATCGTTTAGATACTTAACAGGGCTATTCTATATTGGAAAAATCTTGAATTTCTATGATTGCTTCATTTATGTCTTCAACATACGCAGTTAATAACTTGACTATGCTACTGTAAACCATTAGTACTCAGGATATATAAGTCAAAGAATTATAATCTTGTTGTAAAATATTGCGTTGCAAATATATAATAGAGAAGAGATTGAGAAGAGAAAACAAGTGAACACTAGAGATAGAGAAAGCCAGATATTTCACTATATTGTGATTGTTATTCTATTAAAACTAAACTCCTATTTATAGGAGAACAAGAATGTACTTATCATTAATATCAATGTATCGAATGATACATGTACTTGATCAGGGAGATGAATGTTCATTGTACGGGAGATGTACTTAGAATGTATAATACAAATGTACCATAATAAGTACATTGATAAAATAAATATAATGAATATTCATTCATGTATTTCATAACAAATCTCTAGATATTAAAATTAATACAATAGGACTAATGATGCCCACGTTTCTCATGAAATTTTAGTCATTATTGCATAATGGAGAATGGAAGTGATACTCATTTTATGTGATATTACGTTAGGAATCCCATTTACCAATACTCATAGGATAAGGACTGATTTAAAACTTGCCGAATAAGATAGGAACATAAATTCCTTTTATATATAATATAGATGAGTGAGTATATATGTGTATATATAACATCAAGCGTATGCAATGACCATAAAAAGGAGAAATGTTTTACTTTTTCTACATAAAAAGTCCAAGAATAAATACTCTAAACTTCTATATTTTATAATTAAGTATGTGAGTGTATTTTAATTTGTGAAATTAATCATAATTTTGACGCTCCTACTTTTAATCCATCATTTGGTTTGACTCAAGTTATTGCTAAAATGACTAGCACTTATTTGCAATCTCAACGTGGGACCGATGTATAATCTCAAGAGCCAATTCAATATTAACAAATTCAAAACCAACATCTATTTATTATGTCTTTCGTACTACATGATTAAATAAACTAAACTAACCAAAAGATAAATGAATATGATGTATATTCTATATACAAATAAAATGATATTGCTAAATATTACAACTAAAAAGGTAAATTTTTATATAATTATTTCAGTAATTTTACACGACTCCAATTCTTTCTTCATCCATGGTACCATCGTAAAAGGAAGCCCATCCTTTTGCATATGAATTGAAAAAAACATTACCTTTCAAACTCATCCTTTTACTCACCGGCCATCAATTCTGCCTATTCTCACTTAATATTGCCCCGCGTCATCCTATATAGCTCATTGTGCGAACATGCCCAATGAACCACGTTAACCATGACCACAAATGACTTCTTTCTTTACAAAAAGCCAACAATGTTATAAGAAAGATTATAAACAAAGTTTGTTAACAAGATTACAAGATTATAAAATAAAACAACTCATTTTTATTGGTGTGGGTTGACATCACTCACTGTATACGTTAGCACAGGGAGCAATGTCAGGTACCCATGGCGATTTAACAATGATAATGAATGAAATTTGTAATAGGTGTAAGTTTTGTTCTATGATTAAATAGTTGGGCTATTTTTATTACATTTGAAAGGTTATATTATTTTTGTCGTAGATATTGACGTCTGAAAGGTTTTGTTACTTTTGTTGCCAGTACAAATGGTTGGGCATATTTTTTAGATTTGGCCGGTACAAAGGATAGGGCATCTTGATATTTTGAGAGGGAAGTTCATGGGGAAATGACTAATGTGAGTAGATTACTTCTGTTGAAGATTTCTACCTTTTGTTGTTGTTGTTGTGTGTATGTGTGTGTGCGTGTTTTTTTTTTTCTTTTAATATATATATTATATAGTTACTCTTCTCTCGGATTCCTTTTAGGTGTTGAGATCTAATTCCTTCCCAAATTATTATGTCGTTCATCTATGTGTATCCATGAAATCTTGCACAACATTGGGAATTACAATAACAAAATTTCTGGTTCGGAACAACTGACGTGGAAATACACGAGTTTTCTGTATTACTTATTGACTTCTTATGCATAAGTGATTTTTTTGTTTTTTTGGTTGTGAAAGCATACTGCACATTTGGTTCTCAGAAATAAATATTTTACTTCCAATCTATTCCGAGGAAGCAATTATTCCTTTATTTTGTGCAATTCCTGGAAGGCCAAGGAAACGCTATTCCATGTAGGCTTATAGCCAAGGAGTAGCTTCAATTTTCACGTTTCTAAAAATGCTTTGCACTTTCCACAGTTAATTTTTTTTAATATATGTCAAAGTTATTACGGTATGTTTATTATATTTATTATACTTGAGTAACTCATTTATTTATGATTATGATTATATCAAATTGTAATATATAGTTCAACTAAAATCTATGATGAAATAATAAGTTTTAGAGATTATTAATATAACTAATAATTTATTTATGATTAGAAAATAATTAATTAAGAATATTTCAAGTTACTACTAGTAAAATAATAAGTACATAATATATTAATATAACTATTATCACAATATTCAGTTTCTTGCAATTAGTTATTACTTCAATGAAAAACAAGAGTATATGTCATTTCTTTCACCTAATCGTGTAAGTAGCACAGTTGAGTAACTTACGCAAAATTGATATGAAATATACAGAGAGAAAAAATATATATTTCTGTTCAAATTGATCAAATAAACTAATGATTTTGCACATTGCAATTCGATTAAATTCCGCACATGCACGCATGTCTCAGCTAGTATGGTAATGAAGTTAATAGTACCAGAAAGAAGAAGAAGATTACGAGTGTTGAAGTTTTTACTCTATACGAGCCATTACATCATAATTTTTTTTAAGATCCGGATGCGTATGGCCATATTTCGAAATGGAAGTCGACATCCTTCACTTTGTGAGCCTTTATAATTGTAGTTTATTGGCATAAAAAGAAAATCATGTCTTCACATTGCTGGTCTCTTGAACACATTAATACACATCGATAGCATTATGAACAAATGATATTCGATGACTTTAGTTGGATATAGTACTAATGAACATTGATTCTTGCTTATAGGGAACGGACAAGATTGAGGCGATTAATCTGAGTGAAGGTAGCACAAGAGGCTTCAACGAAATATTTTATCTAAAAGAGGATGGTGACATTTACACAGAAAAACAATTTAAGAATTTGACGAATCTAAGATATCTTCACATGATAAATGCACATATGAGTGGAGATTTTAAGG
Source organism: Eucalyptus lansdowneana (assembly GCA_017140395.1). Classification (NCBI taxonomy): domain Eukaryota; kingdom Viridiplantae; phylum Streptophyta; class Magnoliopsida; order Myrtales; family Myrtaceae; genus Eucalyptus; species Eucalyptus lansdowneana. Next base: position 40,239,489 of record CM029487.1, on the reverse strand, counting down.
ACCTAATGAAGGGTTTAAAATGGCTTCAATGGCGAATATGTCCTGCAAGTTTTGAAGTAAACAATTTTGATGTAAAGGAATTAGCTGTACTCGAATTGCAAGGAAGTTATATAAATGAGAAATGGGGAGGATGGAGTTTTTTCAAGGTAAAAATTAAACTCTTTTTTTTCCTCTCTTTTATGCTTTCTTTTGAACCATAATGACTACACTCACCCATCGACATTCATTATTGTTTTTTTTTTTTTTTTTTCCGTAGATGGCAAAGAAGCTTAAATATCTAGACCTTTCGTATTGTCGACGCTTGGAAAATACGGACTTCCTCTCAGCTTTTGAGAAGTTAGAGGTTCTCATCCTCAAGGGGTGTGAGAGACTGAAGCGAATCGACGCTTCCATTGAAGACACGGAGGGCCTCCTTCGCTTGGAGCTGTGCTCGTCCTACGCGCTTCATCTCGCGGGAGGCGCCGACGCAGGCGCCGAACGCCCCGTTCCTCGTTTCTGCCTTGGGGAGCTTCCAGCAGAAATAGGTAAATTAAAATCACTGCGACAACTCGATCTATCCGGTACTCCATCCCATTCTACATTACCAAATAGCATAGGGTCTTTGGAGAATCTAGAGATTCTAGATATTAGTTGGAGTGGTATAGAAGAATTACCCAATGGTATTGGGAGTATGAGAAAGCTTCGAGAGTTACATGCTGACGGATGCATAAAACTGAAAGGGATAATGGTAGAAAGCATGGCTAATCTTTCTTCCCTACGACGCCTTGATTTTAGATACTGCGACAAGCTCCAATCGCTGCCGGAGCTTCCTTCCGGCTTAACAGATTTGGGTGTCACTTGTCAAAGTCGCAAATTGCCTTCGCTTTCCCACCTAGCCCATCTCAAGGAACTAGTAGTTCACGGTTGCGATAATCTCCAGTGCATCCAGGAGCTTCCATCAACGCAATTAAAGAGTTCAAAATGCTCCCAACCGACGGACATTGAAGAATCGGAATCACCACAATCCCTAAACACGCCCTTCAAGTTGGAAGTCTTGAACATCTCTTTCTGTGAATCTATCAAAATGCTGGACGTTTCACAGTTTGTCCATCTAAGGACATTAGATGTCTGCAATAGTCCGAAGCTACTTGAAGTTCGAGGTCTTGACAAATTGATGTATTTGGAAAGCTTGACTATCGAATCGCGGAATTCAATCAAACGGTTGGACCTTCCAAAATTCGGGTGTCTGAAGAAATTGCATGTTGACGGGTACGACAAATACTTCAACGAGTACAACACATTAGCCGAAATTCAAGGCCTTGATAGATCGGAGTTTTTGGAAAGGCTAGATATCAAATATTGTGTTTCAATTGGAAGGCTAGATCTTCCAAAGTCAGGGAGGCTGAAGGAATTAAAAGTTATAGGTTGTGAAAACTTAGCGGAAATTGAAGGCCTTGATAGGTCGGAGTATTTGGAAAGTTTAGATATCTGCTGGTGCACTTCAATTGGAAGGCTAGACCTTCCAAAATTCGGGATGCTGAAGATATTAGAGGCTCAGCATTGCAAAAACTTAGCGGAAATTGAAGGCCTTGATAGGTCGGAGTATTTGGAAAGTTTAGATATCAGCTGGTGCACTTCAATTGGAAGGCTAGACCTTCCAAAATTTGGGATGCTGAAGAAATTAGAGGCTCGGCATTGCAAAAAATTAGCCGAAATTCAAGGGCTCGATAGTTTGGAGTATTTGGAAAGTCTAGATATCTCTAGGTGCACTTTGATTGGAAGGCTAGACCTTCCAAAATCCGGAAGTATGAAGAGAGTAAATGTTGGTTGGTGCAAGAAATTAGCTGAAATTCATGGCCTCGATAGGTTGGAGTCCTTGGAAATACTAGAAATCTCTTGGTGCACTTCAATTGAAATGCTACTCCTTCCAAAGTCCGGGAGTCTGAAGAGATTAGAAGCTAGAGACTGCAAAAACTTGGTTGAAATTCAGGGCCTCGATAGGTTGGAGTTTTTGGAAGAACTGAATATCATTGGATGCAAGTCGCTCAAGACAATTCCGGAATTATCTGGAACGCAGATTTATCGATATTATCAGATTACAGATGGCGTATATGACGAACCATGTCCATACCGTAAGGATGACTCGTATGAGGAATAGATTGGAAGGATCCACATTTTCTATTGAAGGTATATAAAGCAAGTAATCAACCTATGCTTTTTTGAAATCTACTGCCCAATTTTCATTTGTATTTCCTGATTGCAATATCTTTCAAGATTTATGTTCTTGTCATTATTATTTCCTGGTTGATAGTGTCGCCATTGTTTTCTTACTTGAACTCAAGGAATCCAAAGGAGATGTTCATGGAAGTTAATATGTGCTTTGACAAAATGGTTCTGCTTGTTATGCCAGTAGCAGAAATAGATGAAAAGGCTTTCAAAGCGCATCATTTGACATTAGTTTGCAAGTAAGATTCTTCATCCTATGCAGAAAAATAGAGATTCTTGACATTTGATTGATTTTGGAATGCTGGAAGTACTGAAAAACTGACGAGTACAGGTTTTTGATAGCATGCCAAAGGTCATTGTATAGGTTGAAGAAAATGCTCGATGAAGGACCCTATATGGTGATCCTTCTAATGTGAGGTTTTGGTTTGCTCTACGCTCATCATGCATTTCATGACTGCATATTTCTAAGGTACACTTAAGAGTGAATTTCCATGCAAAAGGAATATGTTGATAGGGCATCCCTTACTCTGCATATGCTACTGACTTGTGATAAAATTTGTCCAATCATTGAGTTTCATGCATTTTGTCTCACAGAACTGTCTACCTTTGTAGATTTAGATAATCGTCTCAATCTAGAAATGCCAAATGCAAGCACAAGCTCTTCTCCTAGTGGTGTGGCTGTGATGAACTAGCAAACAGGGCAGAAGCAAAAGCATCATGAATTATTTGGATCGATTGAGAAAATTGCAATTCGAATTTTTCTGACTATGGATCCATGTTCATTTGGTTTGAGTCCAGGGTATACCTACTCCAAGGCTTCCAAAGAATGCATCTTGATGTTTGTAGAGTTGGTAAAGCCATCTGTCGTATACCTAAACTATTGAGCCAGGCAAGACATTAACTAGAATGTCTTTTGACATAATCAGGTGTACTGTGAAATAATTACTTATATTGTGCATAAGCTTTTGTTAGTTCATTTACTTGCTGAAAAGAAAAACACAGGAATCATTTCCATAAGTTTCTTGAGGAAAATTTTCAGTATCCTATATTCCATTTGAAAACTGTCTTGCATTAATTCTAATGCATGAATAGCACATAATGATAAGGAAAAAGAATCATACTATGTCCCACAAAGCAACCATCTTGAGTTAAATACACTATACTAATTTGATCAAAGCTTCTATGGTTGATGATGTTAGAAGCCCCCATTAGTTGGTACCAAAGAGTTCAAAAAGAATATCGAGTTTGACTAAGTGGGTTCCCATAAACTTTGGAGCATTATTAGTAGTTTGTTGATGTTAGTTGCTGGATTGATTTCATCTTACTCACTGGTAGGATTCAGTTATTATTCCATTGCTTGATGTAAATGCTGAAATATCCAAGAGAGCTTTCACAAGGCACTTCTAAAACGAATGAAATCATAGAAGGATCAGGAACTCAATGTTTCTTGAGCTTCTCCAAACACTGACAATGCATCCTTGGAATGGTAAAAGGTTGTTTGCATGTGGTCATCCCATGATTCTTCTGGTTTTTATAAGCTCTATCCTTCACAGGCCCTCTTTCAGCTGGCATCCTTGCGATTTGTTCTAGCACTGGTGCTGCGTTTTCGGCTACTCATGGAGCTTTAGCTATGGAGACCAGCAAAGGACCACTGTGGGTCATGCGTCCATTTCAGCTCTAGTTTGAAAAACCTCCAGCTTCTTAGGTTCAGCTCCTAGCATTCTTTTGCGACCTAATGGCTGGTTGACTCAATTGTTCCGACTTGGTTTTGTGAAGTTTGCTCGATTTCTAACTGGCAAGTGGAGATGACGGAGGGAAATCCGGAGAAGTGTTGGCTGGTGATGGTCACAGAGGACTCAAAGTTGGTGCTTCATCGCTTCAATTGGCAGAGGCTGTGGAGAATCTCTTCTTGTAATTGCTTTGAAGTGAGAAAGTTGGTTGGCTTAATATTCCTTGGATACTGCGGAGTATGGTCAGCTTAGTTTTGCCTTCATGTACTCCAGCTGCTATTTTGGTAGGCCTTCACTGGGTTGTGCTATCCATTTGTGTGCTAGAGAATTCTAATACCATGGTGTAATGGAAGTTCATGCGTTAAAGGTCGGAATAATATGCTGTCAAGCCTAGTATTGTTTTCATGTGCTCTAGCAGTTGAATCATTCTTTAATCCAACATGACCAAATTACTTGCTAAACTGATGATATGCAACTGTAAATGACTCCTGGTTTTTGGGTTAGTTCTTCATTTCATGTCATCTTGCTATAGTCTCCATAAATACTTAGAGCACTTCAACTGGATAAAGTTGAATCAAGTTTGGGTGATTTGCTGATCGTCAACTGTGGCTTTTGTTGGTCCAGCGCTATTTTAATTATCCACATGGTAACGAGTGTTAAATTGACGGGTTGATTGTTGTTTCTCAATGGATTGGAAGGTTCTCACTTTTTGAAAGATCAATTGTAATTTCTTGCTCTTTTTTGCCTTTGATGTATTCTGCCAGGTCAGGTCAGCAAGATGTCTTACATGCATTATTATGCCAGAGAATTACTGCAACTTGGAGGATTTAGGGACAGTGAATATCTGCAAAGGACACTTTTAAGGAATTTCAATAGATGGAACATAGGTATTGGCAAAAGAATTAGAAATGCCAAATGCAATATAATCTTGTTGGTGCATAGAAGTTGTTACCTGAATGTGTCGTTAATTGTTCTTTCATTGTAGATTCTTCTTATTAATGCTATATCTAGTTTTCAATGCATAGGTGTTCTTACAGATGCCACCTCTATGGGAGAAATATGAATTATGGGACAAAACATCGTTGTTATCTGTTGTTTGAAATAATTGCTTTTTTCCCCTTTCAAGTCTGGTCCTCATGCTGATATGTGTACCAAATGTGAAATTCTTGATCTCTTTGTATGCATAACAGGAGATTGAATATGATTACCTGGGTTCAAAATTGGTTTATGTGAACATCGCAATCTTTCACTTAAGAGCTTGTGCTTTTGTGTTACCCAACTCATCAGTTATTTGAGTTTGTTCGAAGATCTTTCTATCCATTTTCCTATTACCACGAAATTGTACAAATAATTTTCATTTCCTTGGCTGAGTAGCTTGAACTTTGAGACTGTCGAGAAGGAGAAAAAGAAAAGGAATTCTTTGGGGGTGGGGTGTTGTCTTTTGGATTTTGTAGTCAACAATGGTTTTTCACTTACCCTCTTCCTAATATTCTATGTTTCGTATTTGATCCCAAGTTGATTACTTGACCGTGTAATTGGAACTTAGGCGATTTTGTTGGGTTGGGCTTTCTTTCTAGCTTATGATAATTGTGTTTGGAAAAACAGTATCTCATTTTTCCAGATTAGTAGGAAATAATATTGCCACAGTTCCCTCCTACATCTGTTTTAGCATCCACCAGATACATTCCCATTTTGCTGTCCTTCTATGAGGTATATACCTTTAGTCTGAAACTACGATTTTCTCCGGAGATCTACATGTGCAGAGTACAACTGCTTTTTCTTGCTAATCATTTCTCTATATGACTCTGCAGGATGCCTGTTACTTTGCTTCATCTAATCGAACTTGTGAAATTGGTTTTACAGATTATATCTCCTTCCAAATAGTCTTTTTTAGATGTTACAAACGGTATAGTAGTGGTGAGGTGATTTATAAATGATTCAAGCAATGTGAAGTAGGGAAGGCCTTTGGAATTGATCTTGTTGTACATCCCTTCTGGTTACTATTGTGTGGATTTGGCTCTATAAAAGGTGAAAGCTAGGTATTTCATACGTTAAATCCCTTATTTGCAGATGTGGCTAATAAATTATGTTGGAAACAGCAACTTCAAATTGTTGTGTTGCTAAATAAGATGGATGACGCTTGTGAAAACTTGGGAGATGCCTAGATGATGATCTTGCAGACCAGTGACCTTCCATTTATGCATATTTCAGGAACCTTTTGTGCAATTAACTGAGAGTTGGACCAATTGAAGGTAACTTGTGGATCCAGAGCTTGCATAATGATTCCTTACTTGTGAGAAGTATAGGATGCTCTTGAGTTCTATTTGTTCCTATACTTGTCAATTCCCTATTTAAGACATTGATGGAAAAAAGAAAAAACTTGGGCATTGTGCTTTTCTTTCGAGTCTGGTTTCATAGTAGAAACAGTAGTGGTCAACAACTGGTGGTATTGACCCTGTTGAACCAGTAACCATGTGTACCTATCAATTGGTAACCCAGCAAGCCTGTCAACTAGTCTAGACCAGTTCTAGGTCTTTCAAAAACTTTAAGGAAGAGTATTGAAGTTGGGTTGGGGTTTGGAACTCTAACCTCTTGTAACTAAAAGGCATGCCAACCATCTGCTCCGGTGTCTTCTTGCTTCATTTTGTGGTGGATTGCTTATTTATTGACCGTATTGGCTTAGTCTATTAAAAATTTGAACGATTCTATTGAGAACGGGAATCCTGTCTTTTGTGCTCAAGCAACTTTGCCGAGTGACCGGGGCTTCTTTTGTTCCGGACAGGTGTATTCTTACTTGACAACTTTACATGCAATTGGCTGAACTGGTCGAACTGTTAGAACATGGTTCTACCAGTTTGACTGGTTGAACCACTAGTCCGGTTTTAAAAACGTTTATTCTTTTGTTCTTCCTATTATGTATCTGCTCTCCTCATCAACACGAGGAGTGGCAGCTTAGTTTCTCCACATAAATGTATATACATCCTATTTCATGCCTGCAATTTTAAAGGATGTTATACTTTCTGCCTTAACATAACTGCAAAAGTTTTGCTGACAGTTGGAGCCTTGTACTTGAATGTATGTCAAGGAATGTGCATTTTATGACCCTAATGGGCTAATAGTGCCACTTTTGTTTCTATTTTGTGAGAACACTTTTGCTTGGTTGTCTCATTCTCACTTCCAGAACACTAACCCAGTGAAATTACACATCTTGGACTCTTACACCTAGAGATGGAGAATGAGAAGATTTGCTGCATTCCCCATACTGTAGTTCCTCGTTGTTTGTGGTAAAACATTTTTACACCGCCGTACAATTGAGCTGAGGATCAAATTATTGCGATGCCATCAATTGTATACTCTGAAAACCATTTTCCTTGAGCTTCTTACCATGTCCATTTGCAGTTTGGATTTTTGGAAACTTATCGTTGCTCATAGTCTTTCCTTTCTGTATCATTGTTTGAAACTTGCTAGTATCAATAACAAATTTATTTCATTGACTAGGTGGTGGAGCTGAATTATCCTGTCCATGCTCCTTACTAAATTCCCACTTTTACAACCTACTCTTAAGTTTAAATATGACTGGCGTAGGTACATTGTGCCTCTCTAATGGATAATTTCGTGTTTGTTCTGACGGTTGAAAACCTGCAAATTTATGCTCCAAATAATGTTTTTTTCCTTTGAAGAAGTAAAATACTAAAGTATTAGGTCTTCCTGTAAATTTTAGATCAATTGGGAGGTCAAAGTGCGAAAAAGATGAATCTTTAGTGGCCAGACAAATAAAGAAAGAATAATTATCTTCTTATGGTAGGTTCATTGCAGTCTGAGTTACTGACTAGGAACTAGTAGGTACATGTTCATGATGATAGATACTATTAGGGTCTTTAGTATAGAAAGATACTGTAGAGCATTCATGGTTCACATGCATACGATAGCCTCTTCAGGTACATAAGTTTTGCTCCTGCCTATGTTTTAGTGCGATGCAAGTATTGTACTTATTAATTTTATCCAGCAAAGGTATCAAAACATCGCATTAGTTATGGCCATATTATAGGACCATCGGAGTGAAATCAAGTTGAATTATTTATTCTTGGCTACAGCTAGTAGCGGTGTGGCTTGTGTTTTGGCTGCAAGAAAGCTGGCCCTGGTCTACATACTTGGACGAGATGAAGATGAAATCTCAGATTCAGAACAAACATCTATTGTGGGTGGACCTCTAATGCTGGGGACGGTCTCTCCTGGCAATTGCTTCAAATTGAGAAAGCTCTCTCTTTTTTCTATTCAGTGTGTGAAGTGCTTGAATGTCTTCATTGAGAACATGATGTTGAACTGAGGAGTTGACATTTTACAGAAAAATACCTACTGTGAATGAAGGTGATCCGAGTGCAAATTTAGATTCTATTCTAGTTTATGTGGTAGTGATTGTACTTGATGTTACGATTATATTATGGTTGTTTATGTGCACTAATATTTTTTTCATTGGTATCTAACTTAGTTTGGTCATAAGGGATATTACCATCATCCTTAAAAAGAAATGGATGGTTAAGTTGGAGCAATTTTGAGGCAGTTTTCTTAGAAATGACTTTAAACTTTACATTGTGAAAGAACTTTCCTGCCGATAATTTTTAATGCTTGAGTTGACTTTTGAGAGTTGCCATTAGCTGAACAACATGATGCCTCATACTTGGAAGTCTGAATTATCTTGTTTATGCTTCAGATTTCTACTCAACCTGTAAGTATCATCCTATCTTTCAGTAAAAAGTCTCCAAAAATCTGTGTAGTTCAGATGTTGAATGTTGTGAGGCAAATTCGTTGCAAAATTGTAAACACTGTCGCATGATTCACACGTCATTTTTGTTCTCGACTGCTTAAGGCCTGCTTAATTTTAGAAAATGCCTTTAGTTTCCATTTTCATAGAAACTTTTTTCAATGTTTTGCTAACAAAATATTTGTTCAGTGAAAATAATATCGTTAGGGATAAAAATTGTTAGAATATGCTTGGGTTACATCACTTTCAAAATATATGCTTATTATTTTTTTCCAAATCTCCATGTTTGCTTTTGGAATGAGAATACTAAAAAGTCATCTTCAGTTTGTAATTTTGATTCTGAGAATAGTTTTCCTTTTATTCGTCGACTGCTTTCGGAGTGCTACCAAACTCATTTTCTGGTCTGTTTTAATTCTCAAATTGAAATCAGAACGGTCTTTTGAGAATCTTTATCAGCCGAATGCCTCCTTAGATTATCAATCTCTTTCCGTCTGCAGAAAACATGGACTTCAAGTTGCTCAACAGGCTTTGAACATTGAAGATTTACTTCATTCATCCAGCCATCATTATCACTAATGCATAAGCAGTGGGCTGACGCCATAAACATATTTCATGAGGAAGTTTGATTTGCTGCAAAGCTTGTTAGTGACCATGGCAAGTAGTACTATTAATACAGAGCGGTAGATGGCGTTTCATTTTTCTTCATTGAACTGTTTTCGTTTGCTTATCTAGGTCTTGACTCTTTCCCTCAGGAGGAATTTTTCAGTCTATCTGTTTCGTGTTAATTCTCTGAGTGAAGTGGTATGGCTAATTTTTTAAGCTTTGGTACTGCTATAGGACTTTGGCTTTTTTGGTTGGTTTTTATAATCATAGTTTGCTAGTTGGTTCAGTGATAGGGTATGAAGCGTGTATCAAAAGTTGTTTGTGATGCTGGAAAAGAAATTCTGCTGGTTGTCCTCAATCATCTACAGGTGCGCATTATTGTCTTTGCATTTGGCCTTTTTCCCAAATAATTAAATTTCATGCATCTCAATGAACAGTCTTGGAGGTGATCAGATAGAGATAGGAATTTGTTACAGGAAGTTATGCTATGCACATATTGAGACACGCCATAATTTTCAGAACATCCTGATGTTGATTCTTCATACGAACATATCATATGCAATGATCTGAATTAAAATCTGATTTGAGTCTGATTCAACAAGTTGGCAATATCTCCTATAAGCGTATAATGGAAATTTTAGGTCATTAATCATTGCTTTGAACTTGAACTTGATCTAAGTTTGAGCTTTGAGTGTACTGTACATGGAGATATGGATATATAATGTTTATACGTTCACATTATAATTAGCAGGTGTAGAGATATGTTCTCAATTTAAAAGGAAAGAGTTTATTGCCTTAGATCTTAGCATATATCTCCTCACAATTGCAAGTCAATTTTTGTACTGAAAGAAACAGGGGAATTGAGTTAATCCCACTTGTTGTGCTGTAAAGGAATGCCCTGCCATGCCCAAAGTTCTTGCCCAATAAAACTCTGATAACCCAAGATAACATAGCGCAAGCATAGGAAACTGTCCAAATTCTTGTCGAAGAACAATGAAGGAGGAGATGCTGTGCAGACTCTGCCTCTTTTTGCTGAGGAAACACCTGTTAACCAGTATTTTGCCTCATTTCTAAAGTAAGGATTTGTTCTCAGGTTGCTTCCCAAGCAAAAAGAGAAACTCTAATTGGAATTCTCACTTTCCAAATCGATTTCGAGGAAAATCTGTTTTGCCACGAATCTCCCTATCGAGCAGCTTGTAGTAACTTCACAGAAAAGATTCCATCTCTTCCGTTAAGCAACAGAAATCTTTGAATTATGCAACACATAAAAGAAGGCAGGCAAAAGCTTCAAAGTCCTAATCTTGGGCTTGGCTCACGAACTCAATGTCCCAAATGATCATTTCGTTGTTTAAATGATAACAATCTGCTACCAAAGCTTCCTTGTTCCTTGACATTTCACCCAAATGCTTACACATACGACTCTAATATGTGAGAATCAAACTCCATTACTTGGGAGTGTATGTTTTGTAGTAAATGCACACCAAATTGGAATAAGGTTCTTATGATTGAGAATCTCAGTAAACAGAATTTGATTTTTCAGAGAATGGTGTTGTGTGTGAAAGCATTTGTGGGAAAATGTCGATCATCTCTTTCTTCTTTCTGACTTCGCTTGCAAGCTTTTACATCAAATCTTCAGCTTGTCTAAGGTGGTTTGGTTCTTGCAAAACATGCCATCCACTTTTTTGATTGTTGGAATACCTAATTAGGAGGATCAATTTCTAAGAAGTTCTGAAGCACTGCACCTTTGTCTCATGGGGTGCCTTAGGAAAGAAAGCAACAAAATGTAGGGTCTGGAATCTTCGGTTGCTTCTGCGTTGTACCTTTTGACCAGCTTTGAGCATCATGTGCTGTTTCTGTATACTCTTCTAATGCTTCACTTTTGTTTGTTTTTCTTTTGTTTTGTTCTCATATATACTGATGTACTGGAACTTTTTCTTTCAACAAAATCCTTTATTATCTATAGAAAAGATATTGCCAGTTTATTCCCTTGCCAGATCTCTCTCCATTTATGTGGGCATTTTTGTGTGTTGTGAACATGTGCTTGGGTGTGCACATGCATGCGATCATGTGCTTGCACAGGTGTGCACACATGTACACGCACGTTATAGGGCTGTTGTTAATTAGATCAGATTCTGTGCTTCTCGTGGGTACAGTGACTCTCATGTACATGCTACATATTCTTCGTGATTACTAGTATAGTGAGAAATGACGTTTCCAGTTACATTCTTTAAGGTTATAGACTCCCGTTTCCTTTTTTTGGATGAGTCTATTAAAGAGCACCAAGAGCACCAAGGGGATGCCTCCTATTTACAAATTTCCACCTAAAAGCTCATATTTACCTTAAAAATTAAAAAAAAAAAAAAAAAAAAAAAAAAGACTTGGTGTCCAAAGCACTGCCACCACAATGTGAAAAAAATAAGGTAGAAAGCCAAATATCTTTTACAGCACCTACAGAACTTTCCTCATTTTTAAAAGCCTGCCTATTTCTTTCTTACCAAGGCTTATGAACTCTCTTTAACTCCATAGTACTGCCGATCAATGCTTTTGGGCTCCTTTCTCCTTTTGTCTAATCAAAATGTGCATTCACGATGGTGTAGAATTTTGTGGAAAAATTGCCAAGCGATAAAAAGGTTAAGCTAAGAAATAAAGATGTGGTTTACTATTTAAATGTTATAGAACTCCGCCCCTCTTGTAAGCCGGGACTTCACCTTACATTGAAGTGTAAACATTTGATAGTTGGGGAGTTAAATAGGTAATAGGACTCTAGAGATGTGGTTTGATATTTAAATGTTGTAAAGAAGTTATCCTTCCCCAAGGTGTTGATTAGAAATGCGGTTTGATATTTGATTGTTGTAAAGAAGTTACCCTTCCCCAAGCTAACATCAAAAGGGCTAGGGCTTTTGTCTCCTTGAAAACAGTAGCATTTCCTGTCAATATTGTGCTTATAGCCCACAACCATCACATAAATGGCCTCTCTCTCTCTCTCTCTCTCTCTCTCTCTCTCTCTCTCTCTCTCTCTCTCTCTCTCTCTCTCTCTCTTAAAGCAACTTTGGGGCAGGACTTGATAATTTCACATGAACATTCCAAACTTCTAATCTGCTTGCATGAATTGGATAGCAGACTAGGCTCCATTTCTTTATTGAATTTTCCAGTATATCTTTTATTTGGTGGAGACTCTAGAGTATGTTGTTTAGTTCAAACATAGTTTGCAGAAGATGAACATGGCTCGTAATGACCATTTACTGTGTAAAACATTTTCTTTTGTGAACTTTTAACTTCAATGGTTCCAGCAAGTAATGTATGTGGTCAATGCTATTTTTATCCCTCATCAGTGTGTCAGTTTTCTTAAGAGATGATATTTGATGTACAGGGTTAATTAATTGAAGTATTGTTATTTACTTAGCAGCCTGCTGTAGAAATCATTGGCTTTAGAATGGGTGAGCTCAGGGGTCTTTCAAGATGGCGTTCTTGTTATCTAGGTATTGGTTCGGATGAGACACTGGCGGATAATGCAGTGGAAAAGGCTGGAATGTTGCTTGTACAGGTTGAGTGAGGGTGCTCTCATCTGTTGTGAAGCCGGTACGCCTGTTACAATCTTTCTTGTGATTTCTCTACCTTTCTTGATATCTTCTATTTGCAACTATTGTAATATCATACCTATCCACGCATGGCTGAGATGGTTGAGGGCTTGCCTTTCCTCTTTGGAGGTTCTAAGTTCGAACTCCCTGATCGGCTCCGTGATTGGAGTGGGGGTTCATAGCAGTGGGTTGCTGTGCTAGTCTCCCCGGAGGTATAGTCGCAAATACCGAATCGGCGTAAGCTGACAAGGGAAAGTGGATCCACAGTCACCCAAAAAAAAAAAACTATTGTAATATATTGCCTGTCTCTCATCATGTATGGTATCATGTCTTTAGTGACACTAAATTACTAAATTTTAAACATGAAGTTGAACTATTTGTGGATAATATATGATATGGGTTGCTTAGAATGACATATTGATGTAAGTTAAATAGCCTTTAATTATTTGAAAAATGAGCTTGTTATCAATATTGTAAAGGAGTCATCGTTAGACGATGGGCTTTACACGTGACTTGAACCTGTTCAACAAAGGTCCATTTAGTAACTGTTAAGGTTGTTACGGAATACTGACAATAGCACATTGTTGTTTTGTTGATATCATCATGTTTTTGAAGCAGCAAAAAAGAGAAATTGACAACTTTTCTGTATCTTTGCTTCCCATGCCTCACACAACTTGGGGTTTGTACCTTCTCAATTCTTGCATGCTACCCTGAAGAAATGCAATTTTACTTGTTTCAAAATGAAAAAATCATAGTGTGACCACTAGAGCAAGGTCAAAATATTGGTAGGATCCTATGGAGTTCTTGAGCCTGTGGCATGCTTGTAGTATTTGCCTTAGGGATCGAAAGCATATTGCATTGGTTAATAATGTGCATGTTGCTGAAGCTTTTGCTTTCGTCTCTCTTTCAGTTTGCAAATTTCTTCAGCTGGCTTTTGAAATGTATAAAACATTGATGTCAGAGCCAAGTGATCAACTTTTAACATACAATAGGTTTGTCTAACTTTTGTCAAGCAGGGTCCTTCCCTCATGGTGAATTCCTATATACTCTTTTGAGTTTGATGGTGAACTTTTTGTAGTGTTCTTGAAGTTTCTATATGATCAAGATGCCGCTATGCATCTCCTGGATCTTTCTGAGGCTGATGAAGAAACTACCATTGATCCGTGAGTGATTTTCTCTACTTTTGGTCATGCTTTAAATATCAGAATGATATGCTGTCAGGCCTAGTATTATTTTCATGTGCTTTAGCGGCTAACTCATGCTTTGAGGCAATGTGACCAAATTAGTTGGCAAAGTTGTGAATATGAAATTGTAAATGACTCCTGGTTTGGGGGCTAGTTCTTCATTTCAGGTCATCTTGCTATCATCTTCACCTATATTCATTTTTTAATTAACGGACACCCACCAAAGCATGAAAGCTAGGATCATTCCCGCAATAATACCTACAGGTTCTCCCAATTCTGTTCCATAACTGGAACAGGAAATACTTGAGTGCACTTCCACTAGATGAGGTTGACTTAAGCTAGGGTGGTTTGCTGGGCTGCAACTGTGGTTATTGTTGGTCCACCACTACTTTAAGTAACCACATGGTAACAAGGGTCGAAATTGACCGGTTGATCATCGTTTCTCATTGGATTGGAAGGTCTCATATTCCAAAATATCAAATGCATTTCCTTGCGCTTTTCTGCCTTGATATATCTTGTCAGATCAGTGAGATGTCTTGCCCTCATTTTTATCTCAGACAAACAATGCAGGGAGTCGGAGAATTACTGCAGTTTGGAGGATTTGGGGGACACAGAATATTTGTGAAGGACACTTGTGAAAGAATTTCAATAGATGGAACGCAGGTATTAGCAAAAGAATTAAAAAGCTAAAATGTAATGGAATCTTGTTCGTGAATAGGAGTTCTTGCTTGAATGTATTGTTTATTGCTCTTTCATTGTAAATTCTTCACATTAATCCTATATCTACTTTTTCCATTTATAATTGTTCTCACACATGCTACCTCAATGGGAAAAATATGAACTACGGGATAAATCATTGCCGTTATTTGTTGTTTGAAGTGATTGCTTTTCTCCCTTTTGAGTCTGGTCCTCGTTGCTGATATATGCACCAAATGTGAAATTGTGGATCAACAAGAGTTTGAGTATATTACCTGGGCTCGAAATTTGTTTATGTAAACATTGCAATCCTTTAATTAAAAGTTTGTGCTTTTGGTTTTACTTGACTCATCAATTATTTGAGCTCAAATATTCATTTTTCGTTTGGCTAATTCAGGACTTCTGTTAATGGGTTTGTCTGTTGATATTTCTATCCAAATGCTTATTAGCATAAAGTTGTCCTATATTTTTCATTTCCTTGTCTGAGTGGCCGGAACCTTTAGACTATAATGAGAGAAGGAGAGAAAGAAAAGGAAACCTCTGGGGGTTAGGGGTTGTCTTCTGGAGGTTGTCCTCAACAATGGCTTTTCACTTACCCTCTATCTAATAATCTAGTTTTTCATATTTGATCTCAGGTTTGATTACTTGACAGTGTATATGGAAGCTTTAGTTGGGTGATCTTATGGGATTGGGCTCTGTGTTTAGGTTATGATCCTTGTGTGTGGAAATACTGTATTCCATGTTTCCTGATTAGAAACTAATTTCATAATCACATTTTCAAGGAAGCTGCCCAGATGCCTTTCTCTTCTATTTTGAAATAGATACTTTGTGAGAATTTATTGCTACAATTCCCTCTTACGTCAGTTTCAGCATCCACCAGATATGTTCGCAATTCATGGTCCTTGTATAGGGTATATACCTTTAATTTGAAACTACAAAAATTATCCAGAGATCCACATGTGCAGAGTCCAACTGCTTTTTCATGCTAATCATTACTCTGTATGTTATTGCAGGATGATTTTGAATTTGCTTCAGATTATATTTCCTTCCAAATACCTGAGGAGTCTTTCTTAGATGTAACAAATCGTATAGCGGTAGTGAGTGGACTTAAGAATGTTTCAAGCAATGTGAAGAAGGGAAGATCTTTGGAAGGATCTTGTTGTGCATCTCTCTTGGTCACTGTTGTGTGGATTAGGCTCTATTTGAGGTAAAAGCTTTGTATATCATATTTTGTAGCCAAAATTTGCAAATGTGGCTAATATATTCTGTTGGAAGCAGGAACATCAAATTATCATGTTGCTAAATAAGATGAATGATACTCATGAAAACTTGGTAGATGCCGGGATGATGATCCTACAGGCTAGTGACCTTCCATTTGTGCATATTGCAGAACCACATATGCAAATAACCGGGATTTGTACCAATTGAAGGTAACTCTTGGATCCGGAGCTTGGATCCGGAGCTTGCATATCGTTTTCTTACTTGTGATATCTAGAGTTCTATTCTGATCATGACAATTCACTATTTAAGACATTGATGGCAAAAGGAAAAAAGTAGCATATTGTGCTTTTCTGTTGACTCCTGTTCATGTCGGAGTTTTAAGAAGTGGCTCTGGTTGGACGGGGAACTAGACCTGTCCGGTCTGGTTTCCCAACAGAAATAGTATTGATCAAGAACCGGTGGTATTGATCCTCTTCAACCGATAACCAGGTGTACCTATCAACTGATACCCAGCAAACCTGTCAACTAGTCTGGACCAGATCTGGGCCATAAAAAAACTAAAAGGAGTAGTGCTGGAATTGGGTAGCAGCAGCTTAGTTTTTCCTCCTATGTGCATAATGCATACAAATGTCGTTACGTCCTTGCAATTTCAAAGGGTGTTTTATTTTCTGCCTTGCCATAACTGCAAAAAGTTCCAACATACCTTGACAGCTGGAGCCTTGTATGTAGGTTAAGAAATGTGCCTTTGATAGCCCTAATGGGTTAGCAGTGCCCTTTTTACTTCTATTTTGTTAGGATATTTTTGCTTGGTTGTATTGTTCTCACTTTTGAAACACTAATCCAGTGAAACTGCACATCTAGGACCATATCTTACGCCTGGAGATGGAGAATGAGAAGCTTCGCAGCATTCCCCATACTATAGTTCCTCTCTTGTCAGTTGGTGGTAAGAACATTTTTACACTGTCATGCCATCGAGCTAAGGATCAATTCATTGCTATGCCAATTGTATAGTTCTGAAGGTTTTTTCTTTGAGCTTCTTGCCTTGTCCATTTGCAGTTTTGGATGTCTGGAAACTTATTGTTGCCCATGCTCTTTCCTTAGGGATCAGTGTTTGATAAACTTGCCAATGTCAGTAACAAATTTATCTCGTTGGCTGGGTGATGGAATTGAATTAATCCTGTTCATGCTCCTTGCTACATTTTCACTTAGAACCTTCTATTAAGTTCAAATGTGACTGGCATAGGGACATTGTGCCTCTTTAATGGACCACTTCATGTTTGTTCCTATAGATTGAAGAAGTGCGAAAGTATGCTCCAAAGAATAATATTTTTTAGTCAAAAGAAGTAAAAAAAAAAGAAAAAATTGTGGTATCGGGTTTTCCCCTAAATTTTAAATCAATTGAGAGGACAAAGCGCGAAATGATTTTATAGTCGCTAAACAAATACCAAAAGAATTATCATTCTCTTATGGTAGCTGCATAGCAGTCTGAGTTGCTGACTGAGAAGCACTATTTACAAGTTCATGACCATAGATGCTACCGTGGTATCTAGTGTAGCAAGATACTGTAGAGCATTCGTAGTTACATGCATGCTGTAGTCTCTTTAGGCACACAAGGTTTGCTTCCTACCTGTGTCTTATCATAATGCATGTGTTGTACTTATACTTTTACCCAACAAAGGTATCTAAACATCATGTTGGTTATGGCCATACGTTCAAGGAACACCGGACTGAAATCAAGTTGATTTTTTTTTTTTTTTGGGCAATGGCAAGTAGAGAAGTGGCTTGTGTTTTAGCTGCAGAAAGTGGGCCCTGATCTACATACTGGACGAGTATGAAGAAGAAATCTCTGATTCAGAATGACTATCTGTTCAAGAGTTTGTGGTGGTTATGCTCATGTCGCTGCTGTGGGTGGACCTCTAATACTTGAAGCTGCAAACATCAGTGTAACAAGCAATGCATGTGGGCTTTCTGACTGAAGCTCTTCGACTTCACCCTTTCTGTAGTAGTCTTAATCTATACCTGCCATGTGCCTTTTCTGCTAGGCAGTATTTGTCGATAGAAAAAGTGGAGTGAAAGGTAGCGATTATCTATTGAGTTGGATAGAATTGACCGAAAGATGCTGAATCATGGCTTCTATCTAGTGGTAACTGTCGTCATGGTATTGCTGTAAGCTCCGAGACCTGCTCGATAGTGCCAAGCTTTTGCTTCATCTGTATATGCTTACTATTTGCATGTGTATGAGAACCAAATGTTTGGTTTGGATTATCTACGCTTTAGGTTGAATGGTTCAGGTAGTGTACTTGACTAACGAGCTCTGCTTTTGTATGTTGAAATCTCTCACCCGAAAATGACTCGCTTCTCCACGTGTCATTGTCACTGACTCACTTTGGATTGAATGGTTCAGGCAGTGTACTCAACTAAAGAACATACGCTATATTCCGATCTCAGATATTTGGAGCCCTCAAGTAGATGGCAGGTTTAAGATCATGAGATTCTGTCTACAATATCGTGAATGGACTTTGTATCCTCAATAAAGAGCATCATGGAGTCTTTTAATTCAATGATGTACATTCAGGAATCAATAATTCTTTAATTGTAGTATTCTTTCTCTGGGAATTATTGCCAATCTCCAGGAGAAAGTATGCATGAATGTAACATGTGCATTTGTGATACTTCTTTTCTTATGTTTATTATTTGCCGTGATGATAGCTCTTTTGGAACTTAAGCTGAATTTACTCTGAAATTAAATCCTCCTTTATTTATAGCCCTTCCAAATCTTTTACGTCTTCAATGTATTCTTCCGAATGCAAGTGCAGAAATAGTGACATTTAACATTAATTATTAGATGGGACAATAACATTATCAACAAAATAAATGATTGTTAACAGGTTCGCTGCTAGTGCAAATCGCATGTAAACTTTAAATTCCATGACCCGTTAAACACAAGCTCGTTTTGGAGAAATTGGCGTTAAAATTTTCGAGGACCAAGAATAGAAGGCTAGGAAAAGAAGTACGGCTAAGGAAGAAGCTTTCCTATTAATAGGAAATGTCTAAGAAGACGACTTGTGTCTATTGCACCAGATACCATTGGCTAAACCTTCTATTAATAGCCATTGTAGAGCCTCATAAAATCTACTTCTGCCACTATTCTCAGTAATAATAGAACAAATGATTATTTGTAACTCAACATCATTATCAAACTAACTGCCCAAATGATTGGAGAATATCAAGGTAACTTAGCATCATGTCTTAACAACTAAGCATCATGTCTTAACAGTGAGTGTTCCGAAAAATAGCTTTATTGCCTGTGGATGGCAGCAAACTCGCAAGACTTAATACATGAGACTGATAAAAAAATTAGTCACTTAAGAAGGCAACAAAGCTGATCTATACACAAGCGAATAACCTTATTAATGATGATGGGTCAAATACAAATAAGTACCTAATATGCCCTCATATTAGTTTAACCAAACCAATCTTCTTTTCTAATGTGATCTTCCAGTCACCTATTGATAAAAATGCATACAGAAACATGTTGCCGCCTGCTTATTACATCTTTTCGTATCTACTTAGTGGTAAAATTATCTTGTTAATATCCACTTGGCATCACCTAAGTGAAAGTGAGTTTTAGCTATTCAAAATGTGGAAACACTTGACATCCTTTCAAGCCAAATGAGTATTGGATGCTCGGCACACAATGTTAGGGGAAATTACCAAGAAAGTCTTAAGCCTATTGCGGTTGCATCAATTTAGTCATAAACTTTTAAATTTGGCTAATTGAGTTCTAGACCTTTTGAGGATATGCCAATGTAATTCATTTAGTCAAATTTTGAGCAAAAATTGCCAATGTGGATAATGTTTACAATTTTTTATTAATTTTTCAGACTTTTTTCTTTTCTTTCTATTTTTTTTCCTTCTTCTCCAATGGATGGTTGCTAGCCACCTAGCCATAGGCCATGGCTGGCGAGGGTGAGTCACTATGGCAAATTATGTGGTCTATGCCCATTGTAATACCCCATGGTATTGACAGCCGTATATACTCTAATCTTATAATGTGTTTCATCTCAAACTTAGAATAGTTCCACAAGCATAGTGTGCCTATGAGAGAGGGGAGGGGAAAATTGTTTAAAAAGTCATAAACCTATTACATTTTGTCAATTGAGTCATAAATATTTTCACATTTTGCCAATTGAGTCTATCCGGGAAATTTTGACTAAAATTTGCTGATGTGGATGGTTGGCACTAACGTCACTTTTTAAATAATATTTTAATAATATTGAATTTGTTATGATTTTTTATTTTATTTTATTTTCTTTTTTACTTTTTGGGGGGGGTTTGGAGTTAGGCCGGCGAGGACCACGATGCCCTCGCCGGCCAAAGCGAGGGCGTGTGTGCCCTCAACCTAGGTCAGCTGGCCACCCTTGCCAAACTAACTCCAAAACCCAAAAATAAAAGCAAAAAAAGTAAAAAAAATGAAAAGAAAAGAAAAAAATCATAAAAAATTCAAAATATTATTTAAAAAGTGCCATGTCGTGCCAACCGTGCACATTAGCAAATTCCTGTCAAAATTGATTGGATGAACTCAATTGGTAAAAAAATGAAAATGATTAAAATTCAATTGGTAAAATTGAAAAGTTTTTCATTAAATTAACAAAATTGCAATAAGTTTAGGGCTTTTTGGACAATTTTCTTGAGAGGGAGTAGCAATGGAAGTCTTGATTTTAATTTGGTTAAACACATATATGCAACTCTCGTATGTTGAACTCCCTCGGTTTGGGTTATCGTGCTTGTAAGTTTGACAATCTCGACCAATATCTCCGATTTGTTCGATATCTTCCTATCCATCACCTTGGTGTGCTTTGTAGAATATGAAGTACATTTGGCGACTGCTATTCGATATACTACCGTGGCACACCACACGGGAATCAACTCTAAAAGCGTCTTCAACTCTTCAACTCTTCATCTTGTGTCACGAGGCTACTATTTTCACAATTTGTCCTTCGAAATCAATTCTTTAAAATCATTATAAGAGATCTAGCAATTTCCTTTAAGTACAAAATGAACCATGACACGTATATATTGTATTCTCCATATCATTAGAAAGAACATGGATATCTTTCTTGAAAGTAATTCCTTTAGATGAGTTGTAGATATCTCTCTGGAGAAAATGGGTTGGGGTTTGGAACTTCGACCTCTCGTAACTAACAGGCATGCCAACCATTTGCTCCGCGTGTCTTCTTGCTCCTTTTTGTGGCGGATATTTTATTTATTGACTATATTGGCTTATTAGTCTATAAGAAATTAAAACAATGCTTTTGAGAATCGGAATCCAGTCTTTTGTGGGCAAGCGGCTCTACTGAGCGACTGGGGCTCCTTTTGTTTTGAACATGCCCATTCTATCAAATAACGCCACATGCAATCGGTTCAACTGGTTGAATTGGCAAAGTACGGTTCTCAAGTTTGATTGGTTGAACCACTAGTCTGGTTTTATAGACTTTTGTCTTTTGTTCTTCCTATTTACTATGTATCTGCTCTCCTCATCAGCACAAGCGGCAGCAGCTTAGTTTTTCCTCCTATGTGCATATGCATGCCATTATATGCGTCCAATTTTAAACGATGTTTCACTTTCTCACTTACCATAACTTCAAAAGCTCCAGCATATCTCGACAGTTGGAGCCTTGTCTGTATGTCAAGAAATGTGCATTTGATGACCCTAATGCATTAGTAGTGCCACTTTTGCTTCTATTTTATGAGAACACTATTGCTCAGTTGTCTCATTCTCACTATCGAAACACTAATCCAGGGAAATTACACATCTAGGACTTTATTTTACACCTAGAGATGGAGAATGAGAAGTTGGCAGCATTCCCATACTGCAATCCCCCCTTGTCAATTAGTGGTAAGAATTTTTCACAGTGCCCACTCAATCGAGCTAAGGATCAATTCATTGCCATGCCATCAATCGTATACTCAAAAAACTACTTTCCTTGAGTTTCTTAACATGTCCATTTGCAGTTTGGACGTTTGGTAACTTATTGTTGCCCATAGTCTTTCCTATTTGTATCATCTTTTGATAAACTTGCTAGTGTCAGTATCAAGTATATCTCATTGGCTGAGTGGTGGAACTGAATTAATCTTATGCATGCATCGTATTAAGTTTCCACTTTACAAGCTATTCTTGAGTTTAAATATGATTGGCACAGGATCATTGTGCCTCTCTAATGGACCATTTCATCTTTGTTCCAACGGTTGGAAATGTCCAAATTTATGCTCCAAAGAAGAATATTTTTTTTTTTCATTTGAAGAAGTAAAATACTAAAGTATTAGGTTTTCCTATAAATTTTAGATCACTTAAAAGGTCAAAGTGCGAAAAAGATGAATTATTAGTGGCCAGACAAACACAAAAAGAATAATTATTTTCTTATGTTAGGGTTCATTGCAGTTTGATTTACCGACTAAGAACTGTTATGTACATGTTAATGATGATAGATACTATCAGCATTCATGGTTCACATGCGTACCATGGCCTCTTCGGTACACATGTATTGCTTCCGCCTGTGTTTTAGCGTGATGCAAGTATTGTACTTATTACTTTTACCCAAAAGAGGTATCAAAGCATTGCATTAGTTATGGCCAAATAATAGAAACGTCGGAGTGAAATCAAGTTGATTCCTTTTTTGCGACAACAAGTAGAGGCGCCGCTTGTGTTTTGGCTGCAAGAAAACAGGCCCTGGTCTACATATTCGACGATGATGAAGGTGAAATCTCTGATTCAGAATGAACGTTTGTTTGTGAATGTGCCGTGGTAATGCTCATGTTGCTCGTGGGTGGACCTCTAATACTCGAAGCTGCAGGAGACATCAGTGTGAGAAGCAATGCATGTGGACTTTCCGGCTAAAGCTCTTCGGCTCCAACCTTCCGGGAGAGTTTCAATTTATGCCTGCCATGAGCCTTTTCTCGCTAGGCAGGCATTTATTGAAGAGAAAAAGCAGAGTGAAAGCTAACTACTTATCTATAGAGCTCGATGGAATCGACAAGAAATACCGACCCATGGCTTCTATCTCGTGGGGAAGTAACTGTTTGCATTGTATTTCTGCAAGCTTTGACAACTATTCGATAGTGCCCAACTTTTGCTTCATGCGTATATGTTTATTATTTCCGCATATAAGAGCACCAATTGTCAGGTTTGGATTGTTTGTACTTTCGGGTTGAATGGATTACATGGTGTAATCAACTGACGAACTTTGCATTTGAATGTTGAAATCTCTCACTTAAAATTGACTCACTTCTCCAAGCATCATTATTAAGTGATGCATCCAATCCAATGTACAAAATACACTCGTGTGAAAGAGTCAATCTCCAGGATTACTAGAATCAATATGGCTAGTTAGATATATAGTGCCAAGGTGGCATTAAAGAACAAATACTGTCTTCCAATAATACAGATTCAAAATCTACAATTAAATGGTAGGTTTAAGATTATGAGATTATATTTTGTACTCTTGACAAGAGTATCATGTAGCCAAAAAACTTAATGATATATAGATATACAGGAATCTTAAATTGCTTAATTTTATCATTCATTCTCTAGGATTTATTGCCTCTAGAGGAAAAACTTTTATAGATGTAATAGCTTCGTGTTCAATCATATGCACCAAGATGGTAATCGTATATATGATTGTATGCATGTAAAATGTGCATATGTGATATTTCTATTCTTCTGTTTATAAATTATCTTTATGAGAGCTTCTTTGTCGACTTTAGCCAAATCTATTATGAGATTAACTTGCTTTATTAATTTATTTCCAAATCTCCACATCATCAATGTATTCTTTCCGATGCATAATAAGTGTAGAAATAGTGACAACGACAATTGATAATATGACGAAACAATAAATATTACCAACAGAATAAATTATTGGTATTTGGTCCACTACGAGTGCAAACCACGTATTAAATCAAATTATGCATGAGCACTCTTAGACGAGCTCATTTTGAAGAGACTACAGTTAAAATTTTCAAGGAATGAGAAAACAAGAAGAGAAGGCTGGGATCACGAGTATTACTGGAGTATGGAGAGACGCTATACTATTGATAGGAAACTAATAGAAGGCGATTTGTGTCTATCACTCATAACACCTTTGGCAAAACCCTCTATCATAGCTGTTGTGTAGCCTTATAAAATTTGCTTCTACTACTGTTTAAGTAATTATAGAACTATGTTTGTAACTCAACATCATTATTAAACTAACAATCTAAACGAATGGAGGATATTGAGGGAACTTAGCATCATAATTTAATAGTGTATGCGTTCCAAAAAGCAACTGTATTGCCTATGGACATCAGCAAATAGGCAAGACTCAATACATAGCACTCGATCAACGTGGTTGTAATGCTGATGCAGAACAAGTGCATTATCTGAGCACACTCTTTGAATGATACACCTTGTGTTCCTTACATGTGAAAAATCATAGGACCTTTTGAAGAAAGATGTTGAAAGAACTAGAATAGAGAGATACCATCCGAAGAAAAATTAGTAAACAAAGCTATTCTGTCCTAAATGCTAATTCGTGCAAGAAATTAGCCGAAATTCAAGGCCTTGATAGGTTAGAGTATTTGTAATGGCTAAATATCAAAGAGTGCACTTCAATGTAAAGGCTATAGCTTCCAAAATCCGGAGTCTAATGATATCATTTGTTAATTAGTGCAAGAAATTAGCCAAAATTCAAGGCCTCAATAGGTTGGAGTTCTTGGAAAGACCGGATATCTCTAGGCGCACTTCAATTGAAAGGCTCCTCCTTCCAAATTTCAAGAGTCTAAAGATATTGAATGCTAATGATTGTGAAAATTTGATTGAAATTCAAGACCTCGATAGGTTGGAGTTTTTGGAATATCTAAATATCATTGGATGCAAGCCACTCAAAACCATTCCAAAATTATCTAGATACGCTAATACAATTTGTATCATTTTTCTATCTTCAATCTCATATTATTGATAAATCCGAGTTCCACAAAGAGATGGCCACAACTTGCGCTGGGATTTTTTTGTTTTTTTTTTGCTTTCTGACTTTTTGACTTTTTTCTTTTTCTTTGATGTTGTTCCTATTGATTTTGCCATTAGAGTGATGGAGGATTGTTGGCTGGGCCGTCTCTTTGTGGGGTTCAGCGAACATAACATCAAAGAAAAAGAAAAAATTCAAACAGTCAAAAAGCAAAAAAAAAAAAAGAGAGAGAGAGAGAGAGAGGGGCTGTTTGTGGAGTGAAGAGAAGGGAGAGAGGGACAGCTCCTCGAGAAGAACGCAGGAGAAGAAGATAAAAAGGGGCAACGACTTTTTGGTCCATATTCAGAGGCCTAACATCCTTGGAATTGGCTCAATTTTCAGAATGTTGTTCGGAGATCTATAAGTTGATCAATTTTGTTCGTCGAAAGCTTTCTCCAAGTTCTCTCATTTTCTCCAATTGTGGTTAAGGTTTCATGTTCTATTTGTATTAATCCACCTTAATAATGATCAAATATTGTTGTTTTGTCAATGTTACTAAGTTTTTGAGTAGCTCGTGATTTTTTCTCGCATTGGATTTTCTACATAAAAATTTTGGTATTATTGTTGCCTTGTTTTTTTAACATTTCAGTATTATATTTACTTATTTTGAGGTCCCAGTCCTGGAATACACAGCTAGTTGTTGCTGGGGTTGAGTCCATTTTGGCTAGCTTAATTTTGGGGAAGAAATTGATTGTGGATTGGATTAGTTCTAGTGAATTGTTACCTAATATACTATCGGAGTATAAATTTTTTTTGGTGTGAAGAACAAGGTCACTAGAGCCCAATTGATACGCATTTGAGACCGTGCTTCTAGTGGGATAATAAAGCTCAATTGATATTGCTTTAGCTTTGTAACACATAATTAGCTCCAACAAAAGAAAAAAAGACATAAATGGTCCATAAATTTTAGTCAAAGGTGCAATATCATTAATAAACTTTTAATTTTTTAATGTTTAATCTAAATCATAAGATATATAAAAATGTTCAATATCATCTCTCCATTAATTTAAATTTAATGAAATTTGCTTATATAGTTTCCAATTCATTATGATTTTGATCAATTTGATAACGGATGCATAAGAAAGGTGGCCACTATGGTTACAAGTTAACCCAACTCTTTGGTAACCCAGCCCGTTTCGAAAATGCATACTTTTCTTCATGATAAATGAGCCTGGACAACAAGTTCCATATGACATATGGCATGTGCCGAACCGGCTCCGCTCGCCCGTCAATCAAATGAGTCCGCTTTCGCTCTAGTAATCATGTCCGTGTCTCTTATTTTTCTCTCTCGGCTGCTCCTCTTCTGCAATTTTCTCTGCATGATTTTCAGACTCTAGTGGACTTTCTTACTCTCTTGATCTTCCATTCCTCGACTCACTCTTCAGCTCTATTCTTTCCTAATTAGCCTCAAGCCTTACTTTTGGTTTTACGAGCTCTAACCTTCACAAGCTCTCTTTCAGTTCACATTTTCCATCGACACTTCTTTACACTCCTTGCAAATTGTTCTAGGCCTGGCGCTACGTTTTCCAACTGATCGCAGAGCTTTTTAGCTATGGAGGTTTATGAAGGACTGCAACGCATGCTTCCGTTTCAACTTCAGTTCAACAAACCAATGGCTTATCAAGTTCAACTCTTGGTCGTCATTCTTTCATGAGTTAATGGGCGATCGACTCGGTTCCCACTCAGTTTTGTGAAGTTTGCTCAATCTGCTCAATTTGAAAGGTTTGATGTCGGCAATAACAACCCTCTTTTGAAAGATATCCTCTGGCTTCCGAAAATGCTTAGGTAAAGTTAGCTTCAAGTTTCTTCAAGTTGCTCGATTAAGTGTAAGTGCTTAGGAATACAGCCACCTATCAAAATCTTCTCGATCACATCATTGCTCACCTTGACCTGGCAGATGGACAAGGACTTGAGCGAAGTCTAGTCGATCCTTGACCGTCTAGCTTTGATACCACTTATTGAGGGAAAAAGTATCGAAAAAGTCATAAACATATTGTATCGGTACCAATTCAGTTCTAAACCTTTCTATTGAATTAATTTAGCCTTAAACATTATTCACATTGATACCAATTTAGTTCATCAAGCCAATTTAAGCTAGAAATTGTTGACATGAATGCCGATCGGGCAATTGGCACTAAAATGGACATTTTTAATAATTTTTTAATAATTTTTTGAATTTATTGATTTTTTTTTTCTTTTTTTCCTTTCCCTTTTGTTTTCTCCAATGGCCATTGCCAATCATCAGCCACAGCCATGGTCAGCGAGGGTCGGCCTTATCAAGCCACGCTTGGGTGAGGGCAAACGTTAGCCATGCCATGCTAAGGCGAGGCCCCCCTCCCCGAATCTAGCAAGGCCGACCAAGGCATTTTGAGCAGAAACTATGGGCAATCAAAGACTCATTTATAACATGCAATGAAATTTAGAAATTGACGATAAGTATGCCTAACATATACAAATAAATAAACATCTATCCACATCTCAATTTTGTAGGATAGACAATTTTCATCACATTAATGTCTAAGATCAATGTGACACATGAGTAGAGGAACATTGCCATTTATGTGAGTCCTGTAAGGGCATACACAGTTACTTTTGAAAACATTCTTAGTAAATAAATTTACTCTCTTGTTTCTAATTAAATAATTAAAATAGAATATAAAATATGGTTGATTAATTAAAGCCCTCAACCTTCTACCCACAAGACTGCACTGATAACTAGCCCTAATATCCATTGAATCATCCCCTTTAAAAGCATTTCCTTCCACTTTCCAATCCCATAAAAGTGTCACACCAATGCGTGAAGTCCATGAGAGCATGCAATCTAAAATAACTAAGGCATGATAAACTAAACGCTGAAATAGGCCAAAAGCATCAACGTGGGTCCAGTAATTTTTTGCTAAATTTAGGCTAGATTCTTTTGTATAACTTTAAGTTTAACATGATTACCATCGTTTTGAAAAGTGTCTCTTAAGGTTTATTTGTGTTTTTCGTTTCCTAATGCATGGGAAAAACTAAAGAAAGGACAATTTACCATATCATAAAGTCAAAATATATTGGAAGACTAATTAGGAAGGAAAGTAAAATTAGTCATAGCAGAGCCAAAAATGCCAACTATCATTAGCCCATTAGTTGAAGGAACACGAAGGCTCGGAAGCGACAATGGTAATACTGTACCTTCTTAACATAAGCATTCACAAGTCGACAATTGGCAGCCATGCCTTATATACGATAAATTGTAAGGTGCTAGAATTTATTAAAAGTATTTTATATATATAAAAAAATATAAATCATTAAAAAAGGGGAAAAATGGGGAAAAAAAGTGAAGGGGGGTCCGGACCGCGAGGACAGAGATGCGAGGACACGGCGAGCGTCTCACCGGAGTTGGTGGTCGGAGAAAGACCGGCAGCGACAGCTTGTGTGGCAAGAAGCCATGCGCGCCGGGTAGAGAGCTTAAAAGGGAGGATTTTTGGAGAGAAATAAAGTGAGAGAGGGAATAGACAAGGGTTGAGAGACCGTGAGAACGACCGAGGGAGAGAGAGAGAGTTTGAGAGCGAGGAGCCCTCCGGCAGTCCGGTCACGCCCGAACCCCGTCTGAAGACTACTGGCCGCGCTCTCGAGCCGGGTAGGGACTCTCGGCCAACACCCCTGTTTGTGCCCCTGCCTTGCCCCGTTTTGGGCTCGCCGGACCAGGCTTCATCGTCGTCCGGTTCGCGCGAGCACCGGCCCCATTCGTCTGTGCGCTGCTGTTTTGGATCACTACTGCTTGTTGATTATTATTGCGAGTCCCGGCGCGAGTTGGTGCTCGGTTTTTCCCCCCTTTTAGCCAGCGCGCTTTAAACGTTCGATGAAATGCCCGAACCAAACCCCGTTCGGTTTAATCTCTACTCGAAGTTATCGAAAGTGGTCTGGACCGTTCGAGGCCGTAGCTGCCTGTTGGGTCATCTCTTACGTGATTTTTTGTACGATGAACGAGCCCGGAGAATAAGTTAAGCCCGACTTCTGGCCCAATCCGGCCTGGCTCAGCCCGTATCCTCTCTCTCTCTCTCCTCTTCCTCATTGTCTCTCTCCCGCCTGTTCTTCCTCTCCCGCAATCTTCTTTGCCAAATTCTCAGGCTCCAGTGCACTTGGTTACTCTCTCGCTCTTCTCTTCCAACAGGCTTTCTTCTAGGGTTTTCGGGCTCTACCCTCCGCCATTGGCTCTCCCTCTCAGTTCGCATTTGCCACCGAACGCTTTCGCTGCACCCCGATCTTTTTCGGCTATGGAGACCGACGAAGGTTCGCGGCACGTGCTTCCCTTTCAGCTACAATTCGACAAACCTCTGGCTTGAAGGTGGCGATGGTCACGGATGACTTGAAGGTGGTGCTTCATCGCTTCAATTGGCAGAGGCTGTGGACAATCTCTCCTAGTAATTGCTTCGACTCGAGAAAGTTCTCCTTTTTTTTTTTTTTTTAAATTCAGTGTGTTCCTTTCTTCAACAGTGGCTTGGTGTGCACCCTTTGAGTCATTGGCCTTATTCCCCCTTTGCTTTTCCTTAAATGTGCTACGATCCTTTTCCTCAAATAAACCACTTCAATTGCCAACCCCGTTCAAATTGCGTTTGATGAAGAGTTGGTGAATATAGGGGTAAGGTGCTTGAAAGTCTAAACGAGAACATGACGTTGAACTAAGGAGTTGGCGTTTTACACAAAATTGAAGAGTGAATGATGGTAATGGGAGTGAAAATTTGGATATGACATAGTTGCAAGTAAAGAATCCCCAGCTGATATTAGTTGAATGAAGGGATTTTTATTTACACGTGCGATAGATTCCTATCAACTTCTAGACAAGATTGGTGCCTTAGGAGATTTCGATAACATAACTGACAATCATCTAGATCAACTGGAAGGGTAGCCTACTCCTGTATTGCCATCGTGTTGCCCTTTTCGGTACACCAGCCAAAGTGTTCACAAAGATAAAGATCTCAAATCAGAGGGGATGTTGTTTATGCTAGAAAGACTAGTTATGTCAGATGTAGAAATGCTTGATCCCCACTTGGAGTTGGCAGGTTTAACCCCTGTTGTAAAAATGGTAACTTGGAGTTACCAAACACATTTTCTGGACTGTTTACATTCTTAAATAAAATGAGAACAGATTTCTGAGAATCTTTATCAGCCGAATGCCTCCTTAGATTCTCAATCTCTTCCTGTCTGCAGTAAAAATGAACATCATCAAGTTGCTCAACAAGCTTCTAACATCAAAGATTTACTTCATGTCGTCCGGACATCATCATTGGTCATGCACAAGCAGTGGGCTGATGCCATGGACATATTTCATGAGAAGTTTGATTTGTTATGAAGCTTTATTAATGACCATGGTCAGTGGTCCTGTTAATACAGAGCAGTAGATGGCTTTCCGTTGTTCTTCATTTGACTGTTTCTGTTTGCTTATCTAGGTCTTGACTCTGTTCCTCAGGAGGAATTTTTTAGTCTTCTAGGTGGTGCTAGGACTAGTCCTGCAGTCCATCAGTTTCTTGTTAATTCTCTGGGTGAAGTGGTACGACTGGTTTTTGAAGCTCCAATGTCACTTTGGGATTTCAGTTCTTTTTGTTGGTTTTATAATCTTAGTCAGCTGGTTTGTTCAATGATCGGTATGAAGCGTGTATCAATAGTTGGTTGTGGTGCTGGAAAAGAACTTCAGCTGGTTGTCCTCAATCATCTACAGGTGCACATTATTACCTTTGCATTTGGCCTTTCTCTCTGATAAATTATTGAGTTTAAGTATATCACACAGAACAGTTATAGTAAGTTATGCTTTGCACATCTTGAGAGATAGCTTTTAGAGCATCCTGATGTTAAACAGATAAAATAACTGGCGGGTGCTCAGATGATAGTGAATTGAGCCAACATTGATCTCATCTGTGATGCTTAACCTTGGTTATGAGAGCTTCTGTTTGCAAGAATTTTTTAATGTACTTAGATGTGGGAATTCGTTAATTTATATATTTTTTACCAACTATTTTTCCAATTAGAGAGCCATCTTTTTAAGCTAATGGCCATTTTTTGGCAGAGTAATGTTAAAGGCGTTCAGCCTAGTACATGAAAATGGTTTACTAAGTCATATGCAATATAGATCTGTATTTGGTGTCTGTGATTTACTTGCCTAAATACTTTGATTTTACCACGAACGAGTTTTGTATGCTAGTCTTTGTATTCATAGTATTGTTCTGTTTTGGGAATGAGTTGGTATCCCTTTGGATCCAAAGTTTCTTTTGAACTTTTTAGATCTTGACTTTAGGTTGTAGAGGCACCCTTTTGTCACGATAAACTTACTCATAAAAAGAGCTGCAACTGTGAATTCTTTTTTGTTTTTTGGTCATACAACTGTGAGTTCATGGAGTGTTTTTGCGCTCAATAAAAACATGCTATGTCCATGAACGGTGAAGGAGCCGCGGGGATTCTGCCTCCTTCCGGAGGAAATGCCTGTTAACCAGTAGTTTGACCTCTTCGTTTTAGGTTATTTGAAGCGTGGATTCATTCCCAAGTTGCTTCCCAATCAAAAAGAGAAACTCTAATCAGAACCTTCACTTTCCAGATGGCTTCTCATGGAAAATCCGTTCTACCACCAACAATCTCCCTATTGAGCAGCTTGTGGTGAGACTTTACCGGAAAGATTGCATCTAGGGTAGAACCAATTGTGGCAAGGACACGAGAGATTTCGATTGGGGTCTTCCACTGCTCTTGACATTTATGACCTTCTCCAGCAGGAGTGCATCCCTTGGTAAAAGCAGCATTGGCAAGGCGAGCTTACATCCATCACCTTCTACTTCTGTCAAGTGCAGGAGTTCTGCATCGGGCAAAATTCCTCTGCATCGCAGACATGAGGGTGGCTGGATCAGACATGGCCTGAACATATATTGGTAACTAGACTTTAGTGATCCATCCGAAGTGGTGATGAGGATTAAGCATAACACGAATGATGTTTGCCACTCGGCTAGAGAATGATTGTATATGTTTGAATTCAATACCCAATCGTCACAAATTGGAAAATAAATAAAAAATGGTGTGCGGGAAGGGATTCGGTTGCGGGCGATGATGGCAAATGATGCAGTTAGAGTATTTCTATCCGGCTGAATGTTGGAGCTTGGGTGGTGATGGCAAATGGCTTGGTCATAGTTCGAGCATGGCCAGTTGTCTTGACATTTGAGCAAGCGTGAATGTTCGCTCTCGTGAGATGTTGATTTGAATTCATTAGCATATGTTTTTAATTCAAAAGTAAATGAGGATGAATTATCACATTCCTTTTTGACAAATTACATTCGCATCAATGTGATGTCCCATAAGCCCTCCGATGCTTCTGTACCAGCTCTGTTGGAACAGAGTGAAGCCACTTCATTCTACTGGGGGGTGTGCAACAAGATTACCAATGAACGTATGGACCCAAGTTAAATGATATCGTTTCTCAGACGATCCTAAGCACAATGCCATATATGACGTTATTTGTAAAATGACGTAAATTAAGGTATTTTTTGTTCTACAAAAAAAAGAGTGATTTAGAAAATACCTTCTTAAAAATCATCACTTCATTGTTAGAAATAATTGATCAATGAAATATGTCTTAATTATTCAAACATTTTCATGCACAATGAGAATTTTTCGCGTTCATGTGTTTTTATAACCATTTAAGTGATTAATTTTTGAAAAATATATTTTCAAATCCTGTTCTTCCAGCGAAGGATTGTGGTTGGCAATTCAATACAGATCACTATTTTAGAATTGATCTTGGCTTTACCTTTTCGATCAGAAATCGAGAGTGATAGACGTGTATCCCACTCGCCGGTAGATAAAAGCGTAACGATTTGATCCATCACAAATTTTGTATGATCTCAACATACAAGCATGGTCTATATGCAGTCTGAAGATCATAACATGAATGGATTGACTACTCGATCCGTAACTTACAAATTTTCCTCTTCTTTTTTTTCAAACAAGCGATGACGCATGTCAGCGGGCAAGATTGCATCATTTTTCTCTACAAAAGTATAACCCGCATAATCAAAGTTCTTGTTCACAACCAAAAAAAAAAAAAAAAAATTGTAAAAAGCAATAGGATTTCGTAAGAGAAATGCCTAAACGCTTATTAAGCGACTATGCGAGGAATTTTTGCTTTTTACAAATGTTCTCTTTCATTTTTTCATATTCTTTTTCGTGTTTGCTGTGCTATTCTGTCGGGAGCTTTTTTCTTTTTTCTTTTTTTCAATTTGAGAATACTTGCGATTTTATTTCTAGATAATCTGTAGAGCAATTAGTCAAAAGATCATATCAGGTATAAGCAATGCAAAAAAAAAAAAAAAAGAATGAAAATAAGATAGACGATGACGTATTTTTGCGACTGGCGAAGGAGGGGTCATCAGCGTATGTTTCCGATTCAGCTTCAAGTTCCGACGAACTGATTTGGCTTCTTAGGTTCGGCTCCCGTTCGCGCGTTCTTCCATGACCTCCTAATGGGCAGCGGCGATTCGATTGTTTTCCGATTCGGTTCCGTGACGTTTTGGCTCAAATTCTTCCGATTGGCGGGTGAAGATGGCGGGAGTGGAATCCAGCGAAGGATTCAAGGGACTCGAAGGTAATTGCTTTGAGTCGAGAAAGCTCTCTCTCTCTCTCTTTTCTATTCAGCGTGTGAAGTGCTTGGAAGTCTTAAACGAGAACATGATGTCGAACTGAGGAGTTGGTGTTTTAAAGGAAAAACCAAGAGTGAACGAAGGTGATGCAAATGGAAATCTAGATTCTGTTCTAGTTTATGTGGTGGTGATTGGACTTGATATTAGGATTATATTAGGTTGTTCATGTGCACTGATATTTGTTTTGGCGGTATCTAGTTTTGTTTGGTCATAAGGAAAGTAAACTCATATTAACTCAAGATATTATCATCATTCTTCAAAAAGAAATGGATAGTTAACGTGGAGCAATTTCGAGGTAGTTTTCTTAGAAATAATTTTGAACTTTTATGATGGAAGAACTTTCCTAACTATAATTTTAAATGCGTGAGTTGACTTTCGAGAGTCGCCATAACTTGAACAACATGATGCCTCATACTTCGAAGCCAATCTGTAGTTTTCATACTATCTTTAAGTAAAAAGCCTCTAAAAAATCTGTTTAAGTTCATATGTTGAAAGTTGCCGTGCAAATTTGTCGCAAAATTTTAAACATTGTCGCATGATTCACACGTCACTTTTGGTCTCGATTGTTTAAGGCCTACCTAGTTTCAGAAAACGCCTTTAGTTTCCATTTTCATAGAAACTGTTTTTGATGTTTTTTTGACAAAATATTTGTTCAGTGAAAATGATATATGTCATTTGGGATGAAAATTGTGAGAATATGCTCGGCTTACATCACATTAAAAAAACAGGCTTAGTTATTCCAAATCTCCATGTTTGCATGTGTAATGAAAATACTAAAAAGTCATCTTAAGTTTGTGATTTTGATTTTGATAATTTTCCTTTTATTCATCGAGTGCTTTTGGAGTGTTACCAAATACATTTTCTGGTCTATTTTAATTCTCAAATGAGGAGCGAGAATCTTTAATAGGGAATCGTTAGCTTCAACTAGCCAACATCTATCAATCTCAAGCTCTTTCAAGTTTCTCGATTAAATTTAAGTGCTTAAGAACAGGATCACCCATCAAAATCTTCTTGATCATGTCATCACTCACCTTGACCTGGCATATGACAAAGACTTAAGCAAAGTCTCTAATACCGGTACAAACAAGAAAAAACTGATTGGTTTACACAACTAGTGTACATTATGAGTAGCAAGACTACAACTCACTATTATAGTTGAATTTCGCGCACCACTATCAAAACACTCAGAGCAAACTAGCTCATAGAAAGACACATTCTCTAAGGCTTTGTTCGTGTCTCGAAAAATCAATATTTGGAAAAGATCCTTTTCTTAATTTTGATTATTTACATTTCCTTGAAAAAGAGGTAACATAAAATATTTTCATTAACAAAAATGTTTGACACGAATTGTTGTTAATAATGAAAATTACTTTTTCATTGAGTCATTTTTAAAAAATAAAGATAATTAAGTTTAGGAAAATACCTTCTAAATTATTAATTTTTTGCAAAAAAAACGGAGTCGTGCTCTTCATTTTACCCTTGGTTTCTCCCGCGAAGCCCAACTCTCTTTCTCTATTGTTCTGAAGTTCACTGGTTCCGTGGCTTACTCCTAAACTCCACGTAAAAAAACTCCATAAATGGGCCGCACCTTGACATGATCAGTAGTCTGACGGGCCGGAACCCGGGCCCCAAGGGCCACTTGATAAGCCTGACTTATGGCCCAATCCGGCCAGGCTCGGCCCGTAATCAAATTCTCTTCTCTTCCTCGTTGTCTCCGCCGACCCTCGCTCCGGCCGCCGTCGGCACGATCGTCAGGTTGACCTCCAGCTCCTCCGCTCCCCGTCGATCCGAGTTTCCGGCCTCCGGTCCGTGCTCTCCGTCGAAGGTGGCTCCGATTCGGAGCGCGATTTGTCGAGCCGGTCGGGAACAGAGGAGCTCGTGATCGTGCGCGGCCTCGTGGAGGCGTAATCGGCTGTCGAACGAGGGACGTGGGGAAAGGCTTGAGGCAGAATGTCTCGATCTTCAAGCTTTCTTCTCGGGTTTTCGAGCTCTACCCTCCACTAGCTCTCTGTATACCCCCTTGCTGCTTGCTCAGCAGCTGGTGGGGCTGCGTTTTCGGCTGCTTCCGGAGCTTTTTCAGCTGTGGAGACCGACGAAGGGCCGCGGCACGTGCTTCCCTTTGAGCTTCAGTTTGACAAGCCGCTGGCTTCTCAGGTTCGGCTCCCAATTCGATTTGTTTCCGATTCGGTTTTGTGAGGTTTTTGCTCGATTTCTTCCGATTGGCAGGTGAAGATGGCGGAGTGGAATCCGGAGAAGGATTTGCCGGCGATGGTCACGGAGGACTCGAAGGTGGGTGCTTCATGGCTTCAATTGGCGGAGGCTGTGGACAATCTCTCCTTGGTATTGCTTCGGCTCGAGAAAGTTCTCCTTTTTTTGTTTATTCTGTACGTTCGTTTCTTCGACGATGGCTCGGTGTGTGTGCCTTTTGAGTCATCGGCCTTGTTGTCTGTTGTTTATGAAATCACTTTTCGTTGCACATTCCATTGTATGTCGTTATACTGGATTATCGTAACTATTCTAATGTACTCCAGGTAAATGTATAACATCATTATGCTGGCTTCCTGATGGCAAAGTTGTTGCCTTGGGACTAGAAGATGGTACAGATTCACGTTGAAGTAAGTTTGCTATGTTATTACTTTAACATTACCCTCCCTACTTCTCACTTAGAAATCTTCCTGCAACAATCCCTTATCATCAGAATGTGTTCTTCTCTTAATCTCTCTTTGGAAAGATTCTGAATTGCTCAAAAGCCGCATGATGCATTGCAAACAGAAGCTTGCTCAACAAACATTTAGCTGCTAATAGAGATGGCAATCCGTGTTTATGGGTCCTGTCTCCTAATGTCAAAGTAACAGTGGACTGCTAGATAGGTCATTCTGAGCATAGAAACTTAACAAATCTTGTTAAGAACACTCTTTTCGAACATGCCCCCTTTGTTAAATAGATCAAAACATGACCGCCACTTTTGCTTCTATTTTGTGAGAACACTATTGCTTGGTTGTCTCATTCACACTTTTGAAACACTCACCCAGGGAAATTACACATCGAGGACTTTATTCTACACCTAGAGATGAAGAATGAGAAGTTGGCAGCATTCCCATACTGCAGTTAGAATTTTTCACATTGCCCACACAATCAAGCTAAGGGTCAATTCATTGCCATGCCATCAATCGTATACTCAAAAAACTATTTTCCTTGAGTTTCTTACTAGGTCCATTTGCAGTTTGGATGTTTGGTAACTTATTGTTGCCTATAGTCTTTCCTTTTTCTATCATTGTTTGATAAACTTGCCATTGTCATTAACAAATATATCTCATTGGCTAGATGTTGGAATTGAATTAATCTTATCCGTGCTCCTTATTCAAATTCCACTTTTACAAGCTACTCTTAAGTTTAAATATGACTGGCACAGGTTCGTTGTGCTTAATGGACCATTTCATCCTTGTTCCAACAGTTGGAAATGTGCAAATTGATGCTCCAAAGAAGAATATTTTTTTCATTTGAAGAAGTAAAATGCTAAAGTAGTAGGTTTTCCTATCAATTTTTGATAAATTGGAAGGTGAAAGTGTGAAAAAGATGAATCATTAGTGGCCAGACAAACACAACAAGAATAATTATCTTCTTATGTTAGGGTTCATTGCAGCATGATTTACTGACTGAGAACTATTACGTACATGTTCATGATGATTGATACTATCATGGTATCTAGTATAGCAAGATCCTGCTGAGTATTCATGGTTCACATGCATACCATAGCCTCTTTAGGTACACAAGTATTGCTTCCGCCTGTGTTTTAGCGTGATGCAAGTATTGTACTTCTTACTTTTACCCAGCAGAGGTATCAAAACTTCGCATTAGTTATGGCCATATTATAGGAACATTTGAGTGAAATCAAGTTGATTTTCTTTTGCAACAGCTAGTAGAGTGCAGCTTGTGTTTTGGTTGCAAGAAAGTGGGCCCTGGTCTACATACTGGATGACGATGAAGATGAAATCTCTGATTCAGAATGAACGTCTGTTCGTGAATTTTCGGTGGTAATGCTCATGTTGCTCGTGGGTGGACCTCTAATACTCGAAGCTGCATGAGGCATCAGAGTGAGAAGCAATGCATGGGGGCTTTCCGATTGAAGCTCTTCGGCTCCACCCTTTTCGAAGAGTTTTAATTTATGCCTACCATGAACCTTTTCCGCTAGGCAGGCATTCATCGAAGAGAAAATGTGGAGTAAAAGCTAACTATTTATCTATTTAGTTAGATGGAATAGGCTGAAATATACTGACCCATGGCTTCTATCTAGGGGGTTAACTGTCTTCATTGTATTTCCTTTCATTAACTGCTTTTGAAGTGTTATCAAACACATTTTCTGGACTGTTAACATTCTCAAATAGAACGAGAACAGATTTCTGAGAATCTTTATCAGCCCAATGCCTCCTTAGATTCTCAATCTCTTCCTGTCTGAAGTAAAAATGAATTTTATCAAATTGCTCAACAGACTTCTGACAGCGAAGATTTACTTAATGTTGTCTGGACATCATTATCGGTCATGCACAGGGCTGATGCCATGAACATATTTCATGAGAAGTTTGATTTGTTATGAAGCCTTATTAATGATCATGGTTAGTGGTCCTATTAATACAGAGCAGTAGATGGCTTTCCATTGTTCTTCATTTGACTGTTTCTGTTTGCTTATCTAGGTCTTGACTCCTCTGCTCAAGAGGAATTTTTAAGTCTTCCAGGTGGTGCTACGACCAGTCCTGCAGTCCATCAGTTGTTAATTCTCTGGGTGAAGTGGTACAGCTGGTTTTTTAAAGTTCTGGTGTCACTATAGGACTTATGTTCTTTTTGGTTGGTTTTTATGATCTTAGTCTGCTAGTTTGTTCAATTATAGGGTATGAAGCGTGTACCAAAAATTGTCTGTGGTGCTGGAAAAGAACTTCAGCTGGTTGTCGTCAATCATCTGCAGGTGTGCGTTATTAACTTTGCATTTGGCTTTTCTCTCTGATAAATTATTGAGTTGTAAGCATCGCATAGAACAGTCATGGAGGTTGATCAGATAGATGTAGGAATTTGTTATAGTAAGTTATACTTCACACATTTTGAGACACACCATATCTTTCATAACATCCTGGTGTTAAATTCTTTTACAAACCTATCGTATGCAATGATATGGATTACTAACATTATATGGCTGGAAAGGGTGAGGTAAAATCTGATTTGATTCTGATTTAACAAGTTGGCAATCTCTACTGTAAGTTATGCTACACACATTTTGAGACACACCATATCTTTCATAATCATTGGTGTGAATTTGAACTTGATCTAAGTTTGGGCTTTCAGAATACTGTAAATTGAGGTATGGATATCTTTTGTATGGTGGATGGTCACCAAACATCGAATAAGATAGAATTGCGTCGAGTTTTATATATACGAGCAACCAAATGATGGGCATGAAACTTGTGAAACATAGTTTGATAGGCCTCGAGAAGATTTGGGTTCTGAATTCCAAAACAAATGCCCCTTAACAGGTATTATCCTGCCCAGGGAATTGAGTTAAATCCTTCTTTTCTTGTTGCACTGTAAACGGGTGCCCTGCCAAGTCCAGAGCTCTCGCTCCATAAAAGCTCCAATAACCCAAAGATCATTCGGTGCAAGCATCGGAAATTGTCCAAACCATTCTTGTCCCTAAACGGTGGAGGAAACGCCTGTTAACCAGTATTTTGCCTCTTTGTTTTAGGTAATCAGACGTGAGGATGATCACATTGCTTTTTCCAGATTACAATTTCAACAACTAGTCCACCGCCACATTCGCATCAATGTGATGTCCCTTGAGTCCTCCGACGCTTCTGCACTAGCTCTGCTGGAACAAGGCCAAGCGCCCTCCCGTCAGGCCACTTCATTTCGTTTGGATGTGCAATGAGATTATAATTGAACGTATGAGCCCGAATCAAACGATGTCGTTTTGTAGACAAACGAGATAACGATGCCTTAATATGATAATATATGCAAATTGACGTGAATTAAGATTTATTTTGTTCCGCAAAAAATGAATGATGTGAAAAATACCTTCCTAAAAATAATCCTTGTATTATTTGAAATAATCGATCAAAAAATACGTCTCAGCTGTCGTGCACGACGAAATCTTTTTGCATCCGTTCATTTTTATAATCGTGAGTAATTATTTTTTTAAAAATATTTTCCAAATTGGTCGCTTTTTCTATGAAAGGTTTTCGGCTGGCAATTCAATATTGATTACTATCCCAGAATTGATCTTGGCTTTATCTTTTCAATTGGAAATTGAGAGCGATGGATATGTATCACACTCATCGGTAGATAAAAGTGCAGTGATTTGATCCATTGCGAACCTTGTATGATGTCAACACACAAGTGTATACGTGGGCTATATGTAGTTCGAAAATCAAAACACAAATGGACAGACCACTTGATCTGCACTTATGGATTTGCCTCATCTCTTTTTAATCTGCGATGATGCACATTAGTGTGCAAAAAGCACATCGTTTTTGTCTACAGTAGCAGAATCCACCTAATCAACATTCTTGTTCACACCCAAAAAAGGAAGACGGTTTGTAAAAAGCAATAAGATTTCCTAGAAAAAATGCCTAAACTTTTGTTAAGAAGTGGTAACTTTCTGATGCTGGGGATCGCCGATCTTCATTCCCCTGAAGCAGTAGCAGCTGTAGAATCTGTAGAGGCGAGTTGTTAACCTCCGAATCCATCAGCTTCTAGCACTGGCGAAACAGACTCAGGAGATATTATTGACAACCACGATGACGATGAGCATGGTATTTGCCAAGCACGAGTTCCAACAAAGCACGTGAGGTCCGAGTCTGGTGAAGAGGATTCGTGTGTGGAGGGATTGGAAACAAACACTCAAAAAAGAAACCAAGAAAGCGTACCAAGATTCTTGAGTTACGATGATTTGTGTTTCCTTGTGTGACTTTCTATGCGATAACAAGAGAGATGCAAAGGTAGGAACTTCTATATGGTGACAACAAGCTTGCAATATGTATGTTTTAAATATGGATTAATTTCAGTTGATGCAGTTTTGTAGAATCGTATGAATCATACGAATTCATTTAGACTTATATAGACCGTTCAATACGGCCACCGGGAGGATTGTAGCTACATATCACGAACCACCGCCCGTTATCACACTTCACTCTAGCGCATCCTAGATGAACAGAGTTGCGCCACATGACTTGAGCGTAGTGCAGGCATTCGCCTCCCACGCACGAGTTTGAGCCGTGGTCATAGTTGTCGTTCTCTTCCACCCACATCGTCACCGAGTCTCTGCTGTTTAGGACGCCATAGCCCTCGCCCTCGGCTGGGTTCTCGCCGTATGGCCCTTCTGAGTGCGCGAGGTCGCAATCGCCTCTCCGCTCGTCCTCTGAGCGTAAGCCGCGGCTGTACGGTTTCATGTGATCGGGCCGACCCCCACTTCAGCACGAGCGGCATTGTGCTCGTTGACGAAGTTTTGGCGAGAGTTTTGCGTTGCCGAGACGCCTGTGAGGGCACAGATTAGGTCAATGATGGTTAGAAAATCTAATTCTATACGAAGAAAATTTACAATTTTTTTCCAATGCACTGTTTTTCTCTTTTATTTTTTTTCATCTTCCTTTTTTTCTTCTTTTCGGTGTTGATGAGCTGTTATGTTTGGAGTTTTTCTTTTCTTTTGTTCATTTTGAGAATTTTTGCGATTTTATTTCTGGATAATTTGTAGAGCAATTAACAAAAGTTGATATCAGGTGTGAGCAACGCAAAAAATTAATGAACAAAAGATAACGATGATATGTTAGTAGCATATGGTTCAGTCTCATCAGTCTTCATTTTCTCAGCAAAAAGGAGACAAGATAAAAAGGAACTCCTCGATTCCATCGTTTTCCTAACGAATTTCGAAGAAGAAACCATTTGGTACTCTTAGGAAATTGCCAACCATCTATCTAACCAATCTTTGCCCTGTCAAGTGTTACAAACTTTATTGAATAACGAAGATTATAACAAAGTTCAGTGCTTCGAAATTAGTCAGTATATAATCTTACACATTCTAAAGAATTCACGACTCATTTGACACGAGAAAATGGAAAGTATGAAATAGAGAAATGGAATGGGAAAATGAAACAAAATCGATAGGGACATAGAGTCAAATGAGGGTTCCCTTTTTCTCATTTGGTCATGATTGTGAAAATTAACCTATTAATTCATAAGATTCTTTGCCAAAAAAAAAATAAATCAAAAGATTCATATTCCAACGTGAAATGTGTCCTTAAAAGAAGTAAGAGAGGGAAAAAGAAAAGGATATTTCAATTTTCAATTTCAAAAAAAGAAAAAGATATAAAAAAAAAAAAGATCCGCCCCTACCCATTCCTCCGACCATCAGACCGAGCGTGGCAGCTCTGTTCCAACAGCGCGTGCTTCCATTTCAGCTTCACGTTCCGACGGACTACTTTCGCTTCTCAGGTTCGGCTCCCGTTTTGTGAGGTTGTTAGTCGATTTCCTCCGATGGGCAGGCGAGGATGGCGGAGTGGAATCCAGAGGGGGATTTGTTCTTGACCGGCCTGCTTAGTTTTAGAAAACGCCTTTACTTTCCATTTTCATAGAAACTGTTTTCCATGTTTTGTTGACAAAATATTTGTTCAGTGAAAATAATGTCATTAGGGATGTAAATTGTGAGAATATGCTTGGGTCATATCACGATCCAATTAGTTATTCCGAATTTCTATGTTTGCATCTAGAGTGAGAATACTAAAAGTTGTCTTCAGTTTGTGATTTTAATTTTGAGAATAGTTTTCCCTTCATTCATCAACTGCTTTCAAAAGTGTTACCAAACGCATTTTTTTTTTTTTTTTGTCTTCAGAACGGACTTTTGAGAATCTTTATCGGCCAAATGCCTCATTAGATTATTAATCTCTTTCTGTCTGCAAAGAAAATGAACTTTTGTCAAGTTGCTCAACTGGTTTTGAACATTGAAAATTTACTTCATGTCATATGGATATTCTTATCAATCATGCATAAGCAATGCGCTAATGCCATTAACATATTTCATGTGAAGTTTGATTTGCTGTCAAGCCTTGTTAGTGACTATGGCAAGTGGTATTGTTAATACAGAGCGGTAGATAACATTCAATTTTTCTTCATTCAACTGTTTTCGTTTACTTATCTAGGTCTTGACTCTTCTTCTTAGAAGGAATTTTTGAGTCTTCTCGGTGGTGCTAGGACCAGTCCTGCAGTCCATCAATTTCAATTAATTCTGCGAGTGAAGTGGTATGGCTGATTTTTTAAGCTCCGATGATGCTATAGGATACTGGCTTTTTTGGTTGGCTTGTATAACCTTAGTCTACTAGTTTGTTCAGTGATAGGGTATGACGCATTTATCTAAAGTTGTTTGTGGTGCTAGAAAAGAACTTCAACTGGTTGTCCTCAATCATCTGTAGGTGCACGTTATTATTTTTGCATTTGGCCTTTTTCCCAAGTAATTAAGTTTCACGCATCTCAGAAAACGGCGTCGGTAGTGATTAGATCAAGATAGGAATCTGTTATACAAAGTTATGCTACGCACATCTTGAGACATGCCATACTTTTCAGAACATCCTAATGTTGATTCTTCATATGAACATACCATATGCAATGATATGAATATACCAACAATAAGTGGCTAGAAAGGGTGAAGTAAAATCTGATTCAACAAGTTGGCAATCTCTCCTATAAGTGTATAATGGAAATTGTAGGTCATTAATCATTGGTTTGAACTTGAACTTGATCTAAGTTTGAGCTTTCACTCTACTGTGCATGGAGATTTGGATATAGAATGTTTATACA
Organism: Eucalyptus lansdowneana; assembly: GCA_017140395.1. Lineage (NCBI taxonomy): Eukaryota > Viridiplantae > Streptophyta > Magnoliopsida > Myrtales > Myrtaceae > Eucalyptus > Eucalyptus lansdowneana. Next base: position 40,195,981 of record CM029487.1, on the reverse strand, counting down.
TTCGCATCATAATTAGCAAGCGTAGAGATATGTTCTCAATTTAAAAGGAAAGAGTTTATTGCCCGCTTCGATCTTAGTATATATCCCCTCATAATTTTGAGAGTCAATTTTTGTACCAAAGAATCATAGTCAACTCTATTTACCTATTGATATTGCTACTAGAGCCTTGGGGAAGTTAGACTTATATATATTACCAAAATTCTACTTATTGAACTCAATGTAGTAGGTGAAACTCTTCTTTCCTCTGTTATGTTGCTGGTCAACCAGCTAAGGATGAGAATGAAAACAAAGTTATTTGAAGAAAATGAGCAGCAAACTAACTGGTGGGTGCTCAAATGACAATGAATAGAGCCTACATGGATCTAATCTGTGATGCTTAACCATAGTTATGAGAACCTTTGTTTGCAATCATTTGTTTAGTATTTAGGTGTCAGAATTGATTATTTTATATTATTATTTTTTATCATATGTTTGGATTGCGATTTTTGATATACCACCTCTTTTTTGGCAAAATAATACTAAGGATGTTAAGTCCTATTATTGAAATTGGTTTTGCCAAGTCGCATGCTAGATAGATTCGTATTAGGGGTTTGTGACCTACGTAAGCATTATACTCGCATATTTTCTCTTCAAATTAGTTTTGTATACATTTAGGGCGCATTTGATAGCCATTATATTCTGGGGAATAATTTTTTATGAAAAATGATTTTTTCTGATTTTATTCTCAAGAACAATTTCTAAACAAAAGAACGCGTTTGGTAACTTCCATAAATTTCTATTCTCGAGAAAGAAATACGTTTGCTAGGATTTTAGATTTTTTTTATTTCTTTTAATTCTTTTAATTCTTTTCTTTTTTTCCCCCTTTTTCTTTTCCTTTTACTTTTTCTCTTTGGCCGGTCGCTAGCTAGTGGCCAACGACTAGCTGGGCAAAGTCCGGCGAGCTTGTCGGAGGCCTGCCTAGCCACAGTGAGGCTCGACTTCACCCAGGCGGCGTGAGGTCAACCTCACCCTAGCCTGGCGAGGCCCAACCTCGTGTCGACTAGGGAGGCCGAGCCTCATCATGGCTGCGTGAGGCTCCGCCTCGTCTTGGCTAGGCGAGATTAAGCTCGCCCAAATCTAGCTAAGCCGAGCTCGCCCAATCATTGACTAGGCCAAGCCTCGCCATGCCTCGCCCAGCCATGCCCAGCCACGGCAAGACTTGGGCCGACGAACCTTGCCATGGCTCAACGTCTCCGAGGGACGGCGACGCCCCAGCGAGGTCGCTGGCTCTCATCTAGCTGGTCACTGGCGCCGGCCATGGCCAAGGCCAGCCAAAAGGAAGAAGAAGAAGAAAATAGAAGAAAAAAGACAAGAGAGAAAAATTGATTCTAGAAATTGTTTCCGGAAACAAGAAGTTACTTTTTTTTTACTTTTTGTTTCTATTCCAAATCTATTATCAAAAAGAAAAGTTTTACCAAACACATTTCTATTCTTTTTTTCGTTCCCTGGAACAAAATAATAGAAATTTTTGTTCCAGGGAAGATAATTTTTTTTTAACAAATAGGCCCTTAGTCCCTAGCATTGCTCCTTTTTTGGTAGTGTTTGATAGCTCTTTGGATCAAAAGTTTTTCTTGAACTTTTTCAACCTTGACTTTCAATAGTAACAACACCCTTTTCTCACGATGATCTCACGTCGATGTAGCTATCTTGCGGCTCAAAAGGAGCTCGTGATACACCATATGATGAGAGGAAAAATTGCTCATGAAAGTTAGAAAAGCTCGATCCAAAAGAAACGTCAAGCTTGAAAAACTGAAAATGAAGCAACATCATATCATTTGTTAAACCCAACTTATGTTCCACGTACTCTGTTTTCACACACTGTCACAAGTGGCACAAACAGAGAAGTAATTCTATTTTCAAGGGTGTACCATCTACCTGTGATTTGCTTATGCTTTCATGGCTTGTAATGGAGTCCACTGAAACAAAAATTGGCTATTACTTTAGCATTTTGTGAAGCTTTTCGATGGCCTTCTTGCAGTTGAATCACTTCAAGGAAATCCCAAAGATCATGAGGCTCAATAGGCACCCCATGACACGACATCCTTAATTCGATGTCAATTATTATCTTCTCCAATTCAACTGCCTCCTTGAGAAGAACTTTAGCCATGGCAAACAGAGGTTATGATTTAACAGTGAGTCGAATTGGAACTCGACATTTTCAACCCTTTTGAGATGATTTGCCCCACAATGGATCTCCTTTCCTCCGCGCCAAAATTGTTTTTCATCAAAGTTGCAGAGGTCTTGAAAATCCTGGTAAGGCTTGCACTGAAAACAAACATTTGACAATAAGTTTTTCAGAGCCAATTGACAAACATTTGACAATAAGTTTTTCAGAGCCAATTGACAGATGCTATGACGTAGCCATGACATTGAGTGGAAACAAATATAAAACAAACAAGCTCGTTGAATGAAAGAATGATCATATCCTTTGCGAAAGAACAATCATTTTCCATGCAACTCCCAAGCATCCCAGCTTTTTTTATACACAAACCCAATTATATTATTAAATTCAAATTAAAAACCAATTCAGCCTTTTTTGCTGTTGGGGCCATGAAGTCCAACAAGATTCGTCGCGCACCAAGCCCTCATTTTTCCCTTTTCCCATGCCTTTAGTCTCCATTGAGTGAGAGAGGTGACATTGAGTAAGCGAGAGAGAGTAAAGAAGACAGAGGACATGCCCATGAGAGGAAGCTTTTTCTTCTATGGGCTCTACGACTTTCATAGAGGAAGCTTTCGGGGGAGAGAGAAATGTCATCATTTGACAAAGCATTTAGAGAGAGACACTATCATTTCAATAGAGGAAGTAGTTAGAGAGAAGGAGAGAGATACATACATTTTTTAAACTCGCCATGTTGGACAAAACCCTGGACTTAGAAAATCACATTGGATATAAAATTAAGTAAATAAGTCACTTATGACAGATTGTCAAGATAGTTACTCAAATGAATAATTTTACACTAATGTAATACTCAAGTGAATGTTGTATGACAGTTATGGCACCCTTAGTGTTCTTATCCCTAGGTAGTTCATATGGAATTTCATAGAATGTAGTTACTAGTATATATATAGTAAAAAAAAATACAAGTATATTGGTGTTTTCTCCGATAAGCTTTCATTACCCTCTGTCCGTTGATTAAGTTGACCTTTTACATATTAGTTAAAAAAAAAAAATACCATGAGCCAAATAGCCAAGGGTGTGATGACCCTCACCTAGTAGGGGTGTAGAAAATACCAAAACCAATATGACTTGAACTGAATACTTTTGGTCTTTTCAAGTCGGGGATTTTATCGGTTCAAGTAATAGCTTAAAACATTGGGCCTTATGGTGGTTCGGTTCAAGTCAAAAGAAGCTTTTGGATTTTCACTTGCATCAACGTGATAATTGTCATTCAAGCAAATGAAGATGATCACATTTCTTTTTTACAAGTCACATTTCAATAGTTAATTCACCCCATTCGCATCACTGTGATGCCTCATGAGTCTGACCCTTCAACCTCCATGGGCCCGAAAGGGTAGTTCCGGGAGTTGTTTGACAAGGCCTTATAGTCGTAAAGCCCGGCCCGGCCCAATTGGACCTCCCTCCTCCCTTCGCTTTTCCCTTCTTCGTCTCGCTCTTCAACTGCCTCCCTCACTTCTGTACACTGCGTTTTCGAGCTGCTTGCGGAGCTTTCTAGCGATGGAGGCCGACGAAGGAGGGTCGCCGGCGCTTGCTTCCGTTTCGGCTTCAAGTTCCTACGACTCGCTTTGGCTTCTCAGGTTCGGCTCTCGTTTGGGCGTTCTTTCTGCGACCTCCTAACGGGCGGGTCGATTCGATTGTTTTCCATCTCGGTTTGCTGAGGTTTTTGATCAATTTCCTCCGAGTGGCAGGTGAAGATGGGGGAGTGGAATCCGGAGAAGGATTTGGTGGCGATGGTCACGGATGACACGAAGGTGGCGGTGCTTCATCGCTTCAATTGGCAGAGGCTGTGGACAATCTCTCCTGGGTATTGCTTCGAGTCAAGAAAGTTCGTTTCTTCGATGATGGCTTGGCGTGTGTGCCCATTTAGTCGTTGGCTTTATCTCTTTCTACTTCTTTGGCTTTTCCTAAATGTGCTACTCTGCCCTTTTCGCCATAAGAACCACTGTAAGTGCCAATCTAGGTCGAATCGCGTTCAGTAGAGAATTGGATGAATATAGAGGTACAAAGTGCTTGGAAGTCTGAATGAGAAGGTGACGTCGAACTAAGGAGTTGGTCTTTTACACAGAAACGAAGAGTGAATGTAGGTGATGCGAGTGGAAATCTAGAGATGACTTACTTGTGAGTAAAGAATTCCAAGCTGGTATTGGTTGAATGAAGAGATTTTTTTTTTTTTTTAGGCACAATGGATTCTTATCGAATTCTCAACCAGGTTGTTGCCTTGGGAGAGATTTTTTTCCATAGCCTAGCCGACAATCATCTACACTGACCACAAGCGCACCATACTCCTGTATGGCCATCTTGTTGCCCTTTGTACACCAATTAAAGGGTCCAAGAAATAATTAACATGAATTGGGGGGATGCCATTTATGCTAGATAGACTAGCTATGTCCAATGCAGAAATGCTTGTTGCGCACTTGGAGTTTGCAGGTTTAGACCCTGCAGAATACCGTCTAAATGTCATCAGGCATTTAAAAAGATCTTACATTTCTGGCGGTGACTCTCACAATGCAATTTTACTTTTGACTCGTCTTCTTTTACTGATTGAGCATTCTTTTACTGACTGAGCGTGCACTACACAAAGAGATTTAGTGGATACTGAAACATAGACTATAGGGGGAAAGTTTCTCACTTTCTGTATTGCTTGAAGTTTAATTTATCTTCTTCCCATTACAGAAGGGCATTTCGTCACAGCATTTTGATTAATCAAGTTCACTCGTGGGAGTTCAAATTTTGAATAGGATATATCTCGAGCTCTGCTGCATAATTGTATGACAATCTGGTCGAGAGGGACGGACTGAGGAATTGGAGAAAGCAAAGAGACTAGGAGGGTAAGGGAGCTGCATCCAAGTATGTTAAGATCCTATATTGCTTAATCTTTTGGTAATTTAGATTCGTAAGAGCTTAGGATAATATGCCTAGCATTGGTAGTTCTTCCTGTCTATTCTCACTGGAAAACTTCAGAGAGGATAATTTTTCTCCAGAAATGTCTCAACGCTTCGTTTGTCATCTTGTCTTCTGGATATGGAGAATGTTTTAAGTGCACTATATTACTTGAGCCAATCCTTGAATGGTTTCTGTTAAGACTAAGTTGTAAATACCAGTACGACTGTAATTTTCACCTGAAGTAAGCTTTTGTGCATCCAACTACCCTGAGATTCCACAGTTGAACAACAAAATATTTTTGATTCAGTTATTGGATTGGAGCCTGCCAAGAAGATATAGATTCCCTCCCTTCGTATGACCTACTAACCCAAAGAAATCCTCTATCAAGTGACCGACATCCCTCTCAGTTATTTTGTACAGTTATGACGTTTTGCCTCACTTCATAAATTTTGATTAACCTTTTGTTGGTTAATGTGTGTGCTTTATCTTTTCTCTTCTTCTGTCAATTTTATTGGGCTCTATCTTTCCTCTTCTGTTAATTTTATTGGGAACAGATTGTTCTCTCTCTCTCTCTCTCTCTCTCTCTCTCTCTCTCTCTCTCTCTCTCTCTCTCTCTCTCTCTCTCTCTCTCTCTCTCTCTCTCTCTCTCTCTCTCTCTGTTCTTTTTTTTTTGTTTATAATGAATTCATATTCTTGCACATTTCAATGTGTGTCATCAATACCGGCTCTTCTTGATCATTCTAATCTATCTAGGTAAATTTATAACATCCTTATGTCAAGGCGTCCCGATGACAAGGTTGTTGTCTTGAGATTTGAAGACAAGACGATTTTATTGCGTGATGTCAAACTAAGTTTTCTATGTTGGTACTTGAATGTTACCCTCACTACTTCCCAACTAGAAATTCCTCCCGCAACAGTCCTTTATCATCAGAACGTGGTCTTCTCTAATCTCTTGTGGGAAAGACTCTGAGTTGCTCAAAATGGCATGATACAACACAAACAGCAAAGTTGCTCAGCGAACGTTCAGATGCTAATAGAGATGGCAATCCATTTTTATTAGTCATATCTGTCAATGTCAAGTTAACAATGGATTGCTAGGTACATCAATCTGAGCATAATAAGATTAACAAAAAAATTTATTGGAAAACTCTATTCGAGCATGACCCTTTTGTTAAAAAGGTCAACAAATTACAAGAGATGAATAACCCATTTAACTAATTAGATTGAATTGAATGGGTCATTCCAATCCTAACATGGCTGACATGGCATATGTAAGGTCAGGTTGTCAATCAAGTTGGCTCTTTTGTTGAGTTAGATAGATTAAATGAGTCGAATTGTGTTTCGTGGTTTCAACTTTGAACCCGGAACAATATTCATTGATTAATTGTGTTAAGTAGGTAGCCACAATTTTGATATGACGTGTTAGGGTCACTCTTAGTTGTCACATGGTAATATGAGTCATGAATCAATGGATTGTGGATCATGAATTTCATCTAATGGAATCATAAAATCCGATATAATGTTTGAGATTGGTGTTGCATGACATGTAAATTAATTGTAAGTTTCCTTTTTTTTTTTAAACTTGACTAGTAGGATCTTCCGTATACTCCAATTATGTTTCTTGTTTAGAGGTTTCCTATTTCCACTAGGAGTAGAACTTTTGGAGAGTCCACAAATATAGTTGTAATTTTTACTTTTCAATAGAGTGATAATTTATTGAATTTGGCAAGTGTTTGCTTTGCAGATTGTGTGCTGCAATTCATTTTTGGTGTGATGCTTAGGCAGTTTTGCTTGATGCCTAAATATTTATTCCTTATTGTGGGACTCATAGTCCTACATCAAAGCCATGGAATGTTTTTGACGTTACATTGTTTGATGCATGAGTCAAATTATGATTCAAGGAAATTGATTGACTCATATCAAATTGGTGAAATCAACAGTGAATTACCTTAATAAACTATCATACGTAATTGATATACTTGTTCAATAGATTTATATACTTTGGGACTTGAATCTGATTGATTTGCTCAATTGCGATCTTGTGTAGGACAAAAATTCACCTCTGCCGATGTTGTCATCAAGGATTGAAACTTTTTCATTGTCAATGACAAATTACAGCATAGTGTTTACTGGGGTCCAGCTCGTTGTGAGAATCTATGCTCTAAGGAGATGGTGTCATATAGGAGCATTCATGTGTGACATGCTGGTTTTCATCAAAATTAATTTCTTTCAATTATTGGTAAAATTTGTTCGGTTCAGTCAAATTAGGAAGGTAATTATTTAAGTGACTCTTAAATGATATGATTCATATGTGCCTTAATTATGCTTGCGGGTGGAAAAGTTTGTAAATAACCGTTTTTGTTTCTATTAAGCTGTAGCTTCTTGGTCATGAGTAGAATGGCTAAGAACTTGATTGAGGCTGCTGCAGTTCTATTTCTTTGAGATTTCTACCAGTTTATTATTAATCATCCACTTCATGGATTACATTTTGCTGAGAAGGGAGTTTGTTTGCACATAATGAATGTTATCCTACCAAAGTAGCATTCTTTATGGAACTATGGATATGCAGTGTGCAGTGCTTGCAGCAGTTATGCACACTGTGGTATAATCATATTAACAGGGTATCAATATTAAGCAGAATGGAAAACTATTAAAAAGCTTGAAGTCCCATAAGGCGGCTGTGGTGTATATCAACTGGGAGGAGGATGCCCAAGTGAATAAAGTATGGCATCTTTCAACTTAAAAGTTGGTATGACTTCATTATCTTTATTACCAATAGTGGATATCTTATGGCTCACACCTTTCATAATGCTTCGTTTGCAGTTAAGTAGTGATTTTAGTGTGTTCTTAAATAATTCTTTTCAAACTTAGAATCTTATTTCAAAGTCCAACAGCTTTAGTATGGGTTTATGGAAGATTTTTTGAAAGCGTATGGTTGGTGTTATCTCGTTCTACTTCCTTAGCTTTTCCTAAATGTGCTACTCTTACTTTTTCGCCATAGGAACCATAGTAAGTGGCAATCTAGCTTGAATTGTGTCCGAAAGAGAATTGGACGAATATAGAGGTATAAAGTGCTTGGAAGTCTGAATGAGAATGTGACATCAAACTGAGGAGTTGGTCTATTTTACACAGAAAGAAAGACTGAATGATGGTGATGCGAGTGGAAACATAGAGATGACTTTGTCGCAAGTAAAGAATTCCAAGCTGGTATTAGTTGAATGAAGGGATTTTATATATAGATGCAAGGGATTCATGTCTACTTTTCAACCAGGTTTTTGCCCTTCTTTATACAACAGTTAAAGTGTCCATGAAAATAATTAACATGAATTGGGGGGATGCCATTTATGCTAGAAAGATTAGATATGTCAGATGCAGAAATGCTTGATGCCCACTTGGAGTTCGTAGGTTTAGCCCCTGCAGAATATTGTCTAAATGTCATCAGGCATCTAAAAAGATCTTAGATTTTTTATGGTGACTCTCAGTGTAATTTTACTGATGGCTCCTCTTCTTTTATTGATTGAGCATTCTTTTACTGACTGAGTGTGCCCTACAAGTAGAGACTTAGTATTTCTTGAAGATTTATTTATCTTCTTCTCATTACAGAAGGGCATTTTGTCATGTCATTTTGACTAATCAAGCTCGCAGGTGGTAGTTTGACTTTCGAATAGGATATATCTCCAGCTGTGCTGCATACTTGTGTGACAATCTGGTTGAGGGGGACGAAGGGAGGAAATGGGAAAAGCAAAGAGATTAGGAGGGTAAAAGGAGCTGCATCCAAGTATAATAAGATCCTATGTGACTTAATCTTTTGGTAATTCAAATTTGTAAGAGCATAGGATTAGATGCCCAGCCTTGGTAGTTCTTGCTGTCTATTCTCACTGGAAAACTTTAGAGAGGAGATATTTTCTCCGCAAACATCTAAATGCTTCACTTATCATATGTCTTCTGGATATGGAGAAGTGCACTATGGTACCTGAGCCAATCCTTTGATGGTTTCTGTTAAGACTAAGTTGTAAATACTAGTACACTTGCAATCCTTGCCTGGAGTAAGCTTTCATGCATCCAATCCACCTTGGGGTTCCATTGTTGAACAACAAATATTTTTTGCTTCAGTGATTGGATTGGAGTCTGCCAACAAGACATATATGCCCTCGCTTTAGATGACCTACTAGCCCAAAGAAATCCTCTATCAAGTTGCTGATATCCCTATTAGTTATTTTGTACAGTTATGACGTTTTGCCTCACTTCACAAATTTTGATTAACATTTTGTTGGATAATGTGTCCGGTCTATCTTTCCTCTTCTTGTGTTAATTTTATTGGGAACAAATTATTCCTTCTCTGTTCTTTTTTGTTTTATAATGAACCCACTTTATTTGCACATCTCAATGTATGTCATCAATACTAGCTCTTCTTAGTAATTCTAATCTACTCCAGGCAAATGTATAACATCATTATGCTGGCATCCTGATGGCACAGTTGTTGTCTTAGGACTTGAAGATTGTATGATTTTACTGCATGATATCAAAGTAAGTTTTCTATGTTGTTACTTGAATGTTACCCTCATTACTTCTCAACTAGAAATTCCTTCTGCAACAGTCCCTTATGATCAAGTCGTGTTCTTCTCTAATCTCTTGTGGGGAAGATTCTGAATTGCGTAAAATCTGCATGATGCAATGCAAATAGCAAACTTGCTGAATGAACATTCAAATGCTAATGGAGATGGCAATCCATTTTTATTGGTCATGTCTGTCAATTTCAAATTCACAATGGATTGCTAGGTACGTGAATCTGAGCAGATAAGACTAACAAATTTTTTTTTATTAGAAACCTCTATTTGAACATGACTCATTTATTAAATAGGTCAACAAATTACAGAAGATGAATAACCCGGTTAACTAATTATTTCGAATTGAATGGGTCATTCCAATCCTAACATGACTGACACAGCATATGTATAACATCCATTTCGTCATCAATCTCAAATAAGTTTGAAAAGAAACTATTCATAAGCTTACAAAATCCTAGATTTACACGAAATGTTATAGTTATATGGTGTGATCAAATTGTAATTTGTAACCACTATGGAAACAAAATTCATGTATGGCTATTATTAGAGAACTTAATGAACTAAATATGAACAGATCATGATAGATCAGGTTGTTAATCAAGTTGGCACTCTTGTTTACTTAGATAGATTACGTAAGTCAATTTCTGTTATGCAGTTTGAACTTTGAATTTGGAACAATATTCGTTTGATAATTGTCTTAACTGTTAAGTAGTAACACTTAGGGTCACTTTTAGTTGTCACATGGAAATCTGAGTCATGAATCAAAAAATTAAATGTATGGATTATGGATCATGAATATCATGCAATAGAATCATAAAATATGTTATAACGTTTGAGATTGGTATTCAATGACAGATGTAAATTAATTGTAAAGTATGGTGTTATTTTTATTGTTAGGTAATAAATGATGATAGAGACACTTCAAAGTCGACTAATGTTATTATTTCCAGACATGAGGTATTGCTACATTTTATTTTTCTTTTGTCAAATAAGTATTTATTTTACTACAAGGACACAAAGATCATGTACATAGGATTGTAATTGGATTCCCATTCATAGAATTTAGTATGAGACAATCAGGATTAAATATGGATTTGAGAATTATCGGGTATTGTAATTGGATTCCCATTAGTAGAATTTAGTATATGACAATCAAACCATCCACTGAGCTTGATGCAGCCAACAAGTCATGCAAGGTGACTCCCAAGTTTTGGTGAAGATTGACTTTGAAACTCAGACAAGGATCAAGATTCTGCTAGAAGTTTAATCACTGAATTTATCAACTAGGATTTGCGATTTAGGATTTTACGGAGTTTCCTCCTTCATTTTAAGTTTGAGTAGTAGGATCTTATGTATACTCCAATAATGTTTCTTGTTTAGAGATTTCCTATTTCAACTAGGAGTAGAACTTTTAGAGGGTCTACAAAGATAGTTGTAATTTTTACTTTTCAATAGAGTTGATAATTTATTGAACTTGGTAAGTGTTTGCTTCGCATATTGTGTGATGCGATTCCTCTTTGTTGTCTTGCTTAAGAAACACTAGGTGTAATGCTTAGGCAGTTTTGCACATGATGCCTAAATGTTTATTCTTTATGGTGGGACTCATTGTCCTACATCAAAGCCAAAAAATGTTTTTGACACTACATTGTTAGATGCATGAAGTAAATTATGAATCAAGGAAATTGATTGACTCATATCTAATCAGTGAAATCAGCAGTGAATTACTTTAATCAAATATCATATATAATTTATGTACCATTCAATAGATCTATGTACTTTAGGACTTGAATCTGATTGATGTGCTTAATTGCATTCTCGTGTAGGACAAAAAAATTCCACCTCGATGCTAATCGTCATTAATGATTTAAACTAATTCAATCGTCAACGACAAATTAAAGCATAAGGTTTGCTGGGTTCCAGCTCGTTGTGAGGATCTATGGTCTAAGTGGATGGTGTCATGTAGAAGCATTCCTCTGTGACATGCTCATTTTCATCAAAATTAATAGCTTCTCTCAATTATTTGTAAAATACGTTAAGTTCAGTCAAATTAGGAAGGTAATTATTTAGGTGACTCTTGAATGATATGATTAGTATGTGCTTCAATTATGCTTGTGGGTGGAAAAATTTGTAAATAACTGGTTATGTTTCCATTAAGCTATAGCTGCTTGGTCACGAGTAGAATGGCAGAGAATGTCGCTGAACTTTTTTCTACCTGTTTATTACTGATCGTCCTCTTCATGGATTACATTTTACTGAGAAGCAAGTTTGTTTGTACATAATGAATGCTATCTTACCAAAATAGCTGTCTTTATGGAACAATGGGTATGCAATGTGCTGCTTTTGATATGCTAGTGCTTGCAGCAGTTATGCACACTGTAGTATAATCATTTCTAGCATGGTATAAATAACAAGCAGAATGGAAAACTGTTAAGAAGCTTGAAGTCCCATATGGCAGTTGTGGTGTGTCTCAACTGGGAGGAGGATGCTAAGTTAATAGAGTATGTGGCATTTTTCAACTTAAAAGTTGATACAACTTTCTAATCTTTATTATTAATAACAGATATCTTATGGCTCACACCTTTTATATTGCTTCGTTTGCAGTTATATAGTTGTTTTAGTCTGGTTTTCTTAAATACTGAATCTTATTTCACAGTCCAACAGCTTTACTATGGGTTTTATGGAAGATTTTTTGAAAGAGTATGTTTGGTGTCATCTGGAACTTGTTGATTTGTTTGCCTCCTTAGCTTTAATCTCATATTTTTTTCATCTTTTTTAGGTCCCAGCTGGAAAGTAATTATTCATTCATTTATGGAATGCTTCTGGTAACTCTTTGGCATTTCAAGATCGCACTACTTGATTCTTCCCTCTAGGTCCAAGAGTTCCTCAAATGCCTGGACTAGTGCCCGGAGATGTTGGTTTAACTGACGATGTTCAAGATTCATTTGTAGAGCTCTCAAATTCTTCAAAGCAATGTTTGCATATCTTTTGCAGTGGAGATAAAGATGGGGTTTTGTGCTTCAGTATATTTGGTGTCGTTCTAATCAGAAATATTGTAAGTGTCCTGTCTGTTCAAATCAAATATTTAGCAGTATGGTCTATCAGAGTAAGTCGATGAGTCCTTTCCTTGTTCTTGCTTCTCATACAGCAATTTTTCTTAACAAATGGATTTGATGGCAGATTGGCAGTTGATCAGTATTGCCCGGAAAGTAATGGGTTGGTTAAGTAAACATCTATTGTTGGTGAATTTATGCTTGTAAAAGTTATAGATGTTTATGTCATTTACCCAGGCTAGATTTCACTTCTGTTGGTCACTTTATAGATGACACCTCCAACTTCGATACAGAACAATTATCTGAAGCTTTTTGTTGTTTGGGCTAAGGTTCGCCCAACTTACATACTTCTAGCTTTGCTCTAGGCAATTGGGTTTCTGCTCTGTTCTAGTTGGATTGAGAGAGCCTATGAAAATCCCCTTTCCAGCAAGTTCAATACAGGCCAATGACATTGCAGAAGCCTTAGACAAGACTTCATAATAAAATTTACTTGGAGGGCCGAGATGTCTGTCAAACTTTCGTGTATAATGACGTTGTAAAAACAAGTGTAAAAAAAAGAACAACGTAAATACAAACTTAAGGCAATATTTACAGAACTAAATAGCATTGCATATAACGAAGCATCAACATAATAAACTTAAAAGCATGAAGTCATGGCGTTGCCTTTTGGTTAAAAGAATTTTGCATCAAATTCGATAAGATGGTGTTTTCTATTATCGGATGTCAACTTTATTGCGTCAAAGTTATTATCGGCAATTGTATATGTTGATAGGCTAAATATGTTGGTATCACAACATCTATTGTGGTAAAATTGGTCCAATTGAAAAATTCATGGCTCAATTGAAACTATTACAATAGGTTTAGGACTTTTTTTCTATATATTTTTCTATATACTCTTTCCTATATATATAGCGTTATATAATTCTTTTAGCTTGCATTGTTACAGGTGGATATCATAATAAGCTTCTTTTTATTGTAAAATTAAGTAATTATTGCATTGGATTTTAACATTTCACTCAATTTTTTATACAAATATCTTGCTTGAGTTGATTCAACGTCTAAAGAGCATTGTTTTATTGAGTAACTAAATAAAAAAAATGCATTAAATGGTATCCAAATGGATGAACTCACTATTGAACGTACAAATTGCTTCACATCTTGCAACAAGCAAGTAGTATAACAATATGAGTGGTAAGCAAACCTATTTAACATATATTACATAGATAGCTACACCTTGTTATTTAATAGAAATAAATCTATAGTAAATGAATTGTTGGATGAGAATAATATGCTTTGGCAAATTTTAGGAGGTAAATAAAACCTATTTAACATTTTTATTAACATAACTACCCTTCATTATTTAAGAGAAACCACATGCATTTATGTTTAAGTATCGTATAAAGTTATATTTAATCAAAATGAACTAAGACTGTACGTATCATCTCCATTCTATAATATAAATATCTGGATTAACACATATATTAAATTATAGGTGTTTAAGGAAAATTGCAGTCACTAAACCAAACCAATGGAAAACATTTACTGGAAACAATTGAAATTTTAATTTATCAATTCTGCTTTGGGTTGATTAGGAAATTGTAAAATCAATAAATTTGAGTAAATGGGATTAATAAGTTAGACATCTATTAAAAAAATTGGTAATTTCACAATTAAGTAGGGAGAAGAGAGGTGGGCCTAGCAATTCATTCAAAAAAAAAAATGCACAAAAACTTGGTAAAGAAGAGGGATGGCCTTAAGTTAAGCAAGGATTGGTAAGGCCCACCCATCGAGAAAATAACATGCTATCTAATTACAAATCTGCCCCTGGATGATTAAAACAAGTGAAACTCCTCCATTTTCTCTTCCCTCTTTTTATATAGGCTTAATTCATTTAATATCCTCAAACTTTAAATCCAGTCTTTATTCTATCCCAACTTCAATCTCGAAAAGATTGTCAAGTTTAGATCCTATCCCAAATTTGCCCCCAATTTTATGTCTAAAAAATAATCTCAAATTTTATGTTCAGTCCCAAACTTATTTCAAATATTTGTGGTCTAAAAAATCACCAAGCTAATCTCAAATTTGCTCCTTTTAATCTTAATCCAAAATCAATCATGAGTTGTTTGATGTAAATGAAATCATTTTTTGATAAGAAAATTAGGAAAATTGGGGATGACTCAAGCGGTGAATATTTAGTAGTTGGGTTTTTTTTAGACAAAAATAATTTAGAAAAAATTTGGGATTGGACTTAAAATTATGTTTTTTTCTTTAATAGATGTGGAAATTGGAACTATATCTAAAATTGATTTTTTTTTTTTTTTAGAGAAGTAGGCCCTTTTATATAGATAGGTATTGTGTCTGGCTAAATCACATATCCTTTTCATATGATAAGTAATTGCTCAATTTTTTTAGGCACTCGAAAGTACAATTTAACATGAATTTTTGGTTTTATATACTTGCACCTCGTATTTCGTGTGCTTCATCATTATTTTTGCCATATTTCCTCGGAAAATTGAAAATATTCGCAGACAAAGATCGCATTGACTCGAGGGAGAGATCAAGAATAATAAATTTAATCAAAGATAAATGTACTAGTACTACTTGTCCAGCTTGATCGAAAGATGCTCCCCATAATTTAATCAAAGATAAATGTACCAGTACTAATTGCCCAGCTTGTTCAGAAAGATGCTCCCCATAATTTAATCAAAGATAAACATACCCGTACTAATTGTCCAGCTTGATCAGAAAGATGCTCCCCATTGTTTAGATTTGTTAGTGGTGTCCTTATAGCTCAAAATGAAAGAGCGTGCATCTCATCTTTTAATATCTCGTGACTTACAATCTCATCCTTTTTACTCATCGCTTAAATTAAGTAGTACTTGAGCAATTGATTATCCACTTTTCGATTCGAGGAATTTAACCATTCACTCTCTTATTAACCATGACACTAAGAGTAAATAAGACCACTTTAAGAAATATTTTTTACATCAATTTCGTGTTATAATTACTCTAATTTATTATTTTTCAATATGTCAAATATTCTCTTGGAAGATGCTCATAAATATAAAGGAGAAATCAGTCCACCTAGATCAATTTGCTTATTCAATTCGCTAGCAATATTTTTTGTATCACAAAAGTCATTGAATAAAATTTAGTTTGTGCTTTCATTTATCCTTTACTCCATTCCTCTAAGGGCACACAAATATGTGCTTGATTTGGATTATCTAAGGAAAGGAATTTGATTTGTTAAATGGTCAAAAATATTTAATCAATGTAACGAAAATGTTTTTTGACTAGTTTTGTCACCAAAACAATTAATAAGGACTAAAATCGAACATTCACAAGTATATGATTATCTGAAGTGTACTTTCCTAGAAGTTTTGTGCATGTATGCACCATATAAGGTTGTATACACAGGCTTGTACTCTTCTAGATTATCATTTTGTCCAAATACAATAATAAATTTATCTTATAATAGGTATGTCCCTGACCATTTCATAATATTAAAGAAAAGTAAATTCAAAATTATTGATTTCGAAATATATATATACACACACCCTACGAGATTGGGTGATTATTGGTACTATGTAAGTAAGGAATTAGCTTCACAGACTTTGTGGAATTAGAATTCTCAAGCTTCTAAGGTTGAAAAAGATTTATTTAAGTCCTAAACATTATCGATTTATAGCTAAAAACTTGAGAATTTCTTGTGCTATCTCGAATTATTCATTGTACTCTTAACAAGCATTATTATCTTAACGAGTTAGATAAGGTAAAACTGTTTCTTTTTTTTTTCTTTCTTTTTTTTTTGGTTACTAAATAGGTAAAATTTATTATATAATGCGATAAAGGTCCCTTCGCGTGTCTTTTCTTTTCTAGTTTGTAGATGTTCTAGGATGAAGGGAAAATGGTTTTGAGTTGGGGGGGGGGGGGGGGGGGGGGCTGAAAAATAAGATTTAGGTAGTGGGCTCCATCTATTTTCTCTTCTTCCGAGAGCTTTTGAGCTGATGAATGAAGCTCAATTTCAATTAAAATGGAAGAAAAATTCAAAAGTTTGTGGCAGGACTTTTGGACTTTGGATTAATAAACAAAAGCCTTATGGAGTACAATCAAAGCTATTAATAAATAAATTTCATCTTTCATTGATCTCCATTCAAAATATCTTGTACTTTCTAAAAAACTTTTTGTTTACTCCTTGAGTGGAGTAAAGAGATTATCATTGTCTTTCTATCCAATGAGAATGGTTAGGCAAATGTCAAAGAATTAATTTCGTTTACTTGGACTTTATGGGGCGGATGACTAAAACTAAGCATGCGTCATCTGATTACACGTCGTGGTCAATTGCACATGAACACATGTCACAGATTACGACCCATGCATATTTAAACACGCCATTGCATATTTTGAAAACACAAACACACATGGTGCATGGAGTCATGCTGGCACGTAAGGGAATTATCTTGATTATATCCTTGAAAAAAAAAAGTTGCCGCAATTACTTTTAAATTATTTGATAATTGCACTCAAAATACTTAATTGAAAATGGGGTACCGAAAGGGTGTCGTGAAGATATTGAACCCTCCCTGCACATAACTGAAGACTACTTGCAAATGACCAATGATTTCACATATGCACTTAGGTCCCAAATCAGCTTAATATTCTTAATTGATTGGTGGTGACTCTATTTTAAAGAAAATATAGAATTTTCTTGTAACTTTTAAAACTTTTGTCCCATTATGCGGTTGCTCTTTTAGTGGAACAAGCCCTAATCTCAAGAGCGAAGATGAGATGCTATGATCATCACTGGCGTTGATGCATTCATCTCTCACAAACTTGCAAGGTGATTTTGAGGAGGTTGGCTCGTTAGCCGCCAAGAATGACCATGGGCATGGGGTTAGGACTCTACAATCACGTGAGTGAAGTAGTGACAGCAATGAGAAGATCAAGGATTTGGAGTGAGAAAGAGTTGTCGTGACGTTAAAAAGTCTACCTAGAAAAGAAATTAAACAAGAGGAAAGACAAAAAATTTGAGCATAGATGTGTTCAAAGTGGTCTCCACCTTAAAAGATGCGTAGTAAAAATTACAGGAATCGATGCATAAGCACGTGCTTATCGATTCTTCTACAACCTCTTGAATAAATAACAATTATCAATGCAACATCATGTGTTGATTGATTCTTACTCGACATTAGGACCTTTCTTAGAGCAGACGTAAATATAATAATCTAATATTTCTTGTTCGGATGCATTGCAAGTGGCCGTCCATGTCCTATTAAATATTTTGAGAGTCATCCCACTATATTTGCCCATTGTGTTCATTTATTGGCAAAATAAATATCGATGTGTGTAAAAAAATATGTGTTACCAAAATTGTTTTGGTTTGCTCTCCGTTATAGACTATATATATATATATATTTTTAATGCTATTGGCCACTCTTTGGTTTGTCCAAGAAATAATAAGGGGAGAATTGTAAAAAAAATCCTAAAAGTTTAATCCTTAATTACTTCCCCTAAGGAGTCAAGATATCAAGCCGCTAGGGTTTTTCTCTTAACTTGTACGAAGGCTTTATATATATATATATAACATTTTAGAATAAGTGATCGTTGATAATGTGATATTTTAGCAATCAAATGAAGTTTATCGATTTGATATGATATACTTAGCTGGCTCAAAGTGAGAGAGGTAAATTCCTAAATGACATCAAGAGCTTTAAATATATTCAACAAAAATACCTTTTTTTGATGGAAAAAAAATTAACACAAGTGATGGAAAATTCAATTTAAATTACTATCAGGGTGCTTTGTGTGTATTTTACCACTCGTCTACGGATAACATAACAATAATTGTCTTTTGTTTTTGGTTTTATATTTTGTTTCACTGCTTCTGCCTTGGAACTTGCCCACATGTTTTCTTCTTCCTAGGTGGGATCATCTACGGAGGCAACGACTACAGAAGCATGGTTAGTGGTCCTGATCAATGAATTACTTATCTAGCTTGGCAAGCTTGAATTATTGATACGTGCCAACTAGTTTATTTAGATAGATTAAACCAATAAAGAAATATATAATAAAGTAAAAGCAAAAGCAAAAAGACAGTTTGATTTATCTATGAGATTTGATGGATAAATTGAGGCAAAAACAAAGCAAAAAAAGAAAGTTTTCTCATTATGCTCGAGCACAAAATAATATATATATATATATAGCATGTTGATAATTTTTTATGATCATCAACATGCGTTAATAATAAAAATAATTAGCATAAGTAATCGTTGTACATTTCAGTCTTGGAATGAAGTTTATTATAATAGTTAACAGGCTCAAAATGAGAGGGGCTAAACTCTTAAGTGGTATTAAGAGCTTAAATATATCAAACAAAAATAACTCTTCTGATGGAAAATAAATTAGCAAAAGAAGAGGAAAGTCCAACGGTCCAAGCGCTGGACACAGCGTGCCCAACATCACTGTCTCTCTCCCCACTTTTCTTCTTTTCCTGCAGATCCATGTCAGTCATGTCCAAAGTCTCTCTCCACTTTTTTTTTTTATCTTCCCAACAAATCTATCGTTTTATTTTTGTGCATTGAAATTTGAACGGACCTCTTCTATCGTTATCTTTGGATTCTCTCGTGCATTGAGGTTTCCGCCACGTGAAGGCAATGACTCTAAGCACGTGATTGACAAAGCTTGACTAATTGATGCTATTGTGGTTGCCAATTGGCTCCATCATATGAATCAAACAAGAAGAGAATTGGCAACAAGAACTAAGAAAGGGCCTGTTTGGCAACGTGCCAAACAGTGCCAGATTTTGATTTTTTGTTCCAAGAATCAGTTTAAGATGAGAATCGCGTTTGGTAAAATTTTTGTTTCCGGGAATAGTTTTGGACAAGATTTGAGAATAAAAAAAAAAAAATCAAAACGGTGAAACCCTCACTCTTCCCTTTCGTTATCCTGGTTGCCATCCGCCACCGCCCGCCGCCTCGTCGTCCGCCGTCGGTCGCCAGAGGCTCGCCAGGCTAGGGCGAGGTTCGGCAAGCTCGCCGGAGGCAAGCCCAGCCACCGGTGAGGCTCGATCTCGCCAGATCTGGCGAGGCCAGCCTGACCACCGGCGAGGCTTGGCCGACGAAGGCCAGCCCTCGTCTAGCCGGTCGCCAGTCCGGTGACCGGCCACATGAAGAAGAAGAAGAATAGGAAAAAAAGGAAAAAAGAAAAGTAAAAACAAATTATTTAAAAATCAAAAGAAATTAATTTGGAACATAATCAATTAACACGATATCAAATGCAATTCTATTCCGAATAAAAATTTTGGACAGCTACCAAACGCGCTTTTTTATTCGAATCAATTCTCGGGAACAAAATAAAAAATAATCATTTTCTAGTCGAATCGAATCTCTCTAAATAGAATCGTTACCAAACGTGTCCAAAATGGTCAGCAAAAAAAAGAAAATAAAGAAAAAGAAGAACACAAGAGGTGAAAAGAAAAAATGAGGGGAGAGAGAGAACTGTTGGGGCACACGTGAGGAAAGGACAGAGAGCAAAAAGTTCACTTAATCTACTTTCATAGCATCCATGCTTTCTCCAAGTTCATTTTTACTTTTGCACTTTAATTTCCAAGAATTTTACTCCTACTGTTAGATTTCTCCGTCATTTCAATTTCAAAGCCAAAAAGTTCGGCAATGTTTTGAAGTTGAGCAACTTTTGTTCAAATTAGAACTAAAGTAAGAAAAATCATTTTATCTATGAAGAGCAGGGTATGCAAAAAGGTACCGGTGTTGGAGACCTTGCAAAAGTCACCATCGACAGTGACAATTTATTCTCACGGGCCACCCTCTTAGGAGGAAACTTGATCTCCAACAAAATGGTTCACGTATCAACAAATTGCTCACCAATGTGATTTTTCAAAATTTTGCATGCAAAACTTGGAAATTTTGTTCTAACTAAAAGTTACTTCAAACTGTCTCTCGTCAAATCCCACAACTCCTCGCTCTTACTTCCACAATAAATTCAAAATTGGATTTCATAATTCAAATCTAATGTCAAAAACTACTTCGATTAAACAAACAAAATACTTAAATCCTTATCAATTATTGCGAATCAAAATAAATCTGACTTGGCGAGATTCCATGTATGCACAATGTCCTCTTTCTCTTTTTTTATTTCTTCTTCTGTCCCTTTCTTCCTCTTCTTTTCCGTTTCTTTTCCTTTCTCTTCTGATGCATCCTCTCCCTTATCCCTTTATATTTCTCCTTTAAAAAAAAGAAAAAAAAAAACCCTCTTGACCAAGACAAGAAGAAGGGCAAAACATTACAGCAATCGCTAAACTAAACCAAGAAAAATCATTAGCCAAAAAAAAAAAATTGAAAATTTTGATTTATTGATTTGGCTTTGGGTTGATTAAGAAATTGTGAAATCAATAAAGTAGAGAGAGGAGTGGTAGGCTTGGCCACTCATTCAAAATAAGAAGTGGACAAAAACTTAGCAAAGAGGAGGGGTGTTCTCAAGCTAGGTAAGGACCAGCCATCGGGTGAGGGCGCAAAAAGAAAATTGCATGCTATCTAATTATGGATCTACTCTTGGGTAATTAAAACAGGTGAAGCTCCTCGACTCTCTGTTTTCTCTATTTATACAGTCCTAGTTCTCTAAAAACCCTCGAATTTAATATTCAATCTTAATTTTATCCTTAACTTCTTCTTTTTTTGTCTAAAAAGACCCTCAACTTTAAACTGAATGCTACCTCAGCTCCATTTTTTCGTCTAAAAAAGATTTTCAAATTTTATGTCCAATCCAAAATGAACGATAAGTACAGGACGAGGTCAAGAGAGAGCAATCTCCATCTTGAGAAGGGGGCGTCCTGGCATTCAAAGACCGTAATTCACGGCCAAAGAAGTCAAGAAAATCTGGGCTTGAAAAAAGTAGAGGATACTAGGCCAAGCAAGGGGGGCGATTTTTCCGCATGCAATAATTGCCAAAGGCAGCTCAAAAATGGAAAGGATGGTGTTTTTCTTCATGGCCAAGAAAAGGAGATACGGAGAGAGGGTTATAATCGGCAAAAGAGATAAAGCTTTTATAAAGAAAATCTGAGAAGGTGGTCTGCAAAAGAAAAGAAGAACAAAGGAGGTGAAAAGAAAATATGAAGGGAGAGAGAGGGAAATTGTGGGGGCACGCATGAGGAAATAACATAGAGGAAAAGTTGCAATTCCACTGAAACTTTGTTTAATCTACTTATGTAGCATCTACATTTCCTTAAAAGTTCACTTTCCTTGCATATTGAAAATTCCACCACGTGAAGGCAACGGTCATAAATATATGTTTAGTGGTGCGGTCAATGAATTATTAATTTATATCTAGTTCTGTAAGTTTGAATTATTAGTGCATGCCAACCGATTAGATTAGATAAATCAAACCGATAAATAAATATTATATAATAAAGTAAAATCAAAAGCAAAAAGGCATTTGGATTTATTTATGAGAATTGAAGGAGAAATTAAGGCAGAGATAGAGAAAAAAGAAATTCTTCTCGTTATGCTTGAGTACAAAATAAATAAATATATATAGCTTGTTGATAATTTTTTATGATCCTCAACATGCGCTAATAACATAATTTTTTAGCATAAATAATCATTGAACACTTCAGTCTTGAAGTGGAGTTTATCAATTTGACAGTATAATATTTAAAAAGCTCAAAGTGAGAGGGGTTAAATCCCTAAGTAGGATCGAGAGCTTAAATACATTTTAAAAAATGACTTTTCTGATGGAAAATAAACAAAAGAAGAGGAAAGTCGAACGGTACAAGCATTGGACTGGGCGTGCCCAATATCACTGTCCTAATGCTTTGTTTGTATTTATCTACTCGGAGCACTTGTAAGGAAAGTGTTGGACCGGACGAATCTCTGCCTTCTCTCTCTCTCTCCCCCCACTTTGCATCTTTTCCCGCAAATCCGTGTCAAGCTCTCATCCCAAGCCTCTCTCTCTCCACTTTTCCTCTTCCCACAAATCCACCATTTTATTTATGTGCATTGAAATTTGAAGAGCCCTTGTCTATTATTAATATTCGGATTCCCTTGAAAATTGAAATTTGAGCAACATGAAGGCAACGACTCCAAGCACACGGTTGCGGTTCCCAGTGAATAAATAACTAATTTATATGTAGCTCGACAAACTTGACTTATTGGGATGATCGTGATTGCCAACTGGTTTCATTATATAAATCAAACCACAAGAGAATGCACAACAAGCACGCATTTCGTTAAATAAATCATTACTCCACATGCGTGCCCCCCCTACCCTTATATCTCTTCTTTTTTCTCTTTTTTTTTTTTCATTCTTTTTTTAAAAGCCCACTTTTTGACCAAGTCAAGAAGAAGGGAAAAATATTAGAGCAATAGCTAAACTTTTTGTCTGATCCCAGCTTGAACATCTTTTCGTCTAAAAAAATCACCGACCCATCTCAAATTTGCCTTGTTAACCTTATGTTCAAAAACATTGTTAGTTGTTTGACGTGGCATTTCTAAAGCAGAAAAAAAGATCCACATCATCAAAGTGACATGAAAAATTGTATCCAAAATGAAATTGTATTTGATCAAAAAATTAGGAATTAGTCCACCTAGATTAGTTCGCTTATTCAATTCGCTAGCAAAAAAAGGGCACACAAATATGTGCTTGATTTGGATTATCGAAATAAATGAATTTGATTTGTTAAAGGGTCAAAAACATTTAGGCACTGGACTCGGTGTGCCCAACATCACCTTTTCGACGCTCTGTATATATTTATCTATTCTGAGCACATCTCTAGAAATGGACTCTTGTCTTTCACTTTTCATCTTCTCCCGCAGATCCATGTCCCGCTCTCGTCCCAAGTCTCTCTCTCTCTCTCCACTTTTCATCTTCCCAACAAATCCACCATTTTATTTATGAGTATTAAAATTTGAAAAGCCCGTCTATTATTAATATTCGGATTCCCTTGAGCATTGTGAAGGCAACGACTCCAAGCACGTGGTTGCGGTTCCCACTAAATGAATTACGAATTTATATGTAGCCTGACAAGTTTGACTTCTTGGTGCGATTCTGGTTGCCAACTGGTTTCATTATATAAATCAAACCGCGAGAGAATGGGCAACAAGAACGCATTTCCTGTTTCCTGAGATGCATTCCGATTTTTTTTCTCTACCACACTTGAAAGTGAAAATCAAGGGTAGAGTCAGGGCAAAGACAAAATGCATCGTCTCATTTTCAAGTATTCTTTTGCCGAGCTCGTGGCACTGATCCTTGTCCCCGGCCTCATGCTCTATTTTCTCAATTAGAAGAGAGCTAGTGTGCGTGGAAAGGCAGAAGATGTTGATACTGGTGCATGTGGTTCGTCGATTGCATTGGCAGAAACTAATTTCCGTGGATATAGTTCTTTGAGAAAAACTAATAATGATGTAAAGATAGCTACGCCTTCTTATTTAAGAGTAATAAATAATTATTAAATAAGAATAATATACTTTTGGGTGATAAGTAAAACCTAATTTACATTTTTATTGACATAGCTACCCCTTGTTATTTAAGATGAACCGCATGCATTTATGTTTAAGTATTGTGTAAAGTTATATTTAATCTAAAATGAGCTAAAGCTAAACGTTTCAGCTCCATTCAAAAATATAAATATTTGAATTAACACATATAACAGCTTATAGTTGTTCAAGGAAGATTGCAATCGCTTAAACAAAACCAAAAAAACATTGGTCATAAAAAATTTGAGTCAATTTGGCTTTGGGTTGATCGAAAAATTGTCAAATCAATAAATTTGATTAAATGATTAATCGGTAACATCATAATCAACTAGGAGAAGAGTGGTGGGTCCAGCCACTCATTCGACATAAGAAATGACAAAAAGCAAGAACTGCCGGGACCCGGCCATCAATATATGGAACCAGAGCACCTCGTATTTCATGTGCTTCATCATTATTTTGCCATATTTCCTCGGAAAATTGAAAATATTCGTAGACAGCATTGCATTGACTCGAGGGAGAGATTAGGAAAAAAAAAATTAATCAAAGATAAACGTACCAGTACTACTTGTCCAGCTTGATTAGAAAGATGCTCCCCTTGTTTAGATTTGTTAGTGGTGTCCTTATAGCTCAAAATGAAAGAGCGTGCATCTCATCTTTTAATATCTCGTGACTTACAATCTCATCATTTTTACTGATCAATTAATTTAGTAGTACTTGAGCAATTGATTATCCACTTTTCGATTCGAGGAATTTAACCATCCACTCTCTTATCAACCATCACACTAACAGTAAATAAGACCACTTTAAGAAATATTTTTTTACATCAATATTCGTGTTATAATTACTCTAATTTATTATTTGTCAATGTGTCGAATATTGTCTCGGAAGATGATCACAAATATAAAGGAGAAATCAGTCCACCTAGATCAATTTGCTTATTCAATTCGCTAGCAATATTTTTTGTATCACAAAAGTCCTTGAATAAAATTTAGTTTGTGCTTTCATTTATCCTTAACTCCATTCCTCTAAGGGCACACAAATGTGTGCTTGATTTGGATTATCTAAGGAAAGGAATTTGATTTGTTAAATGGTCAAAAACATTTAATCAATGTAATGAAAATGTTTTTGACTAGTTTTGTCACCAAAACAATTAATAAGGACTAAAATCGAACATTCACAAGTATATGATTATCTTAAGTTTACTTTCCTAGAAGTTTTGTGCATGTATGCACCATATAAGGTTGTATACACGGGCTTGTACTCTTCTAGATTATCATTTTGTCCACATACAATAATAAATTTATCTTATAACAAGTATGTCCCCGATCATTTCATAATATTAAAGAAAAGTAAATTCAAAATTATTGATTTCAAAATATATGTACACACACCTTGCGAGATTGGGCGATTATTGGTACTATGTAAGTAAGAAATTAGCTTTGCAGACTTTGTGGAATTAGAATTCTCAAGCTTCTAAGGTTGAAAAAGATTTATTTAAGTCCCAAACATTATCTATTTATACAAATATAAAGCTAAAAACTTGAGAATTTCTTGTGCTATCTCGAATTATTCATTGTACTCTTAACAAGCATTATTATCTTAACGAGTTAGATAAGGTAAAACTGTTTCTTTTTTTTTTTTTTTTTTTGGTTACTAAATAGGTAAAATTTATTATATAATGCGATAAAGGTACCTTCGCGTGTCTTTTCTAGTTTCTAGATGTTCTAGGATGAAGGGAAAATGGTTTTGAGTTGTGGGGGGGGGGGGGGGGCTCAAAAATAAGATTTAGGTAGTGGGCCCCATCTATTTTCTCTTCTTCCGAGAGCTTTTGAGCTGATGAATGAAGCTCAATTTCAATTAAAATGGAAGAAAAATTCA
Source organism: Eucalyptus lansdowneana (assembly GCA_017140395.1). NCBI lineage: Eukaryota > Viridiplantae > Streptophyta > Magnoliopsida > Myrtales > Myrtaceae > Eucalyptus > Eucalyptus lansdowneana. The sequence continues at coordinate 40,169,898 of CM029487.1, read as the reverse complement.
AAATTTTGTGGCAGGACTTTGGGACTTTGGGACTTTGGATCAGTAAACAAAAGCCTTATGGAGTACAATCAAAGCTATTGGAAAATAAATTTCATCTTTCATTGATCTCCATTCAAAATATCTTGTACTTTCTAAAAAACTTTTCGTTTACTCCTTGAGTGGAGTAAAGAGATTCTCATTGTCTTTCTATCCAATGGGAATGGTTAGGCAAATGTCAAAGAATTAATTTCGTTTACATGGACTTTATGCGGCGGATGACTAAAATTAAGCATGCGTCATTTGATTACACGTCGTGGTCAATTGCACATGAACACATGTCACAGATTAGGACCCATGCATATTTAAACACGCCATTGCATATTTTGAAAACACAAACACACATGGTGCATGGAGTCATGCTGGCACGTAAGGGAATTATCTTGATTATATCCTTGAAAAAAAAAGTTGCAGCAATTACTTTTAAATTATTTGATAATTGCGCTCAAAATACTTAATTGAAAATGGGGTACCAAAAGGGTGTCGTGGAGATATTGAACCCTCCCTGCACATAACTGAAGACTACTTGCAAATGACCAATGATTTCACATATGCACTTTGGTACCAGATCAGCTCAATATTCTTAAATTGATTGGTGGTGACTTTATTTTAAAGAAAGTATAGAATTTTCTCGTAACTTAAAAATTTTTGTCCCATTATGCGGTTGCTCTTTCAGTGGAGCAAGCCCTAATCTAAAGAGCAAAGATGAGACACTATGATCATCACTAGCGTTGATGCATCTCTCACAAACTTGCAAGGTGATTTTGAGGAGGTTGGCTCATTAGCCACCAAGAATGACCATGGGCATGGGGTTAGGACTCTACAATCATGTGAGTGAAGTAGTGACAACAATGAGAAGATCAAGGATTTGGAGCGAGAAAGAGTTGTCATGATGTTAAAAAGTCTACCTGGAAAAGAAATTAAACAAGAGGAATGACAAAAAATTTGAACATGGATGTGTTCAAAGTGGGCTCCACCTTAAAAGATGCGTAGTAAAAATCATAGGAATCGATGCATCAGCATGTGCTTATTGATTCTTCTGCAACCTCTTGAATAAATAACAATGACCAATGCAACAGCATGTGTTGACTGATTCCTACTCGACATTAGGATCTTTCATAGAGCAAACGTAAAATTATAATATAATATTTCTTGTACAGATGCATTGCAAGTGGCCATCCATGTCCTATTAAATATTTAGAGAGCCGTCCCACTATATTTGCTCATTGTATTCATTTATTGGCAAAATAAACATCAATGTGTGTAAAAAAATACGTGTTACCAAAAGTTGTTTTGGTTTGCTCTCCGTTATAGACTATATTCTTTTTAATGCTATTGGCCACTCTTTGGTTTGTCCAAGAAATAATAAAGGGAGAATTGTACAGGAAATCCTAAAACTGTAATCTTTAATTACTTCCCCTAAGGAGTCAAGATATCAAGCCGCTAGGGTTTTTCTCTTAACTTGTATGAAGGATATATATATAAAGATTTTAGAATAAGTGATAATTGATAATGCGATATTTTAGCAGTAAAATGAAGTTTATTGGTTTGATATGATAATACTTAGCCGGCTCAAAGTGAGAGAGGTAAATTCCTAAGTGACATCAAGAGCTTTAAATATATTCAACAAAAATACCTTTTTTGGTGGAAAACAAATTAACACAAGTGATGGAAAATTCAATTGTGCAATTACCGTCAGGGTGCTTTGTATGTATTTTACCGCTTGTCTACGGATAACATAACAATTTATTGTCTTTTGTTTTTGGTTTTATATTTTGTTTCATTACTTTTGCATTGGAACTTGCCCACATGTTTTCTTCTTCCTAGGTGGGATCATCTTGGATTCTTCTATGCATTGAAACTTCCATAGCGCGGAGGCAACGACCACAGAAGCATGGTTAGTGGTCCTGGTCAATGAATTACTTATCTAGCTTGGAAGTTTGAATTATTAGTGCGTGCCAACCGGTTCATTAGATAGATTAAACCAATAAAGAAATATATAATAAAGAAAAAGCAAAAGCAAAAAGGCATTTTGATTTATCTATGAGATTTGATGGATAAATTAAGGCAAAAACAAAGCAAGAAAGAAAATTTTCTCAATATGCTCGGGAACAAAATGAAATATATTTATATATAACATGTTGATAATTTTTTATTATCATCGACACACACGTTAATAATATAATTATTTAGCATAAGTAATCACTGTACATTTCAGTCTCAGAATGAAGTTTATCAATTTGATATTATAATAGTTAACAGGCTCAAAATGAGAGGGGCTAAATTCTTAAGTGGTATTAAGAGCTTAAATATATTAAACAAAAATAACTCTTATGATGGAAAATAAATTAGCAAAAGAAGAGGAAAGTCCAACGGTGCAAGACCTGGACACAGCGTGCCCAACATCACTGTCTTTCTCTCCACTTTTCATCTTTTCCCGCAGATCCATGACAGTCTTGTCCCAAGTCTCTCTCCATTTTTATTTTTTTTATCTTCCCAACAAATCCGCCGTTTGTGTATTGAGATTTGAACAGACCTCGTCTGTTGTTATCTCTGGATTCTCTCGTGCGTTGAGCTTTCCGCCACGTGAAGGCAACGACTCTAAGCACGTGATTGACAAAGCTTGACTAATTGATGCGATTGTGGTTGCCAACTGGCTCCATTATAATTTATATGAATCAAACAAGAAGAGAATGGGCAACAAGAACTGAGAATGTGGTCGGCAAAAAGAAAATAAAGAAAAAGAACAGAGGAGATGAAAATAAAAAAATGAAGAGAGAGAATCGCCGGGGCACGCGTGAGGAAAGGACAGAGCAAAAAGTTCGTTTAATTTACTTTTCGTAGCATCCACGCTTTCTCCAAGTTCACTTTTTCTTTTGCACTTCAACTTCCGAGAATTTTACTTCTTACGGTTAAATTTCTCCATCATTTCAATTTCAAAGCCAAAAAGTTCAACACTATTTTGAAGATGAGCAACTTTTGTTCAATTTAGAACCGAAGTACGAAAAACCATTTTATCTTTGAAGAGCAAGGTGTGCAAAGGTGACCAACGTTGGAGACCCTGCAAAAAACAGTTACGGATTATTCTCAAGGGCCAATCTCTTAGGAGGAAACTTACTATCCAACAAAATGACTCTTTCACACGCAAAATTCGGAAATTTCACTTTAACTAGAATTTACTTCTAACCATTTCCATCAAATCTCACGGCTTCACAACGCTCTTACTTCCACTGTTTAATAACTTTGAAATCGGATTCCATGATTCAAATCTAATTTCTGATTAAATGAACAAATGACTTATATCCTTGTTGGTCATTACAAATCCAAATGAATCTGATTTGGCGAAGTCCCATGTATGCGCAAAACCATCTTTTTCTTTTTCTTTTTCTTCTTCAGTCCCGTCCTTCCTCACCTTTTCCGTTTCTTTTGCTTTCTTTCCTGGCGCGTCCTCTCCGCTATCCCTTTATATCTCTTTTTTTTTCTTTTTTTTAAAGAAGCCACTTTTTGACCAAGACAAGAAGAAGGGCAAAACATTACAGCAATGGCTGAACTAAACCAAGAGAAACCATTAGCCGGAAAAAAAAATTGAAAACTTTGATTTATTAATTTGGCTTTGGGTTGATTAAGAAATTATGAAATCAATAAAGTAGAGAGAAGAGTGGTGAGCTTGGCCAACTCATTCAAAATAAGAAGTGGACAAAATTTTCTCTTTTTCCCTTTGTTTTCGTTTCTCTCCTAGCGGTGCTCTCCCTTTTTCCTTTGTATTTCTTAAAAATCATCAAATTTAAGAGTCCGACTTAATTTTATCCTGAACTTTTTTTTATCTCAAAAAACCCTTAATTTTGAAGTCAATGCTAAATCAGCCCCTAATTTTTTCGTCTTAACAAATTTCAAACTTTGTATTTAGTTTCAAATCCGCCCTGAACAATGGCAAGAACCTCAAGGACGCGGTCAAGGGAAAGCAGTTTTCATCTTGGCGAGGGAGCAATTTGGGCATTCAGGGACAGAATTCATGGCCAAAAAAGACAAGAAAATCTGGGCAAGAAAAAAAAAACGGAGGATTCTTCGCCAAGCGGGGTGGGGATTTTTTTTCACAGCCAAGAAAGAGAAATACCTTTACCAAAAGTTAAAAAAAAAAAAAAAAAAAAATATAGAGCGAAATATAGAGAGCGGGTTATGGTCGGCAAAAGAGAGAAACCTTTAAAAAAAAAGAAAAACTGTGAAGCGATCGGCAAAAGTAGGGGAAGAAAAAGGAGGACAGAGGAGCCAGATTCTCGTGGAAGAGGTGAAATGAAAAGAATGGAGAGAGAGAGAGAGAGAGAGAGTCGTCGGCGCACGAGAAAATAGTAGGTGCGCCGGGCGCTCCACGTCACCGTGCGACCGCCCAATCAGGATGCGACACGCGTCGCCACGTGGAGCCGGGTCCCGCTTTTTCTTTTAGCCAAATTTTTGCCGCGTCCTTCTCTCTCTTCATTAATGATTGCGTCCTTTTCTCCTATTTGCACGCAAGCCGTCCCTTCCCCTTCCCCTCGCGTTCTCTTTCAAAATTTTTTGTTCTGCATTTTACTCCATGAAACCTGCAACCTCATCTCTCTCGACCAAAAGCTCGCCAGTTGCCTCCAAGGTTGGCCGCCTCTACCGTCGCCGTCGGGAACCACTCGCTACGAAGAACTCTTCCGGTCGTGGCTGGGTCCCGAACTCTAACCATCTTCGCCTCGGCCTCTAAGGTGAGCGCGGACTCCCAAAAGCCCGCTGGTCGCCTCCGAGCTCGGCCTCCTCCGCATCGTCGCCAGGAGCCACTCGCTCGGAAGAGCCTCGCCGGTCGTGTTTGGGTCCCAAGCTTTGACCATTTCTGCCTCGGTCTCTTCGACGATCGCGTACGCTCAAAATCCAGCCGGTCGCCTTCGAGCTTGAACAGTTTGGTCGCAATCTAATTTTTGTCGTCTTGTGGGGTCGGGCTGTGTTGTCGGACGAGGGATTGAGGTCGCGGGAAGTGGTTTGTTTGTTTAAATTTTTTCTTTTGCAGCTAAGGTGGGCAGTGCTTGTCCTTGGATACCCTTGAGCGCGTGTTGTGCAGTTGCTTGTTACATGTTGTGAAGACATCTTTCATAGTAGATTAGTTATCAGAAAGAAGGCAGGAATGCGGTAGAGCTTCTTGTCTTTCATTGTCTAGTTCGATTTGTTAAAAAACAAATGATCTGTGCAGATTGTAGAGTTCGCCAGTTGCCGCTACCCATAAGGTACTGAGGCTAGTGCGAGTAGCTGTTGTTGTTGGCCTTTTCTTTTATCAGGAAATATATATGCATATATATATCTACCTATACAGCAAAATTTATTGTCTAAAAATTGGAGTTCGAGACTATTGTCTCGGTAATTATATCTACCTATACAGCAAAATTTGACTATCTCTCCCATGGAGTTGATAAATGATGCTTATGTGTCCATCCTTTTCGAGAATGATTCACTAGTATAATGTTAAATGCATTAGATGGAGTTATTGGGAAGCATCTTTTGCTTCTCTTTAATGGCTGTAGTTGGTGGCTTATTGCCTGCTTGTAACTTGTAGCAAGTGGATGTGTAAGAAGCTGATAATCAAGGGCATTGCCACATGCGCACGCATGCACTCTGCTAAACTGAAACTAACATATATTTGCCTTAATTATGCGCTGTTCATTTTTCCTGAAATTCCTTTTGTGGCCTGTGCAGATGTCATTGTGGCACCTCCCTTTGTATACATTGACCAGGTTAAGAACTCATTAACGCCACGGATTGAGATAGCTTCTCAAAACTCTTGGACTGGGAAAGGTGGAGCTTTCACTGGAGAAATCAGGTAGGTTGCTGTTACTTGTTGATACACAAGACACCAAAGCCAAGGTTTTCTCCGTGTTTTTTTCTTTACTTTTATTGCCTTCTCTTCATGGAAGTTCATCCTGGTTGAAAGAATTCCAGTCTGCTAGGTTCCATGATATCATATGCATAAGTGATAAAGTTGGGACATCATGTCTTGTGAGTGATTAACTTCGTTGGTGTTTGAAGATCCTGCTCTAGGAAAATAATTATAATTAACAAGCCTACCACAAGTGAACCGAGGTACTTTCATTTTAAAAGTCAATAAGGTAATTGAAATTTCATATTTTTGCATATGTAAGGAGAGGTGAAAATAGGGAATACTTCCATAGAATGTATCCTCAAGAATGATAATTGGTTGAGGATTTTGTTTTATTCCATGTCTAGTGCATTTAGTCTAAATATTTGGTCTTTCTTTGTCCCTGGAAACTTTTAGATTATCCTTTTTGTGAAGCTCCTTCTAGGCGCTAGGTCATTGTTTCTCAAAACTTTGTTTACCATGTTTAAGATGTTATGATGGATCATGAAGATCTCAAAAAGCTCCCAATAAGATGTTATGATTGACCTCTAACCCTCCCATGCCCAAGCCATTGTTCAGTTTTAATTGATACTTTTTGATGCATTCTCCTGTTATATAATCAGGATCGTGACAATCCATATATCCTACGACAACTTGGTTACTGGAGAAAACCTGTATAGCAAGCTTTCTCTTGTTGATTCGGCCTCTTTTTACTCGTGGGCTAAAGTGAAAGGCATTTGACTTGTCTGCTTCCTCTATTGTTTTCTGGGCTGTATTGGCTTTTCATATGTGAAGGCTTTTACTCCAATGACTAAGTTTTTTTCTTATATTTTTGGGTGATTATGCAAGGTGCTCTTCAGTTTACTTCTTTCTTTTGGTAAGGATACTTTCTCAGATTTTTGACATGCTTATCATTCTTTTTAGATATCAAGTCCATTATCGAAAGGAACCGCAAACATGCCATCTCGGTACGTTTCCGAGATGAAACTTGCTTTTTGTGATTCTAGCCTACACCATGTTTCACATTGTCCATTCTTCCATTGTTGGTTTTTCCAAGACAAGTAACAACAATGTCGGACGTACTCTGGATGTTGTTCCTTCGCCATTAAGTGCTGAAAAGTCTGCCAGTTCAGTTGCTCTGGTTAAAGCAAGTTCTGAGAAAGTTAAAACTAGACCAGCAGGAGAATACCTGACTGCAGGTGCTGCGTGAGGCAAAATGCTGCTCGGAACTGCTCTAAAACTTGAGAAAAACAAGCCTGTAATCCCAAAAAAGGACTAACTGTTGCCAAAAGTCGAGAGAGTTCTCTTCAAACAAGACCAAGCCAATGTCATGCTTCTACACAAGATAAAACATGTAGGATTTATTTCTTTCTCAGAATTTGTTTTGTGAACACAAACATGTGTCCTGTTAGCTTAGTAGTTGAAGTATGAATTGTAAACATTAGAAGGATGAAATATTCATTTGTTAATGTGAGTAAATTTCATCTTGGTTTCTTTACTTACTTTGTGTAACGAGAGATTCAATTGTCAATTGCAATATGAGGAGAATTTTGATATTTAATTTATGAACGTGGCATCTCCATGAAGACTTTTCATGGAGACGAGAATTCAATAGTTCAAGAGAACAAATTATAAATTCAAGGTGCAATTTCAAGAGTTGATCTCCATCGTATGTTGTTCAACTTGTTCTCACGTTAACCCATCTTTCATTTGGGGAAAAAGTCAAATTTGCACAAAGTGAGTGGCATCAATGTGATTCAAAATTCAAAGTGCCAAGTTTCAACAGGAGTTAATAATCACATTATGAACGAGATCGTTCATTACATCAAGTCTTGTGTATTGATTTAACAAGGGAATTGATATCAGGTTAAACACTTAATAAATCTGCAAGAGTAACTCCACATTTAGAAGCTCAACCACAAGTTTTGGGAAATCTATGCCACATTGGCAGGACAAATGAAACCGGGAGCTTGAAGATAATGACCATGGAAGTAGAGAAGAAGCAGGACATCGGGAACACCATGTCTCCTGATTGATTATCCTTGGTTGATCACTTTCTTCTTTATTAATGACGAGCACTATTCTCTAATAACAAAGTTAATTGAATAAGCATTGAACCAACATGAAAAAGCCATTTCATATTTATCCAAGGCTTGGATGTCACCAAAACAAGGATCGCTTGCAAATTCGGATGCCGGGAATATCCTCCAAACCCATTTTCAGTGCTGTCTTTCGGAATAGCACAAGAGGATTTTTCAAACCAATGGACTTGCAAAATCAGTTGGCTAGCTCCACAAGTGTTGTTTTGTCCCTCCCAATCTCCCTGATCGAGTTATAGTAGCCAAAGCCAAGCATGATATGCTGCTTCTTTAAAACTAGTATCAACTTTTGCCATTAAAGTCCTCCATCTGCAGTAGAGAGAACATTAAGCATGACAAAAAGGGAAGGCAAGCCAAACTGTCAAAAGCCAGAAGAGAAGCATCAACGGAATTGCTCTTTTGATAATGAGTAAAACCACCATATTGCTCATCCCGAGAAAAAGGAAGAAACTGAAGTTACTCCAATCAGGTTCCATGGGCAAAATTTACATAAGCATACAATTAGCAAAAGAAGATTGAGGCAGATGAAAACCATGACTTTGACATCTGGATGCACAGGTTGTACAGGGATTATATTGATGTTCAGATCTTTCGCTTCATCCAACAAATATTCTATCAATGGTATAGCTAGAATGGGATTCTGGCTTTGATTCCCAAGGCTCGTCATATATGCGAGTTCGGTAAAGTTGAGGCTTCCTAGAATGCATCTCTCTAACACATATCCTCATTTTGCGAAGAAGTAAATATACAACACAATAAATAACCAAGAAGAGATTCTAGAGCTTAGATCTGCCAACTATTATACACTCAACATACAAGTTCACCGGCCAAAATAACACTATACAGGACAGGGCATAAGTACTTTACCAAAAGCATGACCATAGCCATTTGAAAAGTGGTTATCATCTATCTCACAGCAAACAACTGGCCATCTATCCTTTAAACCCATTTTCAGTGCTGTCCTTCGGAATAGCACAACAGGATTTTTTGACCCAATGGACTCACGGAAGTGGTTGGCTAGCTCCACAGGTGTTGTTTTGTCCATGCCGATCTCTTGATCAAGTTATAGTAGCCAAAGCCAAGCATGGTATGCTGCTTCTTTAAAACTAGTAACAACAGTAAAACCTATGCCAATCAAAGCAACTGCACCATCGTGCATGTGAATGAACATAAGTGACTTGAGTTTGCATTAAAACCTGCCACATGCTTATTGTAGAACGAAGAAAATATACAAAGAAGCTTCTTTAAACAGCATATTGTCATATTCAACTAGATAATTGATGCGTTTAGACGATGGGAACTTGTTTGGTACCCCATCAACAATCAAGCAAAACACCAACCAAAAAAAAAAAAAAAATGACAATAGGTAAAAACATCATCTAACTGTAGTCCACCTCATAAGTAGTAAGGAATTGAAACATTGATTCTTTGCTTTTCATTAACACAAAAGATGCAGCCGAAAATCTTACCAAAAAAAAAAAAAGATGCAGCTGAAAAAAAAATCATCTCATAGCAATACTCACTGTCCATCATGGCCATCAAATGCTCGATCCAATCAGGCAAATGCTTTCTAGCACTTTTCTTTCAGGCTTGTTCAAATTGAGGCGGCTCATCTAGATAGTCACAGCGTTACATATATGAGCTATATGAATGAACCTTTTTAGGAATCCGGCAACAATAAGAAAATCAATAACTTCGTTTAGGTTGTGCAGAGTCTGCATAGTATTGACCTTACCATTAGAATTAAGCTTCCTAGTAACAGCATGGCCCTGTAGTAAGTATTGCTACAAGTCTTGGATGACTAACACTCCATCAGTGCTAGGGTGTTGGTCATCTCTTGAATATGCCTTCTAAATAAACCATGCCCTTCTCACTGAGCTGAAACTCCTTCTTCATCTGCTCAACTTGCTGATCAATCCCCTGAACAACGATCTCCGATAGCATCTAGTCTTCCGCCACTATCATCTTTACCTTAATTAGCTCCTTCCTCATTGCTCACCTCCATATCAAGGGTTTAGCCTATTCACACATGACTTCCGCTCTTCCAAGATGAGGAACACTAGAACTCGAACTCTTCAATGGAAAACAATCTTCAATTACGCTAAGGGCCTCAATGCAGTGATCCAAAACCAGTTTTTACAAATGTCCAAAACAGTTATTGTAGGAATCAGGCCAACGCTAGCAAGGCCAATGCAGGAGCAAAATGTCAGCAATGCTGCTTGCCCTTGGCTTAGAGTCATGATCCCTTCAAACCTTTAAACAAGAACATGAAGCAAATTAAATAGCATCCCTTTTAAAACAGAGCATCATGCGTGGTTTGCTTTCATATGCAGTAACAATGGTGGCAAAAAACTCATAAGCGGACACGCTCCCCCCTCCCGGCAGCCCCCGAAGAGCATTTTGTACCAAACCCATCACCACCAAAGAGAAAAGAAAAAATACCAATGTTCATGAATCAAAGCAAGTAAGGTATAGTGAATTGGTCGATGCTGATAAGGAAAAACAAATGAAGGATGATAACATCAAATGAATTGATCAACCATTTCCATTACTGAATCGCTTGCAGTTTTGGATAAGATCTAATGAGAATCCAAAGCAATTTATATAAGAGAAATCTCGAGATGTACTTATTTTGCATTAGAGGCCGAGGCGAAGGAGCGAAATTGTTATTTGGTAAACCGAAATGAGAAAGGAAACGTGCGTCGAGGCACAACAGACGCCGCAGCGCCTCACCTAGTTTCCGCATCTTGTCTGCGAGAACGAGGTAGCGCGTGACTCGATCGAGCTTCACGTTGGAATACTCCTGCACTTCGCTCGCCTCTTGTCTCAGCTCCAAGTAATCCTGCCTCGCAAGCTGCATCCGGAAATCGCTCTTCTCAGAGTTCGGCAACAGAGAAGGAATCGACCGAAGCAAGAAGCAAAAATTCGAAACAGGCAAATCCCCCAACTTAATCGGAAGCCAAAACAGAGCGCGAGAGACGACCGAAGAGTTTCGGAAAAACCTGGACATTGTCCGCGAGCCGCTGGACCTTGGAGGCCAGCAGGAGCTGCGAGGGCGGCGGCGGAGATCGAGTACCGCCGGACGAGGGGGGCGCTCGGCTGGTGGTGGTCGTCGGCGTCGAAGGAGGCGGAGGTCGACGACGACTTCCGCGGCTCAAAGCCGCTCTGGACCTTGGAGGCCAGCGGGAGCTGCGAGGGCGGCGAGGAGGCGGCGGCGGTGGAGATCGAGTACCGCCAGATAAGGGGGCGCTCGGCCGGTGCTGGTTGTCGGCGTCGAAGGAGGCGGAGGTCGACGACGACTTCCGCGGCTCGAAGCCGCTCTGGACCTTGGAGGCCAGCGGGAGCTGCAAGGGAGGCGAGGAGGCGGCGGCGGCGGGCGACGGTCGAGATTGAGTACCGCCGGACGAGGGGGCCCTCGGCCGGTGCTGGTCGTCGGCGTCGAAGGAGGCAGAGGTCTATGACGACTTCCGCGGCTCGAAGCCGCTCTGGACCTTGGAGGCCAGCGAGAGCTGCAAGGGTGACGAGGAGGTGGCGGCGGAGATCGAGTACCGCCGGATGAGGGGTCGTTCGGCCGGTGCTGGTCGTTGGCGTCGAAGGAGGCGGAGGTCGACAACGACTTCCGCGGCTCGAAGCCGCTCTGGATCTTGGAGGCCAGCGGGAGCTGCGAGGAGGCGGCGGTGGCGGCGGCGGAGATCGAGTACCGCTGGACGAGGAGGGCGCTCGGCTGGTGCTGATCGTCGGTGTCGAAGGAGGCGGAGAAAGATTTTTGTGAGAGACTTCGTGCGGGAGAAGAGAGAAGTGAAAGGGCACTTCAAATGCGCACTTCAAATGCGAAGGGCGGGAGAAGGACGCGGCCATTAATGAAGAGAGAGAAGAACGCGGCCAATAATTGACTAAAAATAAAAGTGGGACCCGGCTCCACGTGGCTACGCGTGTCGCATCCTGATTGGGCGGGGCGCACGGTGACGTGGAGCGCCCGGCGCACCTAATATTTTCTCGAAAAATGCGAAGGGCGGGAGAAGGACGCGGCCATTAATGAAGAGAGAGAAGGACGCGGCCAAAAATTGACTAAAAATAAAAGTAGGACCCGGCTCCACGTGGCTACGCGTGTCGCATCCTGATTGGGCGGGGCGCACAGTGACGTGGAGCGCCCGGCGCACCTAATATTTTCTCTCGGGGCACGAGCGTAAGGAAGCCCCACTTTCTTTTCGCTTCTCTCCTGGTGGTGCGTGCCCTCCTGTTTCCCATTCATATATCTTCTTTTTTTTTTCCTTTTTTTTTTTCTAAAGCCCACTTTTTGACCAAGTCAAGCAGGAGGGCAAAATATTAAAGCGATAGCTAAACTAAACCAACAAAAAAACATTTACCCATAAAAATTGTAAATTTTGATTTATTAATTGGCTTTGGGTTTGATTAAGATATTGTCAAATTAATAAATTCGACAAAATGAAATCAATAAGTTGACATTAAAAAAAATAATTAGTAACTTGACAATTAAGTAAGGAGAAGAGAGGTGGCCTCAGCCACCCATTTGGAATAAGTAATTAATAAAAACTTGATAGAGAAGAGGGATAGTCTAGAGGATAGGTGGGACTCAGCCACCGGACAAAGGGACAGATTGAAAAGCAGATGCTATCTAATTTCAAATTTGTCTCTGGATGATTAAAACAGGTGAAACTCTTCGATGTTCTCTTCCCTCTTTTTCTACAGGTTTGCTGTCCTAAAAACTCTCGAATTTCAAATCAAATTTTAATTCTATCCCAAAATTTTTTATCTAGAAAAAATCTTCAACTTTGGATTCAATCCTATATCTACCCCCAAATCTTTTGTCAAAAAAAAAAATCCAAAACTTTATGTCCAATCCAAAATACATTTAGACATCTTTTCATCTAAAAAAATAACTAACTAGTCTTAAATTTACCTTGTTAACCCATGTTCAAAAACATTGTTAGTTGTTGACGTGACATTTTTGTGTCAATAAAAGAAAAATCCACATTAGCAAAGTGACATGGAAAATTATATCCAAAACGAAATCATGTTTGATCGGAAAATTCGGAATTAGTCCATCTAGATTAGTTCACCAATTCAATTCACTAGCAAAAAAGGGCACACAAATATGTTATCAATTTGGAATATCTAAGGAAATGAATTTAATTTGTTAAAGGGTCGAAAGCATTTAATCAATCTACCAAATATGTTTTTGACTAGTTTTGTCACTAAAATAATTTATTAGGATTAAAATCTAATTTACAAGAATATGATGATCAAAAGTTTAATTTCTTAGAATGTTTGTGCATGTAATCACCATATAAGCGTGTACATGGGACCTTGTACTCTTCTAGATTATCCTTTTGTCCAAAGACAGTAATAAAATCATCTTATAACATGCAAGGGCATATGACCATTTCATAATATAAAAGAAAGTAAATTCAAATTTATTGATTTCGAAATATATATATATATATATATATATATATATATATATATATATATATATATATATATAACTCAACATATTTGAAATTAAGTAATTTATTCTAAAAGTGATAGTAATCCGAAAGATGAGACTATTATTGGTACTATGTAGGAAAGGAAATAGCTTTATAAACTTTGTGGAATTTTTTGACCCAAAAAGAAAAAAAAAACTTTGTGGAATTAGAATTATTTAAGTTTATATGGTTGAAAAAGCTTTATTAAAGTTCTAAACATTATCTATTTATACAAATATAAAACTGAAAAGTTAAGAATTTCTTGTGCTCTCTCAAAACATTCACTATACCCTTACCTAATTTTATGATCTCAATGAGTGAGATGATGTAGATAAAAATACCTACACACGTCTTTCCTAGTTCGTTAATGTTCTAGGACGAAGGGAAAAAGGTGCTGATTGTGGGGCCAGCATTTGCTCAAAAAATATTATTTTTCCAAAAAGAAATAAGATCTAGGTAGTAGGCCATCTATTTTCTCTTCTTGCCAAATCTAGGGCTAGTTGTGAGGTTTCGTTTTTAGTTACCGGTTTTATTGGATCAAACGGCTTCCATCCTGATTTCAGAAATTAGGAACTGGTCCTCCTATCTAGCTCTTGATTTTTGGATGGGACCAGAGTTAAAATCGATCACCCCTAAAATTTACCATACCATAATAGCAATTCTCTTTTATTTTAGGTTTTTTAAAATTATTTATTTCTGTGCATCAAAACTTGCTCGCATGTTATCTTCTTCCTAGGTAGGATTGGCTTGGATTCTCCGGTGCATTGAAACTTCCACCACATGGAGGCAACGCTTGAATTATTGGTCCGTGCAAACTAGTTGGATTAGATAAATCAAACCAATAAAGAAATATATGCATGATAAAAAAAATGCAAAAGCAAAAAGGCATTTAGACTTATTTATGAGGTTTAAAGGAAAAATTGACAAAAAAAGAAGAAGAAGAAGGGAAAACTAAGGTAGAACGAGAGCCAAAAAGACATTTTTCTCATTGTGTTTAGGTACAACATAAATATATATAGCAATTGGATAACATTTACGATGATCGACACACATAAATAACATAATTTTTTAGAATAAGTGAATGTTATGATAAAACATTTCAGTTTTAAAAGAAGTTTGTTGTTTTGACAGTATAATATTTAAAAGGCTCAAATAAGAAGGGTAAATTCCATATGGGATTGCAACCAAAAGATTTCCAAAGTGGGATCGAGAACTGAAATATAATTAACAAAAATACCTTCTCTCATGGAAAATAAATGAATAAAAGAAAAGGATAGTTCGATGGTGCAAGCAGTGGACTCAGCAAGGGACTCTTCACTGTCCCGACGCTTTGATGCTTTTATATATTCCAAGCACTCGTTTGGAAAATATCGGACAGGACGAATCTCACTCTCTCTCTCTCTCTTTCTCCCCCATCTTTCATCTTCTCCTACAAATCCCTATCACAGCCTCGTCATAAGTCTCTCTACGCTTTTCATCTTCCGAACCAATCCACCGCTTCATGTGTATTGAAATTTTAACAGACCACAATAGAAGAGGCAAGAAGGCATTTCCTATTTTCTGAGGGGCATTCTGGTTTTTTTCTCCGTTAGGGCTTGAAAGCTGAATTCAATGGCAGAGTCAGGGGCCGAAATGCATCGTCTCATTAAGAAGAGGAAAACTAATGCGAGTGGAAATGCAGAGGATGTTGATATTGGTGCATCTGGTTCGATGACTGTGCTGACAGAAACTAATTTCGTTGGATCTGGTTCGTCTTCGACAGAAACTAACAATAGTGCATCGACTGGAAACTGCTATGAGGTGTTCTTGAGTTTCAGAGGCCCAGATACTCGACATGGCTTCACCGATCACCTCTACCATGGGCTCCTCGGAGCCGGAATTCACACTTTCAGAGATGATGACGAGCTTTCCCAAGGCGAGGACATTAGACGAGAGCTTATGGCAGCCATCACGAATAGTAAGATCCTGATCCCCATTTTCTCTGTGAATTATGGTAGAAGCAGTTGGTGCCTGGATGAACTGGTTCAAATAATGGAGCGCAAGAATAATAATGGTCAGATAGTGTTGCCTATATTCTACAAAGTGAAACCAGCTGAAGTGCGATATCAAACTGGGAGGTTTGGAGAGGCATTCAATGAGCGTGAGAAGCATTCACTTGGGTGGTCTTCTTTCGACCTAGCGATTTTGGAGAAATGGAAGCAAGCACTCCCTGAAGTCAGCAACTTGAAAGGATACGAAGCCAACGGGTAAAATTTCTCACCAAGGCATTCTCTACTTTCTTTTAATATGTGGGTGTTTACTGGTTGTTCTGATTCTCACCCACTTCATTTTCGTTATAAACAATAATATCTTGTTGGCAGTAAGATCCTGCGATGCAAGAGTTCTATAAGCTATTCTCTCTTTTTTTCTTTTTTTAGTTTTTGCTTTAATGATATCGACCAATCTAATTATAGATTTTATTGTTGTGATTCCATTTGCCTAAATAATAAGATTTTATGAATGAATATTTACGCTTATATCCAAAGATTTTGTTACATTGTGCCATTTTTATATAATGTTTATAGTGTACACCACATTAATCTTTGTCACAAATTTTTCTAATTATTTATTTATTTGAGATTAATAGTACAACTTATTGGTGATTTCTATTTAGAGCTGAGAACATCTTCCCAGGTTACATATATTAAATCATTGAAGTCGTTGATTAGTTGTTATCAAAAATATTTTTACAAAAGAAATGTTCCATTGGTTATATATGATGACGTTAAATGTGAAAAAGGAAAAAAAGGATTATTTTTGTTATGTGCTTGTTTAAATAATTTTAAATGCTTTTTCCTATCTTCAACAGATAATTTCTATCTCGTGCACCTGCATATATTGAAGCAATGTTCTTATTTTGGGTCAAAATTATTCTGCCACTTCCCCATAAAATCAATGTTAGATCAGTAAAAATCACAGAACATAGATACTCAAAAAGAAAAAGTACAACCTGTTATCATCCCTAGAGGCAATGAAAAAGGATAAGAACACCAAAATATAATGATACGAAATTCACAACATGAGCAGAAAATTGCAAGTGTGTAGAATTGCACAAACAAGAAGAAATCCCCTCAATTGCATTCAAGTTGTTCACAATATCGCAATCTGAACAACTTTTCGGATTGGTATTACAAAAAGTTATGACCAATCCATTGATTGATTGTTGACTCTCATATTAGGTTGGCTTATTGAAATTTTGCTTATTCGAATGCTCTGGAAAAAGTCACGTCCACGTCATCCCTATTACTTTTAAGAAACGACAAAATTAAAATTTTGTTAAATCCATAACATAGACAATATTCAAGATTCATAAACATATCCTCAAGTTTCTTCCGGCTAAATATGTTATCTTAGAGTAATAGTGGAATGGGGCATGCCATGTGCAACAACCACAAGCATTTCTCAACTTTTGTTTTAGCATATAAAATAATAAACGTAGGTGTCGAGAAAAATGATTCTTAAACTTTTTCAATTTATCCCCGGATTTGTTTGTTACTATACTCTCAATAGACAAACAATATAAAATTTTTGTTGCCACATATTTGAACTCTTGTCACATTTGACAGGTCTGAAGCAGAGTTGGTGAAATCGGTTGTCCAAAAAGCATTGAATGAATTGAAGAAAAAGTTTGAGTTGGTTATTTCTGAGAATTTGGTCGGAATTGATAGTCATGTGAATAAGTTTATAGAATTTATGGATAATAAATCTCATGCCACCCTATTTGTTGGTATCCATGGAATGGGAGGCATTGGTAAGACTACTCTTGCTAAAACCATCTACAATAAGCTCTCCAGTCAATTTGATTGTTGTAGCTTCATTGCTGATATAAGGGAATCACGGAAGCATAATGGCATACATTATTTACAGAATCAATTAATCTACGATATATTGAAGCTAAAAAATCAAGTTCATAATGAAGATGAAGGGACCAAGTTCATCTCCACTAGGTTTAATGGTAAAAAGGTACTCGTTCTTCTTGATGATGTGGATAATGTTGTTCAGTTGAAGCGTTTGGCTGGTAATCATGATTGGTTTTCTTTGGGAAGTAGGATCATTATTACCACAAGAAATAAGAGGATTCTTGAAGAAGTTAGGGTGGACTACACTTATGACCATACGGAAATGGATAATGATCAGTCTTTAATTTTGTTTAGTAAACATGCATTTCGAATGGACTCTCCTCCTGGAGAATTTAAGGACCTCACTCAAGAAATTGTATCCATCGCCGGAGGGCTTCCCTTATCCATTGAGGTTTTTGGTTCATTATTGTGCGGAAAAGAGCCAACACAACGGAGAGATACGATAAATAAGTTAAAAAATATCCCTAATATGGAAGTGCAAGAAAGGTTAAGAATAAGCTACAACGCACTAGACGATGTACAAAAACAAATATTTTTGGATATCGCTTGCTTTTTTATTGGCATCGACAAGAGAATCGCATCCTACATGTGGGAGGCCTGTGACTTTTACCCGGGGGAAGGAATTGAAGCACTGAGATTCATGTCATTAATTAAAGTTGTAAATGATCGTGAGCTTAGAATGCATGACCAATTGAGAGATCTTGGTAGAGAAATAGTTCGCAAGGAAAATCAGTAGGGGTGATCGGTTCCTGGTTCGGTCCGGTTCCACCTTGGAACCGGGAATCGGACCGGGAGCACCGGTTCCCAAAATTGCAAACCGTGGACCGGACCGTTTGGTCCTAGGACCGGGAACCGGACCGACCGTCGGTTCCGGTCCGGTCCGGTCCGGTCCAACAAAATCGGCTCTACTTTTTTGCACTAAAGAGTGACCGCGCTCCGGACCGATCAATCCAATTTGGTTCTCGAGCAATTCAACAAAACTAATCACACATGTTTCCACATGCAAAATATTCAAATGTGATTCACACTTCATGTGTTTCACACTTAACTTTAACCATGAAAGCCGTGAATAATTTGGCTAAAAGTTATGCATGGCTTAGATTTTATAGACAATTTCTGCTCTTTAAATGTTTAGTCAATGTGGGACTTTTGGAGGCTTGAAGTGCCTTGTGGGTCTCTTGGAACCTTAGTCCCACATCAAGTAGAAGATGAAACCGATAGAAAATGAGAAAGAAAATTGACAAAAACTGAGAAGGAATTGGAGGAATTTTCTGTATTTTGTATTGCTGTGTTTGTACATGTATTACACACCTATTAATAATACAAGAAAAGAGTACGATAGGAAAGAATATACAAAATATGTTGTTTCCTATACTACTGTCCTAATATCCAATCTCATGGATTCATAGAATCAATTAACCGTATTTAGATAATTAGAATAAAAAAAACAAATCATATTTCCAACAAAAACTAACAAGGAGATTTTTTTTTCTATAAATAAAAGAGTAATAAAAATAGTTTTAATGGTCTCTTGGCCACATAAGATGATGCTACCTCAAATTGCAATTTTAGTTGCAATAAGTTATCATGTTTATATATTTTATTAATTCTATGTATATAAATTATATATAAAAAAATTTGTTTCCGTCCGGTCGGTCCGGTTCGGTCCAGTTCCCACCTTAAAACCGGGAACCGGACCGACCGGCCACCGGTTCCAAGATTAGGAACCGGGAACCGGACCGCCGACCGTGGGAACCGCCCAAAACCGGCCGGTTCGGTCCGGTCCGGCCGGTTCTCGGTTCGGGCGGTTCCGTTGCACACCCCTAAAAATCAGCGGCAGCCTCAATACCGTAGCAGGTTATGGGACTCCAAGGAAGCTTTGAAAGTGTTAAAGGACAATAAGGTAACCGTTTCGTTTCTTTTGCTCACTCAGTCCATGTTCTACTGTTAGAGTAATGTTGGTCCTCTACTCTCTGCTTGCTCTAGTGAACAGAGAACCTTCTACTATTATTGCCCTCGAATGTTTCATTGAAGAGATTAGAAAGTAGGGAGGTTGCTTTCTCTTAGTAAGTATTGTAGTGTTATCTGAGATTTTACATAAAGTGTATATTACGAAATTATCTCCAAGGATGAGATATTTTCAAATCTTTTAGATACTTAACAGGGGTATTCTATATTGGAAAGATCTTGAATTTCTATGATTGCTTCATTTATGTCTTCAACATACGCAGTTAATAAGTTGACTATGCTACTGTAAACCATTAGTACTCAGGATATATAAGTCAAAGAATTATAATCTCTAGATATTAAAATTAATACAATAGGACTAATGATGCCCACGTTTCTCATGAAATTTTAGTCATTATTGCATAATGGAGAATGGGAGGGATACTCATTTTATGTGATATTACGTTAGGAATCTCATTTACCAATACTCATAGGATAAGGACTGATTTAAAACTTGCCGAATAAGATAGGAACATAAATTCCTTTTATATATAATATAGATGAGTGAGTATATATGTGTATATATAACATCAAGCGTATGCAATGACCATAAAAAGGAGAAATGTTTTACTTTTTCTACATAAAAAATCCAAGAATAAATACCCTAAACTTCTATATTTTATAATTAAGTATGTGAGTGTATTTTAATTTGTGAAATTAATCATAATTTTGACGCTCCTACTTATAATCCATCATTTGGTTTGACTCAAGTTGTTGCTAAAATGACTAGCACTTATTTGCAATCTCATCGTGGGACCGATGTATAATCTCAAGAGCCAATTCAATATTAACAAATTCAAAACCAATGTCTATTTATTATGTCTTTCGTACTACATGATTAAATAAACTAAACTAACCAAAAGAAAAATGAATATGATGTATATTTTATATACAAATAAAATGGTATTGCTAAATATTACAACTAAAAAGGTACATTTTTATATAATTATTTCAGTAATTTTGCACGACTCCAATTCTTTCTTCATCCATGGTACCATCATAAAAGGGAGTCCATCCTTTTGCATATGAATTGAAAAACCCATTACCTTTCAAACTCATCCTTTTACTCACCGGCCATCAATTCTGCCTATTCTCACTTAATATTGCCCCGCGTCATCCTACATAGCTCATTGTGCGAACATGCCCAATGAACCACGTTAACCATGACCACAAATGACTTCTTTCTTTACAAAAAGCCAACAATGTTATAAGAAAGATTATAAACAAAGTTTGTTAACAAGATTATAAAATAAAACAACTCATTTTTATTGGTGTGGGTTGACATCGCTCATTGTATACGTTAGCACAGGGAGCAATGTAGGGTACCCATGGCGATTTAACGATGATAATGAATGAAATTTGTAAGGTGCTAGTTTTGTTCTATGATTAAATAGTTGGGCTATTTTTATTACATTTGAAAGGTTATATTATTTTTGTCGTAGAAATTGAAGGTTGGGCTTTATAGACGTCTGAAAGGTTTTGTTACTTTTGTTGCCCGTACAAATGGTTGGGCTTATTTTTTAGATTTGGCCGGTACAAAGGATAGGGTATCTTGATATTTTGAGAGGGAAGTTCATGGGGGAAATGACTAATGTGAGTAGATTACTTCTGTTGAAGATTTCTTCCTTTTGTTGTTGTTGTGTGTGTATGTGTGTGTGTGTGTGTGTGTTTTTTTTTTTTTTTTTTTTTTTAATATATATATATATATTATATAGTTACTCTTCTCTTGGATTCCTTTTAGGTGTTGAGATCTAATTCCTTCCCAAATTATTATGTCGTTCATCTATGAGTATCCATGAAATCTTGCACAACATTGGGAATTACAATAACAAAATTTCTGGTTCGGAACGACTGACATGTGGAAATCCACGAGTTTTCTGTATTACTTATTGACTTCTTATGCATAAGTGATTTTTTTGTTTTTTTGGTTGTGAAAGCATACTGCACATTTGGTTCTCAGAAATAAATATTTTACTTCCAATCTATTCCGAGGAAGCAATTATTCCTTTATTTTGTGCAATTCCTGGAAGGCCAAGGAAACGCTATTCCATGTAGGCTTATAGCCAAGGAGTAGCTTCAATTTTCACGTTTCTAAAAATGCTTTGCACTTTCCACAGTTAATTTTTTTTTTTAATATATATCAAAGTTATTACGGTATGTTTATTATATTCATTATACTTGAGTAACTCATTTATTTATGATTATGATTATCACAAATTGTAATATATAGTTCAACTAAAATCTATGATGAAATAATAAGTTTTAGAGATTATTAATATAACTAATAATTTATTTATGATTAGAAAATAATTAATTAAGAATATTTAAAGTTACTACTAGTAAAATAATAAGTACATAATATATTAATATAACTATTATCACAATATTCAGTTTCTTGCAATTAGTTATTACTTCAATGAAAAACAAGAGTATATGCCATTTTTTTTACCTAATCGCGTAAGTAGCACAGTTGAGTAACTTATGCAAAATTGATATGAAATATACAGAGAAAAAATATATATTTATGTTAAAATTGATCAAATAAATTGTTGATTTTGCACATTGCACTTCGATTAAATTCCGTGCATGCACGCATGTCTCAACTAGTATGGTAATGAAGCTAATAGTCCAGAAAGAAGAAGATTACAAGTGTTGAAGTTTTTATTCTATACGAGCCATTACATCATAATTCTTTTTAAGATCTGGATGTGTATGGCCAAATTTTGAAATGAAAGTCAACATCCTTCATTTTGTGAGCCTTTATAATTGTAGTTTATTGGCATAAAAGGAAAAACAAGTCTTCACATTGCTGGTCTCTTGAACACATTAATACACATCAATAGCATTATGAACAAATGATATTTGATTACTTTAGTTGGATATAGTACTAATGACTCTTGATTCTTGTTTATAGGGAACAGGCAAGATTGAGGGGATTAATGTTAGTGAATGCAACTCAGAACTCCCCTACATGATAGCTACGCGAGATATCAGAATTTACATAGAAAAACAATTCAAGAATTTGACGAGTCTAAGATTCCTTCAATTAAATGGGGCACATTTAAGTGGAGATTTTAAGGACTTAATGGAGGAGTTAAAATGGCTTCAATGGCGACAATGTCCAGCGAATTTCGAAGTAAACAATTTTTGCGTAAAGGAATTAGCTGTACTCGAATTGCGAGGAAGCGATATAAATGAGAAATGGGGAGGATGGAGTTTTTTCAAGGTAAGAATTAAAGTCTTTTTTTTCCTCTCCTTTTATGCTTTCTTTTGAATCATAATGACTCTACACTCACCCATCGACATTCATTATTATTATTATTTTTTTGTTTTTTTTGGTAGATGGCAAAGAAGCTTAAATATCTGGACCTTTCATGTTGTGGTTCCTTGGAAAATACTGACTTCCTCTAAGCTTTTGAGAAGTTAGAGGTTCTCATCCTCTGGGGGTGTACGGCACTGAAGCGAATCGACGCTTCCATTGAAGACACGGAGGGCCTCCTTCGCTTGGAGCTGGGCTCATCTCGCGCACTTCATCTCGCGGTAGGCGCTGACGCAGGCGCCGATCGCTCCGTTCCTCGTTTCTGCCCCAGGGAGCTTCCAACAGTAATAGGTAAATTAAAAGCACTACGGCAACTCAATCTACGACATACTTCATCCCTTTCTGCATTACCAAATAGCATAGGGTCTTTGGAGAATCTAGAGATTCTAGATATTACTTGGAGTGGTATAGAAGAATTACCCAATGGTATTGGGAGTCTGAGAAATCTCCGAGAGTTACGTGCTCGGCGTTGCCCAAATCTGAAACGGATAATGGTAGAAAGCATGTGTTATCTTTCTTCCCTACGAAACCTTGATTTTACAGACTGCAAGAAGCTCCAATCACTGCCGGACCTTCCTTCCAACTTAACATATTTGGGCGTCACCTGTCAAAGTCGCAAATTGCCTTCGCTTTCCCACCTAGCCCATCTCAAGGAAGTACGACTTGAGGATTGCGGATTTATCCAGTGCATCCAGGAGCTTCCATCAACGCAATTAAAGAGTCCAGAATGCTTCCAATCGATAGACATTGAAGAAATGGAATCACCACAATCCCTAAACACGCCCTTCAAGTTCGAATCCTTGGAAGTCTCTTATTGTGATTCTATCAAAATGCTGGACGTTTCACAGTTTGTCCATCTAAGGACATTAGTTGTTCACGATTGCTCGAATCTACTTGAAATTCAAGTTCTTGACAAATTGATATATTTGGAAAGGTTGAATATCACAGGCTGCTATACAATCAAACATGTGGACCTTCCAAAACTTGAGGGTCTGAAGAAATTGACTATTAATAGATGCTATGAATTAGCCGAAATTCAAGGCCTTGATAGGTTGGAGTATTTGGAAAGGCTAGATATCTTTTAGTGCACTTCAATGAAAAGGCTAGACCTTCCAAAATCCAGGAGGCTGAAGAAATTACAAGCTAGAGGATGTGTAAACTTAGCCGAAATTGAAGGCCTTGATAGGTTAGAGTTGCAAGAACTGAATATTATCGGATGCGAGTCACTTAAAACAATTCTAGAATTATCTGGAACTCAGATTTATCGATCAAATGAGATTACATATAGCGATGTATTAGACTATGGTTCAGACAATACGGATGACTCAGATGAGTCAATATAATGGAAGTAATCCCCATTTACTATCAAAGGTACATAGAGCAGGTAAGTTACCTTTGTTCTTTTGAGATCTACTATCCAATTTTCATTTGTATTTTCTGCTCCCAATATCTTTCAAGATTTATGATCTTCTCAATATTATTTCCTAGTAGACAGTGTCATCATTGTCTCCTTACTTGAATTCAAGGAATTGAGGGAAGATATCCATGGAAATTGTTGTGTGCTTTGGCAACACGATTTTGCTTGTCATGCCAGTAAGGGAAATAGATGGAAAAGGCTTTCTAAGTGCATCATTTGTCATTAGTTTTCGGGTAAGATCCTTCATCCTATAAAGAAAAATAAAGATTCTCAACGTTTGATTGATTATGGGAATGCTGGAAGTAGTGCATAAAAGCTGATGTATACAGGTATCTGATAGCATGCCAAAGGTCATTATGTAGGTCGAGAAATGAAAAATGAAGGACCCTATATGGCGGTCCTCCTAATTGAGGTTTTAGTTTGCTCTGCCCTTACCATGTAGCTCGTGACTGCATGTTTCTAAGTTATGCTTAAGAGTTAATTTACGG
Source organism: Eucalyptus lansdowneana (assembly GCA_017140395.1). NCBI lineage: Eukaryota > Viridiplantae > Streptophyta > Magnoliopsida > Myrtales > Myrtaceae > Eucalyptus > Eucalyptus lansdowneana. The sequence continues at coordinate 40,145,278 of CM029487.1, read as the reverse complement.
TGCAAATGGAGCATGTTGACAGGGCATCCCTTGGCATCAACCATTGAGTTCCACACATTTTATTTCACAAAACTGTCTGCATTGGCTGATTAAAGTAACCGTATCAGTTTAGAAATGCTAAATGCAAGAACAAGCTCTTCTTCTTGTGGTGTGGCTGTGAGTGAATTAATAAACAGGGAAGAAGCAAAAGCATTGTGAATTATTTGGATCGATCTAGAAAATTGCAATTGACTATGGATCCTTGTTCATTTGGTTTGAATCCAGAATATACCTACTCCAAGGCTAATAATAGATTATCCTAGAGAATGCATCTTGATGTTTGTAGAGTTGGTAAAGCCATCTATCATATACTTGAACTTTTGAGCTAAGCAAGACATTACTAGAATGTCCTTTGACATAATCGTCTGTACTGTAAAACAAATTCCTTATATTGTGCATAAGCTCTTGTTAGTTCATTTACTTGCTGAAAAGTAAAAGACAGGAGGCATCTGTATAAGTTTCCTAAGGAAACTTTTCGATATCCTATACGCCATTTGAAAACTGCCTTGCATTAATTCTAATGCATGAATATCATGTAATGATAAGGAAAAAGAATCATACTATGTCCCACAAAAGCAAGCAACTCGAGTTGAATTCACTATGTTAATTTGATCAAAGCTTCTGTGGGTGATGATGTTAGATGCCCCATTAGTTGGATCCAAAGAGCTCAAAAGGAATATTGAGTTTGACAAACAGAGATTTATTAACTTTAGAGTATTATTACTAGTTTGTTGATGTTAGTTGCTGGATTGATTTCATCTGACTCACTGGCAGGATTCGGTTATTTTTTCACTGGTTGATGAAAATGCTGAAATATCTGAGAGAGCTTTCGCAAAGCACTTCTAAAATAAATCGAAATCATAGAAGGATTAGGAGCTCAATGCATACTTGGAATGGTAAAAGGTTGTTTGCATGTTGTCATCCCACATTGCCCTGCTTATGTTTAACAGAAGCTTTGCAAAGTTGAAAATGTCCGCCTCCACTCCTGTGATCAAGTCTCTCTATCTTCCTTATTTTCTCTCCCACGTGTTACTCTAGGATTCAAGTGGACTTTTCTCATCCTCTCACTCTTCAACTGGCTCGAGCGTTCCTCTAGGTTTGAGCTCTATCCTTCACAAGCCCTCTTTCAGCTCGCATCCTTATGATTTGTTCTAGTGCTAATGTTGCATTTTCGACTGCTCACGGAGCTTTAGCTATGGAGACCAGTGAAGGACCATAGTGTGTCGTCCTCCTATTTCAGCTTCAGTTCGATAAATCACTAGCTTCTCAGGTTCGGCTCCTAGTGTTCTTTTGTGACCTAATAGGCAGTTGACTCAATTGTTCCAAGTTGATTTTCTAAAGTTTGCTTGATTTCTAATTGGCAGGTGAAGACGATGGAGTGGAATCCAAAGAAGAATTGACCAGCGATGGTCAAGAAGGACTCGAAGGCAATGTCAATTGGTAGAGGATGTGGACAGTCTCTCCTTGTAATTGCTTCGAAGCGAGAAGGTTGGTCAGCTTAGTATTCCTTGGATACTGCGAAATATGGTCAGCTTGGTATTTGCTTTCATGTACTCTAGCAGCTATTTTGGTAGGCCTTCACTGGGTTGTGCGATACATTTGTAGGTGAGAGAATTCTAATACCATGGTGTAATGGAACTTGGTTGTGCTTTAAATGTTAGAATGATATGCTGTCAAGCCTAGTATTATTTTCATGCGTTCTAGCAGCGTGTCCACAGTAGTTGCTAAACTGATGATGTGCAATGGTAAATGACTCCTGGTTTGTAGGTTAGTTCTTCATTTCAGATCATCTTGCTACAGTCCTCATAAATACTTTGAGCACTTCAACACTTCAACTAGATAAGATTGACTCAAGTTAGGGTGGTTTGCTGGTCGTTAACCTTGGTTTTTGTTGGTCCAACATTATTTCAATTATCCAGATGGTAACAAGGGCTAAAATAGATTGGTTGATTGTTGTTTCTCATTGGATTGTAAGTTCTCACTTTTTGAAAGATAAAGTTTAATTTCTTGTGCTTTCTACTTTTATTTATTATGTCAAGTCAGGTTAGCAAGACGTCTTACACGCATTATTGTGCCAGAGAATTACTGCAACTTGGAGGTTTTGGGGACAGTGAATATTTGCGAAGGACACTTGCAGAGGAATTTCAACAGATGGAACAGAGGTATTAACAAAAGAATTAGAAATGTGAGATGCAATAGAATCTTGTTCTTGCATAGAAGTTCGTATCTGAATGTGTCGTTTATTGCTCTTTCATTGTAGATTCTTCTCATTAATGCTATATCTAGTTTGCCATGCATAAGTGTTCTTACCCATGCCACCTCTGTGGAAGAAATATGAATTATGGGACAAAACATTGCTGGTATCTACTGTTTGAAGTGATTCATTTTTCCCCCTTTCAAGTTTGGTCCTCATTGCTGATGTGTGTACCAAATGTGAAATTCTTGATCTCATTGTATGCATAACGGGAGTTTGAGTATGATTGCCCGGATTCAAAATTGGACTGTGTGAACATTGCCAATCTTTGGTTTTTGGTGTTATCCAAAAGGGAAAAGGAAAAAAGTAGCACATCGTGCTTTTCTGTCGACTCCTGTTCATGTCAGAGTTTTAAGAAGTGGCTCTGGTTGGACTGGGAGCCAGACTAGTCCAGTCTGGTTTCCCAGCAAAAATAGTATTGATCAAGAACTGGTGGTATTAACCCTGTTCAACTGGTAACCGAGTGTACCTGTCAACTGATACCCAGCAAACCTGTCAACTAGTCTGGACCAACTCTGGGCGGTAAAAAAGTTTAAAGGAGTAACATTGAAACTGGGTTGGGGTTTGGCACTCCAACCTCTTGTAACTAACAAGTGTGCCAACCATTTGCTCTAGTGTCTTCTTGCTACAATCGTGGTGGATAATTTATTTGTTGACCATATTGGCCTGATCTAAAATTGAACAGGATGCTATTAAGATGACATCAAGCATGTGTAATCTATTAAGATGCTACAATGTCTGCCGACTCACTGGGCTTCTTTTGTTCTAAAAGTGTGTAATCTAATATATGCAAAGTATTCTATCAGATGACATCACATGCAATTGGTTCAGTCAGTCGAACTGGAAGAGCACAGTTCTACCACTTTGATTGCTTGAACCACTGGTCTAGTTTAAAAACATTTATTCTTTTATTGTTCTTATTTATTATTTATCTGCTCTTCTCATCAGCATGATTAGCAACAGCTTAGTTTTTCATCTTATGTTCATGATGCACACACGTCATTACATGCTTGTGATTTCAAAGGATGTTTTACTTTCTACCTTACTGTAACTGCAAAAAGTTCCAACATGTCTTGACAGCTAGAGTCTTGTATGTAGGTTAAGAAATGTGTCTTTGATGGCCCTAATGGTTTAGTAGTGCCCTTTTTGCTTGTATTTTGTTAGGATATTTTTGCTCGGTTGTATTATTCTCACTTCTGAAACACTAATCCCATGAAACTGCACATCTAGGACCATATCTTACGCCTGGAGATGGAGAATGAGAAGCTTCACAGCATTCCCCGTCCTATAGTTCTCCCTTGTCAACTGGTGGTAAGAACATTTTGACATTGTCATACCATCAAGCTAAGGATCAATTCATTGCTATGCCATCAATTGTATAGTTCTGAAGGTTTTTTCTTTGGGCTTCTTGCCATGTCCATTTGCAGTTTTGGATGTCTGGAAACTTATTGTTGCCCATACTCTTTCCTTAGTGATCAATGTTTGATAAACTTGCCAGTGTCGGTAACAAATTTATCTCATTGGCTGGGTATTGGAATTGAATTAATCCTGTCCATGCTCCTTACTACATTTCCACTTAGAACCTTCTATTAAGTTCAAATGTGACTGGCATAGGTACACTGTGCCTCTTTAACAGACCACTTCATGTTTGTCCCTATAGATTGAAGAAGTGCAAAAATATGCTCCAAAGAAGAATATTTTTTGGTCGAAGAAGTAAAAAAAAATGAAGTATTAGTTTTCCCCTAAATTTTAAATCAATTGAGAGGACAAAGTGCAAAATGATTTAATAGTCACCAAACAAATACAAAATGAATAATCATTCTCTCATGGTAGGTGCATAACAGTCTTGAGTTACTGACTGAGAACAACTGTTTACAAGTTCATGACCATAGATACTATCATGGCATCTAGTGTAGCAAGATACTGTGGAGCACTCATAGTTACATGAATGCTGTAGCCTCTTTAGGCAATTAAGGTTTGCTTCCGGCCTGTGTTTTAGTGTAGTGCATGCGTTGTAATTTTACTTTTACCCAACAAAGGTATCTAAACATCATGTTAGTTATGGCCATACATTCAAGGAACACTAGACTGAAATCAAGTTGATCTTTTTTTTGGCAATGGGAGGTAAAGGTGTGGCTTGTGTTTTAGCTGCAAAAAAGTGGGCCCTAATCTACATACTGGACGAGTATGAAGAAGAAATCTCTGATTCAGAATGACTGTCCGTTCAAGAGTTTGTGGTGGTTATGCTTATGTTGCTGCTGTGGGTGGACCTCTCATACTTGGAGCTGCAAACATTGGTGTGAGAAGCAATGCATGTGGGCTTTCTGACTGATGCTCTTCGACTTCACCCTTTTTGGAGAAGTCTTAATCCATACCTGCCATGTGCCTTTTCTGCTAGGCAGGTATTTGTCGATAAAAAATGGTGGAGTAAAATGTAGCGATTTATCTATCGAGTGGGATAGAATTGACCGAAAGATGCTGAATCATGGCTTCTATTTGATGGTAATTGTCGTCATGGTATTGCTGTAAGCTTTGAGACCTGCTCGATAGTGCCAAGCTTTTGCTTCATCTGTATATGTTCACTATTTTCATGTGTAAGAGAACCAATTGTTTGGTTTGATTTATCTACACTTTGGGCTGAATGGTTCGGCCAGTGTACTCGACTAGTGAACTCTACATTTGAATGTTGAGATCTCTTACCCGAAATTGACTTGCTCCTCTCCACGTGTCATTGTTAAGTGACGCATTCGATTTGGTGTAGATAATGCATTCTTGCGGGGAACATGACTAGCCAAATATATGGTTTCAGTTTGGCAATAAAGAACGCAGCCTGTATTCCAATCTCAGATATTTGGAGCCCTCAAATAGATGGTAGGCTTAAGATCATGAGATTTTGTCTACAGCATCGTGAATGGACTTTGTATCCTTAATAAAGGGCATAATGGAGTCTTTTAATTAAATGATGTACATCTAGGAATCAATAATTTGTTAATTGTAGTATCCTTTCTCTCGGAATAATTGCCAATCTCCAGAAGAAAGTATGCATGAATGTAACATGTGCATTTGTGATACTTCTTTTCTTATGTTTATTATTTGTCACGATGATAGCTCTTTGGGAACTTCAGCTGAATTTACCCTAAAATTAACTCCTCCTTTATTTATAGCTCTTCCATATCTTCACGTCTTGAATGTATTCTTCCTAATGCAAGTGTAGAAATAGTGACATTTAACATTAATTATAAGATGGGACAATAACATTATCAACAAAATAAATTATCATTAATAGGTCCGCTGCTAGTGCAAATCCCATGTAAACATTAAATTCCATGACCCGTTTTACACAAGCTCATTTAGGAGAAATTGTCGTCAAAAGTTTTGAGGACCGAGAAAATAAGAGGAGAAGGCTAGGAAAAGAAGTACGGCTAAGGAAGACGCTTTACTTTTCATAGGAATTGTCTAAGAAGATAACTTGTGTCTATCCCACCAGACACCTTTGGCTAAACCTTCTATTTATAGCCATTGTAGAGCCTCATAAAATTTACTTCTGCCACTATTCTCAGTAATAATAGAACTAATGATCATTTGTAACTCAACATCATTATAATACTAACCGTCCGAATGATCAGAGAATATCAAGGTAACTTAGCATCATGTCTCAATAGTGTGTGTTCCCAAAAATAGCTTTACTGCCTGTGGATAGCGGCAAACTGGCAAGACTTAATACATGGGACTCTAATCAGAAAATTAGTCACTTAAGAAGACAACAAAGCTGATCTATACACGAACAAATAACTTTATTAATGATGATGGGGTCAAATACAGATAAGTACCTAATGTGCCCTCATATTAGTTTAACCAACCAATCTTCTTTTCTAATGTGATTTTCCTGTCACTTATTGATAAAAATGCATACAGAAACATGTTGCCGTGTGCTTATTACATCTTTTCATATCTACTTAGTGGTAAAAATATCCTGTCAATATCCACTTGGCATCACCTAAGTGAAAGTGAGTTTTAGCTATTCAAAGTGTGGAAACACTTGACATCCTTTCAAGCCAAATGAGTATTGAATGTTCGGCACACAATATTAGGGAAAATTACCAAGAAAGTCTTAAGCCTATTGTGTTCGCATCAATTCAATCATAAACTTTTAAATTTGGCTAATTGAGTTCTAAACCTTTGGAGGATTTACCAACGTAATCCACCTAGTCAAATTTTGAGCAGAGATTGCCAACGTGGATAATGTTTACAATTTTTTTATTAATTTTTCTGATTTTTTTCCCTTTTCCTTTTGCCAAGGTGAGGGCAAGTGACTTTGGCAAATGCCGTGGTCTATGCCATTGTAATCCCCTGGAATTGACTACCATATACACTCTAATCTTATAATGGGTTTCATCTTGAACTCAGATTAGTTCTACAAGCATAGTGCGCCTATGAGAGAGAGGGAGGGGAAAATTGTTCAAAAAGTCATAACTTATTGAACTTTTGTTAATTCAATTTTAAACCTTTCATTTACGCTAGTTGAGTCATAAACCTTTTTATATTTTGCCAATTAAGCTTATCCAGTCAATTTTGACTGAAATTTACTAACGTGGATGATCGGCATTGAAGTGTCACTTTTTTTTAATAATATTTTGAATTTTTTATGTTTTTTTTTTGGGCTTTTGGAGTTATGCTGGCGAGGCCATGACGCCCTTGCCGGCCAAAGTGAGGGCTTGCAAGCCCTCGACCTAGGTCAGTCAGCCACCCTCACCAGCCTAACTCCAAAACCCAAAAATAAAAGCAAAAAATGTAAAAAAAAAAAAAAAAAAAAGACCATAAATAATTTCAAAATATTATTAAAATATCATTTAAAAAGTGCCATGTCAGTACCAACCATCCACATTAGCAAATTCCGGCTAAAATTAACTGTATGAACTTGGCAAAAGATGAAAAAGTTTAGAACTCAATTAGCAAAATTGAAAAATTTACGATTGAATTGACAAAAGTGTAATAAGTTTAGGACTTTTTGGACAGTTTTCCTAAGAGGGAATAATAATGGAAGTCCCCATTTTGATTTGGTTAAACACATATACACAACTCTCGTATGTCGAACTCCCTCTGTTTGGGTTATTGTGCTTATAAGTTTGATGATCTTGACCGGTATCTCCGATCCGTTCGACATCTTCCTATCTGTCACCTCGGCATGCTTTGTAGAATATGAAGTACATTGGGCAACTGCTATTCGATACAGTACTGCGGCACACCACATGGGGAATCAACTCTAAAAGCGTCTTCAACTCTTCATCATGCGTCACAGTGGCTACTATTTTTACAATTTGTCCCTCTAAATCAATTCTTTTTAATCATTATAAGAGATCTAGCGATTTCCTTTAAGTACAAAATGAACCATGACACATATATATTGTATTCTCCATACCATTAGAAAAGTACGTGGATGTCTTTCTCGAAAGTAATTCCTTTAGATGAGTTGTAGATATCTCTCTCGAGAAAATGGGTTAGGGTTTGGAACTCTGATCTCTTGTTACTAACAAGCATGCCAACCATTTGCTCCCCGTGTCCTTTTGCTTCTTTTTGTGGCGGATAATTTATTTATTGACTATATTGGCTTAGTCTATTAGAAATTAAAACAATGCTTTTGAGAACCGTAATCCAATCTTTTGTGCTCAAGCAGGTTTGCCAAGTGATTGGGACTTCTTTTGTTCTGAACATGCATATTCTACTAGATAACATCACATGCAATTGGTTCAACTGGTTGAACTAGTAGAGTACGGTTCTCAAGTTTGACTGGTTGAACCACTAGTCTGGTTTTATAAACTTTTGTTCTTTTGTTCTTCTTATTTACTATGTATCTGCTCACCTTATCAGCACAAGTGGTAGCAGCTTAGTTTTTCCTCCTATGTGCATATACATGCCAGTATATGCGTGCAATATTAAAGGATGTTTCACTTTCTCACTTACCATAGCTTCAAAAGCTCCAGCATATCTCGACAGTTGGAGCCTCGTATGTATGTCAAGAAATGTGCAGTTGATGACCCTAATGCATTAGTAGTGCCACTTTTGCTTCTATTTTATGAGACCACTATTTCTTGGTTGTCTTATTCTCACTTTCGAAACACTAACCCAGGGACATTACACATCTAGGACTTTATTTTACACCTAGAGATGGAGAATGAGAACCATACTGCAATCCCCCCTAGTCAATTAGTGGTAACAATTTTTCACACTGCCCACACAATCGAGCTAAGGATCAATTCATTGCCATGCCATCAATCGTATACTCAAAAAACTATCTTCCTTGAGTTTCTTACCATGTCCATTTGCAGTTTGGACGTTTGGTAACTTATTGTTGCCCATAGTCTTTCCTATTTGTATCATTGTTTGATAAACTTGCTAGTGTTAGTAACAAGTATATCTCATTGGCTGGGTGGTGGAACTGATTTAATCTTATGCATGCACCGTACTAAGTTTCCACTTTACAAGCTATTCTTAAGTTTAAATATGATTGGCACAGGATCATTCTCAGGTTCGGCTCCGGTCCGCCTTCTTTTGCGTCATAATAATGGGCGGGTTGACTCGATTGTTTTCCTATTCGATTTCGTGAGGTTTTTGCTTAGTTTCTTCCAATTGGCAGGTGAAGATGGCGGAGTGGAATCCGGAGAAGGATTTGCTGGCGATGGTTACGGAGGACTCAAAGGTGGTGCTTCATCGCTTCAATTGGCAGAGGCTGTGGACAATCTCTCCTGGTAATTGGTTCAACTAGAGAGAGTTCTCCTTTTTTGTTATTCAGTGTGTTCGTTTCTTCAACGATGGCTTGGTATGCGCCCTTTGAGTCATTGGCTTAGTCCCCCTTTGATTTTCCTTAAATGTGCTACGATCCTTTTCCTCAAATAAACCACTTCAATTGCAACCCCATTCAAATTGCGTTTGATGGAGAGTTGGTGAATATAGGGGTAAGGTGCTTGAAAGTCTAAATGAGAACATGATGTTGAACTAAGGAGTTGGTGTTTTACACAAGAATGAAGAGTGAATGATGGCAATGGGAGTGAACATCTGGATATGACGTAGTTGCAAGTAAAGAATCCCGAGCTGATATTAGTTGAATGAAGGGATTTGTATTTACGCGCGCGATAGATTCCTATAAACTTCTAGACAAGATTGGTGCCTTAGGAGATTTCCAAAACATAACTAACAATCATCTAGACCAACCGGAAGTGTACCCTACTCCTGTATTGCCATCTTGCTGCCCTTTTTGGTACACCAATCAAAGTGTTCACAAAGATAAAAGAACTTAAATTGGAGGGGATGTCAGTTATGTTAGATAGACTAGCTATGTCAGATGTAGAAATGCTAGATGCTCACATGGAGTTGGCAGGTTTAACCCCTGCAATACCATCTCAATGTCGTCATGCATCTATATAGTTTTCCTTTGATTTCTATTTGTGACTCTCACAGTGTAATATTACTTCCAGCTACTCTTCTTGTATTGGTTGAGCGTTCCTTGCAAGAAGAGATTTGATATAGGCTGGAAAGTTTCTCACATTTTGTGCATGTATTCCTCATAATTGCAAGAGTCAATCTTTGTATCAATGAATCATATTAAACTCTTTTTACCTGGCTAATAGCCCTATTTGAGCCTAGGAGAAGTTAAGACTTATTTATACTACCAATTCCACTCCTTGGACTCGATGTAGTAGGTGAAATTCTGCTTGCTTATGTTATTATCACTATCAACAAGCTAAAATTGAGAATGAAAACTCAGTTATCAGAAGAAAATGAGCAGATAAATTAACTGGCGGGTGCTCGGATGATGGTGAATTGAGAGCCAACGTTGAGCTTATATGTGATGCTTAACCTTGGTTATGAGGGCCTCTATCCACAACAATTCGTTCATGTACTTAGATGTGGGAATTCATTAGTCTATATTTTTTTACCAACTGTTTTTCCAATTAAGTTGCCATTCTTTTTAACTAAGCACCATTTTTTTTTTTGGCAGAGTAATGCTACAGATGTTATGTCCTAATAAATGAAAATGGTTTACTAATAGCACTATTTGAGCCTAGGAGAAGTTAAGACTTATTTATACTTACTACATCGAGTCCGTCTTTGTATCAATGAATCATATTCAACTCTTTTTACCTACTAATAGCACTATTTGAGCCTAGGAGAAGTTAAGACTTATTTATACTACCAATTCCACTCCTTGGACTCGACGTAGGAAGTGAAGCTCTGCTTTCCTATGGTATTATTAGTGTCAACAAGCTAAAATTGAGAATAAAAACTCAGTTATCAGAAGAAAATGAGCAGATAAAATAACTGGCGGATGCTCGGAAGATAGTGAATTGAGCCAACATCGATCTCATCTGTGATGCTTTACCTTGGTTATGAGAGCCTCTATTCACAACAATTTGTTCACGTGCTTAGATGTGGGAATTCATTAGTTTAGATTTTTTTTTACCAACTATTTTTCCATTTAGATCGCCATTTTTTTAAGCTAAGCACCATTTTTTGGTAGAGTAATGCTGAAGATGCTGAGTCCAAGTAAATGAAAATGGTTTACTAAGTCACATGTGAAATATTTCTGTGTTAGGTGTCTATGATATACTTGCCTAAATACTTGGATTTTACCACTTCAAACGAGTTTTGTAAGCTAGTCTTTGTATATGTAGTATTGATCTGTTTTGAGAATGTGTTGGTCTCTCTTTGGATGCAAAGTTTCTCTTTAACTTTTTAGATCTTGACTTTAGGCTGTAAAGGCACCCTTCTGTCACAACAAACTTACTCATAAAAGGAATCACGACCTCGAGTTAATGGAGTGTTTTTTGCACTCAATAAAGACATGCTATGTGGATGATGGTTATGCCGATTAGCACAAAATTATATGTGAGATGTTAGTTTGAAACCACACTATTAGATACAATGTTGGGATATAGGGTAATTGGAGTAACTTAAAAATCCTCAGAAAAGTAAGTTTCTTTTGACACAACAGAAATTCAACTATAGGGCACCAAGGGAGTGCAAACGCATATAAGAAAAGAGCCCAAAAATTGAAGCCACGTACAGAAGAACAACTCCCAAAACCAAAAGCGAGCTCAAATGCAAGATAAATCATCGCCTATATTAACCAAGGCATTTATATCCATATGCAGTCTCCACCATACCAGAAGTGTACAACTTTAAGCTCTCTTGTTTAGCTCTTTCCAAATAAGCCTAAAAACAAAGAGACGAATTGAGTTAATCCTTCTTTTCTTGCTCCATAAAAGCTCCAATAACCCAAAGATAATTCGGTGCAAGCATAGGAAACTGTCCAAACCATTCTGTCCATGAACGGTGAAGGAGGAGATGCCGCACGGATTTTGCCTCCTCCTTGCGGAGGAAACGCCTATTAATCAATATTTTGCCCCTTTGTTGTAGGTTATTTGAAGGGAGGATTCGTTCCCAAGTTGCTTCCCAAGCAAAAAGAGACACTCTAATCCGACCCCTCACTTTCCAGATCACTCCCCATGGAAAATTCGTTCTGCCATCGACAACCTCCCTATTGTGAGCAGCTTGTAGCGAGACTTTACTGCAAAGATTGCATCTAGGGCAGAACGAGCCATGCTAAAGACTCAAGAGATTTCGATTGGCGTCTTCCACTGCTGACCATCTTCTCCAGCAAGAGTGCATCTCTTGGTAAAAGCAGCATTGGCGAGGCAAGCTTACATCGGTCATAGTCGAAAGAATGAGCTACGAACCTGGCAGTCTCCACGTTCTTCAGATGCCGAGCCAAGCACAAGTGAAGGTCTGCAGCGGGAAGAATTCTTGTGCCTCGCAATATGAGGAATGGCCAGATCAAACATGGCCTGTACATTTAATGGTAACGAGACTTAGTGATCTGTCCAGAGCGTGGATGAGAATAAGCATAGACACGAATAACATTCAGATTCTATATGTTCAAGTTCGATATGCAATTGTCACAAATTGGAAAATAAAAAAGAAAAAATGGAGCGCCGAAAAGGGGTGGGTTTCAGGCTGTGATGGCAAACGATGAGGTCAGAGTATATCTATCCGGCTGAGTGTTTGAAGCTTGGGTGGTGATGCCAAATGGCTTGATCGAGTTCGGGCTTGGCCTGTCATCTCGACATTTAGCATGCGTAAATGTTCGCTCCCATGACATGTTGATTCGAATAATTCATTAGCATTTATTTTAATTCAAAATTAAATAAGGATTAATTATCACATTGCTTTTTTCCAAATTACAATTTCAAGAACTAATCCACGACCTTGTTCGCATCAATGTGATGTCCCATGAGTCCTCCAACACTTCCGTACCAGCTTTGCTGGAACAGAGTGAAACCTCTTCTCGTCGGGCCACTTCGTTTTGTTGTGGTGTGCAATGAGATTATTTGTACAATTGAATGTATGGACCCGAAATAAACGATATTGTTTCTTAGACAAACCTGAACATCATGCCATTATGACATTATTCGTAAATTGATGAGAATTAAGGCTTCCTTTATTTCGCAAAAAATAAAAATAAAAATGAATGATTAAAAAAATATCCTTCTAAAAATTATTGCTCGTATTGCTTGAAAGAATCCCTTAATAAAATATGTTTTATTATTGATTATAATTTATATTCAAATATTTGCATACTCAACGAGAATTTCTCGCATTCGTTCATTTTTGTAACTATACAACTGATTATTTTTTGCAAAATAATTTTCCAAATTGTTCGCTTTTCCGTGAAGTGTTTCAGCGAGCGATTCAATATGGATCACTATTCTGGAATCAATCTTGGCTTCATCCTTTCGATAAAAAATCAAGACCGATAGGCATTTATCACACTTGCCGGTAGATAAAAGTGCAACGATTTGATCTATCACGGACCTCGTATGATCTCAACACACAAGTATACATGTTCACTTAACTTATAGATTTTCCTCATTTCTTTTTAATCAGCGACAATGCACGTTAGTGTGTAAAAAGCGCATATTGTCTGCAGTAGTAGAACCCACTTGATCAAAATTCTTGGTTCGCAAAAAAAAAAAAAAAAAAAAAAACTTGTAAAAATCAATAGGATTTCGTAAAAGAAAATTTACAACTTTTTTCAATGCTGCTTTTCTCTTTCATTTTTTCGTCTTCATTTTTTTTTTGGTTCTTTTGTTCATTTTGAGAATTCTTGCGAATTTATTTCTGGATAATTTGTAGAGCAATTATCAAAAGTTCATGTCAGGTATACACAATGCAAAAAATGAACGAACTTATGGTATACGATGACTTCACAGCATCTGGTTCAGTCTCATCAAATCTTCACTTGCTTAGCAAAAGGGAGACAAGGTGAAAAGATGCTCCTTGATTGGATCGTTCTTGTAACAACTTTCAAAGAACAAACCATTAGATACTCTCCAAAGACTTGTAACGACTTTCAAAGAACAAACTATTAGATACCCTCTAAATATTACTGACCATCGATTCGACCAATCTTTGCTGTACAAAGTATTATGAACTTTCTTCTACTCGAATAACAAGATTATAATAAAGTCTGGTGCTTTTCGGAACTAGTCAGTAGATGATTATGCACGTTCCAAAGAATTGTTGATTCATTTGGTACGAAACATGGAATGAATGAGATAGAAACGGAACGGAATGGAAAAATGAAACCGAATGGAAAGGGGTATAGAGCCGACGAGGGTCAACGTATTAATTCAGAAGATTCAATATTCCATTGTGAAACATGTCCTTAAAAGAAGTAAGAGAGGAAAAAGGGATGAAAAAAATAGCATGTAAACTTGGGATCCGATAAATATTTCAATTTTCAATTTTCAAAAAAAAAAAAAAGGGGGGGAGATCCGCCCCTCTCCCTGCCTCCGAGTATCACACCGAGTGTACCAGCTCTGTTCCAGCAGAGCTGGTGGCTGCTGTTCTCGGGCTGCTTGATGTAGAATGAGGAAGGAGGGTTGTCGGCGCGTGCTTCCATTTTAGCTTCAAGCTCCGACGAACTGCTTTGTTTTCTCAGGTTCAGCTCCCGTTCGGGCGTTCTTTCTATGATGTAATGGGCAGGTCTAATCGATTGTTTTCTGATTCGGTTTTGTGAGGTTTTGGCTCGATTTCTTCTTATCGGAAGGTGAGGATGGCGTGAGTGGAATCCAGAGAAGGGTTTGCTTGCTGGCGATGCTCGCGGAGGACTTGAAGGTTTTTAAGATGTCTATCCTAGGTTTTGGCTTGATTTCTTGTGCTCAAGCCGATGTAATTTAAGATGTGATGAAAGCAATTGTCTGTTATTTTTAAGCTCATGAGATGCCTACTTGACTGGAGAGAAGCAGCACCTCTTGGGTTGACTTGGTTGACCTGAAGAAGAGGAAGCCGAAGCTTTCTTATGCAATTTTCTTTTCTTCTGAACTAAGTGTCTGAATATGAGAGTGTTTGGTGGCAAAAATACTGCAGCAGAGAAAAGAATGACACATTTTTGCAGTGTTTGTTATCACGAAATGTTCGCAGAAATGCAACTTGGTGTACATTTCCAGGAGACATTAAAGGGTCTAAATTTCTTCTTCTTCTTTTTTCACATTTTTTCGGCCTCTTGCCTATCAAATAATTGAGCTATTTTCACCTTCAATGCTGGTTTGGTAAATCTTTTCAACCCAATCTCTTATCAACACACTATGTACTCAAATGATTTCAGTTACCGTTCATGTGTTGATAGATTATTTGAGCAGTATGTATCGTAAAGTTATTGTTTATGTGTCGATAGATTATTGGAACAATTTATACAATAATTTTGACACGTCAGTAACTTTAAAGATAATAGTAAGTGTACTCAAATGGTAGTGATAATTTCCCAGTAACTTGAACAAGTTGATAAGTTGTGCAAATGAATGTTATTAAATTATTAAAATAATCGGCAATTTTGATACAATCAAGCAAACATTCGTACCGATTAAAATAAAAGTTGGTAATATCCTATAAGAGTTAATAAGTACATCTTAGTAACTTTAACAAATAAATGTTGGCAAGTTATTGGAACAAGATAGTCGACTATTTCAAACAATCAAATAACATTGGTATAATGACTCAAATAAGAGTTTGACAATTTCTTAGGAGGGTTAGTATATTTAATACACCGACAACCACTGTAAATAAATGATAGTAAAAAATTATTAATCAGTGAAAATTTTGAAAAAAGAAATCAAGTAAATAGTTGGTAATTTAGAACTTACTAAAGCTAAATAAGTTAGTGACTTACCCTTGAAAAGTTGCTAATTTATCCAAATCAAGAGTAGTAATATCCTATAAGAGTTAGTAACTTTAACAAATAAATGTGGCTAACTTAATGGCGCAATCGATGATATCCAAACAATCCAATAAATGCCAATAACTAGACTGAAATAGGAGCCTGTAATTTTCTATACGCTCCTGCAAACCCAACTCAATCGCACGTTGCACGTTATTAAAGAAAATAAAAAGGACAGGAACAAAGCAAAAAGAAAAAGTATATGAAAAGTAGATAAAGTGGGGCCCAATCCCCATTGCAATTAGCAAAAAGGAGGGTTGGACCGACGGGAAGAAGGAAAAGACTGACCCTCCGCATCGCCACCTCGTCCCCGGGTGGGGCCTCACCCCACCGGACACGTCGACATCATTTATTTTTTGGAAAATATATATATATATATATATAATCTTTTAGCCTTTTCACCCCCTCATCTATGAGCCCCGGCTCCCTATTCCCAGAACTCTCACCTGACTTTCGTGGTGAATCTTCATGCCTACAGATTAATATCTAACGCTTCACCAAACTAGCAGGAAACATTCAAAAACCTCACACTCAAAAGTACTCCTATACCACCGTTACTTTTTCCCGCTCTTCGCCAAACCACCGTCTCCAACCATCGGCTAACCATTGAACTAGCCATTGCATCCACAAAAAGTATGGAACAAAAATGGAGATACAATCAAATAAATCAACCGGAATACTTGAGCTTAAAAATTAACCCTCGGATGGTCAAGTTTTGAGTGGCTCCTCATCGATGACCGTTGTTGAAGGCAGCAGGACGGCCTAGTTTATCAATAGTGTAATTAGGCTACGACGATCGACGAGCACTCGCAACTAGCGATCGGAACCTTTACAATTGTCTACGAACAGAACAACGACCGGCGAGGGAGTCTTTGGACAAGATCTGGGCTCTTCGATTTTCACACTGGGGAAGGCAGGGAGCAATAGTGAAGCAGGATAAGGCAACTTCGGAACAGCGAGGGCAAGTGGCTTGGCAACTAATGGCGTATAGAGGATTGATGGCGAGGCTCATCGAAATGATGGCGTGGGTTTCAATCGTCAGAATGATCAGCGGTGACTATTGCTCCAACTCCTCAAGTAAATGAAGTCCAAGAACAATGGATACAGCTTGCAGTGACGAGGATGAGGTCGGATGACAATGGAGCGACGGTGAAGGTGTATACAATATACATAGTGCTCGTGAAGAGTCAATCCTCCTTATTTTTTCTCTTTTCCCCCTCTTTTTTTAACTTGTGGCACCTCCCTCTTGAACGTAAAAAGAAGCCAAAAAAAAAAGAAGAAAAAGAAAAAGGACCCCTTCCAAGATGAGAAAACAGCATGTTTTATTCTCCAACAGAGTTTTTTGTTATTGTACCATGTGACGTGATCTTGAAAGGTCTGAGCTCAAATTCCATGACAACAAATATGGTGCTCATACTGGTTGATTGATTCTTGAGATTGATATTTCTTTGATTTGATTGTAGGTACTTAAATTTCACTATTTTTAAATTAAATGTCTGAACAAAATTAAAGACTATTGAAATAATAATTTTTTTCAGTCAAAGGTAGATTCTTTGATATAACCAAAAAAAGGATCTTCAGCCAATTCTATGAAAACTTGAGATCTAAACGCTTATTTTTATACGCTTATGTTGAATTAACACCTATATGCAATTAAAGTACTACCGATACTAATCTAATTTTTTTCAAGTTAAGAAATGAGTCTCATCACGATCGAGATCTTGAATCTTGAATTTTTCTAACTTTAACCATTAGGATTATTTGGATGTCAATAGTAATACATATACAAAAATTCTAATAACTGATAGTATTTTCTTAAAATTTTGATAATGTACCAAAATACTACTAACCGAATAAGTTATCGATCAAAATTTCGTTGTCAACTAGTTTTGATATTTACCAATGCTATTTATGTTTATCACTATGTAAATTGAGCCCTCGAGCGTGATATCACAAATCAAGCGGAATCAAGCAAACATATTCTTTCACGGGCTCAAGATCGCTTATGAATGCCTACTCAATCTTGTTCATACTCGATTATTATATGAATGATGCTCTTTGCAGATGTCGGACAAGCTTGGATTTAAAAAATCAAGGTTCGGTACTCGGCAATTCAAGACGTGCGAGGCCCATCATCATGGACTCGTAGATGTATTAAAAGGCGCGGGAAAGTGGTTGCCTCTCCGTCGAGCGACACGTGTCTCTGTACGGGAAGCCAGAAACTTAAGTCCGAGTGAAATGAACCCTCAAATCGGAGGAGGCTCTCCTTCCGGTTCCTCCACATCTTCTCGTCTCTCGACCTCGCACGCATTGTCCGCACGTGCGTTTTTGTCGAAGCGGCGGCGATCCGTCTGGACCGCCGCCCGCGGACCTCGTCTTCTCCTTCCCCTGGCAAAACGCCTGCCCGTCCGTGGACGGCGTCTTGATCCTCTAGGCGTCACCCAAGGTGAGGAAGTTCCACATCGACGTCGGTTTTCTCGACCGTTGCGCGCCTGAGCTCAGTCCGTGGCTTCGGTTTGCTGTCGACCGCCGTGTCGAGGACCTCTCAGTCGATGCGACTAAGAGGTTGTGCGAGATGGCCGGCCATTTCGCAGTACCGCTGCTCCTTTTATGGATGCTCTTCGTTGGTGAACCTGAACTCAGGGCTCTGTTGCTTCTCGTTGAGTAGAAGTATCGCTTGGATTAATCTTAGGTCCCTGTCCGTCTGTGACTTGGAGGTGATGCATGAGATGTCGAATGGCAGCCCTGTTCTCGAGGACCTTAGTTTGGAAGGATGCTACGGTTTAAAGCGAACCATCAAGGTTTGTTCGAGAACTTTGAGGGAAATTGCGGTCAATAGCTGCTTTCAGTATGCACTTGATGAGGGTTTCCCCTTGGAATTTCGAGTCCTCTGTTGCTGTTTGAGAGGATTTTCTGGTATGATGAGGCAGCTGGTAACGGAAGTCTCAATCCTTGATTGAAGCAGAGTCGAACATTTTTATGAGGGGCAAGGATTTGGGAAGGCCAACTGATTGTTTTGTTCAAAATTGGTTCGAGTCTTACAGAGGGTATTGCAACCTGGTTGAGGGACTGCTTCAGAAGCTACAGAACGTGACCAAGCTTTTGATAGGTAGTTGGTGCCTTCAGGTGAGCAGATTGTTTTTTTATTTCAAATTAAACCCATTTGGTTCATACTTATGGATAATTCATGTTCCCTCTTCCTCGAGTTAAGGAAATTCATTCCAAACTTCAGCACAAAGAATCTGGTTTGCATCGTTTGCTACTCTGCCTGATGACCACTGGTGCAAATACACATCGTGCCTTTAGAATGACTACCGAAAGACCAAAGAAAAGGCCGCTGGTTTAGAGTCAATCTTTTTCCTGCTCAGTAGTGCATAACCATCATTCCAAAGATCATAGTAAATTATTAATGAAAAGTTGTTGTGTCCTGTTTTTTAAAGACTGAAAAAGCAGTTGTTGACTAGAATTAGTATATAAGTTCTACTATTTCAAACTCAAAAGCTTTAGCATCACTCAATTTGTCATATAGGTGGGAACCAAAAGTGTTCTCAAAGCATACACTTGCTGGGTTTTTTAAACTGTATTTGGAAGGAAGAGTAAATTATCTTATTCTTTTGCCTTTCAATTTTTGAATGTGCTTAGGTTTTATCACTCGCGGCAGAGGTACAAGGTGTGCCGTTTTCTTTGTCCAATTGCAAGTCTTTGACTCTACGTACACGAGTAGAGAAATGGGATTTTCCTGGTATAGCAAAGCTGTACCTTTTAACAAAGTGAATTGTCTAGTTCTAGTTAAAAGAGAAAAAGAAGACATTGGATCTCATTTTTTCTTCCTGCCGTATCATTGACGCACAGTGCACCTTATAACAGGAGTTTAGCATAAAGCTCACCAATTGGGGCTTGGTCAAGTATTTGTACTCGGTCGAGCGTCAAGAGCTTGGGTGGTGATGGCAAATGGCTTGGTCAGGTTCAAGCTTGGCCCATCGTCTCCGTTTAAGCATGCGTCAATTTTTGTTATCGATCGTGAGATGCCGATTTGAATAATTCATTAGCATTTTTTTTATCCAAAAGCAAATGAGGATGATCACATTGCTTTTTCCAAATTACGTTTCAATAACTAATCCACCACTTTTGGGCGTTGTTTGGCAGGGCTACAAAGTCCGGCCCAGCCTAGTTGATCCCTGTGGCGGTCCTTTACGGCCCAATTCCCATCTCTCTCTTCCTTCCTTATTTTGACTCTCGCCTGGTCCTCTTCTGCAACTTTCTCGGCGAATGCTCAGACACTTCACTCCAGCTCTCCCCTTCTTCGTCTCGCTCTTCAGCTTCTCCAGCAGAGCTTTCTAGCTATGGAGACGGCGCAGGGTCACAGCGCGTGCTTCCGTTTCAGCTTCAGTTCGACAAACCGCCTGGCTTCTCAGGTTTGGCTCCTGCTCGGCATTCTTTCGCGACCTAAGGGGCGAAGCGATTCCGCTTTGTGAGGGGTTTGCTCGATTTTCGATTGGCAGGTGAAGATGGGGTGAGTGGAATCCGGAGAATGATTTGCTGGCGGCGAAGGTGGGGTGCTTCTTCGCTTCAATTGGCAAAGGCTGTGGACAATCTCTCTTAGGTAATTGCTTCGATTCGAGAAAGTTTTTTTTTCTACTTTATTCAGTTTGTTCGTTTCTTCAACGATGGCTTGCTGTGTTTGCCCTTTGAGTTAGTGGCCTTATCTTGTTTTACTTCTTTCGCTTTTCCTAAATGTGGTAAGCTTCCTTTTTAGCCATAGGAACCACTGTAATGCCAATCTAGCTCAAATTGCGTTTGAAGGAGAATTGGATGAATATAGAGATAAAGTGCTTGAAAGTCTAAATGAGAAGGTGCCATCCAACTAAGGAGTTGGTCTTTTACACAGAAATGAAGGGTGAGTGATGGTGATGCGAGTGGAAATCTACAGATGATTTAGTTGCGAGTAAAGAATTCCAAGCTGATATTAGTTGGATGGAGGGATTTTATTTATAGGCACAATAGATTCTTATCAACTTCTCGATCAGGTTGTTGCCTTGGGAGATTTTTTCCATAGCCTAGCAGACAGTCATCTACACCAACCATAAGCGTACTGTGCTCCTGTATTGCCTTCTTGTGGCCCTTCTTTGTACACCAGTTAAAGTGTCCATGAAAATAATTAACATGAATAGGAGGGGATGCCGTGTATGCTAAATAGACTAGCTATGTTAGATGCAGTAATGCTTGATGCCCAATTGGAGTTGGCAGGTTTAGCCACAGCAGAATACTATCTAAATAACATCAGGCATCTAAAAAGATCTTAGATTCGTGATGATGACTCTCACAATGTAATTTTACTGCTGAGTCATCTTCTTTTACTGGTTGAGCATTCTTTTACTGACTGAACGTGCCCTACAAGGAGATATTTATTGGATACTGAAATATACACTATAGGCGGAAAGTTTCTCATATTTTGTATTGCTTGAAGTTTTATTTATCTTCTTGTCATTACTGAGGGGGCATTTTGTCACATCATTTTGATTATTCAAGTTCGCTAGTGGGAGTTTTAACTTTTGAATAGGATATATCTCGAGCTATGCTGCGTACTTGTATGACAATCTGGTCAAGAGGGATGGAGGAAGAAATTGGAGAAAGCAAAGAGACTAGGAGGATTAGGGGAGCTGCATCCAAGTATGTTGGGTTCCTATATGACTTAATCTTTTGGTTATTCAAATTCATAAGAACTTAGGAGTAGATGCCTAGCCTTGGTAGTTCTTGATGTCTATTTTTACCGGAAAAATTTAAAGAGAGTTTTTCTCCGGAAACATCTCAATGCTTCGCTCGTCATATTGTCTTACGGATATGGAGAATGTTTTGAGTGCATGATAGTACTTGAGCCAATCCTTGACTTTTTCTGTTAAGATACTAAGTTGTAAATACTATCTTCGCCTGGAGAAAGCTTTCGAGCATCCACTCCACCTTGAGGTTCCATAGTTGAACAAGAAGATTTGTTTTTTAATTCATATACTGGATTGGAACCTGCCAAGAAGATATAGATTCTCTCGCTTTAGATGACCTACTAGCCCGAAGAAATCTTGTATCAAGTGACCACCTCTTAGTTATTTTGTGTAGATATGATGTTTTGCCTCACTTCACTAATTTTGATTAACATTTTGTCGCTTAATGCGTGTGCTCTGTCTTTCCTCTTCTTCTGTTAATTTTGTTTGGAACAAATTACTCTCTCCCCCCCTCTGGTTTTGTTTATAATGAATCACTTCCTTTGCACATTGCAATGTGTGTCATCAATACTGGCTTCTCTGAATCATTCCAATCTACTCCAGGTAAATGTATAGCATCGTTATGCCGGTGTCCTGATGGCAAGGTTGTTGTCTTGGATTTGAAGATGAGACGGTTTGACTGCATGATCTCGAAGTGAGTTTTCTATGTTGTCACGTTACCTTCATTGCTGCTCAACTAGAAATTCCTTCTGCAACAATCCTTTGTCATCAGAACGTGTTCTTCTCTAATCTCTCTTGGGAAAGATTCTGAATTGCTCAAAATCTGCATGATGCAATGCAAACAGCAAACTTGCTTAGCGAAAATTTAGCTACTAATAGAGATAGCAATCCACTTTTATTGGTCATGTCTGTCAATGTCAAGTTAACGATGGTTTGCTAGATAGGTCAATCTGAGCAAGATATGATTAACAAAATTAAAAATTGTTGGAAAACCCTGTTCGAACATGACCCTTTTGTTAAGTAGGTCAACAAATTACAAGAGATGAGTAAGCCGTTTAACCAGTTAGATTGAACTAAAGGGTTCATTCCAATCCTCACATGATTGACACGGCATATGTACAGTATGCATATCATCATCAATGTCAATTAAGTTTGAAAAGAAACAAAATTCATGTATGATTATTATTAGAGATTTTGATGAACTAAATATAATCAGATCATGATTAGTCAGGTTGTTAATCAAGTTGGCACTATTGTTTAGTAGATAGTTACATGAGTCAATTTCTATTTCACAGTTTTAACTATAAATTCGCAACAATATTCATTTATTAATTGTGTTAACTGTTAAGTAGGGAGCCACAATTTTGATATGACATGATAACCACTTAGTTCACCCTTAGATGTCCCATAAAAATTTGAGTCATAAATAAAAAAATCAAATCTATGGATTGTGGATCATGAATTTCATCCAATGGAATCATAAATGATATAATGTTTGAGATTGTTATTTCATGACAGACGTAATTACTAGATATTGATTGTAAAGTATGGTGTTCATTTTATTGTTAGGTAATTACTAATGATAAAGATACTTCAAATTCAACTGGTGTTATTATTCCTAGACATGAGATATTACTACATTTTATATTTCTTTTGTCAAATAAGTACCCATTTGACAAGGACACAAAGATTGTGTGCATAGTATTGTAATTGGATTCCCTTTCATAGATTACTATGAGACAATCAAATCATCCACTGAGCCTGATGCAGCCAACAAATCATGCAAGGTGATTACCAAGTTTTTGGTGAAGATTGACTTAGAAACTCAAACAAGGATCCGGTTTCTTCTTGAAGTTTAATCACTGAATTTATCACTTAGGATTTGAGTATTATTAGGATTTTACAATGTTGCCTTCTTCCTTTCAAGTTTGAGTAGGAGGATCTTACAAATACCAATCACGTTTCTCGTTTAGAGATTTCCTGTTTCAACTGGGAGTAGAAGTTTTAGAGAGTCTACAGATATAGTTGTAATTTTTAACTTTCAACAAAGTTGATAATTTATTGAACTTGGCAAGTATTTGCTTTGCAGATTGTGTGATGCAATTCCTCTTTGGTGTCTTGCTTAAAAAAACCCTAGGTGTCATGCTTAGGCAGTTTTGGGTGTGATGCCTAAATATTTATTCTTTGTTGTGGGACTCATCGACCTACACTGAAGCCTTGAAATGTTTTTGACACTACAGTGTTTGATGCATGAGTTAAATTATAAATCAAGCAAATTGATTGACTTATATCTAATCAGTGAAATCAGCAATGAATTACTTTAATCACCAATCGTACAGAATTTATATGCTATTCAATAGATTTATATACTTTAGGACTTGAATATGATTGATGTGCTTAATTGCACTCTTGTGTAGGACAAAAACATTTCACCTTACTGCTAATGTCATCATCAATTATTTAAACTATTTCAATTGTCAACGACAAATTAAAGCATAATGTTTGCTGGGGGGACCACCTCAATGTGAGAATCTATGGTCTAAGTGGATGGTGTCGTATAGAAGCATTCATATATGACATGCTCATTTTCATCAAAATTAATAGCTTCTTTAATTATTTGTAATATATGTTCAGTTCAGTCAAATTAAGAAGGCAATTATTTAGGTGACTCTTAAATGAGATGATTTGTATGTGCTTCAATTATGCTTGTGGGTGGAAAAGTTTGTGAGTAACTGGTTATATTACTATTAAGCTATAACTGCTTGGCCATGGGTAGAATGGCTCGAAACTTGGCTGAACTTGCTGCAATTCTATTTCTTTGATATTTCTACCAGTTTATTACTAATTGTCTGCTTCATGGATTACATTTTGCTAAGAAAACAGTTTGTTTGTACATAATGAATGTTATCTTACCAAAGCAGCTGTCTTTATGGAACAATGGATATGCAGTGTGCTGCTTTGATATGCATATGCTTGCAGTAGCAGTTTGGCATGCTGCGGTGTAATCATTTCTAACATTTATAAATATTAAGCAGAATGAAAAACTTTTAAGAAGCTTGAAGTCCCATATGGCAGTTGTGGTGTGTCTCAACTAGGAGGAGGATGCCCAAGTGAATAGAGCATGTGGTATCTTTCAACTTAAAAGTTGATACGACTTTGTGATCCTTATTACCAATAACAGATATCTTATGGCTCACACCCTTCGTTTGCCGTTAAGTAGTTATTTTTAATATTTTAGTCTGGTTTTCTTAAATACTTCTTTTTTGAACTTAGAATTATATTTCACAGTCAAATAGCTTTAGTATGGGTTTCATGGAAGATTTTTTGGAAGCACGTGTTTGTTGTCATCTTTAACTCAATGATTTGTTTGGCTCCTTAGCTTTAATCTTTTTTTTTTCTTTTTTTTTTTTCCAACTGGAAAATAATTATTCATTTGTTTTATAGAACGGTTCTGGTAACTCTTTGGCATTTGAGGATCGCACTGCTTGATTCTTCCCTCCAGCTCCAAGAGTTCTTCGCATGCTTGGACTAGTGCCTGGAGATGCTGGTTTAATTGAGAATGGTTGTGATTCATTTGTAGAGCTCTAAAATTCTTCAAAGCAATGTTTCAATATCCTTAGTGGTGGAGATAAAGATGGGCTTTTGTGCTTCCGTATATTTGGTGTCTTTCCAATCGTAAATATTTGTAAACATCATGTCTGTTCAAATCAAATACTTACAAGTTTGATCTATCAGTTTTGGTTTATGATTCATCTTTCCTTGTTCTTGCTTCTCTTAATAAATGGATTTGATGGCAGACTAAGCAACTATACTACGTGAAGTACACTTGTCTCCGACCAAAAAAAAAAAAGTTGTTTGTGAAAATTCCAGATGTTTATGCCATTTCCCTGCTAGATTTCACTTCCGCTGGTCACTCCAGAGATGACACCTGCCACTTCAATGCAGCACGCTTATCCAAAGTTTTTGTTGTTAGGCCTGAGGATAGCCTGCCTCATATGCTTTCTGCGTTTCTGCCCTGTCCTATGAAGATTGAGAGAGCCTATGAAGATCTCCCCTTTCCAACAAGTTTAGTCCAAGCTGAGGACATTGCAGAAGCCTTGGTCTTGACTTCATAAGAATATTTACTTGGAGGGCCAAGATGTTTGTCAAATATTCACCCAATATAATGTCATAAAAAACAAGTGTGAAAAAATGTACAATGTAAATACAAATTTAAATCGACGTTTATAGAACTAAATAGCATGCATATAATGAATTATCAATATGATAAATGTAAAAACATAAAGTCATGGCATTGCTTTTGGGTTACCAAATGATATTGTGTTGAATTCAATAAAATTGTGTTTTTTTGCTATTGGATGTCAACTTTTGTTGCATCAAACCAATGATTGACAATTGTAAATATTGATAGGCTTAATATGTTGATGTCTCAAAGTTAATGTTGTAAATATACATAGTACTCTTCTATTAGAGTGTTAAATATGTATAGGTTGACATATTACATTCATCTTCGATCCCTATTAGGTTAGACGCATTTTAGGCAAAGTGCTCTTTTAAGTTACGAGCTTGAATTGATTAGCTTTATAGAATAATGCAGTTAAGCTCTTGAATTTAATGTGATAATTCAGCACTTACAAAGCATTGTAAACTAATACTATAAAAAAGAGTACTCGTGAAATGCATGAGAACTCTTTTTTGTTTGTTTTTAACACTCCATAATTTCAAGTATTGGCATTTTAGTTTGGATTGTCGGTATATAAATAGCATTGATAATTCTTGCTTGCATTGTTACTGGTGGATATCCAAATAAAGCTTCTTTCTATTGTAAAATGAAGTAATAAATGCATTGGATTTTTAACATTTTACTCAATTGTTCATAAATCTTTTGACGGGAGTAAATTCAATGTGTGAAGCCCTTGTTTTATTGAGTAACTAAACAAAAAAAAAAAAAATGCATTAAATAGTGTCTAAATGGATGGACTCACTATTGAACATACAAATTGCTTCACATCTTGCACCAACCAAGTTGAATGACAATATTAATATGGTTAGATATAACTTGAGTGGTAAGTAAAACCTATTTAACATGTTTATAAGAAATAGCTACATCTCATTATTTAATAAGAATAGATCTATATGAAATAAATTGTTGGATGAGAACAATATGCCTATGTGTATTTACCACCTATATTGCATTTTCATTAACATTGCCACCCCTCATTATTTAAGAGGAACCACATACATCTATAAATAAAATAATTTAATCTAAATGAACTAACACTGCACGTATTAGTTCCATTCAATAATATAAATATTTGAATTAACACGCATATTATAGGTGTCGAAGGAAGATTGCAACCGCTAAACTAAACCAAGCAAAAAAATTATGGAAAAAATTGAAAGCTTTAATTTATTAATTTGGCTTTGGGTAAATTAAGAAATTGTGACATCAATAAATTTGGTTAACTTCATAATTAAGTAGAGAGAAGCGTGATGGGCCTAGCGAGGAACGACTCTTTCGCAATAAGAAATGGACAAAATGTTAGTGGAGAAGAGAGTAGCCTCAAGTCAAGGAAGAACTTGTGGGGGCCAACCACTGGAGTAGGTGTAGAAATAAAATTATCATATGCTATCTAATTATAAATATGCCCCGGATGATAAATACACTCCTCAACTTTCTCTTTCCTCTTTTTTATATGATCCTAATTCCTTAAAACCTCTCAAATTTTAGGTTCAAGCTTAATTTTATCTCGACTTTTTATTTTATGAAAGCCCTCAACTTTAAACCCCCAATTTTCTTTTCTAAAAAATTTTCTCATCCAAATATTTTTCGCAAATTTTATATGCAGTCAAGAGAGCAATTTCCATAGTAACAAGGGGCAATCTCACCATTCAAATGCCAAAAGTTTTTTTTTTTTTGGTCGGAGTGTCGGTCAAGAGAGGACTCTCACCCAAGTGGGCTGGGCGATTTTTCAACATAAAATAATTGCCGAGAGAGAGAGAGTGTCGGTCAAGAGAGGACTCTCACCCAAGTGGGCTGGGCGATTTTTCAACATAAAATAATTGCCGAGAGAGAGAGAGTGTCGGTCAAGAGAGGAGAGAGAGTGTCGGTCAAGAGAGGACTCTCACCCAAGTGGGCTGGGCGAGTTTTCAACATAAAATAATTGCCGAGAGAGAGAGAGTGTCGGTCAAGAGAGGACTCTCACCCAAGTGGGCTGGGCAAGTTTTCAACATAAAATAATTGCCGAGAGAGAGAGTGTCGGAGAGTCTCGGTCAAGAGAGACTCTCACCCCCAAGTGGGGTGGGCGATTTTTCCACATGCAATAATTGCCGAGAGAGCGAGAGCGAGAAAGAGAGGGAGTTATGGTCAACAAAAGAAGGGGGTCTGCAAAAGAAAAGAAAGAAAAAGAAGAATAGAGGTGGTGAAAAAAAAAATGAAGAGAGAGAGAGAGAATTGTCAGGGCACACGTGAGGAAAGGACAGAAAGCAAAAAGTTGCAATTTCACCACCGCAAGTTTGTTTACTCTACACTTTCGTAGCATGTCGTTTCCTGCTAGTTCACTTTTCCTCTTGCACTTTAATCTCCAAGAATTTTACTCCTCACAGTAAATTTTCTGCATCATTTCAATTTAAAGCCAAAAATGAAATCATGTTCAGCACTATTTTGAAGTTAAATGACTTTTTGTTCAAAGTTAGAACTAGAATAAGAAAAATCATTTTATCTTTTAAAGAAAAGGGCGCGAGACTTTGCGAAATTCACAATTGGCAGTATCGGGTTATTTTCATGGGCCATCCTCTACAGGCTTACTTTTCAACAAAATGACTTTCACGTGTCAACAAATTACTTCGGAGTTATCTACAACACTAGGAGTGATTGGCTCCAATCTAATTCTCAATTCCATTTGAGATTGAGGATCGAACCAAATTGTCCTAGGACGGGAACTAGACCAACTGATTGATTCGATTCAATAGAACCAATCACTTAACAAAAATATTCAAAAATTCAAACAATTTTAAAAAATACTAGATTGTTACTATTTTAGAGTTTAAAAATATTTTTTTATGAAAAAGAGTTGGTCGGGTTCAATTCCCCTTGGAACTGTGAACCGGATAAAAAATCACCGATTCCTTTTTTATGATATCGAGAATCGGATCAAACCAACGGTCAAGTTTGGACGGTTCTTGATTTCGGTTGATCTGATATGCTAACTCCTACGCAACACAAAGCTTGCACTTAAAACTCTAAAATTTCACTCCGATAAAAATCTTACATCAAATTAACTCCCGTCTAACCCACAACTCCACAATGCCCTTGCTCCCACAGCCTAACAACTCCAAAATCGAATTTCACAATTCAAATTTCACATGATTTTTAAATTTGTGCTCTAATTTAAAAAATCTCTCCAATTAGATAAATAAATAGCTTAAATTTTTATCAGGTATTGCTAATAAAATAAATCTATCTTGGCAAGGTCCCGTGATGTGTACGCCAAACCCTTTTTTTTTTTTAGTTTTTGTCGTGGGGCGTGCTCTCCTTTTTCCCTTTATATATATCTCTCCTTTTTCTTTTTCCTTTCTTTTCATTTCTGTTTCTGTCGTGGTGCGGGGTGCGTGCTCTCCGTTTTCCCTTTATATCACTTCTTTTTTTGTTTTGTTTTTTAACCCTGTTTCTGACCAAGTCAAGAAGAATGACAAAATATTAGAGCAATCAAGAAACTAAACCAAGAAAAAACATTTGTTGAGAAAATTTTGTAAATTTTGATATATTAATTTGGCTTTGGGTTCACGACCAAAAAATAAAGGCTTTGTGTTAATTGAGAAATTATGAAATAAATAAATAAATAAATTTGACTACATGAAATCAATAACTTAACATCCAAGAGCTCCTCACATGTCTAGACTAGTACTCGGAGATGCTGATTTTACTGACAATGGTCAAGATTCATCTGTAGACCTCTCTAATTCTTTAAAGCAATGTTTAGAGGAGATAAAGATGAGCTAGAGTTGGCAGTTAAGCTCTTAAATTTAAAGAGATAATTTAGTACTTATAAAGTATGGTAAATTAATACTATAAAAAGCATTGGTCGTGAAATGCACGAGCCCTCTCTTTTTTTTTTTTTTTTTTTTTCCTTTCACACTTCACAATTTAAAGTAGTGACCTTTTAGTTTCAATTATTGGCATATAAATAGCAGTGATAATCCATTTATCTTGCATTATCACAACCGGATATTAGAATAAGCTTCTTTTATTGTAAAATGAAGCAATTACTGCATTGGATTTTTTACATTTCACTCAACTCTTGATGCAAATCTTTTAAGTAAAGCAAATTCAATGTTTGAAGAGCTTTGTTTTATCGAGTAACTACATTTAAATAAAAAAAAATGCATTAAATGGTATCTAAATGTATGGACTCACTATTAAACATACAAAATGCTTCACATCTTGCACCAACAAAATTGAATAACAATATTAACATTCTTAGATATATTTTGAGTGGCAAGTAAAACCTATGTAATACATTTATAAAAGATAACTACGTCTTGTTATCTAAGAGTAATAGATAATTATTAAATAAGAATAATATGCTTTTTGGTGGTAGTAAAACTTATTTAACATTTTTATTAACATAGCTACCCGTTGTTATTTCGCAGGAACCGCATGCGCTTATGTCTAAGTATTGTATAAAATTATATTTAGTCTAAAATGAACTAAGGCTAAATGTTTAAGTTCCGTTTAACGATATAAATATTAATACGACAATTTATAGGTGTTTAAGGATGATTGAAATTGCTAAGCAAAACCATGCAAAAACATTGGCCGGAAAAAATTCGAAAATTTTGATTTGTCGATTTGCCTTTGAGTTAATTGAAAAATCATGAAATCAATAAATTTGATTAAATGATTAATCAGTAACTTCACAATTAACTAGGGAGAAGAGAAGTGGCCCCGGCGACTCGTTTGAAATAAGAAATAGACAACCACTGAGATTCGCCCCAGTGGCCACCCTTCCAACATGGAAGGGGGAAATGAGGGGTTCAAATCCACATCTTTTCAGTGGGATAGGGTGGAGACGCGTAAGTTTCGGGAGTGGGTTTCGACTCCACGCCTAAACAAGGCGGAGACAAAAGTCTGAGAGTGAATATAAAGTATGAATAAAGTAGAACTGACAAAAAAATAAAAAGTAAAAAGAAATGGACAAAAGGCAACAACCAATGGGACCCTGCCATCAACAGAGGGAGGAAAGAAATTATTACAAGCTATCTAATTACAAATCTTCCCATGGATTCTAAAACCCCATGAAGCCCCTCGGCTTTCGCTCCCCCTTTTTTTTTATAGTCCTAGTTATCTAAAGATGCACAAATTTTAAATCCAAATTTAATTTTATCCTCAGCTTTTTTTCTCAAAAAACTCTCAATTTTAAACCAATGCTACATCAATTTTTTGTTCAAAAGGAATTTCCTAATTTTATGTCCAATTCCAAATGGATCTCGAATAACGAGAGGAAGTAATCAAGAGAGAGTAATTTCCATCTTGACAATGGAGCAATCTAGACATGCAGGGACCGGAATTCACGGCCGAAGAGGACTGGAAAATTTGGGCATAGAAAAAGTAGAGGATTCTCGGCCCAGTGGGGTGGGCGAGTTTTCAGCATGCAATAATTGCCAAAAGCACTTGAAAAAGTAAAAGGACGGAGGCTTTCTTCACAGTCAAGGAAAGGAGATACAGAGAGAGGCTTATTGTCAGCAAAAGAGAGAAAAACTTTCATAAAAAAAACTGAGAAATTGGTCCGCATAAGAAAGGAAAGAAAAAAGAACTTAGGAGGTGAAAATAAAAAAAAAAAATGAAGAGAGAGAGAGACAGAATTGTCGGGGGGGCACGCGTGGAGAAAGGACAGAGTAAAAAGGTGCAATTTCACCGAAATTGTTAATCTACTTTTATAGCATCTACGTTTCCTTAAAGTTCACTTTTCCTGTGAATTAAAACTTCCACATAGATGCCTTTTTAGTGGTTCCGATCAAGGGGCCAATGAATTACTATTTTATACCTAGTTCGGCAAGTTTAAATTATAGGCGCGTGTCAATTGATTTTGATTAGATGAATCAAACTAATAAATATATATAATAAAGTACAAGTAAAAGGGCATTTTGATTTATTTACAAGATTTGAAGAAGAAATTAAGATAGGACCTAAGCAAAAAAGAAATTCTTCTCATCAGGTTGATACATGCGTTGATAACATGACTTTTTAGAATAAATTATCATTAATACAACATTTAGTATTAAAATGAAGTTTATGGATTTGACTGTACAATATTTAACGGACTTAAAGCAAGAGGGGTTAATTCCTAAGTGAGATTAGGAGCTTAAATATATTTAACAAAACATACTTTTTCTGATGGAAAATAAATCAACAGAGAAAGAGGAAAGTTCAGCGGTGCAAGCAGCTGACAGATTAAGCATGCCCTCTTCATTGTCCTGACGCCTTGCGTGCTTTTATCATTTACTGAGCACTTGTCTGGAAATTATTGAAAAGGACGAATCTCTCTGTCTCTCTCTCATCCACTTTTCATTTTCCCTCGCAAATCCATGTCAAGTCTCATCCCAAGTCTCTGTCCACTTTTCCTCTTCCCAACAAATGCACCGTTCCATGCATATAATCTTTGGATTCTCTTGTGCACTGAGATTTCAGCCGCGTGAAGGCAACATCTCTAAGCACGTGGTCGACAAAGCTTGACTTATTGGTGCGAGTTCTGATTGCCAACTGGTTCCATTGCATAAATCAAACCACAAGAAAGGGCAATAGGTAGGCATTTTCTATTTCTTGAGATGCATTCTGTCTTTTTTTACCGTCGGACTTGAAGGAGAAAATCAAGGACAGAGCCAGAGCAAAGCTGAAATGCATCGTCCCATTTTTGGGCGTTCTTTTGCCGTGTTCGTGGCATCAATCCTTCTCTCCATGCTTGCGTTCAATTTTCTCAATAAGAAGGAAACTAATGTGATAATTTATCACTGGTAAAGTATTGTAAATCGATACTATAAAAAGGAGTGCTTGTGCCACGAGCACTCTTTTGTCTTTTTTTCTTAACACTTCACGATTTCAAGTGCCAACAGTTTAGTTTGGATTGTTGGTATATAAATAGCACTGATAATTCTTTTAGCTTGCATTGTCACAAGTGGATATCAAAATACAGCTTCTTCTATTGAACATACAAATTACTTCACATCTTGCACCACCCAAGTGGAATAACAATGTTAATATGCTTAGATATACTTTGAGTGATCAGTAAAATATATTTAACATATTTATAAAGATAGTCACCTACAAATAGATCTATATAAAATGTTGGATGAGAGTAATATGCCTAAGTGTATTATTGGTGGTAAGTAAAACCTATTTACATTTTCATTAGCATAGCTATCCCTCGTTATTTAAGAGGAACCGCATGCATTATGTTAAGGTATTATTTAAAATATTGAACTAACACTGCATGTATTAGTTCCATTCAATAATATAGATATTTTAATTAACATGCATTACAAATTATAGGTGTTGAAGGTATATCGCAACCACTTAATCAAACCAAGAGAAAAAATTTGGAAAAAATTCATGAATTTGGCTTTGGGTTGATAAAGAAATTGTGACATCAATAAATTTGATTGAATGTTTTATTGGTAGCCTCATAATTAAGTGAAGAGGAGAGTAGTGGGCTTGGCCACTCCTTTACAATAAGAAATGGACAAAAATTTAGTAGAAAAGAGGATGGCCTCAAGTTAAGGACAGACTTGTGGGGCCTAGCCATCGGGATTGGGGATAAAAATAAAATTTTTATATTTCAATTTTATGTCTAGTCCCAAACATGTTCCAAATAACAACGAAAATTCTTGAGGATGATTTCAAGAGGATGATTTCAAGAGAGCAATTTTCATATTGACAAGGGCAAATCTCGGTATTTAAAGATCGAAATTCATGTCAAAGAAGGCAAGAAAATCTGGGCATGAACCAGCAGAAGATTCTCGGCCGAGGGGGTGGGGCATTTTTCCACATGCAATAATTGCAAGGGAAGCTCGAAAAAGAAAAAGATGGAGCTTTTCTTCCTGGCCAAGAAAAGGAGAGAGAGAGAGAGAGAGAGAGAGAGGGGTTTTGGTCGGCCAAAGAGAGGAAGATTTTACAAAGAAAAACTGATCAAGGGAGTGAAAAGAAAAAAATGAAGAGAGAGAGAGAGAGAAATTGTCGGTGCACTCCTGTGGAAATGACAGAGAGCAAAAAGCTGCAATTTCACCTAAAGTTTATTTAATCTACTTTTCTAACATCTACATTTCCTTGTAGTTCACTTTGCCTGTGCATTGAAACTTCCAACCGTTGAAGGCAACGACCATAAATGCAGTCCCAGTCAATGAATTATTAATTTATATCTACTTCGACGAGTTTGAATTACAGATGCATGCCGACTGATTGGATTAGATAAATTAAATCAATAATATATATGAAATAAAGTAAAAGTAAAAGTGAAACAAAGCAAAAAGGCATTTTGACTTATTTATGAGATTTGAAGGGGAAATTAAGATGGAATCAAGTAAAAAATAAATTCTTCTCATTGTACCGAATGAATATATGCACATTTATGCATGTTAATAATTTTTTTAATCCTTGACACGATTTGATAACATGATTTTTTAGAATAAGTTATCGTTAATAATACAACATTTTAGTACTAAAATGAAATTTATCAGTTTGACTATATAACATATATCAAGCTCAAAGTAATAGGGGTAAATTCTTAAGTGTGATTAAGAGCTTAAAAATATTTTACAAGAAACACTTCTGATGGAAAATAAATTAACAAAAGAAAGAGAAAAGTTCGTCAACGTAGGCGGTGGACTAAGAGTGCCTTCTTCATTGTCTTGACGCTTTGTATATTTTAATCTATTTTGAGTACTTGTGTGGAAATTATTGGACTAGACAAATCTCTCTCTCTCTCTTTCTCTCCACTTTTCATTTTCTCCCACAAAACCATGTGATAGGCATGTGAGGGAAGCGGTGACAACAAGGGAAAGATAAAAATTTGGAGCGAGGAAGAAAGAAATGTGCAAAGGAACTAGAAAGACTTGCCGTGGAGTTGAAAAGTCTACTTGGAAAAGAAATTAGACAAGAGGAAAGACAAAATATGCAGAGGATTGATGTGCTCAAAGTGGTCTCCACCTTAAAAGATACATAGTGATGGTTATAGAAATATCTATCCTCGTACTAATTCTTATTCAACATTGGCTGCTCTTTGGTTAGTCCAAGAAATAATAAAATTATCAATGATTTATGCATCTGCACGTGTCTTGTCCAGATGGATAGCAAGTCGCTTTTCATGTCTTATAATATATTTAATAAATCTTCCCATTATATTTGCCATCGTATACAATTACTAGCAAAATTAAGATAGATGTGTAAAAAATTGCGTGTCATTGAAAGTCGTTTCGGTCGATTCTTCGTTGGGTCTAATTCAATGCTATTGGCTACCCTTTTGTTTGTCCAATAAACAACAAAGGGAGAAATGGAAGGAGTCCTAAAAGTACTTAGGATATCAAGTCACTAGGGTTTCCCTCCTTACTTTTTTTGGGGTTATAATCATCTAAAGTCTGTATATATATAGTAGATTTTAAGTGATCATTGATAATGCAACATCTTGCTAGTGAAATGAAATTCATCAGTTTGATATGATAATACTTAACTGATTCAAGTTAAATTAATAACCAGGACCGAGAGTTTAAATATATTCAACAAAAGTAACTTTTCTTATGGAAAATAATTTTTTTTTAAAAAAAAAAGCAAAGGAAAGTGCAAGGTGCACCAATCATCCTGACGTTTTATGACCACTTTCTATGGATACAAATAAATAAAGCAATCCTCTTTTATTTTTGGTTTTATTTGTTTCATTGCTTTTGCATTGAGACTTGCTCACATGTTATTTTCTTCCGGGGAAGGATCGCCTTGGATTCTCCTGTCCTTTGAAACTTCCCCAACATTAAGGCAACGACTATAAATGCATGATCAAGGTTCCCGGTCAATGAATTACGTATTTATATCCAGCTTGGCAAATTTGAATTTTCCATATATGCTAATTGATTGGATTAGATTAATCAAATTGATAAAGAAATATATATAAAATAAAGCAAGAGCAAAAGCAAAAAGGCATTTTGATTAATTTATGAGATTTGAAGGAGAAATTAAGGAATAACCAGAGCAAAAAAGAAATTCTTCTCATTGTGCTAGGTACAAAATAAATATATATAGCATGTTGATATTTTTTTGTGATCCTTGACATGTGTTATCTCATTAAAATTATAAATATTGAAATGAAGTTTCTCAGTTTAATAGTATAATATTTAACAGGCGTAAAGTGAGAGGGATTAAATTTATAAGTGGGATCAAGAGCTTAAATATATTCAATAAAAATATCATTTTCGATGGAAAATAACTTAACAAAAGGAAAGGAAAAGGAAAGTTCAACAGTGCATGCGATGGACTAAGTTCAGCGAAGACTCGTCCAAGGTCTCGTTTCACTTTTCATCTTCCCAACAAATCCACCGTTATATGGGTATCAAAGTTTTATCGGAGCTTGTTTATTAAAATATTACTTCAAATCAACTCCCGTTTAACGTCAGCATTACAATACCCTTACTTTCATAGCTTGATAACTTCAAAATCGAATTTTGCAATATAAATTTCGTATAATTCTTTAATTTGTACTCTAATTCCAAAAACCATCCCAATTAGATGGACAAATGGCTTAAATTCATGGCTTAAATCCTTATCAGACACTGTGAATGGAAGTAAATCAAGAGGAGATCTACACGTGAAACACGATCTCTATTTTCATTTCCTTTTTCTTCTTTTCCCTTTCTTTTCTTTTCTCTCCTGATGCGTGCTCTCCCTTTCCCCTTTATATCTCTTAAAACCCCTCAAATTTTAGATTCCGTCTTAATTATCCTGAACTTTTTCTTTATCTTAGAAAATCCTTAATTTTAGAATCAATGCTAAATCAGCCCCCAATTTTTTCGTCTTAAAAATTTTCAAACTTTATATTTAGTTTCGAATCCAGAACCTCAAGGATTAGGTCAAGGGAGAGCAGTTTCCAACTTGACAAGAAAGCAATCTCGGCATTCAGGACCGAAATTAACGGCCAAAGAAGACGAGAAAAATCTGGGCAAAAGAAAAAGCAGAGGATTCTTAGGGCGCGCATGACAAAATTTCTGTTTCTCGATTTCTTTGTTTCTGCTCCCTCCCCTAACAGTTTGGAATGCAAATCCGTTTGGTAACACAATTTGATTTCTATGTTTAAAAAGCAGATTTCTATTTCGAAACAGAAATTGAAGAAATCGAAGCTGAAATTTTTAATTTCTCGGTTTACGAAATAGAATTAGAAATTGAAATTAAACCATATAAAAGAACATTGCACTTTCTTGCTAACTTAATTTACTCATAACCACAACTTTACAAATTATTGCTAATTTTCCTTTTCTTATTTTGCTCGTGTGTTTTTTTTTTTTTTTGCATTTTTTTTTTTCATTTTTTTTATAACTTCTTCTTTAGGATGAAAGGCAATCGAATGGGTCCCCAATTTTCAAAAACAACCAAAGTTCTTAAATGCTTACTTAAAAACAATGGGGCTCTTTCCTCCTAGAAAAGGCACGTGCATGGCCAGTTGAAGAAAAAGTTTGTACATAATAGATGAATAAAAAACGTGCCTAGAAATTTAACCTTATTTTTTTACGAATTCAAAATTCTTGCAAAATCAAAATAATTAGATTGTTACATAATCTTAAATTTTAATTCTAAGTCAAGAGATTCAAGAGAATCTCTCTCTTTGTCATGCAAAGGCCATTAAAGGTTCATCGAGCAACATTAAAGAAATTAGAGGTGAGCAACTAGACTAATTCAATTCGAAAATTAAAATAAACCGACCTTCCCTCGATTGGTTCCTAACCATAAACGTTATTTTAAGGTAGAATTCTCATATATTCCTTTACACCATTAATTTCATTTTGTTGATAATCTTGTATAATACTAGTTTTTGATAAAATGACAAGACTGTATAGGCGCCATTTCATGCTTCCGCAGTACTTATCTAAACCAACGCAGGATGAGCTTGCAAATGATACATTGACCGAGGAGGGAAACCAAATAAATACGCTTAGGAAAACAATTGCTAATAAAATGGCAAGGGAAAATAATATGCTGGAGATTCCATGAAATTGTATTTTCAACTTTTGTAATGTATTAGTATTATTTCGACTATTATTTTGTATTTGAGAATTTTCTATGTTGTTTTAGTGTTATTTTGATTATTATTTTGTATTTGAGGATTTCCTATGTTGTTGTTATTTAATTAATTTCTATTCCTAGAAATAGAAATTTTATTTTGTTATAAAACAGATTTCTATTTCGAAATAGAAATTTTGAGTCATTATCAAACGGGTTTCTTTACTCAGAAACTTGTTTGGGGAATAGAAATTAAGAAATTGATTTCTGGCCAAAAATCAATTTCTGCTTCAGAAATTTTGTCATGCGCAACCTTAG
The DNA here is from genome assembly GCA_017140395.1 of Eucalyptus lansdowneana. Taxonomy (NCBI): domain Eukaryota; kingdom Viridiplantae; phylum Streptophyta; class Magnoliopsida; order Myrtales; family Myrtaceae; genus Eucalyptus; species Eucalyptus lansdowneana. The sequence continues at coordinate 40,107,425 of CM029487.1, read as the reverse complement.
CCAAGAAGGCGGGATTTTTCTCTGCGGCCAAGAAAGAGAAATACTTTCACCAAAAGTGAAAAAAAAAAGGACAGAAATACAGGGAACGGGTCATGAAGGGCAAAAGAGAGAAAACCTTAATAAAGGAGAACTGAGAACTTGAGAAGTGGTAGGCAAAAGTGAAGAAAGAAAAAAGAGGATAGAGGAGGCAGATTCTCGCGGAGGAGGTGAAATTAAAAATGAAAAGACAGAGAGGAAGAGAAAGAGAGAAAATTGTCGGGGCACGCGCCCGCTTTCTTTTCGTTTCTCTCCTGGCGCGTGCTCTCCCTATTTCTGTTTTTCCTTTTTTGTAGCCCACTTTTTGACCAAGTCAAGAAGAAGGGCAAAATATTAAAGCAATCGCAAAACTAAACCAATTAAAAAATTTGTCCAAAAAAATTGTAAATTTTGATTTATTAATTTGGCTTTGGGTTTGATTAAGAAATCGTGAGATTAATAAATTTGACTAAATAAAATCAATAAGTTGACATTTAAAAAAAAATCAATAACTTGACAATTAAATAGACAGAAGAGTGGTGCCCCAGCAAGCAGCAATTCATTCAAATAAGAAACTGCAAAAAATTTGGTAGAGAAGACTGGTAGCCTCAAGTTAAGCAAGGACTGGTAGGACCCAGCCATTGGGCAAAGGGATAGATAGAAAAATAAATGCTATCTAATTTCATATCTGCCCCTGGATGATTAAAACAAGTGAAACTTCTCGATATTCTCTTCCCTTTTTTATACGGGCCTGCTCTCTTGAAAACTCGCAAATTAAATCCAATTTTAATTCTACCCCAAAACTTTTTATCTAAAAAAAATCTTTAACTTTTGATTCAGTCGTAAATCTACTCCCAATTCTTTTCTCTGAAAAATTCAAAATTTAATGTCTAATCCAAAATATGCCAGGACATTTTTTTATTTGAAAAAAATCAATAACCAATGTCAAATTTACCTCATTAATCCTGCGCTAAAAAATATTGTTACTTGTTTGACGTGGCATTAAAAAATCCACATTAAAAAAACGACATGGAAAATTATATCCAAAACGAAATTGTGTTTGATCAGAAAATTGGGAATCAATCCACCTAGATTAGTTCACTAATCCAAATCACTAGCAGAAAAGGGTACACAAATATGTGATTGATTTAGATCATCTAGGGAAATGAATTTAATTTCTTCAAGGGTCGAAAGCATTTAATCAATCTAATGAATATTTTTTTGATTAGTTTTTTCGCTAAAATAATTTATTAGGATTAAAATCTAATTCACAAGAATATGATGATCAAAAGTTTACTTTCTTAGAACATTTGTGCATATAATCACCATATAAGCGTGTACATCAGAGCTTGTATCCTTCTAGATTATCATTTTGTCCTAATACAATAATAGAATCATCTTATAATGTGCAAGAGCATGACCATTTCATAATATTAAAGAATGTAAATTCAAATTTATTGATTATATATATATATATATATATATATATATATATAAAGAATGTAAGGACATAGCTCTATAAACTTTGTGGAATTTTTTGACCAAAAAAACTTTGTGGAGTTAGAATTATTTAAGTGTCTATGGTTAAAAAAGCTTTATTTAAATTCTAAACATTATCTATTTATACAAATATAAAACTGAAAACTTGAGAATTTCTCGTGCTCTCTCAAAAAATTCACTATATCCTTACCTAATATTATGATCTAAATGAAGGAGATGATGCAAAACTATTATCCAATGCCATAAAAATACCTACACGCGTCTTTCATAGTTCGTTAATGTTTTAGGATGAAGGAAAAAAAGGTTCTGATTGCGGGGCTTGCATTCATGTCAAAAGTGTTACTTTTTCACAAAAAGAAATAAGATTTAGGTAGTAGGCCTCATCTATTTTCTCTTCTTCCCAGATCTAGGACTAACCATGAGGTTTTGTTTCTAAAGACCCGTTTGATTAGATCCGATAGGCTCCGGCCCTGGTTCCGAAAATTAGTAATTAGTTCAGTTCTTTATTTGTGGATAGGATCAGACATGGAATCGACCATTCTAATTTACGGTATCATAATGGCAATTCTCTTTTATTTTTGGTTTTATTTTTTTCATTCGTGTGCACCAAAACTTGCTCACATGTTATCTTCTTCCTAGGTAGGATTGCCTTGGATTCTCTACCGCATTGAAACTTCCACCACATGAAGGCAACGCTTGAATTTTATTGGTGCGTGCCAACTGGTCGGAATAGATAAATCAAACCAATAAAAAAAAAAATACATGTATGATAAAGAAAAACAAAAGCAAGAAGGCATTTATGAGATTTGAAGGAAAAATTAAGGTTCGACAGAAAAAAGAAGGGAAAATTAAGGTAGAATGAGAACCAAAAAGACATTATTCTCATCATGCTTGGGTACAAAATAAATAAATATATATAGTAATTTGATAATATGTATGATAATCGACACGGGTAAATAACATATTTTTTTTAGAATAAGTGATTGTTGTAATATGACATTTCAGTATTAAAATGAAGTTTATTAGTTTGACGGTATACTATTTAAAAGGCTTAAAGTAAGAATGGTAAATTTCATATGGGATTACGACCAAAAAAATTTCTAAGTGGAATCAAGAGCTGAAATATAATTAACAAAAATACCTTCTCTTATGGAAAACAAATGAACAAAAGAAAAGGACGGTTCGACCGTGCAAGCGATGGACTAAGCAGGGGACTCTTCACTGTCCCGACGCTTCGATGTTCTTATATATATTCCGAGCACTCGTTTGGAAAATATCGGACAGGATGAATCTCTCTCTTTCTCACCCATCTTTCATCTTCTCCTGCAAATCCCTGTCACAGCCTCGTCATAAGTCTCTCTATGCTTTTCATCTTCCGAACAAATCCACCGCTTCACGTGTATTGAAATTTTAACGGACCACAATAGAAGAGGCAAGAAGGCATTTCCTGTTCTCTGAGGGGCATTCTGGTTTTTTTTTCTCCGTTAGGGCTTGAAAGTTGAACTCAATGGCAGAGTTAGAGGCCGAGATGCATCGTCACATTAAGAAGAGGAAAACTAATGCGAGTGGAAATGCAAAGGATGTTGATAGTGGTGCATCTGGTTCGATGACTGTGCTGGCAGAAACTAATTTCGTTGGATTTGGTTCGTCTCCGACAGAAACTAACGATAGTGCATCGACTGGAAACAGCTACGAGGTGTTCTTGAGTTTCAGAGGCCCAGATACTCGAGATGGCTTCACCGATCACCTCTACCATGGGCTCCTCAGAGCTGGAATTCACACTTTCAGAGATGATGACGAGCTTTGCCAAGGCAAGGACATCAGACCAGAGCTCATGGCAGCCATCACGAATAGTAAGGTCCTGATCCCTATTTTCTCTGTGAATTATGGTACAAGCAGTTGGTGCCTGAATGAACTGGTTCAAATAATGGAGCGCAAGAATAGTAACGGGCAGATAGTGCTGCCTATATTCTACAAAGTGAAACCAGCTGACGTGGGACATCAAATCGGGAGTTTTGGAAAGAAATTTCATAAGCGTGAGAAGCGTTTGCTTAAGAGGTCTTCTTTTGACCCAGCGATTTTGGAGAAATGGAAGCAAGCACTCCTTGAAGTCAGCAACTTGAAAGGATACGAAGCCGATGGGTAAAATTTCTCACCAAGGCATTCTCTACTTTCTTTTAATATGTGCGGGTGTTAACTGGTTGTTCTGATTCTCACCCGCTTCATTTACGTTCTATATATATAAACGGAAAGATCATGTTGGCAGTAAGATCCTGCGATGCATTAGTTCTATAAATTATTCTTTGTTTTTTCTTTTAAGTAATTTGCTTCAATGATATTGACAGATCTACTTATAGATTTTATTGGTATGATCCCATTCACTTGAATGATAAGATTTTTTGATTGAGTTTTTATTCTTATATTCAAAGATTTTGTAACATTGTGCCATTTTTTTCATGTTTATAGTGTACGTCACATTGGTCATGGTCACAAACTTTTCTGATTAGATATTTATTTGCGATTATACGACTTATTGGTGATTTTTATTTAGAGCTCGTAACATCATATATCGTGTATAGTGATTGTCAAAGCCATAATTCTTTATCTTCCCAAGTTACATTTATTAAATCATTAATATCGTTGACTAGTTGCTATTAAAATTATTTTACGAAGAAATGTTTCATTAGTTATATATGATGATGGAAAATATAAAAAAAGGAAAAAGGGATTATTTTTATTATATATTTGTTTGAATAATTTTCAATGTATTTCCTATCTTCAGCAAGTAAATTCTATCTCATACACCTAAATATATTGAATCAATGTTCTTATTTTGGGAAAAAAAAACTATTCTTCTACTTAGATCAATTAAAATTAAAGAACATAGTTACGCAAAAGGAAAATAAATCATCCCTAGAGGCAATGAAAACTGATAAGGACACCAATCTATAATAATAACACAAGTAGAAACTTGCAATCATGTAGAATCGTGCAAAAAAGGAGAAATCCCCTTGATTGCATTCAAGTTGTTCACAATAACACAATCTGAACGACTTTTTGGATTGTTATTACAGGAGTTGAAGTCATCTCACACCAAAAGTTAGGACTTGCTTATTGATTGATTGTTGACTCTCATACTGGGTTGGCTTATTGGGTTTTTGATTATTCAAAGGCTCTAGAAAGTTTTCAAGTTACGTCCACGTCATCCCTAAGATCTTTAACAAACAACAAGTCTAAAATTTGGTTCAAGTCCATAACGTATACAATATTCAAGGTTCATAAGTGATGCCCTCAAGTTTCTTCTATAATAAATTATGTGGGAGTAATAGTGGAAGGGGGCACGCCATGTGAAACAAACACAAGCATTTCTCAAACTTTTATTCTCAGCGTACATGGAGGTGTGACAAAAATGATTAGATTTTTTCAATTTGTCCTAGATTTGTTCATTAGTACGTTCTCAATAGATAATCAATATAAAATTATTGTTGCCACATATTTGAACTCTTGTCACATTTGACAGGTCTGAAGTAGAGTTGGTGAAATCGGTTGTCCGAAAAGTGTTGAATGAACTGAAGAAAAAGTTTGAGTTGATTATTTCTAAGAATTTGGTTGGAATCGATAGTCATGTGAAGAGCGTCATGGAATTTCTGGATGATAAATCTCATGCCCTCCTATTTGTTGGCATCCATGGAATGGGAGGCATTGGTAAAACTACTCTTGCTAAAACCATTTACAACAAGCTATCCAATCAATTTGAGCATCGTAGCTTCATTGCCGATATAAGGGAATCATGGAAGCATGGTGCTCATGACTTACAGAATCAATTAATCTATGATATATCGAATCAAAAAAATGAAGTTCGTAATAAGGATGAAGGGATTAATTTCATCTCCTCTAGGTTTAAAGATAAAAAGGTCCTTCTTCTTCTTGATGATGTGGATGAGGTCGATCAAGTGAAGTGTTTGGCCGGTAATCATGATTGGTTTTCTTTGGGAAGTAGGATCATTATTACTACCAGAAACAAGAGGATTCTTGAAGAAGTTGGGGTGGACTATCCTTATGACCATCAGGAAATGGATAAGGATCAATCTTTGATTCTATTTAGCAAACATGCGTTTCGAAGGGACTCTCCTCCGAGGGAATTTAAGGACCTCACTCATGAAGTTGTATCGATCGCAGCAGGACTTCCTTTATCCCTTGAGATTTTTGGTTCATTATTGTGTGGAAAAGAGTCAAAACAGTGGAGAGATACGATAAAGAAGTTAAAAAAAGTCCTAAATAGGGAAGTGCTAGAAAAGTTAAGAATAAGTTATGAAGCATTAGACTATGGACAAAAATAAATTTTTTTGGATATCGCCTGCTTTTTCATTGGCAAAAAAAAGACAATCCCATTCTACATGTGGGACGCTTGTGATTTTTTCCCGGGGGAGGGAATTGAAGTATTGATATTTATGTCATTAATAAAAGTTGGAAGTGATGATAGGCTTAGAATGCATGACCAATTGAGAGATCTTGGGAGGGAAATAGTTCATGAGGAAAACCAACTAAAGCCTTGGTGCCGTAGCAGGTTATGGGACTATGAGGAAGTTGAAAAAGTGCTAAAGGAAAGTAAGGTAACCGTTTCGTTTCTTTTTCTCATTTAGTCATTGTTCTACGATTAATAGGAATATTGGTCCACTACTTAGTGCTTGCTCTAGTGCACTATGAACCTTCACTATTATTGCCCCCGAATGTTTTATTGACATGATTAGAAAGTAGGGAGGTTGCTCCCTTTTAGAAAGTATTTCCTTTTATGGTTTTTCTCTCATATATTAATAACTTATATACACACACACATAGTAAATATCTTGTTTGATTTATTAGTTAGTAAAATCTCATATTTCACGTATCACTTTTCACTTGATAAATGGCCCTTCGCTGAGAATCTTTGTTTTCTTTTGAGATGACTATCGTGATTTTCACGTTCTCTATTATGTTGAATCAATATTTTTAATAAAAACCATTTTATATAGAGATTTTTTTTTTTTTTTTTTTTTCAGCCAGGTTACTTAACAAGTACTCCCAAGATACCTTTTAGACAAAATCCAATTGTCCTTCTTTGTCATTGGCAAGAAATAGACAGGCTGAAGCAGAGGGCGAGATAGATTGCTCGCCGCAACTAACTAAAAAAACCAAAAGTGAATATCTTGCTCTTCCGTCAAAAGAGAGAACACCGCTCAAATTTCAGAAAACTATGAAAAAACTCATGTACGATTGGGCGGGTCAACAAGTTTCAGGGATATACCACTAAAAAAATAGCCAAAGTGCATGCTCTTGAGAAAAAAAAAAAAAAAAGATGAAGAAAAAAAGTTACTCCAAACAAATCTTTTAGATGGTTATTTCAATTATTTGAGTCGATGGCGAGAAATTAATTTTTTCATCAAAAAGAGTTCGGCTGGGATCTCATGGCCTCTTCATTTTCCCCCTTCCGTTCTGACTTTTGGAGTAGTTGGAACGGCTATTTCCATTTTGAAGCGTCATGAATGTGTCGAAATAAAAAGGAGTTTTATTTATAACTTTTTAACCCCCCCCTTTTTTTGCCTAGAAGTCTCCTTAATAACACCTAATCTGTGGTGAGGTAAGTTTTGCTCGCCGACTCGCTGCTTCCGAGGTTTTTCTCGCTTTTATTTATCCTTTCATCCATGCCAATTTCGCTTGTTCTCCAACGAAGATACCTTTTTCCAGGTGTGTAAAATGCATTTTGGGCTGTGGCGACGGTGAATTTGTCGTCGGAACATCTGTTTTTTTTGCCCCCTTTTATCCGTTGGTGCATTGTGCAATTCTGATGTTATGATATGTAAATCATAACTACTTAGGATATATTAATCATAGAATTATATTCTCTAGATGTTAAAATTAAAATAATAGGACTAACGATACCTGCATTTCTCATGAAATTTTAGTCATTATTCCATAGTGGAGAATGAAAGGGACACTAATTTTATGTAATATTACGTTAGGAATTCCATTTACCAATATTCATAGGACAAGGACTGATTTAAAACTTACCAAATAAGATAGGAACAGAAATTCCTTAAATACAATATATATGCATGTGTATACATGTATATGTATATCATCAAGCGTACTTCACGCAATGACTATTAAAAAGAGAAATGTTTTACTTTTTCTTCATAAAAAGTCCGGGAGATAATTACTTAAATTCTATTTTGTATAATTTAGTATGTGATTGTAATTGCATTTGTGAAAGTTCAAGAGAAAAAGTATAAATCTATTAAAATTGACAAGCCAAATTTTGATTTTGCACTTTGCAATTTGATTAAATGCACGCATGTCTTAACTATTATGATAATGAAGCTACAATACTAGAAAGAAGAAGATTACAGTTGTAAAGTTTTTACTCTATACAAGCCATTACTTCGTAATTCCTTTTAAGATCTGACTACGTATTGCCAAATTTCAAAATGGAAGTTGACATCCTTCACTTTGTTAGCCTTTATAAATACTGTTTATTGGTATAAAAAGAAAAATCATATCTACGTATTGCTAGTCTCTTGAATGCATTAATGCACATCACTCACAATATGAACAAATGATATTTGATTACTTTAGTTGGATATAGTACTAATGACTCTTGATTCTTGCTTATAGGGAACAGGCAAGATTGAGGGGATTAATCTTAGTAAAGGCACTGGCAGAATTTACGCAGAAAAACAATTCAAGAATTTGACGAGTCTAAGATTCCTTCACCTAGATGGGGCACATTTAAGAGGAGATTTTAAGGATTCAATGGAGGAGTTAAGATGGCTTCAATGGCCACATTGTCCCGTTCATTTTGTAGTAAAAAATTTTTGCATAAAGGAATTAGCTGTACTTGAATTGCAAAAAAGTAGTATAAATGAGAAATGGGGAGGATGGAGTTTTTTCAAGGTAAGAATTAAAGTCTTTTTTTTCCTCTCCTTTTATGCTTTCTTATGGATCATAATGACTCTACACTCACCCATCGACATTCATTATTGTTTTTTTTTTTTTTTTATCCATAGATGGCAGAGAAGCTTAAATATCTAGACCTTTCAGGTTGTTATTACTTGGAAAATACTGACTTCCTCTCAGCTTTTGAGAAGTTAGAGGTTCTCATCCTCAGGGGGTGTCGGAGACTGAAGCAAATCGACGCTTCCATTGAAGACATGGAGGGCCCCCCTCGCTTGGAGCAGGGCTCGTCCCGCACGCTTCATCTCGCGGCAGGCGCCGAACGCGCCGTTCCTCGTTTCTACCTCAGGAAGCTTCCAGCAGAAATAGGTAAATTAAAAGCACTGCAGCAACTCGATTATCCTATACTCCATCCCTTTCTGCATTACCAGATAGCATAAGGTCTTTGGAGAATCTAGAGGTTCTAGATATTTCTTGGAGTGGTATAGAAGAATTACCCAATGGTATTGGGAGTTTGAGAAAGCTCCGAGAGTTAATTGCTTGGGGTTGCGAAAAACTGAAAGGGATAATGGTAGAAAGCATGTGTAATCTTTCTTCCCTACGACGCCTTGATTTTATAGAATGCTTCGAGCTCCAATCGCTGCCGGACCTTCCTTCTGGCTTAACATATTTAGGCGTCACTTGTCAAAGTCGCAAATTGCCTTCGCTTTCCCACCTACCCCATCTCAAGCAACTACGAGTTGAGGCTTGTGAATTTATCCAGTGCATCCAGGAGCTTCCATCAACACAATTAAAGAGTTTAGAATGCTCCCAACCGACGGACATTGAAGAAATGGAATCACCACAATCCCTAAACACGCCCTTCAAGTTGGAACTTTTGGAAGTCTTTGGCTGTGGATTTATCAAAATGCTGGACGTTTCACAGTTTGTCCATCTAAGGACATTAGTTGTCTGCGATTGCATTAATTTATTTGAAATTCGAGCTCTTGACAAATTGATATATTTGGAAAGCTTGGATATCACAGGCTGCAATTCAATCAAACAGGTGGACCTTCTAAAACTCGAGGGTCTGAAGAAATTGACTATTAAGACATGCCACGAATTAGCCGAAATTCAAGGCCTTGATAGGTTGGAGTATTTGGAAAGGCTAGATATCCAATGGTGCATTTCAATGGAAAGGCTAGACCTTCCAAAATCCGGGAGGCTGAAGAAATTGAAAGCTAGAGGATGCGTAGAATTAGCCGAAATTGAAGGCCTTGATAGGTTAAAGTTGCAGGAACTGAATATCATCGAATGCGAGTCACTCAAAACAATTCCATAATTATCTGGAACTCAGATTTATTGATCAAATGAGATTACAAATAGCGAAATGATATGATATGAATCAGACGATACGGATGACTCGGATGAGTCAATATAATGGAAGTAATCCCCATTTACTATCAAAGGTACATAGAGCAGGTAAGTTACCTTTGTTCTTTTAAGATCTACTATCCAATTTTCATTTGTATTTCCTGCTCCCAATATCTTTCAAGATTTATGATCTTCTCAATATTATTTCCTAGCTGACAATGTCATCATTGTCTCCTTACTTGAATAATTGAGGGGAGATATCCATGGAAATTGTTGTGTGCTTTGGCAACAAGATTTTGCTTATCATGCCAGTAAGGGAAATAGATGGAAAAGGCTTTCTAAGTGCATCATTTTTCATTAGTTTTCGGGGTAGATCCTTCATCCTATAAAGAAAAATAAAGATTCTCAACGTTTGATTGATTATGGGAATGCTGGAAGTAGTGCATAAAAATTGACGTATACAAGTATCTGATAGCATGCCAAAGGTCATTATGTAGGTCGAGAAATGCAAAATGAAGGACCCTATATGGCGGTCCTCCAAATTGAGGTTTTAGTTTGCTCTGCCCTTACCATGTAGCTCATGACTGCATGTTTCTAAGTTATGCTTAAGAGTGAATTTACGGTGCAAATGGAGCATGTTGACAAGGCATCCCTTGGCATGCAACTACTAACTTGGGATAAAATTTGTCCAACCATTGAGTTCCACACATTTTATTTCACAGAACTGTCTGCATTGGCTGATTAAGTTAAATGTATCAGTTTAAAAATGTGAAATGCAAGAACAAGCTCTTCTTCTAGTGGTGTGGCTGTGAGTGAACTAATAAACAGGGCAGAAGCAAAAGCATTGTGAATTATTTGGATTGATCTAGAAAATTGCAATTTGAATTTTATTGTATGGATCCTTGTTCATTTGGTTTGAATCTAGAATATACCTACTCCAAGGCTAATAATGGATTATCCCAAAGGATGCATATTGATGTTTGTAGAGTTGGTAAAGCCATCTGTTATATACTTGAACTTTTGAGCTAAGCAAGACATTACTACAATGTCCTTTGACATAATCGTCTGTACTGTAAAATAATTCCTTATATTGTGCATAAGCTCTTGTTAATTCATGTACTTGCTGAAAAGTAAAAGACAGGAGGCATTTGTATAAGTTTCCTGAGGAAACTTTTTGATATCCTATATGCCATTTGAAAACTGCCTTGCATTAATTCTAATGCATGAATAGCATGTAATGATAAGGAAAAGAATCATACTATGTCCCACAAAAGCAAGCAACTTGAGTTGAATTCACTATGTTAATTTGATCAAAGCTTCTGTGGGTGATGATGTTAGATGCCCCATTAGTTGGATCCAAAGAGCTCAAAAGGAATATTGAGTTTGACAAATAGAGATTTGTAAACTTCAGAGTATTATTACAAGTTCGTTGATGTTAGTTGCTGGATTGATTTCATCTGACTCTCTGGCAGGATTCGGTTATTATTTCACTAGTTGATGTAAATGCTGAAATATTCGAAAGAGCTTTCGCAAGGCACTTCTAAAATAGATCGAAATCATAGAAGGATTAGGAGCTTAATGCATACTTGGAATGGTAAAAGGTTGTTTGCATGTTGTCATCCCACATTGCCCTGCTTATATTTAACAGAAGCTTTGCACAACTGAAAATGTCCGCCTCCACTCCTGTGATCAAGTCTCTCTATCTTCCTTATTTCCTCTCCCACATGTTACTCTAGGATTCAAGTGGACTTTCCTCATCCTCTCACTCTTCAACTGGCTCGAGCGTTCCTCTAGGTTTGAGCTCTATCCTTCACAAGCCCTCTTTCAGCTCGCATCCTTGCGATTTGCTCTAGTGCTAATGTTGCGTTTTCAATTGCTCGTGAAGCTTTAGCTATGGAGACCAGCGAAGGACCACAGTGTGTCGTCCTCTTATTTTAGCTTCAGGTCAATAAATCACTGGCTTCTCAAGTTCGGCTCCTAGTGTTCTTTTGTGACCTAATGGGTAGTTGACTCGATTGTTCCAAGTTGATTTTCTGAAGTTTGCTTGATTTCTGATTGGCAGGTGAAGATGATGGAGTGGAATCCAAAGAAGTATTGGCCAGCGATGGTCAAGAAGGACTCAAAGGCGATGTCAATTGGTAGAGGATGTGGACAGTCTCTCCTTGTAATTGCTTCGAAGCGAGAAGGTTGGTCAGCTTAGTATTCCTTGGATACTGCAAAATATGGTTAGCTTGGTATTTGCTTTCATGTACCCTAGCAGCTATTTTGGTAGGCCTTCACTAGGTTTTGCTATCCATTTGTAGGCGAGAGAATTCTAATACCGTGGTGTAATAGAACTTGGTCGTGCTTTAAATGTCAAAATGATATGCTATCAAGCCTAGTATTATTTTCATGTGCTCTAGCAGCATGTCCACATTAGTTGCTAAACTGATGACGTGCAATGGTAAATGACTCCTGGTTCGTAGGTTGGTTCTTCATTTCAGGTCATCTTGCTACAGTCCTCATAAATACTTTGAGCAGTTCAACACTTCAACTAGATAAGATTGACTCAAGTTAGGGTGGTTTGCTGGTCGTCAACCCTGGTTTTTGTTGGTCTAACATTATTTCAATTATCCAGATGGTAACGAGGGTTAAAATAGATGGGTTGATTGTTGTTTCTCGTTGGATTGTAAGGTCTCACTTTTTTAAAGATAAAGTTTAATTTCTTGCACTTTTTGCCTTTATTTATTATGTCAGGTCAACAAGACGTCTTACACGCATTATTGTGCCAGAGAATTACTGCAACTTGGAGATTGTGGGGACAATGAATATTTGTGAAGGACACTGGCAGAGGAATTTCAACAGATGGAACAGAGGTATTAACAAAAGAATTAGAAATGTGAGATGCAATAGAATCTTGTTCTTGCATAGAAGTTCGTATCTGAATGTGTCGTTTATTGCTCTTTCATTGTAGATTCTTCTCATTAATGCTATATCTAGTTTGCCATGCATAAGTGTTCTTACCCATGCCACCTTTGTGGGAGAAAGATGAATTATGGGACAAAACGTTGATGGTATCTACTGTTTGAAGTGATTCATTTTTCCCCTTTCAAGTTTGGTCCTCATTGCCGATGTGTGTACCAAATGTGAAATTCTTGATCTCATTGTATGCATAACGGGAGTTTCAGTATGATTGCCCGGATTCAAAATTGGACTGTGTGAACATTGCCAGTCTTTGCTTTTTGGTGTTATCCAACTCATCAATTATTTGAGTTTGTTGATCTTTTCTATCCATTTTCCTATTACCAAAAAATTATACGAATATTTTTCATTTCCTCGCCTAAGTAGCCAGAACTATGAGACCATAATGTGAGAAGGAAAACAAGATAGGGAAACCTTTGGGGGTGGGGTGTTGTCTTCTGGGTTTTGTAGTCAACAATGATTTTCACTTACCCTCTTCTTAATATTCTAGTGTTTTGTATTTGGTCTCAGGTTGATTACTTGACAATGTAATTGGAACTTAAGTTGGGTGATCTTGTTGGATTGGGCTTTCTGTTTAGCTTATGATCATTGTGTATGGAAAAACAGTGCCTCATTTTTAGATTAGGGAATGATTTAATCATTACAGTTTCAAGGAAGCTATCAAGAAGCCTTTTTTTTCATTATTTAAAAACAAATCTTGATATGAATTTATTGTCACAATTCCCTCATATGTCTGTTTCAGCATTCACTAGATACATTCCCTTTTCACTATCCTTCTATGAGGTATATACCTCTAATCTAAAACTACAATTTTTTACATGTGCAGAGTACAAATACAGGATGGCTCTGAATTTGCTTCATCCAATCAAACTCATTAAATTGGGTTTACAGATTATATCTCCTTCCAAATAGTCTTTGTTAGATGTTACAAACGATATAGCAGAGTTGAGGTGATTTGTGAATGATTCAAGCAATGTGAAGTAGCGAAGGCCTTTGGAATCGATCTTGTTGTGCATCCCTCCTAGTTACTATCGTGTGGATTTGGCTCTATAAAAGGTAAAAGCTAGGTATATCATATGTTAAATCCCTTATTTGCAGATGTGGCTAATATATTATGTTGGAAACAGGAACTTCAAATTGTTATGCTGCTAAATAAGATGAATGATGCTTGTGAAAACTTGAGAGATGCCTGGATGATGATCTTGCAGACCAGTGACGTTCCATTTATGCATATTTTAGGAACCTCTTGTGCAATTAACTAGGAGTTGGACCAATTGAAGGTAACTTGTGGATCTAGAGCTTGCATAATGATTCCTTACTTGTGATAAATATAGGATACTCCACGAGTTCTATTTGTTCCTATACATGTCAATTCCCAATTTAAGACATTGATGGCAAAAAGGAAAATCTAGGATATTGTGCTTTTCTTTTGAGTTTGGTTTCACAAATAAAACAATAGTGGTCAACAACGGTGGTATCAACCACTGTCGAACAAGTAACCATGTGTACTTGTCAATTGGTAACCCGGCAAACCTGTCAACTAGTCTGGACCAATTCTAGGCCTTCCAAAAATGTTAAGGAAGAGTGTTGAAGTTGGGTTGGGGTTTGGAACCCAACCTCTTTTAACTAAAAGGCATGCCAACCATTTGCTTCGGTGTCTTCTTGCTTCATTTTGTGGTGGATAATTCATTCATTGACCGTATTGGCTTAGTCTATTAAAAATTTGAATGATTCTATCGAGAACAGGAATCCTGTCTTTTGTGCTTAAGCAGCTTTGTCGAGTGAACTGGGCTTCTTTTGTTCTGGAAATGTGTATTCTATTAGATAACATCACATGCAATCGGTTCAACTGGTCGAATTGTTAGAGCATGGTTCTACTAGTTTGACTGATTGAACCACTACTCCGGTTTTAAAAACGTTTATTCTTTTATTCTTCCTATTATGTATCTGCTCTCCTCGTCAGCGCGAGGAGTGGCAACTTAGTTTTTCCTCCTATATGCATATACATCCTATTTCATGCCTGCAATTTTAAAGGATGTTATACTTTCTGCCTTAAGATAACTGCAAAAGTTGTGTTGACAATTGGTGCCTTGTACTTGAATGCTTGTTAAGGAATGTGCATTTGATGACCCCAATGGGTTAGTAGTGCCACTTTTGCTTCTATTTTGTGAGAACACTTTTGCTTGGTTGTCTCATTCTCACTTCCAAAACACTAACCCAGTGAAAATACACATCTTGGACTCTATCTTACACCTAGAGATGGTGCTGCATTCCCCATACTATAGTTCCTCCTTGGTAGAGGTAAAAAAATTTTACACCGCCATACAATTGAGCTAAGGATCAACTCATTGTGATGCCATCAATTGTATACTCTGAAAACTATTTTCCTTGAGCTTCTTGCCATGTCCATTTGCAGTTGGAAACTTGTTGATAGTCTTTCCTTTCTGTATCATTGTTTGATAAACTCGCTAGTATTAGTAACAAATTTATTTCATTGACTAGGTGGTGGAGCTGGAATTATCCTGTCCATGCTCGTTACTAACCACTTTTACAACCTACTCTTAAGTTTCAATACGACTGGTATAGGTATGTCATGCCTCTTTAATGGACAATTTCATGCTTGTTCCGATGGTTGAAAACGTGCAAATTTATGCTCCAAAGAATATCTTTTTCATTTCAAGAAGTACAATACTGAACTATTAGGTTTTCCTGTAAATTTAGATCAATTGGGAGGTCAAAGTGCAAAAAAGATGAATCTTTGGTGGCTAGACATATACAGAAAGAATAATTATCTTCTTACCGTAGGTTCATTGCAGTTTGAGTTACTGACTGAGAACTAGTATGTACATGTTCATGATGATAGACACTATCAGGGTCTTTAGTGTAGAAAGATACTGCAGAGCATTCATGGTTCACATGCATACGATAGCCTCTTCGGTACACAAGTATTGCTTCCACCTATGTTTTAGCATGATGCAAGTATTGTACTTATTACTTTTACCAAACAGAGGTATCAAAACATCACATTAGTTATGGCCATATTATAGGAACATCGGAGTGAAATCAAGTTGAGTTATTTATTTTTAGCTACAACAAGCAGAGGTGTGGCTTGTGTTTTGGCTACAAGAAAGCTGGCCCTGGTCTACATACTTGGACAAGGATGTAGATGAAATCTCAAATTCAGAACGAACGTCTACTGTGGGTGGACCTCTATTGCTGGGGACAGTCTCTCCTGGTAATTGCTTTAAATTGAGAAAGCTCTCTCTTTTTTCTATTCAGTGTGTGAAGTGCTTGAATGTCTTAATTGAGAACATGATTTTGAACTGAGGAGTTGGCGTTTCACAGAAAAAACCTAGTGTGAATGAAGGTTCCGAGTGGAAATCTAGATTCCGTTCTAGTTTAGTTTATGTGGTGGTGATTGTACTTGATATTATGATTATATTATGGTTGTTTATGTGCACTGATATTTGTTTCGGCGGTATCTAATTTTGTTTGGTCATAAGGAAAGTAAAACGCGAAGTAACTCAAGATATTATCATCGTCCTTGAAAAGAAATGGATGGTTAAGGTAGAGCAATTTCGAGGCAGTTTTCTTAGAAATAACTTTAAACTTTACATTATGGAAGAACTTCGCTGCTGATAATTTTTAATGCTTGAATATACTTTCAAGAGTTGCTATCAGCTGAACAACATGATGCCTCATACTTGGAAGCCTAAATTATCTTGTTCATGCTTCAGATTTCTACTCAACTTGTAAGTATCGTCTATCTTTCAGTAAAAAGTCCGTAAAAATCTATGTAGTTCAGATGTTGAAAGTTGTGAGGCAAATTTGTTGCAAAATTTTTAAACATCGTCGCATGAGTCATGCGTCATTTTTGTTCTCAACTGCTTAAGGCCTGCTTAGTTTTAGAAAACAACTTTAGTTTCCATTTTCATAGAAACTGTTTTTGATGTTTTGTTGACAAAATATTTGTTTAGTGAAAATAATGTCATTAGGGATGAAAATTGTGAGAATATGCTTGGGTTACATCACATTCCAAAAACAGGCTTATTTACTCCAAATCTCCATGTTTGCATTTGGAATGGGAATACAAAAAAGTCATCTTCAGTTTTTGATTTTGATTCTGAGAATAGTTTTCCTTTTATTTGTCGACTGCTTTCGGAGTGTTACCAAACGCATTTTCTGGTCTGTTTTAATTCTCAAATTGAAATCAGAACAGACTTTTGAGAATCTTTATTAGTCAAATGCCTCCTTAGATTATCAATCTCTTTCTGTCTGCAGAAAAAAGGGACTTCATCAAGTTGCTTAACAGGCTTTGAACATTGAAAGATTACTTCATGTCATCCAGGCATCATTATATGTAATGCATAAGCAGTGGGTTGATGCCACTAACATATTTTGCGAGGAAGTTTGATTTGCTGTCAAACCTTGTTAGTGACCATGGCAAGTGATACTATTAATTCAGAGTGGTAGATGGCGTTTCATTTTTCTTCATTTAACTATTTTCGTTTGCTTATCTAGGTCTTGACTCTTTCCCTCAGGAGGAGTTTTCCAATCTATCAGTTTCGTGTTAATTCTCTGGATGAAGTGGTATGGCTAACTTTTTAAGCTCTAGTGCTGCTATAGGACTTTGGCTTTTTTGGTTGGTTTTTATAATCTCAGTTTGCTAGTTTGTCCAGTGATAGGGTATGAAGTGTGTATCACAAGTTGTTGATGGTGCTGGAAAAGAACTTCTGCTAGTTGTCCTCGATCATCTGCGAGTGCATGTTATTATCTTTGCATCTGGCCTTTTTCCTTCATGCATCTCAGTGAACAGTCTTGAAGGTGATCGGATAGAGATAGGAATTTGCTACAGGAAATTATTCTTCTGCACATCTTGAGACACGCCATATTTTTTAGAACATCCTGATGTTGATTCTTCATACAATCATATTGTATGCAATGATATGAATTATTAATATTAAGTGACTAGAAAGGGTCAAGTAAAATCTGATTTGAGTCTGATTCAATAAGTTGGCAATGTCTCCTATAAGTGTATAATGGAAATTGTAGGTCATTAATCATTGGTTTGAACTTGAACTTAATCTAAGTTTGAGCTTTGAGTGTACTGTACATGGAGATTTGGATATAGAATGTTTATACATTCACATTATAATTAGCACGGGTAGAGATATGTTCTCAATTTAAAAGGAAAGAGTTTATTGCCCACTTCGATCTTAGCATATATCCCCTTACAATTGCGAGAGTCAATTTTTGTACCAAATAATCATATTCAAAGCTTTGTACCCATCGATATTACTATTAGAGCCTGGGGGAAGTTAGACTTATTTATATTGCCAAATTCCACCCATTGAACTCAGTGTAGTTAGTGAAACTCTTCTTTCCTGTGTTATGTTTATGGTCAACAAGCTAAGGATGAGAATAAAAACTCAGATCTTCAAAGAAATTGAGCAGAAAACTAACTGGTGGTTGCTCAGATGACAGTTAATCGAGCCTACATGGATCTAATCTGTGATGCTTAACCAT
Organism: Eucalyptus lansdowneana; assembly: GCA_017140395.1. Taxonomy (NCBI): domain Eukaryota; kingdom Viridiplantae; phylum Streptophyta; class Magnoliopsida; order Myrtales; family Myrtaceae; genus Eucalyptus; species Eucalyptus lansdowneana. The sequence goes on along the minus strand of CM029487.1, from coordinate 40,089,140 downwards.
GGTTATGAGAGCCTCTGTTCTTAATCATTTGTTTAGTACTTAGATGTGAGAATTGATTATTTTGTATTATTATTTTTATCTTTAGATCACAATTTTTGATATACCACCTCTTTTTTGGTAGACCAATGCTGAGGATGTCAACTCCTAGTATTGAAATTGGTTTTACTAAGTTGCATGCCAGATAGATTCATATTAGGTGTTTGAGACCTACTGATGCATTATACTTGCATTTGACCTCTTCAAATCAGTTTTATATACTACTCTTAGTCCCTAGTATTGATCCTTTTCTAGTAGTTTGTTGGTAGCTCTTTGGATCCAATGTTTCTTTTGAACTTTTTCGATCTTGACATTCAGTACTAGTGGCACTCTTTTGTCATGGTGACGTTACTCGCAAAAAAGTGAGATGTTGATGTTGGTACTTGAAATTATTTGATGACATAACATGTATTGGAATAAAGGACAATTGGAATAACTTAAAATCCTCAAAAAAGTGTGAAGTTTCTTTTTATAGATTATATAGTTCACCTGTAGGCACCTATGGGGTGCAACCCATATACCAAAGGAGCCCAAAAAACTAAAGCCATACACAAAAAAACTCCCAAAGCCAAAAGGGAGCTCAAATACTAGGTCAATCATCGACTAATCAACCAGGGCATTTACATCCATACGCAAGTCTGCACTATACCAAAAGTGTGTGACTTTAAGCCAAATTTCAATAAAATGGAACAGACGATTTCTCTCCATCAAAAGCTCTCTTGCTCCATGCCTCCAAATCAGCCAAAAGAAACAGGGGAATCGAGTTAATCCCACTTGTTGTGCTGTAAACAAATGCCCTGCCATGCCCAAAGTTCTTGCTCAATAAAACCTCTAATAACCCAAGATAACATGGCACAAGCATAGGAAACTGTCCAAACCATTCTTTTCAAGAACAATGAAGGAGGCGATGCCGTGCGGACTCTGCCTCCTTTTGATGAGGAAACACCTATTAACCAGTATTTTGTCTCATTTATAAAGTAAGGATTTGTTCCCAGGTTGCTTCCCAAGCAAAAAGAGAAACTCTAATTGGAATTCTCACTTTCCAAATCGATTTCTAAGGAAAATCTGTTTTGCCACGAATCTCCCTATTGAGTAGCTTTTCCCCCCTTCAACTCTGGTCCTCATTGCTGATATGTGCACCAAATGTGAAATTCTAGATCTCTGTGTGTGTAACAGGAGTTTGAGTATGATACCTGGGCTCAAAATTGGTTTATGTAAACCTTGCAATCCTTTAATTTAAAGTTTGTGCTTTTGGTTTTACCCGACTCATCAATTATTTGAGCTGAAATATTCATTTCTCATTTGGCTAATTCAGGACTTCTGTTAATGGGTTTGTAGATATTTCTATCCAAATGCCTATTACCATAAAGTTGTCCTATACTTTTCATTTCCTTGTCTTAGTGGCTAGAACCTTGAGACTATAATGAGAGAAGGAGAGAAAGAAAAGGAAACCCTTGGGGGTTAGGGGTTATCTTCTGGAGGTTGTCCTCAACAATGGTTTTTCACTTACCTTTGTCTAATAATCTAGTCTTTCGTATTTGATGTTTGATTACTTAACAATGTACATGGAAGCTTTAGTTGGGCGATTTTATCGGATTGGGTTCTGTCTTTAACTTATGATCCTTGTGTATGGACATATTGTATCTCATGTTTCCTGATTAGAAATTTATTTGATAATCACATTTTCAAGGAAGCCGCCCATATGCCTTTCTCTTCTATTTTGAAAAAGATACTTTGTAAGAATTTATTGCTACAATTCCCTCTTACGTTAGTTTTAGCATCCACTAAATATATTCCCAATTCATTGTCCTTCTATAGGGTATATACCTTTAATCTGAAACTACAAATATTACCCAGAGATCCACATGTGCAGAGTCCAATTGCTTTTTCATGCTAATCATTACTCTCTATGGTATTGCAGGATGACTTTGAATTTGCTTCAGATTACATTTCCTTCCAAATACATCAGGAGTCTTTTTTAGATGTAACAAATTGTATAGCGGTAGTGAGTGGACTTATGAATGATTCAAGCAATGTGAAGAAGGGAAGATCTTTGGAAGGATCTTGTTGTGCATCCCTCTTGGTCACTGTTGTGTGGATTAGACTCTATCTGAGGTCAAAGCTTTGTATATCATATTTTGTGGCCCAAATTTGGAAGTATGGCTAATATGTTCTGTTGGAAGCAGGAACATCAAATTATTATGTTGCTAAATAAGATGAATGACACGGTGGCGGGGAGATGCTTTGAGATGACAATCCTGCAGGCTAGTGACCTTCCATTTGTGCATATTGCAGGAACCACGTGTGCAAATAACTGAGATTTGTACCAGTTGAAGGTAACTCATGGATCTGGAGCTTCCATATTGATTTCTTATTCGTGATATCTAGAGTTATATTCCGATCATGTCAATTCACTATTTAAGACATTGATGGCAAAAGGGAAAAAGTAGCATGTCGTGCTTTTCTGTCGACTCCTGTTCATGTCAGAGTTTTAAGAAGTGGCTCTAGTTGGACTGGGCACCAGACCAGTCCAGTCTGGTTTCCCAGCAAAAATAGTATTGATCAAGAACTGGTGGTATTGACCTTGTTCAACTAGTAACCAGGTGTACCTGTCAACTGATACCCAGCAAACCTGTCAACTAGTCTGGACCAGCTTTGGGCCGTAAAAAAGTTCAAAGGAGTAGTGTTGGAATTGGGTTGGGGTTTGGCACTCCAACCTCTTGTAACTAAAAAGTGTGCCAACCATTTGCTCGTGTCTTCTTGCTACAATTCGTGGTGGATAATTTATTTATTGACCATATTGGCCTAATCTAAAGTTGAACAGGATGCTATTAAGATGACATCAAGCATGTGTAATCTATTAAGATGCTACGATGTCTGCCGACTCACTGGGCTTCTTTTGTTCTGAAAGTGTGTAATCTAATATAAGCAAAGTGTTCTATCAGATGACATCACATGCAATTGGTTCAATCGGTCGAACTGGAAGAGCATGGTTCTACCACTTTGACAGGTTGAACCAGTGGTTTGGTTTTAAAATGTTTGTTCTTTTATTGTTCCTATTTATTATTTATCTGCTCTTCTCATCAGCACGATTAGCAGCAGCTTAGTATTTTCTCCTATATGCATGATGCATACACGTCATTACTTGCTTGCGATTTCAAAGGATGCTTTACTTTCTGCCTTACTGTAATTGCAAAAAGTTCCAACATGCCTTGATAGCTGGAGCCTTGTATGTAGGTTAAGAAATGTGCCTTTGATGGCCCTAATGGTTTAGTAGTGCCCTTTTTGCTTCTATTTTGTTAGGATATTTTTGCTCGGTTGTATTATTCTCACTTCTAAAACACTAATCCTGTGAAATTGCACATCTAGGACCATATCTTACGCCTGGAGATGGAGAATGAGAAGCTTCGCATCATTCCCCGTCCTATAGTTCTCCCTTGTCAATTGGTGGTAAGAACATTTTGACACTGTCATACCATCAAGCTAAGGATCAATTCATTGCTATGCCATCCATTGTATAGTTCTGAAGGTTTTTTCTTTGGGCTTCTTGCCATGTCCATTTGCAGTTTTGGATGCCTGAAAACTTATTGTCGTCCATACTCTTTACTTAGTGATCAATGTTTGATAAACTTGCCAGTGTCGGTACAAATTTATCTCGTTGGCTGGGTATTGGAATTGAATTAATCCTGTCCATGCTCCTTACTACATTTCCACTTAGAATCTTCTATTAAGTTCAAATGTGACTGGCATAGGTACACTGTGCCTCTTTAACAGACCACTTCATGTTTATCCCTATAGATTGAAGAAGTGCAAAAATATGCTCCAAAGAAGAATATTTTTTAGTTGAAGAAGTGAAAAAAGTGAAGTATTAGTTTTCCCCTAAATTTTAAATCAATTGAGAGGACAAAGTGTGAAATGATTAAATAGTCACCAGACAAATACAAAATGAATAATCATTCTCTCGTGGTAGGTGCATAGCAGTCTTGAGTTATTGACTGAGAACCACTATTTACAAGTCCATGACCATAGACACTATCATGGCATCTAGTGTAGCAAGATACTGTGGAGCATTCATAGTTATATGCATGATGTAGCCTCTTTAGGCAAACAAGGTTTGCTTCCTGCTTGTGTTTTAGCATAATGCATGTGTTGTAATTTTACTTTTACCCAACAAAGGTATCTAAACATCATGTTAGTTATGGCCATACATTCAAGGAACACTGGACTGAAATCAAGTTGATCTTTTTTTTGGCAATGGGAGGTAGAGGTGTGGCTTGTGTTTTAGCTGCAAGAAAGTGGGCCCTGATCTACATACTGGATGAGTATGAAGAAGATATCTCTTATTCGGAATGACTGTCTGTTCAAGAGTTTGTGGTGGTTATGCTTATGTTGCTGCTGTGGGTGGACCTCTCATACTTGGAGCTATAGACATTGGTGTGAGAAGCAATGCATGTGGGCTTTCTGACTGATACTCTTCGACTTCACCCTTTCTGGAGAAGTCTTAATCCATACCTGCCATGTGCCTTTCCTGCTAGGTGGGTATTTGTCGATAAAAAAAAAGTGGAGTAAAATGTAGCGATTTCTCTATCGAGTGGGATGGAATTGACCAAAAGATGCTGAATCATGGCTTCTATCTGATGGTAACTGTTGTCATGGTATTGCTGTAAGCTTTGAGACCTGCTCGATAGTGCCAACCTTTTGCTTCATCTGTATATGTTCACTATTTTCATGTGTAAGAGAATCAATTGTTTGGTTTGGATTATCTACACTTTGGGCTGAATGGTTCGGGCAGTGTACTTGACTAACGAACTTTGCATTTGAATGTTGAGATCTCTTTCCCGAAATCGACTTGCTCCTCTCCACGTGTTATTGTTAAGTGACGCATGCAATCCGGTGTAGATAACACAATTTTGCGAGGAACATGACTAGCCAGATATGTGGTTTCAATTTGGCAGTAAAGAACATAGGCAATATTCCGATCTCAGATATTTAGAGCCCTCAAATAGATGGTAGGTCTAAGATAATGAGATTCTATCTACAGCATCATGAATAAACTTTGTATCCTTAATAAAGGGCATCGTGGAGTCTTTTAATTCAATTATGTACATTTAGGAATCAATAATTTTTTAATTGTAGTGTTCTTTCTCTCGGAATTATTGCCAATCTCCAGAAGAAAGTATGCATGAATGTAACATGTGCATTTGTGATACTTCTTTTCTTATGTTTATTATTTGTCGCGATGATAGCTCTTTGGGAACTTCAGTTGAATTTACCCTAAAATTAACTCCTCCTTTATTTATAGCTCTTCCATATCTTCACGTCTTCAATGAATTCTTCCTAATGCAAGTGCAGAAATAGTGACATTTAACATTAATTATAAGATGAGACAACAACATTATCAACAAAATAAATGATCGTTAATAGGTCCGCTGCTAGTGCAAATCCCATGTAAACATTAAATTCCATGACCCATTTTACACAAGCTCATTTTGGAGAAATTGTCGTCAAAAGTTTTGAGGGCCGAGAAAATAAGAAGAGAAGGCTAGGAAAAGAAGTACGGCTAAGGAAGTATTCATAGGAATTGTCTAAGAAGATAACTTGTGTCTATCGCACCTGACACCTTTGGCTAAACCTTCTATTTATAGCCATTGTAGAGCCTCATAAAATTTACTTCTACCACTATTCTCAGTAATAATAGAACTAATGATCATTTGTAACTCAACATCATTATAATACTAACCGTCCGAATGATCAGAGAATATCAAGGTAACTTAGCATCATGTCTCAATAGTGTGCGTTCCCAAAAATAGCTTTACTGCCTGTGGATAGCGGCAAACTAGCAAGACTTAATACATGGGACTCTAATCAGAAAATTAGTCACTTAAGAAGACAACAAAGCTGATCTATACACAAACGAATAACTTTATTAATGATGATGGGGTCAAATACAGATAAGTACCTAATGTGCCCTCATATTAGTTTAACCAACCAATCTTCTTTTCTAATGTGATTTTCCTGTCACTTATTGATAAAAATGCATACAGAAACATGTTGCCGTGTGCTTATTAGATCTTTTCATATATACTTAGTGGTAAAAATATCCTGTCAATATCCACTTGGCATCACCTAAGTGAAAGTGAGTTTTAGCTATTCAAAGTGTGGAAACACTTGATATCCTTTCAAGCCAAATGAGTATTAAATGTTCGGCACACAATGTTAGGGAAAATTACCAAGAAAGTCTTAAGCCTATTGTGTTTGCATCAATTCAATCATAAACTTTTAAATTTGGCTAATTGAGTTCTAAACCTTTGGAGGATTTACCAACGTAATCCACCTAGTCAAATTTTGAGCAAAGATTGCCAACGTGGATAATGTTTACAATTTTTTATTAATTTTTCTGATTTTTTCCCTTTTCCTTTTGCCACGGTGAGGGTAAGTGACTTTGGCAAATTCCATAGTCTATGCCCATTGTAATCCCCTAGAATTGACTACCATATACACTCTAATCTTATAATGTGTTTCATCTTGAACTCAGAATAGTTCTACAAGCATAGTGTGCCTATGAGAGAGAGGGAGGGGAAAATTGTTCAAAAAGTCATAAACTTATTGAACTTTTGTTAATTCAGTTTTAAACCTTTCATTTATACTAGTTGAGTCGTAAACCTTTTCATATTTTGCCAATTAAGCCTATCCAGTCAATTTTGACTAAAATTTACTAACGTGGATGATCGGCATTGAAGTGTCACTTTTTTTAATAATATTTTAATAATATTTTGAAATTTTTATGGTTTTTTTTTTTTGGGGTTTTTGGAGTTATGCTGGCGAGGCCATGATGCCCTTGCCGGCCAAAGCGAGGCGTGCAAGCCCTCGACCTAGGTTAGTCGGCCACCCTCACCAACCTAACTCCAAAACCCAAAAATAAAAGCAAAAAATGTAAAAAAGAAAAGAAAAGAAAAGACCATAAAAAATTTCAAAATATTATTAAAATATCATTTAAAAAGTGCCATGTCAGTACCAACCATCCACATTAGCAAATTCCGGCCAAAATTAACTATATGAACTTGGCAAAAGATGAAAAAGTTTAGGACTCAATTAGCAAAATTGAAAAATTTACGATTGAATTGACAAAAGTGTAATAATGGAAGTCCCCATTTTGATTTGGTTAAACACATAAACTCCCTCTGTTTGGGTTATTGTGCTTATAAGTTTGATGATCTTGACCGGTATCTCCGATCCGTTCGACATCTTCCTATCCATCACCTCGGCATGCTTTGTAGAATATGAAGTACATTGGGCAACTGCTATTCGATATAGTACTGCGGCACACCACATGGGGAATCAACTCTAAAAGCTTCTTCAACTCTTCATCATGCGTCACAGTGGCTACTATTTTTACAATTTGTCCCTCTAAATCAATTATTTTAAATCATTATAAGAGATCTAGCGATTTCCTTTAAGTACAAAATGAACCATGACACATATATATTGTATTCTCCATACACCATTAGAAAAGTACGTGGATGTCTTTCTCGAAAGTAATTCCTTTAGATGAGTTGTAGATATCTCTCTCAAGAAAATGGGTTGGGGTTTGGAACTCTGATCTCTTGTTACTAATAGGCATGCCAACCATTTGCTCCGCGTGTCCTTTTGCTTCTTTTTGTGGCGGATAATTTATTTATTGACTATATTGGCTTAGTCTATTAGAAATTAAAACAATGCTTTTGAGAACTGTAATCCAATCTATTAGAAAAATGGGTCTGCCGAGTGACCGGGGCTTCTTTTGTTCTGAACATGCATATTCTACCAGATAACGTCACATGCAATCGGTTCAACTGGTTGAACTGGTAGAGTATGGTTCTCAAGTTTGACTGGTTGAACCACTAGTCTAGTTTTATAAACTTTTGTTCTTTTGTTCTTCCTATTTACTATGGGTGCGTTTGTTTGTGTTTGTGTTTAAAAAGTGTTCCAGGAAACAAAAATAGAAAAAACTATTTCTGTTCCGGGGAATAATTTTTTACTAGAAAAACACGTTTGGTAAACTTGTTCCGAGAATAAAAAAAGAATAGAAACATGTTTGGTAAATTTGTGTTCATTTTTTGTTTCTTTTAATTTTTTAATTTTAATTTTCCTTTTTTTCTTTCTTTATTTATTTATTTATTTTCTTTTTTCTTTTTTTTTTTTTTTGGCTGGTCGCCGGCCTCGGCCATGGTTGGCGACGGAGGCCGGCGACCAACTGATGAGGGCCGATGGCCTCACCTAGCCATTGGTTGCTTGGCGGTGGCTCAGCGAGGCCGAGCCTCGCTGATGGCTAGGCGAGCTTGGCCTCGCCAGATCTGGGCGAGGTAAAGCGTCGCCGGCGCGGGCGAGCGTCGCCCGTGGCTGGGCAAGCTTGGCCTTGTCAAGATCGCCCAGCCAAGGCGAGGTCGAGCCTCGCCAGAGGCCGAGGACGCTCGGCCTTGCAGGGGGCCGACAATGCTTCGGCGAGGTCGCCAGCCCTTGATGGCCAAGGCCGACAACCGGCCAAAGAAAAAAGAAGAAGAAAATAAGAAGAAAAAAAAAGAGAAGAAAAGAAAGGAGAGAGAAAATTTGTTCTTAAAAATTGTTCCAGAAACAATAAACAAGTTTTTTTTTTTTGTTTCTATTCCAATTTTGCTCCTGAGAACAAAAAAACAGATTTAGAACAAAAACACAAACAAACGTGTTTCTGTTCTTTTTTTGTTCCCGGGAACAAAAAAATAGAAAACTTGTTCATGAACAAAAAATAAAAATACAACCATGCACGCCCTATGTATCTACTCTCCTCATCAGCACAAGTGGCAGCAGCTTAGTTTTTCCTCCTATGTGCATATACATGCCAGTATATGCGTGCAATATTAAAGGATGTTTCACTTTCTCACTTACCATAGCTTCAAAAGCTCCAGCATATCTCGACAGTTGGAGCCTCGTATGTATGTCAAGAAATGTGCAGTTGATGACCCTAATGCATTAGTAGTGCCACTTTTGCTTCTATTTTATGAGAACACTATTTCTTGGTTGTCTTATTCTCACTTTCGAAACACTAACCCAGGGAAATTACACATCTAGGACTTTATTTTACACCTAGAGATGGAGAATGAGAACCATACTGCAATCCCCCCTAGTCAATTAGTGGTAACAATTTTTCACACTGCCCACACAATCGAGCTAAGGATCAATTCATTGCCATGCCATCAATCGTGTTGCGATAGGGCGAGCGATCACACAAAATATAGACGGAAGAAGAAAAATAAATCGGACACCAGATTTACGTGGTTCAGTCGTAAAGACCTACATCCACGGGGAGAGCAGCAGCGAATTTCACTATAGATCAAGCGATACAAGGAGATTACACACTCAAGTCACTCAAACACTCTCTCGGTGTTTCCCAAGCCCCAATTACACCCAATAACACACGCAGTGTTTAGCCCCGAAATTCCTCAAAAATAATCTCTCGATTTCACGAAGGAATTACACGCAAATCTTACCTCAAGATTTAATCGACTACAAACACTAAACTTCTTGGATGTAATTGCACGAACGAAAAACCCGCCAAGCACTCGCTAGAATAACGGCGCTTCAATGCTCATATTCATGCAAGCAAACCACGAATATATATGCTTGTGTGCACCGCCTCGATCAAAGAGGAAAGTCCCAAGCCAAGTTAAATTAGGAAGTCCAACTTCCTTTAATCAAGTTTATATTTCCTTTCTTGGTTGATGCAGTTGACGAGTGCATCTCCGCTTGCCAATCTTCGCTTGAATGATAGGAATATTTCCTTATCCGCAAGTTAACTAATTTATTTTCAAAATTCAGCAATTCACTTCGGGCTTAAACTCGAGACATATTTTAACAATTCTCCACCTTGGCTCGATGTTTGAGCTAAGTCACAATCGCTTCGCAAAAATTCAAACTCTGTTGCTACTTTCCCATAGCCCCCGATGGGCTCAACCACCACAGATATTATCCAAGTTCAAGCATTGCTTGAACTTCGCCATAAATGAGGATCTCATTAGAATACCAACTCCACATGCACTTTTAACTGCTCCGCAAGGATTTTCCAACGCAACCTCCTTAACCGCTGATAAAGCAAAACCATTGTTGCATTTATATCTATTAGGAGATTGAATACGTACTTTGTTAATTTCAGCAGTTACAGCAACCGTTGGCTCTATAAGCTCCACCTCGCTATGAGCACCATCTGTGTCGATTACTTTGCTAGTACTCGTACTTGCTACCTCAGGAGTCTCTGGTTGCAACTCCACCTCAAGCTAAACACCGTCCAGATTCATATTAACATTGCTATAATCACTCCTAGCCAGAAGTATTGGAGACTCATCAAGGATAACTTCTCTGCTGTTAATAGGTGAATTTATATCTGGGCACCACAACAGATCACCCCGCTCACCTTGTGCATAGCCATGGAATATGCACCTTGCCCTCCCATCGAGCTTACCATCACTCACTCGAAAATAACACAAGCAACCAAACATTCTAATAATAGAATAATTAGCAACGTTACCTGACCACACTTCTTTAGGAGTCCGCCTCTCAATAGCAGTTGATGCAGATCTATTCACCAGGTAGCTTACCATACTTAGCACATCAGCTAAGATTCTCCTAGCCATACCAGCACTAGAGATAATTTTTTGGGCCGTCTCTAGTAATGTTCTACTCAACAATTCTGCAAATTGTTGTGATTTATTGGCACTAGTGCGGTGTTTCACTATGCCCTCTTTCTTGCAAAATTTATTTGCCAGCTCCGAGCAGAACTCCATGCTATTACCAGTCTGCACATGCTTGATCGACTTACCAGTCTCCGTCTCGATCAAAGCTCTTAACTGCGAGATCCTGACACCAGCATGAAACTTGTGCCTTGGCACAAACACCCAGGTCTTCCTCGAGCAGTCAAAAGACTCTCGAATAGATGCATTCAACGTCTCTGCAGCGAAATTTATCACTGTCTCACCTTGAAGTCTATATAGGCCATCGTGCTTGATTCCTTTCATTATCACCAGGGCACCTCGAACAACCTTCAGAATTCCACCTTTTGAAGAATACCTGCAACCAGCTGAATCTAGAGCACCCAAGGAAATTAAGTTCTTTTTCAGTTCTGGAACATGCCTCACTCCAGTCAATATCCTCACGATACCATTATGCATTCTGATTTTAACATCACCAACACCCATAACATCGCACTCAGCGTTGTTCCCTAACTGGACTTTACCACTATCCGTGCACTGATAAGTGATAAACCAATTTCTATCTGGTGTGACATGAAAAGAACAACCAGAATCCATAATCCATCCATCAAGCGATGAATCATTAGTGATAAACAAGACATAATCGGCATTATCTGCTACAACTGCAACATTATCTGCAGAATCAACCATAATTCCCTTACCCTTCTCATTCTTCAGCTTAAGGCAATCCCTTCTAAGATGCCCCCTCTTGCCACAGCTCCAACAGACAACATTAGCAGTCCTAGATTGACTATGTCTGTTCATATTAGTACTACCATTACTCACGCGTGTTATAGATCTTCCTTTATTTTCACCTACTAAAGTAGTAGATACAGATTCGCCAGATTCTGTTCTACGAATGTCCTCGCTTAGAATCAAATCTCAAACCCCATCAAATGTCAAACTTGTTGACCCAGAGGAATTACTAACAGCAGTAACGGTAGTATTCCAACTATCAGGTAATGAGGATAATAGCATCAAAGCACGTACCTCATCTTCAAAATCAATCTCAACTGAACTCAATTGACTAACAATCACATTGAATTCATTGATATGATCTGCAACTAACGCACCTTCTTTCATCTTCAAGTTAAACAGGCATCGCATCAAACAGACCTTGTTGATCGCAGAGGGCTTCTCGTACATATCCGATAGGGTTTGCATCAAATCAGCAGTGGTCTTCTCCTTTAGAATGTTAAACGCGACGTTACGAGCCAACATCAGCCGAATAACACCCATAGCTCATCTATCCAGCAAATCCCAATCAGCTTGCTTCATCGTCTCTAGTTTCTCCCCAAATAGAGGCAAGTGCAGATTCATCTGGTAAAGATAATCTTTAATCTGCATCTTCCAGAAACTAAAATCATTCCCATCAAATCTGTTGATTTTCACTTTTACTTCTTCTGTCGCCATCGATTCGCTTCAACTTAGCCAAACCTAGCTCTAATACCATTTGTTGCGATAGGGCGAGCGATCGAACAAAATATAGACGGAAGAAGAAAAATAAATCGGACACCAGATTTACGTGGTTCAATCGTAAAAACCTATGTCCACGGGGAGAGCAGCAGCGAATTTCGCTATAGATCAAGCGATACAAGGAGATTACACATTCAAGTCACTCAAACACTCTCTCGGTGTTTCCCAAGCCCCAATTACACCCAATAACACACGTAGTGTTTAGCCCCGAAATTCCTCAAAAATAATCTCTCAATCTCACGAAGGAATTACACGCAAATCTTACCTCAAGATTTAATCGGGGATAAGTACACTAATGGTGTCATAAGTTGTGTACGGCGCTCACTTTGGTGCCAAAAGTTTCCGTCGGATCACTTAAGTGCCAAAAAATTTGAAAAATGCTCACTTTGGTGCCAACGCCGACAAAATTGGCCGGAAATCCGATGTGGCTCGCCGGAGAGTCCAGTCAGCAAGTAAACCACCAAACGACGTCGTTTGACACCCCAAGTCGAAACCCTAATCCCCAAATTGATAGAGAGAGAGAGAGAGAGAGAGAGAGAGAGAGAGGCCATGGCGGCGACGTTGTCTTCTTCCCTGAAGAACAACACCAACGCAGAGAGAGAAGCCATGGTAGCATCATCTTCTTCTCCGAAGAACAACACCAGCAGAGAGAGAAGCCATGGCGATGCCGTCTTCTTCCCCGAAGAACAACGTCAACAGAGAGAGAGAAGCCATGGCGGCGGCATCTTCTTCCTCGAAGAACAACACTAGCACCAGCCACTCTTTGAATAGAGCCCAATCTACCATCTCCATCTACGCCCTCCTTGTTTCCCTCACACTCCTCGTCTTCTCTCTCTCTCTGCACCTTCAATCCCCCTTCTTCCTCCTCCTCCTTTGCCCTCGCCTCCTATTTTCCCATCACTTCTTGGCCGAGTGATGGTGGCCGAGCACGGTGGCTGAGCGACGGTGGTTGAGCGACGGTGGCCGAGCACAATGGCCGAGCGACGGTGGCCGAGCACAGTGGCCGAGCGATGGTGGCTAAGCACGGTGGCCAAGCAACAGTGGCTGAGCAAGCTTGGTCGGCGAAGATGAACAAAAAAAAAACTCTAATTTCAATCACAAATGAGCAATACGACGTTGTTTTTCCTAAGCCATCCACATAGGATGGCAAAACGACGTCATTTTCTTAAGTAGGACAGAAAACGACGTCGTTTAAAGGGTTTATCGAATTTTTTTTTTAAATATAAAGCCACGTAATCATTTTGGTCGGAATTTCTCGCCGATGGCACCAAAGTGATCGTTTTTTCTTTGATTTGGCACTTAAGTGATCTGGCGGAAACTTTTGGCACCAAAGTGAGCGCCGTACACAACTTATGGCACCATTAGTGTACTTATCCCGATTTAATCGACTACAAACACTAAACTTCTTGGATGTAATTGCACGAACGAAAAACCTGCCAAGCACTCGCTAGAATAACGGCGCTTCAATGCTCGTATCAACAACAATGCTGACCCCCAATATTCATGCAAGCAAACCACGAATATATATGCTTGTACGTGCACCGCCTCGATCAAAGAGGAAAGTCCCAAGCCAAGTTAAATTAGGAAGTCCAACTTCCTTTAATCAAGTTTATATTTCCTTTCTTGGCTGATGAAGTTGACGAGTGCATCTCCGCTTGCCAATCTCCGCTTGAATGATAGGAATATTTCCTTATCCGCAAGTTAACTAATTTATTTTCAAAATTCAGCAATTCGCTTCGGGCTTAAACTCGAGACATATTTTAACAAATCGTATACTCAAAAAACTATTTTCCTTCAGTTTCTTACCATGTCCATTTGCAGTTTGGACGTTTGGTAACTTATTGTTGCCCATAGTCTTTCCTATTTGTATCATCGTTTGACAAACTTGCTAGTGTCAGTAACAAGTATATCTCATTGGCTGGGTGGTGGAACTAATTTAATCTTATGCATGCACCATACTAAGTTTCCACTTTACAAGCTATTCTTAAGTTTAAATATGATTGGCACAGGATCATTCTCAGGTTCGGCTCCGGTCCGCCTTCTTTTGCGTCATAATAATGGGCGGGTCGACTCGATTGTTTTCCTATTCGGTTTCGTGAGGTTTTTGCTCGGTTTCTTCCAATTGGTAGGTGAAGATGGCGGAGTGGAATCCGGAGAAGGATTTGCTGGCGAAGGTCACGAAGGACTCGAAGTTGGTGTTTCATCGCTTCAATTGGCAGAGGCTGTGGACAATCTCTCCTAGTAATTGCTTCGACTGGAGAGAGTTCTCCTTTTTGGTTATTCAGTGTGTCTGTTTCTTCAATGAATGCTCGGTATGCGCCCTTTGAGTCATTGGCCTTAGTCCCCCTTTGTTTTTCCTTAAATGTGCTACGATCCTTCTCCTCAAATAAACCACTTCAATTGCCAACCCAATTCAAATTGCGTTTGATGGAGAGTTGGTGAATATAGGGGTAAGGTGCTTGAAAGTCTAAATGAGAACATGACGTTGAACTAAGGAGTTGGTTTTTTACACAAGAATGAAGAGTGAATGATGGTAATGGGAGTGAACATCTGGATATGACGTAGTTGCAAGTAAAGAATCCCGAGCTGATATTAGTTGAATGAAGGGATTTGTATTTACGCGCGCAATAGATTCCTATAAACTTCTAGACAAGATTGGTGCCTTAAGAGATTTCCAAAACATAATTGTCAATCATCTAGACCAACCGGAAGTGTGCCCTACTCCTGTATTGCCATCTTGCTGCCCTTTTTGGTACACCAATCAAAGTGTTCACAAAGATAAAAGAACTTAAATTGGAGGGGATGTCAATTATGTTAGATAGACTAGCTATGTCAGATGCAGAAATGCTAGATGCTCACATGGAGTCGGTAGGTTTAACCCCTGCAATACCATCTCAATGTCGTCATGCATCTATATAGTTTTCCTTTGATTTCTGTTTGTGACTCTCACGGTGTAATATTACTTCCAGCTACTCTTCTTGTATTGGTTGAGCGTTCCTTGCAAGAAGAGATTTGATATAGGCTAGAAAGTTTCTCACATTTTGTGCATGTATCCCTCATAATTGCAAGAGCCAATCTTTGTATCAATGAATCATATTAAACTCTTTTTACGTAGCTAATAGCACTATTTGAGCCTAGGAGAAGTTAAGACTTATTTATACTACCAATTCCACTCCTTGGACTTCGTAGGTGAAATTCTGCTTGCTTATGTTATTATTACTGTCAATAAGCTAAAATTGAGAATGAAAACTCAGTTATCAGAAGAAAATGAGCAAATAAATTAACTGGCGGGTGCTTGGATGATGGTGAATTGAGCCAACGTTGAGCTTATATGTGATGCTTAACCTTGGTTATGAGGGCCTCTGTCCACAACAATTCGTTCATGTACTTAGATGTGGGAATTCATTAGTCTATATTTTTTTACCAACTGTTTTTCCAATTAGGTTGCCATTCTTTTTAACTAAGCACCATTTTTTGGCAGAGTAATGCTACAGATGTTATGTCCTAATAAATGAAAATGGTTTACTAATAGCACTATTTGAGCCTAGGAGAAGTTAAGACTTATTTATACTTACTACATCGAGTCCATCTTTGTATCAATGAATCATATTCAACTCTTTTTACCTACTAATAGCACTATTTGAGCCTAGGAGAAGTTAAGACTTATTTATACTACCAATTCCACTCCTTGGACTCGATGTAGGAAGTGAAGCTTTGCTTTCCTATGGTATTATTATTGTCAACAAGCTAAAATTGAGAATGAAAATTCAGTTATCAGAAGAAAATGAGCAGATAAAATAATTGGCGGGTGCTCGGAAGATAGTGAATTGAGCCAACATTGATCTCATCTGTGATGCTTTACCTTGGTTATGAGAGCCTCTATTCACAACAATTTGTTCACGTGCTTAGATGTGGGAATTCATTAGTTTAGATTTTTTTTTACCAACTATTTTTCCATTTAGATCGCCATTTTTTTAAGCTAAGCACCATTTTTTGGTAGAGTAATGCTGAAGATGTTGAGTCCACGTAAATGAAAATGGTTTACTAAGTCACATGCGAAATATTTCTGTGTTAGGTGTCTATGATATACTTGCCTAAATACTTGGATTTTACCACTTCAAACGAGTTTTGTAAGCTAGTCTTTGTATATGTAATATTGTTCTGTTTTGAGAATGTGTTGGTCTCTCTTTGGATCCAAAGTTTCTCTTCAACTTTTTAGATCTTGACTTTAGGCTGTAGAGGCACCCTTCTGTCACAACGAACTTACTCATAAAAGGAATCACGACCTTGAGTTAATGGAGTGTTTTGCGCCCATTAAAGACATGCTATGTGGATGATGGTTATGCCGATTAGCATAAAATCATCTGTGAGATGTTAGTTTGAAACTACATGATTAGATACAATGTTGGGATATAGGGTAATTGGAGTAACTTAGAAGTCCTCAGCAAAGTAAGTTTCTTTTAACACATCAGAAGTTCAACTATAGGGCACCAAGGGAGTGCAAACGCATATAAGAAAAGAGCCCAAAAATTAAAGCCTTGTACAGAAGAACTCCCAAAACCAAAAGCAAGCTCAAATACAAGATAAATCATCGACTATATTGAGCAAGGCATTTATATCCATATGCAGTCTCCACCATACCAAAAGTGTACGACTTTAAGCTCTCTTGTTTAGCTCTTTCCAAATAAGCCTAAAAACAGAGAGGCGAATTGAGTTAATCCTTCTTTTCTTGCTCCATAAAAGCTCCAATAATCCAAAGATAATTCGGTGCAAGCATAGGAAACTGTCCAAACCATTCTTGTCCATGAACGGTGAAGGAGGAGATGCCGCATGGATTCTGCCTCCTCCTTGCGGAGGAAACGCCTGTTAACCAATATTTTGCCCCTTTGTTGTAGGTTATTTGAAGGGAGGATTCGTTCCCAAGTTGCTTCCCAAGCAAAAAGAGAAACTCTAATCCGAACCCTCACTTTCCGGATCACTCCCCATGGAAAATCCATTCTGCCACCGACAACCTCCCTATTGTGAGCAGCTTGTAGTGAGACTTTACTGCAAAGATTGCATCTAGGGCAAAACGAGCCATGGCAAAGACTCAAGAGATTTCGATTGGCGTCTTCCACTGCTGACCATCTTCTCCAGCAGGAGTGCATCTCTTGGTAAAAGCAGCATTGTCGAGGCAAGCTTACATCGATCATAGTCGAAAGAATGAGCTACGAACCTGGCAGTCTCCACACTCTTCAGATGCCGAGCCAAGCACGAGTGAAGGTCTGCAGCGGGAAGAATTCTTGTGCCTCGCAATATGAGGAATGGCTAGATCAAACATGGCCTGTACATTTATTGGTAACGAGACTTAGTGATCTGTCCAGAGTGTGGATGAGAATAAGTATAGACACGAATAACGTTTGGATTCTATATGTTCAAGTTTGATATGCAATCGTCACAAATTGGAAAATAAAAAAGAAAAAATGGCGCGCGGAAAGGTGGTGGGTTTCAGGCTGTGATGGCAAACAATGAGGTCATAGTATTTCTATCCGGCTGAGTGTTTGGAGCTTGGGTGGTGATGCCAAATGGCTTGGTCGAGTTCGGGCTTGGCCTGTCATCTCAACATTTAGCATGCGTGGATGTTCACTCTCATGACATGCTGATTCGAATAATTCATTAGCATTTATTTTAATTCAAAATTAAATAAGGATTAATTATCACATTGCTTTTTTCCAAATTACAATTTCAAGAACTAATCCACGACCTTGTTCGCATCAATGTGATGTCCCATGAGTCCTCCAACACTTCCTTACCAGCTCTGCTGAAACAGAGCGAAACCTCCTCCCATCGGGCCACTTCGTTTTGTTGTGGTGTGCAATGAGATTATTTGTACAATTGAATGTATGGACCTGAATCAAATGATATTGTTTCTTAGACAAACCTAAACATCATGCCATTATGACATTATTCATAAATTGATGTGAATTAAGGCTTCCTTAGTTTCGCAAAAAAAAAAAAAAATAATGATTAAAAAAATATCATTCTAAAAATTATTGTTCGTATCGCTTGAAAGAATCCATTAATGAAATATGTTTCATTATTGATAATAATTTATATTCAAATATTTGCATACTCAACAAGAATTTCTCGCATTCATTCATTTTTGTAACTATACAACTGATTATTTTTTGCAAAATAATTTTCCAGAATGTTCGCTTTTCTGTGAAGTGTTTTAGCTAGCGATTCAATACGGATCACTATTCTGGAATCAATCTTGGCTTCATCCTTTTGATAAAAAATCAAGACCGATAAGCATTTATCACACTTACCGGTAGATAAAAGCGCAATGATTCGATCCGTCATGGACCTCGTATGATCTCAACACACAAGCATACATATTCGCTTAACTTATAGGTTTTCCTCATTTATTTTTAATCAGCGACAATGCACGTTAGTGTGTAAAAAGCGCATATTGTCTACAGTAGTAGAATCCACTTGATCAAAATTCTTTGTTCGCAAAAAAAAAAAAAAAAAACTTGTAAAAATCAATAGGATTTCGTAAAAGAAAATTTACAACTTTTTTCAATGCGCTGCTTTTCTCTTTCATTTTTTCGTCTTCGTTTTTTCCATGTTATTGTGCTGTTCCGTCTGGAGTTTTTTTTTTTTTTTTTTTTTGGTTCTTTTGTTCATTTTGAGAATTCTTGCGAATTTATTTCTGGATAATTTGTAGAGCAATTATCAAAAGTTCATGTTAGGTATACGCAATGCAAAAAATGAACAAACTTATGGTATACGATGACTTCACAGCATCTGGTTCAGTCTCATCAAATCTTCACTTGCTTAGCAAAAGGGAGACAAGGTGAAAAGATGCTCCTTGATTCGATCGTTCTTGTAACAACTTTCAAAGAACAAACCATTAGATACTCTCCAAAGACTTGTAAGAACTTTCAAAGAACAAACTATTAGATACCCTCTAAATATTACTGACCATCAATTCGACCAATCTTTGCTATACAAAGTATTATGAACTTTCTTCTACTCGAATAACGAAGATTATAATAAAGTCCAGTGCTTTTCAGAACTAGTCGGTAGATGATTATGCGCATTCCAAAGAATTCTTGACTCATTTGGTACGAAAAATGGAATGTATGAGATAGAAACGGAACGGAATGGAGAAATGAAACGGAATGGAAAGGGTTATAGAGCCAACGAGGGTCAACTTATTAATTCAGAAGATTCATATTCCATTGTGAAACATGTCCTTAAAAGAAGTAAGAGAGGAAAAAGGGATAAAAAAAAATAGCAAGTAAACTTGGGATTCGATAAATATTTCAATTTTCAATTTTTAGGAAAAAAAAAAGGGGGAGATTCGCCCCTCCTATCACGCCCCGATCTTCATGCATGCACACATCCCTTACCTTTGGTCGATTTTGAAAGCAATATCCCAGGACGTATCGCTGACCATTTTTTTATTTTTATAGCACATGCGGAAGTAGTTATAAATCCCCAAACAATAAAGTAATGGAATAGAAAAGTAAGGACATATTTTTCATACCGAAATTCACAACTACTCTTTTATACAAGCACCTCATAGTATATAATGCAATACTATTCTCAGGGGTCTGATCTAACCCTTATCCACATATAATCAAGGTTTGACAAAACAGGATGGGATCTTTGTCCTCATCCGGATCATACTTAGGATCCTCCTCATGGTCATCTTCTTCTCCAAAATCTTCCTCATCATCTGGTTCCACATCAAGGTTCTCCTCTTCAGATTCCTCCTCCTCAAGCTCCTCATCAGGATCCTGAAATGGTTATTCAATAACTATTGAGATCACGTCTTAGCAAGTTCTACCCCATAAAACCCGATTAGTAAACTAATACGCCAAACGGTTGCCTAAGCACGACACGAGTCAGGGAACTTACCCTAGCCTCAGTTCCTTTCTGCAAGTTAGTATATATATCAAATATATATCATCACATCACATCATATTACCCAATCATATCGAATCATCAATAAATCAACCTAGTCGATTATATGTCATCCAAATTATCTCTTGATCGACCCCTTCCATACTTTCTATAAGTCTGATCAACATCCAAGATTACTCACCCTAGGTGATATATAGATAATGTGTTATCTTATCTCCAGACGACATATAGAGTCATCGAGCTGTCAAATCATACCGTACTGTCTTAAGATGATTTGTAGGATTATCGAGCCGGTATATCACATCGTACTGTCTCAAGATAATCTGTAGAGTCACCGAGCCGGTAGATCATACCGTCATATCTCAAGATGACATATAAAGTCACCGAGCCGGTATACACACAATTTATCATACCGTACTGTCTCCAGATGCTTCGTAGAGTCATCGAGCTGGTAGATCATACAATTTATCATACCGTACTGTCTCAAGATGCTCCGTAGAGTCATCGAGCCGGTAGATCATACAATTTATCATACTGTACTGTCTCAAGATGCTCCGTAGAGTCATCGAGTCGGTAGATCATACCGTCTTGTCTCAAGATGCTCCATAGAGTCATCGAGCCGGTATACATGCCATTTCAAGCAAACAATCAAATAACTAATTTTATCATTTCCGATAAAATGTCGTGTATGGGTACACGATCGGCCCTAGCCAAAATATAATCATTTCCTTTTTATAAATCCCACCATTTTCTGTAGTCCACTAAAACATTTTTGGTATCATTAACTGATGCCCGGTTAATTTCCAATTAATTTTCCAATATTATTTAAATTAGGGAATAAATCCTAAATTCACAAATAAATCATTTCCGCACAAAATAAAGCTCAATTAAATAAATGGACTGCACCATGACAATCAAAGATAAAATTCCAGTCATCCCACCATCCCCATTCAATTTCCGGAAAAATAAATAAATAATTAATTAATTTCGAAAAATAAATAAATAAATACTAAAAATCCAATTTAGGCCCGTATTGCCTGATTGGACGCCAGAACGGATCGGGAAAAATTCCAAGATACATTCAATAAATATTAGAAGCTCTCTACTTGCCAATAATTAAGTCTAACCACCTAACATGCATCATTAAGTCACTAATTTAATTGTTCTAGACTAATCTAACTACCTAATTGTACTTAATTAAATCTAACCAACCCTAAGCATAATTAGCAAACTAAGAAAGCATTAGTGAGTAAAACTCACTTAGCAAAGCGAAGATCGAAAACCGCAATGGCGGTGCGACGGTGGCCGAAATCGGGCTCGCGGCAAACTTGGACCGGGCCAAGAAACCTTACAAGCCCATAGAAATTTCTGGACTTGGCTTCGCGGGCTTGGGCTTGTTGAATCTGGAATTGCCGGGCTTCAAGTGGGCTGCTGCTCTAAAATTCGTGGGCTGATCTTGGTTGAATTATGGGCTGTCTTCAAGTGGGCCTCGAGATGGGCTATTTTAGCTTCAAACTGGGCTGAACTCAAGTTGGGCTTCGCTAGCTTTTTGGACTCCATTGAGATGGGCTGCTGTTGAGGACTTTAGGCCAAGTTGCTGAAATTAACGGGCTTCAAATGACTAAAGCTTGCTGCGACTGGGCTTGAATAAGAAAGCCCGAAGGTGGGCTGTTACTTCTTGCGAACTGGGCTACTGATGCGGGCTGAAGAAAAAGGCTTCGTGGGCTGTTAAACTGCTGAAGATGGGCCGAGCACAGAAATGGAAGGAGCTGCTTCGGGCGAGGGAATGGCAGACGGCGTGAAGAGAAGAACCAGTGGCTTCGGCTTCGCTGGCAGCTTGAAGAAGTCCACGATGGGGACGCCTGGCAGCGGCAGAAGGGCGGCTGGACTCGGCAAGACTGAAGCAGAAATGGAGCTGGGAGACGCGCGGCTTCACTGAATTTGAGGCATGCAATCAACGATGGGGGCTGCTTCGGTGGGTTGTTGCTTCGTTGGCTTGACTCGGCTGACTCAGTGGCCGGCAAAACTCGGTGGAGAAGGAGCACAAACGGCTGCTGGGTTGATGGGCAGTAGACGCACGGCAGCCGTGAAGAAAAGAGGTGGACGTGGCTATGGAGAGGAGAGCAGCTTCGGAGTCAACCCTTGGGGCTTCGTTTGCTGAAGCTTGACCGAAGGAGACACAAGCAGTGGAGGTGCTGGCACGCGGTAGGGAAAACAAGCAAAGATGGAGAGGAGATGGACCGAGAATTTTGCTTGCTTGGGACTGCTTTGGTCGACGTTCTGGAGCAGGAAAAAAAAAAAGACACGAAGAAAACCGAAGATGGGTGGTCTTCGTGGTGACTTGAAACTCACGAGCGAAGGGTTTTGATGGAGTAGAAAAATTGAAGAGCGAAGAAGAAAAATCAAGGAAAGCAAAAGCAGAGGAGGATCGGATAAGGGAGAAGGTGGCGTGCAAGCTTGGAAGAGGTGAGGAACAAAAGCTAGCAAACCTTATCCAACCCATTAAACACTTGTCCCCTAATACTTTCTTGAAATTAAATCCATAATTAGTCCAAATTAAGTCCAAAAATACAGCCCTTAGTCGAAGCTCCCATTTCCTCAAATTAAACTTCAATTTCCTCACGGAATCTCCAAATCGATGTCCGATTTCATTGAAGAAAAATCCCGAACAATTTTCTATGAGTTCCCAACACTCAAAGGCTCGGTTTATAAGTCTCAATTTCCATTGATTTAGCCCATCTGAATTTCCGCTTATTTTTTTGCGACGTCCGAACCTATTTTCCGTAAAAATCTCGGAATCTCCGAAAAATCTTCTGAGACTGAGTTGACGTTCATAAAATAGATCATGACACCACAGAACTTTTAAATTATGAAATCGGACTCAAATTCACAGTTAATTTCACTTAGCGCGTTTTTAGGGTGACATCTACTGGATAACTTTCAGGCATTTTTAGTGCAATTGACTTGTGGTCGATTTTCTTCGAGCCACAATAAACCCACTCGACTCATTGACGACTCTCGATTGTCGTGAAAATCCTGAATCAAATACGAACACAATGTACCAAAATAATAAGAAAATCAGTCTAGTACCGGTCGACGAGAATTTTCCAATTTAGTGGTGTTATCCACGATTGGCCACACATCTCTATCGACTCAGCCTATCTCTAATTTCAAATCGATTTTATACTGTGTCGCAATGGTCTCTAAAGATAGACACGGTCGAGAAGTCAATTCCTAGTCAAATTCTCAAGTCTATTTGCTTAAAAATCCTTATTGGTTTCCCCAGCTAACCTAGTTATCTCAAGAGTCATCAGCTCTGAAAACAGCCCTACAAGCACGTCAATGAAATGTTCGATTTATTCAGTGGAAAACAGAGTTGAAAATCTGGGATGTCACACCTCCCCCTGCCTCCGACTATCAAACCGAGTGTACCAGCTCTGTTCCAGTAGAGCTAGTGGCTGCTGTTCTCGAGCTGCTTGATGTAGAATGACGAAGAAGGGTTGGCGGCGCATGCTTCCGTTTTAGCTTCAAGTTCCGACGAACTGCTTTGCTTTCTCAAGTTTAGCTCCCGTTCGGGCGTTCTTTCTATGAAGTAATGGGTAGGTCTAATCGATTGTTTTCCGATTTAGTTTTGTGAGGTTTTGGCTCGATATCTTCTTATCGGAATGTGAGGATGGCGTGAGTGGAGTCTGGAGAAGGGTTTGCTAGCGATGGTCGTGGAGGACTCCAAGGTTTTTAAGATATTCATCCTAGGTTTTGGCTCAATTTCTCGCACTCGAGCCCATGTAATTTAAAATGTGATGAAAGCAATTGTCTGTTATTTTTAAGCTCATAAGATGCCTACTTGACTGGAGAGAAGCAAGTCCTCTTGGGTTGACTTGGTTGACCTGGAGAAGAGGAAGCCGAAGCTCTCTTATGCAATTTTCGTTTCTTCTAAACTAAGTGTCTGAATATGGGAGTGTTTGGTGGCAGAAATTCTGCAGAGAAAAGAATGACACCTTTTTGTAGCGTTTGTTATCATGAAATGTTCGCAGAAATGTAACTTTGTGTACATTTCCAGGATTTCCAGGAGACATTAAAAGGTTTAAATTTCTTCTTCTTTTTTCACATTTTTTCAGCCTCTTGCTTATCAAATAATTGAGCTATTTTCACCTTCAATGCCAGTTTGGTAAATCTTTTCAACCCAGTCTCTTATCAACACACTACGTACTCAAATGATATCAGTTACCGTCCATGTGTTGATAGATTATTCAAGCAGTGTGTATAGTAAAGTTATAGTCTATGTGTTGATAGATTATTAGAGCAGTTTATACAGTAATTTTGACATGCCAATAACTCTAAAGATAATAGTAAGTGTACTCAAATGGCATTAATAATTTCCCAATAACTTGAACAAGTTGATAAGTTGTGCAAATGAATGTTATTAAATTATTAAAATAATTGGCAAGTACAATCAAGCAAGCATTCGTACCGATTAAAATAAAAGTTGGTAATATCCTCTAAGAGTACTTTAACAAATAAATGTTGGCAAGTTATTGGAACATGATAGTCGATTATTTCAAACAATCAAATAACATTGGTATAATGAGTCAAGTAAGAGTTGACAATTTCTTACAAGGGTCAGTAAATTTAATACATCGATAACCACTGTAAATAAATTATAGTAAAAAATTATTCAAACTGGTGAAAATTTTGAAAAAAAAAAAGAAATCAAGTAAATAGTTGACAATTAAGAACTTAGTAAAGCTATAATAAGTTATTGACTTACCGTTACCAAAAAAAAAAAAAATAGTTACTGACTTACCCCTGAAAAGTTGCTAATTTACCCAAATCAAGAGTAGTAACATCCTATAAGAATTATTAACTTCAACAAATAAATGTGGCTAACTCAATGGCGTAATCGGTAATATCAAACAATCCAATAAATGCGGGTAATATGACTGAAATAGGAGCCTATAATTTTCTATTAAAGTTAGTGATGGGTACGTACGCCCCTGGAAACCCAATTCAATCATACCCCCGCACATTATTTACAAAAAAAAAAGGAACGAAGGAAAAAGAAAATGTAGATGAAAAGTAGATAAAGTGGGGCCCAATCCCCGTTGCAATTAGCAAAAAGAGAGTGTTGGACCAACAGGACGAAGGAAAAGACTGGCCCTCCACATCGCCACCTCGTCCCTGTGTGGGGCCTCACCACGTCAACATCATTCATTCCTTTCGGGAAAATATATATGTAATCTTTTAGTCTTTTCACCCCTCATGCTTGAGGCCTGGCTCCCTATTCCCAAAACTCCCACCTTCAATGACTTTCGTAGTGAATCTTCATGGCTACATATTAATATCTAAAGCTTCACCGAGCCAGGAGGAAATATTCAAAACCTCACGCTCAAAAGTACTCCTATACCACCATTACTAATTCCCGCTCTTCGCCGAATCACTGTCTCCAACCATTGTGCTTGCCATTGCATCCACAAAAAGTAAGGAACAAAAACGGACATACAATCGGATAAACCAATCGGAATACTCAAGCTTAAAAATTAAACCTCAGACCATCAAAGTTTGAATGGCTCCTCATCAATGACCGTCATTGAAGGTAGCAGGAAGGCCTAGTTTATCAATGGTGTAACTAGGCTATGACGGGCACTTACAACCAGTGATTGGAACCTTTATAACTGTTTACGAATAGAACAACAACCGGTGAGGGAGTCTTCGGACGAGATCTGGGCTCTTCAGTTTTCACGATGGGGAAAGCAAGGAGTAATAGTGGAGCAGGAAAGGGCGGCTCAGGAACAGTGTGGCAAGTGGCTTGGCAACTAATGGCGTCGAGAGGAGTGATGGTGAGGCTCATCGAAGTGATGGCGTGGGTTTCAATCATTCGAATGGGCAAAGGCGACTATTGCTCCAACTCCTCAAGAGAATGAAGTCCAAGAACAATGGATACAGCTTGCGATGACGATGGGGTGACGGTGAAGGTGGGTGTATATACAGCGCTCATGAAGAGTCAATCCTCCTTATTTTTCTCTCTTTTCCCCTTTTTTTTTTTTAACTTGTGGCGCCTCCGTCTTGAACGTAAAAAAAAGCCAAAAAAGAAGAAGAAAAAGGACCCCTTCCAAGATGAGAAAAGAACAGATTTTATTCTCCAACAGAGTTTTTTGTAATTGCACCATGTGACGCGATCTTGAAAGGTGTTAGCTCAAATTCCATGATAACAAATATGGTGCTCTAACTAGTTGATCGATTCTTGAGATTGATATTTCTTTTATTGGATTGAAGGTACTTAAATTTCACTATTTCCAAATCAAATGTCTAAAAAAAATTAAAACTATTGAAATAAGAATTTTTTTCAGTCAAAGGTAGATTCTTTGATTTGATCAAAAAAAAAAAAAAAGATCTTCAGCCATTTCTATGGAAACTTGAAATCTAAACGCCTATTTCTACACGCTTATGTTGAATTAACACCTATATGCAATTAAAGTACTACTGATACTAATCTAATTTTTTTCGAGTTAAGAAATGAGTTTCATCGCAATCGGATCTTGAATCTCAATTTTTCTAATTTTAACCATCAGGGTTATTTGGATGTCAATATTAACATATATATATATATAAGAAGTCTAATAATTGTTGGTATTTTCTTAAAAATTTTGGTAACTTAGCATTTTACCAAAATGCTACGACTAAATAAGTTATCAGTCAAAACTTAATTGTCAACTGGTTTTGATATTTACCTATGCTATTCGTATTTTACCTGCACCGAACAATGTTTGGAATTTTGCCCAGTAGAATCTTCCTTTATGGTATAAACCTCTTTTCATGGTATCTTTCGAAGCCAAGCAGATGCCATTTTCAGCTTGATTCAATTTGGTTTCCACTTTCAAAATGTTACGAATACCTCTAATTTTTTTCAATACAAAGGCCAAATCAACGTATTCCACCCAAATTAAAAATTTCAATATTCATAAAGATCAATTTTCCATGTTTTGCATTGGAGAGCATATTTGGTTAGCATTTTTTTTGTTTTGCATAATAGACAAAATGTCGGATATTTGATCATACAAGTTATTTGGGCATCTGAAGGGAGTGGCCAAGAGCTCGGCCAACACCTAATGACTATCATGTGGCCAACAAGCAGCACGGCCCAATCTCCCAGTCCTCTCCACATAGCTCCACCAAAGACCCACAATACCTCCTAACATGTCTCTAACTTATTTTAATTTCTAGGCTCCAACATAAATTCGATTTGGCTAGAACTCGAGCCATAAGCTCAATAACCTTAATTAGTAGAATCATGGAGTCGCCATCTAAATGGAGACGCACAATGTGGATGCCAGTAGCCTTGCATTTGGGAGGAAGGTGAGGCAATGAAAGTTTTCTCTGGTTACATTCTTGTCAGGGAGTTTGAAAATAAGAGAACATGTCCATCCTAGACCAACGAACTTCCATGAATTGCTTGGGTTATCATTCATTGAGTTCAAGCCAATGTAATTCAAGACGTCGAAGCATTCGTCTGCTATTTTTCAAGTGCATGAGATATCATACTTTGATGATGAATGTAATTTAAGCTAAATAATTATCTCATAAAATTTATTTATGGTTAATTTGTATTTTATCTTCTTTTTTTTTAAAGATGTTTGCAAAGTTTCAATAGTTATTTATGTCTATCACTATGTAAGTGAAGCCCTCGAGAGTGGTATCACAAATCAAGCGGAATCAAGCAAACATTTTCTTTCATAGGCTTAAGCTCGCTTATGTACACCTACTCGATCTTGTTCATACTCGGTTATTATAGGAATGATGATTTTTTCAGATGTCGGACAAGCTTGGATTAAAAAAATTAAGGTTCGGTACTTGGCAATTCGAGACGTGGGAGGCCCATCATCATGGGCTCGTAGATGTGTTAAAAGGCGCGGGAAAGTGGTTGCCACTCCATCGAGCGACACGTGTCTCTGTACGGGAAGCCAGAAACTTAAGTCCGAGTGAAATGAACCCTCGAATCGGAGGAGGCTCTCCTTCCGGTTCCTCCATTCGATCGTCGATCCCCACATGGCGAAGAAGAAACGATCGCCAACCTCGTCCTCGTCCTCGCCCTCGTCCTCCTCCTTTCGTCGATTCAAAACCCTAGGCGACAGTGCCGATCGCACTAGCCACCTTGCCCCCGACTCGGTAATCCACCACATCTTCTCGTCTCTCGACCTTGCACGCATTGTCCGCACGTGCATTTTTGTCGAAGCGGTGGCGATCCGTCTGGACTGCTGCCCCAGACCTTGGGATGGCGCCTTCCCTGGCCGCGAGGCTCCAAGGCGACATGTGCGAGTCGTAAACGACCAATTGTCACATAATTGCGAGGTTTCAATTACGTGTCCCGAATATAATATCAATAAAAAATCAGGTTATTGTCGTTCGACGCAAATATTGTAATCATGCTGAACCACCCGCAATTCAACTACGTATTTCTATCAAATTGACTTTTCTATCGAATCGACTTATACCCGTTCGCAAATCGATTTATAATGGTGTCATATTGACCCTTGCCGATTATGATGGTCAAGCGGTCGATTTCCGATCGAATTCTCTAGTTTATCCCGTTTGTATCCCTTAACGACCTCATCTAATAGATTAGTTAACTTGTAAGTGATCAGTTCCGAATAAATTAATCATAAGCGTGTCAACGAAACAACAATTTCATATATTCGAAACGGGATCAAATTTCAGGATGTTACATACAATGCACGTTAGTGTGTAAAAAGCACATTTTGTCTACAGTAGTAGAACCCACTCGATCAAAATTCTTTCTTTGCAAAAAAAAAAAAAAAAAAAACAAAACTTGTAAAAATCAATAGGATTTCGTTAAAGAAAATTTACGACTTTTTTCAATGCGCTGCTTTTCTCTTTCATTTTTTTGTCTTTTTTTTTTTCATGTTATTGTGTTGTTTTGTCTGGAGTTTTTATTTATTTATTTATTTTTGTTTTTTTGGTTCTTTTGTTCATTTTGAGAATTTTTGCTAATTTATATCTGGATAATTTTTAGAGCAATTATCAAAAGTTCATGTCGGGCGTAACAAGTGCAAAAAATGAATGAACCTAAGGTATCCGAATACGTATTCGTAGCATAAGATTCAGCCTCATCAAATCTTCATTTGCTTAACAAAAATGAGACAAGGTAAGAGGAAACTCCTTGACTCCTAATCTCCTACCGTTCTCATAATGAATTTCAAAAAACGAATTATTATATACTCTTTGAAGATTACCAACCACCAATCCGATCAATTTTTGCTGTATCAAGTATTATGAACTTTCTTCCATTGAAATAAAGATTATTATAACAAAGTCTAGTGCTTTTCGAAACTAATCTTTAGACAATCATGTGCGTTCTAAATAATTCTCGACTTAGTTGATAAAAAAAACAGAAGGTACAAGATAAAAACAGAATAAAATGGAGAAATGAAACAAAATGGAAAGAGGAATAGAGCCGAACAAGGGTCAACCTATTAATTCAAAGATTCATATTCCACTGTGAAACATGTCGTTAAAAGAAGTAAGAGAGGAAAAAGGGGAAAAAAAAATAGCAAGTACACTTGGGGTTCGATAAATATTCAATTTTCAGATAAAAAAGGAAGACCCGCCCCTTCCCCCGCCTCCGACTATACCGAGTGTGCCAGCTTTGTTCCAGCAGAGCTGGTGGCTGCGGTTCTTGGGCTACTTGATGTAGATCGACGAAGGGGGGTCGCCGGCGCATCCTTTCGTTTCAGCTTCAAGTTCCGACGAACTGCTTTGTTTTCTCAGGTTCGGCTCCTGTTTGGGCATTCTTTCTATGATGTAATGGGCAGGTCTAATTGATTGTTTTCTGATTCGGTTTTGTGAGGTTTTGGTTCGATTTCTTCTTATCGGAAGGTAAGGATGGCGTGAGTGGAATCCAGAGAAGGGTTTGCTGGCGAAAGTCACGGAGGACTCGAAGGTTTTCAAGATGTCTATCTTAGGTTTTGGCTTGATTTTTCGCGCTTGAGCCGATGTAATTTAAGATGTAACGAAAGCAAATTGTCTGTTATTTTTAAGCTTATGAGATGGCTACTTGATTCAAGCGAGGCAGGACCTCCTGGGCTGAGTTGGTTGACCTGAAGAAGAGGAAGCCGAAGCTCTCTTCAGCAATTTTCTGCTCTTCTGAATTGAGTGTCTAAATATGGGAGTATTTGGTTGCAGAAATACTGCAGCAGAGAAAAGAATGACGCCTTTTGGCAGTGTTTGTGATCACGAAATGTTCGTAGAAAGGTTACTTCGTGTACATTTTCAAGAGACATTAAAGGGTTTAAATTCCTTCTTCTTCTTCTTTTTTCATATTTTTTCGGCCTCTTCCCTATCAAATAATTGAGCTATTTTCTCCTTCAATGCCAGTTTGGCAAATCTTTTCAACCCAATCTCTTATCAACACACTACATACTCAAATGATATCAGTTATGGTCCATGTGTTGATAGATTATTGGATCAGTTTATACAGTAATTTTGACATGTTAGTAACTCTAAAGATAATAGTAAGTGTACTCAAATGGTAGTGATAATTTCCCAGTAACTCGAACAAGTTGATAAGTTGTGTAAATTAATGTTGTTAAATTATTAAAATAATTGGCAATTTCAATAAATCAAGCAAACATTCGTACCGACTAAAATAAAAGTTGGTAATATCCTATAACAGGTAATAAGTGCATCTTAGTAACTTTAACAAATAAATGTTGGCAAGTTATTGGAACGGGAGAGTAGACTATTTCAAACAATCAAATAACATTGGTGTAATGACTCAAATAAGAATTGACAACTTCTTACGAGGGTTAGTAAATTTAATATGCCGATAACCACCGTAAATAAATGATAGTAAAAAATGATTCAAACCGGTGAAAATTTGGAAAAAGAAATCAAGTAAATAGTTAGTAATTTAGAAATTAGTAAAGCTAAAATAAGTTAGTGACTTACTTCCTCAAAAGTTGCTAATTTATCCAAATCAAGAATAGTAATATCCTATAAAAGTTAGTAACTTTAACCAATAAATGTGGCTAACTCGACGCGCAATCAATAATATCGAAACAATCCAATAAATGCCGGTAACTGGACTGAAATATGGGCCTGTAATTTTCTGTTAAAGTTAGTGATGGGTATGTACGCCCCTGCAAACCCAACTCAATTGCACCCCCGCACGTTATTAAAAAAGAAAAAAGAAAAAGACAGGACCGAAGCAAAAAGAAAAAAGTGGATGAAAAGTGGGGCCCAATCCCCAACAATTAGCAATTAGCAAAAGAGAGGGTTGGACCAACGGGAACGAAGGGAAAGACTGGCCCTCCGCACCGCCACCTCGGCCCCGTGTGGGGCCTCACCCCACGAGACACGTTGACATCATTTATTCCTTTTGGAAAAAAATAATAATAATATATATATATAATATAATATAATATAATATAATCTTTTAGCCTTTACAGCCCCCGTCTTTGAGGCCTGGCTCCCTATTCCTAGAACTCCCACCTTCAATGACTTTCGTAGTGAATTTTCATGCCTACAGATTAATATTTAACGCTTCACTGAACCAGCAAGAAACATTCAAAACCTCGCCCTCAGAAGTACTCCTATACCACCGTTACTCATTCCCGCTCTTTGCCAAACCACCGTCTCCAACCATCGGCTAACCATTGCGCTGGCCATTGCATCCACAAAAAGTAAGGAACAAAAACGGAGATACAATCGGATAAACCAACCGGAATATTCGAGCTTAAAAATTAACCCTCAAACCGTTAGGTTTTGAGTGGCTCCTCATCGATGACCATTGTTGAAGGCAGCAGGAAGGCCCAGTTTATCAGTGGTGTAACTAGGCTACAACGGGCACTCGCAACCGGCGATTGGAACCTTTACAAGTGTCTATGAACAGAACAACGACCAGTGAGGGAGTCTTCGGACGAGATCTGGGCTCTTCGGTTTTCACTGTGGGGAAGGCAGGGAGCAATAGTGAAGTAGGAAAGGGTGGCTCAAGAACAGTGAGGGCAAGCGGCTTGGCAACTAATGCCATCGAGAGGAGTGATGGCGAGGCTCATCAAAGTGATGGCGTGGGTTTCAATTGTCAGAATGGGCAGCGACGACTATTGCTCCAACTCCTCAAAAGAATGAAGTCCAAGAACAATGGATACAGCTTGCGGTGATGAGGATGAGGTCGGATGACGATGGGGCGACAGTAAAGGTGTATACACAGCACTCATGATTAGTCAATCTTCCTTATTTTCTCTTTTTCCCCCTCTTTTTTTAACTTGTGACGCCTCCCTCTTGAACGTAAAAAGAAGCCAAAAAAGAAGAAGAAAAAGGACCCCTTCCACGATGAGAAAAGAACATATTTTATTCTCCAACAGAGTTTTGTGTAATTGCGCCATGTGACGCAAACTTGAAAGGTGTGAAATCAAACTCCATTATAACAAATATGGTGCTCTGATTGGCTGATCGATTCTTGAGATTGATATTT
This sequence comes from Eucalyptus lansdowneana, assembly GCA_017140395.1. Taxonomy (NCBI): domain Eukaryota; kingdom Viridiplantae; phylum Streptophyta; class Magnoliopsida; order Myrtales; family Myrtaceae; genus Eucalyptus; species Eucalyptus lansdowneana. The sequence goes on along the minus strand of CM029487.1, from coordinate 40,056,470 downwards.
CTTTGATTTGATTGTAGGTACTTAAATTTCACTATTTTTAAATCAAATGTCTAAAAAAATTAAAGTACTACTGCTACTAATAATTTTTTCTACATGCTTAAATTTCACTATTTTGAAATAATAATTTTTTTTTAGTCAAAGGTAGATTCTTTGATTTGACCAAAAAAAGATCTTCAGCCAATTCTATGAAAACTTGAAATCTAAACGCCTATTTCTACATGCTTATGTTGAATTAACACCTATATGTAATTAAAGTACTACTACTACTAATCTAATTTTTTTTTTTGAGTTAAGAAATGAGTCTCATCATGATTGGGATCTTGAATCTCGAATTTTTCTAACTTTAACCATAAGGATTATTTTGATGTCAATAGTAATATAAAAAAAAAAATATTCTAATAACTATTGGTATTTTCTTAAAATTTTTGGTAACTTACTAAAATGCTACCGACCGAATAAGTTATTGGTCAAAATTTAGTTATCAACTAGTTTTGATATTTACCAATGCTATTCGTACTTTACTTGCACCAAACAATGTTCGGAATTTTGCCCAATAGAATCTTCCTTTATGGTATGGACCTCTTTTCATGGTTTCTTCTAAAGCTAAGCGAATGCCATTTTCAACTTAATTCAATTTGTTTTCCGCTTTCAAAATGTTCCGAATACCTCTAATTTTTTTCCTATTCCACCCAAATTAAAAAATTCAATATCCATAAAGATTGAATTTCCAAGTTTTGCATTGGAGAACATATTTGGTTAGCACTTTTGTTTCGCGTAACCGACAAAATGTCACATATTGACTATACAAGTTATTCGGGCATATGAAGGGACTGGCTGAGAGCTCGGCCAATACCCATGCCTATCATGTAACCAGCAAGCGACACGACCCAGTGTCCCAGTCCTCTCCACATAGCTTCGCCAAAGAACCACAATACCTCCTAACACGTCTCTAACTCATTTTAATTTTTGGGCTCCAACATAAATTCGATTTGGCTAGAACTCGAGCCATAAGCTCAATAACCTTAATTGGTAGAATCACGGAGTCGCCATCTAAATGGAGACACACAATGTGGATTCCAGTAGCCTTGCATTTGGGAGGATAGTGAAAGTTTTCTCTGGTTGCATTCTTGTCAGCCAATTTGAAAATAAGAGAACATGTCCATCAGAGTAGTGAACTTTATGAATTGCTTGGGTTATCATTCATTGAGTTCAAGCCAATTTAATTCAAGACGTCGAAGCATTCGTTTGCTATTTTTCGAGCGCATGAGATATCATACTTTGATGATGATTGTAATTTAAGCTAAATAATTATCTCATAAAATTTATTTATGGTTAATTTTTATTTTATATTGCTTTTTAATAGATGTTTGCAAAGTTTCAATAGTTATTTATGTCTACCATTATGTAAGTGGAGCCCTTGAGCGTGATATCACAAATCAAGCGTAATCAAGCAAACATTTTCTTTCGCGGGCTCAAGCACGCTTATGTACGCCTCCTCGATCTTGTCCATACTCGATTATTATATGAATGACGATTTTTTCAGATGTCGGAGAAGCTTGGATTAAAAAAATTGAGGTTCGGTACTCGGCCACTCAAGACGTGCGAGGCCCATCATCATGGGCTCGTAGACGTATTAAAAGGCGCGGGAAAGTGGTTGCCACTCCATCGAGCGACACGTGTCTATATACGGGAAGCCAGAAACTTAAGTCAGAGTGAAATGAACCCTTGAATCGGAGGAGGCTCTCCTTCCGGTTCCTCCCTTCGATCGTCGATCCCCACATGGCGAAGACGAAGCGATCGCCCACCTCCTCTTCCTCCTCTCGTTGGTGTGATCCACCACGTCTTCTCGTTCCTCGAAGTTGCGTACATCGTCCGCACGTGCGTTTTTGTCAAAGCGGTGGCGATCCGTCTGGACCGCCACCCCGGACCTCGTCTTCTCCTTCCCCTGGCGGAACGCCTCCCCGTCCGTGGACAGCGTCTTGATCCTCTAGGCGTCGCCCAAGGTGAGGAAGTTCCACATCGACGTCGATTTTCTCGACCGTTGCGGGCCTGAGTTCAGTCCGTGGCTTCGCTTTGCTGTCGACTGCCGTGTCGAGGACCTCTCAGTCGATGCGACTAAGAGGTTGTGCGAGATGGCCGGCCATTTCGCAGTACAGCGGCTCCTTTTATGGATGCTCTTCGTTTGGTGAACCTGCACTCAGGGCTCTGTTGCTTCTCGTTGAGTAGGAGTATGGCTTGGATTAATCTTAGGTCCCTGTCCATCTGTGACTCGGAGGTGATGCATGAGATGTCGAATGGCAGCCCTGTTCTCGAGGACCTTAGTTTGGAAGGATGCTACGGTTTAAACCGAACCATCAAGCTTTGTTCGAGAACTTTGAGGGAAATTGCGGTCAATGGCTGCTTTCGGGATGCACTTGATGAGGGTTTCCCCTTGGAGATTTCAAGTCCTCAGTTGCTGCTTGAGAGGATTTTCTGGTATGATGAGGCAGCTGGTAACGGAAGTCTCGATCCTTGATTGAAGCAGAGTCCAACTTTTCTATGAGAGGTGAGGATTTTGGAAGGCCATCTGATTGTTTTGTTCAAAATCGGTTCTAGTCTTACAGAGGGTATTGCAACATGGTCGAGGGACTGCTTCAGAAGCTGCAGAATGCGTCTAAGCTTTTGATTGGTAGTTGGTGCCTTCAGGTGAGCAAATTGTTTTTGATTTCAAATTTAACTCGTTTGGTTCATACCTATGGATAATCCATTGTTCCCTCTTCCTCGAGTTAAGGAAATTCATTCCAAACTTCAGCACAAGGAATCTGGTTTGCATCGTTTGCTACTCTGCCTGATGATCACTAGTGCAAATACACATCGTGCCTTTAGAATAACTACTGAAAAACCAAAGAAAAAGCAGCTGGTTTAGGGTCATTCTTTTTCCTGCTCAGTAGTGCATAACTATCATTCCAAAGATCATAGTAAATTATTAATGAAAAGTTGCTGTGCCCTATTTTTTTAAAGACTGAAGAAGCAGTTGTTGACTAGAGTTAGTACTCAATTTGTCATATAGGTGGGAACCAAAAGTGTTCTCAAAGCATAAACTTGCTGGGTTTTTTAAACTGTATTTGGAAGGAAGAGTAAATTATCTTATTCTTTTGCCTTTCAATTTTTGAATGTGCTTAGGTTTTATCACTTGCGGCAGAGGTACAAGGTGTGCCATTTTCTTTGCCCAATTGCAAGTTCTGACTCTGCATGCACGTTGGCCTTATTCCCATTTGCTTTTCGTTAAATGTGCTACGGTCCTTTCTCCCAAATCACTTCAATTGCCAATCCAGTTCAAATCGCATTTGATGGAGAGTTGGTGAATATAGAGGTTAAGTGCTTGGAATTCTAAATGAGAACATGACATCAAACTAAGGAGTTGGTGTTTTACACAAAAATGAAGAGTGAATGATGGTAATGGGAGGGAAAATTTGGAGATGACACAGTTGCAATTAAAGAATCCCAAGCTGATACTAGTTGAATGAAGGGATTTTAATTTACAGGTGCGATAGATTTCTATCAACTTCTAGACAAGATTGGTGCCTTTGGAGATTTCCATAACATAACTGACAATCATCTAGACCAACTGGAAGTATACCCTACTCCCGTATTGCCATCTTTTTGCCCTTTTTGGTACACCAGTCAAAGTGTTCATGAAGATAAAGAACTTGAATTGGAGGGGATGTCGTTTATGCTAGATAGACTAGTTATGTCCAATGTAGAAATGCTTAATGCCCGCTTGGAGTTGGCAGGTTTAACCCCTGCAAAATACGATCTCAATGCCATCGGGCATCTATATAGTTTTCCTTTAATTTCTGTTAGTGACTCTCACGATGTAATATTACTTTTGGCTCTGCTCTTCCTCTTCTTGTCCTGATTGAGCGTAATGTTATTTCTGGCTCCTCTTCTTCCTCTTCTTGTACATATTGAGCATTCCCTACAAGGATTTCTCACATTCTGTATTGTTAAAATGTAGAGTCTAGTCTGGAAAGTTTCGCACATTTTGTATTACTTGAAGTTAATTTATCTTCTTCTGATTACAAAGGGGCATTGTGTCACATCATTTTGATTAATCAAGTTTGTTGTTGGGAATTTAACTTACTTGTGAATAGGATATATCTCAAGCTATGCTGCATACATGTATACATGGAGGGAGGAGTTGGAGAAAGCAAAAGGTCTAGGAGGATAGGCGGAGCTGCATCCAAGTATGTTAAGTTCTCGTATGACTTTATCTTTTGGTAATTCAAATTCATAAGAGCTTGGGATCAGATGCCTAGCCTTGGTAGTTTTTGTAATCTATTCTCACTGGAAAAATTTAGAGAGGAGTTATATTTTCTCCAGAAACATCTTAATGTTGCATGCATCATTTTGCCTTCTTGATATGGAAAGCATGTTGTTGAGTGCTTCTTGAACCAATCCTTGAGTGGTTTCTGTTGAGATAAGTTGTAGATACTTGTACACTTGTGATCCTTGCTTGACGTATGCTTTCATGGTTACACTCCACCTCGAGGTTCCAAATTTGAACAATAAGATTCATTCCTAGATTGAGATAATGGATTGAAGGCTGCCAAAAAGATATAGATTCCCTAGCTTTAGATGATCTACTAGCCCAAAGAAATCCCATGTCAAGCTACCAATATCCCTGTCAGATATAATGTGTACTGTTATGATGTTTGCCTTACTTCCCAAATTTTGAACATGATTGATAGGAAAAAATTTGTTATGAAAATTGATGTAGCTCATTTCGTTCAATGTTGAGCTTTCGGGTTGTCTTTTTTCTTTCTTTAAAAGCATGCCAATGGCAAGAATACTAAGTTTCTTGCTTCATAAAAGCTCCAATAACCCAAAGATAATTTGGTGCAAACATAGGAAACTGTCCAAACCATTCTTGTCCACCCACTTCCTCCCTATTGGGCAGTTTGCAGCAAGACTTTACTGGTAAGATCGCATCTAGGGCAGAACCAGCTGTGGCAAAGATTTGAGAGATTTCAATTGACGTCTTCCATTGGTCTTGATGTTAATGACCATCTTCTCTAGTAGGAGTGCGTCTCTTGGTAAAAGCAGCATTGGCATGGTGAGCTTACATCCGTCACCATTGAAGGAACAAGCTATGAACCAATGATCTCCATGCTCTTCAGATGCCGAGCCAAACACATGAAGTTTTGCTTTGGGCAGAATTCCTCTGCATTGCAGATATGAAGAATGGCCAGATCAAATATGGCCTGCACATTCATTGGTAACAAGACTTAGTGATCCATCCAAAAGTGTCATGAGGATAAAAATAGACATGAATGACATTGGCCACTTGACTAGAGAATGATCATGTACATTAAAGTTTGATACGTAATCATCACAAATTGGGGAAAAAAAAAAGGTGCATGGAAAGGGGTTGGATTTTGGGCGAATGATGGCAAATGACTTAGTGAGCTGGAAGTTGGGTGGTGATGGCAAATGGCTTGGCCATATTTTCGGGCTTAGCCTATCGTTTCGACACGTTAAGCATGCGTGAATGTGCGCTTTTGTGAGATGCTGATTTGAATAATAAATTAGCGTATTTTTTAAAATTCAAAAGTAGATGAGAATAATCACATTGCTTTTTTCCAAATTACAATTTCAACAACTGAATCCACCACCACATTCGCATTGATGCGATGTCCCATGAGTCCTCCCGTTAGGACCTTTTGTTTTGTTGGGGTGTGCGACGAGATTACCATTGAACATGTGGGCCCAAATTAAACAATATAGTTACTTGGACAAACTTGAACACATCATACCATATATGACATTATTTATAGATTATGTGAAATAAGGCTCCTTTTGTTCCACGAAAAGATAAATGATTTGAAAAATATCCTTCTAAAAATGATCACTTATATTATTTGAAATAATCAACCAATGAAATATGTCTCAATTATCCAAATGTTTTCGTGCTCGACAAGGATGTCTCGTGTTCATTCATTTTTATAACCGGATAAGCAAATATAATTTGAAAAAAATTATTTCAAATCATTTGCTTTTTTCGTGAATGATTTTAATTGGCAATTCAATATAGATCACTATTCTGGAATGGATCTAGGCTTTATTTGTTCGATCGAAAATCTAGAGCTATAGAGATGTATAACACTTACCAATAGATAAAAAAAATGCAGTGATTTGATCCATCGGGAACCTCATATGATCTCAACGCACAAGCGTACATGCGAGCTACATGTAGTCCGAAGATCAAAACACAAATGGGCAGACCACTCGATTGGTGCTTTAACTTATAGATTTTCCTCTTCTTCTTTTTTCTTAATTAGTGACGACGCACGTTAGCGTGCAAGAGCACATCGTTTTTGTCTATAGCAGTAGAACCCACTTGATCAAAATTCTTGTTTGCAACAAAAAGAGAAGTTTGTAAAAAGCAATAACATTTCGTAAAAGAAATGCCTAAAATTGACGATTTTTTTCAATGAGCTGCTTTTCTCCTTCATTTTTTCATCTTCTTTTTCTTTTCTTTTTTCGGGTTGCTGTGCTGTTCTGCCGGGAACTTTTTTTTGCCCTTTTGTTCGTTTTGAGAATTTTTGCAATTTTATTTCTGGATAATTTGTAGAACAATTATCAAAAGTTTCAACTAGGTATAAGCAATGCAAAACATGAATGAACATGAGGTATAAGGTGACGTATTCGTAGCATATGCTTCAATCTCATCAATATTCATTTGCTTAGCAAAAATGGAGACGAACGTGAAAGGAAACTCCTTGATTCCCACTGTTCTTGTAAGGAATTTCAAAGAACAAATCATTGGGTACTCTCCGAAGATGACTGACCATTGATTCGATCAATCTTTGCAGTATCAGGCATTGTAAACTTTCTTGCACCGGAACAACGAAGATGATAACAAAGTCTGGTGCTTTTCGGGACTGGCCGATAGACCAGTAGACAATCATGCGCATTTTAAAGAACTTACAACCTCTTTGACACAAGAAAATGAGAAGTACGGAATATAAAAATGAAACAGGAAAATGAAACGAAATCGATAGAGGAATAGAGTCGAATGAGGGTTTCCTCTGTTTTGCATTGGGCTGTAATTGTGAAAATTAACCTATTAATTCACAAGATTTTTTGTCAAGAAATAAAAATTCAAAAGATTCATATTCCAACGTTAAACACGTCCTTAAAAGAAGCAAGAGAGGGAAAACGAAAAGGACATTTCGATTTTCAATTTCTTCAAAAAAAAAAAAAAAAAAAAAGATCCGCTCCCGCCCCCTTCCTCCGATTATCAGACGGAGCGTACCAGCTCTGTTCTAGCTCTGTTCCAACGGCGCGCGCTTCCGTTTCAGCTTCAGTTCCGACGGCTCGCTTTGGCTTCTTAGTTTCCGATCCCCATTTGGCCGTTCTTTCTGGAGATCGCGGAGTGGAATCCGGAGAAGGGTTTGCCGGCCATGGTCACGGATGACTTCGAAGGCGGTTGGTCGGCCGTCTCTCCTGGTAATTGCTTCGAATCGAGAAAGCTCTTTCTTTGTTCTATTTAGTGTGTGAAGTGCTTGGAAGTCTTATATGAGAAGATGATGTCGAACTGAGGAGTTGGTCTTTTACAGGGAAAACCAAGAGTGAGAGAAGGTGATAAGCGTGGAAATCTAGATTATGTTCTAGTTTATGTGGTGGTGATTGTACTTGATGTTACGATTATATTAAGGTTGTTCATGTGCATTGATATTTGTTTTGGTGGTATCTAACTTTGTATGGTCATAAGGAAAGTAAAACGCTTGTTAACTCAGGATATTATCATCATCCTTCAAAAAGAAATAAAAAGTTAAAGTAGAGCAATTTTGGGGCAGTTTTCTTAGAAATAACTTTGAAATTTACATGATGGAAGAACTTTCCTGCTGATAATTTTTAATGCTTGAGTTGACTTTTGAGAGTCCCCATAAGCTGAACAACACGATGCCTCATGCTTTGAAGCCAACCTGTAATTTTCATACTATCTTTCAGTAAAAAGCCTCTAGCAATCTGTTAAGTTCAAATGTTGAAAGTTGCGAGGCAAATTTGTTGCAAAATTTTAAACATCGTCACATGATTCACGCGTCTCTTTTGTTCTCAACTGTTGAAGGCCTGCTTAGTTTTAGAAAACGCCTTTAGTTTCCATTTTCATAGAAATTGTTTTCGATGTTTTTTTAACAAAATATTTGTTTAGTGAAAATGATATATGTCATTAGCAATGGAAATTGTGAGAATATGCTCGGCTTACATCACATTCAAAAAACAGGCTTAGTTATTCCAAATCTCCATGTTTGCATTTGGAATGAGAATACTAAAAAGTCATCTTAAGTTTGTGAGTTTGATTTTGAGAATAGTTTTCCTTTTATTCATCAAGTGCTTTTGGAGTGTTACCAAACACATTTTCTGGTCTGTTTTAATTCTCAAATTGAAATCAGAACGAACTTTTGAGAATCTTAATGCCTCCTTTTTAAGTCTGCAGAAAAAGAATAAACTTCATCAAGTTGCTCAACAAGCTTTGAACATTGAAGATTTACTTCATATCATCCGGACATCATTATCAGTCATGCATGAGCAGTGGGCTGATGCCATTAACATATTTCATGAGAAGTTTGATTTCCTGTCAGACATTGTTACTGACTTTGGCAAGTGGTACGGTTAACACAAAGTAGTAGATGGCGTTTCAACTTTCTTCATTTAAGTGTTTTCGTCTTCTTATCTAGGTCTTGATTCTTCTTCTCAGGAGGAATTTTTTAGTCTTCTTGGTGGTGCTAGGACCAGACCTGCAGTCCATCAGTTTCTTGTTAATTCTTTGGGTGAAGTGGTATGGCTGATTTTTGAAGCTATGATGATGCTATAGGACTCTGGCTTTTTTGGTTGGCTTTTATAATCTTAGTTTGCTAGTTTGTTCAATGATAGGGTATGCAGTCTGTACCAAAAATTGTTTGTGGTGCTGGAAAAGAACTTCAGCTGGTTGTCCTCAATCATCTGCAGGTGTGGGTTATTATCTTTGCATTTGGCCTTTTTCCCAAATAATTAAGTTTCGTGCATCTCAGAGAACAGTCTTGGAGGTGATTAGACAGAGATAGGAATTTGTTACAGTAAATTATGCTTTGCACATCTGGAGACATGCCATATTCTTCAGAACATCCTGATGTTGATTCTTCATATGAACATATCATATGTAATGATATGAATTGCCAACATTAAGTGGATGGAAAGGGCAAAGTAAAATCTGATTTGAGTCTGATTCAACAAGTTGGAAATCTCTCCTATATACGTATAATGAAAATTGTTGGTCATTAATCATTGGTTTGAAACTTGAACTTGATCTAAGTTTGAGCTTTAAGTGTACTATACATGGAGATTTAGATATAGAATGTTTATACATTCACATTATAATTAGCAGGCGTAGAGATATGTTCTCAATTTTAAAGGAAAGAGTTTACTGCCCGTTTCGATCTTAGCATATATCCCCTCTTAATTGCGAGAGTCAATTTTTGTACAAGAGAATCATATTCAACTCTTTTTACCTACTGATATTACTATTAGAGCCTAGGGGAAGTTAGACTTGTTTATATTACCAAATTCCACTCATTGAACTCAATGTAGTAACTGAAACTCTTCTTTCCTGTGTTAGTTTAAGGTCAACAAGCTAAGGATGAGAATGAAAACTCAGAAATTTGAAGAAAATGAGCAGAAAACTAACTGGTGGGTGCTCGGATGACAGTGAATTGAGCCTACATGGATCTAATCTGTGATGCTTAACAACGGTTATGAGAACCTCTGTTCGCAATCATTTGTTTAGCACTTAGATGTGAGAATTGATTATTTTATATTATTATTTTGCAGCATATCTTTAGATCACGATTTTTGATGTACCACCTCTTTTTTGGCAAAATAATGATGAGTATGTTAAGCCTTAGTATTGAAATTGCTTTTACTAAGTTGCATGCCAGATAGATTCGCATTAGCTGTTTGTGACCTTCTTATGCATTATACTCGCATTTTTCTTCTTCAAATCAGTTTTGTATACTTCTCTTAGTCCCTAGTATTGCTCCTTTTTTGGTAGTGTGTTGGTAGCTCTTTGGATCCAAAGTTTCTCTTGAACTTTTTTGATCTTGACTTTCAGTAGTAGTGACACCCTTTTATCACAATGATCTTACTCGCAAAAGGAATTACAACTGTGAGTTAATAGAGTGTTTTTGCCCATGTGGTTGATGGTTTTGCCGATTAGCACAAAATCATATGTGAGATTTTGATGTTGGTACTTGAAACTATATGATGAGATAACATGTGTTGGAACAAAGGGTAATTTAAATAACTTAAAATCCTCAGGAAAGTGTTAAGTTTCTTTTTATAGATTATATAGTTCACCTGTAGGGCACCAAGGGGGTGCAACCCATATACAAAAGGAGCCCAAAAAACTAGCCATATACAAATCAACTCCCAAAACCGAAAGGGGGTTCAAATACCAGATAAATCACTGACTAATCAACCAAGGCATTTACATCTATATGCAAGTTTGCACTACACCAAAAGTGTGTGACTTTAAGCCAAATTTCAATAAAATAGAATGGAAGATTTCTCTCCATTGGAAGCTATCTTGTTCCACTCCTTCCAAATCAGACAAAAGACACAGGGGAATTGAGTTAATCCTAATTGTTGTGCTGTAAACGAATGCCCTACCATGCCCAAAGTTCTTGCTCAATAAAACGTCTGATAACCCAAGATAACATGGTGTATGCATAGGAAACTGTCCAAACCATTCTTGTCCAAGAACAAAATGAAGGAGGAGATGCCGCATGCACTGTCTCCTCTTGCTGAGGAGACACCTATTAACTAGTTCTTTGCCTCATTTCTAAAGTAAGGATTTGTTCCCAGGTTGCTTCCCAAGCAAAAAGAGAAACTCTATTGGAATCCTCACTTTCCAAATCGATTTCTAGTGAAAATATGTTCTATTCACAAATCTCCCTATCGAGCAGCTTGTAATAAGACTTTACAGAAAAGATTCCATCTCTTCCCTTGTTACAGGCAAAAGCATCCTTAAAAGCATCAGAAATCTTTGAATTATGCAAGACACAAAAGAAGGCAGGCAAAAGCTTCAAACTCTAATCTTGGGCTTGGCCCACAAAGTCAATGTCGCAAATGATCATTTCGTTGTTTAAATGATAACAATCTGCAACCAAAGCTTCCTTGTTCCTTGACATTTCACCCAAATGCTTACACATACAACGCCAATATGTGAGAATCAAATTCTATTACTTGGGAGTGTAAGTTTCGTAATAAATGCACACCAAATTGGAATGAGATTCTTACAATTGAGAATCTCAGGAAACGGAGTTTGATTTTTCATAGAATGGAGTTGTGTGAAAACTTTTAAAGGAAAATGTTGATCATCTCTTTCTTCTTTCTGACTTTGCTTCCAAGCTTTTACATCAAATCTTTGGCTTGTCTAAGGTGGTTTGGTTCTTGCCAAAACATGCCATCCAGTTTCTTAACTGTTGGCATGCCTAATTAGGAGGATCAATTTCTAAGAAGTTCTGAAGTGCCGTACCTTTGTCTCATGGGATGCCTTAGGAAAGAAAGCAACAAAATGTAGGATTTGGAATCTTTGGTTGCTTCCGTGTTGGTACCTTTTAACCGGCTTTCAGAATCATGTTCTGATTATGTACTTCTAATGCTTCATTTTTGTTTGTTTTTCTTTTGTTTTGTTATCTTATATATTGATGTACTGGAACTTTTTCTCTCAACAAAATCCTTTGTTATCTAGAGAAAATATATTGCTAGTTTATTCCCCTGCCAGATCTCTCTCCATCTCTATGGGCTTTTTTGTGTGTTGTGAACATGTGCTTCGGCGTGCACATGCATGTGATCGTGTGCTTACACAGGTGTGCACACATGTACATGCACACTATAGGGATGTTGTTAATTAGATCAGATCTTGTGCTTCTCCTGGGTACTGTGACTCTCATGTGCATGCTGCATATTTTTCTTGATTACTACTAAATGAGAAATGATGTTTCTAGTTACTTATTTTAAGGTTATACTCTTCTGTTTTACTTTTTGATCAGTAAGTCTATTAAAAAGCACCAAGGGGATGCCTCCTATTTACTAATTACCACCTATAAGCTCATGTTTACCTTAAAAATTTTAAAAAAAAAAGACTTGGTGTCCAAAGAACTGGCACCACAATGTGAAAAAAATAAGGTGGTAAACCAAATATCTTTTACAGCACCTATAGAGCTTTCCTCATTTTTAAAAGCCTGCTTATTTCTTTCTTGCCAAGGCGTATGAACTCTCTTTAACTCCATGGTACTGCCAATCAATGCTTTAGGGCTGCTTTCTCCTTTTGTCTATTCAAAATGTGCATTCACGACGCTGTAGAATTTTGTGGAAAAATTGACAAGTGATAAAAAGATTAAGCTATGAAATAAAGATGTGGCTTACTGTTTAAATGCTCTTTTGTAAGCTGGGACTTTGCTTTAGATTGAAGTGTGAACATTTGATAGTTGGAGAGGTAAATTGGTAGCAGGGAGGTGAATCAAGTACCTCCTCTAGAGATGCGGTTTGATATTTGAATGTTGTAAAGAAGTTACCCTTCTCAAAGCTGTTGGATAGAGATGCGGTTTGATATTTGAATATTGTAAAGAAGTTAACCTTACCCAAGCTAACAGCAGAAGGGCTAGGGGCTGTCTCCTTGAACACACTAGCATTTCCTATCAATATTGTGCTTACAGCTCACAACTATCATATAAATGCCCCCCCCCCCTCTCTCACAGCCACTTTGGGCAGGACTTGAAAATTCGCATGAACATTCCAAACTTCTACCCTGCTTGCATGAATTGGATAGCAAACTAGGCTCCATTTCTTTAATGAATTTTCCAGCATAACTTTTAATTGTCAGACTTTAGAGTATGTCGTTTAGTTCAAACACAGTGTGCAGAAGATGAAGATGGCTTGTATTGACCATGTACTGTGTAAAACCTTTTCTTTTGTAAACTTTTAACTTTGATGGTTCAGCAGATAAATGCTATTTTTATCCCTCACGAGTGTGTGTCAGTTTTCTCAATAAGAGATGATATTTGACATATGGGGTTAAGATACTCAAGTATTGTTATTTACTTAGCAGCCTGCTGTAGAAATTATTGGCTTTAGAATGGGTGAGCTCAGGGGTCTTTCAAGATGGTGTTCTCATTACCTAGGTATTGGTTTGGATGAGACACTGGTGGATAATGCAGTAGAAAATGCTGGAATGCTGCGTGTAAAGGTTGAGCAATTCATAAGGGTGCTCTCATAAGTCGTGAAGCCGGTATGCCGGTTACAATCTTTCTTGTGATTTCTCTACCTTTCTAGATATCTTCTGTTTGCAACCATTGTAATATCTTGCCTTTCTCTCATCATGTGTGGTATCATGTCTTTAGTGATACTAAATTACTAAATTTAGACATGAAGTTGAACTATTTTTGGATAAGAATGATAAGGGGTGCTTAGAATGACATATATACCTTTAATCTGAAACTACATATATTATCCAGAGATCCACATGTGCACAGTACAAATGCTTTTTCATGCTAATCATTCTCTGTCTGGCTCTGCAGGATGACTTTGAATTTGCTTCAGATTTTATTTCCTTCCAAATACTTGACAATTCTTTTGTAGATGTAACAAATTGTATAGCGGTAGTGAGGGCAGTGACGAATGAATGTGAAGCAGGGAAGACCTTTGGAAGGATCTTGTTGTGCATCCCTCCTGGTCATTGTTTTGTGGATTTGGCTCTATTTGAGGTAAAAGCTCAGTATATCATATTTTAAAGCCCAAATTTGCAAATGTGGCTAATACATTCTGTTGTAAACAGGAAGATCAAAGTGCTATGTTGCTAAATAAGATGAATGATATTTGTGAAGGCTTGGGAGATGCCAGAATGATGATCTTGCAGGCAGTGACCTTCCATTTGTGCATATTGCAGGAACCACTTGTACAAATAACTGAGAGTTGTACCAATTGAAGGTAACTCATGGATTCGAAGCTTGCATATTGATTTCTTACTCATGGTATCCTGAGTTATATTCTGATCATGTCAATTCACAATTTAAGAAATTGATGGCAAAAGGAAAAACCTAGCATATTCTACTTTTCTGTTGACTCATGTTCTTTTCAAAATTTTAGGAAGTGCTTCTGGTTGGATGGGGAACCAGGCCTGTCCAGTTAAATTTCCTAGCAGAAATAGTATTGCTCAAAAACTGGTGGTATTAACCCTGTTTAACCAATAACCAGGTGTCCTTGTCAACTGGTACCTAGCAAACCTATCAAAAAGTCTGGACCAATTTTAGACCTTAAAAAAAATTGAAGGAGAAGTGTTGGAGTTGGCTTTGGGTTTGGAACTCCAACTTCTTGTAATTAACAAGTGTTCCAACTAGTGTCAGTAACAAATTTATCTCGTTGGCTGGGTGTTGGAATTGAATTAATCCTGTCCATGCTCCTTACTACATTTCCACTTAGAACCTACTCTTAGAGTGTAAATGTGACTGGCATAGGTACATTGTGCGCCTTTAATGGACCACTTCGTGTTTGTTCCTACAGATTGAAGAAGTGCAAAAGTATGCTCCAAAGAAAATATTTTTTCGGTTGAAGAAGTAAAATACTGAAATATTAGGTTTTCCCCTAAATTTCAAATCAATTGAGAGGACAAAGTGTGAAAAGGGTGAATCTATAGTCGCCAGACAAATACATAAAGAATAATCATTCTCTTATGGTAGGTGCATAGCAGTCTGAGTTACTGACTGAGAACCACTATTTACAAGTTCATGATGATCGATACTATCATGATAGCAAGTTACTGTTGAGCATTCCTGGTTTACATGCATGACATAGCCTATTTAGGCACACAAGGCTTGCTTCTCGCCCGTGTTTTAGCATAATGCAGGTGTTGCATTTATACTTTTACCCAACAAAGGTATCTAAACATCACGTTAGTTATGGCCATATATTCAAGGAACACTGGACAGAAATCAAGTCAATGTTTCTTTTGGCGACAGCAAGTACAGGCGTGGCTTGTGTTTTAGCCATGAGAACGTAGGCCCTGGTCTACATACGGGATGAGGATGAAGAAGAAATCTCTGATTCATAATGGTTGTCTGTTCAAGAATTTGTGGTGGTTATGCTGGTGTTGCTCCTGTTGGTGGACCTCTAATACTTGAAGCTGCAGACACTGTGTGAGAAGCAATGCATGTGGGCTTTCTGACTGAAGCTCTTCGACTCCACCCTTCTTGGAGAGTCTTAATCTATACCTGCCATGTGCCTTTTCTGCTAGGCAGGCATTTGTCAAAGAGAAAGACGGAGTAAAAGGTAACTATTTATCTATTGAGTTAGATAGAATTGACCGAAAGATGCTGAGCCATGGCTTCTATCCGGTGGTAACTATCTTCATGGCATTGCTGTAAGCTCTGAGACGTGCTCGATAGTGCCAAGCTTTTGCTTCATCTATACATATTCATTATTTTCATGTGTAAGAGAACCAAATGTTTGGTTTGAATTATCTATACTTTGGGTTGAATGGTTCGGGCAGTGTACTTGACTAACGAAGTCTACATTTGACTAGCCAGATATATGGTTTCAAGGTGACAATAAAGAACATAGGCTATATTCCAATCTCAGATATTTGGAGTCCTCAAATAGATGGTAGGTTTAGATCATGAGATTTTGTATACAATATCATTAATGGACTTGGTATCCTTAATAAAGAGCATCAAGGGGTCTTTTAATTCAATGATGTGCATTCAAGAATCTAAAATTGTTTAATTGTATTATTGTTTCTCTTGAAATTATTGCCAATCTCCAGGAGAAAGTACGTATGAATGTAACATGTGCATTTGTGATACTTCTTTTCTTTGGTTTATTATTTGTTGTGATGATACCTTTATGTGAACCTTAGTTGAATTTACTCTAAAATTAAATCCTCCTTTATTTGTAGCCCTTCCAAGTCTTTACGTGTTCAATGTATTCTTCCCAATGCAAGTGCAGAAATAGTGACATTTAACATTAATTATAAGATGGGAACATAACATTACCAACAAAATAAATGATTGTTATCAGGTTCACTGCCAGTGCAAATCCCATGTAAACTTGAAATTCTGGGAGTCGTTTTACACAAGCTCGTTTTGGAGAAATTGCAGTTAAAAGCTTCGAGGACCGGTAGCGTTTGCGTTTGGCAGGAAGATGCGAAGTTGGGGCCAGTTCAGTCTTCGAAGGTTGCTGAGGGTTGCTGCCGGATGCTGCCTGGTCTCCTTTCTCCTTTCTTTTGTGGTGCCGCTGGTTGGCTGACTTGTTGCTGTTTTTTGGCTGGTTCGTGCCGCCGTGTTGGCTGGTTCTTGCTGCTTTTGCTGTTTGTTGCCACTGTTTTGGCCTCTTTTTGTTTCTTTCTTGGCACCCATCCACTCGCTCTGATTATTTGTCATTTTGAGTGTATGTTGCTGGTGCCAGGAATCCCCTTTTGTATAGTTTGGTTAAAGTCAATATAATTCTTACTTTTACCAAAAAAAAAAAAGCTTCGAGGACCGAGAAAATAAGAAGAGAAGACCAGGAGAACAGGTACGACTAAGGGAGAAGCTTTACTATTGATAGGACTGTCGGAGAAGACAACTTGTGTCTATCGCACCAGACACCTTCGGCTAAGCCTTCTACTTATAGCTGTTGTGGACCATTTTAAAATTTACTTCTGCTATCATCTCAGCAACCGTCCGAATGAATTGGAGAATATCATGTCTTAACAGTGTGTTCCGAAAAGTAGCTCTATTGTATGTGGATAAGCAACAAACTGCCATGACTTAATACATAGGGCGATGGGCATGGTTGCAATTCCGATGCATAATGAGCGCAGAATCCAAGTACACTCCTTGAATTGTATACGTTGCATTCTTTACATGTGAAAAATCGCAGCACTTCTGAAGAAAGATGTTAAAAGATCTGAAGTAGACAGATACTCTTTGATAAGAAAATTAGTCACTTCATAAGGTAACAAAGTTGTTCTATAAATAAACAAGTAACTTTATCAATGATGACGAGGTCAAACACAGATAAGTACTTAATATGCCCTCATATAAGGAAATGTACCATCGATTTCATCATACAATAAACAGAGAATCATCTTACCTAATTGATAGTAAGAAAATTCAAATCAAGCTTGAACTACAATCAGTGGTTCATCTAATTGCACAATTCTGACACTTATCTTCCCAATGAAGAAACCCCACTGCATCATTGCCTTTATCTTGAGCTAGCCATTAACACCTTTGCTTTGTACCTCTAACAAAACCTTTGTCATACGGTGGGTTTTGACTAAACACACCAGCCAGCCAGTTCTTCAAACCATCATCTGAAATGGTTGATGTACATCTTCCACCACTTGATAGCCTTCAGATAGAGGAGGTATACTACTAGATTGGAAGCTTGATTCTTAGGCATTGGGGATATAGTGGGGAGAACATTTTTAATTATTGTATACTCCATTTAGCTCAAAGAATCAATCGTTTGCACATTGTAAATTAATACCATGGGACTGTACTAGCAATTCGACCGTAGCAATACCATTTTCTTCTGGAGAAATCAAAACATTCCAACGGTCTATAGGTATGTGCTGTTGTGCAGCAAGATGGGCACTTTTATCATTTGAAACCTCCATGGCATTTCCAAAATTGGGATATTGTGACTGTGCTGGCAATGCCAAAGCGGTTACACCATTGTGTCCTGTAGAAAAAACTAGAACATTAATGTGGTTAGTGAACATAGATCGCCGTGAGCATAGTTCTCGATCTTATAAAAAAAAAAAAAATCTGGAATAAATGGTTTTGATATCATGTAAAAATGTTATTGATTTTTTTCCTAATCCTGCATATCTCTTATAATTTTTATTGCTGTCGGTTTTTGTTATTAAGTGCCTCAATTTCTCACATATAAGTTGAACCAACCAATTTTCTTTTCTAATATGATCTTCCAGTCAACTATTGATGAAAATGCATATATAAACATGTTGTTGTTTGCTTATTACATCTTTTCATATCTACTTAGTGGTAAAAATGTCTTGTCAATATCCACTTGGCATCGCCTAAGTGAAGGTGAGTTTTAGCTATTCAAAGTGCTTGACATCCTTTCAAGCCAAATGAGACACTATTAGAGGTTCAACACACAATATTAGGGGAAATTACCGAGAAAGGCCTTAACTTATTGTGATAGTATCAATTTAGTCCTAAACTTTTAATTTGATCAATTTTATTCTAATTTTTTTGAGAATTTGTCAATGCAATCCATCCAACTAATTTTGATGAAAAAAATCGCTGATGTGGATAATTTTTACAATTTTTTAATAATTTTTCTGACATTTTCCTTCTTTCTTTTTTTTTTTTTTTTTTTTTTTTTGATCGGTGGATGGTTGCCAACCGTCTAGCCACGTTTCATCTCGAACTTTGAATAGTTTAACAAGCATAGCGCGCCTAAGAGAGGGAGGGAGTAGTAATGGAAGTAGGGGTGTCAACGGTTCGGTTCGGTTTTTGGTTTTGGTTTTCGGTTTTTTTTTTTTTTAATGAAATCTCCAAGCAACCCCCCAAGTATTTTGTAAAAGAACCACTCTTTTCCTTTTTGAGCTCTATAAACTAACTTTGGAAACAATTTCGTCATATGACTATATCAATTGAAGCAAACAACGCCCAACAACTTCAAGCTTCACGAGCAGATGACTTGTTAAACAGCAGTCACACTCATCAGATCAGATATAAAATCATCTCATACATTGCCAAAAGTAAAGAGGATAAAAAGGATTATATTTGAAATCATTGCATAGAGTTCCTACCAGTCATCAATGAAAATTCTCCACCCAAATGCTTATACAAGTACTGAAAAGGACTAAACCGTGTAACAAGATTCAGTTCACAATAAAGAAGTTTTGCATTTCTTCAAGCCAGTTGCAGCTGATGTGGAGCGTGGATTCTATAATTATATGAAGTGCAGTTAAAATATTCAGGAGTGAAGTGACAGGTCCAATATCAACAGGACTCATCGTGTTTATTCTGACAAACAAAGTTCCCATGACACCATCAAAACATTCTTGTGCCAAAGAAGCAATTCATATTCTCTGCTTATTATGGAATTAT
The DNA here is from genome assembly GCA_017140395.1 of Eucalyptus lansdowneana. Classification (NCBI taxonomy): domain Eukaryota; kingdom Viridiplantae; phylum Streptophyta; class Magnoliopsida; order Myrtales; family Myrtaceae; genus Eucalyptus; species Eucalyptus lansdowneana. The sequence continues at coordinate 40,037,325 of CM029487.1, read as the reverse complement.
CACCACAAAGCAACAAATCTGGTCACTCAGTTCAAATATCACTTCTTTTAACAGTAAGAACCACGACCAAGTGATGCAAAAGCTATTCTCGCATTCCATTGTTAAGGTCCCATGTATGTAAGAATGCAGAACGCATGATCAGCATGCCTCCAAAACATTTTTTTGGCTCTAAGCTGTTGCTGTTCTCTCTTATTGGTTCAGGATACGACTAAATGGGAAATCACCTGATTGTTCCACTTCAAAGGATCAATGTACAAACTGACCGAAACCAGAGCACCTGTGGACAATGCATTACTGGAATTTCTTGGTTTTCTTTGACCATCCAGAGCAACCAAATTTCCAACCAAAGTACAGGATGATTGAGCAAGACCCAACATATGGGATATACACTGAGAATCCTAACCAAGATGAGATCTTTCTACTAATTCATTTCCTAACAAGCCCTTCCTGCTCCAAATTAATGCTGGTCAGTCATTAAGTCCATGTAATGCTACAGACTCCGACAATCATACACAAGAGAACAGTCCCCCAAAACACTAAAAAAAGAAACCAATCCGATTCAAACCGAAACATGATCTTGCCAGGGTAATGTGCAAAACAGATATCGTCACAACAAACGGCTCATTCAAATGAGCCCTCGCGAGATAACTTACTCCAAGAAGAGAGAATTTCCCCAGAAAGAGAAAAGGGAAAAATCGCACCTTCAAAGAGGCAAATCGCTTTCGGGTTCCGAAACCAAGACCCGCAACGCCACCACCGTGGGAGCAATTCGCAGAAGCATCGGACCACCTGTGGAGCTTATGACTAGGAGGGCAGAGGGCACCACGCTGGCGCGAAGAGGACGGCGTCAGAGACGAAGAAGAAGGAGAAGAGGAGAAACGCAATGAAGACAGTCGAACCACATCCACCATCGAAGCCCCCAAGACTCGACCAAAAGCCAAAACCCAGAAGAGCGGAGCCGACTTTCTTCCCCCTCGGAGCTTCTGGGCACCGAGAAAAAGGGCCAAAAACGCAGCTTTACCAAAGAAAGAGGGCGAGGGGAGACATGGGAACGGAAGGTCGCCGTCGCCGTCGCCGCCGCCGTCGCCATTGCACCTCCAACCGACCAAGACGAGACACGAGAGGAGAGGAGACGGGAGTCGGGAGAGAAAAACCGAATTCACCGGTTTGTGGTTAAGTTCGGTTCGATTAATTAATAAAACCGAATCAATAAAAAAATATTAGTTTTTCATAAAAATCAAATCGAAAATCAAATCAAACTGAAAAAATCGAATTTTTCAATTCGGTTCTATTTTGATTCGGTCCTGACAATCCTATCCTCCGGCGCTCGGAGGGTTTTGTCATGAAAATTGAAATTCTAGGACTTCTTCTCTCGGTGAGCGGTGCGGCCCCTTTACTTTATATCGTTTTATTTAAAAATATTTTTTTTCTTTTTTAATCTTCTTCATAACGTTGCTCCATGACCGACCTATATGGTCAATACTCAACAAAATTATGTAGTTTTATTCTAAATTATTATCAGCCGAGGACTTGTGAGCTGAGCAAGACAAAGGCAAAGAACAATGAACGCCACTTGGCCATGTTTATTTATATAGTTTTATTTTATATTATCTTTTTTCCTTTTTTCTTTTTTTTTTAAATTCATCATAACAGCGGTCTATGACCCATCTAAGCATAAATGATCCCAATTGTTAAAATAAATTGGGAGGATCAAAATTAAACTTAAGTAATTGACAAAATTTATGCTATGCAATAAGTAACCCACTCAACATTTCTTTCTCTCAAAGTAAAATATAGATGCAAGTTCAACAACATAGTAAGATAAAAATATCCCCAATTTCATATGTTCCCAATTCTATCATGCATATCTCCGCACTTGCCACGGAGCCCTCTATCCGACCATACTTTGTAGTCGCATCACTCCAAACTGAGGCCGGCAGCTTTTGACATGATGCATTTACATTGGCATCAAAAGTAAGCGTGCTTGGTTGAAACTTAATCAATATTGTGTCATGAAGGGGAAGGGAACATGTTTTTGAGCCTTTCAATGCTTTTATCACAATCGTAGACTGGTTTAATTAAACAACTTAATATTTATGCGGGTGGATATCACATGCTTAGATACATTTTAGACGTGTAAATAAAACGTTTGGTTATATTTTTGTGCATGTAAAAGGAATTAATATCTTAAACTTGTTAAGCATGCCGTTGTGTGTGTAAGACGACTAATAAACTCATTGCATTTGGACTTCAATGATATGTCACTAAAGATAAACATCTCATATTGAGGTCAAACTAAATTCGATATGATAAGGAAGAACAGAAAAGACAGGAAAGGAGAAAAAGCAAACGATAAATTTCATACTTCTCCACTCTCCTAGCTCGCCCATTAAACGCCTTTACATAGAGTACCTTTACATAGAGTACCTTTTCTCTGCGACAACTGAAAAGTGGCAATAAAATTTCTCCATTAAAGGAACCAAATGACCAATTCGGCTATGCAAATTCTGTGGTACGGAGGCAAAACTTTCTTCCTGATTCTCGAATCCCATTTACTCTCCACTAAAGGCTCTGAGAAAGAAACCAGTGTTGCAGTTCAGAGGCTATCTGCCAAAGAGAGCAAGTTGACAATTCCTTAACAAAGACCATTTCTATTGGTTATGTTGTCACAAGGAAACATCTGTTAAGCCAGAAAGCGTATTACTTGCTGCGATTATGTCTTTGTGCAATTACATAATGAAAGCTTTCACACTGTTAGCTGCGTAATCAAAAGCGAAGCTCCAGATTGAGAGATAGTTCTCATCACCTGCAAAAGACGATAATACAACGTAAACCAATGGCATGCATAGATGGCTCACGAGAGATATCTACTCTAATCTGTGTAACCGAACGTGCAACAATTCGATCCAAGTGCATCATCAAAGGAACGCAGAATAGACTCTGGCTGTTGAAACTCGCAACAAAAACTTCAAGATGGCCTAATCTTAGCTTGCCGAAGAACTTGGGGAAAAAAAAGGATATCCTTTTGCCATGAAAGTTGCAAAGATTGGTCCCCAGAAGACCCTCCAGTAGCACTTTGTAAAAGAACCGAACAAGAAAAAAACCCTATGCAGGATCTCCTAGGGCCCAATATTTTCGATTGAATTAGCACAAGCACCAACTCATTCAACAAGGCGAAGTGAAATATGCTGTAAAGCTTTAACAGCAAAAGAGGAACGTCTATGACACCCCGTAAGTGACAAACTGCATCATCGTCCTCAGGAACTTCAAATCTTTGGTGCCACGGAGAAGCAGCCACTGGCAAAATCGGGTGAAGAGAGAAACCATTTACCGTATCGGCATCATCATGGAACACAAGGAAATGTTCATTATCAGGCAAATCTAATACGACTAAACAAAAAACGCATAAGTGAACACGAAACCCTTGAATTACAGTATCAGACCTGATGCAGCCTGAAAGCCTGAAATCCAGTGGGCAGTTTGAAGATCATATATATGAACTAGACCATCCCGAAGGCAAAGACTGTTAGAGTGGACAATTGACAAAATAGATCACCATAAATGTAAAATCCCGCTTTATACCTGACCGCCTGGACCAAGATGTCAACCTAGAGGTTCAACATCAAAGTATATCCGCTGGTTGGTATCTTCAGATGATCAGTACAACCTATACAAACAATAGAGGAACAAAAAAAGTCACTTCAATGGTTTGAAAAACAAATAATGATAGCAAAAGCGACTACTCGAGAGAAACAAACTACGCCTTAGGAAAGGCATATTCGCAGTAGGAAGTATTCTACTTTCTCATCTAATGACCCATCAATTCAGGAAAATATGTTTTTAAGTTGGATGGAAAAAGGAGCTTCGCTATCACTAGAAAACATTACTCACTTGTAGACAACATCAACAGCGTTGCAAACATCCCAGCACATAATAAAAGTGTCCTACATAGAAATTTAAGAAGACACATTGTCAGAGACATGCCTAAAATAATGCATGTTCACCATGATTCCCGATTGCTAAGTCCATCCCAAAACACAGTGGTTTACGCAGAAATTGAGAACATAGAATGTGTTTGATCATAGAATAAAGACAGAATTGATATGAAAATATTCGAGCATTCTATTTGGAGAGAGACTGGATATAACAATTAGACATGTTCTCCTATCTTATCCGGCTTCACCAATTAACACACATCCCATGTTAGTGAGTGCCTTGTTACTTGTTAGGTCACAGTGTCTGCATAGAAGAGGGCTGGATCATGCTCTCTCTCCCTCTCTCCTCTTCTTTCTCTCTTATCCTTTTCTGCCACAATCGCCGCCCGCAATTTAAACCCAAAGCCATGCCCTTCCACCAAAGAGAAAAGCTTTCCACGTGTATCTCGTCTTTTCTTGTTGTATTTTATATCTGACTCTATATTCGGGTGTATCCAATCTCATAGACTTTGCATATGCCAAAGAGGACGCCTGAACTCCTACTACCCTGTATAAAAACTGAAGAACATTCAAAAGTAAGTCTTAAGATATGAAAAAAGCATATCTTCCCATAATAATCACTATCAGTAGCAGATGGAACAAATTTGCATATTTTAGAGGCTACAACAAATTCAATCACTCATAATCACAAGGTAATTGTTCCAACTTTTATCTGATTAATTAATAACAAAAACCTTGGAAATGTCCAGATAAAACGTTCACATCGCATGGCATTGCATGAGAGAGAGAGAGAGAGAGAGAGAGAGAGAGAATGGTAGAGAGTCATTACACATATTGCCGAGAAAAGGAAAAGAGAAGATTTAGAGCATTCTTCCTTTCCTCCTCCAGTATACAAGTAGTTTCCATCTTTCAAAAATAACACCCGGAATTGCAATTTTATTATGGGTAACCCCATCTTGCTGACCGCGTAAGATGTGTAAGAGTTCCAAGTTATCATCTGTGTAGATTGCAATAGTCTGGCTGTAGGAACCAGTTGCCAGCATTATGGTATGAGCTGGAGAGAAAGCGAGGGCAGATATGATACCTGCACAAAAGCAATAGAGAGTGGGATACTCAATTCTCCCCGCTTATCTTGTGATCTGAATATTATCTAGAATCATTATGCAATAAACAAGGAAATCCAGGGCATTTTGGAGATCTGCTATTTCCCTTTATATGCATAGTACATCAGCCCCGTGGCAAAAATAAATAGAACAAGACAGCCTTTCAATCCAAAGTAATCCTTTGAAGTTGAAATACTCAATTCTTCTCCATTCTAGTTTTTGAAATCCTCTTTTATTTAAGTTGATAGACAAATATCCAGAAATAGCTAAAACAGGACAAGCACAACACCGCACCTATTTGACCTTGTTTCCTTCAAGGGTTGAGTGCTTCTCAAAATCCCTAACAGGGCGATGTACGTGAAACGCTCTTATGGATCTGTTATATCAAGCAAAATCCTAAACATAAGCAGAGGATGTAGGTCGAAACTTTAATAGACTTAAAATGCTATAAACCCTATGTAAAGAGAATAGCTCCAACAAACTAAATCATTCATGATAACTGCAAAAACCACTAAGCAACCAAACACTGACGTTCTGAGATTCAGGTAGCAGAGCATAAGCGACATCACCAAATGCTGACTTCTTTTAAAAATATAAGGTAAAATAATGTAAGGATTCTAGCAGAAAAGTTTGAGGGGAACCAGAGTGGACCATTGACATGAGGGAATTTAAGAGTCTTCAAAATTGAATGTTAACACTTACTTGTTCCCCGCAGGATTAAATGCAATTGAAAATGCAGCTCTAATTTCATCCACAGCATCATAAGCCCTGTATGTGCAACGTAGCCGTAATGCCAAGTGGACGAGTCAATAAAATTTCCTATTTTTTTCAACACAATTTAAAATGGGTTTGCACGAAGAAGATTTTAAAAGAGAAGCTAAGAGGTTTGCAGATAACAGAGTTGCTACAAAGCATGTCTAAGATGTGTGATAAGTTCGGGGTCCACAACTTCAATGTACCCCTAAACGATTATCTGGCTTCCGTAAAGTCTCCCTAGAGTACATGAAACCTCTAAGCTCAACTTCACAATTCAGACCTATCCAGTAGTAGCATCCCAGACATGAATTGGATGATCACAAGTAGTTGAGGCAAATACACAGCTAACCGGGTCTGAAATTTGAAAAGCTCCCATTTTCAATTTTAGCTGTGGCTAGTAACCTTAAGAGAAATAACTACAGCTCAATATATAACCATGATAAAGTGGAAAAAGAGAAAATTTAACGAGACAACCTGTAGCAGACATGTATGGTTATCAACAGAATTCATAAACCGATTCTCTTCTGTCACGACAAGATTCGCTGTAAAGGAATCTGCAACCAAAGAGAACTACATGAGACATAAACACCCCATTATCTCAATTTGCAAATGTTTGGTTATAGATGTTTCTAAGCAAATATTCTCAGCAGTCCTAAGACTAACATCTTTTCAAGCTACTGAAATACATTGAAATGAATACACATTCTACATGACCACAAAATGCCATAAGGACCTGTACCGTGATCAACATCAAACAGACATGCATTTGCACTGTCGTCGCCCCCGTACTCTAGTCTGACCATGAGACAAAGCAATTAAAGTACCACCAACAGCACGACATCTCGCTAACGAATGAACATAAGAAGGAACAGAAAAATCAGCAAGCACCGCCATTGTCCCAAAAAAAACGTACAATGCAAACGCAAGAAGGGTATTGTCCTCTGAACAGAGTAATGGAAAGACCGAAGAGAAAATTAAGTATATACTTGACCCAAGATTATAATAAGCTTCCAAAAGAAAAGCCATTTTGTGCTGGGATTGCTAATCTAAGAGGGCCTGGCCCTACAGAAGATAAATTTTAAAGCAACCAACATGACTAGATTGCCCAAGAGTTCAGAGAAGAAAAGGGGGAGGAGAAGAAAATAAAAGCAGAGCAAGATTGTGAAAGTTGACCGTGACCAACCTCTAGAAATCAGCACAGCATACGTACAGATTTAGCTTCAGCATCTTCCTGTTATATGTGTCTCACCTGAACATCTGCACTTGAGGAAAAATGGGGAGGACAGGCAAAAGATTGCCAGGATCAACAGCATCAAGCCTTATGTAAGAGTCCGGTTGTCTCCCATACAATCAAAGCCGGAACCGAATGCTGTCAAACCTGACCCACAAACGGAAAATCTGGGTGGTGGCAGTGTGGAGGAAGAGAAGCCCAGGAATGGGGAGAAACCTGGGCACCGGATTACAATCATGGAGGATTCAATCATCGAAGCTAAGGGAGCTTTCCGGTGGGCATTGTCTCACACAATTCAGACCCAGGACATCTTGATACCTTTGCACGTGACGAAACTGACTCAACAAGGTTTGAATTCTTCATGCATAAGTTCTTTTGGGATTTGTCTCTGGCTGAGCATATGTCTTGATGGTGGTTTATGAAGCAAACGAGTGGTTGTGTTGATTTGATTGATTGCAGGAACCTGTGAAGAGTGTAACGAAGGGACGGCTCCAAGGGCTTATCAGCTTGTTCAGTATCTGAAGAATATGTGCCATTTAAAGAGAACTGAGGCGGGTATATAATTGTAACTCACTAGAGATCAAGAACTCTGCTTAGAATCCATTAAACCAAGATTTGCTCTCTCCCATTCTAAATGATCTCGTGCATGCTGTGTCTTTCTTTTAAGTGCTTTCTACTTCACTAATTTCCTTGTTCCAGACGGTGTCATGAGTTCTTTTTCTCTCCAATGGACCCTGCATTTTCAAATTCATTTTTAGTATCACAAGCTTTCGATTCTTCCTTCGGGTGGATGATTAGGAGAAAAAAGAAAGCAAAAGCCTAGACAAAGGGGCAAAATTCTCACTGTTCATGGGTTTCAATTTCTTTTCTCTTTAAGTGAATTGAAAGTAGTAGTTTTTCTCATTTTTGTGCATTCCTTGTTTAGTTGTTGGCAGAATCTGTTGGACACTGAATTTCCAATTTGTAGTTTATTTAATTAAGATTAACATCCTTCCTTGAGAGGTTCATATTTACAACTAAAGGGAAAACTTGAAATAAGTGCAGAATAGATTCAAGTAAAAAATCTTATATTGTCATACTTCATATAATTTTGCCATTAAAAGAGCGTGAACAAGAATGAGCAGCGTAGTGCCCCGGACAACATACCCTCGCCATGAGATCAACAAGAAACCCGGATTTTCTTATGCTTTTATGACGACATCTATTCGAAAAAAATAATTGAAGATAACGTCAGCATTTATGGAAGCTCTTCGACAGCTGAGCACATTTCGGCTCATAGCATGTAGTTTTGACAGACCGGCGGATTGAAGACATTTTTGTCCATATCGTAGGAACAAATCGACCTCGTTAATCAACTTCTTCGGCACAAGTGCATCCCCAACAAGAAACTTAATCAGGGCGAGCAGATGATTTGACTCCAAATCATCTTCAAAGCCGGTGATCTCAACTCTCTTGAGATGTTTCTCCAAACATTCAAAGTTCCCTTTCCATGAGCACAAAATTTTTTTTTCATCGAAATTAGAACGTTATTCAGATTCTTCATCAAACTCAAACTGCATGTGGATACCTCATTTAAGAAACTAATTTCACATTAGATGTGCATCGTGGGAAATAAGAAAATCATTGGCTCACTAAAATTTCAAACAAACAACTTCCCTTTGTCCATTGCGAATGCTAGTTAGTTTTAATGAGTCTCCATCAATTTAAGCTCTTAAACTCGTCTACACATCTTCTCTAAACATGTTCTCTTTCTAAGTGCTCATCGCTAAACTCTTAGCTCAACATCTTAACTCTACATGGCAGCAAAAGAACCTCCAGTACAACACTGCACTTACTTTTAAGACAGGAACTCAAACAGCTTAATATTGTCCTACACAAATGTTGAGTAGACTGACAGCCATGAGCAAATTTCGATTGCTGGACCAAATAAGAGTTCGCGAATGATCATCTTTATGAGCTTCCAAAGTTTTAACAAACTGTTCAACAGTCATGCATAGAATAAGTCAGCAAAAGAAGCGAACTGAAAATATCATAGCAGAGGCACAAACCTTCAATGGGGGGAGGGAGGTGAGGTATATGACTAATCTTTCCAGGCATTGCGAAAGCATGTATGTTATCCTAGGAAGGTCCCATTGACTAACAGGTGCATGTAGTATCAGATTCCAACATTTTTACAATGGGGATGGCAATTCTTCCATCTCCAAAAGGGGCAGAATCTAAACACATTGAACAAGCAACATAGAAAATCTGATTAATACTAGTTTTCATGTTTAACATGAATATATAATAACAAAACTATAGTCCATCCAAATACAATATCCTTTGACCCTATATCCCACCATGAGAAGACCGATAAGGATACTACAAGTGAAAATAACAAGTAAATCTCTTTAATAATTGAGACTATTTACATATGCTTCTCATGTAGAACTTGTGATATTTGAAGGCTCCGAAAATTCCAATAGTTGATCACATGAGATAGAGAACCTCATTGTTGACTGGAGCTTCCAAGTTAATCCATCCTTTGCCATCTTAAAATATTGTGAGAATACTTGGTAAGATGATAATTGAAAACAACCTAATGTGATGAGAAAGCATGAACCAGTTCTGTCTACCTACGATGACTAGTTCCATTACTCATTTTTATATTTGCAGATAATTACATTTTCTCTATAAATTGAAAGAATGAAATTTCAAGAAACCTTTCCAATAATCTCTTCATGCATCTTACTTATGAAAACCGAGGCATCTAGGAATGTTGCGGTGAGTAGCATCCACAATAAATAGCAATACGTAGTGGCATTCATTGGCAGAAATTGAGCAATCCATTTATCAAAAATTAAACAGAGGGAAGAAGCTCCAAGGTTCACAGTAATCTCTTATGTAGAAACTTGGAATGCAAAGTTACGAATCACCCTAGCCAATAACTAACTACACATGAGTTCACAATGATTCCCCTTGATGGAAGGCTAGAATGCCACAGAGAACTGAGGTCACTCAACCGGGCCAACATACAGCATTAAATGGTGCTACTCACGGACACCATTCAACACGAGCACGTCTTATGAAGGGCAAAAATATACTGAGCTCATAGCTGCAAACACCGACTGCCGATGGTGATAATAGGAACTCCGAGCAGCTGCTCAAAAAGTTCCTTTAACAAGTTGCAGCACATCCTCTTGCCACCAGACAAAAATCCAACATGGCTTCTACCAAAGAAGATACGTCTCAAGTCTGAACACAGAATCATGAGGCCAATACCCTGATACCCGCAGCAACAGCAAAGACGGGGTTCAAAGTTTCTGCGTGTTAAAGAACCCGGGGTGGAAGACTACCAACTCTTTCATACTCGTCGAATCTATCTTAATGTTCTTCACGCCCTTGCAGAAATCTAACACAAGGGACTCTAAAACAGGGCTTCCCCTGACAATTCCGCATCGTTGATTCACAAGAACTCAAGACAAGGCCACCTAATAGTATTGCCTGACGAAAAAGGGCACAATCTGACTTCCGGGCGTACCAACCAACTCAAGCAATACATGAACTGCGGCAGTGTATACAAGAATGGCGACTCGAGAGGCAGACACATGCGGCGCCCCTCCGCCATCAGATTTGATCTCACAGTTACCCAAAAAGATTATTATCTGATCATCCTTCATCATACATTAGTTACAGCCAATTAAACTGTGACCGAGACAAACTCAAACTCTACTTTGTGCATCTGCCCAAAGTTATGCACAAGTCGGCATAGCTTGTTACAAAAAGCGTGAGTTCAACATTGCTAGATCACTGCAGCTAATGGATTTGCCTGGTCATCAATCATCGAACATTTTCGATCCATGAAAATTATAATATAGTTTTTAAGAATTCACATAGTTTTTAAGAATTCACAAGAATACTGTTGCCATTTTTCATGGGGCATGGCCTCAAGATCAGCACCACCATTTTCATCATCCATGCTACTAGCTGCAGAATCAAAAGCCAAGCTCCAGATTCAGAGGCTGTTCTAATCACCTGCAAAAAGACGAGAATATAATGTAAACCAATGGCAATAGTAAATTCTTGAGTTGATCATCAAAGAAAAGCAGAACAGACTATGGCTGCTCAAACTAGCAACAAAAAATTCAAGATGGCATAATCTTAGCTGGCTGAAGAACTTGGAAAACAGGGGATATCTTTTCGCCACGAAAATGGGAAAGCTGCTTGGGCCCTAGAAGATCCTCCAGTGGGACTTTGAAAAAAAATTAAAGAACGAGAACTAGAAAAAACCCGATGGAGGATCTTCTAGAACCCAATACTTTGATTGAAATGGCACAATCAGCAAGTCATTCAACAAGGCGAAGTGAAATATGCTGTAAAGCTTTAACAGCAAAAGGTGGACGTCCATGATACCCCTCAAATGAAATACTCCATCATCGCCCTCAGCAACTTCAAGTCTTCAGTGCCCCAAAGAAGAAGCGGCCAGTGGTAGAAACGGGTGAAAAGAGAAACCATTTACTGTATCTGCATTATCACGGAAGACAAGGAAATATTCATCATCAGGCAAATTAAAAACAAAAAAACACAATGCCCATAAGGGGACCGGAAACCCTTGAATTACAAAGTATCAGACCTGATGCAGCCTGAAAGCCTGAAATCCACTGGCCAGTTTGAAGATCATATATATGAACAAGACCATCCTGAGGGCAAAGACTGTCAGAAAGAGTAGACAATTGATGAAATAGTTCACTGTAAATATAAAACCAGCACGATACCTTACCGCCTGTACCAAGATGTCGACCTAGAGGCCCAACATCAAAGTATATCTCCCGGTCGGTGTCTTCACATGATCGATACAACCTATACAAACGATTGAGGGACAAAAAAAGTCACTTGAGAGAAAAAACTTTGCCTTAGGAAAGGCTTATCACCAGGAAATATTCCACTTTCTCATCTAATGACCCTAAATTTCAGCAAAAATATGTTTTTCGGTTAGATGGAAAGAGGTGCTTTGCTAGCACTAGAAAACAACACTCACTTGTAGACAACATCAACAGCATTGCGAACATCCCAGCACATAATAAAAGGGTCCTACAAGAAATTTAAGAGGAGAGATTGTCAGAGACAGACATGCTTACCCACGATTCCCGAATGTTAAGTCCATCCCAAAACACTACAGTCGTTTTTGCACAAATTAAGAACTTAGACTGTGTTTGATCACAGGATAAAGGCAAAATTGATTCGAAAATATTTGTGCATTCTAATTGGAGAGTGACTAGATATAAGAATTAGATATGTTCTCCTATCTTATCCGGCTTCACCAATTAACCCACATCCCATATTAGCAAGTGCCTTGTTGCTTCTTAGGTCACTCTGCCTGGAAGAACAGGGCAGAATCATGCACTCTCTCTCACTCTCTCTCCCTGCACCCCCTCCCCTGCGCTCTCTCTCTCTTGTCCTTTCTTATTGTATTTTATATCTGGCTCTATACTATCCAATCTGATAGACTTTGCATATGCCAAAGAGGACAACTTAAATCCTATTACCCTGTATAAAAACCAAAGAACATTCAAGCAAGTCTAAGACATGAAAAAGGGATGCCTTTCCATGATGATCACTAACAGTAGCAGATGGAACAAATTTGCACATCTTAGAGGCAACAAAGAAGTCAATCACTCAACGTCACAAGGTAATTGTTCCAGCTATTCCTCTGATCAATCAATCACAAAAACTCTGGAAATGTCCAGATAAAATGTTTACATCACATGCCATTGGGAGAGAGAGGGAGAGGGAGAGGGAGATTGGTAAAGTGTCATTAAACATATTGCCAAGAAAAGAAAAAGAGAAGGTTTAGAGCATTCTACCTTTCGCCCTCCAGTATAAGGAGTAGTTTCCATCTTTCAGAAACAAAACACCTGGAATTGCAATATGATTACCTAAAATTTCTTGACAAATAACCATCACATAAGGAAATCCAATCATCTGGCACTTACATGGATGACCCCACCTTGCTGGCCACGTAAGATGGATAAGAGTTCCACGTTATCTTCTCAGTAGATTGCAATCCTCTGGCTGTACGAACCTGTTGCCAGCAGCTGGAGAAAAAGCAATGGCAGATGTAATACCTGCACAAAAGCAAAGAGGGTGAGATACTCAATTCTTCCCTTTTATCTTGTGATTTCTTCCCTTTTATCTTGTGATCTCTATATTATCTTGAATCATTGTACAATAAACATGGAAATCCAGGGCATTTAGGAGATCTGCTAGCTCCCTTTACAAGCATAGGACATAAGCCCCATGGCAAAATAAATAGAACAAATCAGCGTTACGATCAAATGTAATCCTTTCAAGATGCAACGCTCAGTTCTTCTCAGCTTTAGTTTTTGAGATCCTCTTCTATTTAACTTGTTAAACAATTCTCAAGTAATAGCTAAACTGGGACAAACTTAATAATGCACCTGTTTGACCTTCTTTGTTTCATTGAAGTGCTGAGTGCATCTCAAAATCTCTACCAGGGCGATGTACATCAAACACTTATGGTTTTGTTAAATCCAGCAAAGATCCTACACATGAACAGAGGATAACCGCAAATTAAATCATTTAGGATAACCGCAACCACTAAGCAACCAAACACCAACATACCAAAATTTGGGTATCAGTGCACAATCTATATCACCAAATACTGATTTCTTTCGACACTAGTAGGTAAAGTAATGTAAGGATTCTAAAAGAAAATTTCTAGAGGAATTAGAGTGGACTATTGACATGAGGGAATTTAAGAGTCTTGAATGAATGTTAACCTTACTTGCTTCCCGCAGGATTTAATGCAATTGAAAATGCAGCTGTAATTTCATCCTCGGCATCATAAACCATGTATGTGCAACATAGCTGCAATGCCAAGTGTATCAGTCAATGAAATTTCCCGGTTTTTTTCAAAGGCAATTAGAAACGAAGCTGCACGTAGAAGATTGTAAGGAGAAGCCAGGGGTTATGCAGACGGCAGAGTTGCTGCAAAGCATGTCTAAGATGTGTGATAAGCTCGAGGACTACAACTTCACTGTATCCCGAAACAATATATGGCTCCCATAAAGTCTCCCCAGAGTTCTTGAAAGAATAAAACGTAAGAGGAACAGAAAGAACAGTAAGCACCACCATTGTCCCCAAGCAAAAATGCGAACACACCAACTGTTTTGTCCTTTGAACTACTGAGAAAGCAAGTTCCATCAGGCAACCTAATGAAAGCCCAGAAGCCGCGCCACTACTCAGAAAAAGAACAACCAAACACCCATCAAGGGAAAACGAAAAATTACACACCATTTGACGCCTTCAAGAAAGTTGTTCGGCCTCTGGTCAGTTCTTAACGGTTTGTGGAAACGATAGGCTCTTTGAAAAGGAACATCGAACCGACTCGCAGACCATGAGTGGCCCCTGCGGATTCCCGTGAGAGATGAGAGTGTTTGGCGAGCTTCGAGCACGAGCTGTGAGACTTTTCTTGAGTTGTCACCCGGCGAGTTTTGGCTCCGTCGACCCTCTTTTGAGTTCTGCAAAGGGATGGAGGGAAGCCCCTCACCTTTGTCTTGCGAAATGAAATGACACGGGAATATGTGGTAATTTCATGAATATAAACTAAACTCGGAATTAGTCCTGAAAAATGTCTTATTTGATAAGAGGATAATCTAAGAATTGCATGATTGAATTTCTTTTCATGTTATGTTAAAGTTTATATATAATCGCCATCTCGATGATTGTGGAACAAAAATTCATAGCTACAGGCCACGAACTATTATTAACAGTTTTTGAAATGAATATAATTATCAATTATGATAAAATTGCTTTAACTAATTATGATAGTTAATATCTTGATTATTTAAGTTTGAAAATTGAGTTATCTTATGACTTGAATTTCATTTAATTCAATAGTTTAATATTTAAGAACTTAATTCTAGTATGGTTGACTATATACTGAGCATCGCACTTTATTTAAAATAAAACACATATTTGTGAAGCATGGACAAATTATTGACCAAAGGATCAGCACAGAAAAATGACTTACTAATTCTGCTTATGATTTTGCTTTATAATATGAAACTAAAAAAATGAAAAAAAAAGAAGATATGATTCGACGTTACTTTATTTAAATTTTCATATGTTTCTAGTATATCACATTAAATAATAATTCAAATCACGAGTGCTGCAAAATTTACAAAACATCAAAAATTGAAAGTAGAAAAATATATAAGAGTTCTTTTGGTTAGAAAAAAAAAAATGTATATATAAAAGTTGAAGCAGTTGAAATCTGCTTCTTCAACAAGTGATAAGCTAGTGATGGGCCATAAGGAAGGGGATATGATAAACTGCTTTAATGCCAATAGGTCATATTAAATTTCATATTCGTCTGTGTAAATTAAAATAGGTCTTAAAAACATATTTCCTGCATAAAGATAATTAGTTTACCTTAAAAGATTAGCCAAGCTCAAAATCTTATGTACGATACCTTTTATCGAGATAATTACAAGACAAGTCCTAAAACTTGTTACGATAATTTGCTTGGGTCTATAAAAATTACATTTCGTGCATGTAAGTCCTTAAACATGCAACTTTGATGCACTTGAATTTTTTCATTAGCTCTATTAATTTAGTGGATGAAAAATGTCATGTGACTTTTTTCATTATGTTAGTATCTCGTGACTGTCAATAATAATAAAAAATGACATGTTAACGTCCAATAAAACATGATGGAGCTAACAAAAAGACTAACGATTTCACCATTTATTTTGGTTCTCCAAAAGATGAACCAAATCAAACCTTATAATACAGTTTACTTACGAATACAAACTTTTTTGTTGGGAAAAAATCCACTAGAACCAAAACATTAATACTAACATCTTTCCCGAGTGGTTCATAGTTACAACTCGAATAAAACAACTTGAAAAAAGAGCAAATTAGATAAATGTTTAAAACCTAATATGTCACACTTCATGTAACTTCACTGTCAAAAGTGCATGAATACAAAACGAGCAATGCAGTGGCCAGGGCAATGTACCCTTGCCATGAGACCAACGAGAAACCCAAACTTTCATATGCTTCTATGCGAACAGCAATTCGAAAGGATGATCGAACATAAGCTCCTCATTCTTGGAAGCTCTTCGACAGCTGAACACCATTTTTCTCACACCAAGTAGTTTCGACAAATTAGCAGCTGCAAGGTGTTTTTGTCCACGTTCTGTGGGAAATCTAGCCTTGATAATGAACTTCTCCAACACAAGTGCATTCCCAAGAAGAAGCTCGATCAGGGCAAGCAAATTTTTCGATTCAAATATATTAGCTCATAGCCAATGATCTCAACTCTCTTGAGATGTTTCGCCAAACATTCATAGTTCCCCTTCCATGAACATAGAAAATCTTCTTCATCACAGTTAAAAACGTTCTTCATATTCTTCATCAAGCTCAAACTGCATGTAGATATCCCATTTAAGAAGCTTATTTCACATTAGATGTGGATCCACGGGAAAAAAATAAATTCATTGGCTCACTAAAATTTCAAACAAACAACTTTCATGTGTCCATTGCAGATGCTAGTTAGTTTACTTTATAATGAGTTTTAATCAATTTAAGCTCTTAAACTCGTCTTCACATATAAAACCTGCTCTCTTTCTAAGTGCTCATCACTAAACTCTTATTTCAAGATTCTAACGCTACATGGCAGCAAAAGAACCTCCAATGCATCATTGCAGTTACTTTAAGACATGAACTAAAACAACTTAATAATGCCTTGCACAAATGTTCAATAGACTGACAGAGAATTTCAATTGCTGGAACAAATAAGAGTTCAAGATTGATCGCGTTTATGTGCTCCCAAAGTATTAACTCATTGTTTGGACATTCGTGCAAAGAGGAAGTCAAACCAAAGAAGCGAACTGAAAAAATCATAGCGAAGGAACAAACCTTCAATAGAGGGGGAGGGCAGGTCTATGAATTATCTTTTCAAGCATGGTGCACTTTGTAGCATGTATGCTATCCCAGGAAAGTCCCATTGACTAACTAGTCCATGTAGTCTCTGATTCTGCCATATTGACAATGGAGATCCCTTCCATCTCCAAATGGGACAGAATCTAAGCACATTGAACAAGTAACAAAGAAAATTAAAGTAATATTTCTTTTCTTGTCTAACATGAATTAAGAATAACAAAATTACATCCCATCCAGCTACAATATCCTCTAATGCTACCTTGCAGCTGGGAAAAGACTGATAAGGATACTACAAGTAAAATGAACAAGTGAATCTCTTTATAAAAGGAGACTATTTACATATGCTTCTCATGGAAAACTTGTAATCTTTGAAAGATCTTAAAATTCTAGTAGTTACTTACATGAGACGGCAAACCTTGACATTGACCTAAGTTTCCAAGTGAATTTGTCCATTGTCATTGTAAAATATTTTGAGAATACTCTAAAAGATGTATCATGGAAGAGCAGCCCAAAGTGATAAGAGAGCATGACCCGGTTCTGTCAACCTAAGATGACTAGGTCCATTGTTCTTCATCATATTTCCAGATAATTATATTTTCTCTAGAAACTGACATAATGAACCGAAAAATGAACCTTTTTCCATATAATCTCTCTATGCACTTTTTCTTGTGAAAATCAAGCATCTAAGAATGTTGCATTGATCCTAGATCTAGTGGGCATTCATTCTCCCAAAAATTGACTCATCCGAGATCCATTTATTGAAAATTTAACAGAGGGAAGGAGCTCCAAGTTTCAAAGTTATATATCATCCTATCTGCCAAATTAATAAATACGTGCACTCTCCAAGATTCCCCTTCATGAAAGACTAGAATGCCGCAAAAAACGGAGGTCACTCAGCCGGGGCAACAAACGCCACGAAACAATGCTAATCACAGGCATGCACTAATGAGATCCCTAGGGCTCGAAGAAGGAGGAGGAGGAGGTGGATTTCTTTCGGTGCCGCTTGGATGGTCGCCTGAGGAGGATTTGCGGTGGACGACACCATGGACGGAGGTCTCCGCCATGAAATTGAAATTCTAGGGTTTACTTGCAGTTTTACACGCCGGGAGTTTTCGAATGGTTTTACCTTCTGTGGTTTTCTAGAAGGTGAAGAATAATGAAGTCATTTGGCCCTTCTACTTACATGATTCGTGAAACATAAAGATGCAAAAGTGAATATTTGGCCCTTCTAATTAATATAGGCACATAAAAAAGTTACTAACATGATTGGTCAAACAATAAAGATGCAAAAGTGAATATTTGAGAGAAAAGTGACGAAGTCATTTTTTTTTTTTACCAAAAAAAAAAAGAAAACTTAGCAAGAAAGGCATATTTTGCTGTAAATATTCTTCTTGCTTAAATGTTTCGTCCTCCAGTATACAAGTAGTTTCATCTTTTGGAAATAATACTGGGAATTGGAAGCTTATCACCTATAATTCCTTGAGAAAAACCATCGCACGAGGGCAATCCAATCACCTAGCATTTACATGTAAAATATTGCGAGAATATTCTATAAGATGATTATGGAACAACAACCTAATATGACGAGAGGTCGCCGCACTTGCCACTCAGCCCTCCCTGCCTCCGACCATACTTTATAGTCACGTCACCTCCAACTAAGGCTGGCAATTTTTGACGTAATGCATTTACATGGCACCAAGGCAAGCGTGCGGTTGGCTTAATCAATACTATGTCATGAAAGCAATCATGTTTAAACACGTGAAGTAAACATGCGGTCACGAATCTTCAATTTGTTAATCATAGTAAGGCATTTAATAAGCTTGTCATATTTGGGCTTTTAATGATATGTCACTAAAGATAAACATGTCATGTTGAGGTCGGACTAAATTTGATAAGACGTAGGAAGAAGAAGAAGAAGAAGATGAGGAGAAAAGGCAGGAAAAAAAGAGAAAAAGCAAATGATAAATTTCATACTTTTTCATTCTCCTAGCTCGCACATTAATCACCTTTACATAGGGTACCTTCTCTCTCTATGACAATTAAAAAGTGGTGATAAAATTGTTCCATTAAAGGAACCAAATAACCAAAATAGCATTAATACAAGGGAAAATTCCAAATAAGGACCTGAAGTTAACCAATTTTCTCAAATAAGGGCTCGAAATGAATTTTGTGTTAGATAAAAACCTAAAATGGATCCATTGTCTCAAATAAGAACATGAAGTGGTTGAATCAATTCCAAATAAGAACCTAAGCTTGCTAGTCAACCAAATATTCATGTGACATTTCCGATGATCGGAGTTTGGGCAATTTTGTCCAACAAAAATATAGGAAAAATTAACAAATCTTAAAACAGAAACAAAAAAATCATAGGTTTTCTACCGTCTCTCCATTCCTTGTACCCATCCTCTACAAAGTCAAAGATCAAAGTTCTCCCCATTCCTTGTACCCATCCCCCATAAAGTCGAAGACCCAAATTCTCCGCCAGTTAAGGCACGTATTCAAAAACAAGAAGAAAACCACATACTTCTTTCTTTGTTATGGAGACCTAAATTCTCTGCTAGTTAAGCAAGGTGAGGAGTGATGAGAATCGAGTCGCGATGATGATCGGGTAGTGATTTGGTTAAGGAGCAGCAGGGGAGAAGAAAGAATAAAACGTAAATATCTAAATGAATCACCTAAACTTAATTAAATTATAATTTTCAATTTTTTTTCCAATCACAAATTTCTGACAAAATTGCCCCTATTTTAATCACCAGAAAATATCTGCCGGTGAACTAAGGTCCTCAATAGAGATTAATTGATCATTTAAGGTCCTTATTTGACACAAAATTTACTTCGGGTTCTTATTTGAAACAATGGGCCCACTTCGGGTCCTTATATGACACGGAGTTCACTTTGGATCCTTATTTGAGAAAATAGATTCACTTCGACTCCTTATTTGAAATTTTCCCTTAATACAATATATGGTTAACACTACTAATATATCTAGGCCAAGGCGAGGCTAGCCTTGCTGATGGCCAGGTAAGCTTACCCAGCCATTGGCGAGGCTGAGCCTTGCCCAAATCTAGTGAGTTAAGCATCATCCTATATTTGCCGAATTAATTATGCATGCACCGTCAATGATCAGCCACAGCAGAAGATCCTCCACGCGGCGCCCCAGTGCGAAGTGGAGCCAAAGATCGAGCTTGGGGCAGTAGCGGTGGCGGTACTTGAAGTTGGTGACGTGCAACTTCTTCAGCGAGGGCAAGGTGCACTAGCTCAGGACGCTGCCGTCGAGGGAGCGAGCGTCGCGATTGCGAGGCCGGAATCCATCGAATACGAGGTGGTTGGTGGAGTTTTAGGTGGACCGCCAGCGCTTGGAGAGGACGCTGGTCCTAACGGCGTCTTCGATGGACAGAAAGTGGAAGATGTTGTGGATCGTGTCATCTGGCAACAAAGGAAGAGGAGGCCGGTTTCCCCCGGCGCAATTCGGACGGTCGCGGGAGGAGGATTTGCGGTGGGCAGCGCCGTGGACATAGGGCGCTGCCATGTATTGAAATTCTAGGGTTTCTGCCGATGTTCCCCCAGGTTTCCAAGGATTTTTCCAATTTCTTTTTCCTTTACTTTCTATTAGATCTGATTTCCTTCTTTTTTTATCAAAAGAAATATTTTTATTCAAAACAAAACCAATCCTAAAAAGTCACAATTCTTTATCGAACTTTTTTCTCTTCCGGGTTCTTTATCAAGCATTTTGATTTGCAAAAGGAAATAACAGGGATTAAATAATAATCTCATGAAAATAAACTAAATTAGAATAAGCACGGAAAAGATTCTTTTTATTCAATTAATAGGATAATCTAAAAATAACATCCGCAAGCTTGAAACTCTTTTTAATCAGTTTTAATTACATAATAATTAAATCTTAATATCATATTATCATTTATTTCATTATAAATTTGATATGTAACTTACAGTTTACTCACACCTAATGATAATCATAAACAGTAATTAATAGAACTATATAATTATTTCGGGCGATTATAAGTTAGTCAAGCTATCAAAAAATAAATAAATAAATAATGTGCAACCATACAAATCATGAATTGTTAATAGTCTGTGCAATAAATTTATTATTGATCAAGTATAATAAAATCACATTAATTAATTATGGTAATTAACATCTAGATTATTTAAGTTTAATAATTGATTTATCTTATAATATAACTTTCGTTTAATTGGGTAATTTAATATTTGATAACTTAATCCAAGTATGGTTGCTTATGTACCTAGCATGCACTTCATTAAATTATGGAAAAACTAATCATAATATTGGCATGAAACTAAATTAAAGGCTTCAAGGGTTACATAAGGACTAGTAGGGGATGTTAGGTTCTTACCCTTGAATCTACCCATTGACATGCATGCTTGCTTTGACCCAAATTTTACTAAAGTGAAAGTAAGTTATGTTTCGAATTGAGCCGAAACTTATTGGTAAAATCTTCATTTCTTTTTATGCACTCTTCATTGCTGATCACGAACCTACAAGTTCACCAAAGATGGCATTGCTCGAACAAAAAGTCAGTATTCTCATTAAAAAAAAAAAAAAAAAAAAAAAGATCCTCATAGACACATAATTATTGAAAATTAATAATTAAAATCCAGCTACTTTGGATTTAAAAATCTAAGCCATTTCAAATCTTAATGACATATAATAAAAACTGAAAAAAGTAGCATGTCCTGTCATTGGATTTCCCGGTTGTTTTTGGTTTTCAAAAAATTAAACTAAATCGAATCGTGAAATGTGGTCTAGTTCTATCCGCAAACCTTTTTGTTGGGAAAAAATCACCTCAAACCCAATTAGACCACAAAAAAAAAAAAAAGGTTATGTTAAAAGTTGAGTTTTAATTTAATTTAGACAGAAAAGTACTTGAAGTTTGTGTTATTTGAATCAAACACGAGTGAAGGAGCTCATAAGTTTTTGAATAGTGCAAGTAGTCGCTTCACTTGGAAACAAGGGGTCGTGCTGAAACTAAAATCAAACTCTAATGCTATCTATGCAGTAACAAGTAGATACGCGAAGATTTCAAAATGCAGATCATTATAGTCAGGATTTGCTTAATCTTTCAAAGTTGCAGAAATATGATACCTCTAAGTTTTCTATTTTGCCTGTAGAAGAAGAGAAGGCTGAGCAATATCGTAACCAAAACAACCTTTCATATGTCGATAATTCAAGACACTACCATTAACCTCTTTCCTTAAGAGGTTCATATTTACAGCTAAACTAATATTGTCATAGCTCATGTAATTTTATTGTCAAAAGAGTGTGAACAAGAATGAGCAATGTAGTGCCTAGAGCAACGTAGCATTGACATGTGATTAACAAGAATCCACCAAGGACACCAATTAGAAAGGATAATCGAAGATAACTTCAGCATTTTTGGAAGCTCTTTGATAGCTGAGCACATTTCGGCTGACCCCAAATAGTTTCGAAAGAACAGCAGCTTGATGATTTTTCTGTCCCTTTCGTGAGTGCAAATCAGCCTTGATAATCATCTTCTCCAGCACAAGTGTTTCCCCAAGAAGAAACTTAATAAGGGCATGCAGATGTTTCGATCCAAAATTATTAGCTTTGAAACTGATGATCTCAATGCTCTTGAGATGTTTCTCCAAACATTGAAAATTCCCCTTCCGTGAACATAAAAAATCTTCTTCATCATAGTTAAAATGGTCTTTCCATTCTTTGTCAAGCATATACTGCACAATTATACCCCATTTAAGAAACTTACTGCCTCACTGAAGTTTCAAAAAAAAAAAAAACTTTCGTTTGTCCACCACAGATGCTAGTAGTTAGTTTTACTTTATTTTGAGTGTTAATGAATTTGAACTCTTAAACGCGCCCACACAATAAAATATCTCTCGTTCTAGATGCTCATCATTCAAGTATAAGTTCAAGATCCCAACGCTGCATGGCAGCAAAATAACCTCCAGTATAATGCTACAATTATTTTAGGACATGAACTAAAACATCTTAAAGTGGCCATGCACAGATGTTGAGTAGACTGACCAAGTTACAAGCAAATTTCAATTACGGTAACAAATAAGAGTTTGAGATTGATAATCTTTATGTACTTCTAAAATTTTTACTCACCATTCAAACATTCATTGAAAATGGAAGCCAACACAAGAAGCGAACTAAAGATAATATAGCAAAGGAACAAACCTTGAATACGTGTAAGCCATTCAGGTGTATGGTTAATTTTTCCAGGAACTCTGAACTTCCCAGCATGTATGCTATCCCAGGAAGGTCCCTTTGAGTAACTGGTGTGTGTAGTGTTAGATTCTGACATTTTGACAATGGAGATGGCACTCCTTTCATCTCGAAGAGGGACAGAACCTAAGCACATTGAGCAAGCAACAAAGAAAATTTCATTAATAGTTTTTCCTGTCTAAAATTAATAAAGAATAACCAAACTACATTCCATCCAAATATGTTATCCATTGACCTTGTCTCTCAATCAAGAAAAAACCAATAAGGATACTACAGGCAGAAATGAAAAAGATAATTTGTTTAAGACTATTTACATATGCTTCTGGTATAAACTTGTAATCTTTGAAGGATTTGAAATTCTAGTAGTTGGTCACATGAGAAAACAACCTCATTATTTCCAAGTGACTCTATCCATCTATCCATTGCCATTATATGAGATGATTATGGAACAACAGCCTATAGTGATGAGATAGTATGACCGGTCCTTTGAACCTATGGTGACTAGGTCTCTTATTCCTATAATCTCTTAATGTATTTTTTTTGTGAAAATCATGCGTCTAAGATCGTTGCATTGATATCCTATCTAATGAACATTCATTGTCCCAAAATTTGAGTCATCCTAGATCCATTTATTGGAAATTAATAGGAGGGAACGAGCTCCCAGGTCAACAATAGACATCATCCTATATTTGTCTATGATTCCCGTGATGAAATACTAGAATGCCACAAAAAGCCGAGGTTACTTGGCCCGGGCAACAAACATTGCCAAACACTACAGACACCATTCAACCCAACCCGAGCATGTGGTAAAATTATTGAGCTTGTACCTTCAAACACCAGCCACCAATGGTGATAATAGGAACTCTGTGCACCTTCTCAAAAAGTTCTTTCATGACGTCATAACACATGCTCTTATCACCCGGCGAAAAAGTTCGAATGGAAAAAACTAAGTCAGCTTTAACCAAAGAAGATACATCATCAAGTGTGAATATACGGCGCTTCCACATCCCTGATACACGCAATGACAGCAAATGCGGGGCCCAAATTTTCTCCAGCAGAAAGTTATCGGCACCAATGAGTAGCAAGTCTTTCACACTTGTTGAATCTATTATAACGTTCTTTATGCGCCAACACTGCCGCAGCTCGAGGGACTCTAAAACAGGACTTCCCCTCAAGATTCGCCGGAGGAAATCATCACTCAACTCCGCATATTCCATAGACAAGACCTTAAGACAAGGCCAGCTGACAGTCAGGTCCCACGAGAAACGGCACAAACTGACTTCGAGGCGCACCAACCAGCTCCAGCAATACAAGGACGGTGGCAGAATATACATAGGCCGCATCTCGGTGATGAGAGACAGGCAGAGATCCTCCACCCGGCGCCCCGCCGCAAAGTGGAGCCAGCGGTCAACCTTGGGGCGGTCGTCCTCATGGTACTGTAAGTCGGTGACGTGGAATTTCTTCACCGTGGGCGAGGTGCACTGCGTCAGGACGCTGTCGACGAGGGATGGGAAGTCGAAGGAGGAGGCGTCGTGATTGCGAGGCCGGACTCCATTGAATGCGAGGTGGGTGGTGGACGTCCAAGTGCAACGCCAGCGCTTGGAGAGGACGCTGGTCTTGATGACGTCTTTGAGGGGCAGAAACGAGAAGATGTGGTGGATCACGGCGTCCGGCAAGGCGCTGATGAGATCCCCAGGGCTCAAAGGAGGAGAAGGTCGGTTTCCTTTGGCGCGATTTGGACGGTCGCCGGAGGATTCCCGGTGGACGGAGTGCGTCGCCATGGATTTGAAATTCTAGGGTTTCTGCCGATGTTCCCTTGAGGTTTCCAAGGATTTTTCATTTTCATTTTTTTATACACGAGCAATCAATTAGTTATGGATACAATTTGTAATCTATCTTGTTTTTTATTCGTTCCGATTTCCTATCCTTTTTTAAACACACTGCCTTATCCTTCCATTTTATATATATATTTTTCCTATTTTGTTGCTGAAATTTTTTTTATCGAAACTTTTCTCTTTCCAGTTCTTTATCATGCATGACTAAATAAAGAATTTGATTGCAAAAACAAATTAGAAGATTTCGATGTGAGAAAGAGGTGGAGGACTACAATTAAAATTTATGCTTAGAGAAAAAAAAAAGTAAATTAAGTAATTGACTTACGTGTTATGCTAATTTGGTCGGTATTTTCTTTTATTTTTTTCCTTAACAAATGCATGTTCATCAAACATTTAGGATAATAAAATTCTAATTTTGGTTGTGTCGGCTCTTCCCTATTTTTCAATTAGGGAGAGAGCGAACCCCGAGCCTTTGATTTGCAAAATGAAATAGCAGGAATAGACTAAAATAAACTAAAATAATAAATGCAAAAAAAGATTCTTTATAATCGGTTCACCGAACAATTTAAGAACAACCATCTGCAAGTTTGAAACTCTTTTTAATCAATTTTAATTTTATGATGATTAAATCCTAATATCATAATATCGATTCTTCATATTATAAAGATATGTCACTTATTATTTACTTGCAATCGTAAACAATATTTAGTAGAACCATATCATAACTCCTAGTGTTTATAAATTAGTCAAGAATTATTATGACCTTTATTATAATATCTAGGGCAATTTTCAAATAAGGGTATGAAGTATTATCATTTTCTCAAATAAATGTCCGAAGTGAATTTTTATTTTATTTTATTTAGATAAGGACATGAACTACTCTCATTTTTTTCAAATAAGGATATGGAGTTGATCTTATTTCAAATAAGGGCTTGGAATGACCATGTTAGTCTAAAAAAATTGTTCGAACTCATCGGTTGATCAAGAGCACTTCCAACATTTAAATTCTTTTTATTTTCTTTCCCCTTTTCTTTCTTTTTTCCTTATTCAGTTTTTTCTATAAAAAAACACAAACTCAAAAAAGAAAAAAGGATAAAAATTTAAAAAAATAATAATAATAAACCGAGTACGAAGGCTAGGCTAGCTCTCCTGCCTTATGGACACTGCCCCATCACCAGTGAGGCATTGGCCATGGTTGGTGGGGTCTTCAACGAGTGACAACCCTCGCTAATCAGAGGCAAAGGCCAATAAGCTCTCACCAAAATCCCGCATGATCATCTCATATATTAGGAAATAATAAAATATATCTAAGCTGCTTGCTATATATATATATATATATATATATATATATATATATATATATATATATATATATATATAATGAATAGTATTGAAAGAGCGTTAGAATAAACTAATATAACCAAGTTTCCATACTCAAATTTTATTGTTCGCAAGAATAAAGTAAATCACTGATTATTTTATTTGATTTTCTAATCGATCCACCATAAACTAATTAGTGATGACTCTTATTATAAATCATTTACATAGTAAAAACTTGAACCTAAGTAGCAAATTGCCATGATTTTAGGAGAGTCCAAGTTAAGTTTAGGTTAAAAACTTTATTAACTGAACCCTAAGTGATGCACATCGAGGGAAGGTCGCGACAAAGGCAAACCAAAAACAAATGAAAATTACCAAGAAAGGGGAAAACATGAGCTCAAGGCATCAGCCGGAGGCCGTTAGACATGGCTTAGGTGTAGTCAAGTTGCCGAAAGACTCTCTCGCCCAAGTTGCCGAAAGACTCTCTCGCCCTTTGCCACCGCCAGTTACCTTGCTGGCCTAGTCCCGACGACCAACTTCAATTGAGCTGCCCCCTTTGCCTTGCTCTGCCACCGACCTCCGTTCTGTGTTGTTGGAGCAAATCCCAAAGGACGGGGAGGAAAGGGGAAGGAAAACAAGAGGGCTGGGCTGGGGAAGGGAAAAAGATAAAAAAAGAAAGGGGCTGGCCCATGCGGGGGACGAGGGAAAAATGGATTGGCCCAGGCGGGGGAAGGGGAAAAGGAAAAAGAGGCCGGGTTGGCCTTGCGCCAGTCCGATTTCAGGTGTGCAAGGCGAGCGAACATAGCCCGATCTATTATGCTCGTCCGCCGTCCGCTGCCACCGAGCTTGGTAGGGACCCCCCCGCCAGCACCCCTTTTAGTACCCCATTGGTCCTTGTCTCGGCCAACCAAGGCCGCGACTCATTGGTGCACGCCTGTGCTCGATTTCGAGCATCAGTGAGCCTCCCCCGGTCTCCATGACGTGTCCATTTACCGTCCGTGCCAAACGTCGTTGCAAACTTGGGCCTTAATCGGCTCGGTTTTTGCTTCCCGGACGGTGCCTACCACATGTTTGACGAAATGCCTAAATGAACTTCGTCCGATTGCTTTTGGTTTTCAATCCATCGCGGATGCCTGTTGCTCGTCAGATGTGTTTTGATGGATCCCTACAGTTATCTTCCACTTTGTGCGCCTTTATTTTATCGCTTTGTTTGCCGATATTCTGGTTTGGCGAGCTTCGGCCGTGCAAAGTCCATTTTCTGTTCTTCCTCGTGATGCAGACCGGGCGTAGGAAGAGAGCACAAAAACGGAGAATTAGGTTTTTTGGGCGGGCTTTGGTGCCTTTGAGCTTATTGTAATTGTGGTGGACTTGAGGCTATATTTAAATAAGCTTGGGCTTGATATGTGAAACTGGGCTAAAGTACTAGAAAGGGTAAACCATTAGAAAGAAAAAAGGTAACGATAGTATTCAGCCGTTGTCAAAGAGATTATAAAAAAAAAAAATTAAAAAAGGATAAACTAGCTCTAATAAATAAAAATAAATTGAAAAAATTACAAGAGAAATTAATCAAAATGAAAAGGGTAGAGATAGTTACCCTCTTTGCACAATGGTCATAAAATACAAAAATTCTTGACCAACGTTGTTAGACGAGTCACATTTTTTCATGATTTGTTAAAAATTACTCTTTCTTAGCGTTTAAACATATCTTAATAATTCTTCAACTTTTTATACTCTAATTATAATGACATTTATACTGTTAGGTTAAATCTATAGATAGAAGTTGCTATATTAAAATGCTTCCATAATTTGTAATTTCACAACTTATTTTTGAAAAAAAAAAATTCTTTAATGTCCCTCTTATTCTGGAAGATAATATGTTTTAAATTTTTTTGATTTGGAAAATATTGATATGAGAACAAAGTTAAGGGGACTAACATGTGGTGTTCATGTCACAGCCACAATAGCTTGAAAAATAAAATAAATTTACGGAAAAGTACTAAAGAGGGAAAAGTAAAAGAAACAAAAGAGCGGAACAATTGCCTTCGATGGCTTGCAAAAGTTGAAGTCCGCTATGAAGAAGGTTGAGTGAATTCTTTTAGAACTTTTTGCCAAAAAAAAAAAAAAAAGTGATTTGAATATATTTCATTTATTATATATATTTTTATAGCTTATTTTAGCTCTAAGTTTATGTTGATAGAATCCGCCGCATTAAAATACTTGAATAATTAATAAATATACGACTTATTTGTGAAAACATTACTTCAACGACTCTCTTATTTTTGAAAAAGCATCATGATACTTTCTTTTGGAGTATTTTAAATTTAAGAATAATAGGTGTGGCAGGTACATTAACATGGCCCTCGTGTGGGCTCATGCCACGGCCACAATAATCCAAAACAAGAAAAGGAATAAGTACAAATATTGTGAACAAGGAAAATTACCAAAAAGAAAAGGATATGATAGTTGCTCTCTGTTAGTAATAATTTTCATAGACTCTTGAGAATTATTATCTGAAACTATCTAAATTTATTTCCATTTTTAGATATCTTTCTTTTTTGAATTTTGAAGATAAATAAGAAGAGTTTGTGGGTGTAGTCTCTGTTCTGATTAAAGCTTTGGGGAAAATGCGAATAAGGCCTAATTTTTGGCTCCATCGCCGTCGGGGGCCAAAGGCAAAAGGCTTGAAGAATCCTCCATACAAGGCCTGGATTGAATTGTCTGCAAATCCAACTGGAAAACGTCCCCGTCCACGATCACCTCGTCCTTCCGGTCGGGATGAAACCCGAAGCTTAGTGGAGTACATCAGTCAATTGCCCGGTGCCATCATTCTTCATATCTTCTCCTTCTTGGCCTCAAAAGATACGGTCAAAACCATTGTCTTGTCCAAACGATGCGTTCCACTCAGAGCTCTAATCCACATATATCGTTCTCTCTGCCCACCAACGGTATCCAAATGTTCAAGAGTTTCATGCATTCATGGACCCGGTGCGATTCCTCTGCATTGCAATTAAGTTGAAAAGCTATTGTTCAAACTTTTTTTATTACCCTAATCGTAATATGGATTGTTAAATTTTCAGTGACTAAATATTATCTAAATGTATGTCGATAGAGTTGGCAATATTTAAACCTTTGAATTTTTTGTAAGAACATTTCCCTTTCTGTATGAAATTATTTCAATATCCCTCCTATTTTCTAAAAGCCACTTTAATAGTTCATTTAGGTGTATTTTCATTTTAAGTACATTTATATGGAGAAAAAAAGTTAATAAAGCCACCCCATGGTGCTTATGCCATGCGATAATAACTCGACATTCCGAAAAAACAAATCAATAGGTAGTCCTAGAAAAGGGGAAACTAAATGGCATGGAATGTATTAGTTGGCAGCCGGGGCCGTGCGATCAGTCCTCTCCACGTAGCTCCCCCACGACGCTTGCTAACACGTCTCCTACTTATTTTGGCTTCCGACCTTCGATACAATTCCAATTTGGATAGAATTTGATGCACAAACTCGGCAACCTTTTTTTTTAGTAGAACAGTGGAGTCGGCGTCAAAATAAAGACGTGCGACATGCATCGCAATCTGTACTTGGCATGATTGGGAGGCGAGAACAATCTTCTCTGGTGCCACATTTGTCAGCTAGTTTGAAAAAAAGAAAAGAAAAGGGAACGTGTATGTAATTTAAGATGTGATTATGCTATTCCTAAGCTCATGAGATGCCAAACTTGATCACGAATGTGGTTTTTGCTAAGGAATTATCTCTGAGAAGTCATTTATGCTTAACTTTTTGGGTAGAATTTTGCAAGTTTCACCACCTATTTATGTCTATGCTTAGTAAATAGAGCGTTTGGATGTGGTATCACATATTAGGCTGACTCGGGTAATTAATTTTTTTTTTTCTGGAGCTTAAGCTCATTTATACGTAAGCCCACCCCTCTTGAGCCTACCCAGACCCAATTATAATAGAGTTCATTTATTACGCAAGAAATAAGCAATTTAAAAAAATAAAACTTAAAAAACTCAAAATGAAGCCATGTCAAAGCATTTGTTAGACCTGACTTATAGTGTCAGCATCCTTGGTTTTCACGCACCATCTAAAGTGGCATAGAAAGAGAAAACAAATTTTATTTCCATTTGGTGTAATTTACGTTTTCTTATTTCATATACGCACACTTTTAGATGACATTGTGCATTAAAGAATTCCTTCTATTTAGCTATTGTTACTAGCAAAAGTTGCACATATTGTGTGTATATTCAAAATATACACAAATGAACAAAGCACTGAGTACGACTGAAAAAGATTGACCAAGTCTCCTAGAGTTTCTAGAGACTTCTAGAATATTCCCAAGGACAGATGACACGACAAACGTAGCATGTTCTAGAAAATTCCTATCATAAATGTCGGTAGTTTATATACGGGAAAATTACTAAAAAAGTCATAAATTTACTGTAATTGCACCATTTTTTTTTTTTTACTAATTGAGTTAGAAATCTTTTGCAATCATGCCAGCTCAGTCCTTCCGATCAAAATTGGCCAGCCGATGCGATGTGGCCTCCCGACACCAGTGCCAATTTTTTTAATAATTTTTTTTGATTTTTTTTGGATTTTTTTCTTATCTTTTTTTGGATTTTTTCTCTTTTTTTTTCCCCTCCTCCCTTCTTCTTCCTTTGTCGGGCCGGTCGCTAGATTGAGCTGGCTGTTGCTGGACAAGCCACCGCCGAATCGAGCGAGGGCTCACCTCGTCATCGCTGGGAGAGGGCGAGTTGGCCCGGCCACCACTGGCAAGGCAAGCCCCCGCTGGATCTAGCAAGGGCTCACGTCACTAGTGTCTAGGTGAATAACTTGCCCAACGATGATGAGGCAAGCCCCCGTTGGATTTGGCAAGCACTCACCTCACCAGACCTAGTGACGATGAGGCCCCCCTCATCGAATCTAGCGAGGGAGCTCGCCTAGTCACGGCAAGGTGAGCCCTCGCCAGATCCGGTGGGGGCTTGGCCCATCATGCAAGGAGAGGGAGGGAGGGAGGGAGAGGGAGAGGGAGAGAGAGAGAGAGAGAGAGAGAGAGAGAGAGAGAGAGAGAGAGAGAGAAAAAATCAATTAAATAAAATATTATTTAAAAAAATTGTCGTTGACACCGATCGACACAACGTCGGTGCCGGCTAACCAATTTCTGCTAGAATGATTGAACTAGCACGATTATAAAAGGTTTAGAACTCAATTGGCCAAAAATATAAGTTTATGACTAAATTGACATAATTGCAATAGGTTTATGACTTTTTTGGTAATTTTCCTGTTGATGGACTCTTATATAAATCTCCATCATTAGATCGCTAACCAATCAATGAATGTTACATGAGGGACTCTTGTCTAAATAGGAATGTCAGCCTCTCATTTGTATTCATCTAATTCTTGAGTAGTAGAATGCATTATCTTACAGAGCTTTTCTCTTAAAAATATGTTCCAAAACTTGAAAAATTTCCTGTCACCCCTTGTTGGATTCAATTATTAGTAGTTGTGTTGAGTTTGCAAGCCCCTTGTTGGA
The DNA here is from genome assembly GCA_017140395.1 of Eucalyptus lansdowneana. Classification (NCBI taxonomy): domain Eukaryota; kingdom Viridiplantae; phylum Streptophyta; class Magnoliopsida; order Myrtales; family Myrtaceae; genus Eucalyptus; species Eucalyptus lansdowneana. The sequence continues at coordinate 40,005,411 of CM029487.1, read as the reverse complement.
TTCAAGTATTAATAGCTGGGTTGAGTGTTGAGTTTGTAATCGGGCATGGCGTCGAAGAGTTGTCGTTAAACTTGCATCCTGGCATTTCAGGTTCATGTGTTGCCGGCTTCCTTCTTCCACCTCACTACATTGGTAAGTTTGCACTTGTCTCAAGGCGATTTTTGGTTAATAGATGCTGTGAATTGGTCTTCGCTGAAGACACTGCACATTCGATATGCCAAGTTGATGGATCGAAGACTTTTGAGGAGGTGCCTTGTTTTGTAGTTTCCTGAGTTGAAAGACTGCATAAGCTTTAAGCACATGAGAATTGAATCAAGAGCTGTGAGAGAGTTGGTGATTAACTCTAATAAGTTATATGCCCGTGATGGTTTGCTCTTGGATATATCGGCTACTCATCTACTGATATTATGCCTATTGGGAAGTGATACAAGAATAACATTTGGACTAGATCAAGTAACTTCTTTGGTTGATTAGTCAAAGACAAAAAGAGAGGAGAAAAATCGCTTGAAATGGATCCCGACTCCAATCAAGTACGGGTTGCTCGATTTGCATCACATATAATTTGGTCAAAACGGGTTAAATTGATCAATTTGGATAAAACTATTTTCGATCTAATCCAAACTCAACCTGATCCAATCCATCCGTTTAACGGGCTTATACATGTCACTATGATGAGGTGGCAAATAAACAATGCCCACATGTCTCCATCACATGCAACAAACCATCAACCATGGATTTCTATCTCATTCCATATGGACAGATCTTGTCCATTAACCGTCATAGCCTTTTCACCATATAAACATGTGAAGTTTAGTTTAGACCATTGAATTTATATGCATTGTCTCGATGACTTCTTTGTTTCACACCTCAAATCATTTTTCATTTCTTGAAGCTTGAGACAACACATGTTGGATGAAATTGTTATTGCTCTAATAATAAAAAATTGCGTAAAGCTAAACTAAATAACTAAATGAAGTAGAATTGGAATAATTATTATGCGTTGCCACAGATGTTGTTCCGGGCACTACATTGGTGAGTTTGCTCGTCCCGATGCTTTTTTTCAACATTGGGTACCATAAATTGGTGTTCACTGAAGACATTACGAATTGAAGATGCACTGAAGGATGATGCGATGATTAGAGTTTCGAGTGGCAACCCTGTTCTAGAATTCCTAGAGTTGAAATATTGCAAAATTTTCAATAATATCATAATTGAGTCAAGAGGTTTGAGAGAGTTGGTGATTGATTCTCATCGTCAAGGTTCAATCTTGAAAACTTTGGAAGCTCATCTTCTCAAATTGTGCCCGTTAGGCGATTCTTTTAAGGGAGAGTTCATACCAAATTAAATATCTTCTTTGGTTGAGGCCGAAGTAAATTTCAAGATGACTGCTTACATGCTCATCAAGTTAAGGGTTCGTGGCGATCTTGTTAAGCATCACGTCACGAAATTGGTGATGGGGAGCTACTACCATCAAGTTCCAAATAAAAAAACTTAGGTTTGCTATCAATTTGCAAATCAAGAATGAGTCGGTGTTTGGAAATGTTATTGCAGAGGACTATTGCCGTTAGAAGTTGTTTGTGGGTATGGCTCAACAGCTAAAGAGGGTTGAGATTGATGGGTTAGATGCTGATTGTCTAGAGCTAAATTCTGTGCTTTATGCAGTAATGTATTTGCTGTGCGATGTTAAAAAAGTTGGTCCTCAAAGCTAAAAGACATGAAAGGAGAAAAAGGCTAATTAATCCTGGCAAATTGCTTGAATTCTACGAGCAACTTGTATGCCTCCCAAGAGATTCTAAGAATGCTTAATTGATTTCAAAATGCATTTAGCATAACGAGCATAAGTAAAAACAAGGAGTTATTAGAAGTAGCACCCAGGATCTGAAGTTTTTTTATTGGTGCTACAGTCGTCGTTTTGGAAGGTATTATGTGTCTTTTAAAGATCCTTAGAAGCCAGATGTAAGCAATACTAATGGTATTATTTTTTAGAGGTACTCTCTGACTATTAGTGTACAATTGCTCGTGCTGTTTTGGTGACATGGTGATTACACGTTGAACAAAGAAAAAAGTGCTTTATAAGTGCGATTCGTTATGCTGCTGCAAAATGTCTTACTTGGTTGTAGTGAAGATTTTTAATTTTTAACACGAAGCTCCAAATGATGGAAACAAATTGGTAGATACTTGAATGATCTCTTGCGTCTTGTTGGAATTCACCTCATTGGACAAACCAATGACACTGCAATCGATCCATATTGAGGATCTAAATAAGTTCATGTTCTCATTCGAAAACATCACCATTGGTTCTACTGCTAACATTATGATAGAATTAGTCTTGGATTTTCTTTTCTTTGTCTTGTATATGCATAGCACAAATTGCACTGGCAAAGAAGATTTCTTATTTTACTTCTTGCATTTTTGGTTATTGATCCAAGTCAATTGCACCTAGAAAGGTGATTTTTTCTTCACCGATTTCAGGATGTCTAGAGGGAAATAGAAGTGAAAGTCAATTGATTTGATAATTGACTGAGATTGCTCACAGACAAAATTCACTAGTTATATTATATCTAATATCTTAAAAGTTCTAAAATCCCCAATTTGCAGATATATGTAATTATCGGAAGGATTTTAGCAGGGACAAAGCTAAAAGTCTAATGGGAAGTTTTAGAATCCTTTTATTTGGTTCCAAACAGATTTTATCATGCACATTTGGCTATACTTTTGTATTTTCATTTTCCCTTTAACTTGAAAGTCAAGTTTGAATGTTTATAAAAGTTATAAAATCTCATATTTTTGAAACATCAAGGTGAGGAGGCAATCCTTAGAGAAGGAAAGGAAGGCAGTGATGTTGGATGCAATTTACTCAAACTACAAAAATGAAAACGACAAAATATAAACATGTCATCCTAATTATCAAAACAGCTTGGTAATTAAACACACCGAAGTACCTTCGTGACCCAAGAGAGCCTCACTGCAGGTCTTCTTAGGTTGTTTCACTTTGTGCCACTTCTCACAATGCCTCTCTTTTAACAATATTAAAGATAAACTCAGCTTTTTCAGAAGCGATGTGGAAGGGTTTAGCCTACTAGATAGATAAGTTAAGGCACGAACCAAAATTAAAGGAGTGGCCCGTATACGTTGGAGCATAAGCATATCACAAGCTTTCGTTGAGACATATGCAATGCAACCACATGTGTTCAGGCTTTAATTCGAGTGGTCACGGCGGATCAATCTGTGTAGCGCGAGCTGTCCCATCATCTTGACATCTGTGTAAGCTGTGAATTATTGCATTTGTGGGATGCCAATTTCATTAACTCATATGAGTAATGATCACATTACTTTTGCGATGTATTGATGATACAAAAAATTTTACATCACATTCACTCTGACATCACTAACTCATATTTCTTTTATGTTACTAAAAATCTTGAATCAAGTCGTTACGAAATCAATACTCAATTTATTTATTTTTGTCACCGAGCCAATAAAAAATATGCTTACAATGACGATAGTGGCCTAAATTTTCGTAATGTTGATTTAAGTCTGTTGTATTGATGACACAATTCTTTTTTTTTAATGTATTGGTGTCATATCGAATAAAGTTTAGGATTTCTACAGGGAGATGGAGGGTATATTAGGCACGCCATTATGAGTTTGAGTTGAGGGCTTTTCGCGATGCAGAAAAAAGAAAAGGTTTGTTAAATTATAGCATAGTGAGTATAATTTAGGGTTTTAGCAGTATTTCCTTTTGTCAAATTACAATGAAATAATTAATCCACCACTTTTGAGCCCATGGCGTCGTGAAGCCTGAAGTACCTATTATGTTTGTAATATAGTCTGATCCAACCTAGCTTGGCCCGCCCGTTAATTCAAATAAGTCCGCCTTGACTAATTTAATCAAATCTCTCTCTCTCTCTCTCTCTCTCTCTCTCTCTCTCTCTCTCTCTCTCTCTGCTCTTTCTCTTCTGCAATTTTCTCCACATATGGTCGGGAACGAACTCTGCATCGGTCGCCGACGAACATCCATGACCACCTTCTCCTTCCCACATAGCTTCATTAATTAAGGCCATCAAAAATTCGACACAGCATCATGTGTGGATAACGCCATGTCAGATTAACATAGCCATTAGTCTTAGGGTATGGATTTGCTTCTAGATCTTTGAAGGGCCACGATCAATCACTAAGAGTTCAAAATAGGGGTGAGCATGGTTCGAATTGGATCGGTCCGCCCCCTAACCCTAGGACCAACCCGCACAATGCTGGTCCTCAATTTTTGGGACCGAGGACCGACCCTATTGAGCTTGTGAACGAGGACCGAACCGACCCAATCCGGTCCGGTTCCAGGGTCAACCCGAGACCAATCGATAATTTTTTATTTCATTTTATACTCCTTAAAAAAACGATTGAGGACCAAATTAATCTAATGGGTTCGGTCCGGTTTCAAGGTCAACTCAAAACCAACCAATAATTTTTTATTTTAATTTTTGTACTCCTTAAAAAAGTGATTGAGGACCGAACTAACCCAATGGGTTCAATCCGGTTTCAAGGTCAACCCAGGACTAACCAATTAATTTTTATTTCATTTTTTGTACTCCTTTAAAGGGCAATCGAGGACTATACCGACCAAATCGGTTCGATGATGAGCGAGGTCAGCTAAAAAAGGCAAGCGGTGAGAGTCAAGTGGGGTGAGCATCGAATAGAATAAGTATCGAATATCGAGCGGGAAGCAACAAGTCAAGCAACCATCGAGCGGTGGGTGGCACGAGTGACCCAAAGCGAGTGAGGCAAGTGTTAAGTGGTGAGCGGAGAAGTTGTTTCTCTCAATTTTGGCAAATTAAAGACTAAGAGTACAAATAAGATTTAAAAAAAAAAAAAAAACGAATACTAAAGGATGATGCTATAAGGAGTTGTTTATGCCTTTTTGGATGCCGTGAGGACTCTTCACAAAAACATTTTCCTCCTTCGTAAATTATGACTATTGACACCATAAAAGACATGAAAAATCTAATATATTAAAGAAAAAATGTAAAATTACTTGAACTCCTCACTAAAGAGCTATTTAATATTGTTGACGTCATTTATTTTAAGGTTTTCTCTATATAAAAAAATTATGAGTAATGTATTATATATATAGTCAGGGTTGGTCCGAGTTGGACCAACCCGAAACTCTCAGGACCAAGAATCAATTCACACAGTACTGGTCTAGGAATTCTAGGATCGAGAACCGACCCAATCTCCCTAAGAACCGAACTAGGACCGGCAGGGTTGGGCCAGTTCAGGGTCATTCTAGGATTGACCCTGGACCGATACTCACCCCTAGTTCAAACGTGTTAAATCATGATTCATCGGAAATCTTGGAACATGGGTTGGTGTCGAAAAACAACTCAAGGAAGTATCCGAGTGCCAGACACGGTTTTCACCATCGGAGCTGGTCTCAAGGATGAGGATCTTTCAAGTTTGGATCAAAATTAGTTTTTTATATGGAGGGATCAAAATCATAGGCAGACCGATAGGCTGGATTTGTCGTGGGGCTTATGGAATTTCATCTCAACATAGGAACCTGCACTAACTAAGATTGATTAAACACCGAGACAGCAAGGAAAGGCATTCTCTCTTGTGTATCTGGTGAGGAGGAAAATTAGAGTGTATGGAAACTAAAGATGACAGCAGAACGACTTTGAATTCTCCAGCCCCAGAAAACCCCTGCGCAGGATAGATGGATTACCGCTATGATGCTAGAATCCTTAGGGTTCATCGAGGAACTTGTTAATCTTTTTGATCTTGTCAATGGTCAAGGAGTTGACATCATGCTCTGCTCCCGCTTTATCCACCGATGTCATGCACGCCACACTTTGCTCCAGTCTTAATTTTACGCACACATCTTAGGATTTTACTTCTCATTAGTATTGAGATTATAATGCACCAATAACATTTCATGGTATTAAATGGTAAAAGTATGAGATTACAAAACTCATTTGCATTTGTTTTTTTTATCACAGAGAGATATTTGAATATGCCTTTCGTGGCAAGGTAGGTCCCGCCATCGACATGTCAATTTTCATGTTACACCAATACAAGCGCTTGGGCATATGCTAGGGAAATAATTAACTAGCTTTGGTCAACCGACCAAAAAAAAAAAAACTAGCTTTGGTCTATTTAGATTGAGACCATCATAGCTATTGATTAGATGGATTGCTTCAGGGACTCTTTATGATGGTGCTAGTCCAGATAGATTCTCTAATATTTTTCACGTATACGCTGCTAAGGCACAACTCTAATAAGAGAATTCACTGTAAACTAAGGGGACCAATGCTTTATCCTTGCCAAAAAGGAGTCTCACGTTGATGTAGCTATCTTGGGGCTCAAAAGGAGCTCATGATACAACATACGATGAGAGGAAAAATTGCTCATGAAAGTTGGAAAAGCTCGATCCAAACGAAACGTCAAGTTTGAAAAACTGAAAATGAAGCAACATCATATCATTTGTTAAACCCAACTTATTGTCCACGTACTCTGTTTTCGCACACTGTCACAAGTGGCACAAAAAGAGAAGTAATTCTATTTTCAAGGGTGTACCGTCTACCTGTGATTTGCTTATGCTTTCATGGCTCGTAATGGAGTCCACTGAAACGAAATTGGCTATTACTTTCGCATTTTGTGAAGCTTTTCGATGGCCTTCTTGCAGTAGAATCACTTCAAGGAAATCCCAAAGATCATGAGGCTCAACAGGCACCCCATGACGCGACATCCTTAATTCAGTGTCAATTATTATCTTCTCCAATCCAACTACCTCCTCGAGAAGAAATTTAGCTAGGGCAAACATAGGTTATGATTTAACAGAGTCGAATTGGAACCCGACAATTTCAACCCATTTGTGATTATTTGCCCCACAATGGAACTCCTTTCCTCCACGCCAAAATTGTTTTTTTTTTATCAAAGTTGCAGAGGTCTTGAAAATCCTAGTAAGGCTTGCACTGAAAACACACATTCGATAGTAAGTTTTTCAAAGCCAATTGACAGATGCTATGACGTAGCCATGACATTGAGTGGAAACAAATATAAAACAAACAAGCTCATCGAATGAATGAAGGATCATATCCTTTGTGAAAGAACAATCATCTTTCCATGCAACTCCCAAGCATCCCAGCTTTTTTTATACACAAACCCAATTATATTATGAAATTCAAATTAAAAACCAAGATAAAAGTCAACCTTTTTTGTTATTGGGGCCATGAAGTCCAACAAGATTCGTCGCGCACCAAGCCCTCATTTTTCCCTTTTCCCATGCCTTTAGTCTCCATTGAGTGAGAGAGGTGACATTGAGTAAGCGAGAGAGAGTAAAGAAGACAGAGGACGTGCCCAAGAGAGGAAGCTTTTTCTTCTATGGGCTCTACGACTTTCATAGAGGAAGCTTTCGGGAGAGAGAAATGTCATCATTTGACAAAGCATTTAGAGAGAGACATTATCGTTTCAGTAGAGGAAGTATTTAGAGAGAAGGAGAGAGATACATACATTTTTTAAACTCGCCATGTTGGACAAAACGCTGGACTTAGAAAACCACGTTGGATATAAAATTAAGTAAAAAGCCACTTATGATAGATTGTCAAAATAGTTACTCAAATGAATAATTTTACACCAATGTGATACTCAAATAAATGTTGTATGACAGTTATGGCACCCTTAGTGTTCTTATCCCTAGGTAGTTCATATGGAATTTCATAGAATGTAGTTATTAGTATATATATAGTAAAAAAATACAAGTATATTGGTATTTTCTCCAATAAGCTTTCATTACCCTCTATCCGTTGATTAAGTTGACCTTTTACATATTAGTTAAATATATATATATACCATGACCCAAATAGCCAAGGGTGTGATGACCCTCACCTATAGGGGTGTAAAAAATACCAAAACCAATATGACTTGAACCGAATATTTTTTATCTTTTCAAGTTGGGGATTTTATCGGTTCATGTAATAGCTTAAAACATGAGGCCTTATGGTGGTTCGGTTCAAGTCAAAAGAAGCTTTTGGTTTTTCACTTGCATCAACGTGATAATCGGCATTCAAGCAAATGAAGATGATCACAGTCCTGATTCCAAATCACATTTCAATAATTAATTCACCCCATTCGCATCGATGTGATGCCTCATGAGTCTGACCCTCCTTATAGTCGTAAAGCCCGGCCTGGCTCTGCCCGGCCCGGTTGGACCACCTTCCTCCCTTTGCTTTTCCATTCTTCGTCTTGCTCATCTACTGCCCCCGTCACTTCTGTACACTGTGCTTTCGAGCTACTTGCGGAGCTTTCTAGCAATTGAGACCGACGAAGGAGGGTCGCTGGCGCTTGCTTCCGTTTCAGCTTCGAGTTCCGACGACCCGCTTTGGCTTCTCAAGTTCGGCTCTCGTTCGAGCGTTCTTTTTGCGACCTCCTAACAGGCGGGTCAATTCAATTGTTTTCCGACTCGGTTTGGTAAGGTTTTGGCTCGATTTCTTCCGATTGGCATGTGAAAATGGTGGAGTAGAATCCGAAGAAGGATTTGGTGGCGATGGTCACGAATGACACGATGGTGTGGGTGCTTCATCGCTCCAATTGGCAGAGGCTGTGACAATCTCTCCTGGGTATTACTTCGACTTGAGAAAGTTCCTTATATATATTCAGTGTTCGTTTCTTCAACAATGGCTTGGTGTGTGTGCCCTTTGAGTCATTGGCGTTATCTCGTTCTACTTCTTTAGCTTTTCCTAAATGTGCTATGCTTCCTTTTTCGCCATAAGAACCACTGTAAGTACCAATCTAGCTTGAATTGCGTTCAATAGAGAATTGGACGAATATACAGGTTTAAAGTTCTTGGAAGTCTGAATGAGAATGTGATGTCGAGCCAAGGAGTGGGTCTTTCACACAGGAACAAAGAGTGAATGATGGTGATGCGAGTGGAAATCTAGAGATAACTTAGTCGCGAGTAAAAAATTCCAAGCTAGTATCAGTTGAATGAATGGATTTTATTCATAGGCACGATGGATTCCTATCGACTTCTCAACTAGGTTGTTGCCCTTCTTTGTACGCTAGTTAGAGTGTCCAGTAAAATAATTAACATGAATTGGTGGGATGCCATTTATGCTAGATAGATTAGATATGTCAGATGCAAAAATGCTTGATGCCCACTTGGAGTTCGCAGGTTTAGCCCCTGCAGAATACCATCTAAATGTCATCAGGCATCTAAGAAGATCTTAAATTTCTGATGGTGACTCTCGCAATGTAATTTTACTGCTAGCTCCCCTTCTTTTACTGGTTGAGCATTCTTTTACTGATTGGACATGCCGTACAAGGAGAGGTTTAGTGTATATTAAAATATAGACGATAGGCGGAAAGTTTCTCACATTTTGTATTACTTGAAGTTTTATTTATCTTCTTCTCATTAAAGAAGGACATTTCGTCACATCATTTTGATTAATCAAGTTTGCTGGTGGGAGTTTTTACTTTTGAATTGGATATATCCCAAGCTATGCTACGTACTTGTATGACAATCTGGTCGAGAGGGACGGAGGGAGAAATTGGAGAAAGCAAAGAGACTAGGAGGGTAAGGGGAGCTGCATCTAAGTATGTTAAGATCCTATATGACAATCTTTTGGTAATTCAAATTCATAAGAGCCTAGGATTGGATGCCTAACTTGGTAGTTCTTACTGTCTATTGTCTTCTAGATATGGAGAACATTTTGAGTGCAATATAGTACTTGAGCCAGTACTTGAATGGTTTCCGTTAAGATCCTAAGTGTAAATACTAGTACACTTGTAATCTTCGCCTGGAGAAAGCTTTCGAGCATCTACTCCACCTTGAGGTTCCATAGTTGAGCAATAAGATTTGTCTTTTAATTCAAATATTGGATTGGAGCCGGCCAACAAGATATAGATTCTCTTGCTTTAGATGACCTACTAGCCCAAAGAAATCTTGTATAAAGTGACCACCTCTTAGTTATTTTGTGCAGTTATGATGTTTTGCCTCACTTCACTAATTTTGATTAACATTTTGTCGCTTAATGTGTGTGCTCTATCTTTCCTCTTCTTCTGCTAATTTTGTTGGGAACAAATTCCCCCCCCCCCCCCCCCATTCCCTCCTTTTTTGTTTATAATGAATGACTTTCTTTGCACATTGCAATGTGTCATCAATATTGGCTTCTCTTAATCATTCCAATCTACTCCAGGTAAATGTATAGCATCATATGTTGGTGTCCTGATGGCAAGGTTGTTGTCTTGGACTTGAAGATGATACAGTTTGACTGCACGATCTCGAAGTGAGTCTTCTTTATTGTCATTTGAATGTTACCCTCATTGCTTCTCAACTAGAAATTCCTTATGCAACAATCCTTTGTCATCAGAACGTGTTCTTCCCTAATCTTTAGGGAAAGATTCTGAATTGCTCAAAATCTGCATGATGCAATGCAAATAGCAAACTTGCTCGGCAAAAATTGAGATGCTAATAGAGATAGCAATCCACTTTTAATGGTCATGTCTGTCAATCTCAAGTTAACAATGGATTGCTAGATAGTTCAATCTGAGCAAGATATGATTAACAAAAAAAATTGTTGGAAAACTCTGTTCAAACATGACCCTTTTGTTAAATGGGTGAACAAATTACAAGAGATGAATAAGCTGTTTAACTAGTTAGATTGAATTGAATGGGTCATTCCAACCCTCACATGACCAACACGGCATATGTACAATATGCATACCGTCATCAATGTCAATTAAGTTTGAAAAGAAACAAAATTCATGTATGATCATTATTAAAGATTTTAATAAACTAAATATAAACAGATCATGATTAGTCAGGTTGTTAATCAAGTTGGCACTATTGTTTAGTTAGATATATTACATGACTCAATTTCTGTTTCACAGTTTGAACTTTGAATTCGAAACAATATTCATTTATTCATTGTGTTAACTGTTAAGTAGGGAGCCACAATTTTGATATGACATGATAACCCCTTAGGGTCACCCTTAGATGTCACGTGGAAATTTGAGTCATGAATCAAAAAATCAAATCTATGGATTGTGGGTCACGAATTTCGTCCAATGGAATCATAAACAATGATATAATGTTTGAGATTGTTCTTCCATGACAGACGTAATTACTAGATATTGATTGTAAAGTATGGTGTTATTTTTATTGTTAGGTAATTACTAATGATAAAGATACTTCAAATTTGACTAATGTTATTATTTGTAGACATGAGATATTACTACATTTTATTTTTCTTTTATTAAATAAGTAACCATTTGACAAGGACGCTAAGATCATGTACATAGTATTGTAATTGGATTCCCATTCATAGAATTTAGTATAAGACAATCAAATCATCCACTAAGTCTGATGCAGCCAACAAGTCATGCAAGGTGACTACGAGTCTCGATGAAGATTGACTTTGAAATTCAAGCAAGGATCATGATTCTTCTTGAAGTTTAATCACTGAATTTATCACCTAGGATTTGAGCATTATTAGGATTTTACGATGTTTCCTTCTTCCTTGTTAAGTTTGAGTAGGAGGATCTTACGTATACTCCAATAATGTTTCTTGTTTAGAGATTTCCTATTTCAACTAGGAGTAGAACTTTTAGAGAGTCTACAAATATAGTTATAATTTTCACTTTTTAACAAAGTTGATAATTTATTGAACTTGGCAAGTGTTCGCTTTGCAGATTGTGTGATGCAATTCCTCTTTGGTGTCTTGCTTAAAAAACCCTAGGTGTCATGCTTAGGCAGTTTTGTGTATGATGCCTAAATTTTTATTCTTTATTGTGGGACTCATCATCCTACACCAAAGCCTTGAAATGTTTTTCACACTACAGTGTTTGATTCATGAGTTAAATTATGAATCACGGAAATTGATCGACTCATATCTAATCGGTGAAATCAGCAATGAATTACTTTAATCACCAATCATACAGAACTTATATACTATTCAATAGATTTATATACTTTAAGACTTGAATATGATTGATGTGCTCAATTGCATTCTTGTGTAGGAAAAAAACATTTCACCTCACTGCTAATGCTGTCATCAATGATATAAACTATTTCAATTGTCAACGACAAATCAAAGCATAATGTTTGCTGGGGACAACCTCGTTGTGAGAATATATGGTCTAAGTGGATGGTGTCATATAGAAGCATTCATCTGCGACATGCTTATTTTCATCAAAATTAATAGCTTCTTTCAATTATGTGTAATATATGTTCAATTCAGTCAAATTAAGAAGGTGATTATTTAGATGACTCTTAAACGATATGATCTGTATGCGCTTCAATTATGCTTGTGGTGGAAAAGTTTGTGAGTAATTGGTTATGTTTCTGTTAAGCTATAACTGCTTGGTCATGAGTAGAATGGCTCAGAACTTGGCTGAACTTGCTACAATTATGTTTCTTTGAGATTTCTACCCGTTTATTACTAATCGTCCGCTTCATGGATTACATTTTGCTGAGAAATGAGTTTGTTTGTATATAACAAATGTTATCTTACCAAAGTAGCTGTCTTTATGAAACAATGGATATGCAGTGTGCTGCTGTGACATGCATATGCTTGCAGCAGCAGTTTGGCATGTTGCGGTGTAATCATTTCTAACATTTACAAATATTAAGCGGAATGGAAAACTGTTAAGAAGCTTGAAGTCCCATATGGCAGTTGTGGTGTGTCTCAACTAGGAGGAGGATCCCAAGTGAATGGAGTATGTGGCATCTTTCAACTTAAAAGTTGATACAACTTTGTGATCTTTAGCACCAATAACAGATATCTTATGGCTCACACACTTCGTTTGTAGTTTAAGTAGTTATTTTAGTCGGGTTTTCTTAAATACTTATGTTTTAAACTTAGAATCTTATTTGATAGTCCAACAGCTTTAGTATGGGTCTCATGGAAGATTTTTTTAAAGCAGATGTTTGTTGTCATCTTTAACTTGATGATTTGTTTGGCTCCTTAGCTTTAATCTCTTTTTTGTTTTTTTTTCCAACTGAAAAATAATTATTCATTTGTTTTACAGAACACTTCTAGTAACTCTGGCATTTGATGATTGCACTACTCGATTTTTCCCTCCAGCTCCAAGAGTTCTTCGCATGCCTGGACTAGTACCTAGAGATGCTAGTTTAACTGACAATGGTCGAGATTCATCTGTAAAGCTCTAAGATTTTGCAAAGCAATACTTCAATATCCTTGGCGGTGGAGGTAGAGATGGGCTTTTGTGCTTCCGTGGGTTTGGTGTCTTTCCAATCACAAATATTTGTAAACATCCTGTCTACCCAAATATTTATGAATGATCTATCCGATTCAGTTTACGATTCCTCTTTCCTTGTTTCTTGCTTTTCATACAACAATCTTTCTTAATAAATGGATTTGATGGTAGACCGGCAGTAAATCAGTATTGCCTGGAAAGTAATGAGCTGGTTAAGTAAGCAACTATACTAGGTGAAGTTACGCTTGTGTCCGACCAAAAAAGATAAAAAGAAGTTGTGCTTGTGAAAGTTTCAAATGTGTATGCCATTTCCTAGGCTAGATTTCACTTTTGCTGGTGACTCCAGAGATGACACCTACCACTTCAATACGACACACCTATCCAAAGCTTTTTGTTGTTGGGCCTGAGGATAGCCTGCCTCACATACTTTCCTCTCTACTCGGACTATTGGGTTTCTACCTTGTCCTATGAAGATCTTCTCCCTTTCCAGCAAATTTAGTCCAGGCCTGGGACATTGCAGAAGCCTTGGTCTAGACTTCATAAGACAATTTGCTTGGAGGACCAAGATGTTTGTCAAATATTCCCGCAATATAATGTCATAAAAAGAAGTGTGAACAAATGTACAATGTAGATACAAATTTAAATCAACATTTATAGAACTAAATAGCATGCATATAATGAATTATCAATATGACAAATTTAAAAACATGAAGTCATGGCATTGCTTTTTGGTTACCAAACAATATTGTGTTGGGTTCAATATAATTGTGCTTTTTTGTCATTGGATGTCAACTTTTGTTGCATCAAACCAATGATCGGCAATTGTAAATATTAATAGGCTGAATATGTTGATGTCTCAATAGTTAATGTTGTAAATATACCTAGTACTCTCCTATTAGAGTGTTAAATATGTATAGGCTAACATATTACATTCATCTTCAATGCCTATTAGGTTAGATGCATTTTAGGCAAAGTACTCTTAAGTTACGAGCTGAATTGATTAGCTTTACAAAATAATGCACTTAAGCTCTTGAAATTAATGTGATAATTGAGCACTTACAAAATATTGTAAACTAATACTATAAAAAAGAGTGCTCGTGAAGATGCATGAGAACTCTTTTTTCTTTTTAACACTCCACAATTTCAAGAATTGGAATTTTAGTTTGGATCTTTGGTATATAACTAGCATTGATAATTCTTGCTTGCATTGTCACCGATGGATATCCAAATAAAGCTTCTTTCTATTGTCAAAGGAGGTAATAAATGCATTGGATTGTTAACATTTTACTCAATTATTCATAAATCTTTAGACGGGAGTCAATTCAATGTTTGAAGCCCTCGTAAAAAAAAAAATGCATTAAATGTTAGCTAAATGGATGGACTCACTATTGAACATACAAATTGCTTCACATATTGCACCAACCAAGTTGAATTACAATATTAATATGGTTAGATATAATTTGAGTGGTAAGTAAAACCTATTTAACATGTTTATAAGAAATAGCTACATCTCGTTATTTAATAGGAATAGATCTATATAAAATAAACTGTTGGATGAGAATAATATGCCTATGTGTATTTTGGGTGGTAAAACCTATAACACATTTTCATTAACATTGCTACCCCTCATTATTTAAGGAACCACATACATTTATGAATAATATAATTTAATCTAAATGAACTAACACAGCACGTATTAGTTCCATTCAATAATATAAATATTTAAATTAACACGCATTATAAATTGTAGGTGTTGAAGGAAGATTGCAATCGCTGAACTAAAATTTTGAAAAACATTGGAAATTTTAATTTATTAATTTTTCTTTGGGTAAATTACGCAATTGTGACATTAATAAATTTAATTAAATGATTAATTGGTAACTTATTAATTAAGTAGAGAGGAGTGGTGGACCTAGCCACTCTTTTGCAATAGGAAATGGACAAAAACTTAGTGGAGGAGAGTGGTTGCCTTAAGTAAAGGAAGGACTTGTAGAAATAAAATTATCGTATGCTATCTAATTATAAATATGCCCTCGGATGATAAAAACAGATTAAGCTCCTCAACTTTCTCTTTCCTCTTTTTTATATGATCCTGATTCCTTAAAAGCTCTCAAATTTTAGGTTCAAGCTTAATTTTATCTCAACTTTTTTTTTTTCCATAAAACCCTCAACTTTAAACCCCCAATTCTCTTGTCTAAAAAACTTTCTCATCTAAATATTTTTCTCAAAACTTATATCCAGTCAGTAGAGCAATTTCCATATTGACAAGGGGCAATCTCACCATTCAGATACCGGAATTCATGGCCAAAGAAATCAATAAAATATTTTTTTTCCCAAAAAAAATATTTTTTTGGTCGAAGTGTCGGTCAAGAGAGGACTCTCACCCAAGTTGGGTGGGCGATTTTTCAACATACAATAATTGCCGAGAGAGAGAGAGAAAGAAAGAGAGTTATGGTCGGCAAAAGAAAGGGGTCCACAAAAGAAAAGAAAGAAAAAGAAGAATAGAGGTGGTGAAAAGAAAAAATGAAGAGAGAGAGAGAGAGAATCGTTTGGGCGCACGTGAGGAAAGGACATAAAGCAAAAAGTTACAATTTCACCGAAAGTTTGTTTACTCTACTTTCGTAGCATATGCGTTTCCAGCGAGTTCACTTTTCCTTTTGCACTCTAATTTCCAAGAATTTTACTCCTCACGGTTAAATTTCTTCATCGTTTCAGTTCAAACCTAAAACGAAATCAAGTTCAGCACTGTTTTGAAGTTGAACGACTTTTTGTTCAAAGAACCATTTTATTTTTAAAGAAAAAGACGTGCAAAGTTGGAGACTATACAAAATTCACGATTGATAGTGACGGATTATTTTCATAGGTCATCCTCTCCAAACTTACTTTTCAACAAAATGGCTTTCATGCGTCAATGAATTACTTCAAAGCCAACTGCAACGTTAGAGTGATCAATTCTCGATCTAGTTCCTAATTTCATATGAGACTAAAGATCAGACCGAACGGTCTTGGGATTAGGAACCGGACCAACCGACTGGTATGATCTGATAGAACTGATCACTTCACAAAAAATTCAAAAATTTAAAAAATTCAAAAAAATACTAGATTGTTACTATTTTAGAGTTGAAAAAATATTATTTTTGTGAAATCGTAAAACCCGATAAAAAATCACCGGTTCCATTTTTATGGAACTAGGAACCGGACCAAATTGGCTGGTTTGATCCGAACGGTTCCTAATTTTGGATTATTGGCATATAAATAGCAATGATAATTAGGGGTGTGCAAAAGAACCGAGATCCGCCCAAACCGCCCGGAACCGGTGATTCTTGAGGGAACCGGTTCGGTTCTCGATTCCATGAGCGGATCCACCCACCTAAACCGAACTGATTATATTACAATAATATATTGATTTTTAATATTAAAATAAATTTCGAAATTACTAATTAGCAAATCTAAATTTTAGGGTTCCATCTCCTTTCATGGTTTCCATGTTTTAATAAGAATTTAGTAAAGTGTGTAAGATGCCTTTCAGCAACTCAACAAATGGCTCATTCAAATGGACTCACATATGACATTGTGTTCAAGAATATGTGGAATATCGATGGAATTATTTCTACAAAAAAAATTCAGTAAAGTAAATGTTGTAAGAGATTGAGCATTGTTAGGGAATAAAGGAAAATACAATCTACATATGACAATCATCTAGAATCTTGAACTTAAAGAATATTTTAAATTTCAACTGAAATGATTCAAAAATAGGAAAAAAACTTATTTCTCTTCTTTGATAGTGTTTTCTAGTAAGATAAAGGAAAATGGTACCCTTAATTAAGCTAGTTCAATTTAAAGAAAAATATTATTCAATATGTAAAGTACTCACAGTGAGATTTAGAAAACGATATTATTATTGGTAAGACTGGTTCTATGGATTCACCTAGAAACCGGACTGGACCGGCGATCTGGTTCTTGGGTGGATCCATGCAATAATGGGTGGTTCCCGATTTCAATTTTTTGGAACCGGTCCTTAGTAGACGGTTCCCAGTTCTAGGGCAGGAACCGCCCACCTGGACCATGCACACCCCTAGTGATAATCCTTTTAGCTTGTATTGTTACCACCACATATCATAATAAGCTTCTTTTTATTGTAAAATGAATTAATTAATGCATTGGCTTTTTTGCATTTTACTCTATTCTTGATGCAAATCTTTTAAGTGGAGCGGATTTAATGTCTAAAGAGCTTTGTTTTATTGAGTAACTACAATAAATAATAATGCATGAAATGTTATCTAAATGGATGGACTCACTATTAAACATACAAATTGCTTCACATCTTGCACCAACCAAGTTGAATAACAATATTAACATTCTTAGATATATTTTGAGTGGCTGATAAAACCTATTTAACACATTTATAAAAGATAGCCACACCTTGTTACCTAAGAGTAATAAATTATTGTTAAATAAGAATAATATGCTTTTGGATGGCAAGTAAAACCTATTTAATTCCTAGCTACCCATTGTTATTCAAGAGGAACCGCATGCATTTATGTTTAAGTATTGTATAAAGTTATGTTTGATCAAAAATGAACTAAGGTTGAATGTTTCAACTCCATCCAACGATATAAATATTAATACGACAGTTTGTAAGTGTTTAAGGACAATTGCAATCGCTAAGCAAAACCACGCAAAAACATTGGCCGGAAAAAATTTGAAAATTCTGATTTGTCTATTTGTCTTTGGGATAATCAAAAAATCATGAAATCAATAAATTTGATTAAATGATTAATCGGTAACTTCACAAGTAACTAGGGAGAAGAGTAGTGGGCCCAGCGACTCGTATGAAATAAGAAATGGACAAAAGGCAACAACCGGTGGGACCCAGCCATCAACAATGGGAGGAAAGAAAATTATCACAAGCTATCTAATTACAAATCTGCCCATGGATTCTAAAACCCCAAGAAGCCCCTCGACTTTCGCTCCCCCCTTTTTTCTATAGTCCTAGTTATCTAAAGATGCGCAAATTTTAAATCTAATTTTAATTTTATTCTGAAATTTTTTCTCAAGAAACCCTCAATTTTAAACCCAATGCTACATTAGCCCCCAATTTTTTGTTTAAAAAGAATTTCCTAATTTTATGTCCAGTTCCAAATGGATCTCGAATAACGAGAGGATGAAGTCAAGAGAGAGTAATTTCCATCTTGACAATGTGGCAATCTCGGCATTCAGGGCCGGAATTCACGGCCCAAGAGGATTGGAAAATATTGGCATAGAAAAAGTAGAGGATTCTCGGCCTGGTGGGGTGGGCGAGTTTTCAGCATGCAATAATTGCCAAAAGAACTTGAAAAAGTAAAAGGATGGAGGCTTTGTTCACGGTCAAGGAAAGGAGATACAGAGTAACAGAGAGGCTTATGGTCGGCAAAAGAGAGAAAAACTTTCATAAAAAAAAAAAAAAAAAAAAAAAACTGAGAAATTGGTCTGCAAAAGAAAGAAAAGGAAAAAGAACGTAGGAGGCGAAAAGAAAAAAAAATGAAGAGAGAGAGAGAGAGAGAGAAAAAGAATTGTCGGGGGCACGAGTGGAGAACGGACAAAGAGTAAAAAGGTACAATTTCACCAAAAGATTGTTAATCTACTTTTATAGCATCTGCGTTTGCTTAAAGTTCACTTTTCCTGTGCGTTAAAAGTTCCACATAAATGCCTTTTTAGTGGTTCCGGCCAAGGGGCCAATGAATTACTAATTTATATCTAGTTGGGCAAGTTTGAATTGTCAATTGATTTTATTAGATGAATCAAATCAATAAATATATATAGTAAAGTAAAAGCAAAAGGGCATTTTGATTTATTTACAAGATTTGAAGAAGAAATTAAGAAAGGACCTAAGCAAAAAAGAAATTCTTCTCGTCAGGTCATACACGCATTGGTAACATAATTTTTTAGAATAAATTATCATTAATACGACATTTTAGTGTTAAAATGAAATTTATTGATTTGACTATACAATATTTAACGGACTTAAAGCAAGAGGGGTAAATTCCTAAATGAGAATAGGAGCTTAAATGTATTTAACAAAAAATACTTTTTTCCGATGGAAAATAAAATAGACAAAGAAAGAGGAAAGTTCAACCATGCAAGCAGTTGACTAAGCGTGCCCTCTTCTTGTACTGACGCCTTGCATGTTTTTATCATTTACTGAGCACTTGTCTGGAAATTATTGAAACGGATGAATCTCTCTGTCTCTCTTTCATTTTCTCTCGCAAGTCCATGTCAAGTCTCATCCCAAGTCTCTATCCACTTTTCCTCTTCCCAACAAAATGTACCATTCTATGCTTATCATCTTTGGATTCTACTCAGCGTGCCCTCTTCATTGTACTGATGCCTTGCGTGTTTTTATCATCACTGAGCACTTGTCTGGAAATTATTGAAACGGACGAATCTCTCTGTATCTCTCTCATTCACTTTTCATTTTCTCTCGCAAGTCCATGTCAAGTCTCATCCCAAGTCTCTATCCACTTTTCCTCTTCCCAACAAATGCGCCGTTCTATGCTTATCATCTTTGGATTCTCTTGCACACTGAGATTTCAGCCGCGCGAAGGCAACAACTCTATTGTCTCAATAAGAAGAAAACTAATGTGATAATTTAGCATTTGTAAAGTATTGTAAATCAAAAAAAAGAAAGTATTGTAAATCAATACTATAAATAACACTTCACGATTTCAAGTATCGACAGTTTAGTTTGGAATGTTGGTATATAAATAACACTGATAATTCTTTTAGCTTGCATTGTCACAAGCAAATATCAAAATTCAGCTTTTTCTATTGAACATACAAATTGCTTCACATCTTGCACCAACCAAGTTGAATAACAATGTTAATATGCTTAGATATGTTGAGTGATCAGTAAAATATATTTAACATATTTATAAAGATAGTATCCTACAAGATCTATATAAAATGTTGGATGAGAATAATGTGCCTATGTGTATTTTGGGTGGTAAAACCTATATTACATTTTCATTAACATTGCCACCCCTCATTAATTAAGAGGAACCATATACATTTATAAATAATATAGTTTGATCCAAATGAACTAACCCTGCATGTATTAGTTCTATTCAATAATATAAATATTTGAATTAACACACATTACAAATTACAGGTGTTGAAGGAAGATTGCAACCGCTAAACTAAACCAACAAAAAGAATTGGAAAAAAATTATGAATTTGGCTTTGGGTTGATTGAGAAATTGTGACATCAATAAATTTGATTAAATGATTAATTGGTAACTTCATAATTAAGTAGAGAAGAGAGTAGTGGGCTTGGCCATTCCTTTGCAATAAGAAATGGACAAAATGGACAAAAACTTGGTAGGGAAGAGCGATAGTCTCAAGTTAAGGAAGGACTCATGGGGCCAGCCATCAGGAGCAGCGCTAGAAATAAAATTATGATATGCTATCTAATTATGCCCCGGATGATGAGAACAGGTGAACTCCTCCACTTTCTCTTCCTCATTTTACATGGTCCTAATTCCTTAAAAACCCTCAAATTTTAGGTTCAATTTTAATTTTATCTTAAATTTTTTTGTTTCAAAAAACCCTCAACCTTAAACCAAATGCTGCGTCAACCCTCAACATTTTCACCTAAATTTTTTTTCCAAATTTTATATCTAATCCCAAATATGTTCCAAATAACAACAAAAATTCTTGACTATTAGGTCAAGAGAGAGCAATTTTCATCTTGACAAGGAGGCAATTTCGGCATTCAAGATCGAAATTCACAGCCAAATAGACAAGAAAATTTGGGCAATAAAAGCAGAGGATTCTCGGTCGGGTGGGTGGGGCATGGCCGAGAGAGAAATTGTCAGGGCACGTGCAAGGAAATGACAGAGAGCAAAAAGCTACAATTTCACCGAAGTTTTTTTTTTTTGGTCGATATTTCACCGAAGTTTGTTTAATCTACTTTTGTACCATCTACGTTTCTTAAAAGTCCACTTTTCCTTGTGCATTGAAACTTTCATCAGTTGAAGGCGATGACCATAAATGCTTGTTTAGTAGTCCCGATCGATGAATTACTAATTTATATTTAGTTAGGTAAGTTTGAATTATTAACGCGTGCCAACTGATTGGATTATATAAATCAAACCAGTAAAATATGTATATATGATAAAGCAAAAGCGAAAAATCATTTTCACTTTTTATGAGATTTGAAGGAGAAATTAAGACAAAACTGAGCAAAAATTAAATTATTCTCATTGTGTTATGGTACTGAATGAATATACACACACGTTTATGCATGTTGGTAATTTTTTTATGATCCTTGATATGCCTTGATAACATAATTTTTTAGAAAAAATTATTAATAATAATACAATATTTAAGTACTAAAATGAAGTTTATCAATTTGACTATATAATATATATCAGGCTCAAAGTAAGAGGGGTAAATTCCTAAGTGTGATATAGAGCTTAAACATATTTAACGTAAAACACCTTTTTTGATGGAAAATAAATTAACAAAAGAAAGAGGAAAGTCCGATGTTGCAGGCGGTGGACAAAGCATGCCCTCTTCATTGTCCCAACGCTTTGTATGTTGATATCTATTCTGAGAACTTGTGTGGAAAATATTGGACTGGACAAATCTCTCTCTCTCTCTCTCTCTCTCTCTCTCTCCACCTTTCATTTTCTCCCGCAAAACCATGTCACAGGCACGTGAGGGAAGCAGTGACAACAAGGGAAAGATCAAAAAATTGGAGCAAGGAAGAAAGAAATGTGCTAAGGAACTAGAAAGAGTTGTCATGGAGTTGAAAAGTCTGCCTGGAAAAGATATTAGACGAGGGGAAAGACAAATTATACGGAGCATTCATGTGTTCAAAGTGATTTCCACCTTAAAGGATATGTAGTAAGGGTTATAGAAATATCTATCCTCATATTGATTCTTATTCAATATGGCTGCTCTTTGGTTAGTCCAAGAAATAATAAAATTTATCAGCGATCCATGCATCCGCACATTTCTTGTCCATGTGGATTGCAAGTCTCTGTCCATGTCCTATCTTATATTTACAAAATCTTCCCTCTATATCTGCCATCATATTCAATTACTAACTAACGTAGAATGTGTGTAAAAACTTGTCATTGAAAGTCGTCCGTTCTTCATTATAGACTATATTTATTTATGCGTCTAATTCAATGCTATCGACTACCCTTTGGTTTGTCCAAGGAACAATAAAAAGGGAGGAATGCAAGGAAAGTCCTAAAAGTGCAACCTTCGCCTACTTCTGCCAAGGAGGAGTGAGAATGTCAAGTCACTAGAGTTTTCCTCTTTACTTTCTTTCAGTTTATAATCATCCAAAGTCGTTATATATATAGATATATAGGGAGAGAGGGAGGTAGAGAGAGAGAGAGAGAGAGTAGATTTAGGTGATCGTTCATAATGTAGATGATTGTTGATAAGGCAACATTTCAATAGCGCAATGAAATTCATCGGTTTGATATGATAATACTGGTTCAAGGAAATTTTTTAATTGGGATCAAGAGTTTAATTATATTCGACAAAAGTATCTTTTCTGATGGAATAAATTTAAAAAAGAAAAGGAAAGTTCAATGGTACAACAGCTGTCCTACGCTTTGTACATACTCATCAATTATGACCACTTTACATGGATATCAATAAAGCAGTTATCTTTTATTTTTGGTTTTATTTTTTTCATTACTTTTGCATCAAACTTGCTCACATGTTATTTTCTTCCAGGGCAGGATTGCCTTGGATTCTCCTGTCCATTGAAACTTCCCCCACGTGAAGGCAAAGACCGTAAATGCATAGTTGGTGGTTTCGGTCAACGAATTACTATTTTATATCTAGCTCAGCAAATTTGAATTATCGGTGCCTACCAACTGGTTGGTTTACACAAATCAAACCAATAATATATATATATATATATATATAATAAAGTAAAAGCAAGAACAAAAAGGTATTTTTATTAATTTATGAGATTTGAAGGAGAAATTAAGACAGAATTAGAGCAAAAAAGAAATTATTCTCATTGTGCTTGGATACAAAACAAATATATATAGCATGTTGATATTTTTTATGATCCTCAACACGTGTTAACTCATTAAACTTGTAAGTATTGAAAAGAAGTTTATCAGTTTAGTATTATAATTTTTAAAAGGCTTAAAGTGAGAGGGATTAAATTTTAAAGTGGGATCAAGAGCTTAAATATATTCAATAAAAATACCATTTCCAGTGGAAAATAACTTGGCAAAAGGAAAAGGAAAGTTCAACGGTGCAAGTAGTGGACTAAGTTCAACCAAGACTCGCCCCAAGTCGCTCTTTACTTTTCATCTTCCCAACAAGTCCACGGTAATATAGATATTGAAATTTTATTAGACCTTGTCTATGAAAATGTTACTTCGAATCAACTCCCATTTAATGCCACAGTTTCACAACACACTTACTTTCACAACTTAACAGCTTCAAAATCGAATTTTGCAATATAAATTTCATATAATTTTTGAATTTATACTCTAATTCCAAAAATCGCCCCAATGAGACAGGACAAAGGGCCTAAACCCTTACAAGGCACCGCAAATGGAAGTAAATCCAGGGGAGATCTACATGTAAAACCTACTCTGTTTTCATCTCCTATTTTTCTTCTTTTCCCTTTCTTTTCGTTTCTCTGGTGCGTGCTCTCCCTTTTCCTTTGTATCTCTAAAAAACCCTCACATTTTAGACTCCGTCTTTAATTATATCCCGAATTTTTTTATCTATTTTTTTTTAAATTTTAGACTCGATGGTAAATCAGTCCCTAATTTCAAACTTTATATTTAGCTTCAAATCCGCCTTGAACGACGGGCAAGAACCTCGAGGACGATGTCTAGGGAGAGCAGTTTCCATCTTGCAAGGGGAGCAATTTGGGCATACAGGGACCGGAATTCACGGCCAAAGAAGACAAGAAAATCTGGGCAAGAAAAAAAGCAGAGGATTCTGAGCAAGTGGGGCGGGCCTTTTTCTCCATGGCCAAGAAAGATAAATACTTTTACTAAAGGTAAAAAAAGAAAAAGAAAAAGAGAAATACAGAGAGCGGGTTATGGTCGGCAAAAGAGAGAAAACTTTAATTAAAAAAAAAACTGAGAAAGTAGTCGGCAAAAGTAAAGAAAGAGAAAGAAGGACAGAGGAGGCAAATTCTCGTGGAGGAGGCGAAATGAAAAGAATGAAAAGACAGAGAAAGAGAGAATTGTCGGGGCACGCGTGAGGAAGCCCACGTCCTTTCTTTTCGTTTCTGTCGTTGGTGCGTACTCTCTTTTGCTTTTTACATCTTTCTTTTTTCCTTTTATATCTCTTTTTTTTTTTCTTTTTTAAAGCCCGCTTTTTGATCAACTCAAGAAGAAGGGCACAATATTAAAGCAATCGCTAAACTAAACCAAGAAAAAAACATTTGCCCATAAAAATTGTAAATTTTGATTCATTAATTTAGCTTCGGGTTAATTAAGAAATTGTGAAATAAATAAACTTGACTAAATGAAATCAATAAGTTGATATTTAAAAAGAATTGGTAAATTGACAATTGATGGAGAGAAGAATGGTGGGCCCAGCCACTCATTCGATATAGGAAATTGCCAAAAAACTTAGTAGAGAAGAGTGG
Organism: Eucalyptus lansdowneana; assembly: GCA_017140395.1. NCBI lineage: Eukaryota > Viridiplantae > Streptophyta > Magnoliopsida > Myrtales > Myrtaceae > Eucalyptus > Eucalyptus lansdowneana. The sequence continues at coordinate 39,980,570 of CM029487.1, read as the reverse complement.
CAGCCTCGTGTTAAGAAAGGACTCGTGGGGCCTAGTCATTGGGAGTGAGGGTAGAATTCAAATTATCATATACTATCTAATTCCAAATATGCCCCCGGATGATAAAAACATATGAAGCTCCTCAACTTTTTATTTCCTCTTTTAATGCGGGCCTAAATCTTTAAGTTCAATCTTAATTTTATTCCGAATTTTTTTTGTTTCAAAAAACCCTTAACTTTAAACTCAATGCTAATCAACCCCTAATTTTTTTTGTCTAAAAAAACATTTCAAATTTTATATTCAGTCCCAAATTGTTCAGAATAATGATAAAAACCTCGAAAACAAGATTGAGAGAGCAATTTCCATCTTGACAAGGGGGTAATCTCGGCATTCAAAAATTGGAATTCGCGGCCAAAGAAGTCAAGAAAATCTGGGCTTAAAAACAAGTAGAGGATTCTCGCCCAAGTGGATGGGCGATTTTTCAGCATGCAATAATTGCCAAAGAGAGATGGAAAAAGAAAAGGAATGAACTTTTATGGTCCGCAAAGAGACGGCTCTTACAAAGAAAATATGAGAAAGTGGTTTGCAAAAGGAAGAAAGAAAAGAAGAATAGAGGAGGTGAAAAAAAAAATTAAGAGAGAGAAATTGTGGGGCACACATGAGAAAATAATAGTGAACAAAAAGTTGCAATTTCACTGAAAGTTTGTTTAATCTACTTATGTAGCATCTTTTTAATTTTTTTCAAAACTTCTGTAGCATCTACTTTTCCTACACATTGAAACTTCCACCACACGAATGCAATGATCATAAAATGCATGCTTAGTGGTCCTAGTCAGTGAATTATTAATTTATATCTAATTTGGTAAGTTTGAATTATTGACACGTGCCAACTGGTTGGATTAGATAAATCAACTCAGTAAATAAATATGTATATAATAAAGTAAAATGAAAAAGAAAAAGGCATTTTGATTTATTTATGAGATTTGAAGGAGAAATTAAGGCAAAAACAGAGAAAAAGAAATTCTTCTTGTTATGCTCGAGCACAAAATAAATAAATATATATAGCATGTTGATAATTTCTTATGATCCTCAACACGCATTAATAACATAACTTTTTAGCATAAACAATCGTTGAACACTTCAGTCTTGAAATGAAGTTTATTAATTTGACAGTGTAATATATAAAAGGCTCAAAGTGAGGGGGGGGTTAAATTCTTAAATAAGATCGAGAGCTTAAATATATTAAAAAAAACAACTTTTCTGGTGGAAAATAAACAAAAGAAGAGGAAAGTCCAACGGTACAAGCATTGGACTGGGCGTGCCCAACATCACCGTCTTAATGCTTTGCCTGTATTTATGTATTCGGAGCACTTGTAAGGGAAGTAGCGGACCGGACGAATGTCTGCCTTCTCTCTCTCTCTCTCTCTCTCTCTCTCTCTCCACTTTTCATCTTCCCAACAAATCCACGCTTTTATTTATGTGTATTGAAATTTGAAGAGCCCTTGTTTACTATTAGTATTCGGATTCCCTGGAGCATTGAGACTTGAGCCACGTGAAGGCAACGACTCCAAGCACGTGGTTGCGGTTCCCAGTGAATGAATTACTAATTTACATGTGGCTTGACAAGCTTGACTTATTGGTGCGATTCTGGCTGTCCACTGGTTTCATTATATAAATCGGACCACAAGAGAATGGACAACAAGAACGCCTTTCCTGTTTCTTGAGAGGCATTCTGGCTTTTTTATCCGTCAGACTTGAAGGCGAAAATCAAGGGCAGAGTCAAAGCAAGGCCGAAATGCATCATCCCATTTTTGGGCGTTCCTTCGCCGTGCTCGTGGCACCGGTCCTTCTCTCCGTGCTCGCGTTCAATTTTCTCAATAAGAAGAAAACTAGTGCGCGTAGAAATGCAGAAGATATTGATACTGGCACATCCGATTTGATGAGGGAGTCAACTGGAAACTGTTACGAGGTGTTTTTGAGCTTTAGAGGTTCAGATACTCGAAAAGGCTTCACCGATCACCTTTACAATGGACTCATTGATGCCGGAATTCACACTTTTAGAGATGATGATGAGCTCCGCCAAGGCGAGAACATCAGACCAGAGCTTTTGGCAGCCATCACGAACAGTAAAATTTTGATCCCCATTCTCTCCTTGAATTATGGTACAAGCAGTTGGTGCTTGGATGAACTTGTTCAAATGATGGAGTGCAAGAATAATCATGGGCAAATAGCGTTGCCTGTATTCTATAAAGTGAAACCAGCTGACGTGGGACATCAAATCGGGAGATTTGGAGACGCATTTCATGAACGTGAGAGGCGTTTGCGTAAGAGGCGTTTCGACCCAACGATTTTGAAGAAATGGAAACGAGCACTCCTTGAAGTCAGCACCTTGAAAGGATACGAAGCTGATGGGTAAAATTTCTTCACCAAAACATTCTCTACTTTCTTATAATATTGTGTTTACTGGTTGTTTTGATTCTCACCTGCTTCACTTGTGTTCTTATAAACGTAAAATGTTGCTGGCAGTAAGATCCAGCGATGCATGAATTCTATAAGTTATTCTTTCTTTTTTTCTTAGTTTTTTGCTTTAATGATATTGACCAATCTAATTATAAATTTTATTGTTATGATCCCAGTCGTTTGAATAATAAGATTCTTTAAAATGAATTTTTACTCTTATATCCAAAGATTTTGGAATATTGTGCCATTTTTTCATGTTTATAGTGCACGTTACATTAATCTTCATGACAAACTTTTCTAATTACATTTTTAGTTCAGATTAATAGTACAACTTATTGGTGATTTTTTTTTAGAGCTCATAACATCATACCGTCCAAGCTTTGCCACAATTCTTTATCTTCCCAAGTTACATTGATTAAATCACTGATGTCGTTGATCAGTTGCTATTAAATTATTATAAAAAAGCAATGTTTCATTGGTTATAAAGATGATGGTAAAAAAATATTTATTTTTTTATATGTCTGTTTAAATCATTTTCAATGAATTTCCTATCTTCAACAAGTAATTTCTATCTCATGCATCTGCATATAAAATGTTCTTATTTTGGGCAAAAATTATTCTTTTACTTCCCTATAAACTCAATATTAGATCAATTAAAATCATAGAACATGGGTACTCAAAAGGAAAATAAGGTACACCCTATTATCATCCCTAGAGGCAATGAAAACCGGTAAGAGCACCAATCTAGAATGATACTAAATTCACAATATGAGTAGAGACTTACAAGCCTGTATAATTGCGTAGACAAGATGAAATCACTTCAATTGCATTCATGTAGTACACAATATCACAATCTGAACAACTTTTCGGATTGGTATTATGGGACTTGAAATCATCTTCCATCAAAAGTTATGACTTGTTTATCGATTGATGGCTAACTCTCATGTTGGGTTAGCTTGGCTTATTGGAGTTTTGCTTATTCAAATGCTCTAGAGAGTTTCCAAAGTCAAGTTCATGTCATCCCTAATATCTTTAATAAACAATCAATTTAAAATTTTGTTCCAATCCCTTATATATAAAATATTTAAGATTCATAAGTGATTCCCTCAAGTTTTTGCTGGCTTGATAAACTATGTTGGAGTAACAATGGAATGGGACACGCCATTTGAAGTAACATCCATCATTTCCTAATTTAGACTGAGCATATATGATAATATAGTGAGGTATGACAAAACGATTCTTAAAGTCTTTCAATCTATCCCTAGATTTATTTATTATTGTGTTCTTAATAGATGAACGGTAGAAAATTATTGTTGCCAATCTTTGAACTCATGTCACATTTGACAGGTATGAAGCAAAGTTGGTGAAATTGATTGTTCGAAAAGTGTTGAATGAATTGAAGAAAGAGCTAGAGTTGGTTATTTCTGAGAATTTGGTTGGAATTGATAGTCATGTGAATAAAATTATGGAATTTGTGGACAATAAATCGAATGCCACCCTATCTGTTGGCATCCACGGAATGGGAGGCATTGGTAAGACTACTCTTGCCAAAACCATCTACAACAAGCTCTCTAATCAATTTGAGCACCGTAGCTTCATTGCTGATATAAGGGAATCATGGAAGCGTAATAGCGTACATTACTTACAGAATCAATTAATCTATGATATATTGAAGCAAGAAAATGAAGTTCGTAATGAAGATGAAGGGACTAAGTTCATCTCCTCCAGGTTTAAAGATAAAAAGGTCCTTCTTCTTCTTGATGATGTGGACAATGTCAATCAAGTGAGATGTTTGGCTGGTAACCATGATTGGTTTTCTTTAGGAAGTACGATCATTATCACCACCAGAAACAAGGGGGTTCTTGAAGAAGCTAGGGTGAACCAAAATTATGAACATGAGTTATTGGATAACAATCAATCTTTGATTCTGTTTAGCAGACATGCATTTCGAAAGGACTCTCCTCCAAAGGAATTTGAGGACCTCACTCGTGAAGTCGTATCCATCACCAAAGGGCTTCCCTTATCCCTTGAGGTTTTAGGTTCATTATTGGGCACGAAAAAGCCAGCATTCTGGGGAGGTACAATAGAAAAGTTAAGAAAAGTGCCTCCTAAGGAAGTGCAAGAGAAGTTAAGGATAAGTATTGAAGCATTAGACTATAACCAAAAACAAATCTTCTTGGATATTGCTTGTTTTTTCATCGGCACTAGCAAGAATATCGTATCCTACATGTGGGACGCTTGTGGCTTTTCCCCAGAGGAGGGAATTGAAGTATTGATATTAATGTCATTGATAAAAGTTGAAGATGATCATGTGCTCAGAATGCATGACCAATTGAGAGATCTTGGTAGGGAAATAGTTCGTGAGGAAAACCAACGGGAGCCTCAAAACCGCAGCAGGTTATGGGACTATGAGGAAGTCCAGAGAGTGCTAAAGCATAATAAGGTAACCGTTTGGTTTCTTTTTCTCATTTAGTCCATGTTCTACGGTTAAGAGTAATGTTGGTCGACTACGTAGTGCTTGCTCTCGTGGAATAAGAAGCTTCACTACCATTGCCCTCGAATGTTTCATTGACGTGATTAGAAAGTAGGGAGGTTGCTCTCTTTTAGAAAGTATTTCCTTTTGTGGGTTATCTCTCATATATTAATATTCCCTATCATATAAAATTAAGTGTCCGTTGCAATATATATATATACATATTCAATCTCTTGTTTGATATATTAATCGTGAAATCTTGAATTCTACATATGACTTTTTCATTTGATAAATGGCCCTCTTCACGGAATCTTTGTTTTTCTTTTAAGATGACTACTGCAATTTTTACGTTCTCATATTATGTTAAGTCAATACTTTTAATAAAAACCACCTAATATATAGGTTTTTTTTTTTTTTCCAGCCAGGTTACTTAACACGCGATTTTCACGTTCTCATATTATGTAAAATTAATACTTTTAATAAAAACCACTTCTTACAATTTATTTTTTCAGCCTGGTTACTTAACAAGTACTCCCAAGATATTGGCAAGTAATAGACAGGCTGAAGCAGAGGGCGAGATAGATTGCTCGCCGCGACTAATAAAAAAGCCAAAAGTAAATATCTTGCTCTTCCGTCAAAAGACAAAACATTGCTCAAATTCCAGAAAACTATGAAAAAACTCATGATGTACGATTGGGCATGTCAACAAGTTTCAGGGATATACCACTGAAAAAAAGAAGAAACCAAAGTGCATGCTCTTGAGAAAAAAACAAAAGATGAAGAGTAAAAGTTACACCAAACGAGTCTTTTTGATGGTTATTTGAATTATTAGAGTCGATGGCAAGAAATTAATTTTTTCATCAAAAACAGTTTGGCCGGGATCTCATGGCATCTTCATTTTCGCCCTTCCGTTCTGACTTCTGGAGTAGTCGGAATGGTTATTTCCATTTTGAAGCATCATGAATGCGTCGAAATAAAAAGGAGTTTTATTTCTAACTTTTTAACCCTTTTTTTTTTTTTTTTTCCTAGAAGTCTTCGTAATAACACCTAATCTGTGGTGGGGTACGTTTTGCTTGCCGACTCGCCGCTTCCGAGGTTTTTCTCGCTTTTATTTATCCTTTCATCCATGCCAATTTCGCTTGTTCTCCAACGAAGATACTTTTTTCTAGGTGTGTAAAATGCGTTTTGGGCTGTGGCGACGGTGAATTTGTCGTCGGAACATCTGTTTTTTTTTCCCCTTTTATCCGGTGGTGCATTGTGCAATTATGATGTTATGATATATAAATTATAACTACTTAGGATATATAAATCATAGAATTATATTCTCTAGATGTTAAAATTGAGATAATAGGACTAATGGTGCCCGCATTTCTCATGAAATTTTAGTCATTATTCCATAGTGGAGAATGAAAGGGACACTAATTTTATGTAATATTACGTTAGGAATATCATTTACCAATATTCATAGACAAGGACTGATTTAAAACTTACCAAATAAGATAGGAACAGAAATTCCTTAAATATAATATATATGCATGTGTATACCTGTATATTTATATCATCAAGCATACTTCACGCAATGACTATTAAAAAGAGAAATGTTTTACTTTTTCTTCATAAAAAGTCCGACAGATAATTACTCAAATTCTATTTTGTATCATTTAGTATGTGATTGTAATTGCATTTGTGAAAGTTCAAGAGAAAAAGTATAATTCTATTAAAATTGACAAGTCAAATTTTGATTTTGCAAAATTTTGATTTTGCACTTTGCAATTTGATTAAATGCACGCATGTCTTAACTATTATGATAATGAAGCTACAATACCAGAAAGAAGAAGATTACAAGTTGTAAAGTTTTTACTCTATACAAGCCATTACATCGTAATTCCTTTTAAGATCTGACTACGTATCGCCAAATTTCAAAATGGAAGTTGACATCCTTCACTTTGTTAGCCTTTATAAATACTGTTTATTGGCATAAAAAGAAAAATCATATCTACATATTGCTAGTCTCTTGAATGCATTAATGCACATCACTCACAATATGAACAAATGATATTTGATTACTTTAGTTGGATATAGTACTAATGACTCTTGATTCTTGCTTATAGGGAACGGGCAAGATTGAGGGGATTAATCTTAGTAAAGGCACTGGCAGAATTTACGCAGAAAAACAATTCAAGAATTTGACGAGTCTAAGATTCCTTCACCTAGATGGGGCACATTTAAGTGGAGATTTTAAGGACTTAATGGAGGAGTTAAAATGGCTTCAATGGCGACAATGTCCAGCGAATTTCGAAGTAAACAATTTTTGCGTAAAGGAATTAGCTGTACTCGAATTGCAAGAAAGCGTGATAAATGAGAAATGGGGAGGATGGAGTTTTTTCAAGGTAAGAATTAAAGTCTTTTTTTTCCTCTCCTTTTATGCTTTCTTTTGAATCATAATGACTCTACACTCACCCATCGACATTCATTATTGTTTTTTTTTTTTTAGATGGCAGAGAAGCTTAAATATCTAGACCTTTCGCATTGTGATTCCTTGAAAAATACTGACTTCCTCTCAGCTTTTGAGAAGTTAGAGGTTCTCATCCTCAGTCATTGCTGGAGACTGAATCGAATCGACGCTTCCATCGAAGACATGGAGGGCCTCCTTCGCTTGGAGCTGTGCTCGTCCTACGCGCTTCATCTAGCGTTAGGCGCCGGCCTTGGGGAGCTTCCAGCAGAAATAGGTAAATTAAAATCACTGCGACAACTCCATCTATCCCATACTCCAGCCCTTTATGCATTACCAGATGACATAGGGTCTTTGGAGAATCTAGAGATTCTAGATATTTCTGTAAGTAGTATAGAAGAATTACCCAATGGTATTTGGAGTCTGAGAAATCTCCGAGAGTTATGTGCTTCCGATTGCGGAAATCTGAAAGGGATACTAGTAGAAAGCATGGCTAATCTTTCTTCCCTACGACGCCTTGATTTTCTTGGTTGCTTCAAGCTCGAATCGCTGCCGGAGCTTCCTTCCGGCTTAACATATTTGGCTGTCACTTGTCGCAAATTGCCTTCGCTTTCCCACCTAGTCTATCTCAAGGAACTAGTAGTTCACAATTGCGATAATATCCAGTGCATCCAGGGGCTTCCATCAACGCAATTAAAGAGTTCAAAATGCTCCCAACCGACGGACATTGAAGAATCAGAATCACCACAATCCCTAAACACGCCCTTCAAGTTGGAAGTCTTGAACGTCGCTTTATGTGAATCTATCAAAATGCTGGACGTTTCACAGTTTGTCCATCTAAGGACATTATATGTCTGCAATAGTCCGAAGCTACTTGAAGTTCGAGGTCTTGACAAATTGATGTATTTGGAAAGCTTGACTATCGAATACCAGAATTCAATCAAACGGTTGGACCTTCCAAAATTCGGGTGTCTAAAGAAATTGCATGTTGACGGGTACGACAAATTCTTCGACGAGTACAACACATTAGCCGAAATTCAAGGCCTTGATAGATCGGAGTTTTTGGAAAGGCTAGATATCAAAGATTGTGCTTCAATTGGAAGGCGAGATCTTCCAAAGTCCGGGAGGCTGAAGAAATTAAAAGCTATAAATTGTGAAAACTTAGCGGAAATTGAAGGCCTTGATAGGTCGGAGTATTTGAAAAGTTTAGATATCAGCCGGTGCACTTCAATTGGAAGGCTAGACCTTCCAAAATTCGGGATGCTGAAGAAATTAGTGGCTCAGGATTGCAAAAACTTAGCCGAAATTCAAGGGCTCGATAGTTTGGAGTATTTGGAAAGTCTAGATATCTCTAGGTGCACTTCGATTGGAAGGCTAGACCTTCCAAAATATGGAAGTATGAAGAGAGTAAATGTTGGTTGGTGCAAGAAATTAGCTGAAATTCATGGCCTCGATAGGTTGGAGTCCTTGGAAATACTAGAAATCTCTTGGTGCACTTCAATTGAAAGGCTACTCCTTCCAAAGTCCGGGAGTCTGAAGAGAGTAAATGTTGGTTGGTGTAAGAAATTAGCTGAAATTCATGGCCTCGATAGGTTGGAGTCCTTGGAAATACTAGAAATCTCTTGGTGCACTTCAATTGAAAGGCTACTCCTTCCAAAGTCCGGAGTCGAAGAGATTAGAAGCTAGAGACTGCAAAAACTTGGTTGAAATTCGGGGCCTCGATAGGTTGGAGTTTTTGGAAGAACTGAATATCATTGGATGCAAGTCGCTCAAAACAATTCCGGAATTATCTGGAACGCAGATTTATCGATATTATCAGATTACATATGGCAGATGTTACGAACCATGTCCATACCGTACGGATGACTCGGATGAGGAATAGACCGGAAGGATCCACATTTTCTATTGAAGGTATATAAAGCAGGTAATCAACCTATGCTTTTTTGAAATCTACTGCCCAATTTTCATTTGTATTTCCTGCTTGCAATATATTTCAAGATTTATGATCTTGTCATTATTATTTCCTGGTTGATAGTGTCGCCATTGTTTTCTTACTTGAACTCAAGGAATCCAAGGGAGATGTTCATGGAAGTTAATATGTGCTTTGACAAAATGGTTCTGCTTGTTATGCCAGTAGCGGAAATAGATGAAAAGGCTTTCAAAGCGCATCATTTGACATTAGTTTTCAAGTAAGATCCTTCATCCTATGCAGAAAAATAGAGATTCTTGACATTTGATTGATTTTGGAATGCTGGAAGTACTGAAAAACTGACGTGTACAGGTTTTTGATAGCATGCCAAAGGTCATTGTATAGGTTGAAGAAAATGCTCGATGAAGGACCCTATATGGTGATCCTTCTAATGTGAGGTTTTGGTTTGCTCTACGCTCATCATGCAGTTCATGACTGCATATTTCTAAGGTACACTTAAGAGTGAATTTCCATGCAAAAGGAATATGTTGATAGGGCATCCCTTACTCTGCATATGCTACTGACTTGTGATAAAATTTGTCCAATCATTGAGTTTCATGCATTTTGTCTCACAGAACTGTCTACATTTGTAGATTTAGATAATTGTCTCAATCTAGAAATGCCAAATGCAAGCACAAGCTCTTCTCCTAGTGGTGTGGCTGTGATGAACTAGTAAACAGGGCAGAAGCAAAAGCATCATGAATTATTTGGATCGATTGAGAAAATTGCAATTCGAATTTTTCTGACTATGGATCCATGTTCATTTGGTTTGAGTCCAGGGTATACCTACTCCAAGGCTTCCAAAGAATGCATCTTGATGTTTGTAGAGTTGGTAAAGCCATCTGTAGTATACCTAAACTATTGAGCCAGGCAAGACATTAACTAGAATGTCTTTTGACATAATCAGGTGTACTGTGAAATAATTACTTATATTGTGCATAAGCTTTTGTTAGTTCATTTACTTGCTGAAAAGAAAAACACAGGAATCATTTCCATAAGTTTCTTGAGGAAAATTTTCAGTATCCTATATTCCATTTGAAAACTGTCTTGCATTAATTCTAATGCATGAATAGCACATAATGATAAGGAAAAAGAATCATACTATGTCCCACAAAGCAACCATCTTGAGTTAAATACACTATACTAATTTGATCAAAGCTTCTATGGTTGATGATGTTAGAAGCCCCATTAGTTGGTACCAAAGAGTTCAAAAAGAATATCGAGTTTGACTAAGTGGGTTCCCATAAACTTTGGAGCATTATTAGTAGTTTGTTGATGTTAGATGCTGGATTGATTTCATCTTACTCACTGGTAGGATTCAGTTATTATTCCATTGCTTGATGTAAATGCTGAAATATCCAAGAGAGCTTTCACAAGGCACTTCTAAAACGAATGAAATCATAGAAGGATCAGGAACTCAATGTTTCTTGAGCTTCTCCAAACACTGACAATGCATCCTTGGAATGGTAAAAGGTTGTTTGCATGTGGTCATCCCATGATTCTTCTGGTTTTTATAAGCTCAATCCTTCACAGGCCCTCTTTCAGCTGGCATCCTTGCGATTTGTTCTAGCACTGGTGCTGCGTTTTTCGGCTACTCATGGAGCTTTAGCTATGGAGACCAGCAAAGGACCACTGTGGGTCATGCGTCCATTTCAGCTCTAGTTTGAAAAACCTCCAGCTTCTTAGGTTCAGCTCCTAGCATTCTTTTGCGACCTAATGGCTGGTTGACTCAATTGTTCCGACTTGGTTTTGTGAAGTTTGCTCGATTTCTGACTGGCAAGTGAAGATGACGGAGGGAAATCCGGAGAAGTGTTGGCTGGTGATGGTCACAGAGGACTCAAAGTTGGTGCTTCATCGCTTCAATTGGCAGAGGCTGTGGAGAATCTCTTCTTGTAATTGCTTTGAAGTGAGAAAGTTGGTTAGCTTAATAGTCCTTGGATACTGCGGAGTATGGTCAGCTTAGTTTTGCCTTCATGTACTCCAGCTGCTATTTTGGTAGGCCTTCACTGGGTTGTGCTATCCATTTGTGTGCTAGAGAATTCTAATATCATGGTGTAATGGAAGGTCATGCATTAAAGGTCGGAATAATATGCTGTCAAGCCTAGTATTGTTTTCATGTGCTCTAGCAGTTGAATCATTCTTTAATCCAACATGACCAAATTACTTGCTAAACTGATGATATGCAACTGTAAATGACTCCTGGTTTTTGGGTTAGTTCTTCATTTCATGTCATCTTGCTACAGTCTCCATAAATACTTAGAGCACTTCAACTGGATAAGGTTGAATCAAGTTTGGGTGATTTGCTGGTCGTCAACTGTGGCTTTTGTTGGTCCAGCGCTATTTTAATTATCCACATGGTAACGAGTGTTAAATTTGGCGGGTTGATTGTTGTTTCTCATTGGATTGGAAGGTTCTCACTTTTTGAAAGATCAATTGTAATTTCTTGCTCTTTTTTGCCTTTGATGTATTCTGCCAGGTCAGGTCAGCAAGATGTCTTACATGCATTATTATGCCAGAGAATTACTGCAACTTGGAGGATTTAGGGACAGTGAATATCTGCAAAGGACACTTTTGAGGAATTTCAATAGATGGAACATAGGTATTGGCAAAAGAATTAGAAATGCCAAATGCAATATAATCTTGTTGGTGCATAGAAGTTGTTACCTGAATGTGTCATTAATTGTTCTTTCATTGTAGATTCTTCTTATTAATGCTATATCTAGTTTTCAATGCATAGGTGTTCTTACAGATGCCACCTCTATGGGAGAAATATGAATTATGGGACAAAACATCGTTGTTATCTGTTGTTTGAAATAATTGCTTTTTTCCCCCTTTCAAGTCTGGTCCTCATGCTGATATGTGTACCAAATGTGAAATTCTTGATCTCTTTGTATGCATAACAGGAGATTGAATATGATTACCTGGGTTCAAAATTGGTTTATGTGAACATCGCAATCTTTCACTTAAGAGCTTGTGCTTTTGTGTTACCCAACTCATCAGTTATTTGAGTTTGTTCGAAGATCTTTCTATCCATTTTCCTATTACCATGAAATTGTAGAAATAATTTTCATTTCCTTGGCTGAGTAGCTTGAACTTTGAGACTGTCGAGAAGGAGAAAAAGAAAATGAATTCTTTGGGGGTGGGGTGTTGTCTTTTGGATTTTGTAGTCAACAATGGTTTTTCATTTACCCTCTTCCTAATATTCTATGTTTCGTATTTGATCCCAAGTTGATTACTTGACCGTGTAATTGGAACTTAGGTGATTTTGTCGGGTTGGGCTTTCTGTCTAGCTTATGATAATTGTGTTTGGAAAAACAGTATCTCATTTTTCCACATTAGTAGGAAATAATATTGCCACAGTTCCCTCCTACATCTGTTTTAGCATCCACCAGATACATTCCCATTTTGCTGTCCTTCTATGAGGTATATACCTTTAGTCTGAAACTACGATTTTCTCCGGAGATCTACATGTGCAGAGTACAACTGCTTTTTCTTGCTAATCATTTCTCTATATGACTCTGCAGGATGCCTGTTACTTTGCTTCATCTAATCGAACTTGTGAAATTGGTTTTACAGATTATATCTCCTTCCAAATAGTCTTTTTTAGATGTTACAAATGGTATAGTAGTGGTGAGGTGATTTATAAATGATTCAAGCAATGTGAAGTAGGGAAGGCCTTTGGAATCGATCTTGTTGTACATCCCTTCTGGTTACTATTGTGTGGATTTGGCTCTGTTAAAGGTGAAAGCTAGGTATTTCATACGTTAAATCCCTTATTTGCAGATGTGGCTAATAAATTATGTTGGAAACAGCAACTTCAAATTGTTGTGTTGCTAAATAAGATGGATGACGCTTGTGAAAACTTGGGAGATGCCTAGATGATGATCTTGCAGACCAGTGACCTTCCATTTATGCATATTTCAGGAACCTCTTGTGCAATTAACTGAGAGTTGGACCAATTGAAGGTAACTTGTGGATCCAGAGCTTGCATAATGATTCCTTACTTGTGAGAAGTATAGGATGCTCTTGAGTTCTATTTGTTCCTATACTTGTCAATTCCCTATTTAAGACATTGATGGAAAAAAGAAAAAAAACTTGGGCATTGTGCTTTTCTTTCGAGTCTGGTTTCATAGTAGAAACAGTAGTGGTCAATAACTGGTGGTATTGACCCTGTTGAACCAGTAACCATGTGTACCTATCAATTGGTAACCCAGCAAGCCTGTCAACTAGTCTAGACTAGTTCTAGGTCTTTCAAAAACTTTAAGGAAGAGTATTGAAGTTGGGTTGGGGTTTGGAACTCTAACCTCTTGTAACTAAAAGGCATGCCAACCATCTGCTCTGGTGTCTTCTTGCTTCATTTTGTGGTGGATTGCTTATTTATTGACCGTATTGGCTTAGTCTATTAAAAATTTGAACAATTCTATTGAGAACGGGAATCCTGTCTTTTGTGCTCAAGCAACTTTGCCGAGTGACCGGGGCTTCTTTTGTTCTGGACAGGTGTATTCTACTTGACAACTTTACATGCAATTGGCTCAATTGGTCGAACTGTTAGAACATGGTTCTACCAGTTTGACTGGTTGAACCACTAGTCCGGTTTTAAAAACGTTTATTCTTTTGTTCTTCCTATTATGTATCTGCTCTCCTCATCAACACGAGGAGTGGCAGCTTAGTTTCTCCACATAAATGCATATACATCCTATTTCATGCCTGCAATTTTAAAGGATGTTATACTTTCTGCCTTAACATAACTGCAAAAGTTTTGTTGATAGTTGGAGCCTTGTACTTGAATGTATGTCAAGGAATGTGCATTTTATGACCCTAATGGGCTAATGGTGCCACTTTTGCTTCTATTTTGTGAGAACACTTTTGCTTGGTTGTCTCATTCTCACTTCCAAAACACTAACCCAGTGAAATTACACATCTTGGACTCTTACACCTAGAGATGGAGAATGAGAAGATTTGCTGCATTCCCCATACTGTAGTTCCTCGTTGTTGGTGGTAAAAAAATTTTACACCGCCGTACAATTGAGCCGAGGATCAAATTATTGCGATGCCATCAATTGTATACTCTGAAAACCATTTTCCTTGAGCTTCTTACCATGTCCATTTGCAGTTTGGATTTTTGGAAACTTATTGTTGCTCTTAGTCTTTCCTTTCTGTATCATTGTTTGAAACTTGCTAGTATCAATAACAAATTTATTTCATTGACTAGGTGGTGGAGCTGAATTATCCTGTCCATGCTCCTTACTAAATTCCCACTTCTACAACTTACTCTTAAGTTTAAATATGACTGGCGTAGGTACATTGTGCCTCTCTAATGGATAATTTCGTGTTTGTTCTGACGGTTGAAAACCTGCAAATTTATGCTCCAAATAATGTTTTTTTCCTTTGAAGAAGTAAAATACTAAAGTATTAGGTCTTCCTGTAAATTTTAGATCAATTGGGAGGTCAAAGTGCGAAAAAGATGAATCTTTAGTGGCCAGACAAATAAAGAAAGAATAATTATCTTCTTATGGTAGGTTCATTGCGGTCTGAGTTACTAACTAGGAACTAGTAGGTACATGTTCATGATGATAGATACTATTAGGGTCTTTAGTATAGAAAGATACTGTAGAGCATTCATGGTTCACATGCATACGATAGCCTCTTCGGGTACATAAGTTTTGCTCCTGCCTATGTTTTAGTGCGATGCAAGTATTGTACTTATTAATTTTACCCAGCAAAGGTATCAAAACATCGCATTAGTTATGGCCATATTATAGGACCATCGGAGTGAAATCAAGTTGAATTATTTATTCTTGGCTACAGCTAGTAGAGGTGTGGCTTGTGTTTTGGCTGCAAGAAAGCTGGCCCTGGTCTACATACTTGGACGAGATGAAGATGAAATCTCAGATTCAGAACAAACATCTATTGTGGGTGGACCTCTAATGCTGGGGACGGTCTCTCCTGGCAATTGCTTCAAATTGAGAAAGCTCTCTCTTTTTTCTATTCAGTGTGTGAAGCGCTTGAATGTCTTCATTGAGAACATGATGTTGAACTGAGGAGTTGGCATTTTACAGAAAAAAACCTACTGTGAATGAAGGTGATCCGAGTGCAAATCTAGATTATGTTCTAGTTTATGTGGTAGTGATTGTGCTTGATGTTACAATTATATTATGGTTGTTTATGTGCACTAATATTTTTTTCATTGGTATCTAACTTAGTTTGGTCATAAGGGATATTACCATCATCCTTAAAAAGAAATGGATGGTTAAGGTGGAGCAATTTTGAGGCAGTTTTCTTAGAAATGACTTTAAACTTTACATTGTGAAAGAACTTTCCTGCCGATAATTTTTAATGCTTGAGTTGACTTTCGAGAGTCGCCATTAGCTGAACAACATGATGCCTCATACTTGGAAGTCTGAATTATCTTGTTTATGCTTCAGATTTCTACTCAACCTGTAAGTATCATCCTATCTTTTAGTAAAAAGTCTCCAAAAATCTGTGTTGTTCAGATGTTGAATGTTGTGAGGCAAATTCGTTGCAAAATTGTAAACATTGTCGCATGATTCACGCGTCATTTTTGTTCTCGACTGCTTAAGGCCTGCTTAATTTTAGAAAATGCCTTTAGTTTCCATTTTCATAGAAACTTTTTTCAATGTTTTGCTAACAAAATATTTGTTCAGTGAAAATAATATCATTAGGGATTAAAATTGTTAGAATATGCTTGGGTTACATCACTTTAAAAAAATATGCTTATTATTCTTTTCCAAATCTCCATGTTTGCTTTTGGAATGAGAATACTAAAAAGTCATCTTCAGTTTGTAATTTTGATTGTGAGAATAGTTTTCCTGTTATTCGTCAACTGCTTTCGGAGTGTTACCAAACTCATTTAATGGTCTGTTTTAATTCTCAAATTAAAATCAGAACGGTCTTTTGAGAATCTTTATCAGCCGAATGCCTCCTTAGATTATCAATCTCTTTCCGTCTGCAGAAAAAATGGACTTCAAGTTGCTCAACAGGCTTTGAACATTGAAGATTTACTTCATTCATCCAGCCATCATTATCACTAATGCATAAGCAGTGGGCTGACGCCATAAATATATTTCATGAGGAAGTTTGATTTGCTGCAAAGCTTGTTAGTGACCATGGCAAGTAGTATTATTAATACAGAGCGGTAGATGGCGTTTCATTTTTCTTTGTCACAAAACTGATTAGAGAACCCGCAGCAAGTAGAAAGAGAGAAAGAAGGAAGAGAGAAGGAGGAGAAAGAGAACGTAAAAGAAAGAAAGAGAAGGCTGTAGTTTTCTGTAATCACAGAAACCCTACACCCATTGTATTTATATTGAATATAAATTGTATATAACAATAATATCCTTATGTAAGTAAAAAAGGAAATAAAACTCTGATAATAAAGGAAACTTAATAAAGCTCTGATAATAAAGGAAACTTAATAAAGTAACTTAACACTCCCCCTCAAGCTGGAGCATATAGGTCACCCATGCCTAGCTTGGAACAACCAGCAACAAAAGCAGGACGAAATAATGCTTTGGTAAACATATCAGCAAATTGATCTCTAGAGGCAACGTAAGGAGTAGCAACCAACTTCTGCTTCACAGCATCACGAACAAAGTGACAGTCAACTTCTATATGCTTAGTTCGCTCTTGAAAAACAGGATTCCCAGCAATATAAATGGCTGCTTGATTATCACACATCATGTCAATAGGTTGATTAATAGAAAATCCAAGCTCCTGGAGAAGAGATTTCAATCACAACAATTCAGCCACAGTATGTGCCATAGCACGATATTCAGCCTCTGCACTAGACCTGGCAATGGTAGTTTGTTTCTTACTTCTCCAAGTAACCAAATTACCACCAATAAAAGTGCAATACCCAGTTGTAGACTGTCGATCATATGTTGACCCAGCCCAATCAGCATCAGAATAACCAACCAAAGTAGAAGAACCATTAGATTTATAAATGAGTCCCTTACCAGGAGAGCTTTTAAGATATCGAAGAATGCGACATACAGCATCCCAATGAACTTTCTTAGGTGACTCCATAAACTGACTCACCACGCCAACAGCAAAAGAAATATCGGGACGTGTAACAGTAAGATAAATTAGTTTCCCAACTAGACGCCGATATTGATGCTTGTCTTTAATTTCTTTTCCATCATCAACTCCAAACTTTTGATTTGGATCCATAGGAGTATCAACTGGCTTGGAAGCTAGTGTACCTGTCTCAGACAAAAGATCAAGAACATACTTTCGCTGAGACAAATTAATACCTTTTTTACTTCGTAAAACTTCAATTCCCAGAAAATATCTAAGAGTTCCCAAGTCCTTAATCTGAAATTGCTGCTGAAGAAAGGACTTAATCTCAAAAATGCCAGTCACATCACTACCAGAGACAATTATATCATCCACATATACCACAAGAATGACTACCCCTGATTCCTTCTTGCGAACAAAAATAGAATGATCAGAATAACATTGGTGGAAACCACATCTGGAAATCACCGAACTGAATTTTTCAAACCATGCTCTTGGAGATTGTTTCAACCCATAAATTGCCTTATGTAGCCGACATACTTTACTACGATTCTCCCCCTGAGCAACATACCCAGGAGGTTGCTCCATATATACTTCTTCAGACAAATCACCATAAAGAAAAGCATTTTTGACATCTAATTGATATAATGGCCAATCGAAATTCACAGCAAGAGAAATAACAACACGAACAGAGTTGAGACGTGCCACAGGGGAAAAAGTCTCAAAATAATCCACTCCATAAGTTTGAGTAAAACCTTTAGCAACGAGTCGAGCTTTAAGACGCTCGATTGAGCCATCCGGATTGTACTTGATAGTGTACACCCAACGACACTTCACCACATCTTTCCCAAAGGGAAGATCAACCAATGACCACGTTTGGCGAGAGACTAGAGCTTCCATTTCCACATCCATAGCTTTCTTCCACTCAAGGCGAGACAAAGCCTCAGTGGTAGAAGTAGGAATTGTGTGAGTTTGTAATGATAGAGCAAAGTCATGTAATGGAGAAGGAAGATGTGAGAGAGACACATAACGCTCAATAGGGTAAGCCAAAGAGGATTTTTGTGTGCAAGACCGAGTACCTTTGCGAAGGGCAATAGGAAGATCGTCTGGACCAGGAGACAAGGAGGAAGATTGATTGGAGGGCATTGAAGAGCTGGAGACTGGTGGTGCCGTAGACTGCTTTCGCCGCTGATACACCTGCAAGGGAGGAGATACTAGAGACGGACTAACAGAATCTAAGGGGATTTGTTGTGGAATAGGAGGATCAGCTACAATGTCAGTTGAAAACTCTTTACCCTCAGTAGAATAGTATGGTGTGCCCTCGAAAAAAGTAACATCAGCACTAACATATTGAGTATAAGTTGTAGGATCATAACACCGATATCCCTTACGTATGCGTGAATACCCGAGAAAAATACATTTAGTAGCACGAGGAGATAGTTTATCGGAACCGGAACGTAGGTTATGAACAAAACAGACACACCCAAAGACGCGTGGGGTAAGAAAGAATAACGGCTTGTCGGGAAATGCAACACGATTGGTGATGATTGAGGACAGTGGAAGGCATACGATTTATGAGGTAACATGCGGTAAGGACAGCATCACTCCAAAATGATTTTGGCACATTCATATGAAATAAGAGTGAACGAGCAACTTCTAGAAGGTGACGGTATTTTCTCTCGGCCACACCATTCTCTTTGAGGGGTATAAGTACAACTTGTTTGATGTATAATGCCAAGATTAGAACAAAACAAAGAAATTGATTTCTATGTATATTCTAGAGCATTATCTGTTCGCAAAATTTTCAGGGATGTATTAAACTGATTAGTAACCTCATGATGAAATAATTGAAAAACATGTAAAAATTCAGAGCGGTCATGAAGCATATAGAGCCATGTTAAACGAGAATAATCATCCACAAAAGTAACAAAGTACTTAAAACCATTTCTACTAGCAATACGGGAAGGTCCCCAGATGTCCGAATGAACAAGTTCAAGTAAAGTAGATGCACGAGAATTATTACGATTAGGAAAGGAACTACGATGATGTTTCCCAAGTTCACAAGCCTCACACTCAAGAGTAGAAATTGATTTACACTCGGGAATTATTTGTTGTAACTTAAATAAAGATAAATGCCCTAAACGAGAATGCCATAATAGGGGGGGTAATAGAACTAGCAGCTAGACCATTGGCATCAGCAGTGGAGACACCATTGAGATAGTAGAGTCCATCACATTCATGCCCTCCACCAATCATCTTCTTTGTCTGAAGGTCCTGAAAAATGCAATGAGATGGATAAAATGTAACTGAACAACTAAGAGCTTTAGTTAATTGACTAACGGATAACAAATTTAAAGGAAGTTGGGGAACATGTAAAACAGAGGACAAAGATAAGGAAGATGTAAGTGGAACAGTCCCTGATCCAACCACTTGAGTCGATGAACCATTAGCTAAAATAACTTCGGATGAAGGACTAGAATTAGTGTGGGAAGAAAATAGTTTTTGCTTACCCGTCATATGACTAGAAGCCCCCGAGTCAATGACCCAAGAGGCGTTAGGAGACAAAGTAGAGAAAGAGGCCATGTTACTTGTACGTGCAAGAGTAGCAGTGGATGAGAAATTGGAAGTCTCTAGTTGTTGGACACGTTTGATGAGTTGTGCAACCATATCATCTCGAGCCGTAGACTCAGAAGAACTACCCTCAGGTCGGAGAGATGGGTTCATGTCGCTGTAAGACACATTTCGAGCACTCCCTTCAGACATAGCAGTATTTGCAATAACTGATCGTTGAGCCCACTCAGGCTTGCCATGCTTGGCCCAACAAGTGTCAACAATATGACCAAATTTGCCACAGTGTATACACTGACGGCTGTCTCGATCAGAACTTTGTCCATTACGTCCACCACCACGACTACGATTTCCCCCGAAACCACGACCTCTATTGGAAAATCCACCACGACCACGACCACCACTACCAGCCACAAATGCTGAATTGTCTTTAGATGAAGTAGAAGACAGAGGGACAATGCGCTGAATTCGACAAAATGCTTCATTCATAGAAGGAACTCTCTCTCCAGCAAGAAGCTGACTCTTCACAGGCTGTAAGTCAGCATTCAAGCCAGATAAAAATTTGGCCACTTGAAATTCAGATCGTTGTGTCTTTAGTCTCTCAAGATCAGTAGTGATGGGCTGATAAAGATTGAGTTCTTCCCACATACCTTTCAAAGCACTATAATATTCTCCAAGAGACTTGTCTCCCTGTTTAAAATTAAAAATCTTCTCATATAGTTCATAAACTCTAGACATATTTTTGTCTTGTGAGTAACTCTCCATAAGATCATCCCACACTCCTTTAGCAGTTGTGTGGAACATGACATTAGCAGCGATGGATGGTTCCATGCTATTCCATAACCACACCAGAAGTGTATCATTCTCTCTCATCCAACCATTATAGTCTCTAGAATTTTCATCAGGAGGGTCTGTGGTAAGATAATGAAGTTTCCCTTTGGCATTAATATAGACCTTCACAGCTTGGGCCCATAACAAGTAATTGGAGGATCCATTTAATTTAATAGTGGTAATTTGAACGTTGACACTATCTGTAGAAGCCTTAGTATCACTCATAATGATAATCTCAATATAAGTATATCTACAACTAATCAAGGAGGCTGAAACTTTAGTGCAAGTAACAAAGCAGCAACGCTAATGTATAATCAGATGTAATTGGCTCCATCAATTAACCAAAGGGATGCTGAAAACTCATAAATAAAGACTGCTGTATAGAAGAAAATATCTGACCAGAAATCTCGATTCAAATAATTAT
This sequence comes from Eucalyptus lansdowneana, assembly GCA_017140395.1. Taxonomy (NCBI): domain Eukaryota; kingdom Viridiplantae; phylum Streptophyta; class Magnoliopsida; order Myrtales; family Myrtaceae; genus Eucalyptus; species Eucalyptus lansdowneana. The sequence continues at coordinate 39,959,380 of CM029487.1, read as the reverse complement.
ATATTTGACGGAAAACCAGCAAGACTAGTCAACCATAATCAATAGAATACTCTGATTCTTGAATCCGCTGATCAGCAAGTGTTGTAATCCATGTTCATAAACCGAACCTGATGAATCCGATATCTTCTGATCTAATATGTATTGAGACTTGAAGAGAAAACAGATAAAAATTGCAGCTTTAGGTGGCTACGCACCAGAGAAGAAGTAGAGTTACTAGGGGACTCTCAAACCAGCAATATGATTAAGTAATCAGATAGTTAGACCTGCTCTGATACCATGTCACAAAACTGATTAGAGAACCCGCAGCAAGTAGAAAGAGAGAAAGAAGGAAGAGAGAAGGAGGAGAAAGAGAACGTAAAAGAAAGAAAGAGAAGGCTGTAGTTTTCTGTAATCACAGAAACCCTACACCCATTGTATTTATATTGAATATAAATTGTATATAACAATAATATCCTTATGTAAGTAAAAAAGGAAATAAAACTCTGATAATAAAGGAAACTTAATAAAGCTCGATAATAAAGGAAACTTAATAAAGTAACTTAACATTCTTCATTGAACTGTTTTCGTTTGCTTATCTAGGTCTTGACTCTTTCCCTCGGGAGGAATTTTTCAGTCTATCTGTTTCGTGTTAATTCTCACGGGTGAAGTGGTATGGCTAATTTTTTAAGCTTTGGTACTGCTATAGGACTTTGGCTTTTTTGGTTGGTTTTTATAATCATAGTTTGCTAGTTGGTTCAGTGATAGGGTATGAAGCGTGTATCAAAAGTTGTTTGTGATGCTGGAAAAGAACTTCTGCTGGTTGTCCTCAATCATCTACGGTGCGCATTATTGTCTTTGCATTTGGCCTTTTTCCCAAATAATTAAATTTCACGCATCTCAATGAACAGTCTTGGAGGTGATCGAGATAGAGATAGGAATTTGTTACGGGAAGTTATGCTATGCACATATTGAGACACGCCATAATTTTCAGAACATCCTGATGTTGATTCTTCATACGAACATATCATATGCAATGACCTGAATTAAAATCTGATTTGAGTCGATTCAACAAGTTGGCAATATCTCCTATAAGCGTATAATGGAAATTTTAGGTCATTAATCATTGCTTTGAACTTGAACTTGATCTAAGTTTGAGCTTTGAGTGTACTGTACATGGAGATATGGATATATAATGTTTATACGTTCACATTATAATTAGCAGGTGTAGAGATATGTTCTCAATTTAAAAGGAAAGAGTTTATTGCCTTAGATCTTAGCATATATCTCCTCACAATTGCAAGTCAATTTTTGTACTGAAAGAAACAGGGGAATTGAGTTAATCCCACTTGTTGTGCTGTAAAGGAATGCCCTGCCATGCCCAAAGTTCTTGCCCAATAAAACTCTGATAACCCAAGATAACATAGCGCAAGGATAGGAAACTGTCCAAATGCTTGTCGAAGAACAATGAAGGAGGAGATGCTGTGCAGACTCTGCCTCTTTTTGCTGAGGAAACACCTGTTAACCAGTATTTTGCCTCATTTCTAAAGTAAGGATTTGTTCTCAGGTTGCTTCCCAAGCAAAAAGAGAAACTCTAATTGGAATTCTCACTTTCCAAATCGATTTCTGAGGAAAATCTGTTTTGCCACGAATCTCCCTATCGAGCAGCCTGTAGTAACTTTACAGAAAAGATTCCATCTCTTCCGTTAAGCAACAGAAATCTTTGAATTATGCAACACATAAAAGAAGGCAGGCAAAAGCTTCAAAGTCCTAATCTTGGGCTTGGCTCACGAACTCAATGTCCCAAATGATCATTTCATTGTCTAAATGATAACAATCTTCTACCAAAGCTTCCTTGTTCCTTGACATTTCACCCAAATGCTTACACATACGACTCTAATATGTGAGAATCAAACTCCATTACTTGGGAGTGTATGTTTTGTAGTAAATGCACACCAAATTGGAATAAGGTTCTTATGATTGAGAATCTCAGTAAACAGAATTTGATTTTTCAGAGAATGGTGTTGTGTGTGAAAGCATTTGTGGGAAAATGTCGATCATCTCTTTCTTCTTTTTGACTTCGCTTGCAGGCTTTTACATCAAATCTTCAGCTTGTCTAAGGTGGTTGGTTCTTGCAAAACATGCCATCCACTTTTTTGATTGTTGGAATACCTAATTAGGAGGATCAATTTCTAAGAAGTTCTGAAGCACTGCACCTTTGTCTCATGGGGTGCCTTAGGAAAGAAAGAAACAAAATGTAGGGTCTGGAATCTTCGGTTGCTTCTGCGTTGTACCTTTTGACCAGCTTTGAGCATCATGTGCTGTTTCTGTATACTCTTCTAATGCTTCACTTTTGTTTGTTTTTCTTTTGTTTTGTACTGATGTACTGGAACTTTTTCTTTCAACAAAATCCTTTATTATCTATAGAAAATATATTGCCAGTTTATTCCCTTGCCAGATCTCTCTCCATTTATGTGGGCATTTTTGTGTGTTGTGAACATGTGCTTGGGTGTGCACATGCATGCGATCATGTGCTTGCACAGGTGTGCACACATGTACACGCACGTTATAGGGCTGTTGTTAATTAGATCAGATTCTGTGCTTCTTGAGGGTACAGTGACTCTCATGTACATGCTACATATTCTTCGTGATTACTAGTATAGTGAGAAATGACGTTTCCAGTTACATTCTTTAAGGTTATAGACTCCTGTTTCCTTTTTTTGGATAAGTCTATTAAAGAGCACCAAGAGCACCAAGGGGATGCCTCCTATTTACAAATTTCCACCTAAAAGCTCATATTTACCTTAAAAATTTAAAAAAAAAAAGACTCGGTGTCCAAAGCACTGCCACCACAATGTGAAAAAAAATAAGGTAGAAAGCCAAATATCTTTTACAGCACCTACAGAACTTTCCTCATTTTTAAAAGCCTGCCTATTTCTTTCTTACCAAGGTTTATGAACTCTCTTTAACTCCATAGTATTGCCGATCAATGCTTTTGGGCTCCTTTCTCCTTTTGTCTAATCAAAATGTGCATTCACGATGGTGTAGACATTTGTGGAAAAATTGCCAAGCGATAAAAAGGTTAAGCTAAGAAATAAAGATGTGGTTTACTATTTAAATGTTATAGAACTCCGCCCCTCTTGTAAGCCGGGACTTCACCTTACATTGAAGTGTAAACATTTGATAGTTGGGGAGTTAAATAGGTAATAGGACTCTAGAGATGTGGTTTGATATTTAAATGTTGTAAAGAAGTTATCCTTCCCCAAGGTGTTGAATAGAAATGCGGTTTGATATTTGATTGTTGTAAAGAAGTTACCCTTCCCCAAGCTAACATCAAAAGGGCTAGGGCTTTTGTCTCCTTGAAAACAGAAGCATTTCCTGTCAATATTGTGCTTATAGCCCACAACCATCACATAAATGGCCTCTCTCTCTCTCTCTCTCTCTCTCTCTTAAAGCAACTTTGGGGCAGGACTTGATAATTTCACATGAACATTCCAAACTTCTAATCTGCTTGCATGAATTGGATAGCAGACTAGGCTCCATTTCTTTATTGAATTTTCCAGTATATCTTTTATTTGCTGGAGACTCTAGAGTATATTGTTTAGTTCAAACATAGTTTGCAGAAGATGAACATGACTCGTAATGACCATTTACTGTGTAAAACATTTTCTTTTGTGAACTTTTAACTTCAATGGTTCCAGCAAGTAATGTATGTGGTCAATGCTATTTTTATCCCTCATCAGTGTGTCAGTTTTCTTAAGAGATGATATTTGACGTACAGGGTTAATTAATTGAAGTATTGTTATTTACTTAGCAGCCTGCTGTAGAAATCATTGGCTTTAGAATGGGTGAGCTCAGGGGTCTTTCAAGATGGCGTTCTTGTTATCTAGGTATTGGTTCGGATGAGACACTGGCGGATAATGCAGTGGAAAAGGCTGGAATGTTGCTTGTACAGGTTGAGTGAGGGTGCTCTCATCTGTTGTGAAGCCGGTACGCCTGTTACAATCTTTCTTGTGATTTCTCTACCTTTCTTGATATCTTCTATTTGCAACTATTGTAATATCTTACCCATCCACGCATGGCTGAGATGGTTGAGGGCTTGCCTTTCCTCTTTGGAGGTTATGAGTTCGAACTCTCTGATCGGCTCCGTGATTGGAGTGGGGGTTCATAGCAGTGGGTTGCTGTGCTAGTCTCCCCGGAGGTATAGTCGCAAATACCGAATCGGCGTAAGCTGACAAGGGAAAGTGGATCCACAGTCACCCAAAAAAAAAAAAAAAACTATTGTAATATCTTGCCTGTCTCTCATCATGTATGGTATCATGTCTTTAGTGACACTAAATTACTAAATTTTAAACATGAAGTTGAACTATTTGTGGATAAGATATGATATGGGTTGCTTAGAATGACATATTGATGTAAGTTAAATAGCCTTTAATTATTTGAAAAATGAGCTTGTTATCAATATTGTAAAGGAGTCATCGTTAGACGATGGGCTTTACACGTGACTTGAACCTGTTCAACAAAGGTCCATTTAGTAACTGTTAAGGTTGTTACGGAATACTGACAATAGCACATTGTTGTTTTGTTGATATCGTCATGTTTTTGAAGCAGAAAAAAAGAGAAATTGACAACTTTTCTGTATCTTTGCTTCCCATGCCTCACACAACTTGGGGTTTGTACCTTCTCAATTCTCGCATGCTACCCTGAAGAAATGCAATTTTACTTGTTTCAAAATGAAAAAATCATAGTGTGACCACTAGAGCAAGGTCAAAATATTGGTAGGATCCTATGGAGTTCTTGAGCCTGTGGCATGCTTGTAGTATTTGCCTTAGGGATCGAAAGCATATTGCATTGGTTAATAATGTGCATGTTGCTGAAGCTTTTGCTTTCGTCTCTCTTTCAGTTTGCAAATTTCTTCAGCTGGCTTTTGAAATGTATAAAACAATCGATGTCAGAGCCAAGTGATCAACTTTTAACATACAATAGGTTTGTCTAACTTTTGTCAAGCAGGGTCCTTCCTCATGGTGAATTCCTATATACTCTTTTGAGTTTGATGGTGAACTTTTTGTAGTGTTCTTGAAGTTTCTATATGATCAAGATGCCGCTATGCATCTCCTGGATCTTTCTGAGGCTGATGAAGAAACTACCATTGATCCGTGAGTGATTTTCTCTACTTTTGGTCATGCTTTAAATATCAGAATGATATGCTGTCAGGCCTAGTATTATTTTCATGTGCTTTAGCGGCTGACTCATGCTTTGAGGCAATGTGACCAAATTAGTTGGCAAAGTTGTGAATATGAAATTGTAAATGACTCCTGGTTTGGGGGCTAGTTCTTCATTTCAGGTCATCTTGCTATCATCTTCACCTATATTCATTTTTTAATTAACGGACACCCACCAAAGCATGAAAGCTAGGATCATTCCCGCAATAATACCTACAGGTTCTCCCAATTCTGTTCCATAACTGGAACAGGAAATACTTGAGTGCACTTCCACTAGATGAGGTTGACTTAAGCTAGGGTGGTTTGCTGGGCTGCAACTGTGGTTATTGTTGGTCCACCACTACTTTAAGTAACCACATGGTAACAAGGGTCGAAATTGACCGGTTGATCATCGTTTCTCATTGGATTGGAAGGTCTCATATTCCGAAATATCAAATGCATTTCCTTGCGCTTTTCTGCCTTGATATATCTTTTCAGATCAGTGAGATGTCTTGCCCTCATTTTTATCTCAGACAAACAATGCAGGGAGTCGGAGAATTACTGCAGTTTGGAGGATTTGGGGGACACAGAATATTTGCGAAGGACACTTGTGAAAGAATTTCAATAGATGGAACGCAGGTATTAGCAAAAGAATTAAAAAGCTAAAATGTAATGGAATCTTGTTCGTGAATAGGAGTTCTTGCTTGAATGTATTGTTTATTGCTCTTTCATTGTAAATTCTTCACATTAATCCTATATCTACTTTTTCCATTTATAATTGTTCTCACACATGCTACCTCAGTGGGAAAAATATGAACTATGGGATAAATCATTGCCGTTATTTGTTGTTTGAAGTGATTGCTTTTCTCCCTTTTGAGTCTGGTCCTCGTTGCTGATATATGCACCAAATGTGAAATTGTGGATCAACAAGAGTTTGAGTATATTACCTGGGCTCGAAATTTGTTTATGTAAACATTGCAATCCTTTAATTAAAAGTTTGTGCTTTTGGTTTTACTTGACTCATCAATTATTTGAGCTCAAATATTCATTTTTCGTTTGGTTAATTCAGGACTTCTGTTAATGGGTTTGTCTGTGGATATTTCTATCCAAATGCTTATTAGCATAAAGTTGTCCTATATTTTTCATTTCCTTGTCTGAGTGGCCGGAACCTTTAGACTATAATGAGAGAAGGAGAGAAAGAAAAGGAAACCTTTGGGGGTTAGGGGTTGTCTTCTGGAGGTTGTCCTCAACAATGGTTTTCACTTACCCTCTATCTAATAATCTAGTTTTTCATATTTGATCTCAGGTTTGATTACTTGACAGTGTATATGGAAGCTTTAGTTGGGTGATCTTATGGGATTGGGCTCTGTGTTTAGGTTATGATCCTTGTGTGTGGAAATACTGTATTCCATGTTTCCTGATTAGAAACTAATTTGATAATCACATTTTCAAGGAAGCTGCCCAGATGCCTTTCTCTTCTATTTTGAAATAGATACTTTGTGAGAATTTATTGCTACAATTCCCTCTTACGTCAGTTTCAGCATCCACCAGATATGTTCGCAATTCATGGTCCTTGTATAGGGTATATACCTTTAATTTGAAACTACAAAAATTATCCAGAGATCCACATGTGCAGAGTCCAACTGCTTTTTCATGCTAATCATTACTCTGTATGTTATTGCAGGATGATTTTGAATTTGCTTCAGATTATATTTCCTTCCAAATACCTGAGGAGTCTTTTTTAGATGTAACAAATCGTATAGCGGTAGTGAGTGGACTTAAGAATGTTTCAAGCAATGTGAAGAAGGGAAGATCTTTGGAAGGATCTTGTTGTGCATCTCTCTTGGTCACTGTTGTGTGGATTAGGCTCTATTTGAGGTAAAAGCTTTGTATATCATATTTTGTAGCCAAAATTTGCAAATGTGGCTAATATATTCTGTTGGAAGCAGGAACATCAAATTATCATGTTGCTAAATAAGATGAATGATACTCATGAAAACTTGGTAGATGCCGGGATGATGATCCTGCAGGCTAGTGACCTTCCATTTGTGCATATTGCAAAACCACATATGCAAATACCCGGGATTTGTACCAATTGAATTTAACTCTTGGATCCGGAGCTTGGATCCGGAGCTTGCATATTGTTTTCTTACTTGTGATATCTAGAGTTCTATTCTGATCATGACAATTCACTATTTAAGACATTGATGGCAAAAGGAAAAAAGTAGCATATTGTGCTTTTCTGTTGACTCCTGTTCATGTCGGAGTTTTAAGAAGTGGCTCTGGTTGGACGGGGAACTAGACCTGTCCGGTCTGGTTTCCCAACAGAAATAGTATTGATCAAGAACCGGTGGTATTGATCCTCTTCAACCGATAACCAGGTGTACCTATCAACTGATACCCAGCAAACCTGTCAACTAGTCTGGACCAGATCTGGGCCGTAAAAAAACTAAAAGGAGTAGTGCTGGAATTGGGTTGGGGTTTGGCACTCCAACCTCTTGTAACTAACAAGCATGCCAATCATTTGCTCCGGTGTTTTCTTGCTACAATTCGTGGTGGATAATTTATTTATTGACCATATTGGCCTAATCTAAAATTGAACAGGATGCTATAAGATGACATCAAGCGTGTGTAATCTATTAAGATGCTATGGTGTGTGCCGACTCACTGGGCTTCTTTTGTTCTGAAAGTGTGTAATCTAATATACGCAGAGCATTCTATCAGATGACATCACATGCAATCGGTTCAGTCGGTCGAACTGGAAGAGCACGGTTCTACCAGTTTGACTGATTGAACCACTTGTCTAGTTTTAAAATGTTTGTTTTTTTATCGTTCCTATTTATTATTTATCTGCTCTTCTCATCAGCACGATTAGCAGCAGCTTAGTTTTTCCTCCTATGTGCATAATGCATACAAATGTCATTACGTCCTTGCAATTTCAAAGGGTGTTTTATTTTCTGCCTTGCCATAACTGCAAAAAGTTCCAACATACCTTGACAGCTGGAGCCTTGTATGTAGGTTAAGAAATGTGCCTTTGATGGCCCTAATGGGTTAGCAGTGCCCTTTTTACTTCTATTTTGTTAGGATATTTTTGCTTGGTTGTATTGTTCTCACTTTTGAAACACTAATCCAATGAAACTGCACATCTAGGACCATATCTTACGCCTGGAGATGGAGAATGAGAAGCTTCGCAGCATTCCCCATATTGTAGTTCCTCTCTTGTCAGTTGGTGGTAAGAACATTTTTACACCGTCATGCCATCGAGCTAAGGATCAATTCATTGCTATGCCAATTGTATAGTTTTGAAGGTTTTTTCTTTGAGCTTCTTGCCTTGTCCATTTGCAGTTTTGGATGTCTGGAAACTTATTGTTGCCCATGCTCTTTCCTTAGGGATCAGTGTTTGATAAACTTGCCAGTGTCAGTAACAAATTTATCTCGTTGGCTGGGTGATGGAATTGAATTAATCATGTTCATGCTCCTTGCTACATTTTCACTTAGAACCTTCTATTAAGTTCAAATGTGACTGGCATAGGGACATTGTGCCTCTTTAAAGGACCACTTCATGTTTGTTCCTATAGATTGAAGAAGTGTGAAAGTATGAAAGTACGCTCCAAAGAAGAATATTTTTTAGTCAAAAGAAGTAAAAAAAAGAAAAAATTGTGGTATCGGGTTTTCCCCTAAATTTTAAATCAATTGAGAGGACAAAGCGCGAAATGATTTTATAGTCGCTAAACAAATACCAAAAGAATTATCATTCTCTTATGGTAGCTGCATAGCGGTCTGAGTTAATAACTGAGAAGCACTATTTACAAGTTCATGACCATAGATGCTACCGTGGTATCTAGTGTAGCAAGATACTGTAGAGCATTCATAGTTACATGCATGCTGTAGTCTCTTTAGGCACACAAGGTTTGCTTCCTGCCTGTGTCTTATCATAATGCATGTGTTGTACTTATACTTTTACCCAACAAAGGTATCTAAACATCATGTTGGTTATGGCCATACATTCAAGGAACACCGGACTGAAATCAAGTTGAATTTTTTTTTTTTTTTGGGCAATGGCAAGTAGAGAAGTGGCTTGTGTTTTAGCTGCAAGAAAGTGGGCCCTGATCTACATACTGGACGAGTATGAAGAAGAAATCTCTGATTCAGAATGACTATCTGTTCAAGAGTTTGTGGTGGTTATGCTCATGTCGCTGCTGTGGGTGGACCTCTAATACTTGAAGCTGCAGACATCAGTGTAAGAAGCAATGCATGTGGGCTTTCTGACTGAAGCTCTTCGACTTCACCCTTTCTGGAGAAGTCTTAATCTATACCTGCCATGTGCCTTTTCTGCTAGGCGGTATTTGTCGATAGAAAAAGTGGAGTGAAAGGTAGCGATTATCTATTGAGTTGGATAGAATTGACCGAAAGATGCTGAATCATGGCTTCTATCTAGTGGTAACTGTCGTCATGGTATTGCTGTAAGCTCCGAGACCTGCTTTCGATAGTGCCAAGCTTTTGCTTCATCTGTATATGCTTACTATTTGCATGTGTATGAGAACCAAATGTTTGGTTTGGATTATCTACGCTTTAGGTTGAATGGTTCAGGTAGTGTACTTGACTAACGAGCTCTGCTTTTGTATGTTGAAATCTCTCACCCGAAAATGACTCAGCTTCTCCACGTGTCATTGTCATTGACTCACTTTGGATTGAATGGTTCAGGCAGTGTACTCAACTAAAGAACATACGCTATATTCCGATCTCAGATATTTGGAGCCCTCAAGTAGATGGCAGGTTTAAGATCATGAGATTCTGTCTACAATATCGTGAATGGACTTTGTATCCTCAATAAAGAGCATCATGGAGTCTTTTAATTCAATGATGTACATTCAATAATCAATAATTCTTTAATTGTAGTATTCTTTCTCTGGGAATTATTGCCAGTCTCCAGGAGAAAGTATGCATGAATGTAACATGTGCATTTGTGATACTTCTTTTCTTATGTTTATTATTTGCCGTGATGATAGCTCTTTTGGAACTTAAGCTGAATTTACTCTGAAATTAAATCCTCCTTTATTTATAGCCCTTCCAAATCTTTTACGTCTTCAATGTATTCTTCCGAATGCAAGTGCAGAAATAGTGACATTTAACATTAATTATTAGATGGGACAATAACATTATCAACAAAATAAATGATTGTTAACAGGTTCGCTGCCGTGCAAATCGCATGTAAACTTTAAATTCCATGACCCGTTAAACACAAGCTCGTTTTGGAGAAATTGGCGTTAAAATTTTCGAGGACCAAGAATAGAAGGCTAGGAAAAGAAGTACGGCTAAGGAAGAAGCTTTGCTATTAATAGGAAATGTCTAAGAAGACGACTTGTGTCTATTGCACCAGATACCATTGGCTAAACCTTCTATTAATAGCCATTGTAGAGCCTCATAAAATCTACTTCTGCCACTATTCTCGTAATAATAGAACAAATGATTATTTGTAACTCAACATCATTATCAAACTAACTGCCCAAATGATTGGAGAATATCAAGGTAACTTAGCATCATGTCTTAACAACTAAGCATCATGTCTTAACAAGTGAGTGTTCCGAAAAATAGCTTTATTGCCTGTGGATGGCAGCAAACGGCAAGACTTAATACATGAGACTGATAAGAAAATTAGTCACTTAAGAAGGCAACAAAGCTGATCTATACACAAGCGAATAACCTTATTAATGATGACGGGTCAAATACAGATAAGTACCTAATATGCCCTCATATTAGTTTAACCAAACCAATCTTCTTTTCTAATGTGATCTTCCAGTCACCTATTGATAAAAATGCATACAGAAACATGTTGCCGCCTGCTTATTACGTCTTTTCATATCTACTTAGTGGTAAAATTATCTTGTCAATATCCACTTGGCATCACCTAAGTGAAAGTGAGTTTTAGCTATTCAAAATGTGGAAACACTTGACATCCTTTCAAGCCAAATGAGTATTGGATGCTCGGCACACAATGTTAGGGGAAATTACCAAGAAAGTCTTAAGCCTATTGCGGTTGCATCAATTCAGTCATAAACTTTTAAATTTGGCTAATTGAGTTCTAGACCTTTTGAGGATATGCCAATGTAATCCATTTAGTCAAATTTTGAGCAAAAATTGCCAATATGGATAATGTTTACAATTTTTTATTAATTTTTCTGACTTTTTTCTTTTCTTTCTATTTTTTTTTTTCCTTCTTCCTTTTGTTAATGGATGGTTGCTAGCCACCTAGCCATAGGCCATGGCTGGCGAGGGTGAGTCACTATGGCAAATTCCATGGTCTATGCCCATTGTAATACCCCATGGTATTGACAGCCATATATACTCTAATCTTATAATGTGTTTCATCTCAAACTTAGAATAGTTCCACAAGCATAGTGTGCCTATGAGAGAGGGGAGGGGAAAATTGTTTAAAAAGTCATAAACCTATTACATTTTGTCAATTGAGTCATAAATATTTTCACATTTTGCCAATTGAGTCTATCCGGGAAATTTTGACTAAAATTTGCTGATGTGGATGATTGGCACTAACGTCACTTTTTAAATAATATTTTAATAATATTGAATTTGTTATGATTTTTCTTTTCTTTTCTTTTCTTTTTTACTTTTTTTTGGGGGGTTTGGAGTTAGGCCGGCGAGGACCACGATGCCCTCGCCGGCCAAAGCGAGGGCGCGTGTGCCCTCAACCTAGGTCAGCTGGCCACCCTTGCCAAACTAACTCCAAAACCCAAAAAAAGTAAAAAATGAAAAGAAAAGAAAAAAATAAAAAAATTCAAAATATTATTTAAAAAGTGCCATGTAAGTGCCAACCGTGCACATTAGCAAATTCCTGTCAAAATTGATTGGATGAACTCAATTGGTAAAAAAATGAAAATGATTAAAATTCAATTGGTAAAATTGAAAAGTTTTTCATTAAATTGACAAAATTGCAATAAGTTTAGGGCTTTTTGGACAATTTTCTTGAGAGGGAGTAGCAATGGAAGTCTTGATTTTAATTTGGTTAAACACATATATGCAACTCTCGTATGTTGAACTCCCTCGGTTTGGGTTATCGTGCTTGTAAGTTTGACAATCTCGACCAATATCTCCGATTTGTTCGATATCTTCCTATCCATCACCTTGGCGTGCTTTGTAGAATATGAAGTACATTTGGCGACTGCTATTCGATATACTACCGTGGCACACCACACGGGGAATCAACTCTAAAAGCGTCTTCAACTCTTCAACTCTTCATCTTGTGTCACAGTGGCTACTATTTTCACAATTTGTCCTTCGAAATCAATTCTTTAAAATCATTATAAGAGATCTAGCAATTTCCTTTAAGTACAAAATGAACCATGACACGTATATATTGTATTCTCCATATCATTAGAAAGAACATGGATATCTTTCTTGAAAGTAATTCCTTTAGATGAGTTGTAGATATCTTTACGGAGAAAATGGGTTGGGGTTTGGAACTTCAACCTCTCGTAACTAACAGCATGCCAACCATTTGCTCCGCGTGTCTTCTTGCTCCTTTTTGTGGCAGATATTTTATTTATTGACTATATTGGCTTATTAGTCTATAAGAAATTAAAACAATGCTTTTGAGAACCGGAATCCAGTCTTTTGTGGGCAAGCGGCTCTACCGAGTGACTGGGGCTCCTTTTGTTTCGAACATGCCTATTCTATCAAATAACGCCACATGCAATCAGTTCAACTGGTTGAATTGGCAAAGTACGGTTCTCAAGTTTGACTGGTTGAACCACTAGTCTGGTTTTATAGACTTTTGTTCTTTTGTTCTTCCTATTTACTATGTCTGCTCTCCTCATCAGCACAAGCGGCAGCAGCTTAGTTTTTCCTCCTATGTGCATATGCATGCCATTATATGCGTCCAATTTTAAATGATGTTTCACTTTCTCACTTACCATAACTTCAAAAGCTCCAGCATATCTCGACAGTTGGAGCCTTGTATGTATGTCAAGAAATGTGCATTTGATGACCCTAATGCATTAGTAGTGCCACTTTTGCTTCTATTTTATGAGAACACTATTGCTCGGTTGTCTCATTCTCACTATCGAAACACTAACCCAGGGAAATTACACATCTAGGACTTTATTTTACACCTAGAGATGGAGAATGAGAAGTTGGCAGCATTCCCATACTGCAATCCCCCCTTGTCAATTAGTGGTAAGAATTTTTCACAGTGCCCACACAATCGAGCTAAGGATCAATTCATTGCCATGCCATCAATCGTATACTCAAAAAACTACTTTCCTTGAGTTTCTTAGCATGTCCATTTGCAGTTTGGACATTTGGTAACTTATTGTTGCCCATAGTCTTTCCTATTTGTATCATCTTTTGATAAACTTGCTAGTGTCGGTATCAAGTATACCTCATTGGCTGAGTGGTGGAACTGAATTAATCTTATGCATGCACCGTATTAAGTTTCCACTTTACAAGCTATTCTTAAGTTTAAATATGATTGGCACAGGATCATTGTGCCTCTCTAATGGACCATTTCATCTTTGTTCCAACGGTTGGAAATGTCCAAATTTATGCTCCAAAGAAGAATATTTTTTTCATTTGAAGAAGTAAAATACTAAAGTATTAGGTTTTCCTATAAATTTTAGATCAATTAAAAGGTCAAAGTGCGAAAAAGATGAATTATTAGTGGCCAGACAAACACAAAAAGAATAATTATTTTCTTATGTTAGGGTTCATTGCAGTTTGATTTACTAACTAAGAACTGTTATGTACATGTTAATGATGATAGATACTATCAGCATTCATGGTTCACATGCGTACCATGGCCTCTTCAGGTACCCATGTATTGCTTCCGCCTGTGTTTTAGCGTGATGCAAGTATTGTACTTATTACTTTTACCCAAAAGAGGTATCAAAGCATTGCATTAGTTATGGCCAAATAATAGAAACGTCGGAGTGAAATCAAGTTGATTCCTTTTTTGCAACAACAAGTAGAGGCGCCGCTTGTGTTTTGGCTGCAAGAAAACAGGCCCTAGTCTACATATTCGACGACGATGAAGGTGAAATCTCTGATTCAGAATGAACGTTTGTTTGTGAATGTGCGGTGGTAATGCTCATGTTGCTCGTGGGTGGACCTCTAATACTCGAAGCTGCAGGAGACATCAGTGTGAGAAGCAATGCATGTGGACTTTCCGGCTAAAGCTCTTCGGCTCCACCCTTCCTGGAGAGTTTCAATTTATGCCTGCCATGAGCCTTTTCTGCTAGGCAGGCATTTATTGAAGAGAAAAAGCAGAGTGAAAGCTAACTACTTATCTATAGAGCTCGATGGAATCAACAGAGAAATACTGACCCATGGCTTCTATCCGGGGGGAAGTAACTGTTTGCATTGTATTTCTGCAAGCTTTGACAACTATTCGATAGTGCCCAACTTTTGCTTCATGCGTATATGTTTATTATTTCCGCATATAAGAGCACCAATTGTAAGGTTTGGATTGTTTGTACTTTCGGGTTGAATGGATTACATGGTGTAATCAACTGACGAACTTTGCATTTGAATGTTGAAATCTCTCACTTAAAATTGACTCACTTCTCCAAGCATCATTATTAAGTGATGCATCCAATCCAATGTACAAAATACACTCGTGTGAAAGAGTCAATCTCTTGGATTACTAGAATCAATATGGCTAGTTAGATATATAGTGCCAAGGTGGCATTAAAGAACAAATACTATCTTCCAATAATAGAGATTCAAAATCTACAATTAAATGGTAGGTTTAAGATTATGAGATTATATTTTGTACTCTTGACAAGAGTATCATGTAGCCAAAAAACTTAATGATATATAGATATACATGAATCTAAAATTGCTTAATTTTATCATTCATTCTCTAGGATTTATTGCCTCCAGAGGAAAAACTTTTATAGATGTAATAGCTTCGTGTTCAATCATATGCACCAAGATGGTAATCATATATATGATTGTATGCATGTAAAATGTGCATATGTGATATTTCTATTCTTCTGTTTATAAATTATCTTTATGAGAGCTTCTTTGTCGACTTTAGCCAAATCTATTATGAGATTAACTTGCTTTATTAATTTATTTCCAAATCTCCACATCATCAATGTATTCTTTCCGATGCATAATAAGTGTAGAAATAGTGACAACGACAATTGATAATATGACAAAACGATAAATATTACCAACAAAATAAATTATTGGTATTTGGTCCACTACGAGTGCAAACCACATATTAAATCAAACTATGCACGAGCAGTCTTAGACGAGCTCATTTTGAAGAGACTACAGTTAAAATTTTCAAGGACTGAGAAAACAAGAAGAGAAGGCTGGGATCACGAGTATTACTGGAGTATGGAGAGACGCTATACTATTGATAGGAAACTAATAGAAGGTGATTTGTGTCTATCACTCATAACACCTTTGGCAAAACCCTCTATCATAGCTGTCGTGTAGCCTTATAAAATTTGCTTCTACTACTGTTTAAGTAATTATAGAACTATGTTTGTAACTCAACATCATTATTAAACTAACAATCTAAACGAATGGAGGATATTGAGGGAACTTAGCATCATAATTTAATAGTGTATGCGTTCCAAAAAGCAATTGTATTGCCTATGGACATCAGCAAATAGGCAAGACTCAATACATAGCACTCGATCAACATGGTTGTAATGCCGATGCAGAACAAGTGCATTATCTGAGCACACTCTTTGAATGATACACCTTGTGTTCCTTACATGTGAAAAATCATAGGACCTTTTGAAGAAAGATGTTGAAAGAACTAGAATAGAGAGATACCATCCGAAGAAAAATTAGTAAACAAAGCTATTCTATCCTTATATTAAATGCTAATTCGTGCAAGAAATTAGCCGAAATTCAAGGCCTTGATAGGTTAGAGTATTTGTAATGGCTAAATATCAAAGAGTGCACTTCAATGTAAAGGCTATAGCTTCCAAAATCCAGAGTCTAATGATATCATTTGTTAATTAGTGCAAGAAATTAGCCAAAATTCAAGGCCTCAATAGGTTGGAGTTCTTGGAAAGACCGGATATCTCTAGGCACACTTCAATTGAAAGGCTCCTCCTTCCAAATTCCAAGAATCTGAAGATATTGAATGCTAATGAATGTGAAAAATTGATCAAAATTCAAGGTCTCGATAGGTTTGAGTTTTTGGAATATCTAAATATCACCGGATGCAAGCCACTCAAAACCATTCCAAAATTATCTAGATACGCTAATACAATTTGTATCATTTTTCTATCTTCAATCTCATATTATTGATAAATCCGAGTTCCACAAAGAGATGGCCACAACTTGTGCTGGGATTTTTTTGTTTTTTTGTTTTTTTGTTTTTGCTTTCTGACTTTTTGACTTTTTTCTTTTTCTTTGATGTTGTTCCTATTGATTTTGCCATTAGAGTGATGGAGGATTGTTGGCTGGGCCGTCTCTTTGTGGGGTTCAGCGAACATAACATCAAAGAAAAAGAAAAAATTCAAACAGTCAAATAGCAAAAAAAGAGAGAGAGAGAGAGAGGGGCTGTTTGTGGAGTGAAGAGAAGGGAGAGAGAGACAGCTCCTCGAGAAGAACGCACGAGAAGAAGATAAAAAGGGGCAACGACTTTTTGGTCCATATTCAGAGGCCTAACATCCTTGGAATTGGCTCAATTTTCAGAATGTTGTTCCGAGATCTATAAGTTGATCAATTTTGTTCGTCAAAAGCTTTCTCCAAGTTGTCTCTCATTTTCTCCAATTGTGGTTAAGGTTTCATGTTCTATTTGTATTAATCCACCTTAATAATGATCAAATATTGTTGTATTGTCAATATTACTAAGTTTTTGAGTAGCTCGTGATTTTTTCTCGCATTGGATTTTCCACATAAAATTTTTGGTATTATTGTTGCCTTGTTTTTTTAACATTTCAGTATTATATTTACTTATTTTGAGGTCCCAGTCCTGGAATACACAGCTAGTTGTTACTGGGGTTGAGTCCATTTTGGCTAGCTTAATTTTGGGGAAGAAATTGATTGTGGATTGGATTAGTTCTTAGTGAATTGTTACCTAATATACTATCGGAGTATAAAATGTTTTTGGTGTGAAGAACAAGGTCACTAGAGCCCAATTGATACGCATTTGAGACCGTGCTTCTAGTGGGATATTAAAGCTCAATTGATATTGCTTTAGCTTTGTAACACATAATTAGCTCCAACAAAAGAAAAAAAGACATAAATGGTCCATAAATTTTAGTCAAAGGTGCAATATCATTAATAAACTTTTGATTTTTTAATGTTTAATCTAAATCATAAGATATATAAAAATGTTCAATATCATCTCTCCATTAATTTAAATTTAATGAAATTTGCTTATATAGTTTCCAATTCATTATGATTTTGATCAATTTGATAACGGATGCATAAGAAAGGTGGCCACTATGGTTACAAGTTAACCCAACACTTTGGTAACCCAGCCCGTTTCGAAAATGCATACTTTTCTTCATGATAAATGAGCCTGGACAACAAGTTCCATCTGACATATGGCATGAGCTGAACCAGCTCAGCTCGCCCGTCAATCAAATGAGTCCGCTTTCGCTCTAGTAATCATGTCCGTGTCTCTTATTTTTCTCTCTCGGCTGCTCCTCTTAAGCAATTTTCTCTGCATGATTTTCGGACTCTAGTGGACTTTCTTACTCTCTTGATCTTCCATTCCTCGACTCACTCTTCAGCTCTATTCTTTCCTAATTAGCCTCAAGCCTTACTTTTGGTTTTACGAGCTCTAAACTTCACAAGCTCTCTTTCCGTTCACATTTTTCATCGACACTTCTTTACACTCCTTGCAAATTGTTCTAGGCCTGGCGCTACGTTTTTCAACTGATCGCAGAGCTTTTTAGCTATGGAGGTTTATGAAGGACTGCAACGCATGCTTCCGTTTCAACTTCAGTTCAACAAACCAATGGCTTATCAAGTTCAGCTCTTGGTCGTCATTCTTTCATGAGTTAACGGGCGATCGACTCGGTTTCCACTCAGTTTTGTGAAGTTTGCTCAATCTGCTCAATTGGAAAGGTTTGATGTCGGCAATAACAACCCTCTTTTTGAAAGATATCTTCTGGCTTCCGAAAATGCTTAGGTAAAGTTAGCTTCAAGTTTCTTCAAGTTGCTCGATTAAGTGTAAGTGCTTAGGAATACAGCCACCTATCAAAATCTTCTCGATCACATCATTGCTCACCTTGACCTGGCAGATGGACAAGGACTTGAGCGAAGTCTAGTCGATCCTTGACCGTCTAGCTTTGATACCACTTATTGAGGGAAAAAGTATCGAAAAAGTCATAAACATATTGTATCGGTACCAATTCGGTTCTAAACCTTTCTATTGAATCAATTTAGCCTTAAACATTTTTCACATTGATACCAATTTAGTTCATCAAGCCAATTTAAGCTAGAAATTGTTGACATGAATGCCGATCGGGCAATTGGCACTAAAATGGACATTTTTAATAATTTTTTGAATTTATTGATTTTTTTTCTTTTTTCCTTTCCCTTTTGTTTTCTCCAATGGCCATTGCCAATCATCAGCCACAGCCATGGTCGGCGAGGGTCGGCCTTATCAAGCCACGCTTGGGCGAGGGCAAACGTTAGCCATGCCCTGCTAAGGTGAGGCCCCTCTCCCCGAATCTAGCAAGGCCGACTAAGGCATTTTGAGCAGAAACTATGGGCAATCAAAGACTCATTTATAACATGCAACGAACTTTAGAAATTGACGATAAGTATGCCTAACATATACAAATAAATAAACATCTATCCACATCTCAATTTTGTAGGATAGACAATTTTCATCACATTAATGTCTAAGATCAATGTGACACATGAGTAGAGGAACATTGCCATTTATGTGAGTCCTGTAAGGGCATACACAGTTACTTTTGAAAACATTCTTAGTAAATAAATTTACTCTCTTGTTTCTAATTAAATAATTAAAATAGAATATAAAATATGGTTGATTAATTAAAGCCCTCAACCTTCTACCCACAAGACTGCACTGATAACTAGCCCTAATATCCATTGAATCATCCCCTTTTAAAGCATTTCCTTCCACTTTCCAATCCCATAAAAGTGACACACCAATGCGTGAAGTCCATGAGAGCGTGCAATCTAAAATAACTAAGGCATGATAAACTAAACGCTGAAATAGGCCAAAAGCATCATCGTGGGTCCAGTAATTTTTGTTAAATTTAGTCTAGATTCTTTTGTATAACTTTAAGTTTAACATGATTACCATCGTTTTGAAAAGTGTCTCTTAAGGTTTATTTGTGTTTTTCGTTTTCTAATGCATGGGAAAAACTAAAGAAAGGACAATTTACCATATCATAAAGTCGAAATATATTGGAAGACTAATTAGGAAGGAAAGTAAAATTAGTCATAGCAGAGCCAAAAATGCCAACTATCATTAGCCCATTAGTTGAAGGAACACGAAGGCTCGGAAGCGACAATGGTAATACTGTACCTTCTTAACAGAAGCATTCACAAGTCGACAATTAGCAGCCATGCCTTATATACGATAAATTGTAAGGTGCTAGAATTTATTAAAAGTATTATATATATATATATATATATATATATATATATATAAATAAATATAAATCATTAAAAAAGGGGAAAATGGGGAAAAAAGTGAAGGGGGGGTCCGGACCGCGGACGACAGACGCGAGGACACGGCGAGCGTCTCACCGGAGTTGGTGGTCGGAGGCGAGGCCGCGGCGCGGCTTGTGTGGCGAGGAAGCCATGCGCGCCGGGTAGAGAGCTTAAAAGGGAGGATTTTTGGAGAGAAATAGAGTGAGAGAGGGAATAGACAAGGGTTGAGAGACCGTGAGAGCGACGAGAGAGAGAGAGAGAGAGAGAGAGAGAGAGAGAGAGAGAGCCCTCCGGCAGTCCGGTCACGCCCGAACCCCATCTGACGACTCCTGGCCGCGCTCTCGAGCCGGGTAGGGACTCTCGGCCGACACCCCTGTTTGTGCCCCTGCCTTGCCCCGTTTCGGGCTCGCCGGACCAGGCTTCCTCGTTGTCCGGTTCGCGCGAGCACCAGCCCCATTCGTCTGTGCGCTGCTGTTTTGGATCACTACTGCTTGTTGATTATTATTGCGAGTCCCGGCGCGAGTTGGTACTCGGTTTTTCTCCCCCTTTCAGCCAGCGCGCTTTAAACGTTCAATGAAATGCCCGAACCAAACCCCGTTCGGTTTAATCTCTACTCGAAGTTATCGAAAGTGGTCTGGACCGTTCGAGGCCGTAGCGGCCCGTTGGGTCTTCTCTTACGTTATTTTTCGTATGATGAACGAGCCCGGAGCAGAAGTTAAGGCCGACTTATGGCCCGATCCGGCCCGGCTCGGCCCGTATCCTCTCTCTCTTCTTCCTCATCGTCTCTCTCCTGACCGTTCTTCCTCTCCCAATCTTCTCTGCAAAATTCTCAGGCTCCAGTGCACTTCGTTACTCTCTCGCTCTTCTCTTCCAACAGGCTTTCTTCTAGGGTTTTCGGGCTCCACCCTCCGCCATTGGCTCTCCCTCTCAGTTCGCATTTGCCACCAGACGCTTTGGCTGCTCCCGGATCCTTTTCAGCTATGGAGACCGACGAAGGGTCGCGGCACGTGCTTCCCTTTCAGCTACAGTTCGACAAACCTCTGGCTTCTCAGGTTTGGCTCCAGCCCACCTTCTTTCGGGACCTAATAATGGGCGGGTCGATTCGATTGTTTTCCCATTCGGTTTTGTGAGGTTTTTGCTCGATTTCTTCCGATTGGCAGGTGAAGATGGCGGGAGTGGAATCCAGAGAAGGATTTGCTGGCGATGGCCACGGAGGACTCGAAGGTGGTGCTTCATCGCTTCAATTGGCAGAGGCTGTGGACAATCTCTCCTGGTAATTGCTTTGACTCAAGAGAGTTCTCCTTTTTTGTTATTCAACATGTTCGTTTCTTCAACGATGGTTTGGTGTGCGCCCTTTGAGTCATTGGCCTTATTCCTCCTTTGCTTTTCCTTAAATGTGCTACGATGCTTTTCCCTAAATAAGCTGCTTCAATTGCCAATCGAGTTCAAATTGCGTTCGATGGAGAGTTGGTGAATATAGAGGTGAAGTGCTTGAAATTCTAAATGAGAACATGACATCAAACTAATGAGTTGGTGTTTTACACAAAAATGAAGAGTGAATGATGGTAATGAGAGTGAAATTTTGGATATCACAGTTGCAAGTAAAGAATCCCAAGCTAATACGTAGGGATTTTTATTTACAGGCCCGATAGATTCTGATCAACTTCTAGACAAGATTGGTGCCTTGGGAGATTTCCATAACATAACTGACAATCATCTAGATCAACTGGAAGGGTAGCCTACACCTGTATTGCCATCACGTTGCCCTTTTCAGTACACCAGCCAAAGTGTTCACAAAGATAAAGATCTCAAATTGGAGGGGATGATGTTCATGCTAGAAAGACTAGTTATGTCAGATGTAGAAATGCTTGATGCCCACTTGGAGTTGGCAGGTTTAATCCCTGTTGTAAAAGTGGTAACTTGGAGTTGCCAAACACATCTTCTGGACCATTTACATTCTCAAATAAAATGAGAACAGGTTTCTGAGAATCTTTATCAGTCGAATGCCTCCTTAGATTCTCAATCTCTTCCTGTCTGCAGTAAAAATGAACATCATCAAGTTGCTCAACAGGCTTCCAACATCAAAGATTTACTTCATGTCATCCAGACATCACATTGGTCATGCACAAGCAATGGGCTGATGCCATGGACATATTTCATGAGAAGTTTGATTTGTTATGAAGATTGACCATGGTTAGTGGTCCTGTTAATACAGAGCAGTAGATGGCTTTCCGTTGTACTTCATTTGACTGTTTCTGTTTGCTTGTCTAGGTCTTGACTCTTCTCCTCAGGAGGAATTTTTTAGTCTTCTAGGTGGTGCTAGGACCAGTCCTGCAGTCCATCAGTTTCTTGTTAATTCTTTGGGTGAAGTGGTACAACTGGTTTTTGAAGCTCTAGTGTCGCTTTTGGACTTCGGTTCTTTTTGTTGGTTTTATAATCTTAGTCAGCTAGTTTGTTCAATGATAGGGTATGAAGCGTGTATCAATAGTTGGTTGTGGTGCTGGAAAAGAACTTTAGCTGGTTGTCCTCAATCATCTACAGGTGCACGTTATTACCTTTGCATTTGGCCTTTCTCTCTGATATATCACACAGAACAGTTATAGTAAGTTATGCTTTGCACATCTTGAGACATGCCATATCTTTCAGAGCATCCTGATGTTAAACAGATAAAATAACTGGCGGGTGCTCAGATGATAGTGAATTGAGCCAACATTGATCTCATCTGTGATGCTTAACCTTGGTTATGAGAGCTTCTGTTCACAACAATTTGTTAACGTACTTAGATGTGGGAATTCATTAATTTATAATTTTTTTACCAACTATTTTTCCAATTAGAGCTCCATCTTTTTAAGCTAATGACCATTTTTTGGCAGAATAACGTTAAAGATGGTTCAGTCCTAGTAAATGAAACTGGTTTACTAAGTCACATGCAATATAGATCCGTATTAGGTGTCGATGATCTACTTGCCTAAATACTTGGATTTTACCACGAACGGGTTTTGTATGCTAGTCTTTGTATCCATAGTATTGTTCTGTTTTGGGAATGTGTTAGTATCCCTTTGGATCCAAAGTTTCTCTTGAACTTTTTAGATCTTGACTTTAGGTTGTAGAGGCACCCTTTTGTCACGATAAACTTACTCATAAAAGGAACTGCAACTGTGAGTTTTTTTTTTGTTTTTTGGTCATGCAACTGTGAGTTCATGGAGTGTTTTTGCGCTCAATAAAAACATGCTATGTCCATGAATGGTGAAGGAGGAGATGCCGCGGGAATTCTGCCTCCTTTTGGAGGGAACGCCTAATAACTAGTATTTTGGCATCTTCGTTTTAGGTTATCTGAAGCGAGGATTCGTTCCCAAGTTGCTTCCCAATCAAAAAGAGAAACTCTAATCATAAGCTTCACTTTCCGGATGGCTTCTCATGGAAAATCCATTCTACCACCAACAATCTCCCTATTGAGCAGCTTGTGGTGAGACTTTATCGGAAAGATTGCATCTAGGGTAGAACCAGTCGTGGCAAGGACTTGAGAAGAGATTTCGATTGGTGTCTTCCATTGCTCTTGACGTTTATGACCTTCTCCAGCAGGAGTGCATCCCTTGGTAAAAGTAGCATTGGTGAGGCGAGCTTACATCCGTCACCTTCTACTTCTTCCAAGTGCAGGAGGCAAAATTCCCCTGCATCGCAGACATGAAGATGGCTGGATCAGACATGGCCTGCACATATATTGGTAACTAGACTTAGTGATCCATCCGAAGTGATGATGAGGATTAAACATAACACGAATGATGTTTGCCATTTGGCTAGAGAATGATTGTATATGTTCGAATTAGATACCCAATCATCACAAATTGGAAAATAAATAAATAAATGGTGCGTGGGAAGGGATTCGGTTTCGGTTTCAGGCGATGATGGCAAATGACGTGGTTAGAGTATTTCTATATAGCCGAATGTTTGGAGCTTGTGTGGTGATGGCAAAGGGCTTGGTCAAGTTCGAGCATGGCCAGTCATCTTGACATTCAGGCAAGCGTGAATGTTTGCTCTAGTGAGATGTTGATTTGAATTCATTAGCATATGTTTTTTAATTCAAAAGTAAATGAGGATGGATTATCACATTCCTTTTTGACAAATTACATTCGCATCAATGTGTTGTCCCATGAGCCCTCCGATGCTTCTGTACCAGCTCTGTTGGAACAGAGTGAAGCCACTTCGTTCTATTGGGGGGTGTGCAACGAGATTACCATTGACCATGTGGACCCAAATTAAATGATATTGTTTCTCAGACAATCCTGATCACCATGCCATATATGACGATATTTGTAAAATGACGTAAAATGAAATATGTCTCAATTATCCAAACATTTTTGTGCACAATGAGAATTTTTCGCATTCATGCGTTTTTGTAACCGTTTAAGTGATTAATTTTTGAAAAATATTTTTTTCAAATCCTGTTCTTTCCACAAAGGATTGTGGCTGGCAATTCAATATGGATCACTATTTCAGAATTGTTCTTGGCTTTACTTTTTTGATCAGAAATTGAGAGTGATAGACATGTATCTCACTCGCCGGTAGATAAAGGCGCAACAATTTGATCCATTGCAAATTTCGTATGATCTCAACATACAAGCATAGGCTATATGCAGTCTGAAGATCCTAACAAGAATGGGTAGACCACTTGATCCATGCTTAACTTATAAATTTCTCTCTTCTTTTTATGAATAAGCGATTACAAATGTTAGCGTGCGAGATTGCATCATTTTTGTCTACAACAGCAGAACCCACCTAATCAAAATTCTTGTTCGCAACCAAAAAAAAAAAATTGTAAAAAGCAATAGGATTTCGTAAGAGAAATGCCTAAACGCTTATTAAGCGACCATATGAGGAATTTTTCCTTTTTACAAATTTTCTCTTTCATTTTTTTCATATTCTTTTTTGTGTTGTTGTGCTGTTCTGTCCGGAGTTTTTTTTTTCTTTTCTTTTCTTTTGTTCATTCTGAGAATATTTGTGATTTTATTTCTGGATAATCTGTAGAGCAATTGATCAAACGTTGATATCAGGTATAAGCAATGCGAAAAAAATGAATGAACATAAGACAGACGATGACGTATTTTTGCGACTGGCGAAGGAGGGGTCGCCGGTGCGTGCTTTCGTTTCAGCTTCGAGTTCCGATGAACCGCTTTGGCTTCTTAGCTTCGGCTCCGGTTCAGGCGTCCTTTCCTCAACCTCCTAATGGGCGGCGGTGATTCGATCATTTTCCGATTCGGTTCCATGACGTTTTGGCTCGATTTCTTCCGATTGGCGGGTGAAGATGGCGGGAGTGGAATCCAGTGAAGGATTGGAGGGACTCGAAGGTAATTGCTTCGAATCGAGAAAGCTCTCTCTCTCTCTCTTTTCTATTCAGCGTGTGAAGTGCTTGGAAATCTTAAATGAGAACATGATGTTGAATTGAGGAGTTGGCGTTTTAAAGAAAAAACCAAGAGTGCATGAAGGTGATGCGAGTGGAAATCTAGATTTTGTTCTAGTCTATGTGGTGGTGATTGGACTTGATATTAGGATTATATTAGGTTGTTCATGTGCACTGATATTTGTTTTGGCGGTATCTAGTTTTGTTTGGTCATAAGGAAAGTAAACTCGTATTAACTCGGGATATTATCATCATTCTTAAAAAAGAAATGGATAGTTAAGGTAGAGCAATTTCGAGGCAATTTTCTTAGAACTAAATTTGAAATTTACATGATGGAAGAACTTTCCTGCCGATAATTTTAAATGCTTGAGTTGACTTTCGAGAGTCGCCATAACTTGAACAATATGATGCCTCATACTTTGAAGCCAATCTGTAATTTTCATAACATCTTTCAGTAAAAAGCCTCTAAAAATCTGTTAAGTTCAGATTTTGAAAGTTGTGAGGCAAATTTGTTGCAAAATTTTAAACATCGTCACATGATTCACACGTCACTTTTGGTCTCGACTGTTTAAGGCCTGCTTAGTTTTAGAAAACGTCTTTAGTTTCCATTTTCATAGAAACTGTTTTCAAAGTTTTTTTGACAAAATATTTGTTTAGTGAAAATGATATATGTCATTAGGGATGGAAATTGTGAGAATATGCTCGGCTTACATCACATTCAAAAAACAGGCTTAGTTATTCCAAATCTCCATGTTTGCATGTTGAATGAAAATACTAAAAAGTCATCTTAAGTTTGTGATTTTGATTTTGAGAATTTTCCTTTTATTCATCAAGTGTTTTTGGAGTGTTACTAAACACATTTTCTGATCTATTTTAATTCTCAAATGAGGAGCGAGAATCTTTAACAGCAAATCGTTAGCTTCAACTGGCCAACATCTATCAATCTCAAGCTCTTTCAAGTTTCTCAATTAAATGTAAGTGCTTAAGAATAGGACCCACCCATCAAAATCTTCTTGATCATGTCATCACTCACTAGGACCTAGCAGATGGACAAAGACTTAAGCAAAGTCTCTAATACCAGTGAATGGATGCGAGAGCGAGGTGCTAGTAATATGAGAAAATTGTAATAGGTAACTTGAAACACATATATACCGGTACAAACACGGTACACAAAAAAATGATTGTCTCACACAACTAGTGTACATTATGAGTAGCAAAAGACTGCACCTCACTATTATAGTTGAATTAGATAAATCAATATTTGGAAAATATCTTTTTCCTAATTTTGATCATTTACATTCTCCAGAAAAAGAGAAAGCAGAAAACATTTTCATTATCAACAAAAACGTTTTAACACAAATTGTTGTTAATAATGAAGATATTTTTTTGTCAACTCATTTTATTTAAAAAAGATGATTAAGTTTAGGAAAATATTTTCTAAATTATTAATTTTTTGCGGAAAAACGGAGTCGTGCTCTTCATTTTACCCTCGGTTTCTCTCGCGAAGCCCAACTCTCTTTCTCTATTGTTCTGAAGTTCACTGGTTCCGTGGCTTACTCCTAACTCCACTTAAAAAACTCCATAAATGGGCCACGCCTTGACATGATCAGCAGTCTGACGGGCCGGAATCCGGCCCAAAGGACCACTTGATAAGCCCGACTTATGGCCTAATCCGGCCCGGCTCGGCCCGTAATCAAATTCTCTTCTCTTCTTCGCTGTCTCCGCCGACCCTCGCTCCTGCCACCGTCGGCACGATCGTCAGGTTGACCTCCAGCTCCTCCGCTCCCCGTTGGTCCGAGTTTCCGGCCTCCGGTCCGTGCTCTCCGTCGAAGGCGGCTCCGGTTCGGAGCGCGATTCGTCGAGCCGGTCGGGAGCAGAGGAGCTCGTGATCGTACGCGGCCTCGGGGAGGCGTAATCGGCTGTCGAACGAGGGACGTGGGGAAGGGCTTGAGGCAGAATGACTCGGTCTTCAAGCTTTCTTCTAGGGTTTTCGAGCTCGACCCGCCACTAGCTCTCTGGACACCCCCTTGCTGCTTGCTCCAGCAGCTGGTGGCTGCGTTTTCGGCTCCGGAGCTTTTTCTGCTATGGAGACCGACGAAGGGTCGCGGCACGTGCTTACCTTTCAACTTCAGTTCGACAAGCCGCTGGCTTCTCAGGTTCAGCTCCCGTTTCGGCCTTCTTTCGTGACCTAATAATGGGAGGGTTGATTTGATTTGTTTCCCGATTCGGTCTTGTGAGGTTTTGGCTCGATTTCTTGCGATTGGCAGGTGAAGATGGGGGAGTGGAATCCGGAGAAGGATTTGCTGGCTATGGTTACGGAGGACTCGAAGGTGGGTGCTTCATCGCTTCAATTGGTGGAGGCTGTGGACAATCTCTCCTTGGTATTGCTTCGGCTCGAGAAAATTCTCCTTTTTATGTTTATTTAGTATGTTCGTTTCTTCGACGATGGCTTGGTGTGCGTGCCCTTTGAGTCATCGGCCTTGTTGTTGTTGTTGTTGTTTATGAAATCACTTTTCGTTGCACATTCCATTGTATGTCGTTATACTGGATTATCTTAACTATTCAACTGTACTCCAGGTAAATGTATAACATCATTATGCTGGCTTCCTGATGGCAAAGTTGTTGCCTTGGGACTAGAAGATGGTACAGTTTCACGTTGAAGTAAGTTTTCTATGTGATTACTTTAACATATTACTTTAACATTACCCTCACAACTTCTCAACTAGGAATCTTCCTGCAACAATCCCTTATCATCACAATGTGTTCTTCTCTAATCTCTCTTCGGAAAGATTCTAAATTGCTCAAAAGCCGCATGATGCATTGCAAATGGAAGCTTGCTCAGCAAACATTTAGCTGCTAATAGAGATGGCAATCTGTGTTTATGGGTCCTGTCTCCCGATGTCAAATTAACAGTGGACTGCTAGATAAGTCATTCCGACTCTCTGAGCATAAAAACTTAACAAATCTTGTTAGAACACTCTTTTCGAACATGCCCCCTTTGTTAAATAGATCAACAAGGACATGAGATGAATAACCCTTTGAACTAATTAAAGTGAATTTTTCGTTTCAATCCAAACATGACCGACACAGCATGAATAACTTGCTAAAGTACATCAATATGCATATAATGTCATATAATTTTTAAAAAGAGTAGCTGTAAGCTTACAAAATCCTAGGTTTAGATGATATCTTGTATCTTATATATTCCCATTTAACTAATTAAAGTGAATGGTTCTTTCCAATCCAAACATGACCAACACTTGTACAATACATGCAATATGCATATAATGTCATATAATTTTTAAAAAGAATAGCTGTAAGCTTACAAAGTCCTAGGTTTAGATGATATCTTGTATCTTATATATACCCATTTAACTAATTAAAGCAAATGGTTCATTCCAATCCAAACATGACCGAGACAGCATGAATAACTTGTCCGATATGTACGGTATGCATATCTTCATCAATGTCATATAATTTTTAAAAAGAATAGCTGTAAACTTACAAAGTCCTTGGTTTAGATGATATCTTGCATCTTATATATACCCATTTAACTAATTAGATTGAATGGTTCATTCCTATCCAATGATGACTGAGACAGCATATAGAAGCAGTCATCCATGACATGCTCATTTTCATCAAATTAATAGTTTCTTTCTATTATTTAAAGTGACATATGCCCAGTTCAGTCATATTAGGAAGGTAATAGTTTGGGTGACTCCTAAATGATAGAATTTGCGTGTGCCTCAATTATGCTTGTGGGTGGAAAAGTTCGTAGATTACCAGTTATGTCATTAAGCCAGCTGTTTGGTCATGGGTACAAATACTCAGAACTTGGCTGATGCTGCTGCCATAAAGTTTCTTTGCAATGCCTACCAATTTACTAATCATTATCCATTTCATGGATTATGTTTTGCTCTGGAGAGCTTATTTTTACATATGAATGTTATCTTACCAATCTAGCCGTCTTTATGGAACCATGGATATGCATCGTGCTGCTTTTTTATGCTATTGCTTGCAGCAGTTAATTGTACTGTGGTATATTTATTTCTAACTCAGTATAATTATTAAGCAGAATGGAAACTGTTAAGAAGATTGAAGTCCCATGTGGCAGTTCTGTGGTGTGTCTCAATTTGGAGGAGGATGCCCAAGTGAATAGAGTATGCATCTTTCAACTTAAAAAAATTCATCTGACTTCTCGATCTTGATTCTTAACAGACAACATTTTATTGTTCATAATGTTCTATCTAATGCTTTGTTTGCAGTTAAATAGTTATTTTAGTCTGGTTTACTAAGATATTTCTTTTCTCAAACTTAGAATTATTCAACAGCTTTAATATGGGATTATAGAAGGTTTTTTGAAAACTTATGTTTGGTGTCAGCTGTGAGTTGTTAATTTACTGATTGTTGACTTGACTCCTTAACTTTAATCTCTTGTTATATTTATCTTCTTCTTCTTCTTTTTCCCCCCAATTGGATAGATAATAATCCATTTTTTAGTAGGACACTTCTGGCAACTCTCTGACATTTGAAGATCGCACTACTCATTTCTTCCCTCCAGCTCCAAGAGTTCCTTGCATGCCTGGCGTAGCACCTGGAAACTGGTTTAACTGACGATGGTCAATATTCATTCGTAGAGCTCTCAAATTCTTCCAAGCAATGTTTGAATATGCTTTGCAGTGGAGATAAAGATGGGGCTTTGTGCTTTAGTATATTTGGTGTCTTTCCAATCAGAAATGTTGTAAGCCTTCTGTCTGTTCAGATCAAACATTTAGCTATATATTCTATTAGATTCAGTCAACGACTACTTCTTTCCTTTCTTGCTTCCATAGAGCAGTCTTTTTAATAAATGGATCTGATTGCAGAAATCAGTTTGCCTGAAAGTAATGGGCTGGTTAATTAAATAACTATACTAGGTGAAGTTATTCTTGTAAAGTTCTAGATTTCACTTCTGTTGGCCACTTCAGAGATGACACCTCCGACTTCGATATAGCACAATTATCCAAAGCTTTTGTTGTTTGCCCTGAGTGCTCCTTCTACCTATACTGCAGTTGAAGCACCTAAAAGTTTGGTGTTTTTCTGGGTTAGTCTGCTGTATAGACTTTCTGCTTTTGTTTTAGACTTTTGAGTTTCTGCTCTTTTTAGGGAGATTGAGAGAACCTATACGACCGTTGGTTGGGGAAAGTGTTCTGTGAGTTTGTATGCTTGTGTATAGGTAGTTCTCTGTGTGTGTGTGCAGCTACTAGAAGATTTAGAATTTTAGGAACTCTTCTGAACTTTCCTGCACGTTTGGGTTTGGTACTGTTTCAACGTGAAAACATGATGAACTTCTCTCTACAAACATTTGATTAGTCTAGAAACGTGTGCTGGAGAATTGTTCTAATCAGTATCATTTTAGTTCCTATCGGTTGTCTCTTTAGTTTCATGGAGCAAGTCCTTATAATTCCTTGTTGGGATTCTCCCAAATGGACTCCCTTGGGCCCATTGCGTATCACCAGATCTATAAGTGTGGAATATGGTTTCCCAATTGGGAGGTTTTTTCAGATCTATGTACAAGTTTGTGAATTGTCAATGATGATTTGATCACAATGTCTTGACTACAGGTAATTTTCACTTTAAGATGAGATATTTTAGATGGAAAATTGAACATGATTGGTAGGAAATCATTTGTTATGAAAATTGATGTAGCTCATTTAGTTCAATGTTGAGTTTCTGGGTTGCCCTTTTTCTTTTTGTCTTTTATCGAAAAGATGCCAGTGGCACGACTACTAAGTTTCTTGCTCCATAAAAGCTCCAATAACCCAAAGATAATTCGGTGCAAGCATAGGAAACTGTCCAAACCATTCTTGTCCACCGACTTCCTCCCTACTGAGCAGCTTGTAGCGAGACATTACTGGAAAGATTGCATCTATGCTATGCTAGAACCAGCCGTGGCAAAGACTCGAGAGATTTTGATTGGCGTCTTCCACTGGTCTTGGTGTTAATGACCATCTTCTTCAGCAAGGGTGCCTCTCTTAGTAAAAGCAGCATTGGCATAGCGAGCTTACATTCGTGGCTGTAAGAAGAACGGGCTGTGAACCCAGCGATCTCCACGCTCTTGCCGAGCCAAGGACGTGAAGTTTTGCAGTGTGCGAAATTCCTCTGCATTGCAGGTATGGGGAATGGACAGATTAAACATGGCCTGCATATTTAATGGTAACAAGACTTAGTGATCCATCCAAAAGAATGATGAGGATAAAAGGAGACATGAATGACGCTCGCTGCTTGACTGTAAAATGATCGTGTACATTAAAATTTGATGTGCAATTATCACAAATTTGGGGAAAAAAGAAAGGCGCATGGAAAGGGGCTGGATTTTGGGCGGTGATGGCAAATGACTCCGTCAGGAGTATTTCTATCTGGCCGAGTGCCTGGAGGTTAGTTGGTGTTGGTGATGGCAAATGGCTTGGCCACGTTTGAGTTTGCCCTGTCATCTCGACATGTTAAGCATGCGTGAATGTTCGTTCTTGTGAGATGTCGATTTGAATAATTCATTAGCATATATATGTATATTAATTCAAAAAGTGAATGGGAATTATCACATTGCTTTCTTCCAAATTACAATTTCAACAACTAGATCTATCACCACATTCACATCGATGTGATGTCCCACGAGTCCTCCCATTAGGCCACTTTGTTTTGTTGGGATGTGCGATGAGATTACCATTGAACACATGGACCCAAATCAAACAATACCATTTCTTAGACAAATTTGAACACATCATATCATATATGACATTATTTATAGATTACATTGAGGCTTCTTTTGTTTTGCAAAATGATGAATGTTGGAAAATACTTTCTTAAAAATGATCACTCGTATTGTTTGAAATAATCGACCAAAGAAATAGATCTCCATTATCCAGCACGATCTTTTTGCATTTGCTTATTTTCGTAATTGTATGGGTGATTATTTTTTGAAAAATATTTTTCAAATCGTTCACTTTCCATGAAGGATTTTGGCTGGCAATTCAATGCAGGTCACTTTTCCGAACTTGATCTCAGCTTTTTCTTTTCGATCGGAAATCGAGTGCGATAGACATGTATCCCACTCGCCGGTGGCACACAAGCGTACATGCAGGCTATGTGTAGTCTGAAGATCAAAACATGAATAGGCGGACCACTTGATCTAGGCTGAACTTATACATTTTCCTCTCTTTTTTTTCTAATCAACCACGACGCACGTTAGCCTCCACGAGTGCATCATTTTTGTTTACGGCAACAAAACCCGTCTAATCAAAATTATCGTTCGCAACCCAAAAAAAAAAAAATTGTAAAAAGTAATAGGATTTCGTTAGGGAAATGCCTAAAAACTTATTAAGCGACTATGCCAAGAAAATTTACGATTTTTTCAATTGGCTTCTTTTCTCATTCATTTTTTTCATCTTCTTTCTTCTTCGTTTTTTGCGTTGTTGTGCTGTTCCGTTTGGAGTTTTTTTTTTTTTTTTGTTCTTTTGTTCATTTTGAGAATTTTTGGGATTTTATTTCTGGATAATTTGTAAAGCAATTAACAAAAGTTCATATCAAGCATAAGCAATGCCAAAAAAGGAACTCCGTGATTACATAATACTGTAACAATTTCAAAGAACAAACTATTGTGTACTTTCAAGAGATTACTGACCATCGATCCAACCAATCTTTGCCATATCAAGCATTACAAACTTTCTTCCACCAGAACAACGAAGATTATAACAAAGTCCGGTACTTTTCGAAACTAGTCAGTAAACAATCACATGCGTTCTAAAGAACTCACGACCTATTTGACCAGATAAAATGGAAGGTAAGGAATAGAGAAATTGAACAGAAAAATAAAATGAAATCAACAGGGGAGTAGAGTCAAATGAGGGTTTCTTTGTTTCGTATCTGGTCGTGACCGTGAAAGTTAACCTTTTAATTAAGAAAATTCTTTACCAAAAGAAAAAAATCAAAAGATTCATATTCCAATGTGAAACACGGTCTTAAAATAAGTAAAAGAGAGGGAAAAAGAAAAGGATATTTCAATTTTCAATTTTCAAAAACAAAAGAAAAAGAAAAAGAAAAAGATCCGCCCCTACCCCCTTCCTCCAACTATCAGATCTCAGGTTCGGCTCCCTTTCGACCTTCTTTCTGCGACCTCCTAATGGGTAGTGGCGATTCGATTGTTTTCCGATTCGGTTTTGTGAGGTTGTTGCTCGATTTCCTCCGATTGGCAAGTGAGGATGACGGAGTGGAATTTGGAGGAGGATTTGTTCCCGACTGTTTAATGCCTGTAGTTTCCGTCTTCATAGAAACTGTTTTTGAATTTTTTTTTTTGACAAAATGTTTGTTAAATGAAAATGATAAATGTCATTAGGGATGAAAATTGTAAAAATATGCTTGGGTTATGTCACATTCCAAAAACAGCCTTAGTTATTCCAAATCCCCATGTTTGCATTTGGAATGAGAATACTAAAAAGTCATCTTCAATTTGTGAATTTGATTCTTAGAATAGTTTTCCTTTTTATTCATCAGCTGCTTTCGGAGTGTTACCAATCGCATTTTCTGATCTGTTTTAATTCACAAATTGAAATCAGAACGGACTTTTGAGAATCTTTGTCAGCTGAATGCCTCCCTAGATTATCAATCTATTCCTGTCTGTAGAAAAAATGAACTTCATCAAGTTGCCATCAAGCACGCGCTATTACATATGGGCGTGTGTATGAAAACTGCAACTGAGCACTCAACCAGGTAGGAGTGGATCAGCACCAGCTTATGGGGACAAGAAGGCCTTATCATACAGCAACCTTTAGCTGAGGTGAACTATTATACACATAGGGTATCGAAAAGGAAGAGCGACCAAACAAAATCAACTCGCACCTCAAGGCCCAAGCTTCCGATTGTGATTTTTGCGAAATGTTGCAGCTGCTCCAGAAGTCTCCTCAACTGGTCAGAGAAGCAGCCGGAAAAAGCAGTTGGCTTGTCAAAATGCAATTTGGCCTCGGCCAATGAGGATCCGCCACTCAGTCTAAAGCCTATGAGGGAAAACCCACTGGTCAAACACGTTGAAAGCATATTCGGAGCCGATATATGGAGGGGCAAAGTATAAAACACTTCAATCACCAACTCTTTTAGACATCTTGAATCAATCCGGACGTCGCACGGGTCATACAAGAGGCGCAATGTAAGATTAAGGAACAGGGCACCCGCTCAGGATTCTCATAATCCCAACATAACATCATGAAGGCACAATGTTCTTGAGCGAAGGCAAGTCGATGATGATATATCATGAAAAACAACATCTAAGTACGTGCGAGCTCACCAGCAATGCGCAATCGCACAAGAATTGAGGTACTACGTGATACCAGTGTCCAAAGCCCAAGGAAGCCTCTTCCACTTTGCGCTCGGCGGCAAAGCAAAACCACCGTTCGAGCTCAATGGGGATGTACAAATCAGAAATAGTAGCAGCAAGATGGAACTGCTCTACCTTAGCAGCAGTACAGAGTCACAGTGCTCTGCTGATCGAAGGAACGACACCCTCTGAGGGGAAGGAGGGATCGATGTATGGAGTGGAGGTCGAAGCGAAACGCCATTGCCTGGACAACACGCTCGAAGGGCAAGAAGGAGAAGATGTGGTGGATAATGGCGTCAGGCAAGAGGGTGATGGAATCAACCTCCTCCGCCTCTGGTGGAGAGATTATGGTCGGCGTCTGGGGCAGAAGTCCAGCACAAGTGCCATAACTTGGCACGGGGGACACTTAAAGTGCTATAACTTCAAAACGGTACATTTAAGTGCCACTTTTTTTTTCTAGTGGGACACTTAAGTGCCACCTCCGGCAACCCTTGCCGGAAATCCTACGTGGTAATATTTTATTATTATTTTTTGCTTACGTGCCTCGCCGGAGCTCCAAATCAGCATAAAAACTAAAAAAATTTTTAAAAAATAAGAAAATTTTAAAATTTTAATTTTAAAAAATTTTAAAAATTAAAAAAAGTCGGCAACCCCGGCCGACCCTCCCCCTCCGTCGCCGGGAAGGGCGGGAGGCGGCGGCGGCGAGGGCTCGGCCCTCGGCCGCCGTTCGACCTCCCCCCTTTTTTTTTTTCTTTCTTTTTTTTTTAATTTTCTTAATTTTTTAAAACTTTTAAATTTTTCTTAAATTTTTAAATTTTTTCTTATTTTTTTAATTTTTTGAATACTTTATAATTTAATTAATTTTTATATTATTATTTACACGTAGACACGAAACGGCGTCGTTTTTGCGTTTTCTCCACCACATCGGCGTGCAAAACGACGCCGTTTTGGACTAAACTCGCCGGAAAATTGTCACGTCGGCCATTTGGCCGGATTTTCGCTGGAGTAGCACTTAAGTGTCCCATTTTACTTCGATGATGGCACTTAAGTGTACCATTTTAAAGTTATGGCACTTAAGTGTCCCTCTGTGCCAAGTTATGGCACTCCAGGTGTCCTCACCTCGGCGTCTGGCGACGCCATCTCCCCGGCATGAATGGATTGGACAGGGGACTTGGAGGGTTTATGAAGGTGTTAGTGGATTGAAATAGAAGTCAAATCAAATCGCTGAGATCCACACAAATCCGATTTCGAATATCTTTGTCATGAGATTTTGAACATTATAGCTTGGTCTTAGTAGCATCATTGTAATGAGATTTGGAGAGTTATTTTAATAAATGATTCCATATTATGGTAGCATGAGAAAATTATAACTTATTTTTAAGGCTATCTTTAAATTACCATTCTATCAATTATTTAGTATATACTTTTTCTATTCATCTTATAGTAGCCAATAATGTTATTGAAATTCTTGGACCGAATTGTGAAGTCAAAAAATGCTTTAAATTGTCTTTGTATCATTGAGAAATTATTTATATGACATTTTTAAGTCAAAAATAGTTCTTACCACTGCCGGATAATACAATAAAAAATATCAAATTGATATTAAATGAAACATTTAACTCAAACTAATTCTCGTCTTACATAAAATCTCTAAGTAATCTAACGTGACACATTTATTCCAAACTCATTTTCCTTTCATGAAATCTCAATCCCTCACCCAAATCTACCCTCCATGTAAGACTCAAACCGTTAAGAAATGATATATTTGGTTAGGGACACCATTTTGGAATTTTTAGTGAGATGAAAATTAATTAGGGTAAACGTTTTAGGCTACAAGTTTGGAAATTTTTGTAAGACAAATATTAATTTGGAATAAATGTGTCGTGAGGTATCAATTTGGGATTTTTAATGGTATTAAATCAATTATTTAACGGATTATATGCCTCCTAATATGAAGCAAAAACCAATTAAAAAGGAAATGATACATGTTTCCTAGATTGCAAAGGATGGTGTGTAATCACCATAATCGAAGTAATTACGTGTAATATAAGGAGACAGAGCATTGTTCATTTGTAGAATAGGCCTTCTTCAAAATTCCAAATTAATTAGCATAGGTCGATTTTAGGAAACAAATACTCAAGATATTAGTGCAGAATAATATATATATATATATATATATATATATATATATATATATATATATATATATATATATATATATAGAGAGAGAGAGAGAGAGAGAGAGAGAGATTTTCAAGTTGCCCCATAGGATTTTGTTTATTTAATAGTTTCTTTAATACAAAAATTAAATATTTATGATTTGCTTTCTAAGAGACTTTAAAATTTTATTTTTGTTATCGTTCCTTACCTTTCCTATTTCCTTTACCATTACAAAACTAATTAAGGCTCTGTCCTTTATACAAAAAATATGATGTTTAAAGAAAATGTTTTTCAAAAAGCCATTTTCCAAGAAAACAACAATATTTTCCTATGTTTAGCTGAAACTTGAAAATTAAGTAGAAAATATTTTCTAACGTTTAGTAAGAAAAATATTCTTCTCCAAATACTCTTTTCCAATTTTTATTATTTTATTATTTTAAATCGATTATTGGTTATTTTTTTTGTTATTTTTTTTTTCTTCCTTGGCGATGGCCGGTCATGATGGCGATCGGTGATTGACCCATGGCCAATATAGGCAAGCTCGAGCCTCGCCACAGGCTAGCGAGGCTCTAGCTCACTAGATTCTAGCAAGGTCAAGCCTCACCTAATTCGGCAAAACCAATCTTGCCTGAGACCAACGAGTTGGATGAGGCTCAAGCCTCACCCAAGGTTACTAGAGCCTTGCCGACCACTAGTGAGCTCGAGTGATGTTCGAGCCCTACCCAACTTGCCAGAGCTTGGAACTACCCTGGTGAGGCTCGAGCTCGCCTAAAACCTCAAGCAAGTTCCAACATCGTAGGATTAGGCAAGGCTTGAGCTTGCCCTTGGCCGATCGTGTGGCCATCACCATGGCCAGTGACCGACTGATGAAGAAGAATGAGAAAAAGAAACAAAAGGGGAAAAAAATAGAAAAGGAAAATAAAAAATAAATAAAAACTTGATTTTTAAAAATATGTAAAAATTAAAAATTAAAAAGGAAAATGTGATTTATTTAAAGAAGTAAGGTGAAAGAAGATATGGAAAATGTGTTTCCTCACTTGAAAAATGGAAAATATTTTCCTCTATTTTATAAGACTTTTTTTCTATTGATGGAAAATGTCTTCTTTCATCGTTCATTTTCTGTGAAATGAAAATAGAAAATTCGAAAACGTTTTCCTAAAAGTTATTTTCTGTGAAATAAATGGAAGTTCTAACAAATTTCCCATTTAGTGAATTTATGTTTCATATTGCATATGTGCATAATTTTAGATGAACTTGTGCATCAAAGAATTCATTCTATTTATCTAAAGTTGTCAATAGTCTCGACGCACCTTATTCAATTTGCATTTCAAATAGATATGAATATGGCCTGTGAAGAAGCAAAAATTACAAATTGATATAAGTACTTTGCTTCTCATCCTTCTCGAATAATTAGCATGAATTAGATCGAGATATCTAATCTTCTTGTCTGCAATAATAAAGCAACAACAAATTTTTTTCCTATGGGAAAACCATGCTATCTACCATAGTTACTAGATCAATCTCCACCATATGAGCAGCATACATGTAAACAAACGGATAATCCAGAAGTGAACTTAGAATCACCTTGTGCTTTCTAGTGAATAAATTCCACAAAAATATCCTTTGACTGCGATCTTCAGCATTAGCCTCAACAAAATAGATCAATCTATTGCACGAACCGACAACACCATAATAGCCCATTGAGCTCATAAATGAACTTCAATTTCCGATTGAGAAGCCGATGTAAGAGATAGAGAGCTCCTTTGATCGCTAGAAAAAATCCAATCTGTAAGAAGAATATACCAATTTGTGCCACTCAAAGCCAAGTGCTTCAAGTGCAAGGCCATGAAGTCAAGATCTTCAATTGTGCAAAGCCACAATTTGGAGACACATTTGAATGTCATGAGAGGCTTCACCGGTAATCTCTTGAGAATTTCGAGCACTATCTCATGAGGGAGGTTGTTCTCCAGTCTCATCATCCTTGGAGCTAGGTGAATCAAGGCAAAAAGCTCTAAACAAAGGTTGATTTTGATCGGATGAAGAGTAATTTTTGTGAGATCTAAATGTTCTAATCTCCGGGAAAAGGATTAAACATTGCTCACCATACTTAATCTTTGTGTTGTGGTTCAGTTTTGTAACCCTAGACTTCTTATATATTGGTCTTTAAAGGGAAACAAATCTCAAAGTCTGAAGAGAGGGAAAGAAATCTCAATATCAGGGGAGAATTTAGTTGTGTTAGATATAGCGGAAGCAGATCTATTCATCCATCTATGTCTCGTGGTTGTCTCAGGCCAGCTCGAAGGCCACACTCCGGAGAAAATATTCAGTGGTTCGTGCGCGCCACGTCATCCGCTGACCTGGCGAACACGAACCACTCAAATACCGACACCTGTCCTGAGCGGGACCCCCTCGAAAATGAGAAGAACTCGCTCGGCTCGGCTCGGCTCGGCTCGGCTCGGCTCGGCTAGCTGCAGAAGAAAAGACAGGCTCCCGCCCACTCGCTGGCAGAAGAAAAGACACGCTCCCGCCATGTTCTCTCCTCAATTGAATTTTCTGCAATTTTTTCTCTCTATTTCTCCTGCGACGAGACAGACATTGGTCAGTGACCCATTTTCGACCCACCTCCGCTGCTCGCCTCCGAGCCGCCTCCGCCACTCGCCGCCGCTGCTCGCCTCCCAGTCGCCTCTGCCGCCCGCCTCTGAGGCTCGCCTCCGCCACTCCCTCGAAGTCGACGACCTCCGTCACCCACCTCCGCCACTCGCCTTCGCGCCGCAAGCAACCGACCGGCATGCGACCTCCCCCTCTCTCTCTGCCCTCCGGCGTGCGACCTCCCTCTCTCTCTGCCCTCCCTCTTTCCGACCGGCGAACCACCGCGCCGCACCTTTGGCTCCGGTTCCGGCCCCCACTCGTCCGTCCCTTACTTTTTCTCTCTCCTCGCGTCTCTGTCTGCCCTCCCTCTCTTCGACAGCGAACCACCGCGTGACCGGCAAACCAACCCGCCCCCCTCCGGCTCCAGATCCGGCACCGGCTTGTCCAGGTAATTTCTCGCTTTCTCTTTTCTCTCTTTCTCTCTGTCTGACGGGATGACGGAAGGGATTTTATAGGAGTTCAGCGATGCCTGAAAAGTCATTAGTAGTATGCTTTTCGCTTGTAGTT
The DNA here is from genome assembly GCA_017140395.1 of Eucalyptus lansdowneana. Lineage (NCBI taxonomy): Eukaryota > Viridiplantae > Streptophyta > Magnoliopsida > Myrtales > Myrtaceae > Eucalyptus > Eucalyptus lansdowneana. The sequence continues at coordinate 39,919,515 of CM029487.1, read as the reverse complement.
TTTCTTTAATCTTGGGTCTGGCTATTCATTATGCCAGTAGGACATACTCCGAAAAGGCTCTAAAATGAGTGCTATTGTTGCAAATCATGGATAGTCCTTGAAAAGCCAGATCTGTTATTCTTCCATATTGATGTTTATATGTATATTCCCCAATAACTTTGCTGAGATGCACTGCAAATGCATCCAGTCTCAATTGATTATTTTCATGCAGTGTAGATTTTTCTTGCTTCTGAGATCATTTGGTCATATTTGTTTCCGTGTGTTTGCGATGCTTATGGTAATAAACTCTACTCTCTTAGTGTTCATTCTGATATTTAGTCTGCCATTCCTCCTCTCTCAGGTTCTTGTGGAACTGTCTATCACGCTCTGTTAAATTTAGTTTAACAGAGTGATGCATGCTGTCATGATGTAAAATGCATGTACCTCACTTCATGGTATACGTACTACTTATCTCACTCCTCTAATAGCGTTTGGCTATCTCTCATGCTATTCACTTACGGACTTCAAGTTCTCTTTATAATATGTAATGCATGATGGTGGAGTGAATTTTACTCATGTGCCGACATGAAACACAGGAGAAATGTTTACTTATTTTGCTAAATTAAAGAGGAGATTTAGTGCAATGCATTTGGCTTCTTACTTTATCTCACTGTTTGGTATAGACCTATGCGTTTTGCTATATGAAAGAGGAGATTTAGTGCAATGCATTTGGCTTCTTACTTTATCTCACTGTTTGGTATAGACTTATGCGATCTCCTGATGATGATTTTTTTTTTTTTTTTTTGGATTTTAACTTTCTCTGCATTTAATCCAATTGCAGGATGTGGCAGTGAAGGTATTCTCGATGCAAGAATATTCAGAAGAATTGATAAACTCCTTTAGACAAGAGGTTTGTTTTCTTTTTTGTTTTACTATGTCTCATGAGTTCTCTTTGTTTCTAATATTATTCAGCCAGGACATGCTGAGGGTTGCTTAGACTTTTTAATTTGAATAAGGCATCTCTCGTAGGACATGATATGCAGGCTATGTCTTGCTCTAAGCCTGTTGGCCTGTCCTTGACTTGTTAATTGAAATCATGAAAACATTGTTATGATAGTGTTTAGTGATTGCTAGATGCGAGGTGGCTAGTTTAATTTTGATAAGGGCCTTCCTTGACAGGTTGTAATTGCAGTTGATAATCTAGATTCAGACTGAGGCAGTGAGGGATAATGGGTTGGCCTTTTAGTTGATAATGAGCCCAAAAAGTGATCTATATTATCCCTGGATGAGACGAGTCAACATCGAGGTGCCAAATGACTCCATCTATGATGTCACTTGCCCCTACATCTTCTGATTGTTCTTTTTTTCCTTTTTCCTTTTCCTGATAAGAACTGCATAGTCAGATGGTTTAGGAAGAACATTCTGAAAACCAGTGTGATAAAGAGATGAAGTAAGATTGACCAATATGTTCGAACTGCATGCATTTATCTCTATCTCTGCACTTGTATGATGAGCCCGTATTTTATTATTTTATAAAATTCTGAAGCCTTTTAATGAATAGAATTTTTTGTGCTTATTCTGTAGCAACTGGGATTTTTTGCCCAAAGCACGGATATAGTTTATTGGTGTCAGCTCTATTAGTGATGGCATTGGCAATTTTAATTCAAGTGTTGTTCCACTAATTCAGCAACGCAACATTTCCAGTACATGTGGTGATAGCAGGTTTTGATCTCTCTTTTTTTTTTTTTTTTGCCAAAGGATTATGGATATTTTTCCTTATATTTTCCATGCCTTGATCCATTGCATTATGATTAATTGTGTTGTGTTGGATAGATGTAATAGCATGTGGGTCTACGAAAGGAGTATACCTTCTCGTTTTACTCAAAATGAGGAACTTTCTCATAGGACTTTGCGATTGTTATATGTCCATGCTCTCCCCCTCAGCATGAGTAGTACCAAGCAGATTCTGAGAACCTCTTTTGATGTTGCCACAAATTTTCTCACTTCTCATAAAGTACGTTCATGTAGAATTTTATGAAACCTCATTAGCTAGTTGTGGAACTAATCTTGAACCTGCAGGGAACTTTAGAGTGTGGTAATTTTTTTTTTAACCAAAAAGTAGTGAAATCCAAAAGTTTGACAGATGCTGTGATGCTAACAATGTAGGATTTTTGCACTTGTCTATCAACCAATTGTTAAGTATTTAATTTGGGTTCTGGGCAATTTTTTTGGTATAGTAGCCTAGTGGGAGACAATCATTTGTATCCTTATCAACTTATGAGGCAGAGTATAAAATAGTAATGATAGTGACTCGCAAAGTCTGAGAGATTCAGACCCAAGTTGTTGGTTACTTCATACACTCCTTTGATTGGCTTTATGTCTCATGGAAATTGCCTGCTTTCATATTCAAGGAAAACATGTCGAGTTTGACTGCCATTTTAGTAGCCTAGTGGGAGACAATCATTTGTATCCTTATCAACTTCTGCCACCGCTTCCTTCACAAAAAGAATCTCCTGTCCCGGAGGTTTCTCCTTTTTCAAGTGAAAAATCGTACGCTTCTTCAGATAGCGAGTTTCCATTTGGAAAATGGGTCCATGTTGGCTGTCAGGTATGTATATCAAGTGTCTGAATTACTCTTTCTACACATGGTTTTTAAACTGCTCGTTCTTTTTGAGTTGATAACTGCTGAAATTTTTATGGCTATAGCTGAGCACATTAATGTCTGTCATGTTTACCACTTATTGGTTCGAGCTGTCGAGCTGAAGCAAGTTGTTACCGAACGTTTTATCTGTCTGTTTTACCTTTAACCAATCATTTTCAGATGTAATTGGAATTGTATGAATGGTGCATGATCTTCAAATATATAAAAGTAAGGCATATTGGATGGACATTCATATAGCACGTAGAACTGTTGCACTTTCAATGTGACTGAAAAGAACAAGCTTTTATAGAGTACATACATGGAGTATGATTCTTTTCATATTCATTGGAGTGCCTGTGATTAACTAATTGCATGCATTATCTGGAGGATCTTGGACAAGAATTGTTATCTGCAAAATTTCATGTAAGTCTATGTCTCATTGTTGGTCTGATGAAAGAGATAAAGTAGAATTTTAGATTGCATAAATGGTGCTCAACCGAGAGTCTCTTGTCAATCTTATGATGTCATTGTCTTTCCTAGGTTTCTTACTCTTAGGGCCTTTTTCCCTCTGTAAATTCTCAAAGTTCTATCTTCATGGCAGGTCTCAACTTTTACGGCTTCACATTGACAGGGAAGTGGTGGATGAGAAGCCCCTAAGTGCCTCAAAAGATGGAGAATCTAGCCCTTTTAAGGAAAATAAGTTTGGTTAGTACCAGTGGAACTAATGATGGTATAGAAGGTTATTTATATAGTCCAAAGGTCTTGCACCCTTCTTCATCCATTGAGGATCATTATAAGGTACCTTCTGTCGAGTTTGTTTGACCTTATTCATGTGGATATGATTTCTTTAATGAATATTTTCCTGTAATGCCAGGACTCACCTGTACACTTATTGACAAGTCATCTCCTTCTGACATAGAAGAAGGTAGTGATGGTATCTGGAGTATCGTGGGTGGAAAGGTAAGTCGTTGTATCTTCCTTTTAATCCTATCACCACTACATTTTTTTTTTTTTTTTTGACAAAATCTAATTGAGTGTCACCTCCAGTGTTAAGCATTGTCGTTGAACTGCCTTGATGAAGTTGAATCTTTTTTCTGTGACGTCAGGAAGCGATATTTCTATGTTAATAGCTTCCGACTTTTTTTGTTGTTTTTCTTTCAATAGAAAAAAGTTGGCTCTAAAGCTTGCCTCTTTGGAAAAAGTATCAATTTCTGATATGGCTCAAGTATCTGCAATTTCAGCTTTTCCAATTGTTTCCCATTGTGCTTCCAAAGCAAGATTGCGAATTGGAGATTCCTTGTAATTGTCTATCCAAAATGAATTTATATTAATGATTGACTGACTGGGTCATAGCTTTCCTTCCAAGTGTGTCTGGGAAATGAGATGGGCGGAGAAAGCTTACTCAATGGTGTTTTACATTCAGCGTGGTTGTATGAGTCTGTTCTTCCTTTTTGAAACCCAATAGGCTCCTTATATGTAATGTTCAATTTGCTCCTTAAAAGTCAGGTGCCACTCTAGCTACGGCCTTCTTCCAATATGCAGTGACAATTGGTTTACTGAATTGCAGGCATCGTGTCAGAGGAACTTTGCGTTGGATGTTGTCTTGCTAGATGCCTTTGGCCAGATTGTGAATAAGGAAATGGAGGTTTGCTTCTTCTTGCTTCTTACTGTGGCTCTCTCTCTCTCTCGCTCTCTCACCAACCCCACCTAAAAACAACTATCATAAGAGAAAAAAAGGAAAAAGGAAAAAATCATAGATAAGGTGCTGTTAAAATTGACTTTTTTTGTGTTTTTTTTTGGTAGGTTGTTGCTTCACTTTTGTATGCTAACAGTGGGTCACTGGTGGAGAAAATTATTACATGGCCGCGCTTCTTTTAAGCTCAAGATATCTCAGGTAGATGTTGGTTGGGTGATTTGTATTATGCTAATGATAGCTTTTCATCTGAATTAAAGATTGCATTAGTGGCCTGCAGTTGTTTCCAAATATTTGAGTAGGACTGTATCCACGAAAAGTAGATGGCATGGGGGAATTGCTAGTAGCATCTCATTAATATGTTAAGCAGTAATAGCATGCTCTGGAGATTGCCTAATCCAAGTAAATAGAAAAAAAAAATTATCACTAGCTGGGCAGAGTAATCATGTGCGTAGGTTGTAGATTAAATTTTTCTTTGGTTGAATATTTTCTTAAACATTGTTAGCTGTAATGGTTAGATCACCTCTTCAAGAAAAACTTACAGTAGCACTGCAAGAACTTGGACCAATTTTTCCTCTTTCATATAAATATGTTTGGGCATACATAAGGTGTTCATACTTAATACAGTTGATCAACTTGAATCAATTCCAAAACATTTTTTGAATTCAATTCCTAGTAAAAAAGAATATAATAATACATGCCTAAGAGTAGCTGTAATGACCTATTATTGATTCAAACTTTTATATGTGACATTTCTGCTTGTATGTGTGTTCTCCTCTGCATTAGCATGAACTACATTTACTAAATTATCGGTGTGGCAAGTTTAGTGCCTTATTGGTTTTCTAGTTTGCCACCACCAGGATAATAGTCTTTGATTTGCCATTGCCTCATTTTATGATTTTATATATATATTGAGGACAATTGCCTCATTTAATGATGTTTTTATTGAAGACAATCATACAGCTTACATGGAAAGAAAATTTTCTTGTCCCTGAAACTTAGGCTCTTTTTTTCCTTTGGAGTTAGCTGGTTAAAAGACCCTTACATAAACAGACTGAAAAGTTAGCGGCTTTCTTGTTCTTTCAGCAGTTTAATTTGAACATGGGACATGTTTTTCTTGTGAATTACTAAATCCCATTGCTTTTTGTTTGGAGCTTTTTCTGCCATCAAATTTTACCTTTTCGGAAGAACTGATTAGACCTTGGTCCTCATTGATGCAGTAATAAACCAAAGACTGCATATCTTTCAAAGATTTTGATTGCACTTTTAAGTTATGGCAGGGTCCCTAATGAATTTCTTTTGGACATGGTGGAGAATGCTCTGGGAGATGCAAATAGTGTCTTCTCTAGTAAACAAGCAGCTCTAACTGATTAGTGTCTTCATTACGATCCGTTAGAGTATTCTGTTTTATAGGTCTTTTGTCTTATAAGGCAACTGAGTAAAAGATTTGCTATTGTTCATTTTTCCAAATAAAATCATGTTTTATGGTTTAAGTAAAAGGTCAGTCTTCACAACTATTAGATACGCATAGTTTTTTTTATTTTAATTGTTAAAATAATCATCATCCTATCCTACTTTTCTACTGCCATTTGTAAGTGCTTTTGCTTATTCATTTAATCTGCTTGCCAATTGATAACTGTACCTGTGCTTGTCTGGGGCTTAGATGTTTAATTTAGTTACATGCCTCCATATGTGGTCCTTGGATTTAGACATCAATGGTGTTATATTGCTTTGATGACATCCCATCTCTGGTTCTGTTCTTGTTAACCCATGTTTGAGTGTGATATTCACAACTTTGGGGAAAAGGTGTAATTACCTATTGGGCTTTGATGTTATAATGCTGTTTCGGGTGTCTTTACTATTTAATAGTTTCCTTGAATCATCAATGCAGTGACAGTGGACAAATTTCAGGGAAGGTATTAATATACCGCAATCCTGGTTTGCACTTCGGAGATATTCATGTTTTGAACGCTACATATGTGGAAGCTCTGGAAACAAAAGTTGGAAATTCAAAGTATGCTATAGTTTTCCCTACTAGTGGACCGCGCTCCTTGGCCGATGAAATAGCTGGTGGGGATTTCAATGGGGATATGTATTGGGTTTCATGGAACCCTCAGGTTGGTGTTTATATGAGATTCGCTCATTCTTGTTAGATGTCTTGTATTACATTTGGTTGATGTCCTTTGCTAGCTAATGATGATACAACCTTGGACCCCCTTCCCCTTCCCCCACAACAGGAATTAGTCTTTTTGTTTTTCTTTTTGCAGTTTCAAAATCCTTTCATGATTTTCCACTTTCTAGTGAGGTTTTGGTAGTTGGATGGTATTTTTCACCATCCTTTTTCTCATTAGACAATTTTTCTGCAGTTTCAATTATTCCGTTCCTGTAAATGTCTCATATAGCATTGGAATTCTGTGTGGCACCTCATGACTGCAGATTTTGAGATTTTCCTGCGGTTCAAAATTTCCCTTGCTTGAAAGTTGATGCATACTATTCTTCAAACTATACCCAGAATAGTTGTATGTCATAGTAACTGGGTTTCAACTTGGCTAAGCAGTTGTTGTATGGCCAATGGAAAAGGACTTAATATGGTCAATTACTTAAGTTATTTGAAGTTTAACGAAAAAAGTAATATGAAATTCATACATGTTATTTACTATTGTGACAGACCTTTAGGAGAAGATGAGCCTGAACTTAATTCCTGAACAACAGGGAAAACTGTTCATGTCCATGTTTGCTTTCATTGGTTTGGCTTTGCTCATAAGGAATGTATAATGGCCTTTTCAGCCACTCTATATGCATGTGCCTGTTCCTCTTTCGTCTCTCCTTTGGCGTACAGGCCTAGACTTTGAAAGTAATTTTAAACTGAGTGGAATAACATGAATGACCAACTGGGGCCTTTTACTGGAACAGGATTTCCATCCTTAATGTCCTTGGATAATTTCTACATTTAAGATGTTTTGCTGTTGCTTTTTCTTGAATCTCTTGGGCCTACCAAAAACCCGCAGTTGAAAGATAATGAGGAGAATCCTGAGGAAAATTGCCTCAAGGCAATTAGACAAGCTTGGAGACAACAGCACACTGGCAGATCCATCTGTTGTCGATCAGCCAATCTCACTTGCTGATACCTGAAGCGCCAAGGTTTGTAACTTATGAGGTCGTCATCCGGATTTTCAGCCTTGGGCTCTCATTGTTGTTGGATTTTTTGAGTTTGTAAGTAGCAAGATGGTGCTTATTCCGAGTCAGCCATTTCTTTAGCACTTCTCAGAACCTGTTGGCATCTGATCTTCGTCATAAGAATAAATGAAATAGTTTCTCTTCTGGTTAGCGGTGTAAAAATTACTTGTCTGTCCACAAGAACACAAGCATTATCAATTCTATAGAATAACACTTCAACATGCCTTTCGTCCTGTAAAAGGCTGTGTTATCAGTTGCAACCATTGTCAGCCACCTTCCAACAATCTACACATCGAATATCTTCCATCACTAAAGGAAAGCTATTTTTATTGCCATTAGTCGGATTACCACAGAACAGCAATGACAACTGACTATGCAGAATTTCTTATGCTGAGGTGACGTTAGCTTGTATGTGTGACTCGTGCTTTACGCTTTAGATGACAGGTTCATCTTACTATGAGCTCTTATTCACAGTTGTCACAAGATATTGACTTGAGCTCTTTAACCATCTTTGTCCTTGACGAGGTTGATGAAATGGTAAGGATGGGTTTTGTTGAAGATGTGGAGCTAATTCTTGGTGTATGTGTACTAATTTTTTTCCCTATGAAGTTACTGGCGGAAATATGCTTTACTTATTTATTGCAATTACAATTATTATTAGTGATGTTATTTTTTGATATTTGACAATAGGTTTTTCAGTTTCAGCATCATGCAGCTGCTTAGAACTTTTTAAAAAGAGATTTTTAAATCTTATTTTTAGAGCAAGATCTTTAATTTCTTTGTGCCTTTAAAATTCTCTACTACATGTAACATATATCTTATTGTGCATACATTGAGAGAGGCTCAAACCAATATTGCTATTCCTCTGCTTGAGGCTTGTCTTAGTAGGTTTACGTAAGGCATTATCTAGGCTACAGTTTGAAAATTGATTATCTCCTGAGATATTTGGAGAATCTCTGTCTCAATTATGTGACTTTTTCGATTTAACCACATTGCTGATTGATGTGTATATACTTATCCTTCAATTCTTCTGGTTCTTGCAGGCAAGGTGGAGGATACAAGTGAAGTTCAAACGCTGTTCTCTACTTAATTGGTAAGGAAGAATTACCATGTCCTGACAGCAGCAATTTAAAAAGTGAAACAATTGTCAATGACTGCAAACTGAAAGGGAAAAAAACAACAATTCAGAAGACACTCTCATTCAAATATAATACCTTAGATCCTACACCATCAAAAGCCCAATACCAACATAAAGCAAGCAATGCAGCAGGGTTGTTCTTCACCCGGAAAAGAAAAAAGTTATTTCCGCTGAAACAGGACTACAAAAGGCAAGAACCATCCTTTGATCAGTGTCAGTAGAGAAGCCACTCAGACAGCTACGGAAAACTACTGATAGTTCTTATGTTGTAACTTCTTCTTTTGTGTGTGTGTTTTCATTTTTTTTTTTTTTCGTTTTTGTTTTTTGCACCAAGGGGGGGATGATAGGGACTGCACATCAAGTATTATAGCTTTTGGTTACTAAAAGTTATTATATGCTTCATTTTAGAAGTAAAATTATCCAAGAATCCAAACATCTATGATTTAAGGTTCAGCGTTCAGTACTATTAAATTCTCAAAATGAGCAAGTTACTTTCAAGTTAGAAGTTATGTCTTCTACCAACTTCATTTCTTTAAAGTCAAAGCTAAAGCCAAAAACTCAAACCCACAGCTAAAACCAAAAAGGCAAGCTGAAACTCACAGCCACCCGAAACAGGCCGTGACATTTATGTTTGTGATTATTTGACAAAAGTAGTACAATGATAAGTTACTTGCCAAAGGATTTACAATCTAGGAAGCACATACAGTGTGGACATGCTAAGTTAATCTACAGTCCCTACATCGATGTTTCTGTGGATCTTCTGACACAACATACAAGTTAGCACTATCTTGGACAAGAAAACAGAATTAATTCCCAGATTTACATGGGACTGTATCCTTAAAGAGAATTTTATTTGCTGCAGATTTAATACTTGCAAGCGAGAGAAAGGAATTACAATCTAGGAATGCAAACAAAGTGTGGATATGCTATCAGTCCCTAAATGAACGTATTTATGGTTCTTTTTCAGACAACCTACAGTAATGGATATCCTGGACAAGGAAATAGGATCATCTCCCCGACTTGCATTGCAGATTTACTCTGCATCTTGAACAAGGATTTGAATTGCTGGCGAAATTGATATTACAAGCAGGCAACAAGAGAAGGCACAAATCAAATGCATGAAACCAAAAGGCTATACTTTGATTCACTGTAGAGTGCATTAGCAACTAGAAATGAATATGCCTTGAAGCAACTAAGCGACAACAATAGCAATTGCCAGTCGTAAGCTCAAATGGATCTAATGGATACTCTGCATTCTATTTTACAGTGAATTATACTGTATGACATCCTCTAGCACATATACTACAAAATCTTCTCAGTACATAAAGACGGGAAACAAGTGACAATTCTCCTGCATATAAGTTCACAAGTTACTCTTGCATACATCACAGTGCATACTATCAAAGACAACCGTTCAACTTGTTAGCTGACATCCTTGAATGCCTGATTAGCTATCTATAATCAAGACTCATATCTCGACCATACTTAGTTCATTCGGGCGACCCAGCTACTTACATCATAAAAGTGCAATGCAGAATCCTAAGCACTACACACTGAGCAAGATTTTACACCATAAGTTGCCCCACTGGTACTGAAACTAATTCCTTTACTGGACTTGGGTAACAACAAAACATTCCGAAGAAATACCAAATAACATCAGTCGACAGCAATCTTACCACTTTCGTCCTAGTTGCCCCATCCATGAAGGATGCGCCAGCAAGCATTTGTCTGATATCGATCCCCTAAAGTTAGAGTCGCTAATGAATATGCTCTTCAAGTCAAATCAGAATATAACCACAATGAGATTAGAAGTTAAGCTTGCGAACTTGAAGGGCTGCTGGAAGTAGACCAACTGCAGACATTTCAGATGTTATGCCACCCACCCAGTCAAACATTGGAAATCTAGCCAACCAGCCCTCAATCCGCGCAGTATTGTCCAACAACGAGTTCTCTTATGTTATGGCAACACCCTATATTCATGATGGGAAAAACAGTGATCAATGCAATATCTGCAAAATTGAAGGTGCCAAAATTACACTTAAGCAAACAACCAAAAAGATTAATTTTGACATAACTTCATCCAAGTGCACCATCAGAGTGACATATAGATGAAGACATCTAGTTACCCAAGTTATTTTGTTAAACATCACAAGCAATAACTTTTCCATGCAAGACTAACAAACTGACTAAGCCTCATTAGCAATAATGACTTTAAAAAGCCACTAAACAGGATACTCCTAATTATAAAATACATGCACCAAAATGGAGTTTAACCTAAGACATCTAGAAGCTTGCCCTAAAGAAAATGCTCAACCAGAAAAGAAATCAACAAGGTGTTGGATTTATTTATTTATTTTGGATTTAGTTGATCTGCAACAACAATAGAAAGGCCATGGAACCTACTCTATCAAAACCACATGAGCACCTTAGCCTTTGACAATAAATCTCTCATTAGTGCCTATAATTGCAAAGAGCTGTCAAGTACACTTCAATTAAATACAAAGAATTCGAGATCTGACCACGACTTCAAATGATTAATAAAAGAACTGCTTACCAACCAAAAGTGTAGAGATTGGAAATGAAGAGCGAATTTGAAATGTTGAAAGAAGCCAAGCATCTGCATTAACGTGACAATGATTAGCATACAGACACCATAGTAATCACACTACTATAGAACTTATAATCATCATGACTGGGAAAATTATTTCACAAAGCCACAGTACAGTTCTAGACTCTCGAACTTGAGAACAAAGAGACACATGCTTCTCAACTTAAAACATACCATTTTAATGCTTAAATCGGCTATCCTACGATGTCCATACTTCAACTAATTAACAAAGATTATGTTAAAACTAGAAATAATAAACAATAAATCACAATTCCCAACACCAGCAGTGGAGGGAAAAAAATAGCCACACAAAAGACAAACAAAAATGAACTAAAGAGGTTGTCAAGGATAAACTGCCACATAGTGCAATCTGTTTCTAGTTAAATTCCCAGCCATAACTAAAGTGAGTGGAAGAGTAATCCGGTCTGGCAACATCAAATATATAAGAGCGACACTCATTACCTTCCATGAAACCACTCTTGAACCTTCAAAGTTGAGTTTTTCTTCAACAACTCTGCTGGTTGTTGTCCAAGAGACGAACAAATTTTACTTCTTAAGAGTTCAAACTGTCATTTTATGTCTAGCACACAAATGAAAGAAAGTTTGCACTTACTTTCTCTGATTATGTTATTTGGATATTTAAGAATATATTACAATAATGTCCAAAAACAAGTAGATAGAGAAGCATCAAAAGGCCGCTACAGGATACAAAGATGCCTTTGAGCAGCTTTACCAGCTTGGCTGTTTATCCCAACATTGGAACAAAAAATAATAGATAACCACTAACAGAGATTGTGTAGTCTAAGTTAGCCAAAAAATTATTTAATGAAGGTCATAGAAGGTCAATCCTGCACAAAAATGAATATCATAAACTTTATGCTTTTGATTAATGAAATCATTCTATAAAATTAAACAAGCATCATATCTTATGTGAGGTGCCTCCAATGCATGAAGACACTTTTCTTTTTCACTTTTCACTGTTGCCCTTCAACCGAGTATTTGGTATACCTTTTGGTCTTTTCCAAAGGGGATCAAGTATTCAAATTTCATTGCTTTCTACATCTTCAGATTCATCGTTTTTTGCCAAGAAATTAATATGATCATTACCCGTCAAAAATTGCATTTTGTTTGTGATATGGGAGTGAAGACGCAACAAGGTTGTAGTCGCAAGCTCTTCCGTAACATCATGATTTGCACTAATATTCATAACACTGAAAGATAATTGCATCAACCTCTTCAAACGCAATGTTTTAGACTTTACCACAGCATGAGAGCTTTATCCAACATCACAATAAATCCCTTGTTTTGTTGCTTTTGTCCACCTCTTCAGAATGTATTGTGAAGGAATACTTCAACATTTATAACATTTACTAAAATGCATAAAGTATGCATACATAACCATCCTTGCATTTCATATAACTTACAGCTACATGTAATGATTAAATTACTCGAACTAAAATAAACAATATGCATCATTTCACTATTTTTAGTTGCCATGATATAAGTGTGCAATGGCCCATCAGTTTCCGATCTACAAATAAACACGGACAAAACATGCAAGAACTCATCCTAAAAATTCCTATAAATAACGTGTATACATCTACAGCATGTTTCAAAATTCCACTATAACCAATTGCAATCTGCGGCTTCCCTCGAGCGCACTCAAAATCATCAATAACTTCAGAGTTGCGCATTTTTTCTGCTTGTTTCTCATAATGGTCGACAAATTCAGACAAAGTCATAGTCTTATATGCCATATCTTGAAAGATATTATTTGTGCTCTGACTTCTTTGTGTAGATATGATTCATGTAGAAAAAGTATCTCGGCAAAACCCAGGACACTCATTTATGACGCAACTGATACATGCTGTTCAACCACTTGTGGTCCCCTAAGTTCCATTCTTGACACATCTTTCCAAACATTCTCCATTTCCAATTCAAATTCACAATGATATAAAAGCTTATATTAGTATTTATCACGAAAACCCGACTTTCCAAGAAGATGCCCAAACGAAAGAAGTAATTGTTTCATCCAATAAAAATGCACAACCAAAGAAGACATTCTTCCAATGATGATTCAAGCCAATGAAAGGAGCACATATCATATTGTACTTATTTATACGATAAGTTATATCAAATACCACTACATCTCCAAAACTTTCATAGTCTAACTTTGATATACCATCAAACCAGAAAAAATTAGTTAATCTTTATTCTTCATCTAGTTGAAATGTATAAGAAAACTTGCTTTCATTTTATTGTAAGCAATTAAAATAGTTAAGGAGAGTTTGACAATCACCCGCACTAACCAAATTCTTTCTTTTCGATTGTAAGAAATTTTGACAATCACGTAAAGTAAAGCCGATATTCTCATATCCCCCCGCTTCACCACTAAGGTAAGAGTACGCTTTTGTAGGCCTTATACCAGCTCCAGTCATAGAAGTCAATACTTTTATTAGTATTCATCATGTGCCGGTATGATCGTATGAGGTGTTTCTGTTTATCATTGATGAAAGGGTGATTATGAACATTCTTAAACTTGTCCATTATCCATACTTCATTTTCGCTTTTGAATTTTATATAAGCTTCACATCCAGTTATCTTCATAGTCCTATAAATATTTCTTTGTTTATGAGGTGGGATTGGTGGAGAGTGTCATTCATAATTACAAAGAAATGTGCATATTCGTAATATTCTTTTACTATTGTTAGCCTTTTGTCCTTTTCTCACTCCAAATCCCTTCGAAATTGCATATGCATTGTATGTCTTATATGCTTCATCCTCATTAGCAAATGTCATGTCAATTTATATTGAAATTCTTTATCAACATTATGCACAATGATATTATCCTCTGAGGCATCTACAGATTTTTCAAAGAAAAAATCCAATCATTTAAATAAGGCAGATAAAAGGAAAACTAACTTTAATTTTAAAAGAATGAGTTATGCCCATTTATCCTTAGAACAAGTTGAACTAGCAACAGAGTACTCACAATAAGCTGCCAAAAAATTTGTACAAATGTAAGTTAGTGACTTCAAAAGATTATGAACTATGCATATTTCAATCATAGTAGAAAATGTCATACCCACTTATATATGGGGCGCTCCTGATTTTGTTTTGACTCTTGATTTTGCAGCCAGAATGAACTTTACTTCCTCCGACTACAAGCTCAACATACCACAATGAACAACCTTGCCATTACATAATTAATTCAGTAAAAGAGTTTCCAAAGATACAATGCGCTGCCGCAACAAAAATGAGCTAGTCATGTAATTGTTCTTTTGGATTGAATCCTTTGTGGTAGAAATTTGGGTGTCTTGCACACAAGTCATTATGAAAATTACTATCCAAGAGAGCGAGCTTACCTTTTAAATTTTCTCCCAAAATCTGCATCATATCAAATAACACTGTTCAAAAAAACAGTTAGTACTCAAAGTTGAAGTTATTAGGAAGAAATACATAAATAGAAGTGACTTTTAACCAAATGAACAATCGACATACGTTTCTCTTATTCTAAAGTTTCCAGCCCTAATAGCGTAAGAGAAGGCAACTCAAATAAAATACCTCGTTGGCCATTTCACTTGGATGTGTTGCATATGCTTCTCTGTAAGAAATAGCTTTTCTGACACGCTTTCTTAAACCAAGAGCTGCTTCCTCCTCACGTTGATATTTCTCCCATCTACAAAACACAAGTGATCATAAAAAGCATTAAGAGCAAGAATCTTGAAAGATGGAGGCCCATATTTTCTCCTTACTTATAGTTACAGAACAATCATTCTGTGTGAATTCATCTAGTAGGCAGATTTCCAACATAAATATCTCTGCACAAGCACTGATTACATTTGACCAAGCTATCTAAAACTAATATGCAGCCTCTGATTAGTTCTAAATGGGTTTTAGATTAAGAATGTGAGAGATATTCTATAGGGCATGTCTACAATGGTTATTGTTTGTGGAGCTCATGATTTGACTGTTAATACTAAACACCTCAAATCTATGAAAATTATATACATATATTGATGTAGAATATTCCCTGTTACTTGTTTTAAACTTAGGATAATTATTTTTTCTTGATGGAAGCGAGCCTTGTTATCCTCGTGGATGGTTGCATAGACTAAAACAAGTAACTTTTTTGTTGTCACTGCATATGTCCATCAATTTCTTTCATGTATGCATGCTTGTGTGCTGCATCACACATTTTGCTCTTATGTGCACATCATGTATATGCATTTATATATGCAACCAGACAAATATGCATGCAAGTACATATGTATGTATGCTAGTGCACAATAAGTACCCTTACATCAATTCCCGTCCCAAACATAATTCGACACGTAAAACAATTTAAGTTTATGAGTCCTACAAATGAAACACGAGAGAAAAAAGTTGCCAATATTGATGCGGTTCAACAACCGACTCTAACCTTGTCGCAGCCAATTGATTTCTAAAAGCATTCATCAAGTCAGAAAATTCGGAGAATGAGAGCTTCCCATCTTCATTGTAGTCCTGCGGGAAAAATTAATGGGTTAACCTGTTAAAAAAATTAGACCAACACAACAGAAGGCCTACTTATTTTAAGAGGAAAATTAAGATGTCCCCGTGCACAAGGCTCTGAAGTTGTAGGTTCTAGGGATGGTTAGATGTACTTATCCTTACCCCTTACTTTTGCAGAGAGTTTATTCCATGACAAATCAACCTAGCTTGTCCTCTAATAGAAAGACCTACTTATGAGAGGGGAAAAATACAGAATTCTCTGTTGCGTAGACCAATTTCCAAAAGCAATGAAAAATATCCTAATTATGGCATGGTGGTCAGACGCTCCAGTAGAAAAATGTGTGACCGGCGCTTGGGGCATTCAGATTTAGAGAGAGAGAGAGAGAGAGAGAGAGAGAGAGAGAGAAGAAACAAGAAACGTTTCTGCTATATGTGTCCATCTGCTTTTATTAAGTGCATTTTATGTCTATGATTCTGGATGGTCCTGTGACCAAACTAATAGTTAACTTCAATTATTCCGTTGCCTTAAAATCGTGCAAAGGAACACCATATTGCCCATGGTTATATAATCACAACTCTCTTAATTGCTCCAGCAAAAGTAGTTCTCATCCATGCCAATGTAATAAAGGTCTATGTACCCTCATGCACATGGACATGGCTCTTTGCATGCATCCATGTGGACTACTCCAGCCAAAAGTTTTGAATAACCCGTGCTATAAACAAATGATCTTGAGTAGCTATATCCTATGTGACATTGCAGGATTATGAAGAGGAAGAATTTGGATGCCATCAGAACATGGTCAACACCTTCCAGCTACTTGATTTTACATACATAAAATTGGTTTTTAGCAGTGTCAAAACACAGCATGTCAAGCAACCATGATGCACAATTTTCGTTTTCACTTCTAGCAAGAACCAAGTCTAAAATTAACTTAAGATATGCGTAGGGAGATACCTGGGCAGGCTATCAAAAGAATGGCCGCTTTAGTACGGTTTTCCTAGACTACTAATGATATAACACAATTTGAAGATTCAACCATAATTCCCAACTTATGGGTGAAGCGACCAAGTTTGATTCAAATTTATATCTTCAATTTACTTCTAAACAGGATGTCACAGGATTGAAAAACTACATAAGTGTTAATAACTTATGCACATGGAAGGAATATGCAATAAGAAGCTATAGTAATAATAATGGTCTGTCACAACACTCAAATATCTTGGACTTCTCATATTCATAGCTTCGCACCACCACCACCGAAATAATGACCTTATTCAAGTTTCCAAGCAAAAGCTTAAGAAAAACAAAAGGAATTACACAGCTAGTGTGCCTTTCAATCTAACCAAGTTGAGTGTCTACCCATGTAAAACAAAACGAAAAGGAGAATTTCAACCCTTAGCCATCAAGTTTTGATCAAACATAACCTGTATTTACCGTCTTCCATCCGGCGACGATCATCCAGATGAAAATTATTGGATGGAATTAATAAACTCACAAACTATTGAAGAGATAGCAATATAAGAAACTTAACCCTCCACACTAGAACTTTCCACTTAGATTAATGATAAGAAAGATGACGGTAGAACATACTCCGGTGGGAATGGCGGGACGCGACTTGCTTCAGGAGTCAAAAGGGCCGAGAAGAACTCTCCCCCTCAGCCTCCTGATAAGCTATCCAACTTTGCCTCGACCTAGAAGCCAAAGCAGCCACGATCACCAAGCCTCCATGCTTCCTGAAACAGAGGCAATAGAAAAGAAAAAAAAGCCAAAGGAGAAAGAGAGGTCTCACAATACCCATACGCCTCTCTCTCCTCCACCACAATATCCCTCGTGGCCATCACGGCGTCGCCGAAACCCCAAAACTTAGCACCACCACCAATATAGCCTCGCAAACCTCTTTTGCTTCAAAATCCTTGGCTACATACTCGACCCCAAAATCGGGACTGAATAAGGAGTAGAAGACAAAGAAGGTCGAGAGGCCAGTCGGCAGCCAGCGATTTCTGGAGCCGCGGCTGGAAAGTCGATGACGGCGACAAGGACAGAGGCAAGGAGGGAAGCGCTTAGGGTGAGTGAGAGGGCTTGAGACAAAGAGAAGGGGGGGCGCTTGGGGTGAGTGAGAGAGCTCGGGACAGGAGATTCTTTTTGTGGAGGAAGCGGTGGCAGAAGCATGAGTCTCTTATCTCCATTCAAAACGAGAATTGGAAAACCATCCTTGACATCTGAGTTCACCTGTGTGAAAGAATATTTTTAACCCCATTAACCATAGAACTTTGATCTGAAAAGAGAAGTGACAGGCAACACTATTTGTGATTATGGTATACATCATCCCTTAATCACCATTTTCGACTAGTCCGTTGTGTCACAAACCAAGATAGATCGCGATAGGGGACAGAAAAAAAAAACAAGACTTGACGCATTACAAAGGAGTGATCCCAGACAAGTCCACAAAAATCAATAAGCTTTGGTTCCACCAACAGGCATTGACACTCAGTATACCATCTAATGGGAACAACACAGCAATAAACTTCAGTGAACGTGAAAAGACACTCTTGGGAAAATTCCACAATGATTCAAACTCATCATAATCAGATGGACAGACACAACCCGAGAGCCGAGCAACGGTGATCAATCTAAACCAATGCAAAGCATCCCTCCAAATCACAAAATCCAACAACCGGTGAGTGATCAATCGCTAAAACAACCGCCAAACAAGCAACTCATAACACCCAACCTCTCCAAACATAAAAAAATTCACAGAATTGAGAAACGAACACCGTCCCTCCCATCAAAAACCAACGAACCATAAAGGGACGAAAAAAAGATGGAAAAACGGCAGCTTTCCTCTACCTGACGGAAAATGGTACAAGGGAAAGTGGCGGACTTCAAGAGATAAACCCAGAAGTAGAAAAGCAAGGACCCATCTTCTCCTTCTTCTCCTTCATCTCGTTCTTGTTCTTCCTCCTTCTCTGCTTCGACGTCGAGCCTGAAATCACCGAGAAAGAGAGAGAAAATGCAGCAGACCTCTCCTTCTTCTCCGCGCCGTCGACCCCACGCAAGTCCGCCAAGATCTCCCTTGCGACCGAGCGGGCCAGCGTCAGGACAGCGCCTGGTCAGCGGCGGTGAGCCTGGTGCCGCTCGGAAACGAGACCAAGATGCCAGAGGCAGATGACCAGCGACCGAGGCGGAGGCGGAGGTCCGAAGGCGGAGGAGGAGGTCCTGAGGCGAAGGCGGAGGTCCGGAGGCGGAGAGAGGTGGGATGCTCGGAGAAGGAAAGGAACCGAGGCGGAGGCGGAGGCGGAGGCGGAGGTCCGGAGGCGGAGGCGGAGGTAGAGGCGGAGGTTCGGAGGCGGAGGCGGAGGCGGCGGAGGTTCGGAGGCAGAGGCGGAGAGAGGTGGGATGCGCAGAGAAGGAAAGGAAGGCTCTAAGCGTTCTTGGTTCTTTTAGAGGAGAGAGAACCCACCCATTCAAGGGAGGAGAAAGAGAAATTTTGAGCGGGAGCTGACCGTCGTTTCTTCTGCAATGGAGCCAAGCCGAGCCGAGCCAGCCGAACTTGTCTCATTTTCGAGGGGGTCCCACTCGGGACAGGTGTTGGTATTTGGTATTTGAGTGGTTCATGTGTGCCAGGTCAGCGGATGCCATGGCGTGCACGAACCACTGAATATTTTCTCCGCATAGAGACCCTCGAGAGCCATTTTCGAGTGATCACACTGGTGATTTGCACGGTTTTCAACCATGAGGGGTGGTGATCTAATTGGCCCAAGAACCCCCAACGGCCTTTATTGTACTAATCTATCTACAAATTGCCTAAGTAAGGGGACATTATAGGAAGTTCGGGATAAGAACACTATGAGTGTTTGAATTTTCGTACATCACTTACTTGAGTATTGAAAATCTTAAAATCGATGACTTGAGTATCATTAGCAATTTATCTCATTGGAAAATCCAATGTGATATTAATTAGGAACAAATCATATGATGTGGCTTGCTAGTGAGATGAAGTCTGCAATTGAGAGAGCAAACGGTGTTGTTTAGACATCTAATTGGAGAATCCTAACCTAGTTTAAAGAAATTGGGGAATGATTCATCTTTTCTTCTTGACCCTTACCAAGCCCTAATACTTCATAGTGGGCCAAAACATTTTATCAATATAGGAGTAACGGCTCACCGTTATATAAAACAAACCAAGATAAAAGTCAACCTTTTTACTACTGGGGCTATAAAGTCTTAGGGCGCGTTTGGTAACAATTTTGTTCTCGGGAGCTGATTCTGACTAGAAATGATTATTTTTTATTCTGTTACCGGGAACTGATTCTGAGTAAAAAAATGTGTTTGGTAACTGTTCAAAATTTTTTATTCTGGAGTAGAATTGCGTTTGGTACCGTATTAATTGATTATGTTCCAAATTAATTTATTTTGATTTTTAAATAAATTTTAAATAATTTATTTACTTATTTACTTTTTTCTTTTCTTTTTTCCTTTTTTTTTTCCCCTTTTTTCCTATTCTTCTTCTTCTTCATTTGGCCGGTCGCCAGCCCTCGGCGAGGTCGGCCTTCGTCGGCCGAGCCTCGCTGGCAGCTGGGCGAGGCTCGCCCAGCCCCGTCGAGGCTCAGCCTCGCCAGATCTGGCGAGGCCAGCTTGGCCACTAGTGGGGCTGGGCAAGCCTCGCCAGTGGCCAGGCGAGCCTCATCGGCAGCTGGGTGAGGCTCGCCCAACCACCAGTGAGGCTCGACCTCGCCCGATCTGGCGAGGCTAAGCCTCGCCCAGCTGCCGGCGAGGCTCGCCCAGCCCCACCGGTGGCCAGGTCGGCCTTGCCGATCCTGGGCGAGGCCGGCCTGGCCACCGGTGAGGCTGGGCCTCGCCAGATCTGGCGAGGCTGAGCCTCGCCGGTGGCTGGGCTTGCCTCCGGCGACCGGCGGTGGACCGGCGACCGGCGCGGCGCGGGCGGGCTGCGGGCGACGGCGGACGGCGGCGGGTGATGGCAAACGGCAACCGAGATGTTGAAAGAGAAGAACAAGGGTTTTATCGTTTTGATTCTTTTTCTGATTCTCGGACGTAGAATCAATTTTTTTTTTATTCTCAAATCTTGTCCAAAATCGTTCCCGGGAACAAAAAGTTTACCAAACGCGATTCTCATCCCAAACTGATTTTGGGAACAAAAAATCAGAATTTGGCACTGTTGGGCAAGTTGCCAAACAGGCCCTTAACAAAGATTCGTTGGGTACCAAGCCCTGATTTCTCCCTCCACGCCGTCGCTATTTTGCATGCCTTTAGTCTCTATCGAGTCAGAAAGATGACATTGAGTGAGTGAGTGAGTGAGTGAGTAACGTAAGACAGAGGAGGCGCGCAAGAGGAAGCTTTTTCTTCTATGGGTTCTACGACTTTCATAGAGGAAACTTTTGGGGAATAGAAATTTTATCATTTGACAAAGTATTTAGAGAGAGACATTGTCGTTTAAGTAGAGGAAGTATTTAGAGAGAAGGTGAGAGGTACATACATTTTTCAAACTCGCCATGTTGAACAAAACGTTGGACTTAGAAAACCACGTTTGAATATAAAATTAAATAAAAAAGTTACCTACGATGAATTGTTGAAATAATCACTCAAATGAACGATTTTACACCGGTGTGGTACTCAAGTGAGCGGAAGAAAAAATTATATCAGTCAAGTGAATGCCGCATGACAGTTATGGCAATATTAGGGTTCTTATTTCTAAGAAGTTCATATGGAATTTCATAGAATACGGTTGCTAGTACATATATAGTAAAAAGATACAACAAGCATATCGGCGTTTTCTCCAATAAGCTTTCATTATCCTCTGTCCGTTGATTAAGTTGACTTTTTACATATTTGTTTAAAAAAATGTACCACGCACCAAATAGCCAAAGGGTGCAAGGTGCAATGACCCCCACTGACTGGGGGTGTCAAAAATGCCCAAACCAACTAGACTTGAACCGAATATTTTGGGTATTTTCAAGTCGAGATTTTTGCCGATTCTTGTAATATCTCAAAACATTGGGCCTCATTGAGGTTCCATGTGGGTAAAAAAAAAATGCTTTTGGATTTTCACTTGCATGAACGTGATCATCGTCATTCGAGCAAATGAGGATAGTCACATTCCTTATTCCAAATTACATTTTCAATAATTAATTCACCCCATTCGCACCAATGCGATGTCTCATGAGTCTGGCGAGCCGGGACCCTTCAGCCTCCATGGGCCCGAAAGGGCGGTTTTCGGGCTTTGTTTGACAAGGCTGTATAGTCTTAAAGTCCAGCCCGGCCCGGCCCGGCCCGGCCCCGTTGGACCTCCTTCCTCCCTTTACTTTTCCATTCTTCGTCTCACTCTTCAACTGCCTCCGTCATCACTTCCGTACACTGCGTTTCCGAGCTGCTTGCGGGGCTTTCTAGCAATGGAGACCGACGAAGCAGGGTCGCCGGCGCGTGCTTCCGTTTCAGCTTCAGTTCCGACAAACCGTTCTGGCTTCTCAGGTTCGGCTCTCGTTCGAGCGTTCTTTTTGCGACCTCCTAATGGGCGGGTCGATTCGATTGTTTTCCGACTCGGTTTGATGAAACTTTGGCTCAATTTCTTCCGATTGGCAGGTGAGGATGGCGGAGTGAATCCGGAGAAGGATTTGATGGCCATGGTCACGGATGACATGAAGGTGTGGGTGCTTCGTCGCTTCAATCGACAGAGGCGGTGGACAATCCGTCCTGGGTAATGCTTCGAGTCTAGAAAGTTCATTTCTTCAATGATGGCTTGGTGTGCCCCTCGAGTCACTGGCGTTATCTCGTTCTACTTCTTTAGCTTTTCCTAAATTTGCTGCGCTTCCTTTTTTGCCACAAGAACAACTGTAAGTGGCAATCTAGCTTGGATTGCGTTTGATAGAGAATTGGACGAAAATAGAGGTATAAATTACTTGGAAGTCTGAATGAGAATGTGGCGTCGAACCAAGGAGTTGGTCTTTTACACAGAAACGAAGAGTGAATGATGGTGATGCGAGTGGAAATCTAGACATGACTTAGTCACTAGTAAAGAATTCCAAGCTGGTATTAGTTGAATGAAGGGATTCTTTTATAGGCGCAATAGATTCTTATCTACTTCTCGACCAGGTTGTTACCTTGGGAGATTTTTTCCATAGCCTAGATCTGCACCGACCACAGGCGTACCATACTCCTGTATGGCCATCTTGTTCCCCTTTGTACACCAATTAAAGTGTCCATGAAAATAATTAACATGAATTGGGGGGATGCTGTTTATGCTAGATAGACTAGCTATGTTGGATGCAGAAATGCTTGATGCCAACTTGGAGTTCGCAGGTTTAGCCCCAGCAGAATGCCATCTAAATGTCAACAAGCATCTAAAAAGATCTTAAATTTCTAATGGTGATTCTCTCAATGTAATTTTGCTGCCGACTCCTCTTCTTTTACTGATTGAGCATTCTTTTACTGACTTGCGTGTGCCCTACAAGGAGGGATTTAGTGGATATTGAAATATAGACCATGGGCAGAAAGTTTCTCACATTTTGTAGTACTTGAAGTTTTATTTATCTTCTCCTAATTACAGAAGGGCGTTCTATCACATCATTTTGATTAATCAAGCTCGCTGGTGGTAGTTTAACTTTTGAATAGGATATATCTCAAGCTGTGCTGCATACTTGTATGACAATCTGGTTGAGAGGGACGGAGGCAAGAATTGGGGAAAGCAAAGAGATTAGGAGGGTAAGGGGAGCTGCGTCCTAGTATGTTAAGTTCCTACATGACTTAATCTTTTCGTAATTCAAATTAGTAAGAGCTTAGGATTAGATGCCCAGCCTTGGTAGATCTTGTTGTCTATTGTCACTGGAAAACTTTAGAGAGGAGATTTTTTTCCCAGGAACATCTGAATGCTTCACTCGTCATATTGTCTTCTAGATATGGAGAATGTTTTTAGTGCACCATAGTACTTGAGCCAATCCTTTAATGGTTTCTGTTAAGACTAAGTTGTAAATACTAGTACACTTGTAATCCTTGCCTGGAGTAAGCTTTCGTGCATCCAATCCACCTTGAGGTTCCATTGTTGAACAACAAATTTTTTTTGATTTAGTTATTGGATTGGAGCCCGCCAACAAGATATATATTCCCTCGCTTTAGATGACCTACTAGCCCAAAGAAATCCTCTATCACATTACCAATATCCCTCTCAGTTATTTTGTATAGTTATGACATTTTGCGTCACTTCACAAATTTTGATTAACATTTGTTGGATAATGTGTGAGCTCTATCCTTCCTCTTCTTGTGTTAATTTTACTGGGAACAGATTATTCATTCTCTGTTCTTTTTCGTTTATAATGAAGTCACTTCATTTGCACATTTCAATGTGTGTCATCTATACTGGCTCTTCTTGATCATTCTAATTTACTCCAGGCAGATATATGACATCTTTATGCTGGTGTCCTGATGGCAAGGTTGCTGTTTTATGACTTGGAGATGGTACAATTTTACTGCATGATGTTGAAGTAAGTTATCTATGTCGTTACTTGAATGTTACCCTCATTACTTCTCAACTAGAAATTCCTCCTGCAATAGTCCTTTATCATCAGAACGTGTTCTTCTCTAATCTTTTGTGGGAAAGATTCTGAATTGCTCAGAATCTGCATGATGCAATGCAAACAGCAAACTTGCTCAGCGAACATTCAGATGCTATTAGAGATGGCAATCCATTTTTATTGGTCATGTCTGTCAATGTCAAGTTAACAATGGATTGCCAGGTACATCAATCTGAGCACGACAAGATTAACAAAAAAAAAAAATAATTTATTCGAAAACTCTATTCGAACATGACCCTTTTGTTAAATAGGTCAACAAATTACAAGAGATGAATAACCCTGTTAACTAATTAGATTGAATTGAAAATGTCATTCCAATCCTAACATAAAAGACACAGCATATGTACAATATGCCTTTTGTCATCATTCTCAAATAAGTTTGAAGAGAAACTAGTCATAAGCTTACAAAATCCTAGGTTTACATGAAATGTTATATTTATATGGTGTGATCAATTTGTAATTTGTAACCACTATGGAAACAAAATTCTTGTATGATTATTATTAGAGAACTTAATGAACTAAATATAGACAGATCATGATAGGTCAGGTTGTTAATCAAGTTGACACTATTGTTTAGTTGGATAGATTACATGAGTCAATTTCTGTTTCGCGGTCTGAACTTTGAATTCAGGAAAATATTTGTTTATTAATTGTGTTAACTATTCGTAGGTAGCCACAATTTTGATATGACATGATAACCACTTAGGGTCACCTTTAGTCATCACATGGAAATCTGAGTCATGAATCGAAAAATTAAATGTATGGATTGTGGATCGTGAATTTCATCGAATAGAATCATAAAATCTAATATAACATTTGAGATTGGTATTCCATGACAGATGTAGTTTAATTGTAAAGTATGGTGTTATTTTTATTGTTAGGTAATAACTAATGATGAAGATACTTCAAAGTCGATTAATGTTATTATTTCCAGACATGAGATATTGCTACATTTTATTTTTCTTTTGTCAAATAAGTATACATTTGACTATAAGGACACAAAGATTGTGTACATAGGGTTGTTATTGGATTCCCATTCATAGAATTTAGTATGAGACAATCAGGATTAGCAAGGATTTGACTATTATTAGGTATTGTAATTGGATTCCCATTCGTAGAATTTAGTATAAGACAATCAAACCATTTACTGAGCTTAATGCAGCCAACAAGTCATGCAAGGTGACTCCCAAGTTTTTGGTGAAGATTGACTTTGAAACTCAAACAAGGACCAGGATTCTTCTTGAAGTTTAATCATTTAATTTATCAACTAGGATTTGAGTATTATTAGGCTTTTGCGGAGTTTCCTTCTTCATTTTAAGTTTGAGTAGTAGGATCTTTCGTATACTCCAACAATGTTTCTTGTTTAGAGATTTCCTATTTCAACTAGGAGTAGAACTTTTAGAGAGTCTACAAAGATAGTTTAATTTTTACTTTTCAATGGAGTTGATAATTTATTGAACTTGGCAAGTGTTTGCTTTGCAGAATGTGTGATGCAATTTCTCTTTAATGTCTTGCTTAAAAAACCTTAAGCAGTTTTGCATGTGATGCCTAAATATATATTATTTACGGTGGGACTCATCGTTCTACATCAAAGCCATTAAATGTTTTTGACGCTACATTGTTTGATGCATGAAGTAAATTAGGAATCAAGGAAATTGATTGACTCATATCTAATCAGTGAAATCAGCAGTGAATTACTTTAATCACATATCATATAGAATTTATATACTATTCAATAGATTTATATACTTTAGGACTTGAATCTGATTGATATGCTTAATTGCATTCTCGTGTAGTGCAAAAAAATTTCACCTTGATGCTAATGTCGTCATTAATGATTTGAACTAATTCAATTGTCAATGACAAATTAAAGCATAATATTTACTGGGGTCCAGCTCGTTGGAAGAATCTATGGTCTAAGTGGATGGTGTCATGTAGAAGCATTCATCTGTGACATGCTCATTTTCATCAAAATTAATAGCTTCTTTCAATTATTTGTAAAATATGTTCAGTTCAGTCAAATTAGGAAGGTAATTATTTAGGTGACTCTTAAATGATATAATTAGTATGTGCTTCAATTATGCTTGTGGGTGGAAAAGTTTGTAAGTAATTGGTTATGTTTCTATTAAGCTATAGCTGCTTGGTCATGCATAGAATGGCAGAGAACGTGGCTGAACTTGCTGCAATTCTGTTTCTTTGGGGTTTCTACCAGTTTATTACTAATCATCCACTTCATGGATTGCATTTTGCTGAGAAGAGAGTTTGTTTGTACATATATGAATGCTATCTTACCAAAATAGCTGTCTTTGTGGAACAATGAATATGCGATGTGCTGCTTTTGATTTGCTAGTGCTTGCAGCAGTTATGCACACTGTGGTATAATCATTTCTAGCATGGTATAAATAATAAGCAAAATAAAAAACTATTAAGAAGCTTGAAGTCCCATATGGTGGCTGTGGTGTATCTCAGCTGCCAGGGGGATGCCCAAGTTAATAGAGTATGTGGCATCTTTCAACTTAAAAGTTGATACAACTTTGTGATCTTTATTACCAATAACAGATATCTTAATGGCTCACACCTTTCATAATGCTTCGTTTGCAATTAAGTAGTTATTTTAGTCCGGTTTTTCTTAAATACTTGTTTTTTCAAACTTTGAATCTTATTTCACAGTCCAACAGCTTTAGTATTGGTTTTATGAAAGATTTTTTTAAAGCTTATGTTTGGTGTCGTCTATAACTAGTTGATTTGTTTGCCTCCTTAGCTTTAATCTCTTTTATTTTTTCATCTTTTTTATGTTCCAACTGGAAAATAATTATTCATTTGTTTATAGAACGCCTCTGGTAGCTCTTGGGCATTTGAAGATCGCACTACTCAATTCTTCCCTGCAGGTCCAAGAGTTCCTCGAATGCCCGGACTAGTACCTGGAGATGCTGGTTTAACTGATGATGTTCAACATTCATTTGTAGAGCTCTCAAATTCTTCAAAGCAATTTTGCATATCCTTTGCAGTGGAGATAAAGATAGGGTTTTGTGCTTCTGTATATTTGGTGTCTTTCCAATCAGAAATATTGTAAGCGTCCTATTAGGTCAAATCAAATATTTAGCTGTATGGTCTATCGGATTCAGTCAATGAGTCCTTTCTTTGTTCTCGCTTCTCATACAATAGTTTTTCTTAATAGGGGAATTTGATGGTAGATTGATAGCAGATCGGTATTGCCTGGAAAGTAATGGGCTGGTTAAGTAAACAACTATCCTTGTCGAGGTTATGCTTGTAAAGGTTCTAGATGTTTATGCCATTTCTTAGGTTAGATTTCACTAATGTTGCCTCCAACTTCGATATTGAACAATTATCTAAAGCTTTTTGTTGTTAGGCCTGAGGTTGGCCTACCTTGCATACTTTCTACTCCTCTCCAGACAATTGGGTTTCTTCTCTATTCTAGGAAGATTGAGAGAGCCTATGAAGATCTTCCCATTTCCAGCAAGTTTAACCAAGCATGGTCTAGACTTCATAAGAAAATTTACTTGAAGGGCCAAGATGTTTGTCAGACTTTTGCACAATATGATGTTGTAAAAATGAGTGTGAAAAAATGTACATCGCAAATACAAACTTAAAGCGACATTTACAAAACTAATTATGAATAATCGATACGATAAAGTTAAAAACATAAAGGCATGGCATTGCCTTTTTGTTACCAAACAATATTGTGTTGAATTCGAGGTCAACTTGATTACTTCAAACTGATGATGGACAAAGTATATCTCGATAGGCTGAGTATGTTAGTATCGCAACAGTTAACATAGTAAATATACCTAATACCCTATTACCAGATTGGTAAACGTGCATAGGCTAATATATACATTCATGTTTGATGCCTCTTAGGTTAGATGCATTTTTGACGAAGTACTCTTACTTATGAGCTACAGCTGATTAGCTTTAGACAATAATGCAGTTAAGCTTTTGAATTAATGTGAAATTTAGCACTTATAAAGTGTTGTAAATCAATACCATAAAAGGAAGTGCTCAAGAAATGCATGAGCACTCACAAGCACTCCTTTTTTTTTTTTTAACATTCCACAATTTCAAGTGTCAGCAGTTTAATTTGAATTGTTGGTTTATAAATAGCATTGGTAATTCTTTTAGTTGGCATTGTCACACAAGTGGATATTAGAATAAAGCTTCTTTCTATTAAACATACAAATTGCTTCACATCTTGCACCAACCAAATTAAATAACAATATTCATATGCTTAGATACATTTTGAGTGATTAGTAAAACCTATTTAACATTTTGGATGAGAATAATATGCCTAGGTGTATCTTGGGTGGTAAGTAAAACCTATTTTACATTTTCATTAATATAGCTACCCCTCATTATTTAAGAGGAACTGCTTATATCTCTTATTTTTCTTTTTCTTTTTCTTTAAAGCCCACTTTTTGACCAAGTCAAGAAGAAGGGCAAAATATTAGGGCAATCACTTAAACCAAGAAAAAACATTTGCCTTTATTAATTTGGCTTTTGGTTAATTAAGAAATTGTAAAAGAAATAAATAAATTTGACTAAATGAAATCAATGATTTGACATCCAAGAGTTCTTCGCATGCCTCGACTAGTACTTGGAGATGCTTTGGTTTAACTGACGTTGGTCAAAATTCATGTGTAGAGCTCTCAAATTTTTTCAAAGAAAATGTTTCGATGTCCTTTGTAGTGGAGATAAAGATGAGCTAGAGTTGATTAGCTTTAGAGAACAATGTAGTTAAGCTCTTGAATTTAAAGTGATAATTTAGCATTTATTAAATATTGTAGATTAATACTATAAAAAACGGTGATGGTGAAATTCACAAGCACTCTTTTTTTCTTTTTTCACACTCCAAAATTCCTTTTTTTTAATCAATTATGTTCTCATTTCATTTATTGTAAATAATATAGAGGAACAACTCAAATGAGTTTCAAAACAAAGAACATCTAAAAGGGATTGTGGGGGGCTTGAAACCCAATTCCAAAATAGATACTGGCGTAGTAGCTTTAACAATCCAATCTGTGGTTTTATTTAGGTCTCTCGGTCCATCGGTCAAGCATAAAAGAGGCGGTGAAGATAGCACGGCCCGGCCTTCTTTCACAATATCGTTGACTTCCCAGGGGCAGGATCTATCCCCAGAAGCATCTGAAC
Organism: Eucalyptus lansdowneana; assembly: GCA_017140395.1. Lineage (NCBI taxonomy): Eukaryota > Viridiplantae > Streptophyta > Magnoliopsida > Myrtales > Myrtaceae > Eucalyptus > Eucalyptus lansdowneana. The sequence continues at coordinate 39,890,036 of CM029487.1, read as the reverse complement.
TGCCGTGAGGCAGTCAAATTCTATAGCAGATACGCGTGCCCCTCTTTCTTTTTCCCACTTCGCAGCAAACTCCAGAGCCTCACAAATTGCTTGGGTTTCCGCGTGGAAAGCTGATTGGAGTTTCACCGCTCGAGCGAAGCCACCAAACAGTACACCGTGGGCGTCCCTGCATACTTCAGCCACAGATCCGTCGTTTGTTGCAGCTTTGAAAGCTCCGTCAACGTTTATCTTCACCCATCCCAGATCCGGCGGTTTCCATTTCACAGGTATGTCTTTTGCTGTGCTGGTGTGTCGTTTCTGCAGTGGGATCTGATCTTTGAAGTTTTCTTCATCGCAAGCATATCGGCTACAACTCCATGCGGATCTGGCGTTTTTGCTCGAAATACAGCGTCATTCCTCTCTTTCCAGATGAACCAGAGAGCTTCACTCACTATTTCGGGTTCGGGGGCTTGAGGAAGGTTGCTTTCATACTTCATAAACCACCGATCCATGCTTGTTAGTTCTGTACTTCGTATTTGTACCTGTAGTCGTTGATCCGACCATATTCCTTTTGTCCAGTGGCAGAGCAGGAACAAGTGTTCTGCTGTTTCTGGAGTCACTTTACATAGGGAGCACATCGGCTTAGGTAAGACTCTCCTCTTGGCTAAATTTTCTCTGGTGGGTAGGGCATTTTGACAAAGGTTCACATGAACACCCTGATTTTGGAGAGGGTTCGTAAATTCTAGATTTTGCTCCATAATGCTTTGGGTTTTTGGTATGAGGATAACACTCCACAATTTCAATTAGTGACATTTTAGTATGGATTGTTGGTATATAAATAGTATTGATAATTCTTTTAGCTTGCATTGTTACAAGTGGATATCAGGATAAGCTTCTTTCTATTGTAAAATGAAGTAATTATAAAATTGATCACCCCTAATTTACGATACCATATTAGCAATTCTTTTTTATTTTTTGTTTTATTTTTTTTTCATCATTGCTGTGTATGAAAGCTTGCTCATGTGTTATCCTGTTCCTGGGTAGGATTGCCTTGGATTCTCCTGTGCATTGAAACTTCCACCACATAAAGGCAATGCTTGAATTATTGATGCGTGCCAACTAGTTGGATTAGATAAATCAAACCAATAAAGAAAAGCAAAAGCAAAAAGGCATTTAGATATATTTATGAGATTTGAAGGAGAAATTAAGGTTTGACCCAAAAAAAAAAAAAGAAGGGAAAATTATGGTAGAATGAGAACCAAAAAGACAATTCTTCTCATTGTGCTTGGGTACAAAATATATATATAGCAATTTGATAATATTTATGATCATCGACACACGTAAACAACATAGTTTTTTTAGGATACGTGATTGTTATAATAAAAATATTTCAGTATTATAATGAAGTTTATCGGTTTGATAGTATGATATTTACAAGGCTCAAAGTAAGAAGGGTAAATTCCATATGGGATTATAACCAAAAAAATTCCAAAGTGGGATCAAGAGCTGAAATATAATTAACAAAAATACCTTCTCTTATGGAAAATAAATGAACAAAAGAAAAGGATGGTTCAATGGTGCAAGTGGTGGAGTGGACTAAGCAGGGGACTCTTCACTGTCCTGACGCTTTGATAATTTTATCTGTTCCAAGCACTTGCTTGGAAAATATTGGAACAGACGAATCTCCATCTCTCTCTCCCCCCAAACAAACCACCACCCCACCCCCCCCCAAAAAAAAAAAAAAAAACTAAAGAAAACACTTTTCATCTTCTTCCGCAAATCCATGTCACAGTCTCATCATAAGTCTCTCTACACTTTTCCTCTTCCGAACAAATCCACGGCTTTATGTGTATTGATTTTTTAACAGACCACAATAGAAGAGGCAAGAATGCATTTCTTTGTTTTTTAAGGGGCATTCTGGTTTTTTAACTCCATCAGGGCTTGAAAGCTGAACTCAATGGCAGAGTCAGAGGCTGAAATGCATTGTTGCATTAAGAAGAGGAAAACTAATGCGAGTGGGAGTGGAAATGCAGAGGATGTTGATACTGGTGCATCTGGTTCGATGACTATGCTTACAGAAACTAATTTCATTGGATCTAGTTCGTCTCCAACAGAAATTAACAGTAACGCATCTAGTTCTTTGACGGTGTCGACTGAAAACTGCTACGAGGTGTTCTTGAGTTTCAGAGGCCCAGATACTCGACATGGCTTCACTGATCACCTCTACCATGGGCTCTTGAGAGCCGGAATTCACACTTTCAGAGACGATGACGAGCTTTGCCAAGGCAAGGACATCAGGCCAGAGCTTATGGCAGCCATCACAAATAGTAAGATCTTGATCCCCATTTTCTCTATCAATTATGGTACAAGCAGTTGGTGCCTCGATGAACTGGTTCAAATAATGGAGCGCAAGAATAATAACGGGCAGATAGTGGTGCCTATATTCTACAAAGTGAAACCAACTGAAGTGCGATATCAAACTGGGAGGTTTGGAGAGGCATTTCTTGAGTGTGAGAGTCGTTGGCGTGAGAGGTCTTCTTTTGACCCAACGACTTTGGACAAATGGAAGCAAGCACTCCTTGAAGTCAGCAACTTGAAAGGATGCGAATCCGATGGGTAAAATTTCTCACCAAGGCACTCTCTACTTTCTTTTAATATGTGCGGGTGTTTACTAGTTGTTTTGATTCTCACCCACTTTATTTTCGTTCTATATATATAAACAGAAAGATCATGTTGGCAGTAAGATTCTGCAAAGCATGAGTTCGATAAATTATTCTTTTTTTTTTTAGTGTTTCGCTTTAATGATATTGACAAATCTACTTATCGATTTTATTTGTATGTTTCCATTCACTTGAATGATAAGATTTTTTGATTGAGTTTTTACTCTTATATCCAAAGATATTGTAACATTGCGCCATTTTTTTATTTTTTATTTTTTTATGTTTACAGTGTACGTCATATTAGTCATGGTCACAAACTTTTCTAATTACATATTTATTTGAGATTAATGGTACAACCTATTGGTGATTTTTATTTAGAGCTCGTAACATCATATACCGTGTATAGTGATTGTCAAAGCCATAATTCTTTATCTTCCCAAGTTACTTTTATTAAATCATTAATATCGTTGACTAGTTGCTATTAAAATTATTTTACAAAGAAAGGTTTCATTAGTTATATATGATGATGGAAAATATAAATAAAAAAAAAGGAAAAAGGGATTATTTTTATTATATATTTGTTTGAATAATTTTTAATGCATTTCCTATCTTCAGCAAGTAATTTCTATCTCATACACCTAAATATATTGAATCAATGTTCTTATTTTGCGAAAAAAACTATTCTTCTAGTTAGATCAATTAAAATCAAAGAACATAGTTACTCAAAAGGAAAATAAAGTACAAGAACTTATCATCCCTAGAGGCAATGAAAATTGATAAGAACACCAATCTATAATGATAACACAATTACAAACTTGCAATCGTGTAGAATTGCGCAAACAAGGAGAAATCCCCTCAATTGCATTCAAGTTGTCCACAATATCACAATCTGGACAACTTATTGGATTGTTATTATAGGAGTTGAAATCGTCTCGCACCAGAAGTTATGACTTGTTTATTGATTAATTGCTGACTCTCATATTGGGTTGGCTTATTGGATTTTTTATTATTCAAAGGCTCTAGAAAGTTTTCAAAGTTACGTCCATGTCATCCCTAATATCTTTAACAAACAACAAGTCTAAAAATTGGTTCAAATCCATAACATCTACAATATTCAAGGTTCATAAGTGATGTGCTCAAGTTTCTTCTAATTTAATAAATTATGTCAGAGTAATAGTGGAAGGGGGCATGCCTTGTGAAACAACCACAAGCATTTCTCAAACTTTATTCTTAGCGTATATGGAGGTATGACAAAAACGATTCTTAATTTTTTTTTTAATTTATCCCAGATTCATTTTATTAGTACGTTCTCAATAGATAAACAATATAAAATTATCTTTACCCAAAAAAAAAAAAAAAAAAACAATATAAAATTATTGTTGCCACATATTTGAACTCGTCACATTTGACAGGTCGGAAGTAGAGTTGGTGAAATCGGTTGTTCGAAAAGTGTTGAATGAACTTAAGAAAAAGTTTGAGTTGATTATTTCTGAGAATTTGGTCGGAATTGGTAGTCGTGTGAAGAACATTATAGAACTTCTGGATGATAAATCTCATACCCTCCTATTTGTTGGCATCCATGGAATGGGAGGCATTGGTAAAACTACTCTTGCTAAAACCATTTACAACATGCTATCCAATCAATTTGAGCATCGTAGCTTCATTGCGATATAAGGGAATCATGGAAGCGTGGTGCTCATGAGTTACAAAATCAATTAATCTTTGATATATCGAATCAAAAAAATGAAGTTCGTAATAAGGATGAAGGGATTAATTTCATCTCCTCCATGTTTAAAGATAAAAAGGTCCTTCTTCTTGATGATGTGGATAAGGTTGATCAAATGAAGTGTTTGGCCGGTAATCATGATTGGTTTTCTTTGGAAAGTAGGATCATTATTACCACCAGAAACAAGAGAATTCTTGAAGTAGTTGGGGTGGACCACAACTATGACCTTACGGAATTGGATCACCATCAATCTTTGATTCTGTTTAGTAAACATGCGTTTCGAAGGGACTTTCCACCAAGTGAATTTGAGGACCTTACTCATGAAGTTGTATCCACCACTGGAGGACTTCCCTTGTCCCTTGAGGTTTTAGGTTCATCATTGTGCGGAAAAGAGTCGAAAGAATGGAGAGAGATGATAAAAAAGTTAAGAAGGGTCCCTCGTATAGAAGTGCAAGAAAAGTTAAGGATAAGTTACGATGCATTAGAATATGAACAAAAAAAAATATTTTTGGATATCGCTTGCTTTCTCATTGGCATTGACGAGACAATCGCATCCTACATGTGGGACGCTTGTGACTTTTTTCCAAGAGAGAATATTGAAGTATTGAGATTTATGTCATTAATAAAAATTGGAGATGATCATGAGCTCCGAATGCATGACCAATTAAGAGATCTTGGTAGGGCAATTGTTCGTGAGAAAAACCAGGAACGGCCTGGGCACCGTAGCAGGTTATGGGACTCTGAGGAAGCGTTGAATGTGCTAAAGAGAAATAAGGTAACTGTTTCTCTTCTTTGTTCCCCTAGTCCATGTTCTCTTGTTAGAGTAGTGTTGGTCCTCAACTCAGTGCTTGCTCTAGCGAACATAGAACCTTCTAATATTAGTATCCTTCATTCGTTTCATTGACATGATTAGAAAGTAGAGGAGGTTGCTTCTCTCTTGATAAGTACTGTAGGTTATCTAAGATATTTCTTAAACAAGTGTATATTACAGAGTTATCTCCAAGAATGAGTTACTTTCAAATTTTTTAGATATTGATTGGGGTATTCTATATTGACAAAAATATTGAATTTCTATATTGATTTAGATGCGTCCTCGACACATGCAATAAATAACTTGACTATACTATTGTAAACTGTAGCTACTCGGGATATGTAAATCATATGTTAGAATTAATATAATAGGGCTAATGATGTCCACATTTTTCATGAAATTTTAGTCACTATTCCATAATAGAGAATGGAAGGGATACTTATTTTCTACATTGAAGGTCAAGGAGATAAATACTCTAAAATTCTATTACGTATAATTAAGCATGTGATTGTATTTGCATTTGTGAATTAATCATGATTGCGACTCTACTCTTTTTAATCCATCATTTGGTTTGACTCTAGTTGTCAATCAAAAGAATTACACTTAATTACAGTCTCAACGTGCGCCGTGTATATAATCACAAGAACCAATTCATAGATTAACAAGTTCGAAGCCAGTGTCCATGTATTATGTCTTTCGTACTACATGATAAAACTAACTAAACTAAGCAAAACAAAAATGAATCTGCTGTATATTTTATATACAAATATAATGGTATGACTAAATTTTACAGCTAAAAAGGTACAGTTTGATATAATAATGTCAGTATTCTTCCATGATTCCATTTCGTTCTTCATTTATGGCAATATCGCAAATTGAAATCGGAGTGGTTCTGCTAAAAATGATATAAGTTCTTTTCAGTTTATTCCAACAATGAATGAAAATATCACAAGTTATTTTCATTTATTTTATTTAAAATACAAGCAGCTAAAAGAAGCACAATATGCACCACTTCCGATTGAAAAACAAATGCCAAATATCCTTCTTTATTTTGAAAAAGTACTAGTACCCCTTGTTGGTCCCAAGGGATGAATGATGTGTTTGGTTCAGCATCTTGAAAGGCCACTGGAAAATGCAAAATAGTTTAGCTTAAAGGGCTTTAGGCAAATGCAAAGACTGTTTGGTAAATTATGCTTTGAGAAGCAACTTTGAGAAAAATACCGTTTGGTAAAAACACATTTGAAAAACCCTTTAGGTGATTAATATTAGTTTTTTTAATTTTTATTTGCTTAAAATTGAAAAAAAAAAATATGCAACTTTTTAAATATAAATTTTGACAATAATGCTAAAAAAATCAAATACATATATATATATATATATATATATATATATATATTTTTTTTTTAAAAGACCAAACCCTTTATCGGAATTTTTTAATTTTTATTTATTTAAAATTGAAAAAAATAAATAAATAATGTATGCAACTCACAACTTTCAGCCTCTTCCTTTTATAATTATGCCGAACCTTTAGAAGGACCCTCCAGCGTAGGCTCGATCGAAATGCCACTTGAGATCTACCAAGGAAATGAAGAATTTCCTCCACATACTTCTTCTCAAGTGTTGCACCTAAAGTGCATTGTAGAAAGATTGCTTGTACAAGACGTCCTATAACATGGCAAAGTGACGTGAGAGGTCACCATACTCTCCTTTGTTGAAGTGTTTATGCAAAAAAAGTGCATGCCAAGTGCGAAGCAACGACAAAGGACTAGTATGACTTACTAAATAAACAAAAAATTGAAAGACATTTAAAGCATAATTGAAACACACTCATAACTCACCTGTTGGATATTAATAGACCCATTAACGGGTGAGTCGGGTCGGGTCAGGTTTAGATCGGGTCATAAATGGTCTAACCCATTTAAACCGACTATGATCTATTTATTGCAATGCAAAATTTTTTACCCATACCCGATCCGACCCATTTAATTAAATATAAGAAAGCTTATTATATATATATATAATGGTATTGCTAAAATAGTTTTATACAACACAAATTTAATTGACAATTTTTAAAAAATCGAATTTTAATTATCTTTTTATTTTTAAATTAAATTTTAAATTATTTTTATTTTTATTTTTTAAATATATTTTTCTTTAGTCTTTTTTCTTTTTTTTTCTTCTTCTTCTTTGGCCGGCCGCCACGATGACAGCCGACGGTTGGCCACAAGCGAGCCTCGAGCTCACCCTTCGCCAAATCTAGTGAGGCGGAGGCCTCACCAGACGTTGGCGAGGCCTTCACCTTGCCAGATCTAGCGAGCTAGAGGCTCGTCGGTGTTGGGCGAGCTTGAGCTTGCCCCTCGCCTGACACCGATGAGTTTGAGTCTCGCTAGATCTGGCGAGATCGAGGCTCACCTGGCCAGTCGCCAACTGTTGCCATGCTGGAGACTAGAGGAAGAAGAAAGAAAATTAAACTAAAAAAATTATTATAATTTCGGTTTTTATAAAAAAAAAATATTTTTGTAAAGTTGAAAGAGAGAAAAGAGAGAATGTGAGATTTTGGGTGAAAATGAGTTCTAAATTTAATCCATTTAAGACTCATTTATCAAAGTCTTTAATTGTTAAACCCATTTAATTACTTTTTGTCAAAAAACAAGTGACCCATATATAACCCATTTATGATTTAAATGAGTCATATATGGGTCTAAGACCCATTTTGCCATCTCTAGATATTAATGAGTACAGACCAAATAAAAGAAGTACGACTTTTTGTGATTGGGATAAAGATTACACAAGCTGGAAAAAATCCTAAAAGGACCCAGCATATTGAATGTGGAATGAAAATGACATTACCTTTCAAACTAATCCTTTCACTCATGGGACAAAAATGACGCTCGCCATCAATTCTGCCTATTTTCACTTTAAATCACCTCGAGTCATTCGACATAGCTCATTGTGTGGATATGCACAATGAACCATGTTAATTATGACAAACTTTTTTTCTTTACAAAAAGCCAGAAATTTTGTAACAAATTGTTAACATTATTATAAAATAAAATGCAACATCCTTTTTGGTGTGGGTTGACATGGGTCACTGTGTACGTTAGCTCAATGAACAATGTAGCTCATCCATGGTGATTTAATCATTATAATAGATGAAATTTGTACTAGGTGTCAACTTTGTTCTACGGTTAAACAGTTGGCTTTTTTTTTTTTTTTTTTTTTTTTTTTCTGTGTTTGAAAGGTTATGTTATCTTAGTCGTAGATGCTGAAGGTTAGGTTTGATAGATGTTTGAAAGGTTTTGCGACTTTTTTCCTAGTAAAAGAGGTTGGCTTATTTTCGGGATTCGGCCACACCCTAGCTATCGATTTTTTTAAGTTGAAAAGAGTTACACACCACACAAAGGAGTCCTGAAGATAGATTGGGCATTCTAATATTTTGAGAGGGAAGTTTATGGGGGAAAAAGTCCTGCTAGAATTATAGTCTTTGGGGTACCATAATAATAATATGTAAGCCACATATTTTTAAAGGAGTGAATCTCACAATAATTTTTAATTATATGTTATTTGTTTTTTTGTGACCTACAACCAACTATTAATCTTATAGTCGATTAATAATAGTCACTGAGCATTTCTTTGGCAGCAATGACTAATCTGAGTAGATTACTTATGTTGAAGATTTCTTCCTTTTTCATGGATTCCTTTTGAGTGTTAAGATCTAAATCCTTCCCAAATTATTATGTTGTTCGCGTATGAGTATCCATGAAATCTTGTAAAACATTGTGAAGTACAATAGCAAAATTTCTGGTTCTAAGAAAATGACATGTGGAAGTCCATTAACTTTCTGTATTACTTCTTGACTTCTTATGCATCATCATCATCATCATCATCATTATTTTGTGAAAGCTTGCTACAATTTGGTTCTCAGGAATAACTATTCCATTTCCGTTCTATTTTGATGAAGCAATTATTCCTTCATTTGAGTAAAAAACAGAGTAGAAATTACTATACTCTTAAAATCAGGAGTAGTTATTCCTGTCGGGGCCAAGGAATAGCTATTCCATGTAGGCTTGTAGCCAGAAATAGCTTCAATTTTCTCATTTCTAAAAATGCTTTGCACTTTCCACAGTTAATTTTTTTAATATTTTTATTATATTTGAGTAACTCGGTTATTTATGATTATGATTATATCAAATTGTAATTTATATTTAAACTAAAATTTATGATAAAATCATAAGTTTAGAGATTATTAATATAGCTAATAAGTTATCTATGATTATGAATATATCAAATTGTAATCTATAGCTAAACTAAAATATACGATAAAATAATAAGTTGTAGAGAATATTAACATAACTAATATTATTGTCTTAGTTATTATAACTAGAAAATAATTAATTAAGAATATTTCAAGTTACTACTAGTAAATAATAAGTACATAATATATTAATATAACTATTGTCATCAGTTTCTTGTAATTAGTTATTACTCCAATGGAAAATAAGAGTATGTGTTATTATTTTTATTAAGTAGCACAATCGAGAAATATACACAAAAATTAATGTGAAATTTACATAGAGAAAAAATATTTCTATTAAAATAGATCAAATCAACTTTTGATTTTGCACATTGCAATTTGATTAAATTCCTTGCATTGCATGTTTGTCTTAACTAGTATAGTAATGAAGCTACAGTATGGGAAAGAAGAAGATTACAAGTTGTAGAGCTTTTACTTTGAATGAACCATGACATCATAATTCTTTTTGAGATCCGAATGTATATGGCCAAATTTCAAAATGGAGGTTGACATCCTTCACTTTGTTAGCCTTTATAAATATTGTTTATTGGCATAAAAAGAAAAATCATATCTTTGCGTTGCTGGTCTCTTGAACACATTAATGCACGTCGATCGCAATATGAACAAATAATATTAGATTACTTTAGTTGGATTTAGTATTAATAAATGTCGATTCTTGCTTGCAGGGAACGGACAAGATTGAGGCCATTGATCTAAGTAAAGGCAACTCAGAAGGCCCCGGCAAAATAGCCAAGCGAGGTGGCAACAATTTCACAGCAAAACAAATAAAAAAATTGACGAGTCTAAGATTCCTTTTCATGAGAGGGGTACATCTTAGTGGAGATTTTGAAGACTCAATGGAGGAGTTAAAATGGCTTCAGTGGCAAGAATGTCCCATGAGTTTTGAAGTAAATAATTTTCATATGCAGGAATTAGCTGTACTCGAATTGGAACATAGTAAGATAAATGAGAAATGGAAAGGATGGAATTGTTTCATGGTAAGAACTAAAGTCTTTTCTTTTCCTCCCTTTCTATACTTTCTTTTGAATCATAATGACTCTCGACTCACCCCTCGACAATCATTATTATTATTATTTTTTCTACCAGATGGCAAAGAAGCTCAAATATCTAAACCTTTGTAGTTGTCGATCCTTGGAAAATACGGACTTCCTCTTAGTTTTTACGAAGTAGGTTCTCATCCTCAATGGGTGTGAGGCACTGAAGCGAATCGACGCTTCCATTGAAGACATAAAGGGCCTCCTTCACTTGGAGCTGAACGCGTGTTTCCACCTTAGGGAGCTTCCGGCAGAAATAGGTAAATTAAAATCAATGCATAAACTCCTTCTACGGGATACTAAGTCCCTTTCTACATTACCAAATAGCATAGGGTCTTTGGAGAATCTAGAGATTCTAGATATTTCTGGAAGTGGGATGGTAGAATTGCCCAATGGTATTGGGAGTTTGAGAAAGCTCCGAGAGTTACATGCTTCCAGTTGCTTCAATCTGAAAGGGATAATGGTAGAGAGCATGTGTAATCTTTCTTCCCTACGACGCCTTGGATTTACAAACTGCTACAAGCTCCAATCACTACCGGACCTTCCTTCTGGCTTAACAAATTTGGGCCTCACTTGTCGAAGTCGCAAATTGCCTTTGCTTTCCCACCTAGCCCGTCTCCAGGAACTACGAGTTTGGGGTTGCGATTTTCTCCAGTGCATCCAGGAGCTTTCATCAACACAATTAAAGAGTTCAGAATGCTCCCAATCGACGGACATGAAAGAATCGGAATCACCACAATCCTTAAACATGCCCTTCAAGTTGGAATTCTTGGAAGTCGAGGATTGTGGATCTATCGAAACGCTGGACGTTTCACAGTTTATCCATCTAAGGACATTAGACGTCGACCATTGCAAGAATCTACTTGAAGTTCGAGGTCTTGACAAATCGATATATTTGGAAAGCTTGACTATCACATCCTGCAATTCAATCAAACGGTTGGACTTTACAAAATTCAAGGGTCTAAAGAAATTGAATGTAAATAGGTGCGACAAATTAGTCGAAATAGACCTTCCAAAATCCGGGAGGCTTAAGGAATTAGAAGCTACAAGTTGCAAAAACTTAGCCGAAATTGAAGGCCTTGATAGGTTAGAGTATTTGGAAAATTTAGGTATCTGCAAGTGCACTTTAATTGAAAGGCTAGACCTTCCAAAATCCGGGAGGTTGAAGGAATTAGAAGTTAGAGGATGCGTAAGCTTAGCCGAAATTCAAGGTCTTGATAGGTCGGAGTATTTGAAAAGTCTACGTATTGAAGGGTGCACTTCGATTGAAAGGCTAGACCTTTCAAAATTCGGGAGGCTGGAGAAATTACACGCTGGATACTGCAAAAATTTAGCTGAAATTCAAGGGCTCGATAGTTTGGAGTATTTGAAATATCTAGATATCTCCTATAGCACTTCAATTGGAATGCTAGACCTTCCAAAATCCAGAAGTATGAAGAGATTATGTGCTAGTTCGTGCAAGAAATTAGCTGAAATTCAAGGCCTTGATAGGTTAGAGTCCTTAATACTACTGGATATCTCTATGTGCACTTCCATTGAAAGGCTACTCCTTCCAAAGTCCGGGAATCTGAAGATATTAAAAGCTACATACTGCAAAAACTTGGTTGAAATTTGGGGTCTTGATGGGTTGGAGTTTTTAGAACTGAATATCATTGGATGCAAGTTGCTCAAAACAATTCCAGAATTATCTAGAATGCGGATTTCTCGATATTATCAGATTACAGATGGCACAAATGGAGTACCATGTCCATACTGTACGGACGACTCGGATGAGGAATAGTTCGGAAGGGTCCACATTTTCTATTGAAGGTAGATAAAGCAGGTAATTGACCTATGCTCTTTTGAAATCTACTGCCCAATTTTCATTTTTATTTCCCGCTTGCAATATCTTTCAAGATTTATGATCTTGTCATTATTATTTCGTGATTGATAATGTCACAATTGTTTTCTTACTTGAATTCAAGGAATCCAAGGGAGATGTTCATGGAAGTTAATATGTGCTTTGACAAAATGGTTCTGCTTGTCATGCTAGTAGCGGAAATACATGATAAGGCTTTCAAAGCGCATGCTTTGACATAAGTTTTCAAGTAAGATTGTTCATCCTATGCAAAAGACATTTGATTGATTTTGGAATGCTGGAAGTATTGAAAAACTGACGTGTATAGGTTTTAGATAGCATGCCAAAGGTCATTGTATAGGTCGAAGAAAATGCTAAATGAAGGACCCTATATGGCGATTCTTCTAATGTGAGGTTTTAGTTTGGTCTACGCTCATCATGCAATTCATGACTGCATATTTCTAAGGTACACTTAAGAGTGAATTTACAATGCAAAAGGAGCATGTTGATAGGGCATCCCTTAGTCTGCATATGCTTTTGACTTGGGATAAAATTTGTCCAACCATTGTGTTCCACCCATTTTATCTCACAGAACTGTCTTCATTAGAAAATTAAGATAATCATATTAGTTTGGAAGTGCTAAATGCAAGCACAAGCTCGTCGCCTAGTGGTGTGGTCATGAGTGGACTAGCAAACAGGGTAGAAGCAAAAGCATCTTGAAATGTTTGGATCAATTGAGAAAATTAGAATTCGAATTTTTCTTCCTATGCCTCCATGCTCATTTGGTTTGAGTCCACAATATACCTACTCCAAGCCTCCCAAAGAATGCATCTTGATGTTTGTAGAGTGGATAAAGCCGTCTTTCATATACCTGAACTATTGAATCAGGCAATACATTAACTAGAATGTCTTTTGACATAATCTGCTGTGCAGTGAAATGATTGCTTATATTGCGCATAAGCTCTTATTAGTGCACTTTCTTGCTGAAATGAAAATACAGGAAACATTTCCTTAAGTTTCATGAGGAAACATTTTAGTATCCTATACGCCATTTGGAAACTGTCTTGCATTAATTCTAATGCATGAATAGCACATAATGATAAGGAAAAGAATCATACTATGTCCCACAAAAGCAAGCCTCTTGAGTCGAATGCACTATGCTAATTTGATCAAAACTTCTGTGGTTGATGATATTAGAAGCCCCAAGAGTTCTAAAAGAAGATTGAGTTTGACAAATGGAGACTTGTAAATTTCTTTGTACTATTAGTAGTTCATTTGATGTTAGTTGCTGGATTGATTTCATCTAACTCACTGCAGGATTCGGTTATCATGCCACCAGTTGATGTAAGTGCTATAATATCCAAGAGAGCTTTCACAAGGCGCTTATAAAAGGAAACAAAATCATCAAAGGATGAGGAGCTGGATGTTTGCTGGACTTCTTTAAACTCTAGCAATGCATCCTCAAAATGGTAAATGGTGTTTGCATGTTGTCATCCTTCTGGGTACACCAACTAAAGCGTCCATTAAAATAAATAACTTGAATTTGGGAGGGAAGATGGGGATGTCATTTATGCCAGATAGACTAGGTATGTCGGATGTAGAAATGCTTAATGCCCACGAGTTGGTAGGCTTAGGCCCTACAGAATACCATCCCAGTGCTGTCAAGCATCTATATAGTTTTCCATAGATTTCTAATTTTGTTTCTCAAAATGTAACGTTTCTTCTAGCTCCTCTTCTTCCTCTTTTTTAATGATTGAGCGTTCCTTACAAGGAGATATTCAATTTATACTAGATTGAAGAGTATAGGCTGTAATGTTTCTCACATTTTGTACTACTTGAAGTAAATTTATCTTCTTCTGATTAGAGAGGGGCATTTTGTTGCATCATTTTGATTAATTAAGTTAAGTGGTGGGAGTTTAACTTACTTGTTAAGAGGATACCTCAAGCTATGCTACATACTTGTATGACAATTTGGTCGAGAAGGATGGAGTAAGGAATCAAAGAAGGCGTAGAGACTAAGAATGTAGAGGTTACTGCATCCAAGTATCTTCAGTTCTTATATGACTTTATCTCTTGGTAATTTAAATTTGTAAGAGCTTAGGATTAGATGCCTATCCTCGGCAGTTCTTGCTATCTATTCTCAATGGAAAAATTTGGAGAGTAGGCTTTCTTTTTTTTTTCTTTTTTTTTTTTGCCCCTAAAACATGTAACGCCTCATATTGTCTTCTGGATTTGGAGAACATGGTGTGGAGTGCACTATACTACTCGGGCCAACCCTTGAATGCTTTTTGTTGAGATCCTCAATTGTGGATACTTGTACCCTTGTGATCTCACCTGAAGTAAGCTTTCACGGATCCACTCCACTTCGAGGTTTCAAAGCAGACAACAAGATTCGTTTTTGGATTGAAATAACGGATTGGAGGCTGCCAAAAAAGTGTAGATTCCCATTGCTGTAGATGACCTACTAGCCCAAAGAAATCTCATATCAAGTGATCGATATCCCTCAGTTATCTTCTACCGTTATGACACTTTAATTTACTTCACAAATTTTGACTAACATTTCCTGTTTACTGTGCATTCTCTATCTTCCCTTTTCTTCTATTAATTTTATTGTGAAGAGATTATTTATTATTCTCTCTCTCTCTCTCTGTTGTTTTTTATTTATTTTAAATGAACCCACTTTTCTTTGCACATTCATTGTGTATTGTCAATACTAGCTTCTTCATTATTCTAATCTACTCTAGGTAAACGTATAACATCATTATGCTGAGGTCCTGCTATCAAGGTTGTTGTCTTGGGACTTGAAGATGGTACAGTTTTACTGCATGATGTAGAAGTAAGTTTTCCATGCTATTGCTGAATGTTACCCTCATTACTTCTCAACTAGAAATTCCATCTGCAAGAATCCTTTATCATCAAAATGTGTTCTTCTCTGATCTCTCTTGAGAAATATTTTGAATTGCTCAAAAGTTGAATGATTCAATGCAAATAGCAAGCTTGCTGAATGAACATTTAGCTGCTAGGAGAGATGGCAATCCATGTTTACTAGTCATGTTTGCCAATGTCAAGTAAATATGGACTATTAAATAGGTCAATTTGAGCAGGATAAGCTTATTAAATCTTATTAGATCATTGAACATGGCCATTTGTTAAACAGATGAGCAAACTAGAAGAGATATATAGCCTAAATGAATTGTTTTTTTCACATGTTATACATTAATAATAGATTCAATAGATATGTACATTTTAGGACTTGACTTTAATTGATGTGGTTAATTGCATTCTCATATAGGATAGGAAATCGCCACCTTGTTGCTGATGTTGTCATTGATGATTGAAAATGCTTCAAATATCGATGACAAATTTCAGCATAGCATTTGTAGAGGTTGAGCTCATTGTGAGGATCTACACTCTCAGTCGATGGTGTTAATAGAAACAATCATATGTGACATGGTCATTTTCATCAAATTAATAGTTTATTTTGAATATTGAAACACAAATACGTTCAGTCAAATTAAAAAGGCTATGGTTTAGGTGACTCCTGAATGATGGAATTTGTATGTGCTTTAATTATGGTTGTGGGTGGAAAAGTTCATAAATAACCGGTTATGTCATTAAGCTATAGCAGTTTAGTCTTGAGCACGATGGCTACGAATTGGTTGGTACTACTGCATTTCTTTCTTTGAGACTTCCACAAATTTATTATCCATCATCTGATTGACAGACTATGTTTTACTTGTAAGAGGGTTTGTTTTTACATAATACATAATGAATGTTATCTTACCAATCTAGCTTTCTTTACTTAACTATAGATATGTGGTGTGTTGCTTTTTATATGCTAGTGCTTGCAGTAGTTATACATGCTGTGGTACAATAGTTTCTAACATGGTATAAATATTAAGCAGAATGAAAAACTATTACGAGGCTTGAAGTACCATGTGGCAGTTGTGCTGTGTATCAACCAGGAGGAAGTTGCCCAAGTGAACAATTATTCATCTTTCAACTTAGAGGTTGATATGACTTCTTGATCTTGATTCTTAATAGACAATATTTCATTCTTCATATCCTACATGTTTTTTCTAATGCTTTATTTGCACTTAAGTTTCAAAGTAAGAATCTTATTTCACTATCCAATAACTTCAATATTCTCTACCTTGATAAATCTTGTTCAGTTGGTAAGATGTCTTAGCCTCAGTATTGCATCAGAGAAGCAATGTAGAGAGTCAAAGAACTACTGTAGTTTGGAGGATTTGGGGACATCGAATAATTGCGAAGGACACTTGGAAAGGAATTTCAACAGATGGAACATAGGTATCAGCAAATGAGTTAGAAAACTGAAATGTGATAGAATCATGTTTGCTCATAAAAGTTCTTACTTGAATGTGTTGTTTACTGCTCTTTCATTGTAGATTCTTCACACTAATGCTATATCTACTTTTTCCATACATAAATGTTCTTACAAACGCTGCCTCAGTGGGAAAAATATAAACTACGGGATAAATCACTACTGTTTTCTGTTGTTTGCAGTGATTGCTTCTTCCCCCCTTCAAGTCCAATCCTCATTGCTGATATGCGTACCAAATGTGAAATTCTGGATCTCTTCATATGCATAACAGGAGTTTAAGTATGATTATCTGGGCTCAAAATTGGTTTCTGTAAACATTGCAATCATTTAATAAAAAGCTTTTGCTATTAGGTTTAGCCAACTCTTCAATTATTTGAGCTGAAATAACCATTTCTTGTATGGCTAGTTTAGAACTAATTGTTAATAGGGTTCGTATGTAGATATTTCTATCCAAATGCCTATTACCATAAAGTTGTACCTATATTTTTCATTTTTTTTGCCCGAGTGATCAGAACCTTGAGACTATAATGAGAGAAAGAGAAGGATTGGGGGTTTGGGGTTGTCTTCTGGAGGTTATCCTCAACAATGGTTTTTCAATTACCCTCCATCTAATAGTCTATTTTTGGTATTTGATCTCAAGTTTGATCACTTGACAATGTACATGGAAGCTTTAGTTGGGTGATCCTATCGGAGTGGGCTCTCTGTTTAGCTTGTTAGCCTTGTGTATAGAAATACCGATCTCACCTTTCCTGATTAAAACCTAATTTGATCATCACTCTTTGAAGGAAGCTGCCCAGATGCCTTTCTCTTCTATTTTGAAAAAGAAACTTTGTAAGAATTTATTATCACTATTCCCTCTTACATTAGTTTCAACATTCATTGGATACATTCGCAATTCACTGTCCTTGTATGAGGGTATATACCTTTAATCTAAAACTACATATATGATCCAGATATTCACGTGCAGAGCATAACTACTTTTTCGTGCTATTCATTTCTCCGTGTGGCTCCATAGGATGACTCTGGATTTGCTTATATATATGACTTCTTGATCTCGATTCTTAATGAACAATATTTTATTCTTCATATCTTACATGTTTTTTCTAATTTTTTGTTTGCAGTTAAGTTTCAAACTTGAAATCTTATGTCAAAGTCCAACGGCTTTAATATGGGTTTATGGAAGACTTTCGAGATCATCAAAGGATTGGGGGCTCAATGTTTCTTGAACTTCTCCAAACTCTGATAATGCATCCTTGGAATGGCAAAGGATGCTTGCATATTATCATCCCACACTTCCCTAATTATTTTATATCGAAGCTTTGCAGAGCTGAAACTGTCCGTTAACTTAATAGGTTTCCCAAATACTGAAAGTCTAGCCAACTTGTTTGATATAATGGCTTTCGAATTAGACGGTTGTATTTTAAGTTATTATCATACTTGACACTTGTATGCAAGTCTATTGGAGTCATTATTTAAAGAGAGTTCTTTGTGATTCGGGTTTTGATCTTCATGTTAAAGTGGAAGCAATTTGATGCTTGCCTTCCAAAGTTTGTTGGGTTGATAAAGAACTTAGAGATTCTACCTATGGGAAGCCGGTCTGGTCAAAGGTCTTTGAATCAAAGTTTTGCAAGACTGAGATCTTATTCCTATTGGCGGAGGATTGTTGGCTGGGTTGGCCTCAGTGGGGCTTAGCTAACATGACATGAAAGAAAAAGAAAAAGGTCAAAAAGTCAAAACAAAAAAGAAAGAGAGGAGCTGTTCATGGAGTGAAGAGTGTAGAGAGGGGGGAGGAAGAGAGAGAGAGAGAGAGTTTCCCAAGAAGAACACAGGAGAAAAAGGATAAGGGAAAGACAGAGAGAGCGTTCCCCAGGAAGAACGCACGAGAAAAAAAAAAGGGAAAGCAAGTTTCCAAGTCCCGGATCGAAGGCCAAACGTTGTCAAAATTAGCTCAATTTTCAATTTGTTGTTCGTTAAATCAAGACTACTAGTTGATCAGTTTCACTCATTAAAAATCTTCTCTAGATTCTCTCTCGTTTTTTCTAATTACGATTAAGGTTTCTTGCTCTATTTGTATTGATCCATCTCCATAATGATGAAATATTATTGCAATGTTGATGTTACTATTCTTGGTGATTAGTGAAAGTTTTTGAGCAATTCATGATTTTTTTCCCGCATTGCATTTTCAATATAAAAATCTTGGTATTATAGTTGCCTTGTTTCTTTAACATGTCAGCATTATATTTACTTATTTTGAGATTTTTTGTTGGAAAACACTGCTGTTTATTGCTAAGGTTAATTCCGTTTTGGTCAATTTAGTTTTGGGAAGAAATTGATCATGGATTGAGTTAGTCCTTAGTGAATCATTACCCAATTCTCCCCAGTAACATCATTGTTGGAACCGAAGTAGAAAATGTTTCTAGTGTGAAAAACAAGGTCACTAGAGCCCAATTAATGTGCATTTGAGATTGTGCTACTATTAGGATATTGAAGCATGATTGATGTTGGTTTAGCTTTGTAACAAAGATTTAGCTCGACAAAAGGAAAAAATGACACAAATAGTCTATGAACTTTAGCCAAACATGTAATGTCATCCATAAACTTTTCATTAATTTATTGTTCAATCTTATCCCTAAGATATATATAAAAAAAATTTCAATATCGTCCTTTCATTAATTCAAATTTAATGAAATTTGTTGATGTGGTTTCCAATCTGTTATGATTTTGATCAATTTGATAACGAGAGCTCAATTTAATAACAAATGTATGAAAAATGTGACTATTATGGTTATAACTAAACCAAACACCGGTAATCCGACCCATTCCAAAATCACATATTTATGATGAATGAGCCCAGGCAACAAGTTCCAGTCAGGATATGGCATGATTCGACCTAGCTCGACCAACCCATCAATCAAATGAGTTCGCCTTCACTCCTGTAATTTTGTTTCTATCTCTTATTCTCTCCTGCCCATTCCTCTTCTGCAATTTTCTCCACATGATTTCAAACTCTAGTGAACTTTCTTGCTCTCTCTCACTTTTCCATTCTTTATCTCGCTCTTCAGCTCTATCCTCGCCTCACTAGCCTAGAGCCTTCCTCTCAATCTTTTGAGCTCCATCCTTCACAAGCTCTCTTTTAGCTTGTATTTTCCATCGATGCTTCTGTACACTCCTTGCGATTTGTTCCAACCCTAGCATTGCGTTTTTCGGGTGCTTGTAGAGCTTTTTAGTTATGGAAGTTGATGAAGGACTGCAGTTGTGCTTCCATTTCGGCTTTAGTTCAATAAACCGATGGTTTCTCATGTTCAACCCCCGGTTGGTATTCTTTTGCAAGCTAATGGGCAATCGACTCAGTTATTGCAACTCAATTTTGTGAAGTTTGCTCAATTTGCTCAATTTGAAAGGTTTGATGTCGGCAGCGATCCTCTTTTTGAAAGATATAGAGCCCGTTTGATTCGACTTTGGGGAAATGCCATTAGGAGAATACAAATACCTTTGAAGTAAATGGGTTTTCCGAAATGTTAGACTGTTTGGTAAACTATAACTGAAAAATGCTTTAAGGAAATGCAAGATTGTTTGGTAAATATATATTTGAAAAGCCCTTTAGTGTGACTAAATTAAGTTTTTTAGTTTTAGTATTTTTAAAATTGTAAAAAAAAAAAAAAACAATGACTATATAACCTTTTACATTTTCATGTTGAGAGTAATGTAAAAGATATATATTAGTAAATTTATTTAAAATTATATTTAAAAATTTTGATTATAGATTATAAGCAAAACTCAACTTTTGACTTAGGGTTCTTTTAGGTTTGTTTTCAACTTTGAATAATTTTTTTTAATTATTGTAGTATTAATTATCTTTGTTAATTAATGATCATTCTAGTGTATTGATAAAAAAAAGTTGGGCTATTGATTGTAAAAAAAAAAAAAAAAAAAAAGTGAACCCAACATTTGCAAAGGGTTTTATTATTTTTTTAAGAAAATAAAAATAAAATCCGATGAAACTTCGTAAATCCGATCAACGGCAGTTGGGGTGTTTAAAAAAAAAAAAAAAGAAGTCAACGGATGAATAGTAGAGGTGGATTTGCATTTCCAAAATGTTGAAAGCCCAAAGTAGGTCCCCACCTGCTTTGGGCTTTCAGTATTTCAAAGGCCAGCATTTGGCCAGGGACACTTCCAAATGCTGAACCAAATATCTCAATTTTTTCCCTAAGGGCTTTTGGGGCTGAAAGCCCCTTGGGAATGCTGAACCAAACGGGGACATACTCTAGCTTCCAGAGATGCTCAGGTAAAGTTAGCTTCAAGTTTCTTCAAAGTTCATCGCAAAGTTAGAATATAACTTTCATTTTGGTAAAAAAAATTCAAATGGTGCTTGTTTTGACTGGCCTCTCTTGGTGATGACAGTTGCAGCACTAATTCTCCTAACCTTCATTGTTATCCTCTTTCGTTTTCAGTTTTTATGAGAGTGCTACTATTTCAACTAACAAGATGAATCATCGCAAGGCTTCAACTATTCTAACCTTCTTATTGCGAAAAACACCGTGCTACTTGCAGTGACAACAAAATGAGGAGCGAGAATCTTTAATAGTGGATCGTTAGCTTCAACTGGCCAGCGTCTATCAATCTCATGCTCTTTCAAGTTTCTCAATTAAATGTAAGTACTCAAGAACAAGGCCTCCCATCAATATCTTCTTGATCATGCCATCACTCACCTCGACCTGGCATATGGACAAAGATTTGAGCAAAGTTTAGTCAATCCTTGACCATCTATCTTTGCTACCACTTGTCAAGAGGAAAAGTGCCAAGAAAGTCCTGAACATATTATATTTGTACCAATTCAATTTTAATTCTTTCAATTGGATCAATTTAATCTTAAATCTTTTCACATTAGTACCAATTCAATTCATCAAGCCAATTTAAACTAGAAATTGCGAATATGGACGTCGGGCGGCCGATTGACGCCGAGATGGATAATTTTAATAATATTTTAATAAACTTTTTAAATTTATTGATTTCTTTTTCTTTCATTTTTCCTTTTCCCTTTTCTAGTTTGTTGATGGCCATCGCTAGCCACCAACCATAGCCATGGCCGGCAAGGGCGAGTGTCAGCCCTCACCAAATCTAGGCGAGGCCAATTGAGGCATTTTAAGCAAGAAACTATGGACAATCACAAACTCATTTATAGCATGCAATAAATTTTAGAAAATGACGATAAGCATGCCCAACTTATACAAATAAATAAACATCTATCTATAGCTTGATTTTCTAGGAAAGACAATTTTCATCACATTATTGTCTAAGATCAATGTGATACACGAGTAGTGGAAAACTGTAATTTATGTGAGTCCTGCAAGGGCATACAAATTGTTGTTTTAACTGGTGCTCTAGTTTAAGGAGAACAAGTTACATAGTTACTCTTGGAAAACATTCTTAGGGCTCGTTTGGTAACAATTTTATTCTCGAGAATAATTTTTTATCGAAAATGATTTTTTCGATTACGATTTTTAGGAACAATTTACGAGCAAAAAATACGCTTGGTAACTACATGAAATTTTTATTCTCTAGATAAAAATGCATTTGGTAGGATTCTTAAATTTTTTAGTACTTTTGTTATATTTTTTCTTTTTCCTTTTCTCTTCTTCTTCCTCCTTTTTTGTGGCCAGTCGTTGGCCAGTGTCGTGGCCAGCAATTGGCTGGGTGAGGTTCAACGAGCTCATCGGAGCATTGCCAAGCCAGGGTGAGGGTCGGCAAGCTCGCTAGAGGCTTGCCTGGCCACCGCGAGGCTTGACCTCGCCTCGGCGGTGTGAGGTTGGGCTTGCCTTGGCTTGGCAAGGCTGAGCCTTGTTGTCCGGCAACGCTCTGGCGAGGTCGCCAGTCCTCGTCGGCCGATCATCCACCATCGCTGGCTATGGCCAAAGCTAATGACCGGCCAAAGGGAAGAAGAAGAAAATGAAAGAGAAGAAGAGAAAAGAAAAAATTAGATTGATTTTATGAATTGTTTTTTGGGTAAAGTTGATTCTATGAATTGTTCTTGAGAACAAGAAACAATTTTTTTTTCCTATTTCTTGATTACTCGTTTCTAAATCTATTCCTGGAACAAAAAAACGGATGAAACAAAAAATTTACCAAATAGATTTCTATTAACGTTACATTATCGGGAACAAAAAAGCAAAAGCATTTGTTCCTGGGTTTGTTATCAAACATGCCCTTAATAAATATATATACTCTATTGTTTCTAATTAAATAATCTAAATAGAATATGAAGTATAGTTGATTAATAAAAGCCCTAATTTCCATAAAATCATCCCCTTTAAAAGCATTCCAATATAGTCTTAGCCATTCCTTCCACTTTCCAATCCAATAAAAGTGTCACACCAATGCGTGAAGTCCATAGAGCATGCCATCTAAAATAACCTAGGCATGAGGAACTAAACACTGAAATAGGCCAAAAACATGAATGGGGTGCAGTAATTTTTTTCTTCGTTTAGTCTAAGTTCTTTTGTATAACTTTAACGTGATCATGGATACGGTTTATTTTTAATTTCCTTTTCCTAATGCATGGGAAAAATTAAAGAAAATACATCCCCTTTTCACCCTAGGGGGAGTCCATTGAAACGGGAAGCAGTTTAAGGACCTCCTCGGCCCAATTTATCGTATCATAAAATGGAAATATATTGGAAGACTAATTAGGAAGGAAAGTAAAATTAGTCACAGCAGAGCAAAAAGGGAGGGAAGGAGAGCGAGGAGCCCTCCGGCAGTCCGGTCACGCCCAAAACCCGTCCGACGACTCCCGACAGCGCTCTTAAGCTCGCATCTCCCGTTCCCCGCGCTAAGTCTCCGGTAGGTCAAGTTCCTTTCTTCTTCTTCTTCTTCTTTTTTTCCCATTGGACGAGCCGTTTTTCCGAGGATCCTGGCTCGGAGGCGTGCGAGGCGACCGGACTTGATCCGGTCTATCGAACTCACCCTCCATTCGCCGTCACCGAGCCGGGTAGGGACTCTCGGCCGACGCCTCCTCTGTTTGTGCCCGTCTTGCCCCGTTCTGGGCTCGCCAGACCAGGCTTCGTCCTTGTCTGGTTCACGCGAGCACCGGCCCCCTTCGTCTGTGCGCCGCTGTTTTGGGTCGCCGTCTGTCAATTTTTGCGAGTTCCGGCGCGGGTTGGTGGTCGGTTTGCCCCTTTTAGCCAGTGCGCTTCAAACGTTCGACGAAATGCCTGAACCAAACCCCCGCTCGGTTTAATCTCGACCGTCGAGTTATGCAAAGTGGGGCAATATGAATACGTGCCGTGCGATGTAATCTGTCCTATGATTAGCATGTACTTCGGTGAACTTTAACCGTGGTGGGTTCTCGTGTTCTGTTCGTTTGGAAGGAGGACTTGAGAGGCGATGGCAGATCGGGGGACTGCAGTAGAGAGAGAGAATGGCGGGGAAGTGGGCTTAGTTAGGCTTTCGGTTAAATTTGGGTTTGGATTTTGGGCTAAATTAGAGTTTATTGGGCTTGGGTTTAAGCCAATATCGCAGCCCATATTGGGACCGGGCCCCAAGGCTCGGCCCGTAATCAAATTCACTCTGCTTCCTCAGTAGTCAAATTCTCTCCCGCCTGTTCTTCCTCTTCCGTAATCTTCTCTGCAAAATTATCAGGCTCCATTGCACTTGGTTACTCGCTCTTCTCTTCCATCAGGCTTTCTTCTAGGGCTTTTGGGCTCTAACCCTCCACCACTAGCTCTCCCTCTAAGTTCGCATTTGCCACCGGACGTTTTGGCTGCGTTTTTGGCTGCTCCCGGAGCTTTTTCAGCTATGGAGACCGACCAAGGGTCGCGGCACATGCTTCCCTTTCAGCTTCAGTTCGACAAGCCGCTGGCTTCTCAGGTTCGGCTCCCGTTTCATCCCTCTTTTGCGACCTGATAATGGGCGGGTCGATTCGATTGTTTTCCCATTCGGTTTTGTGTGAGGTTTTGGCTCGATTTCTTCCGATTGGCAGGTGAAGATGGCGGAGTGGAATCCGGAGAAGGATTTGTTGGCGATGGTCACGGAGGACTCGAAGGTGGTGCTTCATCGCTTCAATTGGCAGAGGCTGTGGACAATCTCTCCTGGTAATTGCTTTGACTCGAGAAAGTTCTCCTCTTTTTATTTTTTATTCAGCATGTTCGTTTCTTCAACGATGGCTTGGTGTGTGCCCTTTGAGTCGTTGGCCTTATTCTTCCCTTTGCTTTTCCTTAATTTTGCTACGAGCCTTTTCCCCAAATAAGTCACTTAAATTGCCAATCCAGTTCAAATTGGGTTTGATGGAGATTTGGTCAATATAGAGGTGAAGTGCTTGAAAGTCCGAATGAGGATGTGATGTCGAACAAAGGAGTTGGTGTTTTACACGAAAATGAAGAGTGAATGATGGTAATAGGAGGGAAAATGTGGATATGACAAAGTTGCAAATAAAGAATCCCAAGCTGATACTAGTTTAATGAAGGGATTTTTATTTACAGGCGTGACAGATTCCTATAAACTTCTAGATAATATTGGTGCCTTAGGAGATTTCCATAGCATAAGTGACAATCATCTAGACCAACCAGAAGGGTACCCGACTCCTGTACTGCCATCTTGTTGCCATTTTCACGCTACACCAGTCAAAGTGTTCATGAAGATAAAGAAGTCAAATTGGAGGGGATGTTGTTTATGCTAGATAGACTAGCTATGTCAGATGTAGAAATGCTAGATGCCCACTTGGAGTTGGCAGGTTTAACCCCTGCAAAGTAGCATCACAACGTCGTCAGGCAGCTATATAGTTTTCCTTCAATTTCTGTTGGTGACTCTCACGATGTAATATCACTTCCGGCTCTGCTTCTTCCTATTTCTTCTGCCGATTGAGCATAATATTATCTCTGGCTCCTCCTCTTCCTCTTCTTATACTGATTGAACGTTCCTTACAAGGAGAGATTTAGTATGGGCTGGAAAGTTTTTCACATTTTGTAATGCTAAAATTTAGAGTCTAGTATAGAAAGTTTCGCACATTTTGCATTACTTGAAGTTAATTTATCTTCTACTGATTACAAGGGGCATTTCGTTACATCATTTTAATTAATCAAGTTTGTTGTTGGGAATTTAACTTACTTGTGAATAGGATATATCTCAAGCTATGCTGCATACATGTATACATGGAGGGAGGAGTTGGAGAAAGCAAAGAGACTAGGAGGGTAGGGGGAGCTGCATCCAAGTATGTTAAGTTCTTATATGACTTTATCTTTTGGTAATTCAAATTCATAAGAGCTTAGGATTAGATGCCTAGCCTTGGTGGTTTTTTTAATCTATTCTCACTTGAAAAATTTAGATAGGAGGTAACATTTGAATGCTTCATGCATCATATTGCCTTCTGGATATGAAAAACATGTTGTTGAGTGCTTCTTGACCTAATCCTTGAGAGGTTTCTGTTGAGATGTTAAGTTGTAGATGCTTGTACACTCGTGATCCTTCCTTGAAGTATGCTTTCATTGATCCACTCCACCTTGAGGTTCCAAAGTTGAGCAATAAGATTTGTTTTTGGACTGAGATAATGGATTGAAGGCTGCCAAAAAGACATAGATTCCCTAGCTTTAGATGATCTACTAGCCGAAAGAAATCCATGTCAAGCTACCAATATCCCTTTCAGATATACTATTACTGTTATGATGTTTGCATCACTTCCCAGATTTTGATTATCATTTTCTCGGTTTTTGTGTGTTCTCTGTCTTTCCTTTTTGTCTATTAATTTATGGTGAACAAATTATTCATCCTCTCTCTTTCTATTTTTTTTTTTTTTTTTTTTTGGTTGTTGTTGTTGTTTATGAAATCACTTTTCTTTGCACATTCCATCGTATGTTGTTATACTGGATTATCTTAATTATTCTAATGTACTCCAGGTAAATGTATAACATCATTATGCTGGCGTCCTGATGGCAAAGTTGTTGTCTTGGGACTAGAAGATGGTACAGTTTCACTGCATGATGTTGAAGTAAGTTTTCTATGTTATTACTTTAATGTTACCCTCACAACTTCTCAACTAGGAATCTTCCTGCAACAATCCCATATCATCAGAATGTGTTCTCCTCTAATCTCTCTTGCGAAAGATTCTGAATTGCTTAAAAGCTGCATGATGCATTGCAAACAGCAAGCTTGCTCAACAAACATATAGCTGCTAATAGAGATGGCAATCCATGTTTACGAGTCCTGTCTGCCAACGTCAAATTAACAGTGGACTGCTAGATAGGTCAATCTGAGCGTGAAAAGCTTAACAGATCTCATTAGAACACTCTTTTTGAACATGCCCTCTTTTTTATATAGGTCAACAAACGACAAGAGATGAATAACCCATTTAACTAATTAAAGTGAATGGTTCATTCCAATCCAAGCATTACTGACACAGCATTTATAACTTGTACAATACATGCAATATGCATATCTTTGTCAATGTCATATAATTTTTAAAAAGAATAGCCTTAAACTTACAAACTCCTTGGTTTAGATGATATCTTGTATCTTATATATATCCATTTAACTAATTAGATTGAATGGTTCATTCCAATCCAAACATGACCAAGACAGCATATAGAAGCAGTCATCCATGACATGCTCATTTTCATCAAATTAATAGTTTCTTTCTATTATTTAAAGTGACATATGTCCAGTTCAGTCATATTAGGAAGGTAATAGGTCGGGTGATTCCTAAATGACAGAATTTGTATGTGCCTCAATTATGCTTGTGGGTGGAAAAGTTCATAGATTACCGGTTATGTCATTAAGCTAGCTGTTTGGTCATGGGTACAATTGCTAAGAACTTGGCTGATGCTGCTGCCAAAAGGTTTCTTTAAGACGTCTACCCATTTACTAATCATTTTCCACTTCATGGATTATGTTTTGCTCCTGAAGAACTTATTTTTACATATGAATGTTATCTTACCAATCTAGCCGTCTTTATGGAACCGTGGATATGCACTGTGCTGCTTTTTATATGCTAGTGCTTGCAGCAGTTATATGTACTGTGGTATATTTATTTCTAACTCGGTATAAATATTAAGCAGAATGGAAAACTGTTAAGAAGCTTGAAGTCTCATGCAGCAGCTGTGGTGTGTCTCAATTGGGAGGAGGATGCCCAAGTGAATAGAGTATGCATCTTTCAACTTAAGAAAGTTCCTCTTACTTCTCGATCTTGACACTTGACAGACAATATTTTATTGTTCATACCTTTCATGTTCTATCTAATGCTTTGTTTGCAGTTAAGTAGTTATTTTAGTCTGGTTTACTAAAATATTTCTTTTTTCAAACTTAGAATCTTATTCAACAGCTTCAATATGTATCTATGGAAGGTTTTTTGAAAACTTATGTTTGGTGTCAGCTGTGAGTTGTTGATTTGCTGATTGTTGACTCCTTAACTTTAATCTCTTGTTATATTTATCTTCTTCTTCTTGTTTTTTTCCCCATTGGAATGATAATTATCCATTTTTTAATAGGACACTTCTGGCAACTCTTTGGCATTTGAAGATCGCACTACTCGTTTCTTCCCTCCAGCTCCGAGAGTTCCTCGCATGCCTGGACTAGTATCTGGAGAAACTGGTTTAATTGACGATGGTCAAGATTCATTTATAGAGCTCTCAAATTCTTCAAAGCAATGTTTCAATATCCTTTGCAGTGGAGATAAAGATGGGGTTTTGTGCTTCAGTATATTTGGTGTCTTTCCAATCGGAAATGTTGTAAGCCTCCTGTCTGTTCAGATCAAGTATTTAGCAGTATAGTCTATCAGATTCAGTCATGACTACTTTCCTTTCTCGCTTCCATAGAGCAGTCTTTCTTAATAAATGGATCTGATGGCAGAAATAAGTATTGCCTGAAAGTAATGGGCTGGTTAATTAAACAACTATACTAGGTGAAGTTATTCTTGTAAAACTTCTAGATTTCACTTCCATTGGTCACTTCAGAGATGACACCTCCGACTTCGATACAGCACAATTATCCAAAGCTTTTGTTGTTTGCCCTGAGTGCTCCTTCTGTCTATACTGCAGTTGAAGCACCTAAAGGAGAATTTGGGGTCTGTCTGCGTTAAGCCTGCTGTGCAGACTTTCTGCTGTTGTTTTAGACTCTTGAGTTTCTGCTCTTTTTTAGGGAGATTGAGAGAGCCTATACGACTGTTGGTTGGGGGAAGTGTTCTATGAGAGTGTATGCTTGTGTGTAGATAATTCTCTCTGTGGGTGTGCAGCTATTAGAAGATTTAGACTTTTGGGTACTCTGAACTTTCGTGCATGTTTGGGTTTAGTAGTGTTTCAACGTGAAAACATGATGAACTTCTCAACAGACATTTGATTAGTCTAGAAATGCATGCTGAAGAATTGTCCTAATCAGTATCATTCAGGTTCCTATCAGTTGTCTCTTTAGTTACATGGAGCCAGTCCTTATAGTTACAATTCCTTGTTGGGACTTTCCCAAATGTACTTCCTAGGGCCCACTGCCTTTCACCAGATCTATAAGTGTGGAGTATGGTTTCCTAATGGGAGGTTTTTCAGATCTATATACAAGTTTATGAATTGTCAATGACGATTTGATCACAATTTCTTATCTTGGTTGACTACCTAAAGTCAAGTCCAAAATCATTTACCTAGAACAGGTAATTTTGTTAGATATTTTAGATGGAAAATTAAACATGTTTGATGGGAAATCACTTGTTATGAAAATTGATGTAGCTCATTTAGCTCATTGTTGAGCTTCTGGGTTGTCTTTATATATATATGTAGAACTGCTAATCTAAAAGATGCCAGTGGCAGGAATACTAAGTTTTTGTGGAACCACAATGTAGAACTGCTAATTTAAAGCCTTCCAAGTTGCATTGTGATGTAGATATTCTGTAGTCTGGTGTTGAGGTAATTGCATTTAAAAGCCTTCAGAAAATTCGAATCAGTACCTATACTGCACTTGTGCTGTTGCCCATGAAGTTTAAATTTTTTGCTGAAGTTGTTGCTTCTCTCTGTTTTCTAGTTCCATCATCGACCTGACCTAAAATTTAATGTTATGGTGCTTGGTTGATCTTTAAGTTGACCTCGTAGAAATAGCACAGTTCCACTCTCCACTAGTTATTTTAGTTTGGAAGCTTTTTTAACTCTCTGTATTGACTTTATTTGTATAGTTGCTTTGTTATATTGAGTTTGCTATTTTCAGTTCGATAATCAGTTGCTTATTGCTTCTTGCCGTGTGATTGCCATAATGCATGGGAATGTGCACCAGAATATTCATGAATGTGATATTCCTACGACAACCAAGGACAGAGACACCGTTTGCCGACTTCTGAATGCGTCTGTGAGGAAGGTACACTGACTAACACAGTTGCCTCTCAAGAGTCTCCATGTTTCTTCAACTAATGGGTTAATGATAGGAGGCCTTTTTGCTCTGCTGGGACTAATATTATTTTCCTTCCTAATTAGTCTTCCAATATATTGCAACTTCACGATATGTTAAGTTGTCTTTTCTTTGGTTTTTTCCATGCATTAGGAAAAGAAAAATACAAAATAAACCTTAAGAGACACTTTTTGAACAATTGGTGATCAAGCTAAACTTAAAGTTAAACAAAGGAACCTAGACTAAATGAAACAAAAAATTACTGTGAATTGTGCATAGTTTCTTGCTCAAAATGCTTTGGTGACCAGCAAAGAATTTCATTCACTTTGTGACATTTAAGTTATAGTCATCAGATACATTGTCTTCTCATGAACACCTTATTGGAATTTGATAGAGAAACTATTGAGTAAAAGCTCAGTGGTAACTAAACATGTTTCTATAAAAATGTCAAACAGCCTGACACAGAAAATGTCAAAACAGCTTCGATAATATTTTATAGATGTAAGATGCAGAATTTTTGCTAAACTTCAAATGTACCTACTGTAAGTTTATTCCTGTGATTGGTTTAGTCCAGATATCATGTCGGATGTTTCACCAGAGCAAGCTAACTGCCATGTAATTGTTATCATTAGGTGGCTTTATCCAAGGATCTTTGTCATTTGATGGTTGCATGCTCAGGAGAACTTGTTGAAGACATTGTTGAATCAAGAGGGTGTCAAACAGTTGGAGATAGTATGCATGGCTTTCATTACTTAGTGCTTGATACTTCAATATTCCAAAAGAGGTAGAATTGCACTTGCATTTAGTGTTATTCATATTTTAGGTGAAACTTCTTCTCTCTCTCTCTCTCTCTCTTTTTTTTTTTTAAGTTGCAGTAGTAATTGGACTCCGTATTATAATTATATTACAATTGTTCACGTGCACTGATACATGTTTCAGAGGTATCAATTTTGTCTGGTTTTACGGAAAGTAAAACTCATATTAACTCAGGATATTATCGTCAACCTTAAAACGAAACTGATGGTTAACATGGAGCAATTTTGAGGCATTTTTCTTGGAATTTAATCTACACTTTGCAAGAACTTTCCTTCTGATAATTTTAAATGCCCAAGTTGACTTTCAAGAGTCACCGTAAGCTGAACTACATGATGCCTCATACTTCGTAGCCTGAATGATTTTTTTCATGCTTGATAAGATTTTCACCCGACCTTCAAGTATCATACCATCTTTCCGTAGAAACCTCTAGAAATCAACGTAGTTCGGATGTTGAAAGTGGTGGGACAAAATTGCAGGAGTTACTCTTACAAAATTTTGAACATCGTTGCATGATTCACAGAACATTTTTGTTCTCTACAATTAGAGGCCTGCCAAGTTTTCGATAACATTTTTTGTTTTCATTTTTATGGAAACTGTTTTCGATGTTTTATCACAGAAAACTTGTTTAATGGTGTATGTTGTAAGGATGAGAATTGTCAGAATTTGTTCTTGTTCCATCGCAGTAAGAAAAGAGGCTTAGTTATTCCAAATCTCCATGTTTACACGTGGCATGTGAACGCTGAAAAGTTGTCTTCAGTTTCTAATTTTGATTTTAATAATATTTTTCCTTTCAACTGTTTTCGAAGTGTTACCAAACACATTTTCTGGACCGTTTGCATTCTCAAATGAAATGAGAACAGATATCTGAGAATCTTTATCTGCTGAATGCCTCCTTAGATTCTCAATCTCTTCCTGTCTGCAGTAAAAATGAACTTCATCAAGTTGCTCAACAGGCGTCCAACATTGACGATTTACTTCATGTCGTCCGGACATCATTATCAGTCATGCACAAGCAGTGGGCTGATGCCATGAACATATTTCATGAGAAGTTTGATTTGTTAACAAGCCTTATTAATGATCATGGTTAGTGGTCCTGTTAATACAAAGCAGTAGATGGCTTTTCATCGTTCTTCATTTAACTGTTCTTGTTTGCTTATCTAGGTCTTGACTCTTCTCCTCAGGAGGAATTTTTGAGTCTTCTAGGTGGTGCTAGGACCAGTCCTGCAGTCCACCAGTTTCTTGTTAATTCTCTGGGTGAAGTGGTACGTTTGGTTTTTTTAAGTTCCGGTGTTGCTATAGGACTTCTGTTCTTTTTGGTTGGTTTTCATAATCTTAGTCTGCTAGTTTGTTCAATGATAGGGTATGAAGCGTGTATCAAAAGTTGTCTGTGGTGCTGGAAAAGAACTTCAGCTGGTTGTCCTCAATCATGCACGTTATTACCTTTGCATTTGGCCTTTCTCTCTGATAAATTATTGAGTTTTAAGCATTGCACAGAACAGTCTTAAATGGTGATCAGATAGATGTAGGAATTTGTTATAGTAAGTTATGCTTCACGCATTTTGAGACTCACCATATCTTTCAGAATATCCTGATGTTGAATTCTTATATGAACCTATCATATGCAATGATATGGATTACCAACATTGAGTGGCTGGAAAGGGTGAGGTAAAATCTGATTTGATTCTGATTTAACAAGTCAGCAATCTCTACTATAAGCGTATAATAAAAATTATAGGTCATAATCATTGGTTTGAATATGAACTTGATCTGAGTTTGGGCTTTCAGAATACTGTAAATGGAGGTATGGGTATGGAAATTTTTATGCATTTATGCTATAATTAACAGGTATAGAGATATGTTCTCTGTTTCAAAAGGAAAAAAACTTTATTGCCTGCTTCGATCTCAATATATATCCCTCATAATTGCAGGAGTCAATCTTTGTATCAATAAATCATATTCAACTCTTTTTACTTACTAATAGCCCTATTTGAGCCTAGGAGAAGTTAAGACTTATTTATACTACCAATTCCACTCCTTGGACTTGCTGTAGTAAGTGAAACTCTGCTTTCTTATGTTATTATTACTGTCAACAAGCTAAAATTGAGAATGAAAACTCAGTTATCAGAAGAAAATGAGCAGATAAAATAACTGGCGCATGCTTAGATGATAGTGAATTGAGCCAACATTGAGCTCATCTGTGATGCTTAACCTTGGTTATGAGAGCCTCTGTCCACAACAATTTGTTCATGTACTTAGATGTGAGAATTCATTAGTTTATATTTTTTACCAACTTTTCCAATTAGGTTGCCATTTTTTTAACTAAGCACCATCTTTTGGCAGAGTAATGCTAAAGATGTTATGTCCTAGTAAATGACAAAGGTTAACTTACTCACATGTGAAATAGATTTGTAGTAGATGTCTGTAATACACTTGCCTAAATGCTTGGATTTTACCACTTCAAACAAGTTTTGTATGCTGGTCTTTGTATCCATAGTATTGTTCTGTTTTGGGAATGTGTCGGTATCTCTTTGGATCCAGAGTTTCTCTTGAACTTTTTGGATCTTGACTTTAGGTTGTAGAGGCACCCTTTTGTCACGATAACTCATAAAAGGAACTGCAACTGTGAGTTAATGGAGCGTTTTTGTGCTCAATAAAAACATGCTACATGGATGATGGTTATGCTGATTAGCACAAAATCATATGTGAGATGTTAGTGTTTGTACTTGAAACTACATGATTACATACAATGTTGTGATATAGGATAGTTGGTGTCTGCTTGGTGTTTTTGCATTAGGCTCTTTGCATTGGTGCCTTGTTGTTCTTTGGCGGCCGCTTGGCCTTTTCCTCGGCCTTTTCCTCGGCTTCCTTTCACTCATAATTCATCTTGAGTGCAAGTTTTTGAAGCTGATTTTTGTACAATTTCACCTTCCCCAATATATTCTTACTTTCACCAAAAAAAAAAAAAAAAGAAATGTTCAACCATAGGACACCAAGGGGTTGCAAACCCATCTAAGATTAGAGCCCAAAAATTAAAGCCATGTACAGAACAACTCTCAAAACCAAAAGTGAGCTCAAAGACAAGATACATCATCGACCATATTAATCAAGTCATTTACATCCATATGCAGTCTCCACTATACCAAAAGTGTACGACTTTAAGCCAAATTTCAACAAACGGAAGATCCTCTCCATCAAAAGCTATCTTGTTTAGCTCCTTCCAAATGAGCCTAAAAACAGATAGAGGAATTGAGTTAATCCTTCTTTTCTCGTGGCACTGTAAACGAATGTGCTGCCAAGCCCGGAGTTCTTGCTCCTAAAAGCTCCAATAACCCAAAGATAATTTGGTGCAAGCATAGGAAACTGTCCAAACCACTCTTGTCCATGAACAGTGAAGGAGGAGATGCTGCACGGATTCTGCCTCCTCCTTGTGGAGGAAACACCTATTAACCAGTATTTGCCTCTTTGTTGTAGGTTATCTAAAGTGAGGATTCATTCCCAAGTTGCTTTCCAGGCAAATGGATAAACTTTAATCAGAAACCTTACTTTCCAAACTCTAATCAGAATCCTCACTTTGCAAGTCACTTTTTGAGGAAAATCCATTCGACCACCGACTTCCTATTGAGCAGCTTGTAGTGAGACTTTACTGGAAAGATTCCATCTTTTTCATCTTCCACACAAATGCATCCTCATAGGCTACGGAATTCTTGGAATAATATAATACATAAAAAGAGATGTTAAAAAGTCCCAATCTTGGGCTTGTCTCACTAACTCAATATCCCAAATGATCATTTCCTTGCCTAGACATGCCATCCAGCTTTTTAGTTGTTGGAATGCCTATTTAGGAGGATCAATTTCTAAGAAGTCTTGTAGTGCCACACCTTTATCGCATGTGGTGCCTTTGGAAGGAAAGCAACAAAATAGTAGGGTTTGAAATCTTGGGTAGTTTTGGTGGTGTACCTTTTAAATGGCTTTGGACATCATGTTCTGATTTCATATGGTCTTCTGATGTTTTATTTTTGTTTGTTTTTCTTTTGTTTTATTCTTGTATACTGGCACGTTAGAACTTTAATTAAAATCCTTTATCATCTATAAGAAAATATATTGCCTATATCTTCTCTGCCAGATCTCTCTATACATGTGGGCAATTTTGTGTGTTGTAAACATGTGCATTGCCCAAGCACATGCATGCAATCGTGTGCTTGCACAGGTATCTGCACTTGCACATGCACACTGTAGGGCTGTTGCTAATTAGATCGGTTCCTTGCTTCTCCTGGGTTCAGGACTCTCTTGTACACTGCACATTCTTGTTGATTATTACTATGGTGAGAAATAATGTTTCCTGTTAGTTTCTTTAAAGTTATAGACTCTCTTCTTTTTACTTTTTTGATATGTAATTCTATTGATAAGCATCATGGGGTTCCTCTTATATACAAATTACCACCCATAAGCTCATATTTATCTAAGATAATTCAAAAAAGGACTTACTGTCTAAAGAACTGCCACCACAATGCCAAAAAATATGGTGGTTATCCAAATATCTATCCTTTACAGCTCCTATATAATTTTCCTCTTTTGTAGGAACCTGCCTTTATTTTTCTTTTGAAAGTTTATGAACTTTCTTTAACTCCACGGTCTGTCAATCAATGCTTTGGGGCTCCTTTCTCCTGTTGTTTACTCAAAATGTGCATTCACAACAGTGTAGAATTTTGTGGAACAATTGCCAAGTCATCTAAAAGATTACCTATCAAATAAAGATGTGGTACTTAATTACAATAATGCTCCCCCTCTCACGTAGGCTAAGACTTGGCCTTAGATTGAAGGATAGATATTTGATAATTGGGGAGGTAAATAGGTAGTAAGGTGAGTTTTAAGCCTGAAACCTCCTGCTCTAATTCCACATAAAATTTTGTGGGACCAAAACTAACTAATCAAAAAGTGTAAGCTATGGGATAGAGATGTAGTTTGATATTTGAATGTTGTAAAGAAGTTACCCTTGCCCAAGCTAACAGCACAAGGGCTGGGGCTTTGTCTCCTTAAAAACATCAGCAATTCCTGTCAGCTTTGTGTTTATAGCCCACAACTATCACATAAATAAGATCTCTCTCTCTCTCTCTCCTTCTGTCCTTCCCCTTCACACATACAGCCACTTTGGGCAGGACTTGATCATTTCACACGAACATTCCAAACTTCCAGCCTGCTTGCATGAATTGGATGGTAGACTAGGCTCCATTTTCCAGGACTTGATCATTTCACAAAACCATTCCAAACTTCCAGCCTGCTTGCATGAATTGGATGGCAGACTAGGCTCCATTTTCTTAATGATTTTTCCAAAATAACTTTTATTTGTCAGAGAATCTAGCGTATGCTGTGTAATTCAAACACAGTTTACAGTTGAAAGATAAGGATGGCTTGTAATGGCCATTTGCTGCGTGAAACATTTTCTTTCATAAAATTTTAACATCGATGGTTCCTATTGCTGTTTGGCATTTAACTTATATGTTCGATGTTATCTTTATCCCTCATGAGTGTGTCAGTTTCCTTGATTAGAGAGGATATTCGACTTGTGGGGTTAACTAATTGACTTATTGTTATTTACATTGTTATTTACCTAGCAGCCTGCTGTAGAAATTATTGGCTTTAGAATTGGTGAGCTCAGGGGTCTTCCGAGATGGCGCTCTTGTTACCTGGGTATTGGTTTGGATGAGACACTGGTGGACAATGCAGTAGAAAAGGCTGGAATGCTGCTTGTACAGGTTGAGCGATTCATAAGGGTGGTCTCATCTGTTGTGCAGCAGGTAGTCTGTTACAATCTTTGTTATGATTTCTCTACATTTCTTGATACCTCCTGTTTCCTACTATTTTCTAAAATCCTGCCCATCTCTCATCGTGCATGTCTTTAGTCACACTAAATTCCTAAATTTTGAACATGGAGTTGAACTACTTGTGGATATAAGACACAGGATCTTGTGTGAATGACATATTATTCTAAGTCGAATAGCATTATATATTTGAAATACGAGCTGTTTTGTTGGGATTTTGAAGAAGATACTGTTAGCCAGGCATTTGCACATGACTTGAACCTGTTTAACAAAGTTCCATTTTGCACCTTTTAAGATCATGATGAAATACTGACAATATCACATTGTTATTTGTTGAAATCATCATGTATTTGAAGGGCCAGAGAGAAATTGCATGGCTTTTTTTTTTTTTTTTAAATTTTTCTTTTTATCTTTGCTTCCTGCACCTTGACAACTTAGGGTTTGTTGATACCTTTTCAATTTCGCACATACTACACTGAAGACATGCATTCTTTCTTGTTTCAAAATGAAAATATTGCCAGTGTGACCACTGAAATCTAGAGAAGCTCAGAATATTGGTAGGATCCTAAATTCTTGAGCCAGCGGTGTAAGCATTTTATATTGGTTGATTATGTGCATGTTGCTGAAGCTTTTGGTTTTGGTTTTGTCTCTCTTTCAGTTTGCAAATTTCTTCAGCTGGCTTCTGAAATGTATAAAGCAACTTATGTCAGAGCCAAGTGATCAACTTTTAATGTACAATAGGTTTGTCTAACTTTTGTCCATCAGGTTCAGTCCTTATGGTGAATCCCTATTTACTCTTATGAATTTCGACAGTGAACTTGTTGTCGTGTTCTTGAAGTTTCTGTATGATCAAGATCCTGTTATGCAGCTTCTGGATTTATCTGAGGCTGATGAAGAAATTGACATTGATTTGTAAGTGATTTCCTCTAACTTGTCCAGTTCCTAATTTTAAGTCATTTACAATATGGCACCCAGAACCCCTGAATCTTTAGTTAATACTTGTTCACACCTGATGGAGTCACCAAGTGGACTGTTTGGCATTGCCATGTACGGAAAGCTTCCAGTACAAATGGCTTGTATACTCCTTGAAAGTTAATTTTTTTCCTGTCATATCAGTCGACATTAACTTTACTTGGGCTGAGATGTGACATGTCATTATTGTTGACAGAATGGCTACCCATTGAATTAATAAATTTCTTCTCTTGTGAATTATCTGAAGTTTTGCTCCTACTTGGTGTCTTATTGAATTTCATTCATCTAATAAGAAAATGTTATTGCCTAGCCCTAGTTATGGAATCATATGTATCATTCAGACATGATGACTAATTTCATAATTTGACATAACCTTCTAATGCCAAGGGTGGGCTAACCTTCTAATTCCAAGGGGGGGCCATCTCTTCATTCTTTGTAGCTGAAATTTGGTGAAGCAATGGCTTGAATACTGTGAAGTGTCGACAGCTTATTATTTCCTTCATGTACTCTAGCAGCAAATTTTTGTAGCCCTTCACTAGGTTGTGCTATCCATTTGTGTGCCAGAGGATTAGAATACCATGGTGTAATGGACCTTGGTCACGCTTTAAATGTCAGAGAGGTATCCTGTCAAGCCTAGTATTCTTTCATGTGCTCTAGTGGCTTACTCCTGCTTTATTGCAATGTGACCAAATTAGTTGCTAAACTCAGGATATGAAATTGTAAATGACTCCTGCTTTGAGGGTTAGTTCTTCATTTTAAGTCATCTTGCTACTGTCTTCATAATTACTTTCAAGAGCACAACGAGATGAGGTTGACTCAAGTAAGGGTGCTTTGCTGGGCTTCAACTGTGGTTACTTTTGGTCCAGCACTGTGTTGTTAACCACAGAGTAACGAGGATTGAAATTGACGGGTTGATTGTTGTTTCTCATGGGACTGGAAAGTCTTTTGAAAATGAAGTGTAATTTCATGCGCTTTTCTTCCTTGATGTATGTTGTCAGGTCAGTAAGATGTTTTACACACATTATTGTTTCAGAGAAACAATGGAGAGAGTCAAAGAATTAGTACAATTTGGAGGATTTAAGGACAGCAAATGTTTGCGAAGGACACTTGCAAAGGAGTTTCAACTGATGGAACACAGGTATCAGCAAAAGAATTGGAAATTTGAAATTTATTAGAATCTTGTTCGTGCGTGGAAGTTCTTCCTTGAATGTGTCTTTTTGCTCTTTCATTGTCAATTCTTTGTATTTATGCTATATATAGATTTTCCTTTCCCAAGTGTTTTTATGCATGCTACCTCAGTGGGAAATATATGAACTCCGGGATAAATCATTGCTGTCATCTGTCATCTGAAGTAATTGATTTTTTTCCCTCCTCCAAGTCTGGTCCTCATTGCTGACAAGTGTACCAAATGTGAAATCCTTGATATCTTTGTATGCATAACAGAAGTTTGAGTATGATGGTGCAGGTCCAAAATGGTTTTAGTAAACATTGCAATCCTTCAATTAAAACCTTGTGCTTTGGTTTCACCCAACTCATCATTTAGTTGAGCTGAAATATTCATTTCTCATTTATCTAATTCAGGTATCTTGACAATTCATGTTACAATAAAATTGTACCCATCTTTCTAATTTGCTTGTCTGAGTGGCCAGGACCTTGAGACTATAATGAGAGAAGGAAGAAAAGGAAAGGAAACCTTTGGCGGTGGGGAGTTGTCTTCTGGAGGTTGTACTCAACAATGGTTTTTCACTTACCCTCTACCTAATAATCTAGTGTTTCTTATTCGATCTCATGTTGATTACTTGACAATGTACGTGGAAACTTAAGCTGGGTGATCTTATTGGATTGGGCTTTCTGATTAGCATACGATTATTGTGTGTGATAATGCCATATCTCATGTTTACTGATTAGGAATAATTTTAAATTTTTACAGTTTCAAGGAAGCTGCACAGATGCCTTTTTCTACTATTTCAAAAAAGATATGTTGTGAGAATTTATTGCCTCTATTCCCTCTTACATCAGTTTCAGCATCCACCCGATACATTCCAATTTCACTGTCCTTCTATGAGGTACTTACCCTTAATCTGAACAATTTTATCCAGAGATAGGCATGTGCAGAGTACAACTGCTTTTTCATGCTAATCATTTCTTCGTATGGCTCTGCAGGATGCCTCTGAATTTGCTTCATCTAATCTGACTCAGGAAGTTGGGTTTACAGATTATATTTCCTTCCAAATACCCGATGAGTCTTTTTTAGATTTTGCAAACTGTATAGCTGTAGTGAGGGGATTTATGAATGATTCAAGCAATGTGAAGCAGGGAAGACCTTTGGAAGCAATCTTGTTGTGCATCCCTTCTGGTTACCATTGTGTGGATTTGGCTCTATATAAGGTAAGAGCTCGGCATATCATACTTTAAGAATTTGTGGATGTGGCTAAAATATTTTATTTTGAAACAGGAACTTCAAATCGTTATGTTGCTAAATAAGATAAATGATACTGGTGAAAACTTGGGAGATGCCTGGATGATGATCTTGCAGGCCAGTGACCTTCCATTTGTGCATATTTCAGGAACCACTCAGGCAAATAACTGGGAGTTGTACCATCTAAAGGTAACTCTTGGATCCTGAGCTTGCATATTGATTTCCTACTCGTGATAAGTATAGGATGCTGCTGAGTTCTGTTTGTTCTGATATGCGTCAGTTCACTATTTAAAACATTAATGGCAAAAAGAAAATTGCTTTTCAGTCAACTCCTGTTATTTTCACTGTTTTAAGAACTGGCTCCGGTTGGATTGGGAACCAGACCTGTCCAGTATGGTTTCACAGTAGAAACAGTAGTGGTCAAGAACTGGTGGTATTGACCCTATTGTTATCAGGCGTAACTGTCAACTGTTGACCCACAATCCTGTCAACTAGTTTGGACCAGTTCTGGGCATTCAAAAAGTTTGAAGGAAGAGTGTCGGAGTTGGGTTGGGGTTTGGAACTCCAACCTCTTGTAACTAACAAGCGTACCAACCATTCACTCCAGTGTCTTCTTGCTTCAATTTGGTGGTGTATTATTATTCATTGACCTTATTGGCTTAATCTATTAGAAAATTAGATGATGTTCTTGAGAACTTGAATGCTGTCATTTGTGCTCAACAAGGCTCTGCCAACTCAGCCAGGCATCTGTTAATCTGAACACGTGTAATCTAATATATGTGGAGTATTCTATCAGATGACATCACATGCAATATGTTAAACCTGTTAAACTGGTGGAGCACAGTTCTACCAGTTTGACCGGTTGAACCACTTGTCCAGTTTCAAAAACACTGGGAATTTTATTCTTCCTATCTTTTATTTATATGCTTTCCTCATCAGCATGAGGAGCAGCAACTTAGTTTTTCCTCCTATGTGCATGGACATGCTATTTCACGCTTGGAAATTCTGAAGGATGTTTTACTTTCTGCCTTACCATAACTGCAAAAGTTCGAACTTATCTTGGCAGTTAAAGCCTTCAACTTGTATGTATGTTAAGAAATAGGCATGCGGTGTCCCTAATTGATTTTTTACTTTTTTGGTCAGAATGTCCCTAATAGGTAAGAAGTGCCATTTTTGCTTCTATTTTGTGAGAACATTTTTTGCTTGGTTATCTTATTCTCACTCCTGAAACACTAACCCAGTGAAACTATGCATTTAGGACTCTATATTACACCTAGATATGGAGAATGAGAAGATTCGCAGCATTCCCCATAATGTTGTTCCTCCCTTGTCAGTTAGTGGTAAGAATTTTTGACACCACCATAAAACTGAACTAAGGATTAAACAATTGTCATGCCATTAATTTTATAGTCCTGATTTTTTTTCCTTGAGCTTCTTACCATGTCCATCTGCATTTTTGGATGTTTGGAAACTTATTGTTGCCCATTCTATTTCCTTTGTGTATCAATGCTTGATAAACTTGTGAGTGTTAGCAACAATTCCATCTTGTTGACTAGGTAGTGGACTGAATAAATCCTGTCCATGCTTCTTACTACATTTTCACTTAACAGCCTACTCTTAAGTTTAAATATGACTGGCATAAGTACATTATGTCTCTTTAATGGACCACTTCATGTTTGTTCCCACAGTTTGAAGAAGTGCAAACTTATGCTCCAAAGAAGAATATTTTTTCAGTTGAAGAAGTAATATACTAATGTATCAGGTTTTCCCCTAAATTTAAATCTATTGAGAGGTCAAAGTGCAAAAAAGGTGAATCTTTAGAGGCCACACAAGTACAGAGAATATTCTTCTTATGGTAGGTTCACTGCGGTCTAGTTACTGACTGAGAACCTGTACATGTTCATGATGATAGATACTATCATGATATCTAGTGTAGCAAGATACTGTAGAGCAGTCATAGTTTACATGCATACCATAGCCTCCCTGGGCAGCAAGGTTTGCTTCCCCGCCTGTGTTTTAGCATAATGCATGTGTTGTAGTTTTGCTTTTACCCAGCAAAGGTATCTAAACATCACGTTAGTCATGGCCATATATTCAAGAAACGTTGGACTGAAATCAAGTTAATGTTTTTATGGCGACAGCAAGTAGAGGTGTGGCTTGTGTTTTAGCTGCAAGAAAACGGGCCCTGGTCTACATACTGGACGAGGATGAAGATGAAATCTCTGATTCAGAATGACTGTTCAAGATTTTGTGGTGGTTATGCTCGTGTTGCTCCTGTGGGTGGACCTCTACTCTCCGAAGCTGCAGACATCGGTGTGAGAAGCAATACATGTTGGCTTTTGTGACTAAAGTTTTCCGGTTCCGCCCTTCTTGGAAAGTGTTAATTTATACCTGCCACGTGCCTTTCCTGCCTGGTGGGCATTTGTTGAAGATAAAACTGGAGTAAAAGGTAACTATTTATCTATTTAGAGCCATGGCTTCTATCTGGTGGCAATTGCCTTCATAGTATTGCTGCAAACTTTGAGACCCATTCGATAGTGCCAAGCTTATGCTTCATCTGTATATGTTTATAACCCTCATATATAAGAGAAACAAATGCTTGGTTTGGATTTTCTATACTTTGGGTTGAATGGTTCACTTGGTGTAATCGACCAACGAAC
Source organism: Eucalyptus lansdowneana (assembly GCA_017140395.1). Classification (NCBI taxonomy): domain Eukaryota; kingdom Viridiplantae; phylum Streptophyta; class Magnoliopsida; order Myrtales; family Myrtaceae; genus Eucalyptus; species Eucalyptus lansdowneana. Next base: position 39,847,299 of record CM029487.1, on the reverse strand, counting down.
TTTGCATTTGAATGTCAAAATCCCTCACCTAAATTTGACTTGCTTCTCTATGTCAACGTTAAGTGATGCATCCAATTCAAAGCACAAAATACGTTTGTGTGGAAGGGCTACGCTCCGGGATCAATATAATCAACATGACCAGCCACTAAATATACAGTCGCAAGGTGGCTTTAAAGAGCATTTGACTATATTGCTGTATCAGAGATTCAGAATCCGCAAATGAACGGTAGGTTTAGGATAATGAGATTATGTCTACAATATCTTCAATGGACTTGTGTTTTCTTAACCAGGAGCATCGCATAGCCATTGAATTTAATGATGTATAAACTTATAGGAATGTTCATTTTTTTAAGTAGTTCATGACATAAAGTAAGTGTGGAATGATCCAGTAAATATGAAAGATCTAGATACTCAATCCTCTATCATAAGGACAAAATTGTAGTGCATACCCAATATTAAATCAAACATACCCGGAGCAGCTTTGCATCAAAGCTCGTTATAGAGAAATTCAAGTAAACCATTTCAAAGATTGAGAAAACAAGAAGAGAAGGCCAGGAAAACGGGTATGAGAGAACTTAGGGCGTGTTTGGTTTAGTGGTTTAAGCATATTGGGAAAATGTAAATTACATGCCTTTTGATAAATTATGTTTTGAGAAGTAATTTTGAGAGAAATGCCATTTGTTAAAAAATATATTTGAAAAATCGGAAATTTAAAATATGAGTAAGGGTAGTTTTGAAGGAAAAAATGAGTTTAAGTATTTGGCAAAATGCTGAAAGTTTAATGCTAGTCCCTACTAGTATTATGCTTTCAACTTTCTTATTGTTGGCTTTTACTTGAAAATTACTTTAAAATAATTGTTAAACAATTAAGTATTTTCCCAAGGTTTTGGAGACTGAAAGCTTTTTGGGAATGTCAAATCAAATGCATCTTAAGGGTTGACAATGCATGTGTTCTGGGAAAAGGCTGCATTACCACTGGATAGCAGCAATAGGCAAGACTTGTCACATGGGTCTCCATGGATTTGGTCGCAATTCTAATGCATAATAAGCGTAGAATTCAAGTACACTCTTTGAATGGTATGACCTTGCATTCCTTACATGTGATACATCAGAGAACTTTCCTGAAGAAAGATGTCGAAAGAACTGAGGTAGAGAGACACTTTTCAACGAAAAAAAGTAGTCGCTTAAGAAGGCTTTGACAAAGTCTGTTCTATATACGAGATGAAGAATATTACCAATGAAATAATACCACCATTTAAGAAAGAATTACCATCATTTCTATCGGGAATATAATCATCTTCCCTAAAGCGAAGAAAGAACTATGAACAAGCCCGGACTTCGATAGTTGGTTGGTCTAACTCCACGAGTCGACACCCGTCTTCCCGATGAAGTACCCCCACTGCAGCACCGCCTTTATCTTGAGCCAGCCAATAACACCTCTGCGGTTCCCCTAACAAAACCATTATCGGATAACGGGTCATTACATGGTGTGCTTTCAGCAAACCATTTCTCAAAAGCATCAAGATCAATTGATTGGATCTCTTCCATCACATGATCGCCTTCAAGAAGAACATTATCATATCCTCCATTGTCCATTGGGCTCGAAGAACCGATCATTTGGCGACGTATGGCATTCTGTACATTGATACCAAGGGGCTGTGTTGGCAATCCGGCGAAAGTACTATCATGAAATCCTGGAGGAATCTGAACATTCGAGCGGTCTCGGACATGGGCTGATGTGCAGCTGGAGGAAAATTTGGTGATTGAAATGGCAATACCAAAGCCGTTGCACCATTGAGTCCTGGAGAAAGAACTAAAACATTAATGCGGTTCGTAAACATAGGCCGACGTAAGCACAGGACTACGAGCCTATAAAAATTCTTGCAATGATTCATCATGAGCTTTTACTATTCTGGTATCACAGAAAGTGCTACTAGTTCTTTTTTCCCTTACCCTGCACATCTCTTTAATTTTTCTTGCCCCTGATCTTTGTAACGCGCTTCACTTGACAAGGCCCTTTTGTAAAATGACAAAAATGCAAATATAAACATGTTGCCGTGTGCTCATTACATCTAGTCATATCTACCTAGTGGTAGCATTATCTTGTCAACGTTCACTTAGCATCACCTAAGTGAAGGGTTCATGAGTATCCGCCCTCCCCGTCTCCAATCCCCCACTCAAAAAAGGCACATGTTACCACCTAATTTTTTAGTTGCTTTTCAATTGCTTGGACGGAACACATACATGCATACATACGCATATATGTATTGAATGAGGCTCATTTTGCATCAATCACAGCTGGACAAACGAACGTCTTTATATTAAGTGGAACCCAAAAGGATCAGTTACACAATGCTTTAATATATAAAAGCTCAACAATCAAGTGGAAATTCCAATTTTCATTGAAATTTCACAGGCCACGTCTTTGTATGTGCTTAAAGGGAGAGACAGTATTGTGTTCCAGAGAACGTACCTTCAGCAGTGGAGCTCACATTTGCCGGAGGAGCTTCCAGACCAAACGGGGCAGGAAAGATTGGTGGAGCCAAATAACGTTGAACAGGGTTGCGCCTCATTGAATCAGAGAACGTCTCACCATTGAACTCTCTCACATCATTCCAGTTAGCCAAGGCCTTTTTCACAATTGCATCTCCATGTTCCTGGGAAAAACACACCTGGTATATTGCTTAAGCTGTACTAATGGAAGTATTTATCTCCATTATTGACAGGTAAACATTCTGGCTTCAAGCAACTAATTTTTTAGACAAGTAAAGTTGCATTCCAATGGATGAACTTGTATTCAGATTAAGTACGTGAGTGCAGCACAGAGAAAGAAGAACAATAGTGAAAGAACCGCAATTTGCTTTATGCCTATATCTGCCACATTTCTCTACCACGTAAAGGTCAGGAGCTCAAAAGATGTAATTTAGAGTACATTCAAGGCAAGGCCCTCATTGTAAAGATACAAAGTTGATCGAGAAAGGACCAGAGAAGAAATAAAGCAGTCATCGATATGTATTGTGCAAGTAATTAAGATCTTGATGGTTATAAACTTGGAAAGTAATGGTCGCAACAGGAATGTGTTAATCGTTTTGATGCAGCCCACATTGAAGACCGGCTCCCTCGACCAAGAAAATCGGCCCGCATTAAAGCTCGACGAAACCGAGAAGCCATAACGACATCTCGAGTCCATCCTGGAAGCTTGAAAGACACTTGGAAGCTCGCGTGACGCATTTACTAGCTTATAGTTTCCATGCTCTTTTATTAGTTTCTAGTTCCTAGGCTCTTTATTATTTTTCTAGTTTCTAGGCTCTTTAATGCTTTCAAGTTTCTATGCTCTGTTTTTATTTCTTTGATGATATAAGCCATCCAATCCCTTGACAGACAGCTTTTGATGAATGAAAGAAAACTTTGCTTGAAGCAAGTATCATGAACCTTGTAGAGTTCATCTCCTTGAAAACCTAGAAGAGTTTTCACTCCGTCCTTGAAGAGTCGGAGCTTTCGAAATCTGCATCCTTGAAGAGTTGCAGTCATCGATCTAGAAGAATCGGTGCCCCCCTCAACTTCCTTGGAGGCCTAGAAGAGCAACCAACGAAGTTCCTATCTTTTCCTGTTCTGTTCGTTACTTCCAACCCAATTTCGACTATCCTACAGTGCTTATTTCAGAAAATCCAAAACACATAAATTGTAGATCCAGAAGTCTTTGTTCATTTGGCTTTGGAATCAGGTCGATCCGATCTGTATCGACAAAGATACGACTGTTCTCCTGAGCTTGCGCAGTGCTGAAATTACTGTTCGTCCCGTTTCGTGTGCGCGAGTCACTCTCCCGATCCTATTGTTTGAGAAAGCCTCCCTAGGCTTGCATCATTTGGTATCAGAGCTTTGGAGGAGAGGACAATGCCTCCAAGACAAGCTAGGCGTCGTGGCGGCAGAACCGTTCCCCTCAATGAATTGCACACACTCGCTGAGAATATGCAACAACAAATTGACGAACTGACGCAAGAAGTTCAGCGATTGAGGGCTGAAGCAAATAATTCTCCACCCCGTTCCAGGACTGAAAATTCCCGTGGTGACTCTTCCTCTTCGGAGAGTGTTCAATCTATTCACGGTCGGAGGCATGTTCGACATCGTTTACAACATATTCGTGAGCCCGATTGGGAAAAGGAAGTCAAGAAAGATGTTCCAGAATTTACAGGTACTGAGTCTCCTGATGAAATTGTTGATTGGCTGACACTTGTGAATGAGGTGTTTGAGCATCGGAATGTTCCGGAGAATCGTCGTGTTGGGATCATTGCTATGCGATTCCGAGGCAAGGCGATTGCTTGGTGGAGACGTGAAAAACAAACTCGCCAATCCGTTGGCAAAGCACCAATCACTTCGTGGAGAAAGATGGAGGGCAAGATTCAAAAATATTTTCTCCCCAAAGGATATAAGAGAGAGCTCTACCAACGGTACCAAAATCTAAAACAAGGTATGCGAACGGTGGACCAATACACCAATGAATTCAATGAGTTGGTGATTCGTAACAATATCCAGGACCCAGAGGATGTGCTTGTGAACAAATACTTGAACGGTCTTCAATTTTACATTCAAGACGCCTTGGAAGTCCTTGACATTTGGGACTTAGGAGATGCACACCAACGGGCACTTAAAATGGAGCGCTCTCATTCTCGGAGACAGCAATCTGCTAGTAAGCTTTCTACTCAACCCCATGTTTCGAATCAACCTGCTACATCCGAAATACGTTGCTATTCTTGTGGGGAGTTGGGTCATCGTGCTAGCAATTGTCGAATCAATAAGAATCGACCAACCGGTAAAGCCTTTTTGGTGGATGATGATTCTGATGAGAATGCTGAGAATCCACTTGAAGAGGAGTTGAAAAATGATGAAGAAGCTGCGGATGATGAACAAATAGTGCATGCTGACACTGGCGAACTTCTTATGGTGAGGAAAAATTTTCTTACTCCTCGAGACGACACTATGGTGAGGAAAAATTTTCTTACTCCTCGAGACGACACTGGAGATAGGTGGTTGCGTACCAATATTTTTCATTCTGCTTGCACAATCATGGGAAAGGTGTGTCAATTAATTATTGACTCTGGTTGTTGTGAGAATATAATTTCTGAAGTAGCGGCAAACAAGCTGAAGTTGGAATTAAAAACGCACCCTACGCCTTATAAAATGTCGTGGTTGAAGAAAGGCACTGAGGTAACTATTTCCAAACGATGCCTTGTTAATTTGTCCATTGGTTCTGTTTATAGTGACAAGATATGGTGTGATGTTCTACCGATGGATGCTAGTCACATTATTCTTGGTCGACCATGGCAATTCGATAGGAGGACTATGCATGACGGTTATCGAAATACATATTCTTTTGAATTTGGAGGCAAGAAGATTACGTTGACACCCAGTAGGGTGGGAGATTCTTCTGATGATGATGGCAAGAATTCGAGGACGAATTCTTTTAAAGATGGGGAGGATGATGCAGCCCACATTGAAGACCGGCTCCCTCGACCAAGAAAATCGGCCCGCATTAAAGCTCGACGAAACCGAGAAGCCATAACGACATCTCGAGTCCATCCTGGAAGCTTGAAAGACACTTGGAAGCTCGCGTGACGCATTTACTAGCTTATAGTTTCCATGCTCTTTTATTAGTTTCTAGTTCCTAGGCTCTTTATTATTTTTCTAGTTTCTAGGCTCTTTAATGCTTTCAAGTTTCTATGCTCTGTTTTTATTTCTTTGATGATATAAGCCATCCAATCCCTTGTAGAAGACAGACAGCTTTTGATGAATGAAAGAAAACTTTGCTTGAAGCAAGTATCATGAACCTTGTAGAGTTCATCTCCTTGAAAACCTAGAAGAGTTTTCACTCCGTCCTTGAAGAGTCGGAGCTTTCGAAATCTGCATCCTTGAAGAGTTGCAGTCATCGATCTAGAAGAATCGGTGCCCCCCTCAACTTCCTTGGAGGCCTAGAAGAGCAACCAACGAAGTTCCTATCTTTTCCTGTTCTGTTCGTTACTTCCAACCCAATTTCGACTATCCTACAGTGCTTATTTCAGAAAATCCAAAACACATAAATTGTAGATCCAGAAGTCTTTGTTCATTTGGCTTTGGAATCAGGTCGATCCGATCTGTATCGACAAAGATACGACTGTTCTCCTGAGCTTGCGCAGTGCTGAAATTACTGTTCGTCCCGTTTCGTGTGCGCGAGTCACTCTCCCGATCCTATTGTTTGAGAAAGCCTCCCTAGGCTTGCATCACGTTTAAACTATAATTTGTTGATGAGTGCCTCAGATTCTCATGGATGAAACCGAATAAAGTGCTGAAAGTGGTCTTTAACTTACTCAATATAGAAGAACACTTAGATTTACAAGGTCACTAACCTTAACTTTGCTTCACAAAGAGCGCAAGCTCAAAATCACTCCATTAGTAGAAAGTCTCTATTATGGATCTAAACATAGCATCTATATTTTTTTTTTTATTCTCTCCACGGGAACTTCATTATACTTTTGTGATCGGAAAGAAAAAACAAAACAAAAGAAAAGCAAAGCCTCTAGATGTTCAATTAACTCCTTGTTTCAGGTTTCCAAATCTCTAATCAATTCTAACACCTACTAAGCCACACAGCTACAAGTGAACATCAAAATACTGATTACATAGAAAATATGGGACAACTAATTCGAATTCCCCAAGATGGGGTGTGGCGAGTGAACTGGCTTGACAAAATTGAGTAGGAACTCCTTGGTTACTTACCTTCTCTTGAGCAGAAAGTCGATGAGTAGCAAAATATTCCGTGTCTTTGACTAGGCCGATTGGTTGACCATCAGTGTTGAATACAGCACCATGCTTCGTCACGCCATCAGGATAGTCCAAGTAAAGTTTCCACTTTGTTTCGCAAGTCTTTGCATGGGGTATCAGGCTATCCCACTTCTTCTCTGTTATGCTCTTTCCGAGAATCTATGATGAGGGAACACACAGGACTTACATTCTTGGCAGTCAATCAAACCCTAATTGGGAATTATTAACTGAGTGCTTACCTCTCTCAATTTCTCGGGGTCCGTGAACAGTTGCAGTAGAAAGTCTTCCACTTTATATATTCCAGCATCACTCAGTTTTTGGTGAGATTTCCCACCTTTGGCAATGTTCTCCAACCTCCAAACCTCATCGTCAGATGCAGGTGGATGATGTTTCGTGTATGCTGTAAAATGAAGAGCACATATACAATTAGATCCGGGCACTATTAGATTAATTTGTAGAAGCAAACCTCTAGGAGGCTTGCAATCTTTCCCCTGAAACTGATCCTGAGTGTGGACATTTACCAATAACAAACAAACCGATTGCTTCTTATTTATCAGAATTTTTGTTCGAGTTGTAAAGGTCCACCCGAAATGAAGCTCTAAATTAAAAAATTGGAGACTCTGGACGTCCAAAATCATGTTTATGTTCAGTCATAAAGGATAAGGTTTATATACTGTAGAAAGACTATGAAGGACCTACCTTCCCCTCTATTTTCCTTGACTTGGAAGGCATCTGTTTTGGCTTCTCGGATTCGCGTATTCCCACAAAAACCCGTTGCCACCTTAAACCCTATCCTGAATCTTTTACTCCTATTCCAACTGGAATTGTCAGTAAACGTCAGTTCTCCCATCTCCCCAACACCTTCCTTGAGCTTCACCACGAGATCTCCAGCCAAAAGCGGCCTCTTTCCTTCACGTTGCTTGACCACGTGGCTCTCAAACTCTTCTTGGGTCCAGTTATCCTCATCGTCTTTCTTGAAGTCACCTTCGAGCATGACGACGTCCAACTTAATGGAGGATTCCAGGCCTGATCTAACAACATCCCCTGTATTTGCATTGATCAAGGCAATGGAAATGTGAGCACCCCCCACTCCTAGTTTCTGTCCAGTAAATGGAGAATCTGACAGTTTGGTTTGAATTTGAAGCCGTAAGTCTCTCACATCATTCTCTCCCGTAGAATTAGCATTAGCCCTGCATTCTCTCCAGAAAACAACCATCAGAAATAGGAATGTGTATAAAAAACGGAAAATTGGAAAAGTAACGACAGAGAGACAAAATACCCAACATCTCACTTGGACAGGTCTTACTGCCGAGGAAACTACAAGGATAAATAGACCCGTCGTTTTATTTGTTTAATAATTCTCATTTAAAAAAAAATGAAGTAAAATAAAATAAAATGTTCCATTGGCAAGCTACAAGGATTATGTTCTAAATTGAGCATTGACACTTTGGTGCATGACCGAGTCATTGTGGCATGACACTCACTGAGAGCTCAGACTGCCTGCTTGGGGTGGTAGTGGTAGGTCGGACCATTATTCCCCAAAACATCAACAATGCATAACCTGTCAACACTACACAGAAAGCCTTTCTCAACAGCATCACGAGGGAAGTGCATCCATACCTTGCACGCTGGGGAGAATGAATGTTTCCAAAATCCACTGCTTCCATCTGTTCAAAACCACCAACAGCAGAATTGCCAAAGTTGGAGACATCCAAAAAATGAAGCAGGAGGGATACAAAACCAATCCATTCCATCCAAAGGAGTTGGAAAACCTATCCTGTGGCTCTTTCCTAAAAACAACTTATCAAACACCTTATTGAGCTAAGTTCTTCATGCATATTTGAATTCACTGTCTTTTACCGAACAGCAGTTGTCTATAAAACTCATATGATCAATCCTAAGCATTTTCATTTTCCCCTTCCATTCCATGTCCATGAAAAAATTTTCATGTTCTTTAGAATGGTTATGATTTAGCTTTAGGTGATAAAGCCACAGTTAAAACTGTTATTGAGGAGAATGAATGGAGATGGCCTCCAAAGCAAGGTCGATGATCTGCTTGAAACTCGGATGGCTTTGTGTGGGTTGATTGCTCCAAACTCGGCTCTATAGACAGTGTGGTATTTACTGGATCATCTAGGGGCTCTTTCTCTATAAAGGAGAGTTCGAAGCTAGTGAGGACATGGGGGAACAAAGTGACTTGGCTTAGGCTTGTATGGTTTATGCCTAATGTAGAAATTAATATAGAAGAAGAAAAGAGAGCGATGTAGAAATTGATAAAGAAGGAACAAGGAGAACGTGTAAAACAGAAAGAAGGAGAACGTGTAAACTGATTAGGGTTTCCACGTCTCACACCTTTTATTATTAAATAATACTTAATGACCATAATAACCCTATCAGCGTTAATGACCATAATAACCCTCATATTGTAACACTCCCCCTCAAGCTGGAGCATAGATATCAAGCATGCCCAGCTTGTTACAAATATACTCAACTCTACTATTGCCTAATGACTTGGTGAAAATATCAGCTAGTTGCTCACTAGTCCTAACATGACTAGTAGAAATAACTCCAGCCTGAAGCTTCTCACGGATAAAGTGACAATCAACTTCAATATGCTTGGTACGTTCATGGAATACTGGATTTGAAGCAATATGGATTGCTGCCTGATTATCACACCACAACTTCATTGGTGCAGGATCTTCAAATCCAAGTTCAATTAATAGCTGACGTATCCAAATTAATTCACAAGTAGCTTGAGCCATAGCTCTGTATTCTGATTCTGCACTGGATCTAGCCACAACATTTTGCTTCTTACTCTTCCAAGATACTAGATTTCCCCCCACAAAAGTGCAGTAACCCGATGTAGATCTTCTATCTGTAGGAGATCCAGCCCAATCAGCATCCGAGAATACTTCCACTCCTCTGTGACCATGATCACCAAAGAAAAGACCACGACTTGGAGTCTTCTTCAAGTATCTCAAAATTCTGACTACAGCATCCCAATGAGAGGTACGAGGAGAAGACATAAATTGACTCACAACACTCACAGAAAAGGAAATATCGGGTCGAGTGACAGTCAAATAATTCAATTTTCCAACAAGCCTTCGATACCGTTCTGGATCCTTCAATAGTTCACCTTCCTCTGCCATTAATTTTGAGCCAACTTCCATGGGTGTATCTAGGGGTTTTGCTCCTAGCATACCTGTCTCTCTAAGCAAATCCAAAACATACTTGTGTTGTGAGATATGGATACCTTTCTTTGCCTGTGCCACTTCGATACCCAAAAAATATCTAAGCCGTCCCAAATCCTTTGTTTGAAACTGTTGTTGCAAATGCAATTTCAATTCATCAATCCCTGTGGAATCATCTCCAGTTATAACAATATCATCGACATAAACTACAAGAAATATCCGACCAGCTCCTGAAACACGATAAAACATAGAATGATCTCCACTACATTTGAACAATCCAAACTGGAGCACTACTTCTGTAAACTTCCCAAACCAGGCTCTAGGAGATTGCTTCAAACCATATAAAGATTTGTTCAAACGACAAACATGACCAGACTCCCCCTGAGCAACAAACCCAGGTGGTTGCTCCATATACACTTCTTCATTTAAATCACCATGGAGAAAGGCATTTTTCACATCAAGTTGAAAAAGAGGCCAACAAGCAGAAGCAGCCAATGAAAGTAAAAGACGAATAGATGTCATCTTAGCCACTGGAGAGAAAGTATCACCATAATCAACCCCATAAACTTGTGCATAACCTTTAGCTACCAATCTGGCTTTGAGGCGAGCAAGAGAGCCATCGAGATTAACCTTAACAGTGAACACCCATTTACATCCAATGGTAGTTTTTCCTTCAGGTAGAGGAACAAGATCCCAAGTCTTGTTTTGGTCAAGTGCCATTAGTTCCTCCTCCATAGCTGTCCTCCAGCCTTGACTAGATAATGCTTCAGCAACAGTTTTGGGAGTAGGATGTTTATCAATAGTGTCTAGACTAGCTCGAAAAGAAGCAGACAAACCAGAATAGGTGACAAATTGTGCAATAGAGTGTTGGGTACAACTGCGAACCCCTTTGCGGTGAGCAATAGGGATATGAAGATCATTATGTGATAGACTTACCTCAGACTTAGAAGACGGAGAAGACGAAATAGGCGGAGGTACATCTGCAGGGGGTTCCACATGCTGATGATGACGTCTACTGTATACATGTTGAACTGGTGGAGGGATTGGAGCAGAGTCCGAAGTGGGTTTCATAATGATATATGTAAAGGAATCATCATTCACTGTAGGAGGCTCCATTGGTTCATCAGAATAAGTAGTCGACTCAAAAAAAGGAGACATCTGCAGTGGTGAAATACTTATGCAACGAAGGACAATAACAACGATATCCCTTTTGTGTACGAGAATACCCCACAAAAATACATTTAAGAGACCGAGGGTCTAGTTTGGAAAGTCCTGGACGATGGTCACGAATATAGCAGACACAACCAAATATACGAGGTGGTAAATGAAACAAGGGTTCCGAAGGAAAAAGAAGAGAATGTGGTGTCGCACCCTTAAGAACAGAGGACGGCATGCGATTGATAAGATAGCATGCGGTCATGATAGCATCAGCCCAAAAAGATTTGTCTACCTTCATTTCAAACATCAATGATCGAGCAACTTCTAGTAAGTGGCGGTTCTTCCGTTCGGCGACACCATTTTGCTGTGGTGTATCCGAACAAGAAGATTGATGAAGGATGCCCCGTTGGGCCATGTATTCAAAAAAATGATTAGAAAAATATTCTTTAGCATTATCACTTCGAAGAATACGAACAGAAACCGAAAATTGAGTATGTACTTCGTTGACAAATGCACAAAATATATAAAATAACTCAGAACGACTTTTCATTAGATATAGCCAAGTGGCTCTTGAATAGTCATTGACAAAAGTAACGAAGTACTTGAAACCCAACTTAGAAAGAGTAGGACAAGGACCCCATACATCAGAATGAACTAACACAAACGGCTGAGAGGCCTGTTTATTGACTCTTGGATGATAACTAATACGGTGCAATTTCCCAAACTGACACGACTCACACTCAAGACTAGATAAAGACTGAAACTGGGGATCTAACTTCTTAAAACTTTCCAAGGATGGGTGGCCCAAACGACAATGGATCTGATGGGGGGAAGCTGCGCAACAAACAGCACTTGTAGTATCATCAAGCAAGTATAACCCTCCTGACACATGTCCTTTACCAATCGTCTTCCTCGTCTTCAAGTCCTGAAAAACACAGAAATCGGGATAAAAAGTTACGGAACAATTATATGCTTTAGTTAGCTGACTAACAGACATAAGGTTGAACGGAAAACTAGGGAGATACTTGACTGAAGATAAAGATATAGAGGATGTTAGGGGAACTGTGCCTATCCCCTTCACTGTGGATAGAGAACCATAAGCTAATGTAACATTAGACATAGACTCATGAAAGTCAGAAAAGATACCTGAGACTCCAGTCATATGATCGGTAGCACCTGAGTCAATGACCTAGGGGCGGGAGGCAGAAGAAAGACATGCTTTTCCATTACCTGTCTGAACAAAAGTAGCTGTGGAGGAGGACGACTGTGAAACCGGCTAGGAAATCTGGAGTTGATTATATCTAGCAAATTCCTCTTCCGACATTCTGATCAACTTTCCTCCCGTAGTGGATTGTGAAGAGGTACTAGATTCTGTTGCATTAGCTACATTAGCTGTAGCCTGTTGAGAGGGCCTTCCATGAAGCTTATAACAGAATCTTTGAATATGTCCTGGTAAACCACAGTAATGACAAGTTCGAACCAAACCGGTATTACCCCCTATGTCACTATAAGTGTTGCTAGCAAAGGGTGGTTGGCCTCTACCAAAACTACGGCCGGCGCCACCACTTCGACCACCACCACGACCTCGACTACGACCACGATTTCCTTGGGCTGCCAAGGCTGAGTTCTCACCTATAGAAAATGCATCCTTAGGCGGTTCGCGTGAGACCCTTAGAACACGAGCAAATGTCTCAGTGAGTGAACTCACCCTATCTCCTCCAAGTATTTGAGAACGAACAGCATCATACTCTTGCCCTAATCCTCCCAAAAAACCCATAACAGCCAATTGCTCCCGTTGCTCCTGCATCTCCTTGACATTAGAAGTAATGGGCATTAAAGAATTAAGCTCGTCATACATCCTTTTGAAATCAGCAAAATATTGAGTAAGTGGCCGACCCTTTCTATCAGCCTTATAAAATCCTTGGGACACTTCATATATCCTTGAAAGATTATCTTGTCCAGAATAAAGGACATTCAAGTAGTCCCACAAATCCTTCACAGTATTAATATGTGTAACCAAAACCGCAATATGAGATTCCATGGAATTCAACATTTGACCAAGAATTCTAGCATCCACAGTATCCCAATTGGTATCGAAGGAAGATCTATCACCGGTTAGATGATTCTGTTGTTCTCTTCCAGTCAACACTAACGATACGATTTTCTTCCATTGTTGAAAATTGGTGATACCTTCTAGCTTCTTCTCTGTCAAACGAGTAGAGGATGTAGACACAACCTCTGCTACTACACCTTTATTCTCCGCCATAATTCAATGTGTACCAATATAACGTAATAACTTTCGGCACAATAATCAAATTTAAATCCCTCCAACTAATTCAATTCAACAAACTACTACGATTTGTTTCAAACAGCCCAAATCTCCATAATACTTCAATCAACTCCTCCTATTTCATCAAGACAAATTCCCAAAAACATAAATTATGCCCAACCAGAAACCACCTCATCCAACATCAATTTCATGGTGAACAGGATCAGCATCTCCATCAAGCAAGTTGCTGCAAATTTTTTTTTTTTTTTGTGTAAAACTGAGAACAACGAACACACAAGCGAACCTTAGAGAACCACACCAATCAGATCAGCTTGCACAGAGGAACGCGAGCTCAACCAACGTCAGATCTTGAATGGATGGACAAGACAGTGTGACGCCTGACGACATTAGATCTAAGCCAATGAGACCAGATCTGAGCCGACTACGCTTGTCGGCATCAAATCTAGACTCGAGAGGGCTGCCCAACACCGGCTTGGGTTGAGTGATGCTTGTTGATGTGGCTCTGATACCATGTAGAAATTAATATAGAAGAAGAAAAGAGAGAGATGCAGAAATTGATGAAGAAGGAACAAGGAGAACATGTAAAACAGAAAGAAGGAGAACGTGTAAATTGATTAGGGTTTCCACGTCTCACACCTTTTATTATTAAATAATACTTAATGACCATAATAACCCTATCAGCTTTAATGACCATAATAACCCTCATATTGTAACACCTAATATGACAAAACATGGGTTTAGAACCTGGCTAGTGAGTCGTAATAGGTTGCACAGAAGGATCTCCTGTGTCAAGATATAAGGCTTTCCTATTATAACAAGTTGTTCAAAAGGATCTCCTGTTCTTCCCGTCGAGCAGGGATGCAAGTTGGCCCTAGTAAGCTGACAGTACTGAGTGGAAGGTCCTCACTCAACGGATATAAGTTACTCTATGGATAACCGGTTGATCTTCCCCAAGAGTTCACATTGAGAAAAGAAGGTTTGGCACCTCAATTTTGTCTGCCCATGTGGGACATTATGCTGTAACAGACTTGTATGGAAATTAGGCCTTCCCATGTTTTTCTTTCCACAGGTTGCACAACAAAATGAATATTTACTTATAGACAAAGGAGATCGTGTGAAGTTTGTGCTCGATGAATGCTGTTAAAACTGTCGGAATGAAGCGATTAGTAAGTTCATTCTATCACTTCATGACATGCAGAGAAACAACTCATACCTTAAGTGTTGATGAAGATATGTCTGTGAAAAAGTAGAAATCTTATAAACTTGTTTATCTTACCAATCTCCGAAAATCATTCTCTGAGCGCATCTGTGGCACTATATCTTTGAGAGCATTCCAGATGCAACTACACCATAAAAATTGATAACATGAACAACTGCTGTCTTGTGGACTTATTCGTAACAAAAAGACACATAACCCTTGACATTTAAGTTACTTGTACAAATGACTGTCAGATCTAAATACTGTATAAACCATAAATGCCAGACTCATCAAATGCATTCCTTAATCTAACTCGACATAAAAAGTCAACATAAAACTGGAATACAAATTTATCCAGAACTTTGATAACAGAAGCAAATAATGTTGATTAGCTGCTCTCTCCAAATGCACCGTCCTGTCAGTGATTTACAGAAAAAGGTATGCACAGGTATTACACTTTGCCGAACAGAAATTTGGATTTATGGCATTAATACTTTGATGAGACAATAGACATGGAAATTCTCCTGCAGAAATCAGTTCATGCAGATATGATACTGCCAACAAACCAAATGAAATATAATCACCTTCAAAAATATTCGGCCCAGTCAGATTTAGCACACTCCAGCTCTTCTCTCAACTGTCCAGCAAAGAAAGCAAAAGCAAATAATTACATAAGCAAGAGCCATCTGTCACGTAATCATCACATTCAAGTTTCACATCACAGGTATCTTCATTTTCCTCCTCCTACGTTCAAAGGGTCATTGACCACATTTTCCAGGATTCAAGGCGACAGTTATGTCCATGGCACTTCATCGAAAATTTGTATCTTTTTGTGAACCATACTGCCCAACACAACATGAAAAGCCTAAAGCATGTGTTTAGTGCAATTGCTTCCCAGGAAAATCCTAGAACATTCAGCAGGTCATTTTTACCACTCAAGCAATAATTCTCTATACATCTCTTGGCAATTTCTCACGCGGATTACTGTCCAGAAACTGGCCGGAATGTCAGAAATGCATCTAACCACTTCTAATTGAAGAAACAGGAATTGAAATATAATAAGGGCTGTACTTTGCATGTCCAACTTGGCTACTTCACTCATCTTACCATACTCCGCAGATCCTCCTTTGTCAAACAGCAAGTCAAACAGCAACTCGGCACAGGATTCATTTCGGACCCGTTCCATGCTTGACTGCATGAACATCAGCACAAAAGTACAAGCGAGATAGGATATTTAGACGACAGGATAGCAAATTAACCTGGTAACGATAACAGCTCACTTGCTAGATAAATGATTTTAACAGAATTCAGCTCAAATAAGGAGGAAGTACTGCAATTGGCCAACATAAATTCACAAAACAGATTTGAGACGATGACATCCGAGGTCATTAGTACTTCGCATTAAAACAACAGCACAAACCCATAAATAAAGAACTGAACGAAAGTGATTTTGAACGGTCATGAGGCAAAAGCTTATCGATGGCGGGCTTTCACCATGTCTCTCATGTCAAGAATCTTCAACTCAAGACCCCTTCATTGAATCTCCCTCAAGTACAGCTAAAACTAACGCAAGATCATCAAACAACGAATCAAGCATTGAAACGTTAAGAGGGAAGAGCGAGCTTACTCGATTGGAGGCAAGCATGGCCTCTTGGGTTGACTTTGTTGACCTGAAGAAGAAGAGGGAGGCAAAGCTCTCTTTGGCTTCCACATGGCTTTTCCCTTCTCCTTTCTGGAGCTCAACGAGAAGCAAGAGAATGTCTGGTTACTGAAAAAGCGCAGCAGAGAGCAGAGAGCGGAGAGAGAGAGAGAGAGAGAGAGAGAGAGAGAGAGAGAGAGAGAGAATCAGCCTGCTGTAGAAATTATTGGCTTTAGAATGGGTGAGCTCAGGGGTCTTTCAAGATGGCACTCTTGTTACCTGGGTATTGGTTTGGATGAGACACTGGTGGACAATGCAGTAGAAAAGGCTGGAATGCTGCTTGTACAGGTTGAGCGATTCATAAGGGTGCTCTCATCTGTTGTGCAGCAGGTAGCCTGTTACAATCTTTGTTATGATTTCTCTACGTTTCTTGATACCTTCTGTTTGCTACTCTTTTCCAAAATCTTGCCTGTCTCTCATCGTGCATATCTTTAGTCATGCTAAATTCCTAAATTTTAAACATGGAGTTGAACTACTTGTGGATATAAGACACAAGATCTTGTGTGCTCAGAATGACATATTATTCTAAGCCGAATAACATTTAATATTTGAAATACAAGCGTTTTCGTTGAGAATTTGAGGAAGATATTGTTAGCTGGGCATTTGCACATGACTTGAACCTGTTTAACAAAGTTTCATCTCGCACCTTTTAAGATCATGATGAAATACTGACAATATCACATTGTTATTTGTTGATATATATCATCGTGTATTTGAAGGACCAAAGAGAAATTGCATGACTTTTTTATCTTTGCTTACGGCACCTTGACAACTTAATGTTTGTTGATACCTTTTCAATTTCGCACATGCTATGCTGGAGACATCCATTCTTTCTTGTTTTAAAATGAAAATATTGCCAGTGTGACCACTGAAATCTAGACAAGCTCAGAATATTGGTAGGATCCTAAATTCTTGAGCCAGCGGTGTAAGCTTTTTTTATTGGTTGATAATGTGCATGTTGCTGAAGCTTTTGGTTTTGGTTTTGGTTTTGGTTTTGTGTCTCTTTCAGTTTGCAAATTTCTTCAGCTGGCTTCTGAAATGTATAAAGCAACTTATGTCAGAGCCAAGTGTTTGTCTAACTTTTATCCATCAGGTTCAGTCCTTATGGTGAATCCCTATTTACTCTTATGAATTTCTACAGTGAACTTGTTGTCGTGTTCTTGAAGTTTCTGTATGATCAAGATCCTGTTATGCAGCTTCTGGATCTATCCGAGGCTGATGAAGAAATTGACATTGATTTGTAAGTGATTTCCTCCAACTTGTCCAGTTCCTAATTCTAAGTCATTTACAATATGGCACACAGAACCCCTGAATCTTTAGTTAATATGTGTTCATACCTGATGGAGTCACCAAGTGGACTGTTTGGCATTGCCATATACAGAGCTTCCAGTAGAAATGGCTTGTATACTCCCTGAAAGTTAATTATTTTCCCTCATTTCAGTCGACATTAACTTTACTTGGGCTGAGATGTGACATGCCATTATTTTTGATAGAATGGCTACCCATTGAATTAATAAATTTCTTCTCTTGTGCATCATCTGAAGTTCGGCTCCTACTTGGTGTTTTTAATGAATTTCATTCATCTAATAAGAAAATGTTATTGCCTGGCCCTAGTTATGGAATCATATGTATCATTCAGACATGATGACTGGATTCATAATTTGACATAACCTTCTAATTCCAAGTGTGGGCCATCTCTTCATTCGTTGTATCTGAAATTTGGTGAGGCAATGGCTTGGATACTGTGAAGTGTCGACAGCTTAGTATTGCCTTCATGTACTCTAGCAGCAAATTTTGGTGGCCCTTCACTAGGTTGTGCTATCCATTTGTGTGCCAGAGGATTAAAATATCATGGCGTAATGGACCTTGGTCACGCTTTAAATGTCAGAGCGGTATCCTGTCAAGCCTAGTATTCTTTTCATGCGCTCTAGTGGCTCACTCATGCCTTTTTGCAATGCGACCAAATTAGTTGCTAAATTCAGAATATCGAAATTGTAAATGACTCCTGGTTTGAGGGTTAGTTCTTCATTTTAAGTCATCTTGCTACCGTCCTCCTAAATACTTCTAAGAGCACAAGAGATGAGGTTGACTCAAGTTAGGGTGCTTTGCTGGGCTTTGACTGTGGTCATTCTTGGTCCAGCATACGTTGCTAATGACAGGGTAACGAGGATTGAAATTGACAGGTTGATTGTCGTTTCTCATTGGACTGGAAAGTCTTTTGAAAATCAAATGTAGTTTCATGCGCTTGTCTGCCTTGATGTTTGATGTCAGGTCAATAAGATGTTTTACACATTATTGTTTCAGAGAAACTATGAAGAGAGTCAAAGAATTAGTGCAATTTGGAGGATTTGGGGACAGCAAATATTTGCGAAGGACACTTGCAAAGGAGTTTCAACAGATGGAACACAGGTATCAGCAAAAGAATTGAATGAAATTTAATAGAATCTTGTTCATGCATGGAAGTTCTTACTTGAATGTGTCTTGTTACTCTTTCATTGTCGATTCTTTGTATTTATGCTATATCTAGATTTTCCATTCACTAGTGTTTTTCCGCATGCTACCTCAGTGGGGAATACATGAACGCTGGGATAAATCGTTGCTGTCATCTGTCATTTGAAGTGATTGATTTTTTCCCTCCTCCAAGTCTGGTCCTCATTGCTGACAAGTGTACCGAATATGAAATTCTCGATCTCTTTGTATGCATAACAGAGGTTTGAGTATGATGGTCCGGCTCCAAAATGATTTACGTAAACATTGCAATCCTTCACTTAAAACCTTGTGCTTTGGTTTCACCCAACTCATCGTTTAATTGAGCTGAAATATTCATTTCTCATTTGGCTAATTTAGGTATCTTGATAATGTCATTTGTCAGTAGATCTTTCTATCCAAATTCCTGTTACAATAAAATTGTTGCTATATTTTATATTTCCTTGTCTGAGTGGCCAGAACCTTGAGACTATAATGAGAGAAGGAAAAAAAGGAAACCCTCGGGGGTGGGGGTTGTCTTCTGAAGGTTGTACTCAACAATGGTTTTTTACTTACCCTCTACCTAATAATCTAGTGTTTCGTATTCAATCTCAGGTTGATTACTTGACAAGGTACATGGAAACTTAAGCTGGGTGATCTTATTGGATTGGGCTTTCTGATTAGTTTATGATTATTGTGTGTGATAATGCCGTATCTCATGTTTACTGATTAGGAATAAATTTAAATTTTTACAGTTTCAAGGAAGCTGCCCAGATGCCTTTTTCTACCATTTCAAAAAAGATATGTTGTAAGAATTTATTGCCTCTATTCCGTCTTACATCAGTTTCAGCATCCACCCGATACATTCCAATTTCACTGTCCTCCTATGAGGTATTTACCCTTAATCTGAATCTACAATTTTATCCGGAGATCTGCATGGGCAGAGTACAACTGCTTTTTCATGCTAATCGTTTCTTCATATGGCTTTGCAGGATGTCTCTGAATTTGCTTCATCTAATCTGACTCGTGAAGTTGGGTTTACAGACTATATTTCCTTCCAATTACCTGACGAGTCTTTTTTAGATGTCACAAACTGTATAGCTGTAGTGAGGGGATCTATGAATGATTCAAGCAATGTGAAGCAGGGAAAACCTTTGGAAGCAATCTTGTTGTGCATCCCTTCTGGTTACCATTGTGTGGATTTGGCTCTATATAAGGTAAAAGCCTGGCATATATTGCTTTAAGAATTTGTGGATGTGGCTAATATATTTTATTTTGAAACAGGACCATCAAATTGTTATGTTGCTAAATAAAATGAATGATACTGGTGAAAATTTGGGAGATGCCTGGATGATGATCTTGCAGGCCAGTGACCTTCCATTTGTGCACATTTCAGGAACCACTCGGGCAAATAACTGGGAGTTGTACCAATTAAAGGTAACTCTTGGATCCTAAGCTTGCATATTGATTTCGTACTCGTGATACGTATAGGACGCTGTTTGTTCTGATACGCGTCAGTTCACTATTTAAAACATTGATGGCAAAAAGAAAATTGCTTTTCAGTTGACTCCTGTTCTTTTCAGTGTTTTAAGAACCGGCTCTGGTTGGATCAGGAACCAGACCTGTCCAGTCTGGTTTCACAGCAGAAACAGTAGTGGTCAAGAACTGGTGGTATTGACCCTATTGTTATCAGGCGTAACTGTCAACTGTTGACCCACAATCCTGTCAACTAGTTTGGACCAGTTCTGGGCATTCAAAATGTTTAAAGGAAGAGTGTTGGAGTTGGGTTGGGGTTTGGAACTCCAACCTCTTGTAACTACCAAGCATACCAACCATTCACTCCAGTGTCTTCTTGCTTCAATTTGGTGGTGCATTATTATGCATTGACCTTATTGGTTTAATCTATTAGAAAATTAAATGATGTTCTTGAGAACTTGAATGTTGTCATTTGTGCTCAATGAGGCTCTGCCGACTCAGCCAGGCATCTATTAATCTGAACACGTGTAATCTAATAGATGTGGAGTATTCTATCAGATGACATCACATGCAATATGTTAAACCCATTAAACTGGTAGAACACAGTTCTACCAGTTTGACCGGTTGAACCACTTGTCCAGTTTCAAAAACACTAGGAATTTTATTCTTCCTATCTTTTATTTGTATGCTTTCCTCATCAGCATGAGAAGCAGCAGCTTAGTTTTTCCTCCTATGTGCATGGACATGCTATTTCACGCTTGGGAACTCTGAAGGGTGTTTTACTTTCTGCCTTACTATAACTGCAAAAGTTCCAACTTATCTTGGCAGTTAAAGCCTTCTACATGTATGTTGGTTAAAAAGTAGGCATGTGGTGTCCCTAATTGATTTTTTATTTTTTTGGTCAGAATGTCCCTAATAGGTAAGAAGTGCCATTTTCGCTTCTATTTTGTGAGAACATTTTTTGCTTGGTTATCTTATTCTCACTCCTGAAACATTAACACAGTGAAACTATGCATGTAGGACTCTATATTACACCTAGATGTGGAGAATGAGAAGATTCGCAGCATTCCCCATACTGTTGTTCCTCCCTTCTCAGTTAGTGGTAAGAATTTTTGACACCACCATAAAACTGAACTAAGGATTAAACCATAGTCATGCCATTAATTTTATAGTCCTGAATTTTTTTCCTTGAGCTTCTTACCATGTCCATCTGCATTTTTGGATGTTTGGAAACTTGTTGTTGCCCATACTATTTCCCTTGTGTATCAATGCTTGATAAACTTGCGAGTGTTTGCAACAATTCCATCTTGTTGACTAGGTAGTGGACTGAATAAATCCTGTCCATGCTCCTTACTACATTTTCACTTAACAGCCTACTCATAAGTTTAAATATGACTGGTTATGACTGGCTTAGGTACAATATGTCTCTTTAATGGACCACTTCATGTTTGTTCCCACAGTTTGAAGAAGTGCAAACTTATGCTCCAAAGAAGAATATTTTTTCAGTTGAAGAAGTAATATACTAATGTATCAGGTTTTCCCCTAAATTTAAATCTATTGAGAGGTCAAAGTGCAAAAAAGGTGAATCTTTAGAGGCCACACAAGTACAGAGAATATTCTTCTTATGGTAGGTTCACTGCGGTCTAGTTACTGACTGAGAACCTGTACATGTTCATGATGATAGATACTATCATGATATCTAGTGTAGCAAGATACTGTAGAGCATTCATAGTTTACATGCATACCATAGCCTCCCTGGGCAGCAAGGTTTGCTTCCCCGCCTGTGTTTTAGCATAATGCATGTGTTGTAGTTTTGCTTTTACCCAACAAAAGTATCTAAACATCACGTTAGTCATGGCCATATATTCAAGAAACGTTGGACTGAAATCAAGTTAATGTTTTTATGGCGACAGCAAGTAGAGGTGTGGCTTGTGTTTTAGCTGCAAGAAAACGGGCCCTGGTCTACATACTGGACGAGGATGAAGATGAAATCTTTGATTCAGAATGACTGTCTGTTCAAGATTTTGTGGTGGTTATGCTCGTGTTGCTCCTGTGGGTGGACCTCTGCTCTCCGAAGCTGCAGACATCGGTGTGAGAAGCAATGCATTTTGGCTTTTGTGACTGAAGCTTTTCGGCTCCGTCCTTGGAGTCTTAATTTATACCTCCCATGTGCCTTTTCTGCTAGGTGGGCATTTGTTGAAGAGAAAATTGGAGTAGGTAACTATTTGTCTATTAATTAGAGCCATGGCTTCAATGTGGTGGCAATCGTCTCCGTGGTATTGCTGCAAGATTCGAGACCCATTCGACAGTCCCAATCTCATGCTTCATCTGTTATAAACATTAACTTTCATATATAAGAGAACCAATTGCTCGGTGTAGATTATTTATACTTTGGGTTGAGTGGTTCACTCGGTGTAATCGACTATCGAACTTTGCAATGGAGTGCTGAAATCTCTCACCCACCTAAATTTGACTTGCTTCTTCACGTCACCATTAAGTGATGCATCCAATCCGATGCACAAAAACCTTCTTGCGTGGAAGGGCTGCCCTCTGGGATCAATATAATCAACATGACTAGCTGCTAGATATATAGTTTCAAGGTGGTTTTAAAGGACATTGATCATATTCCAGTCCTAGAGCTTCGGAATCTGCAAATAAATGGTAGGTTTAGGATTATGAGATTATGTCTACAATATTTTCAATGGACTTGCGTTTTCTTAACCAAGAATATCACTTAGCCAATAAATTTAATGATGTATAAACATGCATGAATATTCAGTTGTTTAAATAGTTCAGGAACTTGAGGAATTGTGGAATGACACACTAAAGACGAAAGATCTCAATACTTAATCCTATTTTATAAGGTTACAATTCCAGTGCAGAACCAACATTAAATTAAACTAACCCTGAGCTGCTTTGCCTAAAAGCTCGTTATAGTAAAAACATTTGAGGACCGAGAAAACAAGAAGAGAAGGCCGGGAAAATGGGTACGAGGGAAGTTAGCATCAAAGCTTGACAGTGTATGCGTTCCAGAAAAGAGCTGCATTGCCACTGGAGAGCAGCAGTAGGCAGGACTTATTACATGGCACTCCTTGGATTTGGTTGCAGATCTAATGCATAATAAGCGCAGAATCCAAGTACACCCTTTGAATGATATAACCTTGCGTTCCTTACATGTGATATATAAGAAAACTTTTCTGAAGAAAGATGTGGAAAGAATTGAGTTTTTTTTTTTGTATTAATCAAATTTAATAGAAATTAATATATGGTAAATTTATTATAAATGTATTAATTTTGGATTAAATTTGTTACATTTATATCAATTTTGAGTTTTTTAATCAAAAATTTAATTTTTGATAAATTTATTGTAGATATAGCAATAAAAAATTTTTGCAATAAAAAAATTAATTTAAAATAAATTTATCATATCTACTAGTTTGGAGTTTTCCTAATATTAACCCTAATAATAATAAGACAAAGAACGCGTTTGGATTAGTATAAGGAGGTGGAGTTATAAATTAAAGATTTGCAAACCTAACCAAGGGAAGTGGCGATTTTGTCGACGCCAAAGGCTGCTTGGCTTTATGGTGTATGTGGCCAATCTTGCAGTTCAAGCTTCATCCTCTTGACGCGTTTATGTAACACGGTGACGTCGCAGGTGATGCGAAAATATTTCAACAAAGTCCCAAAATTTATTCAAAATTGACATTGAGCCCATCATCAAGTAGAAGATGTGCTTACGAGGACTATTACTAGCAATTTTGCCCGGAGGAATTCCTTCTATAATGGTACTCTAATATTTTATTTATTTTGTCTCTTTTTCAAAAAGAGAAAATTATAAAATTTTCTTTTTCGATAATATAAATTTATTAATGCACTCTCGACTCACGTAAACAAACAAGGGCAATTTTTATTTTTTGTCGGTTCTACTTTAATTCTACTCTAACACTTACTCTCAAACTTTTACCATGCTTCCTTTCAAGGCACGGGAGTGAAATCCACTTCTGAAATGAAATCGTCCCCACCCTAGACAAGGGCAATTTCAAGCGGCTATACATGGGAGGCCATTCGACTTTTTTTTTTTTTTTTTTTTTTTTAAAAGTCAAGGGAGGTTAAAGTTAAAATTGGACAAAATCTAGAGTTTAGGCTGCTGTGGATGCTATTGCTTTAATATTTTATAAGTAATCTTTTCTCTTTGGTCGGCTTTTCAAGGTTGACTATTCTTCCATCTCGTAAAAAATGTGCGCGCGAATGACACCTGCTGCCGCACTCCGATTCCAACCTTAAAGTCTAGGGAATGACCGAATATTCCCTATAAAATAAAGGACAAAACCTCCAACCGATAATAGCTATCATACGAAAATGATAAACCTTTCACCGAATGAATATAATAACAAAGTTCGGAGTGCCGTGAATTAATGAAAATGAGAGTTTTATGGCTCGTATAATAGCCCTTACTCAAGTAATCTAAATTATTTCTACCCATAAAAAAAAAAAAAGTAATCTAAATTAGGGTCCCACGCTATTCTAAATTGCTCTTTACGTGGTTTAGTTAAGTTTCTTTATTCATGACTTGAAACAATATTGAATGGGGCGAGTAAAGCCTTGACCGGGAAGTGACAATCTATGGAATTGAGTAGTGAATGAAGCAAATTTTGTATCAAATATGTGGCACACCAAGTTAGCAAAAGTATCACATTTAAATTGCATGGAACACTGCGGCCACACTTCAAAAGTAGGTGATGCCATCTAGAGAACTACATCCATTCTAGTTAAACCCTAGAAATCATATCTCACACAGTTAAGCCCCAAAATAGAGCTGATTAGCAAATATATATCATCTTTTAATAGATAAGTCGATCATGTGCATCGATTAAATATCAATACATAATATCCAACATGATTTGAAATGATTCACTCATATGATCATTTTCAATGTATATCCAAAATAACACCACCTTGAAATGTCTGGCCAATATCGGATCCAATATTATAAATATAACATGCCTCAAAATAATTTTACCATTCAGTAACAATGCGACACAAGTTTCATCCCCTTTTCAGAAATTTGCACCCTCACAAATAGCGGCTAAACTCACTTGGGCCAAGAAGCCCGTTTAGTATTGAATTTACGAAATTGCCCTTCGATACTTGATTTTGGTTCCATGGGCCCAAAAAGTACCCAGAATGGTCCAACAATTACATAAAGCCTTGAAACATCCAAAAAAAAATGCTCAATTTTTGCAGAAAATACATCCATTTTCCATAAAATAGATAGAAATTGGATTCTTTTTTCCAAACTTCGATCGTACCAGTGTATTTTCTTCAATAATCTCACCATCCTTTAAAAGGCTGCCGCTTATAATTTCATACGACCAATATTATCAGATCAACTAGATAAATTTTGGATGTCTATATATTCATTGTTTAGTAACATTCACAATCCTAATAATTTCGAAAAAGTAACAGAAATATTCAATATTTCCGAAAATCATGAGGAATTTACATATATATTTCATGAGCTTGATAAAAGAAGATAAAGTCACGGAGGGATCTAGAGCAATAAACTTACATACCTAGAATTTTCAATATTATTTGGAAGTGCGATAATCCAGCCGTTGAGCACTTATTTGAGTCGTCCCATGCCTAATCCACGAAGTCATTCTTCTACATTTATTTTAGCAATCGATGCTTCCTTTTATTAAATTCTAAGTTAATACTTTTTTTATTTTTCATATATAAACGGTCTTTCTATTTTTTTATTGATTAATCAATTAAGTTGTTATTACTAAATACATCGTTACCAAAACTTGGAATTAAATGTGAAAGTCAAATGTACTCAAAATCTCGCTCTCCATAAGCCAAATTTATGGCACCTTCACTCACCGTACTGTTAGATAATATAATATAATTTGATTACAAGTGAAGCATCATGACATCGTAAATTTATGTGTAGTAATCCTGAATTGTCCTGATAGTAGTCTAAATGCCTAGCTTGCAAATTTTTCTGGAGGCAACTCTATGGGATTTTATGACCATATATTATACGCTATAACCGTCGTTGAATTTTTGTTCTTTTTAAGCAATAGTAAGATCTGAGTAAGGGGGGGGGGGGGGAAGAGTTGAGTTAGTGTGATATTATTGATCTGTAAGTCAAATTTCATCATTTGATTAACCTGTTTCACATGTAGTGGTCAGAATTGTTAGAGATATCTTAGGATGTTAGAGATATTTATTTTCCTAATTAATTTATAATTGATTTGATTATGATATTGTAATATTCTATTGCTTTAGATAGTTGCCTAGACTAGCCTATAAATAGGCTCTTGTATCATCAGTATTATACACACTGAAATATACAGAAATTCATTCTTCCACTTTATTCTGTCATGGTATCAGAGCGAGGTTTTGTCTGAGAGAGTGGTCGCCATTGTCGCAGCATCTTGATCTACCACGGAGAGAAGCCACACGTCAGTCGTACTACAAGACTACTGACGACCACCGACGCCGTCGACTGCAAGTGGAAATTTCAAAAACAATTCTTAGAAACTTTTTTTATCAAAAACCACATATACAGGTTCTACATTCCCATACGAGTCCAGAACAGCAACGAACGTCGCCGGAAAGTACTCCACGCGCCCTCACACGCCGTCCAAAGCCTCTGCGCGTGAGATCCACGCGCCCACGACGCCGGGGAGTCAACTACGTGCCCTCACGCGCCGGTCAACCCTCTGCGCGCGTATCAGTGATGTTAGCCCACGTCATCTTGTCGCTGATTGTCATTGACCGGCGTTGACCCGACCGATTCGCAGCGTTTTCCGACCGGTTTAGCTATTTTCCAACCGGTTCTCGGAGTTTTTCAACTGGTTTGGTCATTTCCCAACCAGTTAGCTCCTTTATTTGTCCGGTTCGTGCAGTTTTCGAGCAATTTTAAGGTGTTTTCGACCGGTTCAACCAGATTCTGACCGGTTCAGTGAGATTCCGACCGGTTCGCAGTGTTTTTCGACCGGTTCAGCCAATTTCCGACCGGTTCTTGGCATTTCTAGACCGGTTCTTGAGGTATTTCATCGTTCTAAGTCTATTTTCGACCTTATTTTCTTCAGATCAGCTCTACAAATATCAATTTTTCTCAAATTCATCAAAGAATCGATTGAGTTTACTAGTATATCACCTATCATGGACAAGTTAGAAGTCTCAATGCCAATTCAGACCATCCTAAATGGATCAAATTATATTTTATGGGCTCAAGAAATGTCTAGTTTTCTAAGGGGACGTAAGCTTTGGCGTTATGTCACTGGAAATCTTCGCGAGCCTTCTCTAGCCGTCGAAGAAGATGACGATACATTTGCTGGATGATTGGAAGAGTGGGAGAGCAAGAATCACCAGATACTTACGTGGTTTCGAAATACTTCGATTCCATCCATCAAACTTCAGTTTGGTCGTCTAAATACAGCAAAGGAAGCCTGGGATCTTCTTGCTGGTCGTTATTCCACATCAGACATTGCTCATCAATATCAACTGTTAGGGAACTTACATCGCATGTGTCAAGAGACAGGTGAGTCTATTAATGACTTTCTTTCTTCAATGCATGCTATCTGGGACCAGCTAGCTTTATCTGAACCAACATGGGATTCGACTATTGATGCTCGTAAGTTTGCTGAATATCGTGATCGTATGCAGGTTATGCAATTTCTGATGGCTCTAAATGATGAGTATGAACCTGTACGAGCCTCACTTTTGCATAGGGATCCTTTACCTCATCTTGAGGTAGTTGTTTCAGAGTTACTAACGGAGGAAACTCACCTTGCGACTTTAAAGGCACAATGTGCTACTCCACCGGTTTCCACTCCTATAGATGCAATGCTTGCTACTTCTGGCTCATCCTCATGGCGCAAACCTTATTGTACGCACTGTCGTCGACCTGGTCATCGTGCATCAAACTGCTATCAATTGCAATCCAAGCAACCTACGGGAACAAACAACCGATCCCGTTTTCGAGTGCGTGCACGCCGCCCATCCACCGCTGTTTCGTCATAGAGGATTCTTCTACTAGCTCGTCTGTCACGCTATCTTTAGATGATCTTCGATCCACAGTTCGTTCCATTCTTCAAGAAACCGGTACCTCTAGTTCTTCTACTCTATCAGTCACTCCAGGTACTCATGATTCATGGTTCTTTGATTCTGTGTGTTGTAATCACATGACTTCTCATTCCAATTTATTCAAGTCAAAATCATATAACTCACAAGCACCTATTATTCACACTGCTGATAACTCTCAAATGATAGTCATACAGGAAACGTTTCAACATCCACATTGTCCTTACCTGATACTTTTATGGTTCCCAATCTCTCTTTAAACTTGATATCTGTGGGTCAGCTATGCGAGCTTGGTTTTGATATTCATTTCTCTTCGAATGGTTGTCGTGTGCAGGATCCACGGACGGGATAGATAATTGGGACAGGCCATAAAGTGGGACGGTTGTTTGAGCTTGTTTCCTTAAAGCTTCCCAACTCCTTCACTGGTTGTGCTGCCACAATTTCATCTGAAACTTGGCATTCTCGTTTAGGTCATCTTTCTTTTTCTCGTCTAAGTCATTTGCTTTCAAGTGGTCATCTAGGTTCTGTTGACAATAAAACCTTTGATTGTCTATCTTGTAAGTTAGGAAAACATCATGCTTTACCGTTCAATATTAGTGAATCGTGTCTTATGCTCCCTTTGATCTAATTCATTCAGATATTTGGGGACCATCTCCTACTCCCACTATGGGAGGCTCTCGTTATTTTGTGATTTTTGTTGATGACTATTCGCGTTATACATGGCTTTATCTCATGAAAAATCGATCTGAACTTACCCATATCTATGGCAATTTTGTTGCCATGATCAAAACATAATTTTCTCGAGATATCAAGGTTTTTCGTACTGATAATGCCATGGAATATAAGGATAGAGAGTTTCTTAAAATTCTTTCTCAGAACGGTACTATTATTCATCGTTCTTGTTTAGGAACTTCCCAACAAAATGGTCGAGCAGAGTGTAAACACAGGCATATCTTAGATACTGTATGCACTTTTTTAATCTCAGCATCTTGTCCAGAACAATTTTGGGGGGAGGCCTGTCATACTGCTGTTTACACTACTAATCGTATTCCGTCACCTATTATAGGTAACACTTCTCCATATGAGCGCTTGTATGACAGTATCCCTAATTATAGTCTACTTCGAGTTTTTGGTAGTGCATGTTTTGTGCATCTTCTTCCAAATGAACGCATGAAGTTAGAACCTCGTGCTCATCTATGTTGTTTCCTTGGCTATGGCATTGAGCATAAAGGGTATAGATGTTGGGACCCTATATCCAATTGACTTCGTGTGTCTCGCCATGTTACCTTCTGGGAACATAAAATGTTCTCATCTTTACATTCTTTTGCATCTTCTCCCACTATTCCAAATGTTCGTTTCTTCACAAATCCTTCTGTTGAATTGTTCCCTGAAGATGCCACTCCTACATCTTCCTCTGTCGAATTGTCCTCTCCAAATCTTGATGCAGATATCTCTGGAAATCCCACTTCAGCAGCTCCTGATATGTCTGTGCCATCCGTGGATCCAACTTTGGAAGTTCCTTCTTCTGTTCGTCGCTCCACCCGTGTAAGTCAACCTTCTGTTTGGCTTCGTGATTTTCATTGTTATTCCACAATTGCCTCTTTTCACGAGCCTCGCACATATAGAGAAGCCTCTACTAATCCTCTTTGGCAACAAGCAATGGCGGATGAGTTGCAAGCATTAGAACACTCTCATACTTGGGATTTGGTTGATTTGCCTCCTAACAAGTCGACTATAGGCTGTAAATGGGTGTACAAAATCAAAACTAAGGCAGATGGTACAGTGGAACGTTATAAAGCTCGACTAGTAGCAAAAGGCTTTACCCGGGAGTATGGCATTGATTATGATGAGACGTTTGCTCCGATTGCATGTCTTACTTACGTTCGTAGCCTTCTTCTTTTCGCTATTAAGCGATGGCCTCTATTTCAAATGGATGTTAAAAATGCATTCCTTAATGGAGATCTCATTGAAGAAGTATATATGGAGCCACCTCCTGGATATACTCATACTCTTGGTAAAGTGTGTCTTCTACATCGAGCATTATATGGACTAAAACAGGCTCCTCGTGCGTGGTATTCTAAGTTTAGTTCTACTATGGAACGCCTTGGATTTGTATACAGTCCCTATAATAACGCTTTATTTGTTCAACGCACATCTCGTGGGAGTATTCTGCTACTATTATATGTGGATGACATGATTATTACTGGCGATGATCACGAAGGCATTACAAAACTACAGCTGTATTTGAGTCAACAGTTTGAAATGAAAGATCTTGGACGGCTCAGTTATTTTTTAGGGTTGGAGGTTGCTTCTGATTCCTCTGGCTATTATCTTTCTCAAGCGAAATATGCCACTGATCTTCTTTCTCGAGCTAGACTTACTGATAACAAGACTACTACCACTCCAATTGAAAATAATGCCAAATTTGATGAAAAAGATGGGACTCCTCTTCCAAACCCTACACTTTATCGACAGTTAGTTGGTAGTCGGTTTATCTCACATTACCCATTACCCGCCCGACATCGCTTATGCTATTCACATTGTGAGTCAATTCATGACTGCGCCACGGACGACTCATTTTGCTGCTGTTCTTCGAATTCTTTGCTATATTAAGGGTACCTTATTTCATGGTCTTTACTTTTCTGCTGACTCATCCTTGGAGTTAACAGCTTATTCTGATGCTGATTGGGCTGGTGATCCTCTTGATCGTCGCTCTACTACAGGCTATTGCTTTTTCTTAGGGAAGTCCCTTATTTCCTTGCGGAGTAAGAAACAGACTACTATTGCTCGATCGAGTACGGAAGCGGAATATCGTGCCCTTGCCGATACAACTTTGGAATTATTATGGTTACGGTGGTTGCTAGAAGACATGGGAGTTCGTCATAACGGTGGAACGGTCATTCATTGTGATAACCGAAGTGCCATCCAAATAGCTCATAATGATGTCTTTCATGAGCGTACTAAACATATTGAAATAGATTGTCATTTCATACGCTCTCATGTGCTTCGTGGCGATGTTCGTCTTGTTCCCATCTCTTCAATTGATTAGACGGCTGATGTTTTCACGAAGGCGCATCCACCCGGGCGTTTTAAAGATCTTTTATCCAAACTCCAGTTGACCTCTTCTATCTCACCTTGAGTTTGAGGGGGGATGTTAGAGATATCTTAGGATGTTAGAGATATTTATTTTCCTAATTAATTTATAATTGATTTGATTATGATATTGTAATATTCTATTGCTTTAGATAGTTGCCTAGACTAGCCTATAAATAGGCTCTTGTATCATCGTATTATACACCTGAAATATACAGAAATTCATTCTTCCACTTTATTTTGTCAAGAATGTTGAATTGTATGAACCATGGCATTGATGGGAAAATTATCAATATATATATAAATCTATTGTATTTGTGCTAATTTAATCCCGAACCTTTCAATTGTATCAATTAAGTCCTAAACATTTTCACATTTTGCCTGAACGATAACCCTACCCAATATTTTCTCATATTTTCTCTGTCTACTTAGACGTCCTATTGGCTACATGCAATTATGAGTCCCAAAGTAGATCGATGCGGCCTATTCTATAATGTTTCATCCAACGATAGAAGGACGCCGACTCAAAACCTCATCAATATTATTACATAGTTCGAGCATCCTTTTGCTCATCCTGTTAGTACCAGGTGTGTTTCCTTAGAGACGCGCGGAACGTTCATCCTCGTGCTGATCACGCATGTTCCTGGTCCAATTCTAGTTTTAAACTGAGTATCTGTTCATCGTTAGGAGTCTTGGATGAAGGGTTTATGTCTCCCACAGTCTCTACACTCGACTTGATTCGGGTTGTCGGGTTGGTTTTGACAGGAGTGCATGTGATCACAAGGAGATAGAATACGAAAGAAAAAGGAAATACTTCCACCACTAATCATTGAACAGTAACGACAGCAATAATAATGATAAATGGGATCAATAAATCTATAAATCAAGAGGGGTTCCGTCATCACCACCATCACCATCTATCGTCATAGTTGTCTCTCGTTCACAAAAATAGAAAATGGGCATAAAAATGCAAAAAAGAAAAAGGGAAAGATTTTAGTTGTCGGGGTTGCCGCTGAGGGCCTTGATGGCAGTTGCTTTCAGGGCCTTGATGGAAGTTACTCTGAGGATGTGCTAATGGTATGTTGTAGTTGCTAGTGCCCCCACAAATGGTCCAAACCAGAAGATCCACTGCCCTTGAGCATCCACATTCACAGACATCAATCGATACTAGCCTAAAATCATTATCTCTTGGCAATAATATCAAATTCCAAATGCGTACATAACATCTTTGATCAAAGAGGATCATCAAATCAAAGGAACCAAAGTTCTCACTACCATAAATGCAAACGATTCACATGTTTTTATTTAGCTCCTAATGTGTTATTCATGTAGTAAAGCCTGATTTAAGAAAGTACAGAGAGTAACTAAATTTAAAAGAGCTGATGAAAAAGTTTATTTGCTTAAGAAGGCCGTTAAACAAATATGTTTTATACACGAATGAATAACCGAACACATATGAGTAACTCATATGCCCTCATCTAAGAAAAGAATACCAAGAATTCTATCAGTAAACGGATAATCATCTTACCTAGTACAACATTAAGGACAAATCAAATCAAGCCTAGAGAATTGATTGGAAATCTTCATAGAACAGAGCAGAAACCCCATAGCCTAGAGTGGAGCAAGTAAGTAAGGCAGGCTAACCTCAGGCCAAACAAAAAGAAGATAATTGTTCTATATCCAAGTTGGAAGGGTGTCAACTCTGAAGTGACCAACGTATGTGAAATCTAGCCTGGGAAATGGCATAAACATCTGAAACTTTCACAAGCATTCATGGTATAATTATTTACTTAATCAGTCCATTACTTTCCGGCAATACGATTTATTAAGAAAAAGAGTGCTGAATGAGAAGCCGAACAAGGAAAGAATGAATCGTCCGCTGTATCCAATATACCATACTGCTAAATATTTGATTTCAACACACGGGACGCTTATGATATGTCCGATTGGAAAGACACCAAATATACTGAAGCACAAATGCCCATCGTTGAAGAAACCAACACACTGAATGAATGAATGAATGAATGAATGAATGAATAGATAAATAAATAAATAAATAAAAGAAGTTCTCTAGTCTTAGCTATACTCAGGAGAGATTGTTTACAGCCTCCGCCAAATGAAGCGAAGAAGCAACCACATTTGAGTCCTCCGTGACTATCGCTAGCAAATCCTTCTTTGGATTCCACTCCATCATCTTCACCTGCCAATTGGAAGAAATCGAGCCAAAACCTCACAAAACCGAGTCGGAACAATCGAGTTGACCCACCCATTAGATCACGAAAGAACGCCGAACGGAAGCAGAACCTGAGAAGCCAAAGCAGTTTGTCGAACTGAAGCTGAAACAGAAGCACACGCCACTAGCAGCCGAAAATGCAGCCACCAAATATGCTGTAACAAAACGCGAGGAGGGCACAGAAGCGTCAGTGGGAAATGCAAACCCATCGTGAGCTTGTGGAGGATGGAGCTTCAATGGAGGGAGGCTTGTGAGGTCCAGCGGAGTCTTGAGAATTCGTGGAGAAAAGTTGCAGATATGAGGAAGAAAGAAAATTGGGCTATATTTCGGACTTAACACCACCGTTCCTGGTACCTCTAACAGAACCATCATCATCGAGTCGTGGGATCTGACAAGTCATCACATTCCAAAATGTCATCTAAATAAATTGCTAGGGAATCTCCCATCATGGGATTGCCTTCAGGATGAGGAAGTGGACTCCAAGACTGGAAGCTTGATGTCGAGGCACAGGGAGGTTCAGAGTCGAGGACACTCCCGCCCCCCGTATAGTCCGTTTGGCTCGAAGAATGGATCGTATCGCTCCACATGGCATTCTGGAAATCGTTACCATGAAACAGCATTGGCAATCCGGCAGTAGGGATACCATCCTCTCCTCGAGAATTTAGAACATTCCAGGGAACTAATTTTTAAATCCCCATTGCAATTAGCAATTACTAATTTAGCAAAAGAGAGGTTTGGATGACAGGAACGGAGGAAAAGACCGGCCCTCCGCAACGCCACGTCGTCCTCGTGTGGGGCCTCACCCCACCGGACACGTCATCATCATTTTAGCCTTTTCTCGCCTTTTCACCCCCTCATCTCATCTTCGAGGCCTAGCTCCCTATTCCCAGAACTCCCACCTTCAATGACTTTTCATGGTGCATCTTCGTGCTATCTAAAGCTTCTCCGAACCAGGAGGAAACATTCAAAATCTCATGCTCAAAAGTACTCCTATACCACTGTTACTCATTCCCGCCCTTCGCCGAACCACCGTCTCCTACCATTGGCTAACCATTGCGTTGGCCATTGCCTCCACAAAAAGTAAGGACAAAAGTGGAGATAGAATCGGATAAACCAACCGGAATATTCAAGCTAAAAAATTAACCCTCGGACCGTCAGGTTTTGAGTGGCTCCTCATCGATGACCATCGTTGAAGGCAGCAGGAAAGCCTAGTTTATCAGTGGTGTAAGTAGGCTACTATGAGCACTTGTAACCGGCGATTGGAACCTTTACAACTATCTACGAACAGAACAACGACCAACGAGGGAGTCTTCGGACAAGATCGGGGCTCTTCGATTATCACGATGGGAAGGCAGGGAACAATAGTGGAGCAAGAAAGGGCGGCTCGGGAATAGCGAGGGCAATTGGCTTGGCAACTGGATGGAGTTGAGAGGAGTGATGGAGAGGCTCATCGAAGTGATGGCATGGGTTTCAATCGTCGGAAAGGGCAGCAGCGACTATTGCTCCAACTCCTCAAGAGAATGAAGTCCAAGAACAATGGATGCAGCTTGCGATGACGAGGATGAAGTCGGATGTGATGGGGCGACAGTGAAGGTGTATACGCAGCGCTCATGGAGAGTCAATCCTCCTTATTTTTCTCTCTTTTCTCCCTTTTTTTTTTTTGAACTTGTGGCGCCTCCCTCTTGAACATAAAAAGAAGCCAAAAGAAGAAGAAAAAAAAAGGACCCCTTCCAAGATGAGAAAAGAACAGATTTTATTCTCCAGTAGAGTTTTGTGTAATTGTGTCATGTGACACGATCTTGAAAGGTGTGAGCTCAAATTCCATGATAACGTATATGGTGTTCTAACTGGTTAATCGATTCTTGAAATTGATATTTCTTTGATTTGATTGTAGGTACTTAAATTTCACTATTTCTAAATCAAATGTCTAAAAAGAATTAAAGACTATTGCAATAATTTTTTTTCAGTCAAAGGTAGATTCTTTGATTTGACCCAAAAAAAAAGGATTTTAAGCCGTTTCTATGAAAACTTAGAAATCTAAATGCCTATTCCTACACGCTTATGTTGAATTAACACCTATATGCAATTAAAGTACTACTGATACATATCTAATTTTTTTTCAAGTTAAGAAATGAGTGTCGCCACGATTGGGATCTTGAATTTTGAATTTTTCTAACTTTAACCATTAGGATTATTTGGATGTCAATAGTAATATATATAATAAAATTATAATAACTGTTGATATTTTTTTAAAAAATTTGGTAACTTACCAAAATGCTACTGACCGAATAAGTTATCGATCAAAATTTTGTTGTCAACTAGTTTTGATATTTACCAATGCTATTTATGTTTATCACTATGTAAATTAAGCCCTCGAGCGTGATATCACAAATCAAGCGGAATCAAGCAAACATATTCTTTCACGGGCTCAAGCTCGCTTATGTACGCAGTACGCCTACTCAATTTTGTTCATACTCGATTATTATATGAATGATGATTTTTGCAGATGTCGGACAAGCTTGGATTTAAAAAATTAAGGTTCGGTACTCGGCAATTCAAGACGTGCGAGGCCCATCATCATGGGCTCATAGATGTATTAAAAGGCGTGGGAAAGTGGTTGCCTCTCCATCGAGCGACACGTGTCTCTATAAGGGAAGCCAGTAACTTAAGTCCGAGTGAAATGAACCCTCAAATCGGAGGAGGCTCTCCTTCCGGTTCCTCCGTTCGATCGTCGATCCCCACATGGCGAAGAAGAAGCGATCGTCGACCTCGAACGCATAATCCGCACGTGCGTTTTTGTCGAAGCGGTGGCGAACCGTCTGGACCGCCGCCCGCGGACCTCGTCTTCTCCTTCCCCTGGCGGAACGCTTCCCCGTCCGTGGACGGCGTCTTGGTCCTCTAGGCGTCGCCCAAGGTGAGGAAGTTCCACATCGACGCCGATTTTCTCGACCGTTGTGCGCCTGAGCTCAGTCCGTGGCTTCGCTTTGCTGTTGACCGCCGTGTCGAGGACCTCTCAGTGGATGCGACTAAGAGGTCGTGCGAGATGGCTGGTCATTTCGCAGTAACGGGGCTCCTTTTATGGATGCTCTTCGTTGGTGAACCTGCACTCGGGGCTCTGTTGCTTCTCGTTGAGTAGAAGTGTCGCTTGGATTAATCTTAGGTCCCTGTCCGTCTGTGACTCGGAGGTGATGCATGAGATGTCGAATGGCAGCCCTGTTCTCGAGGACCTTAGTTTGGTAGGATGCTACGGTTTAAAGCGAACCATCAAGGGTTGTTCGAGAACTTTGAGGGAAATTGCGGTCAATAGCTGCTTTCCGTATGCACTTGACGAGGGTTTCCCCTTGGAGATTTCGAGTCCTCTGTTGCTGTTTGAGAGGATTTTCTGGTATGATGAGGCAGCTGGTAACGGAAGTCTCTATCCTTGATTGAAGCAGAGTCGAACATTTTTATGAGGGGCAAGGATTTTGGAAGGCCATCTCATTGTTTTGTTCAAAATCGGTTTGAGTCTTACAGAGGGTATTGCAACCTGGTCGGGGGACTGCTTCGGAAGTGCGACTAAGCTTTTGATTGGTAGTTGGTGCCCTCAGGTGAGCAGATTGTTTTTTATTTCAAATTTAACTCGTTTGGTTCATACTTATGGATAATTCATTGTTCCCCCTTCCTCGAGTTAAAGGGAATTCATTCCAAACTTCAGCACAAGGAATCTGGTTTGCATCGTTTGCTACTCTGCCTGATGACCACTGGTGCAAATACACATCGTGCCTTTAGAATAACTACTGAAAAACCAAAGAAAAGGCCGCTGGTTTAGGGTCATTCTTTTTCCTGCTCAGTAGTGCATAACCATCATTCCAAAGATCGTAGTAAATTGTCAATGAAAAGTTGTTGTGTCCTGTTTTTTAAAAGACTGAAAAAGCAGTTGTTGACTAGAATTAGTATATAAGTTCTACTATTTCAAACTCAAAAGCTTTAGCATCACTCAATTTGTCATATAGGTGGGAACCAAAAGTGTTCTCAAAGCATACACTTGCTGGGTTTTTTAAACAGTATTTTTAAGGAAGAGTAAATTATCTTATTCTTTTGCCTTTCAATTTTTGAATGTGCTTAGGTTTTATCACTTGCCGCAGAGGTACAAGGTGTACCATTTTCTTTGCCCAATTGCAAGTTCTGACTCTGCATGCACGTTGGCCTTATTCCCCATTTGCATTTCGTTAAATGTGCTACGGTCCTTTTCCCCAAATAAATCCCTTCAATTGCCAATCCAGTTCAAATTGCATTTGATGGAGAGTTGGTGAATATAGAGGTTAAGTGCTTGGAATTCTAAATGAGAACATGACATCAAACTAAGGAGTTCGTGTTTTACACAAAAATGAAGAGTGAATGGTGGTAATGGGAGGGAAAATTCGGAGATGACATAGTTGCAAATAAAGAATCCCAAGCTGATACTAGTTGAATGAAGGGATTTTAATTTACAGGCGCGATAGATGTCTATCAACTTCTAGACAAGATTGGTGCCTTTGGAGATTTCCATAACATAACTGACAATCATCTAGACCAACTGGAAGTGTACCCTACTCCTGTATTGCCATCTTTTTGCCCTTTCCAGTACACCAGTCAAAGTGTTCATGAAGATAAAGAACTTGAATTGGAGGGGATGTCATTTATGCTAGATAGACTAGTTATGTCCAATGTAGAAATGCTTGATGCCCACTTGGAGTTGGCAGGTTTAACCCCTGCAAAATACAATCTCAATGCCGTCGGGCATCTATATAGTTTTCCTTTAATTTCTGTTGGTGACTCTCATGATGTAATTTTACTTTTG
The DNA here is from genome assembly GCA_017140395.1 of Eucalyptus lansdowneana. Classification (NCBI taxonomy): domain Eukaryota; kingdom Viridiplantae; phylum Streptophyta; class Magnoliopsida; order Myrtales; family Myrtaceae; genus Eucalyptus; species Eucalyptus lansdowneana. Next base: position 39,808,784 of record CM029487.1, on the reverse strand, counting down.
GCTCCGCTCTTCCTCTTCTTGTACTGATTGAGCGTAATATTACTTCTGGCTCCTCTTCTTCCTCTTCTTGTACAGATTGAGCATTCCCTACAAGGATTTCTCACATTCTGTATTGTTAAAATGTAGAGCCTAGTCTGGAAAGTTTCACACATTTTGTATTACTTGAAGTTAATTTATCTTCTTCTGATTACAAAGGGGCATCTCGTCACATCATTTTGATTAATCAAGTTTGTTGTTGGGAATTTAACTTACTTGTGAATAGGATATATCTCAAGCTATGCTGCATACATGTATGCATGGTGGGAGGAGTTGGAGAAAGCAAAAAGACTAGGAGGGTAGGCGGAGCTGCATCCAAGTATGTTAAGTTCTTGTATGAATTTGTCTTTTGGTAATTCAAATTCGTAAGAGCTTGGGATCAGATGCCTAGCCTTGGTAGTTCTAGTAATCTATTCTCACTGGGAACATTAGAGAGGAGTTATATTTTCTCCAGAAACATCTGAATGCTGCATGCATCATGTTGCCTTCTTGATATGAAAAACATGTTGAGTGCTTCTTGAACCAATCCTTGAGTGGTTTCTGTTGAGATAAGTTGTAGATACTTGTACACTTGTGATCCTTGCTTGACGTATGCTTTCATGGTTACACTCCACCTTGAGGTTCCAAAGCTGAACAATAAGATTCGTTTCTGGATAGAGATAATGGATTGAAGGCTGCCAAAAAGATCTAGATTCCCTAGCTTTAGATGATCTACTAGCCCAAAGAAATCCCATGTCAAGCTACCAATATCCCTGTCAGAATAATGTGTACTGTTATGATGTTTTCTCGGTTTATGTGTGTTCTCTGTCTTTCCTCTTAGTCTTAATTTTATGGTGAACAAATTATTCATCCTCTCTCTCTCTCTCCCTCTCTCTCCCTCTCTCTCTCAAAAGCCGCATAATGCATTGCAAACAGCAAGCTTGCTCAACAAACATTTAGCTGCTAATAGAGATGGCGTGTTTTTGTTGTTGTTATACATTTTGCTCAAAAGCCTCTCTCTCCCCCCCCTCTCTCTCTCTGTGTGTTTTTGTTGTTGTTGTTGTTTATGAAATCACTTTTCTTTGCACACTCCATTGTATGTCGTTATACTGGATTATCTAACTATTCTAATGTACTCTAGGTAAATGTATAACATCATTATGCTGGCATCCTGATGGCAAAGTAGTTGTCTTGGGACTAGAAGATGGTACAGTTTCACTGCAAGAATCCCTTATCTTCAGATTGTGTTCTTCTCTAATATCTCTTGGGAAAGATTCTGAATTGCTCAAAAGCCGCATGATGCATTGCAAACAGCAAGCTTGCTCAACAAACATTTAGCTGCTAATAGAGATGGCAATCCATGTTTATGGGTCCTGTCTGCCAATGTCAAATTAACGGTGGACTGCTAGTTAGGTGAATCTGAGCACGAAAGCCTTAACAGATCTTATTAGAACACTCTTTTCGATCATGCCCCCTTTGTTAAATAGGTCTAAAAACGACAAGAGATGAATAGCCCGTTTAACTAATTAAAGTCAACGGTTCATTCCAATCCAAACATGACCGGCGCAGCATTTATTACTTGTACGATACATGCAATATGCATATCTTCGTCAATGTCATATAATTTTTAAGAAGAATAGCCATAAACTTACAAAGTCCTTGGTTTAGATGATATCATGAGATCTTGTATCTTATAAATACCCATTTAACTAATTAGATTGAATCGTTCATTCCTATCCAAAGATGACTGAGACAGCATATAGAAGCAGTCATCCATGGCACGCTCATTTTCATCAAATTATTAGTTTCTTTCTATTATTTAAAGTGACACATGTCCAGTTCGGTCATATTAGGAAGGTAATAGTTCGGAAGACTCCTAAATGATAGAATTTGTATGTGCCTTAATTATGCTTGTGGGTGGAAAAGTTTGTAGAGTACCAGTTATTCATTAAGCTAGCTGTTTGGTCATAGGTACAATTGCTCAGAACTTGGCTGATGCTGCTGCCATAAAGTTTCTTTGCGATGTCTTACCAATCTACTAATCATTATCCACTTCATGGATTATATTTTGCTTTGAAGATCTTATTTTTACATATGAATGTTATCTTACCAATCTAGCCGTCTTTATGGAACCGTGGATATGCATCATGCTGCTTGTTATATGCTAGTGCTTGCAGCAGTTATGCATACTGTGGTATATTTTTTTCTAACTTGGTATAAATATTAAGCAGAATGGAAAACTGTTAAGAAGCTTAAGTCCCATGCGGCAGCTGGGATGTGTCTCAATTGGGAGGAGGATGCCCAAGCGAATAGAGTATGCATCTTTCAACTGAAAAAAGTTCATCTAACTTCTCAATCTTGATTCTGAACAGACAATATTTCATTGTTCATACCTTTCAACTCGGGGCTCTGTTGCTTCTCGTTGAGTAGAAGTATCGCTTGGATTAATCTTAGGTCCCTGTCCATCTGTGACTCGGAGGTGATGCGTGAGATGTCGAATGGCAGCCCTGTTCTCAAGGACCTTAGTTTGGAAGGATGCTAAGGTTTAAAGTGAACCATCAAGCTTTGTTTGAGAACTTTGAGGGAAATTGCGGTCAATGGCTGCTTTCGGTATGGACTTGAGGAGGGTTTCCCCTTGGAGATTTCAAGTCCTCTGTTGCTGTTTGAGAGGATTTTCTGGTATGATGAGGCAGCTGGTAACGGAAGTCTCAATCCTTGATTGAAGCATGGTCGAACTTTTTTATGAGAGGCGAGGATTTCGGAAGGCCATCTGATTGTTTTGTTCAAAATCGGTTCTGAGTCTTACAAGAGGTATTGCAACCTGGTTGAGGGACTGCTTCAGAAGCTGCAGAACGCAACCAAGCTTTTGATCGGTAGTTGGTGCCTTCGGGTGAGCAGAATTTTTTTTACATCAAATTTAACCCATTTGTTTCATATTTATGGATAATTCATGTTCCCTCTTCCTCGAGTTAATGAAATTCATTCCAAACTTTAGCACCAGGAATCTGGTTTACACCGTTTGCTGCTCTGCCTGATGACCACTGGTGCAAATACACATCGTGCCTTCAGAATAACTACCGAAAGACCAAAGAAAAGGTAGCTGGTTTGGGGTCATTCTTTTTCCTGCTCAGTAGTGCAAAAGCATCATTCCAATGATCAGAGTAAATTATTAATGAAAAGTAGTTGTGTCCTGTTTTTTAAAAGACTGAAAAAGCAATTGTTGACTAGAATTAGTATATAAGTTCTACTATTTCAACACTCAAAAGCTTTAGTCACTCAATTTGTCTCATGGGTGGGAACCAAAAGTGTTCGCAAAGCATATGCTTGCTGGGTTTTTTAAACTGTATTTGGAAGGAAGAGTAAACTGTCTTATTCTTTTGCCTTTCAATTGTTGAATGTGCTTAGGTTTTATCACTTGTGGCAGAGGTACAAGGTGTGCCATTTTCTTTGTCCAATTGCAAGTCTCTGACTCTACATACACGAGTAGAGAAATGGGATTTTCCTGGAATAGCAAAGCTGTACCTTTTAACAAAGTGAATTGTCTAGTTCTAGTTAAAAGAGAAAAAGAAGACATTGGATCTCATTTTTTCTTCCTGTTGTATCATTGACGCACATGTGCACCTTATAACAGGAGCTTAGCATAAAGCTCACCAACTGGGGCTTGGTCGAGTATTTGTATTTAGTCAAGCATTAAGAGCTTGGGTGGTGATGGCAAATGGCTTGATCAGATTCAAGCTTGACCCATCGTCTCCATTTTAAGCATGTGTGAATTTTTGTTATCAATTGTGAGATGCCGATTTGAATAATTCATTAGCATTTTTTTTTATCCAAAAGTAAATGAGGATGATCACATTGCTTTCTCCAAATTATGTTTCAAGAACTAATCCACCACTTTCGGGCGCTGTTTGGCAGGGCTACAAAGTCCGGCCCAGCCTAGTTGATCCTGTGGCGGCCCTTTACAGCCCAATTCCCACCTCTCTGTTCCTTCCTTATTTTGACTCTCGCCTGTTCCTCTGCTGCAACTTTCTCCACGAATGCTCAGACACTTCACTCCCGCTCTTCCCTTCTTCGTCTCGCTCTTCAACTTCTCCAGCAGAGCTTTCTAGCTATGGAGATGAGGCAGGGTCACAGCGCATGCTTCTGTTTCAGCTTCAGTTCGACAAACCGCCTGGCTTCTCAGGTTCGGCTCCTGCTCGGTGTTCTTTCGCGACCTAATGGGTGGGTCGATTCGGTTTTGTGAGGTTTGCTCGATTTCCAATTGGTAGGTGAAGACAGGGTGAGTGGAATCCGGAGAAGGATTTGCTGGCGGCGAAGGCTGTGGACAATCTCTCTTAGGTAATTGCTTCGATTCGAGAAAGTTCTCTTTTTACTTTATTCATTTTGTTCGTTTCTTCAACGATGGCTTGCTGTGTTTGCCCTTTGAGTTAGTGGCCTTATCTCGTTTTACTTCTTTCGCTTTTCCTAAATGTGCTCAGCTTCCTTTTTAGCCATAGGAACCACTGTAATGCCAACCTAGCTCAAATTGCGTTTGATGGAGAATTGGATGAATATAGAGATAAAGTGCTTGAAAGTCTAAATGAGAAGGTGCCGTCCAACTAAGGAGTTGGTCTTTTACACAGAAATGAAGGGTGAGTGATGGTGATGCGAGTGGAAATCTACAGATGACTTAGTTGCGAGTAAAGAATTCCAAGCCAATATCAGTTGAATGGAGGGATTTTATTTATAGGCACAATAGATTTTTATCAACTTCTCAATCAGGTTGTTGTCTTGGGAGATTTTTTCCATAGCCTAGCGGACAGTCTTCTACACCGACCATAAGCTTACTGTACTCCTGTATTGCCTTCTTGTGGCCCTTCTTGGTACAGTAGTAAAAGTGTCCATGAAAGTAATTAACATGAACTGGAGGGGATGCCATGTATGCTAGATAGACTAGCTCTGTCAGATGCAGAAATGCTTGATGCCCACTTGTAGTTGGCAGGTTTAGCCACTGCGGAATATCATCTAAATGTCATCATGCACCTGAAAAGATCTTAGATTCCTGATGATGACTCTCACAATGTAATTTTACTGCTGACTCCTCTTCTTTTACTGATTGAGCATTCTTTTACTGACTGAGCATGCTGCAAGGAGAGATTTATTGGATACTGAAATATAGACTATAGGTGGAAAGTTTCTTACATTTTGTATTGCTTGAAGTTTTATTTATCTTCTTGTCATTACTGGGAGGCATTTCGTCACATCATTTTGATTAATCAACTTTGATGGTGGGAGTTCTAACTTTTGAATAGGATATATCTCGAGCTGTGCTGCATACTTGTATGACAATCTGGTCAAGATGGATGGAAGAGAAATTGGAGAAAGCAAAAAGACTAGGAGGGTCAGGGGAGCTGCATCCAAGTATGTTGGGTTCCTATATGACTTAATCTTTTGGTAATTCAAAGTTGTAAGAACTTAGAATTGGATGCTAGCCTTGGTAGTTCTTGATGTCTATTCTCACCAGAAAAATTTAGAGAGGAGATTTTTTCTCTGGAAACATCTCAGTGCTTCGCTCATCATATTGTCTTCTGGATATGGAGAATGTTTTGAGTGCACTATAGTACTTGAGCCAATCCTTGAGTGGTTTCTCTTAAGATCCTAAGTTGTATCTACTATTACACTTGTAATCCTCGCCTGGAGTAATTTTTCGTGCATCCACTTCACCTTGAGGTTCCATAATTGAACAAAAAGGTTTGTTTTTTTATGATATTGGATTGGAGGCTGCCAACAAGATATAGACTCCCTTGCTTTAGATGACCTACTAGCTCAAAGAAATCCCATATCAAGTGACTAATATCCCTCAGTTATTTTGCACAGTTATTACATTTTGCCTCACTTCATAAATTTTGTTTGACATTTTGTTGGTTAATGTCTATCCTCTATCTTTCCTCTTCTTCTGTTAACTTTATTGGGAACAAAATATTCTCTCTCTCTCTCTCTCGCGCTCGCGTTTACAATGAATTCACTTTCTTTGCACATTTCAATGTGTGTCGTCAATGCTGGCTTCTCTTAATCATTCTAATCTGCTCCAGGTAAATTATAACATCATTATGCCGGTGTCCTGATGGCAAGGTTGTTGTCTTGGGACTTGAGGACGGTACAGTTTTACTGCATGATGTCGAAGTAAGTTTTCTATGTTGTTACTTGAACGTTACCCTAATTACTTCTCAACTAGATATTCCTCCTGCAACATTCCTTTATCATCAGAACGTGTTCTTCTCTAGTCTCTCTTGGGAAAGATTCTGAATTGCTCAAAATCTGCATGATGCAATGCAAACGGCAAACTTGCTGACTGAACATTCAGCTGCTAATAGAGACAGCACTCCATTTTTATTGGTCATGTCCCTCAATGTCAAGTTAACAATGGATTGGTAAATAGATCAATCTGAGCAGGATAAGATTAACAAAAAATTTTATTAGAAAATTCTATTTGAACATGACCCATTTGTTAAATAGGCAAGAGATGTATGACCCGTTTAACTATTTTGATTGAATTGAATGGGTCATTCCCCTCCTAACATGACCAACGTGACATTTGTACCATCTGCATATCTTCATCAATGTCAAATAAGTTTGGAAAGAAACTAGCCATAAGCTTACAAAATCCTAGGTTTACATGAAATGTTTTATGTATATGGTGTGATCAAATCGCAATATGTAATGACTAAGGAAACCAAATTCATGTATGATTTTTTATTAGAGAACTTACTGAACTAAATATAAAGAGGTCATGATAGGTCAGGTTGTTGATCAAGTTGGCTCTATTGTTTAGTTAGATAGATTACATGAGTCAATCTGTGTTTCGCAGTTTGGACTTTGAACATGGAACAATATTCGTTTATTAATTAACTGTTAAGGTGTAGCCTCACCTAAGTGGTCACATGGAAATGTGAGTTGTGAATAAAAAAACAAAAAATCTTTAGATTGTGGATCGTGATTTTCATCCAATGGAATCATAAAATTTGATATAATGTTTGAGATGGGTATTCCATGACATTTGTAAATTAATTGTTAGAGAATAACTAATCACAAAGATACTTCAAATACAACTAATTTTATTATCTCCAGACATGAAATATTGTTACAAATTATTATTTTTTTGCCCAATGAGTACCCATTTGACTGCAAGGACACAGAGATCTTATACATGGTATTGTAATTGGATTCCCATTCATGGAATTGAGTATGAGACAATCAAAACATCCACTAAGCCTGATCCAGCCAACAAAATCATGCAGGATAACTACCAAGTTTTTGGTGAAGATTGACTTTGAAACTCAAACAAGGATCAGGATTCTTCTTGAAGTTTAATCACTAAAATTATCAAGTAGGATTTGAGTATTATTAGGATTTTACGAAGTTTCCTTTTCTTTCTTTTTTTAAGCTTACGTAGTAGGATCTTATGTATGCTCCAATAATATTTCTTGTTATTGAACTTGGCAAGTGTTTGCTTTGCAGATTGTGTGATGCAATTCATGTTTGGCATGATGCTTAAGAAACCCCGGGTGTGTTGCTTGGGCAATTTTGCGTGTGATGCTTAAATATTTATTCTTTATTGTGGGACTCAGTCCTACATCAAAGCCATGAAATGTTTTTGACGTTACATTGTTTGATGCATGAGTTAAATTATGAATCAAGGAAATTGATTGACTCATATCTAATAAGTGAAATCAGCAGTGAGTTACTTTAATCACATATCATACAGAATTAATATGCTCATTTAATAGATTTATATACTTTAGGAGTTGAATCTTATTGATGTGCTCAATTGCTTTCTCGTGTAGGACAAAATTTTTACTTTGCTGCTAATGTTGTCATCAATGGTTGAAACCATTTCAATTGTCAACAACAAATTACAGCAGTGTTTATTAGGGTCCAGCTTGTGGTGAGAATCTATGGTCTAGGTGGATGGTGTCGAACTGAAGCATTCATCCATGAGATGCTCATTTTCATGAAAATTAATAGCTTCTTTCGATTGTTAGTAAATTTGTTTAGCTCAGTCAAATTAGGAAGGTAATAATTTAGGTGACTCTTAAATGATGGGATTTGTGTGTGCCTCAATTATGCTTGTGGGTGGAAAAGTTTGTAAATAACTGGTTATGTTTTTATCAAGCTATAGTGGCTTTGTCACGAATAGAATGGCTGACTACATGACTGAGGATGCTGCAATTCTGTTTCTTTGAGATTTCTACCAGTTTATTAGTAATCATCCACTTCATGGATTGCAGTCAATCAATATAGATGGGTCCGAAATCTGATTCAAATCCAATATAATGGATACACAAGAATTGCTGAGAAGAGAAGTTGTTTATAAATAATGAATGTTACTTACCAAAGTAGCTGTCTTTATGGAACTATAAATGTGCAGGGTGCTGCTTTTGACATGCTAGTGCTTGCAGCAGTTATGCACACTGTGGTATAATCATTCTAGCAGGGTATAAATACGAAGCATAATGGAAAACTGTTGAGAAGCTTGAAGTATGGTAGTTGTGGTGTGTCTCAACTGGGAGGAGGATACCCAAGTGAATGAAGTATGGCATCTTTCAACTTAAAAGTTGGTACGATTTCGTGATCTTTATTACCAATAGTAGATATCTTATGGCTCACACCTTTCATAATGCTTCGTTTGCAGTTAAGTAGTTATTTTAGTGTGGTGTTCTTAAATACTTCTTTTTCAAACTTAGAATCTTATTTCACAGTCTAACAGCTTTAGTACAGGTTTATGGAAGATTTTTTGGATAAGTATGTTTGGCGTCATCTGTAACTTGTTGATTTGTTTGACTCTTTAGCTCTGATCTCATATTTTTTCACCTTTTTATTTTCCAACTGGAAAGTAATTATTCATTTGTTTTATGGAATGCTTCTGGTAACTCTTTGGCATTTGAAGATCGCACTACTCAATTCTTCCCTCCAGCTCCAGGAGTTCCTCGAATGCCTGGACTAGTACCCGAAGATGCTAGTTTAACTGACAAGGTTCAAGATTCATTTGTAGAGCTCTCAAATTCTTCAAAGCAATGTTTGCATAGCCTTTGCAGTGGAGATATAGATGGGGTTTTGCACTTTAGTATATTTGGTGTCTTCCCAATCGAAAATATTGTCAGTGTCTTCTCTGTTCAAATCAAATATTTAGCTATAAGGTCTGTCATATTCAGTAAATGAGTCCTTTCCTTGTTCTTGCTTCTCATACAGCAGTTTTTCTTATTAAAGGGATTTGATGGTAGACTGATAGCAAATCATTATTGCTTGGGAAATAATGGGCTGGTTAAGTAAACAACTATTCCTAGGCGAGGTTATGCTTGTAAAAGTTCTAAATGTTTATGCCATTTCTTAGGCTAGATTTCACTTCTGTTGGTCACTTCAGAGATGACACTTCCAACTTCGATACTAAGCACTTATCTGACGCTTTTTGTTGTTTGGCCTGAGGTTGGCCTGCCTTACATACTTATTGCTCCTCTCCCGACTATTGGGATTCTGCTCTATACTAGGAAGATTGAGAGAGCCTATGAAGATCTTCCCCTACCCAGCAAGTATAATTCAAGCCAAAGACATTGCAGAAGCCTTAGTCTAGACTTCATGCGAAAATTTACTTGAAGGGCCATGATGTTTGTCAAACTTTTGCACAATATGATGCCGGAAAAACAAGTATGAAAAAATGAACATCACAAATATAAACTTAAAGCAATATTTACGGCACTAAATAGCATGCATATAATGAATTAATAATATGATAAAAACATAAAGTCATGACATTGCCTTTTAATAACAATACTGTGTTGAATTCGATAAAATTGTGTTAGTTGTTATCAGAGGTCAACTTTAATACATCAAACTGATGATGGACTATTGTATATATTAATAGGCTGAATATGTTAGTATTGCAACAGTTAACATGGTAAATACACCTAATACTCTTCTATTAGAGTGGTAAAAATGCATAGGCTGATATATTATATTCATGTTTGGTGCCTCTTATATTGGACGAATTTTAGGCAAAGTACTCTCAACTTACGAGCTAGAGTTGATTAGCTTTAGAGAATAATGCAATTAAGCTCTTGAATTGATGTGATAATTTAGCGGTTATAAAGTATTGTAAATCAATAGTATGAACAGGAGTGCTCGTGAAATGCGAAGCACTCTTTTTTTTTTTTTTTTTTCACACTTCACAATTTCAAGTATCGATGGTTTAGTTTGGATTGGTGGTATTTAAATAGCATTGATTATTCAAGTGGATATAGGAATAAAGTTTCTTTCTATTGAGCATACAAAATGCTTCACTTCTTGTACCAATCAAGTTGAATAACAATATTAATATGCTTAGATATATTTTGAGTGACTAGTAAAATCTATTTAACATATTTTCAAATATAGTTACCATCATTATTTAATGGGAATAGATCTACATAAAATAAATTGTTGGATGAGAATAATATGGCTAGGTGTATTTTGGGTGGTAAATAAAACCTATTTTATATTTATTTTTTTGGTAAATAAAATGGTGGCTAGAGTACGCAACTACCTTGGGGATTGAGCATCAAGGATTTCTTCCCTTCCAACAAGGGCTTTTTGCCAGGATTTGAACCCTTGCCCATTGGCAGGTGAAGTCTGTGCGGGATTAGCATGCTACCAGCCTACCACTAGACCAACCCTTTGTTGGTTTATTTTACATTTCCATTAAAATAGCTACCTTCATTATTTAAGAGGAACCACATGCATTTATGTTAAAGTGTTATTTAAAATGCAGTTTAATATAAATGAATTATGCAATTTAATATAAATGAATTAACATTTCATGTATTAGTTCCATTTAATAATATAAATATTTGAATTAATACATTACAATTTAGGTGTTGAAGGAATATTGCAAGTGCTAAACTAAACCAAGCAAAAAAAAATTGGAAAAAATTGAAAACTTTAATTTATTAATTTGGCTTTGGGTTGATTAAGAAATTGTGACATCAATAAATTTGAGTAACTTCGTAATTAAGTAGAGAAAGAATTGGTGGGCTAGCCACTCCTTTGCAATAAGAAGTGGACAAAAACTTGGTAGAGAAGAGTGGTAGCCTCAGGAAGGAAAAGGATTCTTGGGCCAAGCCACCGGGAGTGGGGTAGAAATAAACTCATCACGTACAATCTAATTACAAATATGCCCCTGGATGATAAAAAGAGGTGAAGCTCCTCCACTTTTTCTTTCCTCTTTTTATACGGTCCTAATTCTTTAAAAACTCTCAAATTTTAGGTTCAATTTTAATTTTATCCTGAATTTTTTTTTTTGTTTCAAAAACCCTCAACTTAAAACCAAATGCTATATCGATCCTCAATTTTTTTCGTCTAAAAAAGTTTTTCAAATTTTATATCCAATCCCAAATTTGTTTTGAATAGCAGCAAAAACCTCGAGGACAAGATCAAGAAAGTAATTTCCATTTTGACAAGGGCGCAATCTCGACATTCAGAGATCGAAATTCACGGCCAAAGAAGACAAGAAAATCTAGGCATGAAAAAGCAGAGGATTCTCGACCGAGTGGGTGGGGCATTTTTCTGCATACCATAATTGCCAAGGGGAGCTCGAAAAAGAAAAAAGATGGAGCTTTTTTTCCGGGCCAAGAAAAGGAGATAGAGAGAGGTTATGGTCGGCAAAAGAGAGAAAGCTTTTACAAAGAAAAACTGATAAAAGTGGCCTGCAATGGAAAAGAAAGAAAAGGAAGGATAGAGGAGGTGAAAAGAAAAAATGAAGAGAGAGAGAGAGAGAGTTGTCAGGGCACGCGTGAAAAAACAACAAGGAGCAAAAAGTTGCAATCTCATTGAAAATCTACTTTTGCAGCGTCTACATTTCCTTGAAAGTTCACTTTTCCTGGGCATTGAAACTTCCACCGGTTGCAGGCAACAACCATAAATGCATGTCTAATGGTTCGGTCAATGAATTACTAATTTATATTCAGTTCGGCAAATTTAAATTATTGATGCATATCAACTAATTAGATTAGGTAAAAATCAAATCAATAATATATATATATATATATATATATATATATATATATATATATGAAGTAAAGTAAAAGCAAAAACATATTTTGATTTATTTATGAGATTTGAAGGAGAATTAGGATGGAACCTGAGCAAAAAATAAATTATTTTCATTGTGTTACGATACTAAATGAATATATATTTATATACACACATACATTTATGCATGTTAATATTTTTTTATGATCCTCAACACACGTTGATAACATAATTTTTTAGAATAAGCTATCATTCATGATACAACATTTCAGTATAAAAATGAAGATTATAGGTAACATATATTAGGCTCAAAGTAAGAGGGATAACTTCCTAAGTGTGATAAAGAGCTGAAATATATTTAACCAAAAACACCTTTTCTTATGGAAAATAAATTAACAAAAGAAAGAGGAAAGTTGGAAGGTGCAAGCGGTGGACTAAGCGTGCCCTCATCATTGTCCTGACACTTTGTATGTTTTCATCTACTGTGAGCACTTGTGTGGAAAATATTGGACCGGACGAATCTCTCTCTCCACTTTTAATTTTCTCCAGCAAATCCATGTCACGGGCATGTGAGGGAAGCAGTGCAAAGGAACATGAAAGAGTCATGGAGTTGAAAAGTCTGCTTGGAAAAGAAGGTAGATAAGAGGAAAGACAAAAAGTACGGAGTAGTTGTTTTCAAAGTGATCACCACCTTCAAAGACGTGTAGTAAGGGCTATGAAAATATCTATTTTCGTACCGATTCTTATTCAACATTGGCTGCTCTTTAAGTAGTCCAAGAAATAATAAAATTTATCAATGGCCGTGCATCTGCATGTTTCTTGTCTAGATTGATTCAAGTGGTTGTCCATGTCTTATTTTATATTTAGAAAAACTTCCCACTCTATTTGCCATCATATTCAATTACTAGCAAAATTAATGTAGATGTGTGCAAAAAAGTTATGTATCATTGGAAGTCCTTTTGGTCTATTTTTCATTATAGACTATATTTAAAAATGGGTCTAATTCAATGCCATTGGCTGCTTAACAGGATCAAGGTAAATTTTTAATTGGGATCAAGAGTTAAAATATATTCAACAAAAGTAAATTAAAAAAAGAAAAGGAAAGTTTTTATTTGGGTCCTAAACAGAAAGTTCAATGGTGCAGCAATTGTCTTTATGCTTTGTACATATCCGTCAATTATGACCGTTTTCCACGGATATCAATAAAGTGGTTCTCTTTTATTTATTTTTTACTTTTTTTAATTGCTTTTGCGTCGAAAAACTTGCTCACATGTTATTTTCTTCCGGGGCAGGATCGCTTTGGATTCTCCTGTCCATCAAAACTTCCCCACCGTGAAGGCAACGACTATAAATGCACCCCATCAAAACTTCCCCAACATGAAGGCAAAGACTATAAATGCACGGTTGGTGGTCCCAGTCAACGAATTAGTAATTGATATCTACCTGCGCAAGTTTGAATTATTGCTACGTGCCAATTGATTGAATTAGATAAATCAAATCAATAAAGATATATATAATAAAGTAAGAGCATAAGCGAAAAGGTTTTGATTAATTTGTGAAATTTGAAGGGAAAATTAAGGCAGAACCATAGCAGAAGAAATTCTTCTTATTATGCTTGGGTACAAAATAAATATATATAGTATCTTGATAATTGCATGTGTTAACTCATTGAACTTATAAGTATTGAAATGAAGTTTATCGATTTAACATTATAATATTTAAAAGGCTTAAAGTGAGAGGGATTAAATTTTTAAGTGGGATCAAGAGCTTAAAAATATTCAATAAAAATACCATTTCCAGTGAAAAATAACTTAACAAAAGGAAAAGGAAAGTCCAGTGGTGCAAGCAATGGACTAAGTTCAACGAAGACTCGTCCCAAGTCTCTCTCCACTTTTCTTCTTCCCAACAAATCCACCGTTATATGGGTATTGAAATTTTATCAGACCTTGTCTATTAAAATGTTATTTCAGATCAACTCTTGTTTACTTCACAACCTCACGATACCCTTACTTTCACAGCTTCACAACTTCAAAATTGAATTTCGCAATATAAATTTCATATAATTTTTTAATTTGTATTGTAATTCCAAAACCACTCAAATTAGACGGACAAATGGCTTAAATCCTTATTCGGCACACCGTGAATGGAAGTAAATCTAGGGGAGATCTGCATGCAAAATCCACTCTCTTTTCATTTTCTTTTGTTCTTATTTTTCCTTTCTTTTCGTTTCTCTCCTGGTGTGTGCTCTCCCTTTTCCCTTTGCATCTCTTAAAAACCCTCAAATTGTAGGTTCTGTTTTAATTTTGTCCCAAACTTTTTTTTATCCCATAAAATCCTTAATTTTAGACCCAATGTTAAATCATCCCATAATTTTTTCGTCTTAAAAAATTTTGAACTTCATATTTAGTTTCAAATTCGCCCCGAACAAGGGCAAGAACCTCACGTAAAAAGAAGAGTGGTGGCCTCAAGTGAAGTAAGGACTGATAGGACCCAGCCATCGGGCAAAGGGATAGATAGAAAAATAAATGCTATTTAATTTCATATCCGCCCCGTGATTAAAACGAGTGAAGCTCCTCGATTTTCTCTTCCCTTTTTTATATGGGTCTGCTCTCCTAAAACCTCTTGAATTTTAAATCCAATTTTAATTCTACCCCAAAACTTTTTATCTACAAAAAAATCTTTAACTTTGGATTCAGCCGTAAATCTACTCCCAATTCTTTTCTCTGAAAAATTCAAAATTAATGTCCAATAAAAAATTTGCCGACATTTTTTTATCTGAAAAAATCAATAACCAATCTCAAATTTACCTCATTAATCCTACGCTAAACAATATTGTTACTTGTTTGACGTGGCATTAAAAAATCCACTTTTAAAAAAATGACATGGAAAATTATATCCAAAATGAAACTGTGTTTGATTAGAAAATTGGGAATCAGTCCACCTAGATTAGTTCACTAATCCAATTCACTAGCAAAAAAGAGCACACAAATATGTGATTGATTTAGATTATCTAGGGAAATGAATTTAATTTCTTCAAGGGTCGAAAGCATTTAATCAATCTAATGAATATGTTTTTGATTAGTTTTGTCACTAAAAAATTTATTAAGATTAAAATCTAATTCACAAGAATATGATGATCAAAAGTTTACTTTCTTAGAACATTTGTGCATATAATCACCATATAGGCGTGTACATAGGAGCTTGTACCCTTCTAGATTATCATTTTGTCCAAACACAGTAATAAAATCATCTTATAACATGCAAGAGCATGACCATTTCATAATATTAAAGAAAATAAAGTCAAATTTATTGATTTCGAAATATATATATAAACTCAACATATTTGAAATTAAATACTTTATTCTAAAAATGATAATAATCGGAAAGATGAGACTACTTTTGATGCTATGTAGGTAAGGAAATAGCTCTATAAACTTTGTGGAATTTTTTGACCAAAAAAACTTTGTGGAGTTAGAATTATCTAAGTTTCTATGGTTAAAAAAGCTTTATTTAAGTTCTAAACATTATCTATTTATACAAATATAAAATTGAAAACTTGAGAATTTCCTGTGCTCTCTCAAAAAATTCACTATATCTTTATTGGGTTTGCTTGTTTCACTAAAAGTATTTTACCAAAAAGCATTTTCCTGATTTTCAATCATTTAATTTTTTAAAAAAGATTTGATCAACAAAAAATATTTTATCATCAACACAAATATTATGTATTAATTTAGAAAAGCGAACTCCTCCTCCTCAGGTGAAAATACTTTCCCTTTTCACCTTTTCTCACCTTTTTCTCTCTTACCTTCCACTTTTCCTCTCCAGACTCTCTCGCTTTTCTTGAGGTACACGGGCTCTCTCCCTTCGATCTTTCGCTCATCTTCTTCGCCATTGAAGGTTCAGATCTTCTTCATCATTGAAGGTCTGGCACTTCTTCAACGACGTTCAACACGGTTCCAGGTTCTTTCGCTTTTTCTGAGGTACGCTGTTCGCTCTCCCTTCGATTTTTCGCTCGCCCTTCTTCTTCGGCTCTTCTTTACCGACGCTCATCTTCTTCACCGTCGCCGTCCCCTTCCCTTCCCTTCCCCCGCCGATTTCTTCGAAATTCCGCTCGTCGTTCCGAGAATCGTCACCTTCCCCTCGTCGAAATCTCTCTTCCGTCCCGAAGTCTCGATTTTTCTTCTCGTCTTCTCGTTCGAATCGATTCGAACGTGGTCCGCCACAATGCAAGGGAGTGCGACGCTGCCCCTCCCGAGAACCCGGAGCCCCCGAGCCCAACCCGTGATTCCGCCACCGGCCAAGGCGAGGGTGGCGGCGGCGGTGGCTGTTAGGACGACGATTTGTGCCTCGACGTGTCCAGGGAGAACCTGGAGTACCCGCTGCTGTCCCCGGCCTTGAACGGTTCCGCGGTGAAGGACCTGTATTTGTATAAGGAGTTCAGTTTGCTCCCGAAGTGGGTCGGGGAGCTGCGGAGGCTGAAGACTCTGAGTTCGCTCTCTCCTTAGTAACTGTCGCTCTTCTTCGTGCCGGTCCAGCCCCTGCTTGATCTTTTGGTGGCGATCTGTTCTAGAGTCCTTGCGCTTTTTATGGGTGATCGGCTGTGGAGACAGCTATTTCTGGATCCAAGAGTGATCTGGAGATCCCAAAAAAAAAAAAAAAAAAAAAAAAATACGATCATCACGATTTCCTTTTGAGTTCGACCTGATTGTTTCTCGGCCTTTTGGTTCCATGGGTTCTGCGATCGCTATTCCTATTAGCTAATTCGCTTGATGAATGGCCTGAAATGTAACCGGAAATCATGTCCATTTTCAGGAAAAAAACCGTGTACGAATTCTGGTTTCCTTTTCATTTTTCGTTTTGCAAGTTCAAATTCTAGACTAACTAAACCAATCGAGAAAAATCCATTTATTAAGTATCATAGACTCAACAAGTTAATTTGAAAATAAGAGGCTCCAAATGTCATTTAATCATTTTTCAAATACAATCTAAATATAAAAAAATACTGTTAGTCAAAACATTAGTTTTCCTAAAAAATGGTTTCCTAAAAAATATTTTCTAAAAATATTACGTTTTTCATGAAACAAACACAACTATTATCCAATGCCATAAAAATACCTCCACGCGTCTTTCATGGTTCGTTAATGTTCTAGGACGAAGGAAAAAAGGTTCTGATTGCGGGGCTTGCATTCATGCCGAAAGTATTATTTTTTCACAAAAAAGAAATAAGATTTAGGTGGTAGGCATCATCTATTTTCTCTTCTTCTCAGTTCTAGGCTAACCGTGAGGTTTCATCTTCTCCTGCAAATCCCTGTCACGGCCTCGTCATAAGTCTCTCTACGCTTTTCATCTTCCGAACAAATCCACCGCTTCGTGTGTATTGAAATTTTAACAGACCACGATAGAAGAGGCAAGAAGGCATTTCCTGTTTTCTGAGGGGCATTCTGGTTTTTTTCTCCGTTAGGGCTTGAAAGCTTAACTCAATGGCAGAGTCAGAGGCCGAAATGCATCATCTCATTAACAAGAGGAAAACTAATGCGAGTGGAAATGCAGAGGATGTTGATACTGGTGCATCTGGTTTGATGACTGTGCTGACGGAAACTAATTTCGTTGGATCTGGTTCGTCTCCGACAGAAATTATCAATAGTGCATCGAATGGAAACTGCTACGAGGTGTTCTTGAGTTTCAGAGGCCCAGATACTCGAGATGGCTTCGCCGATCACCTCTACGATGGGCTCCTCAGAGCCGGAATTCACACTTTCAGAGATGATGACGAGCTTTGCCAAGGCGAGGACATCAGACCAGAGCTCATGGCAGCCATCACGAGTAGTAAGGTCCTGATCCCCATTTTCTCTGTGAATTATGGTACAAGCAGTTGGTGCCTGGATCAACTGGTTCAAATAATGGAGCGCAAGAATAATAACGGGCAGATGGTGCTGCCTATATTCTACAAAGTGAAACCAACTGATGTGGGACATCAAATCGGGAGTTTTGGAGAGGCATTTCATGAGCGTGAGAAGCGTTTGCTTGCGAGGTCTTCTTTCGACCCAGCGATTTTGGAGAAATGGAAGCAAGCACTCCTTGAAGTTAGCACCTTGAAAGGATACGAAGCCGATGGGTAAAATTTCTCACCAAGGCATTCTCTACTTTCGTTTAATATGTGCGGGTGTTTACTAGTTGTTCTGATTCTCACCTGCTTCATTTTCGTTCTATATCTATAAACAGAAAGATCATGTCGGCAATAAGATCCTGTGAAGCATGAGTTCGATAAATTATTCTTTTTTTTTTAGTGTTTTGCTTTAATTACATTGACAAATCTACTTATAGATTTTATTGGTATGATCCCGTTTACTTGAATGATAAGATTTTTTCATCGAGTTTTTACTCTTATATCCAAAGATTTTGTAACATTGTGCCATTTTTTTTTTCATGTTCATAGTGTACGTCACACTAGCCATCGTCACAAACTTTTCAATTACATATTAATTTGAGATTAACAGTACAACTTATTGGTGATTTTTATTTAGAGCTCGTAACATCATATACTGTGCATAGTGATTGTCAAAGGCATAATTTTTTAGCTTCCCAAATTACATTTATTAAATCATTAATATTGTTGACTAGTTGCTATTAAAATCATTTTACAAAGAAATGTTTCATTAGTTATATATGATGATGGGAAATATAAAAAAAAAAGAAGAAGGAAAAAGGGATTATTTATATTATATATTTGTTTGAATAATTTTCAATGCATTTCCTATATTCAGCAATTAATTTCTATCTCATATACCTAAAGATATTGAATCAATGTTCTTATTTCAGGAAAAAATTATTCTTCTACTTAGATCAATTAAAATCAAAGAACATAGTTACTCAAAAGGAAAACAAAGGACAAGAACTTATCATCCCTAGAGCAATGAAAACTGATAGAGCACCAATCTATAATGATAACACAAGTAGAAACTTGCAATCGTGTAGACTTGCGCAAACAAGGAGAAATCCCCTTGATTGCATTCAAGTTCGTTCACAATATCACAATCTGAACGGCTTTTTGATTGGTATTATAGAAGTTGAAATCATCTTGCACCAAAAGTTATGACTTGTTTATTGATTGATTTCTGACTCTCATACTAGGTTGGCTTATTGGATTTTTGATTACTCAAAGGCTCCAGAAATTTTTCAAAGTTACATCCACGTCATCCCTAATATCTTTAACAAACAAGTCTAAAATTTGGTTCAAATTCATAACATACACAATATTCAAGGTTCATAAGTGATGCCCTCAAGTTTCTTCTAATTTAATAAATTATGTCTGAGTAATAGTGGAAGGGGGCATGCCATGTGAAACAACCACAAGCATTTCTCAAACTTTATTCTTAGCATATAAGATATTATATGGAGGTGTGACAAAAACGATTCTTAACTTTTTTTCAATTTATCCCGGATTCGTTTATTAGTACATTCTCAATAGATAAACAATATAAAATTATTGTTGCCACATATTTGAACTCTTGTCACATTTGACAGGTCTGAAGCAGAGTTGGTGAAATCGGTTGTCCAAAAAGTGTTGAGTGAACTGAAGAAAAAGTTTGAGTTGATTATTTCTGAGAATTGTACCAATTGAAGGTAACTTGTGGATCCAAAGCTAGCATATTGGTTCCTTACTTGTGTTACGTATAGGATGCTCCTGAGTTCTTTGTGTTCCAGTACATGTCAATTCACTATTGTAGACATTAATGGCAAAATGAAAAGAAAAAACTAGGATATTGTGCTTTTCTTTCGAGTCTAGTTTCACAGCAAAAAAAAAATAGTGGTCAAGAACTGGTGGTATTGACCCTGTTGAACAAGTAACCAGGTGCACTGTCAATTGGTAACCAGTGAACTTGTCAACTAATCTGGACCTGTTCTAGGCCTTCCAAAATCTTAGAAGAAGAGCGTTGGAGTTGGGTCGGGGTTTGGAACTCCAACCTCTTCAATAAACGTTTGTTCTTTTGTCCTTCCTATTTGTTGGTATCTGCTCTCATTGTCAGCACAAGGAGTAGTAGCTTAGTTTTTCCTCTGTGCATATGCGTGCCATTTCATGCCTGAAATTTTATAGGATGTTTTACTTTCTGACTTACCATAATTTCAAAAGTTCGAACATATTTTGACAGTTGGAGCCTTGTATGTATGTTTAGAAATGTGCCTTTGATGACCCTAATGGGTTATTAGCGCCACTTTTGCTTCTATTGTGTGAGGACACTTTCGCTTAGTTCTCTCATTCTCACTCCTAAAACACTAACCCAATGAAATTACACATCTAAGACTCTATCTTACTCTGAATGAGAAGATTTGTAGCATTCCCCATATTATAGTTCCTCCTGGTTAGTGGTAAGAATTTTTCACACTACCGTACAGTCGAGTTAAGGATCAATTCATTACCATGCCATCAATTGTATACTCTGAAAACTATTTTCTTCGAGCTTCTTATCATGTCCATTTGCAATTTGGATGTTTGGAAACTTATCATTGCCCATATTCTTTCCTTTCTGTATCATTGTTTGATAAACTTGCCAGTGTTAATAACAAATTTATCTCATTGACTAGTTGGTGGAATTGAATTAATCCTGTCGATACTCCTTACTAAATCTCCACTTTTACAACCTACTCTTAAGTTCAAATATGACTGGCGTTGGTACATTGTGGTTGTGCCTCTTTAATGGACCATTTCACGTTTGTTCCAATGGTTGGAAATGTGCAAATTTATGCTCCAAATAAGGATTTTTTTTTTTTTTATTTGAAGAAGGAAAATACTAAAGTATTAGGTTTTCCTATTAATTTAGATCAATTGGGAGGTCAAAGTGCAAAAAAGATGAATCTTAGTGGCTGGACAAATATGGAAAGAATAACTATCTTCTTATGGTGGTCAGAGTTTTTTTTTTTTTTTTTTTTTTTGACAAATTTATGGTGGTCAGAGTTACTGAGTGAGAACTGGTATGTACATGTTCATGATGATAGATACTATCATGGTATTTAGTATAGCAAGATACTGTAAAGCATTCATGGTTCACGTGCATACCATAGCCTCTTCAGGTACACAAGTATTGCTTCAGCCTATGTTTTAGCGTGATGCAAGTATTGTACTTATTACTTTTACCCAACGGAGGTATCGAGACACCACATTAGTTATGGCCATATTATAGGAACATTGGAGTGAAATCAAGTTGATTTTTTTTTTTTTTTTTGCAACAGCAAGGGGAGTCGTGGCTTGTGATTTGGCTACAAGAAAGCGGGCCCTGGTCTACATACTTGGACAAGGATAAAGATGAAATCTTAGATTCAGAATGAACGTTTGTTTGTGAACTTGCGGTGGCAATGTTCATGTTGCTCTTGTTGGTGGACCTCTAATGCTTGAAGCTATAGGAGGCATCGGTGTGAGAAGCAACGCATGTGTTTTCCGACTGAAGCTCTTAGGCTCCACCCTTTCTAGAGAGTTATAATTTATGCCTTGCCATGAACATTTTCCGCTAGGCAGGCATTCATTGAAGAGAAAAAGCGGAGTGAAAGTTGACTCTTTATCTATTGAGTTAGATATGATCGACTGAAAGATACTGACCCATGGCTTCTATATGGGTGGATAATTGTCTCCAAGGTATTTGCAAGCTTTTGACAGCTTTTCGATAGTGCCCAACTTTTGCTTCTTGCCTATATTTTTATTATTTCTGTACACAAGAGAACCAAATGTCTCGTTTGGATTGTTTGTAGTTTGGGTTGAACGGATTACATTGTGTAATCAATTGACGAACTTTGCATTTGAATGTTGAAATCCCTCACTTAAAATTAACTCTCTTCTCCACGCATCACTGTAAATGATGCATCCAATCCAATGTATGAAACACTCGTGTGAAAGGGTCAATCTTTGGGATTACTATAATTGATATGACTGGCTAGATATACAACGTCAAGGTGGCATTAAACAACAAATACTATCTTCCAATATCAGAGATTCGAAATTTGCAATTAAATGGTAGCTTTAAGATTATGATATTATGTTTCATATTCTTGAAAAGAGTATCATATAGCCAAAAAACTTAATGATGTATAGATATATAGGAAACTAAAAATGTTTAATTTTATCATTCGTTCTCTCGGACTTATTGCCAATCTAGAGAAGAAACTCTTATAAATGTAATAGCTTTGTGTTCAACCATATGCACCAAGATAGTAATCGTATCGGTATATATGATAGTATGCATGTAAAATGTGCATATGTGATATATTTGTTCTTGTGTTTATTAATTATCTTTGTGATAGCTTCTTGGTCGACTTTAGCCGAATCTGTTGTGAGATTAACTTGATTTATTAATTTATTTCCAAATCTTCATGTCATCACTGTACTCTTTCCCGATGCATAATAAGTGCAGAAATAGTGACAACGACAATTAGTAGTACGACAAAATGATAAATATTACCAACAAAATAAATTATTGGTATTTGGTCCACTATTAGTGCAAACCGCGCATTAAATCAAACTATGCATGAACAGTCCTGCACAATGTTGTTTTAAAGAGACTTCAGTTAAAATTTTCAAGGATCGAGAAAACAAAAAGAGAAGGCCTGGATCACGAGTACTACTGGAGTACGCTGCTGAAGTATGCAGAGAAGCGATACTATTGATAGGAAACAAATAGAAGGCAATTTTTGTCTGTCACTTATAACACCTTTGACTAAACCTTCTATCATAATTGTAGTGTAGTCTCATAAAATTTGCTTCCGCTATTATTTTAGCAATTATAGAATTATGTTTGTAACTCAACATCATTATTAAACTAAAAATCGAATCAAATGGAGGATATTGAGGAAACTTAGCATCATAATTTAACGATGTATGTGTTCTGAAAAGCAGCTATATTGCCTATGGATAGCAACAAATAGGCAAGACTCAATGCATAGTACTCGATCAATGTGGCTGCAATGCTGATGCAAAACAAGCGCATAATCTGAGCACACTCTTTGAATGATGTACCTCACGTTCTTTACATTTGAAAAATCAAAGGACCTTTTGAAGAAAGATGTTGAAAGAGTTAAGAGTAGAGAGATACCATCTGATGAAAAATTAGTAAACAAAGTTGTTTAGTCCACATGTGAATAATGTTATCAATGATGATAGGGTCCTACGTAAACAAGTAACAAATATGCTCTCCTCTAAGAAAAAGTTACGAAAAATTCTATCTGACAATAACGCCAAGAGTATCTTTCATAGTGCGACAATAAGCACGATCGAATTGAGCTTGGACTTCAATTAGGTGATTCATCTAACTGCACAATTCTAACACCTCTCTTCCTGATGGTGAAACCCCATTACATCACAGCCTCTATCTTGAGTAGCAAGAATTTTTAACGACAGATCTTTACCTTCGACTAGCCAACATCTGTCAATCACAGGTTCTTTCAAGTTTCTTAAATAAATGCTATTGTGATCCCTCCCTATGCGTGCAACTTTCAAACTTCCAATACTCAAGAATGTTGCTACCCATCGAAATCTTCTCCATCACATCATCACTCGCCTTGACCTGGCAAATGGACAAAGACTTAAGCAAAGTCCAGCTGATCTTTGATTGTCTAACTTCGATACCACTTGTTGAGCAAGGAAGCATGGCTCTAATACCAATTGATGGGTGCGAAAGCGAAGTGCTAGTAATACAATAAAATTGTAATAGGCAACTTGAAACACACATACATTGGTATAAAAATAACACTAAAAATAATGATTGTGTCACACAATTAGTATATACTATGAGTAGGAAAAGACTGCGCCCCACAATTATAGTTGATTTTCTCACGCCACTATAAAACACTCAAAGCAAACTAGCTCCTATAGAGATACATTGTCTAAGGCTCTGCTCGTGTCTCGAAAAATCAATGATTTGGAAATGATTTTTTCCTAATTATATATCCCAAAAATAAAGGTAACAGAAAATATTTTCATTATCACAAAAATATTTTGGCATGAATTATTGTTAATAATGAAAAATATTTTGTTTTATCAACTCATTTTTAAGAGATAATAATGACTAGGTTTAGGATAATATTTTCTAAGTTATTAATTTTTTGCGAAAGAAATGGAGCCATGCTCTCTGTCTCTTGTTATCAAGCTCCCGGTTTCGTGGCTTAGTACTAAATTCCACGTAAAACTATAAATGGGCCGCGCCTTGACATAAACAGTAGTCTGGCGGGCGGGATCTTGTCCCGAAGGGCCACTTGTTAAGCCCGACTTATGGCCCAAACCGGCCCGGCTCGGCCCGTGATTGCCTCTCTCTCCCGCCTGTTCTTCCTCTTCCGCCATCTTTCTCTGTGAAATTCTCAGGCTTCCGGTGCACTTCGTTACTCTCTCCCTCTTCAGACTTTCTTCTAGGGTTTTCGGCTCCACCCTCCACCACTAGCTCTCCCTCTCTGGTCGCATTTGCCGCCACCGCCGCTTCCGTACGCTCCCTTGCGGCTTGCCCCAGTAGCTGGTGGCTGCTTTTTCGGCTGCTCCCGGAGCTTTTTCAACCATGGAGACTGACGAAGGGTCGCGGCGCGTGCTTCCCTTTCAGCTTCAGTTTGAAAAACCGCTGGTTTCTCAGGTTCAGCTCCCGTTTCGGCCTTCTTTCGCGACCTAATAATGGGCAGGTCGATTCGATTGCTTTCCGATTCGGTTTGGTGAGGTTTTTGGCTCGATTTCTTGCGATTGGCAGGTGAAGATGGCGGAGTGGAATCCGGAGAACGATTTGCTGGCGATTGTCACGGAGGACTCGAAGGTGGGTGCTTCATCGCTTCAATTGGCGGAGGCTGTGGACAATCTCTCCTTGGTATTGCTTCGGCTCGAGAAAGTTCTCCATTTTTTGTTTATTCAGTATGTTCGTTTCTTCCACGATGGCTTGGTGTGCGTGCCCTTTGAGTCATCGGCCTTCTCGTTGTTGTTTATGAAATCACTTTTTGTTGCGCATTCCATTGTGTGTCGTTATACGGATTATCTTAACTATTCTAATGTACTCCGGTAAACGTATAACATCATTATGCTGGCGTCCCGATGGCAAAGTTGTTGCCTTGGGACTAGAAGATGGTACAGCCACCGCATGATGTTGAAGTAAGTTTCCTATGTTATTACTTTAACATTTACCCTCACAACTTCTCGATGAGGAATCTTCCTGCAACAATCCCTTATCATCAGAATGTATTCTTCTCCAATCTCTCTTCGGAAAGATTCTGAATTGCTCAAAAGCCGCATGATGCATTGCAATCAGAAAGCTTGCTAAACAGATGTTTAGCTGCTGATAGAGATGGCAATCCATGTTTATGGGTCCTGTCTGCCAATGTCAAATTATCAGTGGACTGCTAGATAGGTCAATCTAGAATGAAAAGCTTAAAAAATCTTATTAGAACACTCTTTTGGAACATGCCCCCTTTGTTAAATAGGTCAACAAATGGCAAGAGATGAATAACCCATTTAACTAATTAAAGTGAATGGTGCATTCCAATCCAAACATGACCGACACAGCATGAATAACTTGTATGATATGTACGTACAATATGCATATCTTCATCAATGTCATATAATTTTTTGAAAAAAAGCTGTAAACTTACAAAGTCCTCGGTTTAGATGATCTCTTGTATCTTATATATACCCATTTAAGTAATTATATCAAATGGTTCATTCCTATCCAAAAATGACCGAGACAAAGATACGAAGTATAGTCATCCATGACATTCTCATTTTCATCAAATTAATAGTTTCTTTCTATTATTTAAAGTGATATATGTCCAATTCAGTCATATTAGGAAGGTGATAGTTCAGGTGACTCCTAAATGTTAGAATTTGTGTGTGCCTTAATTATGCTTGTGAGTGGAAAAGTTCTCGGATTACCGGTTATGTCATTGAGCTAGCTTGTTTGATCATGGGTACAATTGCTCGAACTTGGCTGATGTTGCTGCCATAAAGTTTCTTTGCGATGTCTACCAATTTACTAGTCATTATCCACTTCATGGATTATGTTTTGCTTTGAAGAGCTTATTTTTACATATGAATGTTATCTTACCAATCTAGCCATCTTTATGGAACCGTGGATATGCATTGTGCTGCTTTTTATAAGCTATTGCTTGCAGCAGCT
Organism: Eucalyptus lansdowneana; assembly: GCA_017140395.1. NCBI lineage: Eukaryota > Viridiplantae > Streptophyta > Magnoliopsida > Myrtales > Myrtaceae > Eucalyptus > Eucalyptus lansdowneana. The sequence continues at coordinate 39,782,607 of CM029487.1, read as the reverse complement.
TATACATGCTGTGGTATAATTATTTCTAACTCGATATAATTATTATGCGGGATGGAAACGGTAAGAAGATTGAAGTCCCATGCGGCGTTACGTGGTGTGTCTCAATTAGGAGGAAGATGCCCAAGTGAATAGAGTATGCATCTTTCAACTTAAAAAAATTCATCGACTTCTCGATTATGATTCTTAACGAGACAGTATTTTATTGTTCATACCTTTCATGTTCTATCTAATGCTTTGTTTGCAGTTAAGTAGTTAATTTAGTCTAGTTTACTTAAATATTTCTTTTCTCAAACTTAGAATTATTCAACAGCTTTAATATGGGTTTATGGAATGTTTTTTGAAAACTTATGTTTGGTGTCACCGTGAGTTGTTAATTTACTGATTGTTGACTCGTTAACTTTAATCTCTTGTTATATTTATCTTTTTTTTTTTCCCAATTAGAAAGATAATAATCCATTTTTTAGTAGGACACTTCGGCAACTCTCGGCATTTGAAGGTCACACTACTCGTTTCTTCCCTCCAGCTCCAAGAGTTCCTCACATGCCTGGACTAGTACCCGGAAACTGGTTTAACTGACGATGGTCAAGATTCATTTGTAGAGCTCTCAAATTCTTCAAAGCAATGATTGAATATGCTTTGCAGTGGAGATAAAGATGGGGTTTTGTGCTTCAGTATATTTGGTGTCTTTCCAATCGGAAATGTTGTGAGCCTTCTGTCTGTTCAGACCAACCATTTAGCTGTATATTCTATCAGATTCAGTCAGTGACTACATCTTTCCTTTCTTGCTTCCATAGAGCAGAAATCGGTATTGCCTGAAAGTAATGGGCTGGTTCATTGAACAACTATACTAGGTGAAGTTCTTGTAAGAGTTCTAGATTTCACTTCTGTTGGTCACTTCAGGGATGACATCTCCGACTTCGATACAGCACAATTATCCAAAGCTTTTGTTTTATGCCCCGAGTGCTCCTTCTACCTATACTGCAGGTTGAAGCACCTAAAAATTTGGTGTTTTTCTGGGTTAGCCCGCTGTACGGACTTTCGCTTTTGTTCTAGACTCTTGAGTTTCTGCTCTTTTTAGGGAGATTGAGAAAGCCTATACGACCGTCGGTTGGGGAAAGTGTTTTGAGAAAGCCTCATTTATTTGAAAAGGCAGTTAGAAATATAGGCAAAGTTCTTGAGGTTCAGACTGAGAATAAGGAAGGCACATCTTTGCGGGCAGGGCGAGCTAGGGTTGAACTTAAGTTGCAAGAACCTTTGAAGATAGGTCAACTTATAAGAATCAATGGTAAAGCTTTATGGCTGGATTTTCGTTATGAGAGACTGTTACACTTTTGTTACTCCTGTGGCATACTCGGACACTATGCAACTTACTGTAAAGACATACCGTTTACTGATGCGAAGATGGAAGGCAAAGAACCAATGGCGTATGGCCAATGGCTAAGAGCCGAAGTAAGGGAGCACAACCCATATTGGAAAACTTTCTACGCATCTCAATACAAACCTGAGTCAACAGAAGAAGTTACACCTGAGACTCCCCCACCAGCACCCCTTTTAGAACCAGTTCAGCCTCCAGGCAATGAAATGAACAGAGCATTACCTCAACCGACAACTGACCCTCCTTGCATAGGCACGGCCAATGTTCTACAACAATAGCCTCTTGAAGATTAATTAGGACAAAATATAACCTCAATAATGCTAGATCTAGCAATTGCACCTATGCAAACTATTCATGACCTTGGAGTGGGCTCTTCCAACCCAAAGCGATAGAAGCACAGTAAGCTTAATATTAAAGCAAGAACTGCGAAAAAGTTGAAGCGTTATTCCCCTTATGACTCATGCATACATCAGTATGACAATATTGACAAAACACAATTGATGAACACTCCTATATTCAAAACTGATGAAGCTAGAAAATGGGCTCTAGTGGCTTGCCCAAAAAAGCCACCGATGGACAAATGAAATTTTTGAGTTGGAACTGTCAAGGGCCGGGCAACCCCCTGACAGTCCGGTCCCTTAAAGCCCTAGTGGCTAAGGAGAGGCTCAATGATATCTTTTTGATGGAAACAAAAAATCAGCAGATTTTACTTCAACATCTACAAAAACAACTCAAGTATCGTAGCTCCTTTCTTATTAATCCTATTGGTTTAGCTAGTGGCCTGGCCCTTTTTTGGAATGACCAGCTAGACATATCTTTGGCGAGCTCTTCCCCTGATTTTATGATGTTTTCTGTACTGATCTACCTACTGGTGTGAGGATGCGACTAACTTGTCTTCATGCTCCGACCACTCTGTAGCAGCACCTTCAGTTTTAGGCAACCTTACGTCTCATCAATGCTTCCAACAATCTACCATGGCTTTGTATTGGTGACTTCAAAGACATTCTCTATCATTGGGAAAAAGTTGATAAGCATTTGATTAATTCACAGAGGATGCAATCTTTCAGGGATGTATTGCATGATTGTTCCCTCATGGACATTAAAAGTAAGGGATGTTCATTTACCTGGATGAATCATAGGGCTGGTGATGCTTTTGTTAAGGAAAGATTAGATAGGGCTGTCTGCACTTTGGAATGGCGTCTTACATTTCCTGAGGCTGAAGTGTTTGCTTTACTAGCTGTGGGATCGGACCATAGTCCCTTGCTCTTAATTACTGATGGATTACCTCATCGGTGGAATTGGCCCTTTGCCTTCGAAGCCTTCTGGACCCAGGACCCGGAATGCTGAGACATTATAGCTCGGTCATGGTGACCCAAAAATCCAACAACCTCATCATTTACATCTAAATTGAAGCTCGTTTCCTCTGCTCTAGCTCAATGGAGTAGACACAAATTCTCAAAGGGTCACCAACAACTTGCAGTATTACATCAGCAGCTTCAGCAACATGTGAATCAACCCCACCACCATTATGATGAGCCGCTGATCTCTTATATGAAACAGCAAATACAGAAATTATGGCAGCAGGAAGAACAATATTGGGCTATGAGGTCTAGGATAAATTGGCTGCGATGGGGGGAGAAAGATACTAGATTTTTTTATGCAACTACTATTCAGAGGTGACGGCGCAATAAGATTAGTATGCTGCAAGATGACAACCAGGTTTGGGTGCGTAATCCTCAGCTTTTAAAACAAATGACAATTGATTACTTCTCTACTCTCTATTAGATAGTGGGGAATCGCGATTATGGCCCTATCTTAAGTCAATGTCCTTGTATAATCACGGAGGAAATAAACCTGGCCCTAATAGCTCCGATGACTAAGGAGGAAGTCCGCGATGCTACTTTCCAATTGGGAGCTACAAAAGCACTGGGTCCAGAAGGTTTAAATGGCCTATTCTTTCAAAATCATTGGGATATCCTTCAAGATCACGTAGTGTTTTTTGTGCAACAATTCTTCTTATCCGGAGTCATGCCACCTGATCTAAATCAGACTATCATCTCTCTCATTCCTAAGGTCCCTCGTCCTGAAAGGCTTACTCAATATCGCCCAATTAGCCTTTGCAATTACGGCTATAAAATTATCTCTAAAGTGCTAGCGAACGCCTTACTTGTCTGACCTAATTTCCAAGGAACAAAATGCTTTTGTGAGTGGACAACAAATACAAGACAACATATTAATAGTGCAGGAGGTGCTTCATCAGATTAATATCAGAAAATGCAAGCGTTAATTTCGAGCTGTTTTGAAAATGGATATGCAAAAAGCATATGATCGGGTTGAGTGGGATTTCCTACAAGATTATCTCCTCAAGATTGGCTTTCATACTACATGGGTACATTGGGTTATGCAGTGTATCACGACAATATCCTTTAGTATTAAGTTTAATAGTGAGCAACTTCGCTTCTTCAAACCATCCAGAGGTATTCGACAGGGCGATCGTCTTTCATCCTATCTATTCATTCTATTAGCAAATGTTTTATCTCATCTTATGAATCAAGTAGTTACCATGGGGCTTCTCAAAGGCATCAAGTTGAACAGGTGGTGTCCCACTTTACCAGAAGCAATGTGGAAGGGTTTAGCCTACTAGATAGATTAAGTTAAGGCACGAACCAAAATTGAAGGAGTAGCCCGTATACGTTGGAGCAATAAGCATATCACAAGCTTTCATTGAGACATATGCAATGCAACCACATGTGTTCAGGCTTTAATTCGAGTGGTCACAGCAGATCGTTCTGTCTAGCGCGAACTGTCCCATCATCTTGACATTTGTGCAAGCTGTGAATTATTGCATTTGTGGGATGCCAATTTCATTAACTCATATGAGTAATAATCACATTACTTTTGCTATGTATTGATGATACAAAAAATTCTACATCATATTCACTCTGACGTCAACAACTCATATTTCTTTTATGTTACTAAAAATCTTAAATTAAGTTGTTACGAAATCAATGCTCAATTTTTTTTTTTTTTGGTCACCAGACCCATAATAAAAATGCTCACAATGACAATAGTTGCCTAAATTTTTGTAATGTTGATTTAAGTCTGTAGTATTGATGACACAATTCTTTTCTTTTTAATGAATTGGTGTCATATCGAATAAAGTTTAGGATCTCTATAGGTAGATGGAGGGTATATTAGGCAAACTATTATGAGTTTGAGTTGAGGGGTTTTCTCGATGCAGAAAAAAGAAAAGGTTTGTTAAATTATAGCATAGTAAGTATAATTTAGGGTTTTATAGCAGTATTTCCTTTTCTCAAATTACAATGAAATAATTAATCCACCACTTTTGAGCCCATGGAGACTCGTCGTGAAGCCCAAAGTACCTATTATGTTTGTAGTATAGTCTGATCTGACTTGGCTAGGCCCGCCCTTAATTCAAATAAGTCCGCCTTGACTAATTTAATCAAATCTCTCTCTCTCTCTCTCTCTCTCTCTCTCTCTCTCTCTCTCCTGCAATTTTCTCCACATATGGTCAGGAACGAACTCTGCATCAATCGCCGACGAACGTCCATGACCACCTTCTCCTTCCCACATAGCTTCATTAATTAAGGCCATAAAAAATTCGACACAGCAGCATGTGGGGATAACGCCATGTCCGATTAACATAGCCATTAGTCTTAGGGTATGGATTTGCTTCTGGATCTTTGAAGGGCCACGATCGATCACTAAGAGTTCAAACATGTTAAATCGTGATTCATCGGAAATCTTGGAACATGGGTTGGTGTCGAAAAACAACTCAAGGAAGTATCCGAGTGCCGGGCACAGTTTTCGCCATCAGAGCTGGTCTCAAGGATGAGGATCTTTCAAGTTTGGATCAAAATTAGTTTTTTATATGGAGGGATCAAAATCATAGGCAGACCGATAGCCTGGATTTGTCGTGGGGCTTATGGAATTTCATCTCAACATAGAACCTGCACTAACTAAGATTGATGAAACACCGAGACAGCAAGAAAGGCGTTCACTCTTGTGTATCTGGTGAGGAGGAAAATTAGAGTGTATGGAAACTAAATATGGTAGCAGAACGACTTTGAATTTTCCAGCCCTAGAAAACCCCTGCGCAGGATAGATGGATTACCGCTATGATGCTAGAATCCTTAGGGTTCATCAAGGAACTTGTTAATCTTCTTGCTCTTGTCAATGGTCAAGGAGTTGACATCATGCTCTGCTCCCGCTTTATCCACCGATGTTGTCATGCGTGCCACACTTTGTGTAGAACCTTGCGGAAACGTGGTTCAAATATAACTTTCACTATTACAATAATTTCTCACACCACATACAATACTCAGACAACTCTACACAATTTCTCTCACTCACGTGCATACATAGCACACTCTACTCAACACACTCTCAAGACCCCTACACACACCCACACACCCCCTTGGACTTCTTACTCACACACTCTTAGTTTGGACACACAAATGAGGAGCAAGTTGCTCCTATTTATAGGGTGGAAAGTCGGTGACTTTCTTAACTTTCTACACTATTCTAGAAGTATTATTTTATTATAGCCTAACAACTAGATTTCTATGGAGAAGTATAGAAGTGGCGCAGCTTATGGATTTTGCTAGAAGATTCTAGAGAAGAGAGAGTTCTAGAGAAATCTGGAGGAGTGAGATATGGAGAACTCTAGAGAAAGTTCTAGAGAACTCCAGGAGAGAGAGAGAGGCGGTGATCTTCAACACTCCCCCTCACCGACTACTCTCTCTCGATATAGTAGCCGTGCTAAAATTGCTTTTGGACTCTTCAACTGTCTTCCTCCGTTCAGCATATTGCGAAGCTTCCTCAGATGTGGATGGCTCTATGGCTTCATCTTCAATTGCTTCTCTTGCTGCAACTTTCCATTGAGTTTTGTGATTCTTGAATTTTTGTAATGCCAATTCATTCTGTCCTTTAGTCTCCTTTTCCTTCTTACTCAATTCGGTCTTCGTATTCAGCATATCTCCTCTAAGAATTTTGAGATTGGAACTCACCTGATCAACCCTCTCAGTCATGGCTTTCATTTCGTGCTTTAACCGATTCAGTCCCATCCGAAGCACTTCACTATAGACCTCTTGATCCTTTTCCTCATAAAATTTCTTCCCCTTGATCTTATTCCACCGATCCTTACACCACGGGATGTAAGGTGTAGATGGCCTCCTTTTCTCAAAGAAAACTTTCTTTTTCTCCTTCATTTGCTCATTGTCTCTTCCGATATGATTAATTCGGAACATCATAGTGGGCTTGAGGTCCTGAAGCTTTTGCGGCTTCTTGAACTCACATCGGAACTTCTCTAGCTCCCTTTCTTTTGCCTCGAGCTCTCGATCCTTTTGCCTTATCATCTCATCCCTTTTCTTCAACATATTCTCCATCTTTGCCTTCTCAACTTTCAGCTTCTTTATCATATCTTGCATCTCATGCAATTTCTTTTCACGACTACTTGTTGGCATTGTTAGCTTCTTCGAGTTCTCCCTTGGCTTGCTCTTATTCGGGGTCGTGATAGTACCCGTCAAATTATCCAACTCAACTATACAAGCGGTTGCAAGCTCTTCTCGTTCCTTTATTGCAACAGGTGCTTGAAAATCCCATTCTTCTTCGCTTTCAATCTCCTTCTTGCAGGAAGTGACGACATTTCCTTCTTCCTGCCTGTACCAACAGAATCTGGCAATATGTCCTACCTTGCGACAAACATAGCACCGTTTGCTACGCCTTTTGTTGCTCTTATCTTCATCGTCATCGTCGTCGCGATCTTGACGAGCTCCCCCTGGTTGATAACCCTTCTCGTTTGGTTGCCTCCGCCAATCTCCATGATTTTTCCATGGCTTGCCATCTCTTGCACCTGCTCTATTTCTATTCTGGCCTTTGAACCCTCTTTTATTACTGAAGAGGGCACTTTCATCCTCCTTAATTGAGACCTTAGAAATTTGTTTATCTAAGGTCTCTTGATTGGCCAATATATTTTCCAACTCAGTTAGAGTTGGCTCATTTGCCCATCCACGGGTGGCCGTAATAATACCATTATACTCCGGCCTTAACCCGTGAATTATTATTCTTCTCATTCTTGTCTCAGAGATGGCATTCTCAGGATCTAATTTTGAAATTTCTTCACAAATAGATTTAACTTTAGAAAAGTATTGACTTACCGTCATACTTTGTTGCGAGATTGAGAGGAGCTCGTTCTCTAGGCATTGTAACTTGGCATCGTTTGTCCTCGCAAACAGCGTCGCCAAGTTATCCCAGGCCTCTTTCGGGGTCTTCGCACTCTTTATGTGTGGTAATAATTCATCATCAACAGTCACAGCAAGAACGTAAAGAGCCTTACGACTTGACGTTCCACTTTCTTAAATCACTATCATTTGTGGGTGGTGTGGTGTTGTTGCCGCCAACAATATCCCATAAATCTTGTCCAAGCAAATAATACCGCATGCGGGTACTCCAATTATTATAATTAAAATCACTGAGCTTCTCCATCCCATTCACCGGACTCGAGAAATCCACCATGGTGACTTGAGTACAATGCCCCGCACTATACCAAGTAAGCCTGGTCCCAGACCAACCGACTTCACAATCCCAGATTGTGCATTGGTAGATTTCCGATGTCCTTCGCTTCTTCGCTTCTTGGCTCGACGATCCCTGACCGCCTTGCTCACCTACAATGGTCCCCGACCACTGTCTTCTCACGGCCTCCGACAACCTGCTCTGATACCACTTGTAGAACCTTGCGGAAACGTGGTTCAAATATAACTTTCACTATTACAATAATTTCTCACACCACATACAATACTCAGACAACTCTACACAATTTCTCTCACTCACGTGCATACATAGCACACTCTACTCAACACACTCTCAAGACCCCTACACACACCCACACACTCCCTTGGACTTCTTACTCACACACTCTTAGTTTGGACACACAAATGAGGAGCAAGTTGCTCCTATTTATAGGGTGGAAAGTCGGTGACTTTCTTAACTTTCTACACTATTCTAGAAGTATTATTTTATTATAGCCTAACAACTAGATTTCTATGGAGAAGTCTAGAAGTGGCGCAGCTTATGGATTTTGCTAGAAGATTCTAGAGAAGAGAGAGTTCTAGAGAAATCTGGAGGAGTGAGATATGGAGAACTCTAGAGAAAGTTCTAGAGAACTCCAGGAGAGAGAGAGAGGCGGTGATCTTCAACACTTTGCTCCAGTCTTAATTTTACACACACATCTTAGTATTTTACTTCTCATTAGTATCATGAGATTATAATGCACCAACGACATTTCATGGTATTAAATGGTAAAAGTATGAGATTACAAAACTCATTTGCATTTGTTTTTATCACAGAGATATTTGAATATGCCTTTCATGGCAAGGTAGGTCCCACCATTGACATGTCAATTTTCATGTTACACCAATACAAGCGCTTGGGCATATGCTAGGGAAATAATTAACTAGGCTCGAAAAATTGAAAATGAAGCAACATCATATCATTTGTTAAACCCAACTTATTGTCCACATACTCTATTTTCGCACACTGTCACAAGTGTCACAAAAAGAGAAGTAATTCTATTTTCAAGGCTGTACCGTCTACTTGTGATTTGCTCATGCTTTCATGGCTCGTAATGGAGTCCACTGAAACGAAAATTGGCTATTACTTTCACATTTTGTGAAGCTTTTCGATGGCCTTCTTGCAGTAGAATCACTTCAAGGAAATCCCAAAGATCATGAGGCTCAACAGGCACCCCATGACACGACATCCTTAATTCAATGTCACTTATTATCTTCTCCAATCCAATTGCCTCCTCAAGAAGAAATTTAGCCAAGGCAAACATAGGTTATGATTTAACAGATTCGAATTGGAATCCGACAATTTCAACCCTTTTGAGATGATTTGCCCCACAATGGAACTCCTTTCCTTCACGCCAAAATTGTTTTTCATCAAAGTTGCAGAGGTCTTGAAAATCCTGGTAAGGCTTGCACTGAAAACACACATTTGACGGTAAGTTTTTCAAAGCCAATTGACAAATGCTATGACGTAGCCATGACATTGAGTGGAAACAAATATAAAACAAACAAGCTCATCGAATGAATAAATGATCATATCCTTTGCGAAAGAACAATCATCTTTCCATGCAACTCCCAAGCATCCCAGCTTTTTTTATACACAAACCCAATTATATTATGAAATTCAAATTAAAAACCAAGATAAAAGTCAGCCTTTTTTGCTATTGGGGCCATGAAGTCCAATAAGATTCGTCGCGCACCAAGCCCTCATTTTTCCCTTTTCCCATGCCTTTAGTCTCCATTGAGTGAGAGAGGTGACATTGAGTAAGCGAGAGAGAGTAAAGAAGACGGAGGACGTGCCCAAGAGAGGAAGCTTTTTCTTCTATGGGCTCTACGACTTTCATAGAGGAAGCTTTCGGGGAGAGAGAAATGTCACATTTGACAAAGCATTTAGTGAGAGACATTATCGTTTCAATAGAGGAAGTAGTTAGAGAGAAGGAGAGAGATACATACATTTTTTAAACTTTCGATGTTGGACAAAATGCTGGACTTAGAAAATCACGTTGGATATAAAATTAAGTAAAAAAGCCACTTATGACAGATTGTCAAAATAGTTACTCAAATGAATAATTTTACACTAATGTAATACTCAAGTGAATGTTGTATAACAGTTATGGCAATGTATGGCACCCTTAGTGTTCTTATCCCTAGGTAGTTCATATAGAATGTAGTTACTAGTATATATATAGTAAAAAAAATACGAGTATATTGGTGTTTTCTCCAAGAAGCTTTTATTATCCTCTGTCCGTTGATTAAGTTGACCTTTTTACATATTAGTTATATATATATATATATATATATATATATATATATATATATACCATGAGCCAAATAGCCAAGGGTGTGATGACCCTCACCTAGCAGGGGTGTAAAAAATACCAAAGCCAATATGACTTGAACCGACTATTTTTGGTCTTTTCAAGTCGGGGATTTTATTGGTTCATGTTATAGCTTAAAACATTGGGCCTTACAGTGGTTTGATTCAAGTCAAAAGAAGCTTTTGGATTTTCACTTGCATCAACGTGATAATCGGCATTCAAGCAAATGAAAATGATCACATTCCTTTTTTACAAGTCACATTTCAATAGTTAATTCACCCCATTCGCATCACTGTGATGCCTCATGAGTCTGACCCTTCAGCCTCCATGGGCCCGAAATGACAGTTTCGGGCGTTGTTCGACAAGGCCTTATAGTCTTAAAGCCCGGCCCGGCTCTGCCCGGCCCGGTTGGACCTCCTTCCTTCCTTTGCTTTTCCATTCTTCGTCTCGCTCTTCAACTGCCTCCGTCACTTCTTCTGTACACTGTGTTTCCGGGCTACTTGCGGGTCTTTCTAGCAATGGACACCGACAAAGGAGGGTCGCCGGCACTTGCTTCCGTTTCAGCTTCAAGTTCTGACGACCCGCTTTGGCTTCTCAGGTTCGGCTCTCGTTCGGGCTTTCTTTTTGCGAATTCCTAAAAGGCGGGTCGATTCGATTGTTTTCTGACTCGGTTTGGTGAGGTTTTCACTCGATTTCTTGCGATTGGCAGGTGAGATGGCGGAGTACAATCCAGAGAAGGATTTGGTGGCGATGGTCACGGATGACACGATGGTGTGGGTGCTTCATTGCTTCAATTGGCAGAGGCTGTGACAATCTCTCCTGAGTATTGCTTCGACTTGAGAAAGTTCTTTTTTTTTTTTTAAATATTTAGTGTGTTCGTTTCTTCAACGATGGCTTGGTGTGTGTGCCCTTTGAGTCATTGGCGTTATCTCATTATACTTCTTTAGCTTTTCCTAAATGTGCTACTCTTCCTTTTTCGCCATAAGAACTACTGTAAGTGCCAATCTAGCTTGAATTGCGTTCGATAGAGAATTGGACGAATATACAGGTATAAAGTGCTTGGAAATCTGAATGAGAATGTGATGTCGAACGGAGGAGTGGGTCTTTTACACAGCAATGAAGAGTGAATGATGGTGATGCGAGTGGAAATCTAGAGATGACTTAGTCGCGAGTAAAGAATTCCAAGCTGGTGTCAGTCGAATGAAGGGATATTATTTATAGGCGCAATGGATTCTTATTGACTTCTCAACCACGTTGTTGCCCTTCTTTGTACACTAGTTAAAGTTTCCATGAAAATAATTAACATGTATTGGGGGGATGCCATTTATGCTAGATAGATTAGATATGTCAGATGCAGAAATGCTTGATGCCCACTTGGAGTTCAAAGGTTTAGCCTCTGCAGAATACCGTCTAAATGTCATCAGGCATCTAAAAAGATCTTCTTAAATTTCTGATGGTGACTCTCGCAATGTAACTTTACTGCTGGCTCCCCTTCTTTTACTGGTTGAGCATTTTTTTACTGACCAAACGTGCCCTACAAGGAGAGGTTCGGCATATACTGAAATATAGACTATAGGCAGAAAGTTTCTCACATTTTGTATTACTTGAAGTTTTATTTATCTTCTTCTCATTAAAGAAGGGCATTTCGTCTCATCATTTTGGCTAATCAAGTTCACTTGTTGGAGTTTTAACTTTTGGATATATCTCAAGCTATAGTGCATAGTTGTATGACAATCTGGTCAAGAGGGACGGAGGGAGAAACTGGGGAAAGCAAAGAGACTAGGAGGGTAAGGGGAGCTGCATCTAAGTATGTTAAGATCCTATATGACAATCTTTTGGTAATTCAAATTCATAAGGGCCTAGATTAGATTCCTAACTTGGTAGTTCTTGCTGTCTATTCTCCCCGGAAAAATTTAGAGAGGAGATTATTTTCTTGAGAAACATCTGAATGCTTCACTCGTCATATTGTCTTCTGGATATGGAGAACATTTTGAGTGCAATATAGCACTTGAGCCAGTAGTTGAGTGGTTTATGTTAAGATCCTAAGTTGTAAATACTAGTACACTTGCAATCTTCGCCTGGAGAAAGCTTTCGAGCATCTACTCCACCTTGAGGTTCCATAGCCGAGCAACAAGATTTGTTTTTTAATTCATATATTGGATTGGAGCCTGCCAACAAGATATAGATTCTCTTGCTTAGTTGACCTGCTAGCCCAAAGAAATCTCGTATCAAGTGACCACCTCTTAGTTATTTTGTGCAATTATGATGTTTTGCCTCACTTCACTAATTTTGATTAACATTTTGTCGCTTAATGCGTGTGCTCTGTCTTTCCTCTTCTTCTGTTAATTTTGTTGTGAACAAATTACTCTCTCTCTCTCTCCCTCTCTCTCTCTCCCCCCCCCCCCCTCCTTTTTTGTTTATAATGAATCACTTTCTTTGCACATTGCAGTGTGTGTCATCAATACTGGCCTCTCTTAATCATTCCAATCTACTCCAGGTAAATGTATAGCATCATTATGCTGGTGTCCTGATGGCAAGGTTCTCTCGGGCTTGAAGATGATACAGTTCGACTACATGACCTCGAAGTGAGTTTTCTATGTTGTCATTTGAATGTTACCCTCATTGCTTCTCAACTAGAAATTCCTTCTGCAACAATCTTTTGTCATCAGAATGCATTCTTCTCTAATCTCTCTTGGGAAAGATCCTCAATTGCTCAAAATCTGCATGATGCAATGCAAACAGCAAACTTGCTCAGCGAAAATTGAGCTGCTAATAGAGATAGCAATCCACTTTTATTGGTCATGTCTGTCAACATCAAGTTAACAATGGATTGCTAGATAGGTCAATCTGAGCAAGATATGATTAAAAAAAAAAATTGCTGGAAAACTCTATTCAAACATGACCCTTTTGTTAAGTAGGTGAACAAATTACAAGAGATGAACAAGTCTTTTAACTAGTTAGATTGAATTGAATGGGTCATTCCAATCCTCACATGACCAACACGGCATATGTATAATATGCATATTGTCATCAATGTCAATTAAGTTTGAAAAGAAACAAAATTCACATATGAGATTCTAATGAACTAAATATAAACAGATCATGATTAGTCGGGCTGTTAATCAAGTTGGCACTATTGTTTAGTTAGATAGATTACATGAGTTGATTTCTCTTTTAGGATTTGAACTTTGAATTCATAACAATATTCATTTATTTATTGGGTTAACTATTAAGGAGGGAGCCACAATTTTTGACATGATATGATAACCTCTTAGGGTCACCCTTAGATGTCACGTGGAAAATTGAGTCATGAATAAAAAAATCAAATCTATGGATTGTGGATCATGAATTTCATCCAATGGAATCATAAACAATTCCATGACAAACATAATTACTAAATATCGATTGTTAAGTGTGGTGTTATTTTTATTGTTAGGTAATTACTAATGATAAAGATACTTCAAATTCGACTAATGTTATTATTTCTAGACATGAGATATTACTACATTTTATTTTTCTTTTATCAAATAAGTACCCATTTGACAAGGACACAAAGATCGTGTACATAGTATTGTAATTGGATTCCCATTCATAGAATTTAGTATAAGACAATCAAATCATCCACCGAGCTTGATGCAGCCAACAAATCATGCAAGGTGACTACCAAGTTTTTGGTGAAGATTGACTTTGAAACTCAAACAAGGATCAGGATTCTTCTTGAAGTTTAATCATTGAATTTATCAACTAGGATTTGAGTATTATTAGGATTTTACTATTTTCCTTCATCCTTTTAAGTTTGAGTAGGAGGATCTTATGTATACTCCAAAAATGTTCCTTGGTTAGAGATTTCCTATTTCGAGTAGAACTTTTAGAGAGTCTACAAATATAGTTCTGATTTTTACTTTTCAATAGAGTTGATAATTTATTGAACTTGGCAAGTGTTTTGCTTGGAAGATTGTGGGATGCAATTCCTCTTTGATGTCCTGCACCCTAGGTGTCGTGCTTAGGTAGCTTTGTGTGTGATGCCTAAATATTTATTCTTTATTGTGGGACTCATCGTCCTACAACAAAGCCTTAAAATGTTTTTTGACACTACAGTGTTTGATGCATGAGTTAAATTATGAATCAGGCAAATTAATCGACTCATATCTAATCGTTGAAATCAGCAGTGAATTACTTTTATCACCAATCATATGGAATTTACATACTCTTCAATAGATTTATGTACTTTAGGACTTGAATATGATTGATGTGCTCAATTGCATTCTTGTGTAGGACAAAAACATTTCACCTCACTGCTAATGCCGTCATCAATGATTTAAACTATTTCTGTTGTCAATGACAAATTAAAGCATAATGTTTGCTGGGGACAACCTTGTTGTGGGAATCTATGGTCTAAGTGGATGGTGTCATATAGAAGCATTCATCTGTGACATGCTTATTTTCATCAAAGTTAATAGCTTCTTTCAATTATTTGTAATATATGTTCGGTTTAGTCAAATTAAGAAGGTAATTATTTAGGTGACTCTTAAATGATATGATTTGTATGTGCTTCTATTATGCTTGTGGGTGGAAAAGTTTGTAAGTAATTGGTTATGTTTCTATTAAGCTATAACTGCTTGGTCATGAGTAAAATGGCTCAGAACTTGGCTGAACTTGCTGCAATTCTGTTTCTTTGAGATTTCTACAAGTTTATTACTAATTGTCCGCTTCATGGATTATATTTTGCTGAGAAAAGAGTTTTTTTTTTTTTTGTACATAATGAATGTTATCTTACCAAAGTAGCTGTCTTTATGGAATAATGGATATGCAGTGTGCTACTTTAATATGCATATACTTGCAGCAGCAGTTTGGCACGCTGCAGTGTAATCATTTCTAACATTTATAGATATTAAGCAGAATGGAAAACTGTTGAGAAACTTGAAGTCTCATATGGCAGTTGTGGCGTGTCTCAACTAGGAGGAGGATCCCAAGTGAATAGAGTATGTGGCATCTTTCAACTTAAAAGTTGATACAACTTTGTGATCTTTATTACCAATAACAGATATCTTTTGGCTCACACCCTTCGTTTGCAGTTTAAGTAGAAATTTAGTCTGGTTTTCTTAAATACTTTTTCAAACTTAGAATCTTATTTGACAGTCCAACAGCTTTAGTATGGGTTTCATGGAAGATTTTTGGAAAGCATATGTTTGTTGGCATCTTTAACTCGATAATTTGTTTGGCTCCTTAGCTTTAATCTCATTTTTTTTCTATCTTTTTTGTTTTTCAACTGGAAAATAATTATTCATTTGTTTTATAGAACGCTTCTGGTAACTCTTTAGCATTTGAAGATGGCACTGCTTGATTCTTCACTCAGCTCCAAGAGTTCTTCGCATGCCTGAACTAGTACTCGAAGATGTTGGTTTAACCAACGATGGTCGAGATTCATTTGTAGAGCTCTAAAATTCTTCAAAGCAATGTTTCAATATCATTAGCGGTGGAGATAAAGACGGGCTTTTTTGCTTCAGTATGTTTGGTGTCTTTCCAATCGCAAATATTTGTAAACATCCCGTCTGTTCAAATCAAATATTTATGAGTATGATCCATCGTGAGATTCAGTTTATGATTCCTCTTTCCTTGTTCTTGCTTCTCATACAGCATTCTTAATAAATGGATTTGATGGCAGACTGGCAGTAAGTCAGTGTTGCCTGGAAAGTAATGGCCTGGTTAAGTAAACAACTATACCAGGTGAAGTTACGCTTGTGTTCGACCAAATAAATAAATAAATAAAATTTATGTTTGCGAAAGTTCCAGATGTTTATGTCATTTCCCAAGCTAGATTTCACTTCTGCTGGTCACTCCAGAGATGACACCCGCCGCTTAAATATAGCACACTTCTCCAAAGCTTTTTGTTGTTGGGCCTGAGGCTAGCCTGCCTCACGTACTTTCTGCTCTACTCAGGACTATTGGGTTTCTGCCTTGTCCTATGAAGATTGAGAGAGCCTATGAAGATCTTCACCCTTTCCAGCAAGTTTAGTCCAGGCCAAGGACATTGCAGAAGCCTTGGTCTAGACTTCATAAGAAAATTTACTTGGAGGGCCAAGATGTTTGCCAAATATTCCCGCAATATGATGTCATAAAAACAAGTTTGAAAAAATGTACAACATAGATACAAATTTGAAGCAACATTTGTAGAACTAAATAACATGCATATAATAAATTATCAATATGATATATTTAAAAACATGTAGTCATGGCATTGCTTTTTGGTTACCAAACAATATTGTGTTGAATTTGATAAAATTGTGTTTTTTTTGTTATTGGATGTCAACTTTTGTTGCATCAAACCAATGATCGACAATTGTAAATTTTGATAGGCTGAATATGTTGATGTCTCAATTGTTAATGTTGTTAATATACCTAGTACTCTCCTATTGGAGTGTTAAATATGTGTAGGCTGACATATTACATTCATCTTTGATGCCTATTAGGTTAGACGCATTGTGGGCAAAGTACTCTTAAGTTACGAGCTTGAATTGATTAATTTTATGGAATAATGCAGTTTGGCTCTTGAATTTATACGATAATTTAGCACTTATGAAGATTTGTAAACTAATACTATAAAAAAAGAGTGCTCGTGAAATGCACGAGAACTCTCTTTGAAAAAAAAAAAAAACTCCACAATGTCAAATATTGGCATTTTAGTTTGAATTGTTGGTGTATAAATAGCATTGATAATTCTTGCTTGCATTGTTACCGGTGGATATCCAAATAAAGCTTCTTTCTAATGTAAAATGAAGTAATAAGTGCATTGGATTTTCAACATTTTACTCAATTGTTCATACAAATCTTTTGACGGGAGTCAATTCAATGTGTGAAGCCCTTGTTTTATTAACTAAATAAAAAAAATGCATTAAATGGTATCTAAATGGATGGATTCACTATTGAACATACAAATTGTTCACATCTTGCACTAATCATGTTGAATTACAATATTAATATGGTTAGATATAATTTGAGTGGTAAGTAAAACCTATTTAACATATGTATAAGAAATAGCTACATCTCATTATTTAATAGGAATAGATCTATATAAAATAACTGTTGGATGAGAATGATCTGCCTATGTGTATTTTGGGTGGTAAAACCCATATTACATTTTCATTAACATTGCTATCCCTCATTATTTAAGACATACATTCATAAATAATGTAATTTAATCTAAATGAACTAAAATTGCACGTATTAGTTCCATTCAATAATATAAATATTTGAATTAACACGAATTACAAATTGTAGGTGTTGAAGGAAGATTGCAACCGCTAAACTAAACCAAGCAAAAAAAAAAAAAAAAAAATGGAAAAAATTGAAAATTTAATTTATTAATTTGGCTTGGGTAAATTAAGAAATTGTGACATCAATAAATTTGATTAAATGATCATTTGGTAACTTCATAATTAAGTAGAGAGAAAGTGGTGGGCCTAGCTACTCTTTCGCAATAAGAAATGGACAAAAACTTTGTGGAAAAGAGCGGTAGCCTCAAGTTGAAGTACTCATGAGGCCCAACCACTGGGAGTGGGGCTAGAAATGAAATTATCATATGCTATCTAATTACAAACATGCCTCCCGATGATAAAAACAAGTGAAGCTCCTCAACTTTCTCCTCCCTCTGTTTATACTATCCTAATTCCAAGCTTTCAAATTTTAGGTTCAAGCTTAACTTTATCTGACCTTTTTTTTTTTTTTTTTTTCTGTTTCGGAAAACCCTCAACTTTAAACCGGCAATTTTCTCGTCTAAAAAGTTTTCTCTTCCAAAATTTTTTCTCAAATTTATATATAGTCAAGAGAGAGCAATTTCCATCTTGACAAGGGGCAATCTCACCGTTTAGATATTGGAATTCATGGCCAAAGAAGTCAAGAAAATATTTTTTTTCGACCGGAGTGTCGGTCAAGAGAGGATTCTCACCCAAGTGGGGTGGGCAACTTTTCAAAATGCAATAATTGCCGAGAGAGAGAAAAAGAGAGTTATGGCCGGCAGAAAAGAGAAAGCTTTTATAAAGAAAAACTGAGAAAAGGGCCCACAAAAGAAAAGAAAGAAAAAGAAGAACAGAGGTGGTGAGAAGAAAAAATGAAGAGAGAGAGAGAGAATTGTCGGTTCACGCATGAGGAAATGACAGAAAGCAAAAGGTTGCAATTTCGCCGAAAGTTTGCTTCCTCTACTTTCGTAGCGTGTACGTTTCCTGCGAGTTCAATTTTCCTTTTGCACTCTAATTTCCCAGAATTTTAGTCCTCACAGTTAAATTTCTTCATCATTTCAGTTCAAACCCAAAACGAAATCAAGTTCAGCACTGTTTTGAAGTTGAACGACTTCTTGTTCAAAGTTAAAACCAAAGTAAGAAAAACCATTTTATCTTTAAAGGAAAGTGCGTGCAAAGTTCGAGACTTTGCCAAATTCACAATTGATAGTGACAGATTATTTTCCTGGGTCATCCTCTCCAAACTTATATTTCAACAAAATGACTTTCACACATCAACGAATTACTTCAAAGTTAACTGCAACGCTGGAGTGATCAGTTCCCGATCTAATACCCAATTCCATCTGAGATTGAGGATCAAACCGAACCGTCTTAGGATCAGAACGGATCAATTGATCGGTCCTATCCGATAAAACCAATCACTTCACAAAAAAAATTCAAAAATTCAAAAAAAATACTAAATTGTTACTATTTTAGAGTTGAACAAATATATTTTTTTGTGAAAAAGAGTTAGTTAGATCCAGTTTCCTTTAGAATCGCAAACCGGATAAAAAATACCAGTTCCATTTTTATGGAACTAGGAACCAAACCAAATCGATTGGTCCGATTCGGACGGTTCCTGATTTCACTTGGTCCGATATGCTAACTCCTATGCAATGCAACTTGCATGTAAAACTCTAAAATTTAACTCCAATAAAAATCTTACATCAAATTAACTTCCGTCTAACCACATAACTCTACAATGCCCTTGCTTCCACGGCCTAACAACTCCAAAATCGAATTTCACAATTCAAATTTCACATAATTTTTGAATTCGTGCTCTATTCCAAAAAATCACTCAAATTAGATAGATAAATGGCTTAAATCTTTATAAGGTATTGCTAATAGAATAAATCTATCTTAGCTGGTCCCGTGATGTGTACGCCAAGCCCTCTTTTCTTTCCTTTTCGTTTCTTCCTCGTCTTTTCCCTTCCTATCAGTTTTTGTCGTGGTGCGTGCCCTCCTTTTTCCCTTTATATTTCTCATTTTCCTTTTTCCTTTCCTTTCGTTTCTATCGTGGTGCGTGGTGCGTACTCTCCCTTTTCCCTTTTTATCACTTCTTTTTATTTTTATTTTTTAAAGCCTAGTTTTTTACCAAGTCAAGAAGAATGGAAAATATTAGAGCAATCGCTAAACTAAACCAAGCAAAAACATTTGTCGAGAAAATTTGTAAATTTGAATTTATTTATTTGGCTTTGGATTCACGACAAAACAAAAGGCTTTGTGTTAATTAAGAAATTATGAAATAAATAAATAAATTTGACTACATGAAATCAATAACTTGAAATCCAAGAGCTCCTCGCATGTCTAGACTAGTATCAAAGATGCTTATTTTATTAACAATGGTCAAGATTAATCTATAGAGCTCTCTAATTCTTCGAAGCAATGTTTAGTGGAGATAAAGATGAGCTAGAGTTGGTAGTTAAGCTCTTGAATTTAAAGAGATAATTTAGCACTTATAAAGTATTGTAAATTAATACTATAAAAAGCACTGATCGTGAAATGCACGAACACTCTTTTTTTTTTTTTTTTCTTTCACACGCCACAATATCAAGTAGCGACCTTTTAGTTTGGATTATTGGCATATAAATAGCAGTGATAATCCTTTTAGCTTGCATTGTTACTACCGGATATTAGAATAAGCTTCTTTTTATTGTAAAATGAAGTAATTAATGCATTTTCTTTTTTGCATTTCACTCTATTCTTGATGCAAATCTTTTAAGTGGAGCAGATTTAATGTCTGAAGAGCTTTGTGTTATCGAGTAACTACATTAAAAAAAAAAAAAACATTAAATGGTATCTAAATGGATGGACTCACTATTAAACATACAAATTGCTTCACATCTTGCACCAATCAAGTTGAATAACAATATTAACATTCTTAAATATATTTTGAGTGGCAAATAAAACCTATTTAACACATTTATAAAAGATAACCACACCTCATTACCTAAGAGTAATAGATTATTGTTAAATAAGAATAATATGCTTTTGGATGGCAAGTAAAACCTATTTACCATTTTTATTAACATAGCTACCCCTTATTATTCAAGAGGAACCGCATGCATTTATGTTTAAGTATTGTATAAAGTTATGTTTAATCTAAAATGAACTAAGGCTGAACGTTTCAACTCCATTCAACGATATAAATATTTATATGACAATTTGTAGGTGTTTAAGGACAATTTCAATCGCTAAGCGAAACCACGCAAAAACATTGGCCGGAAAAAATTTGAAAATTCTGATTTGTCTTCTTTTTTTTTTTTTTTTTTTTGGGACAGGAGGAACCAACTTGTAG
This sequence comes from Eucalyptus lansdowneana, assembly GCA_017140395.1. Classification (NCBI taxonomy): domain Eukaryota; kingdom Viridiplantae; phylum Streptophyta; class Magnoliopsida; order Myrtales; family Myrtaceae; genus Eucalyptus; species Eucalyptus lansdowneana. The sequence goes on along the minus strand of CM029487.1, from coordinate 39,761,755 downwards.
TTGACAACCGCACCGTAAACCCCTTGATGATGCCTGGCACGTAAACCCCCCGATGATGCTAGCGTATGACTCACTACCACAGCGTTACGCTTAAAACCACTAGCGACCACACTGAGATTTGAACCCGTCCCCTTCGTGAGGGGGATGAAAGCCTAAGCCAACGCACCCGCCACATGGGGTGATCTGATTTGTCTTTTTTTTTTTTTTTGGTAACGTTGTCTATTAGTCTTTGGGTTAATCGAAAAATCATGAAATCAATAAATTTGATTAAATAATTAATCGGTAACTTCACAATTAACTAGGAAGAAGAGTAGTGGGCCCGGCGACTTGTTTGAAATAAGAAATGGACAAAAGGCAACAACCAGTGGGACCCAGCTATCAACAGGACGGAGGAAGGAAAATTATTACAAGCTATCTAATTACAAATCTGCCCATGGATTATAAAACCCCAAGAAGCCCCTCGACTTTCGCTCCCCCTTTTTTTCTATAGTCCTAGTTATCTAAAGATGCGCAAATTTTAAATCCATTTTAATTTTATCCTGAACCTTTTTCTCAAAAAACTCTCAATTTTAAACCCCTTGCTACATCAATTTTTTGTTTAAAAAGAATTTCCCAACTTTATGTCCAGTTCCAAATGAATCTCGAATAACGAGAGGACATAGTCAAGAGAGAGTAATTTCCATTTTGACAATGGGACATCTCAACATTCAGGACCGGAATTAACGGCCAAAGAGGACTGGAAAATTTGGGCATAGAAAAAGTAGAGGATTCTCGGCCCAGTGGGGTGGGCGAATTTTCAGCATGCGATAATTGCCAATAGAGCTCGAAAAAGTAAAAGGACGGAGGCTTTCTTCACGGTCAAGGAAATGAGATACAGAGAGACTTATGGTTGGCAAAAGAGAGAAAAACTTTCATTAAAAAAAAAAAAAAAAAACTGAGAAATTGGTCCGCAAAAGAAAGGAAAGAAAAAAGAACGTAGGAGGTGAAAAGAAAAAAAAATGAAGAGAGAGAGACAGAATTGTCGGGGGCACGCGTGGAGAATGGACAAAGAGTAAAAAGGTGCAATTTCACCAAAAGATTGTTAATCTATTTTTATAGTATCTACATTTCCTTAAAGTTCACTTTTCCTGTGCATTAAAACTTCCACATAACTTCCACATAGTGGTTCTGGCCAACGGGCCAATGAATAACTAATTTATATCTAGTTCGGCTAGTTTAAATTATAGGCGCGTGTCAATTGATTTGATTAGATGAATCAAACCAATAAATATATAATAAAGTAAAAGTAAAAGTAAAATGGTATTTTGATTTATTTACAAGATTTGAAGAGGAAATTAAGATAGGACCTAAGCAAAATATAAATTCTTCTCATCAGGTTGATACATGCGTCGATAACATAACTTTTTAGAATAAGTTATCGTTAATACAACATTTTAGTATTAAAATGAAGCTTATCGATTTGACTGTACAATATTTAACGGGCTTAAAGCAAGTGTGGTAAATTCCTAAGTGAGAATAGGAGTTTAAATGTATTTAACAAAAAATACTTTTTCTGATGGAAAATAAATCAATAAAGAAAGAGGAAAGTTCAACGGTGCAAGCAATTGATTAAGTGTGCCCCCTTTATTGTCCTGATGCTTTGCGTGTTTTTATCGGTTGCTGAGCACTTGTATGGAAATTATCAGAATGGACGAATCTCTTTGTCTCTCTCTCATCCACTTTTCATTTTTTCTCGCAAATCCATGTCAAGTCTTGTCCCATGTCTCAATCCACTTTACCTTTTCCGAACAAATCCACCGTTCTACGCGTATCATCTTTGGATTCTCTTCAGCCGCCTGAAGGCAACGACTCTAAGCACGTGGTTGACAAAGCTTGACTTATTGGTGCGAGTTCCGAATGCCAACTGGTTCCATTGCATAAATCAAGCCACAAGAAAATGGGCAACAGGAAGGCATTTTCTATTTCTTGAGAGGGGTTATGGTCGGCAAAAGAAAAAAATGAAGAGAGAGGGAGAAATCATCGGCGCACGCCTGAGGAAATGACAGAGAGTAAAAAGCTGCAATTTCACTGAAAGTTTGTTTAATCTACTTTTGTAACATCTACATTTCCTTGAAGTTCACTTTGCCTGTGCATTGAAACTTCCGCCAATTAAAGGTGATGACCATAAATGCATGTTTAGAGGTCTCGATCAATGAATTATTAATTTATACCTAGTTCGACAAATTTAAATTATCGATGCATGCCAACTGATTAGATTAGATAAGTTAAATCAATAATATATATAATAAAGTAAAAGCAAAAGCAAAAAGGCATTTTAACTTATTTATGAGATTTGAAGGGGAAATTAAGACAGAACCGAGTGAAAAATAAATTCTTCTCATTGTGTTATGGTACCGAATGAATATATACACATTTATGCACATTGATAATTTTTTATAATCCTTGACACGCTTTGATAACATAATTTTTTAGAATAAGTTATCCTTATTTAGTACTAAAATGAAGTTTATCGATTTGCCTGTATAATGTATATCAAGCTCAACGTAAGAGGGGTAAATTCTTAAGTGTGATTAAGAGCTTAAAAATATTTTACGAAAAACACCTTTTTCTGACGAAAAATAAATTAACAAAAGAAAGAGGAAAGTTTGTCGGTGTAGGTGGTGTACTATGCGTGCCTTCTTCATTGTCTTGACGCTTTGTATGTTTTTATCTATTTTGAGCACTTGTGTGGAAAATATTGGACTAGACAAATCTCTCTCTCTCTCTCTCCACTTTTCATTTTCTCCCGCAAAACCATGTGATAGGCATGTGAGGGAAGCAGTGACAACAAGGGAAAGATAAAAATTTGGAGTGAGGAAGAAAGAAATGTGCAAAGGAACTAGAAAGAATTGTCGTGGAGTTGAAAAGTCTACTTGGAAAAGAAATTAGACAAGATGAAAGAAAAGAATTGTCGTGGAGTTGAAAAGTCTACTTGGAAAAGAAATTAGACAAGATGAAAGAAAAAATGTGCAGAGCATTGATGTGTTCAAAGTGGTCTCCACCTTAACAGATACATAGCAATGGTTATAGAAATATCTATCCTCATAATGGTTCTTATTCAACGTTGGCTGCTCTTTGGTTAGTCCAAGAAATAATAAAATTATCAATGATTCATGCATTTGCATCTGCAAGTGTCTTGTCTAGATGGATTGCAAGTTGTTGTCCATGTCCTATTATATATTTAGAAAATCTTCCCTTTTATATTTGCTATTGTATTCAATTACTAGCAAAATTAAGGCAAATGCATGTAAAAAATTGTGTGTCATTGAAAGTCATTTCGGTCGGTTCTTTGTTGGGTCTAGTTCAATGTTGTTGGCCGCCCTTTTGTTTGTCCAAGAAACAATAAAGGGAAAAATGCAAGGAGTCCTAAAATTATTCAGAATATCAAGCCACTAGAGTTTTCCTCTCTACTTTCTTTGGATTTATAATCATCTGAAGTCTTTATATGAATATAAATATAAATATATATAGTAGATTTTAAGTGATTGTTGATAATGTAACGTCTCAATAGTGAAATGAAATTCATCAATTTGATATGGTAATACCTAAGTGATTCAAGTTAAATTTGTAATTGGGATCAAGAGTTTAAAATATTTAACAAAAGTAACTTTTCTAATTGAAAACAAATTAGAAAAAGCAAAGGAAAGTGCAATGGTGCAGCAATTCATCAATTATGACCACTTTCTATGGATACAAATAAAGCAATCGTCCTTTATTTTTGGTTTTATTTTTTTCATTACTTTTGCATCGAACTTGCTTACATGTTATTTTCTTCCAGGGAAGGATCGCCTTGGATTCTCTTGTCCTTTGAAACTTCCCCAACATTAAGGCAACGACTATAAATGCATGGTCGGGGTCCCGGTCAACAAATTACATATTTATATCCAGCTCGGCAAATTTGAATTATCAATATATGCCAACTGATTGGATTAGATAAATCAAATTAATAAAGAAAAAAATAATATATATATAAAATAAAGTGAGAGCAAAAGCAAAAAGGCATTTTGATTAATTTATGATATTTGAAGGGGAAATTAAGGCACAAACAAAGCAAACAATGAAATTCTTCTCATTGTGATGGGTACAAAATAAATATATATAGCATGTTGATAATTTTTTGTGATCCTTAACACATGTTATCTCATTAAACTTATAAATACTGAAATGAAATTTATCGGTTTAACAGTATAATATTTAACAGGCGTAAAGTGAGAGGGATTAAATTTATAAGTGGGGTCAAGAGCTTAAATATATTCAATAAAAATACATTTCCAGTGGAAAATAACTTAACAAAAGGAAAGGAAAAGGAAAAGGAAAGTTCAACGGTGCATGCAATGCAGTAAGTTCAACGAAGACTCGTCCAAAGTCTCTTTCCACTCATCTTCCCAACAAATCCACCGTTATATATGGGTATCGAAATTTTATCGGAGCTTGTTTATTAATTCTCATCCTTTTTAAAACTTCTTGGCAGGCGTCTTTTTGTCTCTCTCTTTTCTCTCTTGTGAAGTTTGTTTCTCCTCCTCCTCCTCCTCCTCTTCGCATAGTTCGCCGGAGAAGACAGAGTCGCGACACCTTTACTCCTCCTTTGTTGCCGCAACTAGTCTTAAGAAACGGTAGGCGTCTCTCTCCTTGGCAATTCTTGCTCTCTCTCTTTGGCGATTCTCGCTTTGTTTTTCATGGCTCCCCTTTTCCTTTTTTTTATTTATTTATCAGGGTTTGATTTGTCGCTCGATTGAGCGAGAGGGTTAGTCGTAGATCGTTTGCGTTTTGCTGTTCGTTCGATTTCTTCCTGTTGTAGCTCTTCTCGTGTCGTTTTTGGAGGTGCTCTCACTTTCGCCATCGACGTACGGACCGCTCGTGCTCTCGTTTCCCGTTCTTCTTAACAACAAATCTGCAATCTGGGGTTCCCTGCAATTCTTCTTTCCTCGTGGGTTTCTCCCCCTTTACGGAATCGAAGTAGTGGGTAAAAGGAAAAATGAGATTTTGGGGTCGATGGTTCGTGTGTTTCACAAGTGTGGTGGAAGCGGTTGCTTGAGAAGATTACTAGTGTCACAAAGCGGTGGGTTCTCAAATAGTGCCGTCAAATCCTCGAACATTCTCGAAATCGCTCGAAATTCTCCCCTTACCTTATCTATGCATTTATACCTGTCTGTCCCCAGCAGAGTTTTGGCTGGGCTTTTTCTCGAATATACGTTTTCCAGAATCCATTCTTGAATTTTCATGCCTTTCTATTCTCTTGTACGAGGTTCTTTGAATAGAAAGATTTAGAAGCAACGTATTTTTGTTTACAGTTCTCTGGGTTCTAGCAATTTCATGATAAGCTCTTCATGTTTTGATTGTTTTAAATTTGTTTTGAGATCTATTATGTGATGAATAAAAGTTGGGTTTGTTTTTTGGTGTTTTGCTTCTTTTTGTTGGGTGGTTGTGTTTCAGAAGCGCACCTGAAGTTCGGATTTTGGAGTCGAAAGACAAGGAGATAAAGTAGCATTTTTTGACTCAAAGCAGGTATGATCATGAAAACTTTCACCCGCAGTCAGACATGCAAAGTTCTAATTTTTGGAACTGTGTTGGTGGCTTTTGTGGAAATAAGCATGTATATGCGTGGAGTGGCCTCTTTTTACAACCTTTTTTAATTTCTGTCTATTTCGCTTGCTCGAGGAGTCGGTGGTTTTGAAATGATGGATGCGCTGAAAATGCATGACAAATGTGGGAGGGGAGAAGCAGATGGTTATGAGAGGGGTAGAGCTTGCGGGGTGTTGTGGTTCATCCGAGTTATAGATTACTCTGGAACTGCATTGAGTGAGGTTTTACTATCGTGTTATTGTCCGTAAGTCGGTTACAATGTGATTTCTTTTGATTGAATAATGACAACGAGGACTTATTTGAAGTATAGAAAGAGAATAATGAGAATATTTCTACACAGTTTTTCCTTGTTAAGGCTCCATGTGCATTTAGCCTAATCTCTGTCGATTGGCTTTAGTTCGAAACACTGTAGGAATTATCAATGGCGATAGTTATCTAGCATATTAGGTCTCATTCGAGTTTATGATTTCAATTAACCAATGACGGCATTTTTTTTTTTAAATTTAAAAAACACTAGTTTATGGTTCCAATTTTACCTTCTTTCAAGAATTTTATATAATCAACTATAACTGACATTTTATAAATTAAATGAAAAAATTGGGAATAAATTTTTTTTGGGAACAGAGATTTTTATTCTAATGCGTTTTCGTTCTTTTTTTGTTCCGGGAATAGAATTTTTGTACAATTACCAAATGCTTTTTTTGCCCAAAAACTGTTTTTAGGAATAAAAATAGAAAAAATTGTTTTTGAACATAAATTATTCCCAGGAATAGAATCATTACTAAACGCAAGAGTGGTGGCCCTAGCAACTCATTCGGAAAAAGACCCTAGCAACTCATTCGGAAAAAGAAACTGATAAAAATTTGGTAGAGAAGACTCGTACCCTCGAGTTAAGCAGGGACTGGTAGGACCAGCCATCGGGCAAAGGGATGGATAGAAAAATAAATGCTATCTAATTTCATATTTGTCCCTGGATGATTAAAACAAGCGAAACTCCTCGATGTTCTCTTCCCTTTTTTATATGGGCCTGCTCTCCTAAAAGCTCTCAAAATTTAAATCCAATTTTAATTCTACCCCAAAAATTTTTATCTAAAAAAAATCTTTAACTTTGGATTTAGTTGTAAATCTACTCCCCATTCTTTTCTCTGAAAAATTCGAAATTTAATGTCCAATCCAAAATATGCCCGGACATCTTTTTATCTGAAAAAATCAATAACCAATCTCAAATTTACCTCATTAATCCTACGCTAAAAAATATTGTTACTTGTTTGACGTGGCATTAAAAAATCCTCGTTAAAAAAAATGACATGGAAAACAAAATCGTGTTTGATCAGAAAATTGGGAATCAGTCCACCTAGATTAGTTCACTAATCCAATTCACTAGCAAAAAAGGGCACACAAATATGTGATTGATTTAGATTATCTAGGGAAATGAATTTAATTTCTGCGGGGGTCGAAAGCATTTAATCAATCTAATGAATATGTTTTTGATTAGTTTTGTTGCTAAAATAATTTATTAGGATCAAAATCTAATTCACAAGAATATGATGACCAAAAGTCTACTTTCTTAGAATGTTTGTGCATATAATCACCATATAAGCGTGTACATAGGAGCTTGTACCCTTCTAGATTATCATTTTGTCCAAACACAGTAATAAAATCATCTTATAACATGCAAGAGCATGACCATTTCATAATATTAAAGAAAGTAAATTCAAATTTATTGATATATATATATATCAATAACTCAAAATATTGAAATTAAGTATTTTATTCTACAAATGATAATAATCCAAAAGATGAGACTACTTTTGATACTATGTAGGTAAGGACATAGCTCTATAAATTTTGTGGAATTTTTTGACCAAAAAACTTTGTGGAGTTAGAATTATTTAAGTTTCTATGGTTAGAAAAGCTTTATTTAAGTTCTAAACACTATCTATTTATACAAATATAAAACTGAGAATTTCTTGTGCTCTCTCAAAAAATTCACTATATCCTTACCTAATATTATCATCTAAATGAATGAGATGATGCAAAACTGTTATCCAATGCCATAAAAATACCTACACGCGTCTTTCATAGTTCGTTAATGTTCTAGGACGAAGGAAAAAAGCTTCGATTGCGGGGCCTGCATTCATGCCAAATGTATTATTTTTTCACCAAAAGAAATAAGATTTAGGTAGTAGGCCTAATCTATTTTCTCTTCTTCCCAGATCTAAGGCTTACCGTGAGGTTTCGTTTTCAATGACCCGTTTTATTAGATCAGATAGGCTCCGGCCCTGATTCCAAAAATTAGTAATTACTTCAGTTCTCGATTCGTGGATAGGATAAGACATGGAATCGACCATTCTAATTTACGGTATCATAATAGTAATTCTCTTTTATTTTTGGTTTTATTTTTTCCATCCCTGTGCACCGAAGCTTGCTCACATGTTATCTTCTTCCTAGGTAGGATTGCCTTGGATTCTCCACTGCATTGAAACGTCCACCACACAAGGCAACGCTTGAATTTTATTGGTGTGTGCCAACTGTTTGGAATAGATAAATCAAACCAATAAAAAAAAAATATATGTATGATAAAGAAAAGCGAAAGCAAGAAGGCATTTAGATTTATTTATGAGATTTGGAGGAGAAATTAAGGTTCGACAGAAAAAAAAGAAGGGAAAATTAAGGTAGAAAGAGAACTAAAAAGACCTTGTTCTCATTGTGCTCGGGTACAAAATAAATAAATAGATATAGCAATTTGATAATATTTATGATCATCGACACACGTAAATAACATAATTTTTTTAGAATAAGTGATTGTTGTAATATGACATTTTAGTATTAAAATGAAGTTTATCAATTTGATGGTATAATATTTAAAAGGCTTAAAGTAGGAAGGGTAAATTCCATATGGGATTACGATAAAAAAAAAATTCCTAAGTGGAATCAAGAGCTGAAATATAATTAACAAAAATACCTTCTCTTATGGAAAACAAATGAACAAAAGAAAAGGACGGTTCGACCGTGCAAGCAATGGACTAAGCAGGGGACTCTTCACTGTCACGACGCTTTGATGTTTTTATATGTTCTGAGCACTCGTTTGGAAAATATCGGATAGGACGAATCTCTCTCTCTCTCTCTCTCTCTTTTTCCCCTATCTTTCATCTTCTCCTGCAAATCCTTGTCACAGCCTCGTCATAAGTCTCTCTACGCTTTTCATCTTCCGAACAAATCCACTGCTTCATGTGTATTGAAATTTTGACAGACCACAATAGAAGAGGCAAGAAGGCATTTCCTGTTTTCTGAGGGGCATTCTGGTTTTTTTTTCTCCGTTAGGGCTTGAAAGCTGAACTCAATGGCGGAGTCAAAGGCTGAAATGCATCGTCGCATTAAGAAGAGGAAAACTAATGCGAGTGGAAATGCAGAGGATGTTGATATTGGTGCATCTGGTTCGATGACTGTGCTGATGGAAACTAATTTCGTTGGATCTGGTTCGTCTCCGACAGAAATTAACAATAGTGCATCGACTGGAAAGTGCTATGAGGTGTTCTTGAGTTTCAGAGGCCCAGATACTCGACATGGCTTCACTGATCACCTCTACGATGGGCTCCTCAGAGCTGGAATTGATGCTTTCAGAGACGATGACGAGCTTTGCCATGGCGAGGACATCAGACCAGTGCTTATGAAAGCCATCACGAGTAGTAAGATTCTAATCCCCATTTTCTCTGTGAATTATGGTACAAGCAGTTGGTGCTTGGATGAACTGGTTCAAATAATGGAGCGCAAGAATAATAATGGACAAATAGTGTTGCCTATATTCTACAAAGTGAAACCAGATGAAGTGCGATATCAAAAGGGGAATTTTGGAAAGGCATTTCATAGGCGTGAGAAGCGTTTGCTTGGGAGGTCTTCTTTCGACGCAGTGACCTTGGAGAAATGGAAGAAAGCACTCCTTGAAGCCAGCACCTTGAAAGGATACGAAGCCGATGGGTAAAATTTCACACCAAAACATTCTCTATTTTCTTTTAATACGTGTGGGTGTTTACTGGTTGTTCTAAGTCCTTTTTTTTATCGGTTGTTCTAATTCTCACCTGATTCATTATATATATATAAACTGTAAGATCTTGCTGGCGTAAGATCCTACGGTGCATGAATTCTATAAGTTATTCTTTCTTTTTTAGTTTTCTGCTTTAACCATATTGACCAATCTAATTATAAATTTTATTGTTATGATCCCATTCACTTGAATAATAAGATTTTTTGAATGAATTTTTACCCTTATATCAAAAGATTTTGTAATAGTATAAGATGATGGTAAAAAAATTTTCGCTTTAACGAATTTACTTTTATATCAAAAGATTTTTTACTCTTACACCCCATTCACTTGAATAAAATTTATTGCTTTGATGATATTGACCAATCTAATTATAGGGTGCGTTACATTAATCTTCGTCACAAACTTTTCTAATTACATATTTATTTGACATTAATAGTACAACTCATTGGCGACTTTTATTTAAAGCTCATAAGATGGTAGCGTCCAAGCTTTGCTATAATTCTTTATCTTCCCAAGTTACATTTCTTAAATCATTGATATCGTTGATTAGTTATTATTAAAATTATTTTACAAAAGAAATGTTTCATTGGTTATATAAGATGATGGCAAAAAAAAAAAAAAAAAAAGATTATTTTTATTATGTCTGTTTAAATAATTTTCAAAGCATTTCCTATCTTCAACAAGTAATTTCTATCTCATGCATCTGCATATATTGAAGCAATATTCTTTTTTGGGTAAAAATTATTCTTCTACTTCCCTATAAACTCAATACTAGATCATTAAAGTCATAGAACATGGATACTCAAAAGGAAAATAAAGTACAACTTGTAATCATCCCTAGAGGCAATGAAAACTGATATGAGCACCTATCTAGAATGATTCTAAATTCACAACACAAGTTAAACTTGCAAACCTGTAGAATTGTGCAAATTGTGCAAACAAGAAGATATCCCTTCAATTGCATTCAAGTAGTTCACAATATCACAATCTCAACAACTTTTCAGATTGGTGTTACGGGACCTGAATTCATCTTGCATCAAAAGTCATGACTTGTTTATTGATTGATAGCTAACTCTCATATTGGGCTGGCTTATAGGATTTTTGCTTATTCAAATGCTCTAAACAATTTTTAAAGTCACGTCCACGTCATTCCTAATATCTTTAATAAAAAACAATTTTGAGAGGCATTCGATGAGCGTGAGAGTTGTTTGCGGGAGAGGTCTTATTTTGAGGGAGAATTACCAAACAAGTCTTAAACTTATTGCAATTATGTCAATTCAGTCCTAAACTTTTTTTGTCCAATTTAGTCTTAAACCTTTTACAATTGTGCTAGTTTAGTCCATCCGGCGTTGACGTGGACAATGACTTCTGGCGAAAGCTAACATGGCAATTTTTTATTTTTTTTTGTTTGAATTTTTAAATGTTTTTAAATATTTTTTGAATTTTTTAATTCTTTTTTTCTTTTTGTTTCACCTTCCCTTCCTCTGGCCGGCTAGGGTCGACGAGGCTGACCTCGTCGGCCAATGGCGAGGCCAGCCTCACCGTCGTTGGGCGAGGACCTGCTAGATCCAGCGAGGTCGGCCTCACCTTCGCTGGGCGAGGGCCTGCCAGATCTAGGCGAGCTCGGCCCTCGCCATGGCTGGGCTGGGCTGAGCCTCGCCAGATCCAAGGCGAGGGTTGACCTCGCCCAGCCAAGGCGAGGGTCAATCTCGTCGGTGGCCGGTGAGGCTCCTCGCCTAGGGATAGCAAGGCTCGTCCTCGCCATGGCTAGGTGAGGCCGAGCCTCGCCAGATCTGGCGACGGTGGCCTCGCCAGATCTAGCTGGGTGAGGCTTGCCTTCGCTAGTGGCTGGTGTGGACGAGCCTCACCACTGGTCGGCGCCAGCTGGCCAGAGGAAGGAGAAGGTGAAAAAAAAAAGAATTAAAAATTCAAAAAAATTTAAAAATTTGAAAAAAAATAAAAAAATTGCTATGTCAACTTTCGTCGGAGGACCGGCATCCAAGTCAGTGCCGGCCAGCCTTGGATGGACTAAACTGGCACAATTGTAAAAGGTTTGGACTAAATTGGCTAAAAAAACAGTTTATGACTGAATTAGCACAGTTGCAATATGTTTAGAACTTTTTTGGTAATTTTCCCCTTCTTTTGACCCAATGATTTTGGGTAAATGGAAGAAAGCATTCTATGAAGTCAGCACCTTGAAAGGATACAAAGCCAATGGGTAAAATGTTCCACCAAAACATCATATACTTTCTTTTGATATGTGTGGGTGTTTACTAGTTGTTCTAATTCTCACTTGCTTCATTTTCTTTCTTTCTGTTATATATGAAAAAAGCAGTAAGATCTCGTTGGCGTAAGATCCTGCGATGCATATGTTCTATGAGTGTTCCTTTTCTTGGTTATTTTGCTTTAATGATATTGACGAATCTAATTATAGATTTTATTGTTATGATTCCATCCACTTGGAAATAAGATTTTTTGAATGAGTTTTTGCTCTTATATCCAAAGATTTTGTAACATTGTGCCATTTTTTTTTTCATGTTTATGGATTATGTTATATTAATCTTCATCACAAACTTTTCTAGTAACATATTTATTTGAAATTAATAATGCAATTTATTGGTGATTTTTATTTAAAGCTCATCACATCATAACATCTAAGCCTTGCCACATTTCTTTATCTTCCCAAGGTACATTTATTAAATCATCAATATCGCTAATTAGTTGCTATTAAAATCATTTTACAAAAGAAACTTTTCATTGGTTATATAAGATGATGGTAAAGGAAAAAAGAATTATTTTTACTATATGTCTGTTTAAAGAATTTTCAAAACATTTCTTATCTTCAACAAGTAATTTCTACCTCATGCACCTGCATCCTATGAAGCACGGACACGTTGTCCGTGCTTCCGTGTCGTGTCTGACACGTGTCGGAGCGTGTCGGACACGTCGACACGCTCGGACACGGTCGGACACGCGTTGACCGCGTGTCCGATTTTTCGACACGCGTCGACACGCGTGTCCGGAAGCCTGACGGAGGGTGGAGGCCAGGGAGGGCGAGGGAGAAGAGGCCGTGAGCGACGGCGAGACGAAGCCGCGCAACGGACCACTGCGACGGCAAGAGAGAGCAGCCGCCACTGTTGCGATGGATCGGCGACGAGGAGGAGGAGGAGGAGGAGAAGGATCAAGAGGAAGGGGGTCGTGCAGAGAGGAAGGTGGTCGTGCGGCGAGGAGGAGGAGGAGAAAGATCGAGAGGAAGAGAGAGGAAGGGGGTCGTGCGGCGGGCGGCATGCGGTGAGCGGCGAGAAGGAGGAGGAAAAGTTCGCCGAGAAAGAGGAGGAAAAGTTTGCTAGGTTTTTATGAGGGAATAAAAAGTAATAAAAAAAAAAAGGGGGACGATGGAGGGAAATGGACGAAGGAAGTGGCGTGGCTTTTGAGTTTTGGGGAGGGGGAAGTGACAGGTTGACAACCTGTCTGTCAGGGGAGGGAAAAAATGTAAAATAAATTTGGGGTGGAGGGAAATGGAAGGAGGAAAAAAGGGGTGGATTTTGGGGATTTGTTTTTTTTAATGGGAAAATCAAATAAATGAGATTAACAAATAATTTCAAAAAATAAAAGTATTGAACTTTGAATAATGATAAATTTTGATTATTATAGAAAATTATGGATTTATTTAAATAAATTGATTCTAATTTTTTTATTAATTATTAGTTTCATCAATAATTTTTCTTAAAGGTAAAAACATGTTTCGCATTAACTATAAATATATTTTTCGAATTTTTAATGAATTGATTTATTAATATTATCAGTGTATTTATTATAGGCTCTTTTTGTAATTAATTATTTATTTATGAATTTGAATTAAATTAATTAAAAATAAAAATATTTATTTAATATATAACGTGTCGCAACGTGTCGGAATTCTCTGTGTTTTAGAAATGACGTGTCGACGTGTCGTGTCGTGTCGGACACTCGTGTCGTGTCCCGTGTTGGTGCTACATAGCCTGCATCTATTGAAGCAATGTTCTTATTTTGGGTAAAAATTATTCGTCTACTTCCCTATAAACTCAATATTAGATTAATTAAAATCATAGAACATAGATACTTGAAAGGAAAATAAATTACCGACTTGTTATCTTTAGAGGCAATAAAAACGACACCGAGACCCCTGGAGTGCTAAAAGTTGGCACAAATGGATACTTAAGTGTCAAAAGTTACGAAGGTGACACTTAAGTGTCAAAATTATAGCAAAATGGATCACTTAAGTGTCAATCCGGTCAAAATGCTGACGTGGCAATTTTCCGGCGAAGCAAGTGCAAAACAGCGTCATTTTGGTGCGATATGGTAAAAAATTAATATAGAAATTAATTAAATTAAATTTAAAACAAAATTTATTTTAAACATTTAAAAATAAAAATTTTAAATTTTAAAAAAAATGGGGAGGCCCTTAGCCGCCGCCGCCTCCCCGCCGCGTCGGGAAGGGCCAGTGGCTGAGGGGGGAGGGTCGGCCAGGGTCGCCAGGCCCTGGCCAGGGGCCCCTGACCCTGGCTGACTGGTGGTGAGGGCCCACGAGCCCTCACCCATGTCCGACGAGGGTTGGCAGCCTTTTTCCGGCCGGGCCAAGGGCCGCCCCCTGCTAAGGCGACCCCCAACTGGCGGTAGCCCTTGGCCTGGTTGGGTGAGGGCTGTCGACCCTCGCCCTAGATCGGGGTGAGGGCTCGCGAGCCCTTGCCATCGGTCGGCTGGGGTCGCCGGCCCCTGGCCAGGGCCCGGTTACCCCGGCCGACTCTTCCCCCTCCGTCGTCGGCCCTTCCTTTCGGCGATGGCTAAGGGCTCAACCCTCAACTGCCTCCCTCGCCCCCTTTTTTTTATATTATTTTAAATTAATTTTTAATTTTTTTAATTTTAAATGTTTTAAATAAATTTAGTTTTAAATTAAATTTAATTAACTTTATATTAATTTTTTACCACGTCAGCACCAAACCAACATCGTTTTTGCATTTTCTTGCCATGTCGCATGCAAAATGATGCCATTTTGCACTTACTTCGTCGGGAATTGCGCATATCAGTATTTTGGCTGGATTTTGGCCAAAGTGGCACTTAAGTAATCAATTTTTTTTTCCAATTTTGGCACTTAAATGCCACTTTCGTAACTTTTGGCACTTAAATGTCCTTTTGTACCAATTTTTGGCACTTGAAGCGTACTTTTGCCCAATAAAAACTAATGAGCACCAATCCAAAATGATACTAAATTCACAACACGTGTAGAAACTTGCAAGCTTGTAGAATTGCGCAAGCAAGAAAAAATCCCTTCAATTGCATTCGAGTAGTTTGTGATATCACAATTTGAACAATTTTTCAGATTGGTATTGCGGGACCTAAATTCATTTTGCATCAAAAGTGATGACTATGACTTGTTTGTTGATTGATGGCTAACTCTCATATTGGGTTGGCTTATTGGATTTTTGCTTAGTCAAGCACTCTAATGAATTTTCAAAGTCACGTCTATGTCATTCCTACTATCTTTAATAAACAACCAATTTAAAAATTTGGTTTTAATCCATAATATATATACTATTTAAGATTCATAAGTGATACGCTCAAGTTTTTCCTGGCTTAATAAACTATGTTGGAGTAACAATGGAATGAGACATGACATGTGAAGCAACCATCATTTCCCACTTTAGACTTAGCATATATGATAACATATGGAGGTATGACAAACAATTCTTAAAGTCTTTCAATCTATCCCCAGATTCAGTTATTATTGTGTTCTCAATAGATAAACAATACAAAATTATTGTTGCCACATATTTAAAGTCTGGCTATATTTTATAGGTATGAAGCCAAGTTGGTGAAATCGATTGTCCGAAAAGCATTGAGTGAATTGAAGAAAAATTTTGAGTTGGTTATTTCTGAGAATTTGGTTGGAATTGATAGTCATGTGAATGAGATTATGGAATTTGTGGAAAATAAATCTCATGGCACCCTATTTGTTGGCATCAATGGAATGGGAGGCATTGGTAAGACTACTCTTGCTAAAGCCATCTACAACAAGCTCTCCAATCAATTTGAGCATCGTAGCTTCATTGCTGATGTAAGGGAAACATGGAAGCATAATGGTGTACATTACTTACAAAATAAGTTAATCTATGATATATTGAAGCGAGAAAATGAAGTTCATGATCAGGATGAAGGGACTAACTTCATCTCCTCCAAGTTTAAAGGTAAAAAGGTCCTCATTCTTCTTGATGATGTGGATGATGTCATTCAGTTGAAGTGTTTGGCTGGTAAGCATGATTGGTTTTATTCGGGAAGTAGGATCATTATTACAACCAGAAACGAGAAAATTCTTAAACAAGTTGGGGTGGACTACACCTATGACCATAAGGTTATGGATGATGTTCACTCTTTGATTCTGTTTAGCAAACATGCATTCCGAAGGGACTCTCCTTTAGAGGAATTTAAGAATCTCACTCATGAAGTTGTATCCATCACTGGAGGGCTTCCCTTATCCCTTGAGGTTTTAGGTTCACTTTTGTGTGGAGAAAAGCTAGAATTCTGGATAGGGACAATAGAAAAGTTAAAAGAAGTGCCTCATAAGAAAGTGCAAGAAACGTTAAAGATAAGTTATGAAGCATTAGACGAAGGACAGAAACAAATATTTTTGGATATTGCGTGCTTTTTCATTGGCACCGATAGTAGAATTGCATCCTACATGTGGGACGCCTGTCACTTTTTCCCTAAGGAGGGAATTGAAGTATTGAGGTTCATGTCATTAATAAAAATTGGAGATGATCATAAGCTTCAAATGCATGACCACTTGAGAGATCTTGGTAGGACAATTGTTCGTGAGGAAAACCAGTGGAAGCCTCGTAACCGTAGTAGGTTATGGGACTACGAAGAAGCCTTGAAAGTGTTAAAGCAAAATAAGGTAACTATTTCTCTTCTTTTGTTTCCTTAGTCCATGTTCTATTGTTAAAGTAGTGTTGGTCCTCTACTTAGTGCTTGCTCTAGTGAACAAAGAACCTTTTAATATTAGTATCTTTGTGCCGTTTCATTGACATGATTAGAATGTAGGAGATTGCTTTCTCTTAAAAAGTATTGTAGCTTATCTGGGATAATTTCTTAAACAAGTGTAAATTATGAAGTTATCTCCAAGAATGAGGTACTTTCAAATTTATTAGGTACTTGATAGGAATATTCTACATTGAAAAAAATCCTGAATTTCTACAATCGATTCAGTTGCTTTCTTGATACATGCAATAAATAACTTCACTATACTACTGTAAATCATAACGACTTGGGATATATAAATCATATGTTGGAATTAATATAATAGGACTAATGGTGCCAGCATTTCTCATGAAATTTTATCACCATTCCATATGGAGAATGGAAGGGATGCTTATTTATGTAATATTAAGTTGGGAATTCCATTTACCAATATTCATAGGACAATGTCTGATTAAAAACTTACCGACTTAGATAGGAACATAAATTCCTTAAAATGTATTATATATATGTATATATATGTATATATATGATATTAACAGGAATTATATATATGACATTAAGTGTATTTTTATGCGATGGCCATTAAAAAGAGAAATGTTTTAATTTTCTACATAAAAAAGTAAAGAAATAAATACTCTATTCTATTTTGTATAATTAAGTATGCTATTGTATTTGCACTTGCGAAATTAATCATAATATGACTCTTAATACTTTTAATCCATTATTTGGTCTGAGTTAAGTTGTTGCTCGAAAGACTAGCACTTTTTGTAATCTCAACGTGTGACCTATGTATAATCTCAGACCAATTCATATATTAACAAATTCAAAGTCGGTGTCTATTTTGGTCCTACATGATAAAATAAACTAAACTAACCAAAATAAATGAATATGCTGCATATCTTTTATAGAAACATAATGAATGAAAATATCCGAATTTTACAACTGAAAATGTTCATTATTTATATAATTATTTCATTATTTTTGCATGATTCCATTTCGCTCTTCATCCATATCACTATCATAAGTTGAAATCAGAGTGGTTTTGACAAAAATGATATAAGTTCTTTTCAGTTTATTCCAACATTGGATGAAAATATCCGAACTCATTTTCATATATATTATATAAAATACAAGCTACTAAGACAACCACAACATGCACCACTTTCAATTGAAAAAAGAAAAAAGAAATGCCAAATATCCTTCTTTATGTTGAAAAGTACTGCTGTCCCTTATTAATCCCGAGGGATGGAAGAGGCTAGGTTAGCCACCCACAACTCCCGTTCTCTTCCTTTTACAGTCACGCAAAACCTTTAGAAGGACCCTCCAGCGTAAGGTCGATCGAAATGCCACTTGAGATCGACCAGAGAATTGAAGAATTTTCTTAATATCCTTCTTTGTGACTGTTGACCTGAAAGTAAATGTAAAAAGGTCGCTTGGACAAAACGTCATATAGCATGACAAAACGATGTCAGAGGTCATGCAAAGCTCCTTTGCTGAAGTGCTAATGAAAAAAAATGCATGTTGAAATCTTGTACAACAATGTGCAGTAAATAACAAAATCTTCTGGTTCGGAGAAACAGACATTTGGGAATCAAAGAAGCTCCTGTTTTACTTTCTTGACTTCTTATGTATATGTGATTTATTTTTTCTAGTGAAAGCTTGCTACACATTTAGTTCAGGAATAACTATTCTATTTTTAATCTTTTCTGATTAAGCAATTATTCCTTCATTTGGTTCAAACATAGATTATAAATTTCTATACTCTCAAAATTAAGAATAGTTATCCCTAAGGGGCCAAGGAAAAGCTACTCCATGTAGCCCAGAATAGCTTCAATTTTCACATTTAAAAAATGCTTTGCACTTTCAACAGTTAATTTTTTTTAATATACATAAAATTTATTAGGGTCTGTTTATCATTTTTAATATGCTTGACTAACTCAGTTATTTATGATTATAATTATATCAAATTGTAATCTAAAGTTAAACTAAAATTCATCATAAAATAATAAGTTGTAGAGAATATTAATATAACTTATAAGTTATTTATGATTATGAATATATCAAATTGTAATCTGCAGTTAAACTAAAATTAATGATAAAATAATAAGTTGTACAGAATATTAGCATAACTAATATCATTGTCTTAGTTATTTATAATTAGAAAATAGTTAATTAACAATATTTCGAGTTACTATTAGTAAAATAATAAGTACATAGTATATTAATATAGCTACCATCATAATATACAGTTTCTTGTAATTAGTTATTACTCCAATGGAAAATAAGAGTACATGTGTTTTTTTTAATAATCGCGTAAGTAGCATAGTCAAGTAATATACACAAAATTAATGTGAAATTCACATAGAGACCAAAATACACTTCTATTAAAACAGATCAAATCAACTTGATTTTGCACATTGCAATTTGATTAATTTCCTTGCATTGCACGCATGCCTTAACTAGTATGGTAATGAAGCTACAGATCTTGGAAAGAAGAAGATTACAAGTTGTAAAGTTTTTACTTTGCATGACCCGTAACATCATTATTCTTTTTAAGAGACTGAATGCATAGGGCCAAATTTTAAAATGAAAATTGACATCCTTCACTTTGTTGGCCTTTAAAAATACTGTTTATTGGCGTAAAAGGAAAATCATGTCTTCACATTGCTAGTCTCTTAAACGCATTAATGCACGTCAATATCAATATGAACAAATGATATTCGATTACTTTAGTTGGATATAGTACTAATGATATTTTATTCTTGCTTATAGGGAACGGACAAGATTGAGGGGATTAATCTGAGTAAAGGCAAACCAAAAGGCTATGGCTTTGGCGAAATAGCTAAGCAAGATTGCCAGATTTACAAAGCAAATCAGTTAAAGAATTTGACAAGTCTAAGATTCCTTCTCCTAGATGGACATCTTAGTGGTGATTTTAAGGACTCAATAAAGGAGTTAAAATGGCTTCGATGGCCAAATTGTCCCATGGATTTTAAAGTGAAAAATTTTCACATGGAGGAATTAGTTGTATTTGAATCGAAAAGAAGCGAGATAAATGAGAAATGGGAAGGATGGAGTTTATTCAAGGTAAGAATTAAAGTCTTTTTTTCTCCCCTTTTATGCTATCTTTCGAATCATAACCACTTTAGGCTCACCCCTCGAAAATAATTCTTATCTTTTTTTTTTTTTACTAGACGGCAGAGAAGCTCAAATATCTCAACCTTTCATATTGTGCATTAGAAAGTACGGCCCTCCTCTCAGCTTTTAAGAAGTTAGAGGTTCTCATCCTCAACAATTGTAGGAGATTGGAGCGAATCGACGCTTCAATTGGAGACATGGAGGTGCTCCTTCGCTTGAACTTGGACGGGTGTGAGAGCCTTAGGGAGCCGCCAGCGAGAAATAGGTAAATTAGAAGCACTTTGCGGCAACTCCATCTATGGCGGACTAAATCCCTTTCTACATTACCGAGATAGCATAAAGTATTTGAAGAATCTAGAGTTTCTAAATATTTTTAGCAGTGGTATAAAAGAATTACCCAAGGGTATTGAGAGGCTGAGAAAGCTCCGAGTGTTAGATGCTTCCCATTGCCGCGAACTAAAAGTGATAATGGCAGAAAGCTTGTGTAATCTTTCTTCCCTACGATACCTTGAATTTAGTTGTTGCCATGAGCTCCAAGCGCTGCCGGACCTTCCTTCTGGCTTAACACATTTGGGCATCACCTGTCAAAGTCGCCAATTGTCTTCGCTTTCCCACCTAGCCCATCTCAAGGAACTAAAATTTTTTAATTGCGAAAATCTCGAGTGCATCCCTGAGCTTCCATCAAAACTATTAAAGAGTTCAGAATGCTCCCAATCGACGGGCGTTGAAGAATCGAAATCACCATTCGAATCCTTGGAAGTCATACATCAAAATCTATCGAAACACTGGATGTTTCACAGTGTATCGATCTAGGGACATTAGATGTTAGTTATTGTCATAATCTACTTGAAGTTCGAGGTCTTGACAAATTGATATATTTGGAAAGCTTGAATGTCATGCACTGTGATTCAATTGAACGATTTGACCTTCCAAAGTCCGAGGGACTGAAGAAATTGAATGCCAGTGAGTGCAAGAAATTAGTTGAAATTCAAGGTCTCGATCGGTTAGTGTTTTTGGAAATGCTGGATATTGGAGGGTGGACTTCAATTAAAAGGCTAGACCTTCCAAAATTTAAGAAGCTGAAGAAATTAGAAGCTAGAGGTTGCAAAAACTTGGCCGAAATTCAAGGCCTTGATACGTCAGAGTTTTTGGAAAAATTGAATATCTCTGAGTGCACTTCGATTGGAAGGCTAGACCTTCCAAAATCCAGGAGTTTAAAGGAATTAGAAGCTAGTGGCTGCAAAAACTTGGCCGAAATTCAAGGCTTTGATATGTTGGAGTTTTTGGAAAAATTGAATATCTCTGAGTGCACTTCAATTGGAAGGCTAGACCTTAAAAAATCTAGGAGTTTGAAGGAATTAAAAGTTGGAGGCTGCAAAAACTTAGCCGAAATTCTAGGCCTTGATAGGTCAGAGTTTTTAGAAAGTATGGATATCTCTAATTGCACTTCAATTGGAAAGTTGCTCCTTCCAAAATCTGAGAGGCTGAAGAAATTAAAAGTTGGAGGCTACAAAAACTTAGCCGAAATTGAAGGCTTTGATAGGTTGGAGTATTTGGAGAAGCTAGATATCAAAGGGTGCACTTCAATTGAACAGCTAGACCTTCCAAAATCTTGGAGCTTGAAGACATTAGACGCTAGAAACTGCAAAAACTTGGTTGAAATTCAAGGCCTTGATAGCTTGGAGTCCTTGAGAGAATTGTATATCTCTGGGTGCACTTTAATGAAAAGGCTGCTCCTTCCAAAATCTAAGAGTTTGGAGGAATTACATGTTTATCACTGCAAAAACTTGGTCGAAATTCAAGGCCCTGATATGTTAGAGTTTTTGAAAGGACTGACTATCATAGGATGCAAGTCACTCAAAACAATTTCAGGAATGCCGATTGATGAATATGAGATGTTTGCATATCGCAAAACTAGATTTGACAACACCAGAAGGATCCGCATTGTCTAACGAAGGTACATAAAGTAGGTAATCAACCTATGCTCTTTTTAGATCTAATGCCCAATTTTCATTTGTATTTCCTACTCGCAATATCTTTCAAGATTTATGATCTTGTCATTATTATTTCCTGGTTGGCAATGTCATCGTTGTTTTCTTACTTGAATTCAAGGAATCCAGGGGAGACGTCCATGGAAGTTAATGTGTGCTTTGGCAAAGTGGTTATGCTTATCATGCCAATAACATAAATAGGTGAAAAGGCTTTCTAAGCGCATTATTTGTCATTAGTCTTAGGGTAAGATCCTTCATCCTATGTAGAAAAATAAAGATTCTCGACGTTTGAATGACACTGGGATGTTGGAAGTATTGAATAAAAACTAATATACGCATATGTGATAGCATGCTAAAGGTCATTATGTAGGTTGAGAAATGCTAAATGAAGGACCTATATGGCGATCCTTCTAGTGTGAGGTTTTAGTTTGCTTTGCACTCACCATGACTGCATATTTCTAATATGCATTAAGAGTGAATTTACAGTGCAAAAGGAGCATGTTGATGGGGCATCCCTTAATATGCATACGCTTCTGACTTGAGAAAAAATTTGTCCAACCATTGTGTTCTACACATTTTGTCTCATAAAACTGTCTGTATTAGCATATTAAGATAATCGTATCAGTCTAGAAGTGCTAAATGCAAGCACAAGCTCTTCTCCTAGTAGTGTGGCTATGAGTGAACTAGCAAACAGGGTAGAAGCAAAAACGTCTTAAATTATTTGGATCAATCAAGAAAATTACAATTCTAATTTTTCTGACTATGCATCCACGTTCATTTGGTTTGAGTCTAGGATATACCTACTCCAAGCTTCCCAAATAATGCATCTTGATGTTTGTAGAGTTGGTAAAGCCATATGTCAAATACCTGAACTATTGAGTCAAGCAAGACATTAACTAGAATGTCTTTTGACATAATCGGGTGTGCTGTGAAATGATTGCTTATATTGTACATAAGCTCTTATTAGTTCATTTACTTGCTGAAAAGAAAAACACAGAAAGCGTTTCCATAAGTTTCTTGAGGAAACTTTTCAGTATCCTGTATGTTCACCATTTTAAACTATCTTGCGTTAGAATTAACACACGAATAGCACATAATGATAAGGAAAAGAATCATACTATGTCCCACAAAAGCAAGCATCTTGAGTTGAATACACTATGCTGATTTGATGAAAGCTTCTATGGTTGACGATGTTAGAAGCCCCATTAGTTGGATCCAAAGAGTTAAAAAAGAATATCAAGTTTGACAAACAGAGTTCGATAAACTTCGGAGTATTATTAGTAGTATGTTGATGTTAGGTGCTGGATTGATTTCATCTGACTCACTGGCAGGATTCGGTTATCATTCCACAGGTTGATGTAAATGCTGAAATATCCAAGAGAGCTTTCACAAGGCAATTCTAAAAGGAATCAAAATCATAGAAGGATCAGGAGCTTGCGGTTTCTTGAACTTCTTCGAACCCTAACAATGCATCATTGGAATGGTAAAAGGTTGTTTGCATGTTGTCAAGCCACGTTTCCTTTGGGTTCTTTGAGCTCTATCCTTCACAAGCCCTCTTTCAGCTCGCATCCTTGCAATTTGTCAAGCCACGTTTCCTCTGGGTGCTGCATTTTTGGCTGTTCACAGAACTTTGGCTATGGAAAATGGCAAAGGACCACAGTGCGCTGTGCTTCTGTTTCAAATTCAGTTTGAAAAACTACTAGCTTCTTAGGTTCGGCTCCCAATGTTCTTTTGCGACCTAATGGGCAGTCAACTCAATTGTTCCGACTCGGTTTTGTGAAGTTTGCTTGATTTTTTATTGGCAGGTGAAGATAATAGAGTGGAAACTGGAAAAGTGTTTGCTAGCAACGGTCAGAGAGGACTCAAAGGTGTCGCTTTGTCGCTTCTATTGGCAGAGGTTGTGGATACTCTCCTTGTAATTGCTGCAGAGCGAGAAAGTTGGTCAGCTTAGTGTTCTTGGATACCGCGAAGTATGGTTAGCTTAGAATTGCCTTCATGTACTCTAGCAGCTATTTTGGTAGGCCTTCATTGGGTTGTGCTAATCGTTTGTGTGCCAAAGAATTCTAATACTATGGCGTAATGGAACTTGGTCATGCTTTAAATGTTAGAATGATATGCTGTCAACCCTAGTATTGTTTCATGTGCTATAGCAACTGATTCATGCTTTTATTTAAAGTGACCGAATTAGTTGCTAAACTGATTATATGCAATTATAAATAACTCGTAGTTTGTGGGTTAGTTTTTCATTTCATGTCATTTTGCTACAGTCTTTATAAATACTTAAGAGCACTTCCAATAGATAAAGGTGACTCAAGTTAGGGTGGTTCGCTGGTCGTCAACCGTGGTTTTTGTTGGTCCAGCACTATTTTAATTATCCACATGGTAACAAGGGTTAAAATTAATGGGTTGACTGTCGTTCCTCATTGGATTGGGAGGTCTCACTTTTTGAAAGATAAATTGTAATTTCTTGCACTTTTTTGCCTTTTATGTATTCTGTTTCAGATCAGCAAGACGTCTTATGCACATTATTGTGCCAAAGAATTACAGCATTTTGGAGGATTTGGGGACAATGAATATTTGTGAAAGACACTTGTGGAGGAATTTCGACAGATGGAACAGAGGTATTAGCAAAATAATGCATCTTGATATTTGTAGTGTTGGTAAAGCCATCTGTCGTATACCAGTAATTTTGAGCCAAGTAAGACATTAGCAGAATGTCTTTTGACATTATCGGCTATGCTGGAGAATAATTCCCTATATTTTGCATAAGCTCTTGTTAGTTCATCTACTTGTTGAAAACGAAAACTCAGGAAGCATTTCCATAAGTTTCCCAAGGAAACTTTTCAGTATCCTATATGCCATTTGAAAACTGTCTTGCATTAATTTTAATGCATGAATAGCACATAATGATAAAAGGAAAAAATCATACTATGTCCCATAAAAGCAAGCAACTCGAGTTGAATACACTATGCTAATTTGTTCAAAGCTTCTATGGTTGATGATGTTAGATGCCCCATTAGTTGGATCCAAAGAGTTCAAAAAGACTAACAAGTTTCACAAACAGAGGCTCGTGAACTTATTCGTATTATTAGTAGTTCATTTGATGTTAGTTCTTGGATTGATTTCATCTAACTCACTGGCAGGATTCAGTTATCATGCCACTAGTTGATGAAAGTGCTGTACTATCCAAGAGAGCTTTCGCAAGGTGCTTCTAAAAGGAAACAAAATCATCAAAGGATGAGGAGCTCGATATTTCTTAAACTTCTCCAAACTCGACAATGCATACTTGGAATGGTAAATGGTGTTTGCATGTTGTCATCCTTCTGGGTACACCAGTTAAAGTGTCCATGAAAATAAATAACTTGAATTGGAGGGGATGTCATTTATGCTAGATAGACTAGGTATGTCGGATGCATAAATGCTTGATGTCCACATGGAGTTGGTAGATTAAGGTCCTGTAGAATACCATCTCAATTCTGTCAGCATCTATATAGTTTTCCCTAGATTTCTATTTCTGTTTTCCAAATTGTAACACTTCTTCTGGCTCCTCTTCTTCCTCTTTTTTAATGATTGAGTGTTCCCTACAAGAAGATATTCAATGTATACTAGATTGTAGAGTATAGGCTGAAAAGTTTCTCACAGTTTGTACTACTTGAAGTTAATTTATCTTCTTCTGATTATAGAGCGGCATTTTCGCATCATTTTGGTTAATCATGTTCACTGGTGGGAGTTTAACTTACTTTGTTAATATGATATCTCAAGCTATGCTGTATACTTGTATGACAATCTGGTCGAGAAGGATGGAGTAAGGAATTGAAGGCGCATAGACTAGGAGTGTTGAGGTTGCTGCATCCAAGTATCTTAAGTTCTTATATGACTTTATCTCTCAGTAATTCAAATTCGTAAGAGCTTAGGATTAGATGCCTAGCCTTGGTAGTTCTTGCTATCTATTCTCAATGGAAAAATTTAGAGAGGAGGCATTTTTTTTTCTAGGAACATATGACGCATTGTCTTCTAGATTTGGAGAACATGTTGTTGAGTGCACTATACTTCTTGGGCCAACTATTGAATGCTTTTTGTTGAGATACTAAATTGGAGATACTTGTACACTTGTGATCCTCACTTGAAGTAAGCTTTCACGGATCCACTCCATCTCGAGGTTCCAAAGCGGACAAGAAGATTCGTTTTTTGATTGAGATAATGGATTGGAGGTTGTCAAAAAGTACAGACTCCCGTCGCCTTAAATGACCAACTAGCCAAAAAATCCCATATCAAGCGATCGATATCCCTCTCACTTATCTTGTACCATTATGACACTTTGCCTCACTTCACAAATTTTGATTAACATTTCCTATTTTTAGTGCATTATCTATCTTCCTTCTTCTATTAATTTTATTGTGAATAAATTATTCTCTCTCTCTCTCTCTCTCTTGTTTTTCTGTTTTTTTTTCTTAACCCACCTTTCTTTGCACGTTCATTGAGTGTCGTCAATACTGGCTTCTTAATTATTCTAATCTACTCCCGGTAAATGTATAACATCATTATGTTGAGATCCTGGCTGGCAAGGTTGCTATCTTGGGACTTTGAGATGGTATGGTTTCACCGCATGATGTAGAAGTCAGTTTTCCATGCCATTGCTAAACGTTATTTGTATTTGTGACATCCTAGATTTTCGATTTTGCTTTCAATTAAATAAATCGAGTTTTTCATCGATGTGCCTATAGTGCTATTCTCTAAACCGATCACTCATGAGATAACTAGACTATTTGGGGAAGTCATTGCAATAGACTTGCGAATTCGATTAGGAATCGACTACTCGACCGTGCTCATCTGCAGAAATCATTACGGCACATTTAAAAATTGATTAGAGATCAGAGATAGGTCGGTTCGACTGAGATGTGTGGCTAAACATGGGTGATTCCACTAATTTGCAAAATTCTCGTCGATTGGCATTAGACTGATTTTTCTGTCATTTTGATACCCTGTGTCCGTATTTGAAATCTCGAGATTTTCATGACCATTGAGAGTCGTCAATGTGTCGAAGAGGTACATTGTGGCTCAAAGAAAATCAACCATGGGTCAATTGCATTAAAAAATTCTGAAAACTACCTGTCGCCTAGATTACGCTAAAATCGCGCCAGGTCGAAATTAACTGCGAATTTGAATTCGATTTCAAAAATTGAAAGTTCCATTATGTCACAAGTCATTTTAGCAACGTTTCCTCTGAAAAATCCCGAGATTTTCGATGGAAATTCAAAATAAGGTCGTTTTTGTCCGGAAAATTCGTGGAGACCATTTTTGATCGCATAATTGGATGCAAGTTGGTTCTATTGACGATGAAAAATGTCAATTTGATCAGGACATGTTGGTGGAATTTATGGAAGCAGAATTGATTTAATTCAAGTGAGAATTGAAGTGAAATTGGGAGAAACCAAGTCCAAATTCGTAGCCCCCCCAAGCCCTCAACCTTTGGACCATCTCATTGGTTCCTAAGGAAGCTTGTTGGTCTACTTTTGGTTGAGGAAGCCAGCCCATCCATGGTGGGGCCTCTTCAAGGAGACAAAGGGATAGGAAGGAACATGAGGGACCCTCCAAGCTTTGTTGTCCCCCCCTTCTCTTCCCTTTCAGTTGGTACTCTCCATTTCCAGACCAGAGGGAGAGCTTCAAAGACTAGAAAAATCGAGCTTAGCCCTCCCTTTACTCGTTGACGTCCGCCAAAGCCCGGACAGCCATCGCACGCCGCTCGCTCGCGCCATGCGTCCCCCGCGTGCGTCCTCACGCCCCGCTCGCCATTCCCGCACCTCCAGCCATGCGTCACAAGTCCAGCAGCTCGCCAGGCCACCATACGTTGCCGCCGTGGTCGCCAGAAGCCTCGCTGTCGCCCCTGCCCACCCGTCCAAGCCGCCGGTCCTCCTCCTTGGCCGTTTCCAGCCCAACCGACCTTCGAAGCAGCTCCTTCGGCCCTGCAACAGAACCAAAGCCCCTAGGTCAACCGTGCATTGTTTGGCCCGCTTTGGAGCCCTTCCCGACCTTGCTTGGTGCCGCCGCTTTGGAGTTCGTGGCCTGTCTCCGCCTCGCCATCCTTGTGAACTCATCGAATTTCAAAACTGGTGAGTTTACTCACTAATCTCCGCTTAGGGAGTTAATTATGCTTAAGGGTTGATTAATTTAGGTTAAGTATGGATTATGTGGTTAGTTAGAATGGATTAGCAATTTAATGATTCATTTATGCATGTTAGGTGATAAGAGTAGCGTAATTAGAGACTAGATAATGTAGTATTTATCTAGATAGGTTCGGAAATTTTCCGGGCCCATTTGGGTATTTAATTAGGTTTTTCCGGCCTAAGTTGCTATTTTTGGTATTTATTGGTAATTATTTAATTAATTTTTTTCGAAAATTAGACCAAGATAACCGGTGACCGGAATTTCGTGTTGATTTCAAAGTGGTGTGATTTGTTTAATTAATTGAGTGCTATTTTGTGCAATTTGAGTGTGAATTGTAATTTTGGGGTATTTATCCCAAAATTTAATAATTTCGGTATTTAATTAGAAAATACTTTTGGCATCGGTTTACAACGTCAAAAAAGTGTTTATGGATTGTTGGAATTAGTGGGATTTTCAAAAAGGAAAATATTGTATTTTGGCTAAGGCCAACCGTGTGCCCACACACGATTATTTTTATCAAGTATGATAAAAGTGATGAAATTGTTGAATAATCGGACGGTATACTATATTAGCTGCGAGCTTTAACATGTCAGCTTTGAGTGAGTAGTATACGAATATACTATATCAGCCTGTGGGCCATGATATATCAGCTTTGGGTGAGCAAGATACCTTAGCAGCTTTTGGTGAGCATTGAGAGTATACTATATTAGCTCATGGGCCATGATATATCAACTTTGGGTGAGTAGTATACTCATTATCGCCTTATCATGTAGCTATATTATTTATTAGCTTTTTGTGAGCTATACTATCTATCTTCAGCTTAGGGTGAGCAGTTCTTGATGAGATCGAACTTGATAGATAGTATTGATTCGGTAGACCAAAAGATGGTCTTGTTGATATACAATTGATGGGATCGATTGGCAATGACTTGATTTGATTTGAGTAAAACAATTGGTTGAGTAGTTGAATTGTGTGACTAGACAGCTTTTGGGTGTATTTTCTTCCTAGTCGGGACTTAGGAGTGAACTTGCCGAGATGTCGTCTCACTCCATTGTGGGATAACATTTACAGGTCCTTATATGGCAAAGGCCTCTTTGAGCATTTTGGACAGCCGAAGAAGGTCAACGAATAGGTATCTTATATTCCGCTTCATGGGAACCCAAGGGGATGGGTCTATGAGCTTATAAGGTCCATTATCTAGGTTGATGAGGGTCTACCCCATAAGAGACCCCATCAATATAGATCGTGGTACCGTCGTGTGTGGAATGGACAAAGAGAATGTCCCATACCGAATATGAGGTCCCTATGTCGGTGATGGAGGTTGCTTTTAGAAAAGGTACGGTAGACCCTCCGTGTGGTTCAAAGGTTGACCCGAATCTTTCGGATCTAGAGTCCCTGTATTCGTAGATGACTCGAATGCTTGAGGGCCTGTGGCACTCTACCCCCCTTTTGCAAACCTTATATATAGTTGACTAATATTGTATATGACATAGTTTGATATGTGTATATAAGTGTGTTGTGGTTTGAAAAATTTGTGACCCTACTTTTCTATGCCATCTTGTTGTTGTCTGGGGATTTATTTATTCACTTCCGCATGCACATTAAAATGAATGGGTCGGTGTCGTGTCCTGGAGCATTGCTATTTAATCGAATACTGAGTGATGGGCACACGCTCGAGAATCGGGGCATGACATCCCCATTTAGTGGTATAAGAGCAGTTAATAGTTGGAATGATAAGGCGCGATCAGTTTATGGGATAGTTAGTAGTATAGGTCTTTATTTCATGCTGATGCATGTCTGTGATAGTTGGTTGGTAGTTGTTTGTTTGAGATCACTCAGCTTGTAATTCTATTTGGAATTGGAAGGTAGGTTTTGGTAGAAAACTTGCAAAATGAGTGATCACGAGCAGAGGACTCCTAGGAAGCGTATACCATTGGACCAGAAACTTGGGGTAGGACGCCTATGAGGGTCGGTACTCGAGGAGGTCGTGGTCGAGCACCAGCCTCGGAGCTAGAGCTAGTGGAGTAGCACCGCTCCTATTGGTGCCGGGGTAGTAGCCCCGAGGATCCAAGGTTCGCTAGGATCATGCAAGCATTAGAAATGCTTTGGGAAATAGGTTGGATCGGCAAGCTCGATTCAGGCGACGGTGCCGCTACTACCACGCCGCCGCTAATGCCGTCGTGGATGCTCGGCCGCACTGCACGC
Organism: Eucalyptus lansdowneana; assembly: GCA_017140395.1. Taxonomy (NCBI): domain Eukaryota; kingdom Viridiplantae; phylum Streptophyta; class Magnoliopsida; order Myrtales; family Myrtaceae; genus Eucalyptus; species Eucalyptus lansdowneana. The sequence continues at coordinate 39,731,575 of CM029487.1, read as the reverse complement.
CGCACTACCGCCGAGGTTTCGCCGGGGAACATGATCGGCCGGGAGACCGATGCATAAGCTGGTGGAACAGCCGAAGCTAAACCCGTCGAAGTTCAGCGTGGCGGAGACCCCAAAGCTACGCACTCTATGGATCTAAGGCTGGAGAAGGCTTTTGCACCGTTGATGTGCACCGAGGCCGAGAAGGTAGTCCTTGCATCTACCACCGTAGGGAATTGCAGTACTTGGTGGAGAACCACCCAAGGAATAGTGTTCCCCGAAGGTGTGATTCTGTAGTGGAATGCCTTTGTTGAGGTCTTCAACAAAGCAAATACTTTTCTAAGATTGCCGAGAATGTAAGATGACAGAATTCCAACGCCTTCGCCAAGGTTCAATGACTCGTAGATCGGGAGGCAAAGTTCGTTGAATCGCGCCGAATATGCTTCCGAACTAGTCGAGAATCCGGTAAATCGAATTAGGAGATTCGAGATGGACTCGAGGCCCCGGAACTAGGAGTTTGCGATACTACTCAACCCCGAGGGACTACAACGACCTATATGAACGGGTCTAGATGATAGAGAGATCGGAACTAGTGAGCCGCCGTATCGGGTCGCGGTTTGGATCAAATCGAGATGGGAATCGGTATAGGAAGAAGCCCATGACCGGAGGAAGATTCCAAGTTCCACCCAATAGGAAGGGTGGAGTTAGCAAGGCAAGGCCAAGCCGAATAGAGTGTGTCGCTTCGTGGAAGGCGACATGGGTGCGCTCCATGTCCTTTGATGCCGGGCGCTTGTTTTGAATGTGGCTAGCAGGGTCACATGACCAAAGATTGTCCTAGAAGACCAAAAGGACAACAACAGTTACCACCACTGCCACCAATGGGTTAGATCAGAGGATTCACGGCGTAAAGCGCACCATAGGGTGGTCAGAACAGACCCCCAGCTCAAGGGACAGTGTATGCCATCACAAAAGGTTGGGCAGAGGACTCACCTGATGTGATTACAGTTATGGTTTCGTTGAACGACGATGCTACTTATGCTTTATTCGACCCTGGCACGACTCCTTCTTTTATTGCCGAGAATATGTTAAGTTGATAGGATTAAGTCCCGAGTTGTTGGAGTCGTGGTTAGCATATCTATACCGTTAAAGGATAAGGTGTTGTCTCGCATTAGGTTGTTCTAGTTGCAAGTTAGCGATTGGTGAGCGAGAAGGAAAATAGACTTATTAGTCCTAGCCATGTATGATTTCGATTTGATAATTGGCATGGACTGCTATCGTAAAGCGATTCAATTTAACTCGTTAGAGGGTGAAAGTTTCGAGTTTGTCGGGAATCGAGGAGGACCCACGATATCTTGATCTTGTCACTTGAGGCAACCCATTTGTTAGACGAGGGTTGTCAAGGTTACCTAACATCTGTCGTGGATACGACAATCGAGGAGCTAAAAGATCAAAGATATTTCGTAGTTCAAGAATTTCCATATGTATTCCCGAAGGAATTGCCGTGCCTATTTGCGAGAGAGAGATCGAGTTCGTGATTGAATTAGTGCCCGCGATAGAGCCAATCCCCAAGACTCATTATCGGATGTCGTTATCTAAGTTGAAGAAACGAAGGTGCAGATGCAAGAATTGTTGGATAAGGGATTCATACGTCCCAATGCATCTCCTTGGGAAGCACCAATTCTATTCGTAAAGAATAAAGATGGTTCGTTACGCCTATGCATCGACTATCGCCAACTCAATCGTGTGATGATTAAGAATAAGTATCCACTACCGAGGATCGACGACTTGTTTGATTGGCTGCAAGGAGCGTCGATATTTTCCAAAATAGACTTGAGAACAGGTTATCATTAGCTGAGGATTAGAAAGGAGGACATACCGAAGTCAGCGTTCCGTACTCGATACGGCCATTATGAATTTACTGTAATGCCATTTGGTTTGACGAACGCTCCAGCTGCTTTCATGGATTTGATAAACCTAGTGTTTAAAGAATACCCGGATCAATTTGTAATCGTGTTTATCGACGATATTCTGGTGTATTCGAGAAGTGCTGAGGAGCATGAGAGTCATCTGAGAATGGTACTTCAGACCCTGAGGATTCATCAGTTGTATGCCAAGTTTAGCAACTGCGAGTTTTGGTTGACTCGTGTTGCTTTCTCGTGTCACATGATTTCGGTGAAGGAATTTCCATGGACCCGTCCAAGATTGAAGCAAAGTGATCGGTTGGCCAAGACAGACTACCGTGACAGAGATTAGAAGCTTTTAGGTTTGGTGGTACTACGGATGGTTCGTGGAAGGATTTTCAGCATTGGCGTCACTGTTGACTCGACTTCTGAAGAAGAAAGAGAAGTTTGTGTGGACAGACAAGTGTGAGCGTAGTTTCCGAGAGCTTAAGTAGAAGCTGACTACCGCACCTATGCTGACCATACCTTCTAGTCCTAGAGGATACGAGATCTATAATGATGCGTCGTTTAGGGCATTGGGTTGCGTCGATGCAACATGGTAGAATTGTTGCCTACGCCTCCCATCGCCTTGAGACCTTATGAATTAAACTACTCAATGCATGACTTGGAACTCGCAGCAATCATATTCGTTTTGAAGATTTGGAGACATTACTTGTGTGAAGAAAGATTCCAAATCTTTACTGACCATCAAAGTCTCAAGTATCTATTCTCTCAGAATGAGTTGAATATGAGATAACGTTGCTGGATGGACCTTCTGAAGGACTACAATTGTGATATTTTATATCACCCTGGGAAGGCAAATAAGGTCACCAACGCTTTAAGTCGGAAGTCTTCAATCGTTCAGATGATGGTTAAGGAATGGGTTTTACTTGAAAGGGCTCGAGATTTGGTTTTCAAATTTGAGATAGGCCATCTTTCACATCTCATGGCCACCCTCAGAATTGAGCCAAATGTTCATATCAAAATCAAGGCATTTCAAACGATGTGACCCAAATGTGGCATCCCAAAATTCATAATGACCTCTAGTTACATTAAAGTCTATGAATATGTGATGGAAGTACCATCAAGTTATTTTATGGCCATTTAATCCATAATTTATAATAAGATTTATGGCCAAGCTTTTAAGGGATAATTATGTGATAGGAAAGAAAATCCTATCATTGGCCATGTGTTTTATAAATTGGGATTTATGGAATTATGATTTCAAGATTTTGGCCATGTGAAATTTAGTAATTAAATTCTTAAAAGAAAGAATTAAAGATGAATAATTGAAAGGTGAAATGAGGATTTAAATTAGGTTTGGGCCTTAAGCCCAAAAGGTGGATTTTAATGGGCCAAGTTGGCCGGCCCAATAGTGGCCCAAGAAGAGGAGTAGTCGCCGGCCCAAGGAGGGGAGGCCCAAGCCCAACTCCAAGGCCCATGATGCATGCAATAGGACAAGTGGCATGGAGGAGGTGAAGCATGGTGGACACTTGTCTTCCTCCACAATTACACTTGTCCCTCATGCAATCTAAGAAAGCATGCAATATAAAAGGGAAGGAAAGGAGAGAGAATGGCTGGTTAGCCATTCGGCCAAGTGAGGGAGAGAAAGAGAGAATCGTGCGAGAGAGAGAGGAAGCCGAGAGGGAGAGAAAGGAGCCCGTTCGCCGCCGTCCGCTCGTGCTGTTCGTGAGGTCTAGAGGCAAGTTGGGAATCCACTTTCTACTCTTGCACCAATGTTTTCGCATGAACTGTTTGGAGTCAGAAACTTGTTTGAGCTTTCATGTGTGTTTAGAGTCCGATTTTGGCTTTTATTTTTTCATAAAAGTTGTAGCTAACATCTTGAACTATAACATACTGAAATTTCGTGGAAAATAATGGAGATTTGAGGGGTCAAACTCTCATCCTACGGAGATGCTAGATCTGGAATATTTTCGTATGAACTGTTTGAGTCAGAATGTTGTGAGAGCTTGCATGCATGTTTAGAGTTCGATTTTGGCTGTGATATCTCATGAGAGTTGTAGCTAACATCTTGAACTACAACATACTGAAATTTCGTGGAAAATGATGGAGATTTGAGGGGTTAAAATCTCATTATACGGAGACCCCAGATCTGGAAAGATTTTACTGACCTTTGGTTGGATTTGTGGTTGCATGTTGGTTTGTGTTGAGAATCTCACTTTGGTTTCTTCATGAAAGTTGTAGGTAACACCTTAAAATACAACATACTCAAATTTGAAGCAAAAAGAACAAGTATAGCTTGGTGAATCGGCTAGATCTTGGAAACAATGGTTCTGGTGAAATATTTCGAGACACCCGAGACTTCATGGACTTAAATGGTGACCATACTTTGGTTATTTGACCTATATCTCTTCATGAAACTTGTAAAGGACACCTTGGTACATAACATACTCAAATATCAGAGGAAACGAAAGAGAATTGATGGGTAAAAACTAAGAATTTCGGAGGGGTGTGTTCTGGACGTCACGGTAGTGGTTCCAGAAGTTTCGTGGGGTTGTATAAATTAATATAAAAAGAATTTAGCTTAGAGTTCTTAATGAAAAATGTACGAAAATGTGTTGGCTATCACCTTGTAAAATTTCGTAATTTTTGAAGGCCATATGATTATTTTAATCGAATTTATTTGGAAACTGTGCAATTCTGGCCATTATCCGAATATCATGTGCTATTTTGTGGAAATTGTGAAATTATGAGAAATTCAATTTGGCCATGAATTTTGTATGAAATTGTGATCCTATTGAATTGTTTAGTGATTGTTTGGATATTATGATTTTGGAAAATCATGGATATTAAATTTAATATTTATTTATGAAAATAAATAAATATAATAATATAATAATATAATAATATAATAATAATAAAATAAAAAGGGATTATTTTATTGGCCATGAATTTCATTGAATTTATTATGCATTGTTATATGACATTGGTGTATGTATGATCATAAATTGTGATGCATGTGTGCCAAGTATGACTTGTTTGATGTCACGCCATATGTCATGTTAAATTGAGATCAAAATAATGGTAAATGTGGATAATGATAAGTGAGGAAGTGGTTGTGGTGGATGATGATGCTCGGTGGCCTAGTGGCGTAATTCCGAAGATTCCCCGGAGTTTCAGCATGCCGGTGGTATACGGTACGTAATTCCAGGGAGGCCTAGTGGTATGTCGGTACATAATTCCGGAAGCCTTGTCGGAGGTCTTTGCCCGAAAGGAATGCCTCGCGATGCCGGATTGGGGTGCGAGATGCCTGGCTAGAAGGGTAAAGGCCGAAGCAAAAACTGGGAGGTCTCGCCCGAAGGGAATGCCTCGTGATGCTAGTTGGGATGCGAGATGCCCGAAATGTGGGGGGCCGGAAGCCCGGTGGGCCATGGGATGGCTGAGTTTGCCGAGCCCTGTCGGAGGTTTTACGCCTCAAGGGTTGATGATAAGATTGATGAATGGGTGATGTGGTGATCAAAATTGAAAGATAAAGATGAAAATTAAACCATGACATGATGATACCCATGATATGATATGCATGATGATGATGATGATGATGATGATGATGATGATGATATGTGATGTGACATGATGATCACCCATGATATGATATGCATGATGATGATGATGATGATGATGATGATATGTGATGTGATATGATGATCACCCATGGCATGATGATGATGATGATGATGATGATGATATGTGATGTGATATGATGATCACCCATGGCATGATATGCATGATGATATGCACGATGACGATGATGATGTGTGATGTGACGATGTCATGATAAGGGTGACATGTATGATATAATGATGCCATGATGATTATAGTGATGACATAAGATGATATAATATGCATGATGATAAGGCACAATGATGCATGATAGTATGTGCATGGCTGCAAGGTAAGTTATGCTATCGCTATGCATGTGTGATTTGTATGATACATTGAGTTGTTATTGGATTTCCCTATCTGCCGAGTGGTTGTACTCACCTTTTAATAACATTTCAGATTAGTAGATGGTGTAAGCGGTTGGATATGACCGCGAGGAGAAGGATAGCAAAGGAGGGAACCTTTGGACGCGCCGACACTGGTTGATGGACCTTAAGCATACGATTGTGGGAGGAGATGTCCGGTCATCTTTTGAATTATAGCCTAGTATAGAAAACTATGGCATTTTGATGTATCGATGAATGATGTCCATCTGGGTTAAGTGAATAAAAGTGTAAGGCTTTTACTTATAAATGTTTAGTAGGTGTGCATCGATTTCAATGTAGGGAAGGAATGGTTGGATATGCTTCCGTTATATAAATTGCGCATGGGACCGTTAATAAAAGATGTAAACCCCCCATGGTTGTAATGGGACCCGCCATAATAGAAACGGTATCGCAGTGATATGTTAATAAGGAAAGTGAAAGGTAAGCAACCGTGGCGACCCAAATCGGATTCGGGGTCACCGAGGGGTGTCACACCAAATGTTTAGAAGATTCTCGCAAGAGGACCTTGATAAGAGAAAAGCTGACTTTTAGATTTCGAGGATGGAACATTGAGGTTCCAAACTTACCAAAAAAACATTGAGGTTCCAAGGACAATTGTGTGTACCGACGACGGCGTAGCTTAAAGAGGAGATCTTATCGTGCTCATCGTAGCAAAGCTATAGCATTTATCCGGGCAAGATAAAAAGATGTATCAAAATCTGCGTCAACACTATTGGTGGTTCGGCATGAAGGACATCGCTAAGCATGTCGTTAAATGTTTGACGTGTCGCTAAGTGAATGAGCAACATTGTAAGCCAAGAGGAATTTTGCAACCTTCGAGATCCTAAAGTGAAATGGAGCACATCACGATAGATTTCGTGATGTGCCCACAAGGAGCTTTTAGAGGCAATGATTCAATTTAGGTAGTGGTTACAAATTGACAAAGTCAGCTCACTTCATTGCATTACGGAAGGACCTTTGATTTGGATAGGCACGCTTAGTTATACGTGTGTCGGAGTAGTTTGTCTACATGGAGTGCCGTTGATGATTACTTTAACGAGACCCGAGGTTCACAACTACATTTTGGAAGAGTCTCAAGTTGCCTTAGGATACGGTTGCAGTATAGTGCACGGCATATCATCTTCGATGGATGGCCAGGGCCCGAGAGGACGATTCAAACCCTCTTTGAAGACATGCCGTGCTTGCGTGTTGGATTTCAAAGGAAGCTGGGAAGAATAGTTCAGCTTGTCGAAGTTTTTCTACAACAACACGAGCATTTAGATGGCTTCTTTCAAGCGCTGTAGGCGGCGTAACGCCCGTATGTTGGGATGAAGTTAGGGAGAGAAAGATCACAGTGCCCCGAGTTAATCAGCAGTCATGGATGCAATTGCCGTCATCAGGAATAGACTAAAAACCACTTTAGAGCCGCGTAAAAGCCACGCAGATAAGTTACCGTGAGACCATTGGAATTCCAAGTTAGTGATCACGCTTCCAAAGTGTCACCGATGAGGGGTACTTCGCGCTTGGCAAGAAAGGAAAACCGAGCCCGAGGTACATAGGCCCTTTGAGATTCTAGAGAGAATCGAGACCTTAGCATATCGTCTTGCATTACCGCTAAGGTTGGCGCAAGTGCATGACGTCTTCACGTGTCGATATTGAGGAAGCATGAGCTCGATCCGACCCACGCTTAATTTTGAGGAATTAGACGGAATGATAGAGTGTCGCACAGAAAGCCCGTTTCGCATTGTGGATTGAAATGAGCAAATTCTGCGTACAAAGACCATCCCGTTGGTCAAAGTGATCTCGGTAACACCAATGCACCGGGAGCAACTCGGGAAAGCGAGGATTCAATGAGACGACTATACCCCTTCTTTTGTTTAAAGATTGTAATGGTTCAAATTTTGAGGACGAAATTTTATAAGAGGTGAAGAGTTGTGACATCCAGATTTTCGCTTTCGCGATTAAATAAATCGGGCTTTTTCATCGACGTGTCTATAGTGCTATTCTTTAAGCTGATCACTCATGAGATAACTAGACTATCTAGGGAAGTTAAAAGGATTTTACTACAATAGATTTGAGAATTTGATCAAAGAATCGACTACTCGATCAACAACATCAATCCTGAGATTATTACAGCACAATTAAAAATCGATGAGATCGTAGATATGTTGATTCGATTAAGATGTGTGGCTAAACGTGGGTGATTCCACTAAATTGCAAAAATTCTTGTCGATCGGCACTAGATTGATTTTTCTATCATTTTGGTACCCTATGTTCGTATTTGAAACCTCAAGATTTCACGACCACCGAGAGTCGCCAATGTGTCGTAGAGGTACATTGTGGCGGGAAGAAAATCTTACCACCTGTCAATTGCATAAAAATTTCTGAAAGCTACCCGATCTCCTAGGTCACGCTAAAATTGTGCCGTATCGAACTTAACCGCGAATTTGAATTCGATTTTAGAAATTGAAAGTTTCAGCCATGTCACGAGTCATTTTAGCAACGTCGACTCATCATTCGAAGACCATTTTTTATCACATAATTGGGATGCAAGTTGGTTCTATTGACGATGAAAAATGTCAATTTGATCGAGGACACGTTGGTGGAATTTATGGGAGCTGAATTGATTTAATTCTAAGAGAATTGAAGTGAAATTAGGAGAAACCAGTCCAAATTCGTAGCCCTCATACCCGCAACCTTTGGACCATCTCATTAGCTTCCTAAGGAAGCTTGTTGGTTTGCTTTTGGCTGAGGAAGCCAGCCCATCCATGGTGGGGCCTTCTGAAGGAGACAAAGGGATAGGAAGGAACATAAGGGACCCTCCAAGCTTTGTTGTCCCCCTTCTCCTTCCTTTTTCAGCTGGCACTCTCCATTTCTAGACCAGAGAGCTTCAAAGACCAAAAAAACTGGAGCTCACTCCCTCCCCTGCTCATCGACGCCCGCCAAAGCCCGGACAGCCACCGCACGCCACTCTTTTCGCGCCATGCGACCCCCGTGTGAAAATCCCCGTGCCCCGCTTGCCATTCCCGCGCCCAGCCATGCGTCACAAGTCCAGCAGCCGCTGCCACCGCACGCCGTCATGGTCCTCAAAGCTTCGAGCCGCCACTCGCGACCGTCCAAGCCGCCGGTCCTCCTCCTTAGCTGCTTTCCAGCCCAACCAGCCAAGAGCTCTTCTCCAGCCCCCGCAACGTAATCGAAGCTCCGGTCGGTCACGTGGCACTATTTGGCCCGCTTTGAGCCCTTCCCGACCTCGCTTGATGCCGCCACTTTGGAGTTTGTGGGTTTGCTCCCCGCCGTCCGTGAACTCATCAGATTTCAAAATCGTAAGTTTACTCACTAATCTCCGCTTATGGAGTTAATTATGCTTAAGGGTTGATTAATTTAGGTTAAGTATGGATTATGTGGTTAGTTAGAACGGATTAGCAATTTAATGATTTGTTTATGCATGTTAGGTGATTAGAGTAGCGTAATTAGGAGACTAGATAAGCCGTAATATTTCTCTAGATAGGTTTGGAAATTTTCCGCTCCGTTTTGGTATTTAATTAGGTTTTTCCGACCTAAGTTGCTATTTTTGGTATTTATTGGGAATTATTTAATTAATTTTGGTAATTATTTAATTAATTTTTATTTTCCGGAAATTAGACGGGATAGTCGGTGACCGGAATTTCGTGGCCGATTTAATAGGTGTGATTTGTTTAATTAATTGAGTGCTATTTTGTGCAATTTGGAGTGAATTGTAATTTTGGGGTATTTATCCCAAAATTTAATAATTTTCGTATTTAACTAGAAAATATATGGCGTCGGTTTACAACGTCAAATATATGTTTATGGATTATGGGAATTAGTGGGATTTTCAAAAGGAAAATATTATATTTTGGCTAAGGCGGTGTGCCCACCACATTATTTTTGCCGGGTATGATAAAAGTGATAAAATTGTCGAATAATCGGGATGGTATACTATATCGGCTATGGGCTTTCATATGTCAACATTGGGTGGGTATCTTAGTTATACTATATCGACTGCGGGGCCTAATATATCATATTTGGGTGAGCGGTATACCTTAACGGCTTTGGTGAGCATTAAGAGTATACAATATCGCCTACGGGCATGATATATCGGCTTTGGGTGAAAAGAGCGGTATACTCTGTTATTAGCTTCTAGCGAGCTATATTATTTATTAGCTTTTGGTGAGCTATACTATCTATCTTAAGCTTAGGGCGGCGGTTCTTGATGGGATGGAACTTGATAGATAGTATTGATTAGGTAGACCAAGAGATGGTCTTGTTGATATACAATCGATGGGATCAATTGGCAAAGACTTGATTTGATTTGAGTAAAACGATTGGTTGAGTAGTTGAATGTACTGACTTTTAGGAAGGGGTGAGGCAAAGATAAGTCCTCTATCTCGTGCGTGACTAGATAGCTTTTGGGCATATTTTCTTCTTAGTCGGGACGTAGGGGTGAACTTCGAGACACCTGTCTCACCTTTGTTGTGGGATAACATTTACGGGTTCTTAGATGGCAGTTCCTCCCAGCGTTTTGGACAACAGAAGAAGGTCACCGAACATGTATCTTATATTTCGCTTCATGGGAATCCAAGGGGATGGGTCTATGAGCTGATAAGGTCCGCTATCTAGGTTGATGATGGTCTACCCCATAAGGTACCCCATCAATACATATCGTGAGTATCGTCGTGAGTGGAATGGACAAAGAGAATGTCCCATACCGGAATCTAAGGTCCCTATGTCGGTGATGGAGGTTGCTTTTGGAAAGGCCACGGCAAACCCTCCAGGTGGTTCGGTGGTTGACCCGAATCTTTCGGATCTAAAGTCTCCGGTGTATTATGTAGATGACTCGAATGCTTGAGGGCACTGTAGCACTCTACCCCCCTCTTTTTAAATCTTGTATATAGTCGGCTAATATTGTATATGATATAGTTTAATATGTGTATATAAGTGTGTTGTGGTTTGAAAAATTTGTGCCCTACTTTTCTATGCCATCTTCTTGTTATCAGGAATTTATTTATTCGCTTGCATGCGCATTAAAATGAATGGGTCGTCGTCTGGGGCGTCGCTATTTAATTGACCAGCGAGGGATGGACGCGTTCGAAATGTTAGTATTTGACGTATACTTCTCAACAAGAAATTCCTTCCACAAGAATCCTTTATCATCAAAATGTGTTCTTCTCGATCCCTCTTGAGAAATATTTTGAATTGCTCAAAAGATGCATGATGCAATGCAAACAGCAAGCTTGCTGAATGAAATTTAGCTGTTAATAGAGATAACAATCCGTGTCTCTTGGTCCATGTATGCCAATGTTAAGTTAACATGGATTGTTAGATAGGAATCAATCGAGCGGGATAAGCTTAACAAATCTTATTAGATCATTGAAGATGACCCATTTGTTAAATAGGTCAGCAAATGATAAGAGATGTATAGCCTAAATGAATTGTTTGTTTCACATGTATACATTATTAATAAATTCCATAGATATATACACTTTAGGACTTAGAATCTAATTGATGTGGTTAATTCCATTCGTATGCAGGATAGGAAATTGTTTCCTATTTACTGATGTTGTCATTGATGATTGAAAATTCTTCAAATGTCAATACACAAATTAAACATAATGACATTACTAAAGTTATTAAGCTTATTGCGACGATCTACACTCTAATAAAGAAATACACAACTCATTAACACAATCAATTAGCTTTTTTGGTCAAACAATTAGTTAGCTATCTACCCATAATTTTTTTATAAAAAAAAAGAGTTTAAGAAATTTTGTTTCGAATGGAGAATGAAAAGGAAAAAAAAAAAACCAAAAAAGAAGAGGAGAAAGAAAGTAATAATCTTAAAACAAGAGTAGGCCCTATATTTAACCTTAATAAATATTGTTTGAAAGGATTATGAATAGTTTCGTATCTAGTAAAAATTGAAACAAAAGAAAAACAAGGAAAAATAATAAAAAATAATCTTAAATCAAAAGTGGGACCTACATGGATAATACAGTTAATTCATAATGTGAAAGAATTTGTCAGGAACTAATAAGTGGGTGGAAATAGCACTAGCCTATAATAATTTCATAACATTTTATACGCAATCGTGAAAATGTCATTTTTTTTTTACCCAAAGTATCCCCCACAAACGTTGCAATAGACCCATCTCATATAAAGGGAAAATTACCAAAAATGTTCTAAATTTATTGTGTTTACATCAATTTAGTCTCAAACTTTTCAATCGTGTTAATTGAGTCATAAACATTTTAATGATTTGTCAACAAAGTCCATATAACCAATTTTGTTGAAATCGCTAATATAAATGCCACCATTTTACATGGGATAGCAGTGACATGAATAATTTTTAATTTTTAAAATTTTTATTTTTATTTTGTTTTTCGTCTTTTCTTTCCTTTCTATAAATTTGTGGCTTGGCATCTAGGGCAAGGGCCCCATGCCCTTACCCGTGGCTCACAACGTTTGATGGGGCATCGTCGCCTGCCCAAAGTTGCAAGAAAAACAAAGAAAGCAAAGAAAAAAAGAAAATCAAGCACAAAAAATAGAAAAATTAAGAAAAATATTAAAAAAATTATCCACATCAACGTTGATAGTTCAACAACTTTTTGACCAAAATTGGCTGGATAGGCTACATTGGCAAAGCGTTGAAAAGTTTAAGATTGAATTTGTATAAATGTAATAGGTCTAGAGCTTTTTTAGTAATTTCCCTCAATACATGATCTTATATTCTTTTTTCTATTTATGATAAAAAAATTCCATTTACCATGTCTTTGATTGACAAACTATAAATTATTATCATCATCCACATGCAGACTTAAATAAAGCAAAGGTAGATAATGTACATGTTTATTACTTATCAATCAAATATACGATTGGAAAGTCCTCCAACCCAAAATTAAGGTCATTCATATGGTCCATAGCCTACGAAATAACATTTCAAATGACCCATTAGGTTAGGAAAAATGTTTTTATATTCCATTTTCAATGGAGACGAAAATTATGTTCATATTTTCATGAAAATTTTATTGGCATATGAACACGAAAATTCTCTCTTGGAATAGAAATTAGCGAAAAATTTAAATAAATATCTGAAATGTCATCATTTTCTCAAATAAAGACTCAAAACATGCTTCACATAAGAACCTAACATGCTCTCATTTTCTCAACTAAGGGACCGTGAATCTTATTTTAAATGATGGTCAAGTAGTTATATTAATCTTAAAGAATGACTTGACCTCTCAGTTGACTAAGGACATTTCATCCATTTTTTTCTTGAAAAAAAAACTCAATAAAGAAAAAGAGAGAAATTAATTAGGTGGGAGGGCTGGTGGCTTTCCCTTGCATGTGTGGCTGTTGCCCCATTGCTGGTGGGGCGTCGACCATAGCTGACGGATGGCTAGCATACCTGCGTTTATTTTATTTTTTTATCTTTTATCTTTTTCTTTTTCCTTTTAAGTTTTAGCCTTTTTATGTCTTTTGAGTTTGACAAAAAGACCAAAAAAGGAAAAAGGAAAGAAAATGAAATGATTTAAATGACTTAACCAATCGATGAGGTCATGCCCTTCTTTAAGATTGTCATGGCCACTTCATGCCCAAAGATCACTTCATATCCTTATTTTAAAACTGGAGCTTGGCCTTTATTTAAAAAAAGATTTCACTTTATGTCCTTATTTTAAAAATGTCAATTTAGGCTCTTGTTTAGAATTTTCTCTAAAAATTATGAAAGCATGTTTAGCGTGTTATTTTCACTATATTCACATTTTCATGGATTTTATGCAATCTAAAGTTTACTATCACCAATAATTTTATATTGGATTAAATACTGCAGAAATTAAATTCAGAAAATAGGCTATTACAAATCAAAAGCAAATCAATTTAATTTTACTATACCCTAGACTTACCACGCATACATAAAAAAAAAAAAATGTGAGATCTGAAGGCACCCTTGACGGGGTGTTGTCAATTTCGCACTAAGTGCACTATACATTAGTGGGTCGTTTGCATCCAATTTTTGAACTACACAAAAATTATTCAGTTTCATATTTTATTAATGGTGCATTTGTTTCACTAAAAAAATCATGATAAAAAGATATATTCCATGAAAATCATTTACAAGAGAAATTGTTAATTTTCAGTTATTTGGTGATTAAATGAAAGTAATTTCCTTTTTGTCGGATAAGGAAGTTGTTTTCCTTTAATCTAAATTTCATGTTTTCAGTTAATGGAAAACTTTTCTCTTAAATCGATGGTTCCGATCATCTAAGTACCAAAAAGTTGGAAAACTAATTTCCAAAAAAATTTCTTCAAACAAACGAAGGCTAAGGAACAAAACTTCACTCCAAATCTTCATCAAGAACCGAAAAGGCCAATGAATCTCAAGGATCTATCTATCTTGCCTCTGAAATGCATATTTCTAAAGCTTTCTAAAGTCTCTGAAATTTCGACCAAAAAAAAAAAGTCTTTGAAATACCTAAAAAATTGGAAACAATGCGTTTTTCTAAATCAATTGCTTAAAAGTGCTTCTGAAATACTCGTCGACAAAATTGACATCCACAAAAGTCAAGATCTATCAAGGTCAATATGATTGGTTAATCATAATCCCATCAATTTCCTCGGAAACACTCATATATAAATTCATGAACACCTCCCAGTTCCCTTTTCTCCATCATCATCCATTAATTGATTTTTCTTTTTCGAGATGATAAGGCTAAACCTTCGCTGTCTCATTTCCAATGATGTGTACTTTTCATTAGACCTGTAAAAATTGGTCATAAATCTATTTCTTAATCCATATGTGATGAGCAAAGTTGTTGCATGGATTAGTTATATTCAGTAAATGGGTAATATATTAATTTAAAATGGTAAAGCCCGACATAATATGGGTGTTAAATGGATTAGAAATGGATTTATAATTTAATTAAACCCAAACCATCTCTTTGACTCTTTCTTTACTCTCTCTCTCTCTCTCTCACTCATTCCGCTTTCATCTCAGTTTTTTTTTTTTTTTGTGGTCAGATTTCTCATCTCAATTTGGGTATAAATTTTTCTAGATTGAATTAAATATAAAAGTGTTTTGACAATATAAGTTGGGGTCGGATATAAGTCACAAATAGGTCAAAATGGTTTAAATGGATCTATTTGGGTCGAACTATTTTCGGCTTGACTTACCCATTTGATGGGTCACTTCCCAGTAACAAAGAAGCATAACAGACCCTGCTCACCGAAGGAGATAATGGAGACAACAACAAAGTTGAAGTTGAAGCACATGGTAAACAAGAGCAAGCAAAGAATAGTTTTTGCAGAATCAGGAAAAGGCTTTGTGGACTTCTTCTTCCACGTCCACGCCTTGCCGATGGTCACTGTCGCGCACACTCAAGCCAGGAAAGCCGATTCCATGGACAGCAGCTTAGGCAATCTTTTACAAAAGCATTGAGGACTTAGGATTCGTTCAATTCTTTTGAGAAGTCATCGGGTCCTTTTCCTCATTTGAGAATCTCCTCCTTCTTCCACTCCGTCCCGAAGAGTAACTAGGACCAATTCAGTTACATTATGTGTACTACATGATGCCCCACAAGAAGCAGATGCCCCACAAGAAGCAGAGCCTCTTGAAGTTCAGATTCGCCAACCTTTTACTGCCTAGTGATTTCACCGTCTTCATCACACGGCAACCCTACTATTACATGTGCGCAACTAAGGATTGTATTTATTACGGTAGGAAGGTCACCCACGGCCTTTCCGTGAAATTAATGTCCTCAGTGCGATGCCATCATGGACTGGAGTAAATTTCGTTGAAGTGCCAGCTGGGGAGAGTGATTACGCGAAAGAGCTAGTGAAGTATGCGGTGTGATGGACGATCTGGTGGAGAAGCCAACGACTACTGACTCGTGTGCATCGCTATGTCGAAGGACAAGGCTGCCGTGATAATGAACACATTTGTGGTTAAAGTACACCACAAGTGTTAAAACATAACACAAGCGGATACTTAAGTACCAAAAATTTCAAAATGAACACTTAAATGCCACTTTAAAAAAGAAAAAAAAAAGACAATTGAGTGCTAACTCTAACGAGTTTTAGAAATCTGACATAGCGTTATTTTAATAATAAAACAATTTTACGTGACTCACCAGAATGTCCACTCAACAATCCTTGTCTAAAATGACATTGCCTTCCATGTTTACTTAAGTATAAATCATGGTTAAAAAAGATCACTTAAGTGTTAAGTTATGGTGTAAGTGATTACTTAAGGGCCGCTCGTGATTAAAAGTGAATACTTAAGTGTCAAGTTTTGCAAATTGTAATCATTTAAGTGCCAAAAATGACGTTGTTTAACGTACTCTCAGTGTCTACGTGCATTATTTTTTTAAAAGAGTTGCCACGTCAATATAAAAATCTTGTCAAAAAAGTCATGTTAGCAATTTCGCTGAAATTTTTCATAGTTAACACTTAAGTGTCCCTTTTTTATTTGATTTTGGTACTTAAGTGTACATTTTGAAAATTTATCACTTAAGTGTCCACTCCCATCAAGTTTTGGGATCTAGGGTATCCGGCACTCACAAATTTGTTGATTTTGGGGTGGAATCAAACTACATTTGTTTTCCTCGCTAGTTCTTCATCCATCTTTTTTCCTTTTCTTTTTCATCTTTCACCACATGTACGGTGTTTGGTTTTATCCTCACAACTGACCTAATTGGTAAGTACAGGACTAAAGAGCCTCAAACAAAATTCAGACGATATACGCGGTCATCTTTTCTTTTATTTCTTTCTCATAATTAAATAATATGTCCAGTCTACAACAATTAAATCGTACATACCCTTTTGTTGTTCCTTTGGTGAGGAAAATTTCTGCTAGAGGCATTGTCCCAGTCCAAGATGGTTATAACTGATGTCTTCCTTGACAAGAAAGGGCTATGAACAGTCCCTTGTATTACGTGTTGGAGAAAACTTCATTATTTGTTTTGAAGTGACAAAACGTTTCCATCGATCAGTCAAGACTTGCAAACTCTTTCGTCAAAGTCGAAGACCGCCGGACTCAAGATTTAAAATCTGCCCTCATTGACAATTTCTAGACCAACGAAGAAGACTTATCCGGATGCGAGCATTTCTTTAAGGTTTTGATTCGAGCGGCTAAAGAAGTTCTCACGGCTGGAGATAACATCTCAAGATCTATTATTCGTTTTGAAATTAATTCAAGTAATTTGGATCCGTTGATTGGCAAAGTATACTTGAAAAGTTCTACTTATAGAAACTTACATCCGATTGTATGAGCAAGTAGGATTTGTTGGCTATCATCACATTTCTTAAGTAACTCGAGATCTCCTTAATTGATTTTGTCCAACGGGTAGATTAGAAGAACTCCTTTGGAAGGTGCGAAAGGTTATGAAGGCATGAAGGAGTATATAAGGAAGACGCTCTAGTTATTCGAGTGTGTGCGCGATAGATAAATTCCAAAATTTGAAGCTCCTTGTTCTTTACTGATTCAATTGTTGAGCGTAAATTTGTACTCAAAAGAGAGTTTAGATATTTGTGAGGCATTGTGGAAGTGTAGTAGAGTCTCTACATTGTGGAATCAGGACGATATTGTGACAACTCTTTTGATTCATAGTGAAATCCAGCCGGTGGGCTGTCAGTATGGGAGAATTGGATGTAGGCTTGGTCTAAGCCGAACCACTATAAACCTTGTGTTCTTATTCTCTTCCCTAAACTCTTTTAATTTGTTCGTAGTTCTATTTAACTGCTAAAGTTTAATCTCGCTCAAAGTCGATGCTCTTCAAACTCGGGTTAAAAGTAAAGGTTTTCACTGCATTTTGCAGAATTTGTTTTTACACCTATTCACCCCCTCTCGGGTGTTCATACTAGCACTTTCAATTGATATTAGAGCTTGTGTACTCATTTAAATTGTGTTGAAGAAAAATTCCTTGAGTGTTTTGAAGTTAACAAAACGTTTTTATCGATCTAGTCGAAGACTTGTAGACTCTTCCATCAAAGTGAAGACCTTCGGATTGCTAGACTCAAGACTCAAAGTCTATCCTCATTGACTTTCTAGACCGTTGAAGAAGGCTTATCAAAATGAAGTATTTCGTTAAGGATTTGATTTTGTTATCTAAAGAAGATCTCTTGGCTGGATAAAGCATGTCGGAATCCATTATTCAAATCAAGATTGGTTCAAGGATTTTGGATCCGTTGATTAGCGAAGTATACTTGGAAGGTTCTACTTATGGAAACCTAGATCCTAATTGTATGGGCGAGCATGATTGATGGGCTATCGTCATGTTCCTTAAATAGTTCAAAAATCTTCCTAATTGATTATGTCCAACGGGTAGATTGGAAGAATTCCTTTGGTAAGTGCCAACAGGTGTGATGGCATAAAGGAGTATATAAGGAAGACGTTCCAGTTGTTCGAGTGTGTGCGTGATAGAAGAATTTCAAAGTCTGAAGCTCCTTGTTCTTAGTCAATTAATCTATTGAACGAAAAATTGTACGCAAAAGAGAGTTTATATCTTTGAGAGACCTTGAGGAAGTGTAGCAGTCTCTACACTATGGAATTAAGGAAGAGCTTTACTATAACAATTCCTTTGTTCATAGTGAAATCCATCGGTGAGTTGTCGGTGCGGAAGAATGGACGTAGGCTTTGATTAAGACGAACCACTATAAACTTTGTGTTCATATTATCTTCCCTACACTCTTTTACTTTGATCGTAACTTGATTTGTTTACAAGAGTCTAATTTCCTTTTCATAATCTATTGCTGATTGAAGTTGCACACTTTACTTTGGGAAATTTATTTTTACACCTATTCACCCTCTCTAGGTGCTCATACTAGCTTTCACAAATTGAAGTGTTTTTACTTCAGAGTTAAAGATCCATGACTAGTATGTTGGCTCTGGGCTTGGTTAAAGGGCAAAGCAACACTAGACCGCCTTATTTTGATGGAAAAGAATACAGTATATGAAAAAACAAGATGAAAGCATCCCTAAGATCAAAAGATTCTTTGGAATAGGATGTGGTAGACAAAAGAATCATTCCTAAAGTTACAACAGTCTCGAAAGAAAAGAAGCTGTAGAGGCTAGCGAGATAACTCAAGAAGAGTTAACCAAGAGACAAGCTCTTGATGCAAAATCAATTTATTCTTTATATTGTGCATTATCTCCTACTGAATATAACAGAATATTTTCTTGTGAAACAGCTAAAGAAGTTTGGGATAGGCTGCACATTACCTATGAAGGAACGATCGAATGAAAGAAACTAGGATCAATATTCTGCTCGGTCAATATGAAGCCTTCAAGATGAAGCCATGAGAATCTATCATTGACATGTTTAGTCGTTTTACAGAAATCGTGAATGGTCTTGAGTATCAAGGTCAACCAATCTCGGGACCCATAAATGTTAACAAACTGTTGCGTGGACTTTCCAAAGATTGGAATCACGTAAAGACCTCAATAAGGGAAACACAAAGGATCATGCCACTCTCCATGGACGAATTGGTTGGCACCCTTTAATCCTATGAAGTGGAGCAAATCAAAGAAGAAGAAGATCCCAAAGGTAAAAAGTCTATTACTTTAAAATCTAATGATGACTTTGATGTTCTGATTAAAGACGATATGGACGATGAAGAGCTTGCTCTCATGATAAGAAGGTTCATAAAAATGAACAAAAAGGGAAGAAGATTCAATTGGAAGAAACAAAGCTCTCAAAAGTTTCAAAATAAATTAGCCGAGACGATGAATCCAATAAAAATGTGATTTGTTTTGAATGCAAGAAAAATGGATGTCATTCCGCAATTCGAGGCCTTATGATTGATATAAGATTTAATTCTTACCTTTTACCAAAAAAGAAAAAAGAAAAGAAAAATGGACATATCAAACCCAACTGTCATTTGTTGAAGAAAAAGAAAGGAAAAATTGAAAAATACAGAAAGGCACTCAAAGTAGAAACTTGGAGTGATCTGAATGCGAAGAGAGTGATGATGATTATGCTAATATTTGTTTAATGGCAAAATCGAATCGATTCACTCGAGACGATACAAACTTAGACTCGGATAGTGAAATCGAGGTAAGTAATTTAAAAATTCCTACTAAAGTCTCGAAATATATTAATGAACTTTGTCTTAGTCTCAAAACTTCTCTTAAGAGGATTTCCGAGCTAAAAAGGGAAAATTCTACACCGAAGCAACGGGAGATTGTTTGGAAAGAAAAGTTCGAAAATTTAGATAAAAATTTTATTACTTTAAAAGAAAATGCAGACTCTCTTTCAAAAGAAAATATACTTTTGAAAAATGATATTTCAAGTATTTCAAAAAGGCTTTCTATAGGATCTAAGAAATTGGAAAAGATTCTTTCAGCACAAAGACCTTAATTTAATAAATCAGACTTGGGAATGACTTTTGAAACCATTCATCTAATTGATTTTCCAAAAGTAAAGGAAAGAATCAAACAAAGACCTACAAAAGCTTTTTATAAAAATCATTTTCAAAAAGTCTTTGTAAAACCTGTTGGCCGTAGTGGTCTTTAAATGTTCTAAGTGCAACAGCTCATAACACTTTGAGAAAGAATATCCTATAGTTTAGAGACTGTTAAAAAAGATTGGGCAAATACCGTATATTGCACTAACTCCATTGGACCCAAGAAAGTGTGGGTACCAAAGAAAGCTTGAGTTTCTTTTTTAAATGCAGGTCACTATCAAGAAAAATGTCAAATGGTACTTGGATAATGGATGCTCAAGAAATATGACAGGAGATTCAAGTTGTTTTATAAAACTCATCCAAACAAATGGAGGAAACGTTTCTTTTGGTGGAAATAGCAAAGGAAAAATTGTCGGATGCGGAACAGTAAAGATTGGAAACTTGACAATCAACAATGTCTCCTTAGTAGAAGGACTAAATTACAATCTACTTAGCATAAGTCAATTGTGCGACACAGGTTTCAAAATCAATTTTTAAGAAGGAATATGTTCGGGAACCAGTAAAGACTTCTCTCAAACTTTCACGGGGTGAAGACATGGGAACATCTATCTTTTGGATATCAAACCAGAAAAATCTCAATGTCTAATTTCAATTCAAGAGGAAGCTAATCTTTGGCATCGAAAACTTGGCCATATCAACATGAAGCAAATTGCCAAGATCTCTTCAAAGAAGCTTGTTCGTGGACTACCCAACCTAACATACCAAAAATCTGAATTATGCACACCATGTGTGTTGGGAAAACATGTTAAAAGTTCTTTCAAACCAATAAATCAAGTTTCCACTAATCGTGTGCTGCAGCTCCTATATATGAATCTTTTTAGACCAACTAGAACTCAAAGCATTGGTGGAAAGAGATATTGCCTAATAATAGTGGATGATTATTCACGTTTTACTTGGGTATACTTTCTGGTAAGTAAGTCTAAAACATTCTCTTATTTTTTAAAGTTTGCTAAGAAAATACAGAATGAGAAAGGGTATGTTATTTCAAGCATACGGACGGACCATGGAGGAGAGTTTGAAAATCAAGACTTTGCTAAATTCGTGATGAATCTGGTTTTCAGCATATGTTCTCTCCATACACTCCCGAACAGAATGGAGTTGTGGAAAGGAATAATAGATCGTTGCAAGAAATGGCTAGAACACTTTTAATTGAAAGCAACATTTCTTCTCGTTTTTGGGCTGAAGCAGTTTCTATAGCATGTTATATCATTAACAGAGTTTTCTTAAGACCTATTATGGAGAAAACTCCTTATGAGTTATTCAAAGGAAAGAGCCAATTGTTTCCTATTTTCATGTGTTCGGTTGCAAATGTTTTGTATTGAAAAATGCAAATGATCGAATTGGTAAGTTTGAAGAAAAATCAGACGAATGAATCTTCCTTGGATATTCAACCTTCAAAGCGTACGAGTATACAACAAGAAGACTTAACTGTGGAAGAATCGATGAATGTTAAATTTCAAGACTTTATACAAAATCAATCGATCCGACTCAACTTTGAAGAATCGAACCTCCTCCAAACTCTACAAAGTCTAATTCCCCAAAGCAGCTCGGACTTGAAGGTCAACAACGAACGAATGTTGAAGAATCAATCAAGAAAAAGTTCAGCGGTTTGTCGACCAACCGCAACTGGAAGCATAAGTCCAATCATCCAAAAAACTTATTATTGGTGACATTGATGAAGGGATTCATACAAGATCCAAAATGCATGAAGAGTCTAGCGTTATGGCTCTTATTTCGAAATAGAACCCAAAATCATAGAAGAAGCTTTAATCGATGAAAGCTGGATTGAAGCTATACAAGAAGAACTCAAGTAGTTCAGTGTCAACAATGTTTGGGAATTAACTCCTAAACTAAAAGGTAAATCTATTATTGGAGCTAAATGGGTTTTCAAGAACAAGATGGACGAAAAAGGAAAAGTTATGAGGAACAAAGCAAGACTCGTGGCCAAAGGATATACGCAAGAAGAAGGGATAGACTATGATGAGACTTATGCACTAGTAGCAAAGTTAGAAGCAATTAGATTATTACTTGCTTTTACTTGTTATAAGAATTTCAGGTTATTCCAAATGGACATAAAAAATGCATTCTGAATGGAAACCAGACGTATTCGGACTGAAAAATGCGCTATATGGTTCAAAGAAAGCACAATGAGCTTGGTACGACAAAGTTAAGTAAGTTTTTAATCCAAAATGGCTTTGTTAAAGGTAAAGTGGACACTACTCTGTTTATTAAAAAAGAAATTAAAAACTTTTTACTTGTTCAAATCTATGTTGATGATATTATTTTTGGATCACCTAACGAAAATCTGTGCAAGAAATTCTCTAAGTCCATCCAGGATGAATTCGAGATAAGCATGATGGATGAACTATTCTTCTTTCTCGGACTACAAGTGAAACAATTGAAGGAAGTAATTTTCATTCACCAAGAAAAATATGCTAAAGAACTTGTTAAAAAGTTCGATTGGAGAATTGCAAAAAGACTAATATATTAATGTCAAGTTCTTCAAGCTGGACAAAGATGAAGGAGGAAAGAAAGTTGACTAGAGACCATGTTCAAAATGGAGAAGTTTTGATTTAATTCATTGACTCAAAGAATCAGCTGGCAGACATTTTTACAAAGCCACTGGAGAAAAGTCTATTTGAGTGTATTCGATCTAGACTTAATATTTTAAAGTCTGAAGAAACTCGAGACTCAAAGATAAAAGTTTAAAGATGCTCGACTCGGAAGATCACGAATTACGACGTAAGTCATTTCAGTTCTAGCAATTTATCTTTCGATAAAAACTTGAAAATGTACGATTGCTTATTAATCTGCAATCAATTGATGTTATCTTCCTAAGTTTTTTAAATTGTAGCAATTATTCTTTTTCGCAAAGGAAGTTATCTTTTTTGAGATGATAGTTATCTAACTCCAAAAAGGTAGTTATTTTTGAAAATGCATTTTTTATTTTTCCTTTTATGACAATCCGTATACCTCGTTTCGATTGCTTTATATACTGTCTTTCTTCTTCATTTTTACTCACAAACCCTAGAAGCACAGAACTTCACTTTTTTACTTTTTCTCTCTAGTTTAATTCTTAAAGTTTTCATCTTTCTTGCGAATTGAGTTCAGAAATTCTCTCAAAGGCTGTGATAATGTCTTCCCAAAGAAAATCCTCAAGGATTGCAAGCAGGGGACCACAGCATATGCGTGAGGGTCTTATGCATTTTGACCTGACCATGAAAGAAGAATCTCCAAAGCAACATCAGAGTCCACAACATTCTCAACCACGCCATTCTCCTTAGGTTAGACCACAGAATGTTCAGCAACAACAAGCGGAGGAAGAAATTATTGAGGATGTCGAACTTGTAAGGACTCTTAAGCCTGCTTTTACTTTCAAACTCTACTCTGCCTTAAAGGACGGAGGTTCTCCAATGACCTTTATTGATGAATTTTTGAAAGAAAGGGGTACCGAAATGAAACCTATTTTTTACAAACGATGGAACGTTTGGGAATTGCTCTTGCTGGTTTAGCAGAAAGGGTTTTCGTGAATTTCCCAAGTGATCCACGTGTTGGGGGATTTAGTCAACCTGATAGAAATGATGATGATGAAAAGATGTTCACTCATTTTAAGTCTAGAATGGGTGTTGCTACGAACATTCGAGGAAGAAGAGTAGATCTGTTTCGTTCTTAGGAACATAAGCAAGTTTACTCTAAGTTGCTTAAGTGAGGGGTGATGAACCCAATAAGTGTGGATTTTGATTTTCTCGACTCTCGAATGTGAAGTTACAGGAGAAATTTACTTTACTTCAACTTGAATGATTTTGCTTT
The DNA here is from genome assembly GCA_017140395.1 of Eucalyptus lansdowneana. Taxonomy (NCBI): domain Eukaryota; kingdom Viridiplantae; phylum Streptophyta; class Magnoliopsida; order Myrtales; family Myrtaceae; genus Eucalyptus; species Eucalyptus lansdowneana. The sequence goes on along the minus strand of CM029487.1, from coordinate 39,707,388 downwards.
GAGACAAAGAGCTCATCCGAACATACGCATATTTCTATTCCAATATAAGCTTCTTGGATGTGAATAGATTTTATTTCAGTGTTAGAGACCAGGATTATGTGGTTGATATGGACACTCGGCTGATGTGATTGGAGTAGAGAGAGGAATGTTCCAATCAATTAGTGTGTCTATTGATCGTGTAACCGTGGAGCTTGTTCGAGACGAATGGCGAAAGGCCGATTTCGTACTTGAGAATGAGTGCCTCAAATGTCTTGCTTCATAAGATTGTGATTAATTGTCTTAGACCCAAATCCACATCAAAGACGACGTCTCAGTTCGAAGCGAAGCGATGTATGCTATCAATGCTGGTCAAAAGTTCTCTCGCCGCACATTATCATGTTTCACATGTCGATCAATGGTAAAGGACAAGGGCCAACTTCCTTATTTAGCACTTGTTACTCAGCTATTCTTATATTTTAAAATTCAACCTCCCAAAATTCTGTGTGTTCGAACCTATGATCTAATGGTGGTGGGATGAAGATGGTTTCAAATATGCGTCTGAATGAGCTAAACAAGGCTTTAGAGAGATTGAAGGAGAAGACTCATGTCAAGACTCGTCAAGACCCTATGGTTGCAAAACGAAAAGGCAAGGAACCCATGACAGCTCCATCTAAGAAAAGGAGAGCACTCATCTTGCAGGATGAAGAAGATGAGAAAGACATCACCATTTCCGCTCTTGCCTTAAGGAACCTACAGCGTCTTGTTCCAGAGACAGAGGATAGAGAGAACCAAGATAGAGAGGAAATAGAGCAGAGGAATGAAGAGAGGAAACGATGAGGAAAGAAGCAAAGGAAGGAAGAACCGCATAAGAAGAGTAAAGAAGAGAACAATGTCATCATGTCATTGAAGAAGAGATAGAGCATGAAGAGTGCTTCTCTCCACTGAAGGCATTGAAATAGGGGAGCTGATAAAAGAGGTATTCATTCACTTGCTTTTACCAGTAATGATATCAATCGTTCTCCTGCCGATCCGAAAGATGTATATGCATCTCAATTTCTTGAAGAATGAAATGAAATTTCATCTCACAGTCTAGATATTAATGGTGATATTTCATCATCTGCCCACACTCCACAATTTGATCACGCTGAAACAAGCACTCAAACTGACAACTCAGCAGACCTTAAAAGATTGCTTGATGCTCTTATGGAGATCAGATGACAGATTTATGCGTTGGGATGTGAATTTTAGAATATGCAAACTGCTAATCAAGCCTCTTCAGTTTTGTTGCACGATCAAGTTCATGCCCTTAGTCTTCAAGTTCAAGCAACTACCAAGGGTGAGGAAGTAGCGCACCTGAAGGAGGATCTGAGAAAGCCGGAGGAGACTGTCAAGTCGATGGGAGATTTCCATCTTGTTTGCGTTCTAAAACAATCTTAATTTTATCCAAATCTCTTTTTCGTCTATACCTTTTTGCATTAAAAAGGGAGAAGTTGGTGCAGATTTGACTTTTAGATTTGACTTTATTTTTGTTTGGTTGTGACTAGTTTGGACTGTGGTTTGGATTGTGTTTTGATCATTTAATGCTTGCGTATCTTAAGCATTGTTGGTATTCATGGCAAAGATAGTTGTTTTTACAGGACTAACTCATTTTCTGGATGCAAATTCGATACCATATTTATCCTAATCCATTTATCTTTTATGAGATATTCTTGTTTGCTTGAGTATTGTTATGCAGGTCAAAAGTATCCAAATTTGTAGGAAAGTTTTGTCACCATCAAAAAGGGGGAGATTGTTGGAGAAAACTTCATTATTTGTTTTGAAACTGACAAAACGTTTCCATTAGTCTAGTTTGAAGACTTGCAGACTCTTTCGTCAATGTCTAAAGACCGCTAGACTCAAGATTTAAAGTCTGCCCTCATTGACAATTTCTAGACCGACAAAGAAGACTTATCCAAATGCGAGTATTTCTTTAAGGTTTTGATTCGAGTGGCTAAAGAAGTTCTCATGGCTGGAGATAGCATCTCAAGATTTATTATTCGTTTAAATTAATTCGTGTAATTTGGATCCGTTGATTGACGAAGTATACTTGGAATGTTCTACTTATGGAAACCTAGATCCTGATTGTATGAGCAAGTAGGATTGGTGGGCTATCATCACATTCCTTAAGTAACTCGAGATCTCTCTAATTGATTCTGTCCAACGGGTAGATTGGAAGAACTCCTTTGGAACGTGCCAACGATTATGAAGGCATGAAGGAGTATATAAGGAAAATGCTCTAGTTATTCGAGTGTGTGCGCGATAGATAAATTCCAAAGTCTAACGCTCCTTGTTTTTTGCTGATTCAATTATTGAGCGTAAATTTCTACTCAAAAGAGAGTTTAGATATTTGTAATGCCTTATGGAAGTGTAGCAAAGTCTCTATCTTGTGGAATCAATGACGTGATATCGTAACAACTCTTTTGATTCATAGTGAAATCCAGCGGTGAGCTGTCAGTGAGGGAGAGTGGACGTAGGCTTGGTCTAAGCCAAACCACTATAAACCTTGTGTTTTTATTCTCTTCCCGAACTCTTTTATTCTATTCATAGTTCTATTTAACTGCTAAAGTTTAATCGCTTAAAGTCTAATGCTCTCCAGACTCAGGTTAAAAGTAAAGGTTTTCACTGCATTTTGCAGAATTTGTTTTACACCTATTCACCCCCCTCTAGGTGTTCATACTAGCACTTTTATTACAGACCCTAGCGTGTCTATAACAATGCAATTGTAATTGAGGAATTTTGGTGATACCTTATAATTACACTTTTTTGTCACAAATAATTACTTATTAATCGCGAGATTCTTGCAAATGTTTTCATTTTCTTTGGGATGGCAGCTCATAATAGATATATTAATTTCATCAAACTACGAATCTATTCACATAAAACACATTTGTGCAACTTGACATGCCTAGGCACATCAGAGACAACATACGTCTTACGCTAAGGGTGTCAAAATTATGCGACCTGGACTAACCTGAATTTTTCGGTATTTTCAATTTGGTTCTCATTCGATTCAAGTAATAACTAGAGAAGCTCATATAGCTCTTCGGTTCAAGTCCAGTTAGGTTTCGTGTTTCTTTTCTTCTTCTTTTTTTCATTTTTCATTTTTTTTTTTTTGCCTTTTCCCTTCTCACCTACATAATCTTTCTAAAGCATGCGCTGCATATGCAGTTTATGAACAACTCATTTATTCACTGTTGCGTGCAAAGAAGAATATTAATTACCTTGTAAAGAATGATCAAGAGATTTGTGTGTTATTAACGGCAAGCAAACAAAGGAGTGCTTTTAGATATATCAAGTTCATCCATAAAATTAATACATCTAATGATGCGATTATTACAAACACAAATCATTTCTGATATAAATGAAAGTTGGATAATTAAACTAAACATGAATTTTCAGGGAGAAGTACACTATCAGTTATAAGTTGTGGCGATGCTCACTGTAGCTAAAAGTTTTCGTCGGATTACTTAAGTGCCAAATCGGAGAAAAAACGATCACTTTGGTGCCACCGGCAAAAAAGATTCCGAAGCAAAATGAGTTAAAATTGCTGTTTTAAAAAATAAAAATAAAAATCGACAAAGGCCTTTAAATGACGTTGTTTTCGGTTCTCTTTAAGAAAACAACATCTGTTTTGCTGTCCTACATGGATGGCCTCACAAAAATGACGCCATTTAACTCATTTTGGGGATTTTTATTTTTTATTTGGGGATTGATATTAGGGTTTTTCCGTCGTTTGCTCGGCCTCCGCACATCAAGCCATTGCTCGCTCAGCCACCATTGCTCGGCATTGTTCGGATGCCCTCGATGGCACACAAGGGAGCACCAGCCCCGGTCTCCGAAGCCTAGGTCTTGAAGACGCAAGCTAGACACTCGTCAAGGGAGATTGAGATGGAGAGGGAGACATCAATGGCAGTGCACTCGTCGGCAGCCTCCTCGAGCACCAGCTAGATCACGGACCTTCGACTTGGCCACCAGTGGCTGTTGTCAAGGTTGGGGTCAGGATTAGGGTTGAGGTTGAGCCGCGATCGCCAAGTGGCCATCGTCACGGTCGGGGTCGGGGTCGGGAGTCGAGGTTGGGGTCAAGGTCGGAGCCGCAGCCGCCGAGCGAGGGGGCCGTCGAGGACGGTGACCGGCCGGAGATTTGTGGTTTTGAATTGAGACACCAAACGCGTCATTTGCGCAGGGATGGCGGGACGGTACTCTCTAGCGAGCCACATTAGCTTCAAAAATTAATAAAAAAGTGCCACATCCGGATTTCTGGCCAACCGGATCAAAGTTGGCACCAAAGGGAGTATTTTTCAAACTTTTGGACACTTAAGTGATCCGCGCAAAAATTTTGATACCAAAGTGAAATGTCACAACTTATGGCACGATAATGTACTTTATCCTGAATTTTCATGAATCAATAAGAGAACAATAGCCTCGCTTGCTTTAACGTAGAAATGACTCTCGTGATTGAAGGGCTGATTTCATAGGGGGTTAACATCGCTATATGATGGATTGATGAGCGGTGCTGATTAGCCATATATCCGAGCGGAACGAACCGCAAGTATACTGGATAACCACACCATGGCCACATCTCACCGGTTTCCTCGATATTTTTGTTCTATTTTTTAAGTATTTTTCGTCCTTGTTGGCCGCAATTCTTTTCCTTTTAAAAAAGGAAGTTGAAAAATAGGCCCATAAAGGCCACCGAACCCTATATGTGTTGATTGAGGAGAGAAATCTTTTAAAAAAATATAAAACACGAAGTTATTTTTTTTCTAAAAGTAAAAAGTTAAAACAACAAATAACCCAAATTATTGATTTCGAAAATCAAGTCAAGTAATATAAATAAAGGATATGTGAGAAGTGGATGACATTACTATTTTATTTGATGACAACAACACAAAGCAACACAAATTAAAAGAAAAGACCCAAACCGACACAACGACTTTGGATTGCTGTGTTTCGGATATCAGATCGGGTCGGTTCGGGTAGAGCACAGCCCCATTTATTTCAGGTCAGGTGGAGTGTCCAGGAGACCCAACCTGTCGAATTGTCACTCCTCGATCCTCGAGCGTGCACCCATCCCGGCTTGGTCGATTAAAAGCGACGTCCCAGGACGCATCGCTGACCCATTCATTTTAATAAGCATGCGGAAGCAATTAATAAATCCCCAGACAACAAGAAGATGGGATAGAAAAGTAGGGCCGATTTTTCTCAAACACCTTTTTATAAACACATAGGTTTATACACCGAAGCCTACAAAAAGGAATCGACTTCCATCAAAAGAAAATTGTCCTATGACTAACTAGTCAGACAAGATCGTTAATTCTTTGGGCTTCACCTTCTAAACTTCGGGCCTCGGGTCCTCCATCGCTATCAACTAGGGACCTGAAAATGTTATCCCAGAACGAGGTGAGACGACGTCTCAGCAAGTTCAACCCCCTAAGACCCGATTAGGAAGAAAATACGCCCTAAGGGCTACCTAAGCACATTCACGAGTCAGAGAGCTTACCTTGGCCTCAGTTCCTTCATGCAGGTCAATACAATTTATAATTCATCGAATCAATTCACCACATCAAATCATTCAATCAGATCGAATCATCGATCAATCAACTTAGTCAATTCCATGTCAACATGACCATTCACCGGTCATCTCAATCAATACTATCTATGAGTCGGACCATAGTCTAGGACTGCTTGCTCTAGCTGATATATAGATAGTATAGCTCACTAGAAGCTGCCTCAAATATTAATATAGTATACTATTTATGCTTACCAGAAGCTGTCGCAATTATTCTCATATAGTATACTATTTATGCTCACTAGAAGCAGCCACAATTATACTCATATAGTATACTATTTATGCTCACTAGAAGCTGTCGCAATTATTGGTCTAACCATCTGACCATTTCTTCATTTTTATCATACCCAATAAAAATACTCGTGTGTGGGTATACGGTTGGCCTTAACCAAAATACAATAATTTTCTTTCCATAAATCCCACTATTTTATATAGTCCACAAAAATATTTTTGGCGTTATAAATCGACGCTCGGTTATTTTCCAAACCATTACCGAAAGTACTTAATTTAGGAATAAAATCCTAAAATCACAATTAAATTAATTCAGCACAAATTAGAGCTCAAATAAATAAACGAACCACACCATAGCAATCAGCACAAAATTTCAGTCACCGGCTATCCCGGTCTAATTTCCAGAAAATAAATAAATAAATCAATAATTACGGAAAATATTAAATAAATGCCAATAAATCAACTTAGGCCCGAAAAAGCCTAATTGAACGCCGAAATGAACCCGGAAAATTTTCGAGTCATTCTAGATAAATACTAGAGCTTGTCTAGGCTCTAACTACACTACTCTAAGCACCTAACATACATCGATAATTAACTAATTTGCTAAACCATTCTAATTATCTAATAAACCAAGCTTAGTCTAAACTAAACAACCCCTAAATGTCATTAACTTACTAAGCGAGGATTAGTGAGTTAAACTCACTTGTTTATTGAACCGCTCAGTTCAAATCGACAGGGATGCGGCGAGGCTCGATCCTTTCTAAAGTGGCGACGGCTTTCGAGCATGGATTGGGCCCAAAAAATGGCCCGCAAAGCCCACGGAGCTGCTAGATTTCCACAGCTGTTGGGGCTACTTTGAGTGGCTGATTTCGCGGAGAGAAGGGCTGGACTCGCGGCTTCAACTAGCTGTTGGCATGAAGGAATTGCAGAGCTGGCCAAAATCTGCAGGTTATTTGGGCTCGGCTCCGTGAGGTTTGTTTTGGTTGGTTTGCTGGACAACAACACGGCTCGGAGGAAATGATGGCGACGAACGAGAGAGAGAGAGAATAGAGAGAGGTTGAGGGTGGTCGAACAAAATGACAGAGAGAGTGTGGATAAGCTTGACTCGAAAAGTCAAGAATAAAGGGAGAGAAGTGAGACACGGCAGAGAGAAGGAGGGAACCTCGAGTGGGGAGGGTTTCACCCGAGAGAGAGAGACGAGAGAGAGACAGAGAGAGAGAGAGAAAGGAAAAAGAAAAGGGGATGTGCGCCGCTAAGGGGGAAAACAGGAAAAAGAAAAAGAAAACTAAAGGAAAATCCTATAATCGAAATCTTGGTCCCACTTGCTTTTGTTTAGTCCAATTTGGTCCCCAAAAATCTCCATGCTAAAGCACTAGATTCTCAATTACTTTCTTGCATCAAATTTCCCTCAAACAACAAGTCTTGGGCAACAAAAACATCCATTTCCTTCAATTCCGAATTCTAATTCCTTTTTCTCGGAATCCGATTTTCTGAACAAACTTCTCCGATTGAGATCCGATTCATTCAGGAAAAAGCCCACGAAATTTCCTATCACTAAGTCAATTACACCATATGCCAAAAGTCCCTTCAAATTGGCCAATCCGAATTTTCGTTCATTTTCCGAATTGTCCGTATCGATTTTCCATAAAAATCCCGAACTCACTGAAAATTCCTCGAAAGATGAGTCGAGGTTCCTAAAATGACCTATGACATGACAAAACTTTCAATTTTTGAAATCGCGTTTAAATTCGCGGTTAATTTAAATCAGACGCGATTTTAGCGTAACCTAACCTACCGAATAGCTTTCAGAAATTTTTAGTGCAAATGACCCGTGGTCAATTTTTTTCGAGCCACAATAAACCTCTTCGACACATTGGCGACTCTCGGTTGTCGTAAAAATCTCAAGGTTTCAATTACGGACACAGGATACCAAAACGATAGAAAAATCAATTTAGTGCTGATCGATGAGAATTTTGCAATTTAGTGGAATCACCCACGTTTAATCACATATCTCAGTCGAACCGACCTATCTCTAATTTTTAATCAATTTTACTGTGTCGTAATGATCTCGGTAGATGAACACGGTCGAGTAGCCAATTCATGGTCGAATCCTCAAGTCTATTGCCTTAAAATCTCTTAATGACTTCCCTAGATAGTTTAGTTGTCTCAAGAGTGATCATCTCTGAGAATAACACTAGAGGCGCGTCGATGAAAGGCCCGATTTATTCAATTGAAAACAGGATTGAAAATCCAGGATGTTACAACTCTTCCCCTCTTATAAAAATTTCGTCCTCGAAATTTAAACCATTACAACACTTTAAGCAAAAAGGTGGGGGTACAAATGTCTCATCGACTCTTCAGTCTCCCAAGTTGCTCCTTCAGTACCGTGGTGTTGCAAGATTACTTTGACCAACAGGATGGTCTTTGAATGCAGAATTTGCTCTTTTCGATCCACGATCTGAACCGGGCTTTCAATGTACGACACTCGGTCATCCACGTCCAATTCCTCAAAATAAAGCACATGGGTCGGGTCAGGCTCGTACTTCCTCAACATCGACACGTGGAAGACATTGTGCACTTGTGCCAGTCACGGCGGCAACACAAGGCGATAGGCTAGGGTCCCAATTCTCTCTAGAATGTCAAATGGACCTACATACCTTGCACTCAGTTTTCCTTTCTTACGAAAGCGCGAAGTTCTCCTCATTGGTGACACCTTCAGAAAAATGTGATCACCAACTCGAAATTCCAATGGTCTCTGGCGCTTATCTGCGTAACTTTTCTGTCTGCTCTGAGTGGTCTTTAATCTGTCTCTGATCACTGAAACGGCATCCACTAACTGCTAAACCAACTCTAGGCCTGTAATCTTTCTTTCCCCAAATTTATCCCAACACATAAGTGTCCTGCACAATCTGCCATACAACGCTTTGAAAGGGGCCATCTAAATGCTCTGCTAATAACTGTTGTTGTAGGCAAATTCCACCAATTGTAGTTGTTCTTCCCAACTTCCTTTGAAGTCTAGTACACAAGCTCGCAGCATGTCTTCGAGGGTTTGAATTGTCCTCTCAAATTGGCCATCTGTTTGAGGATGATATGCCGTATTGTACGGCAGCTTTGTACTTAAAGCACTCTGTAAGCTCTTCCAAAAAGTGGCTGTAAATCTCGGGTCTCGAGCTGAAGTTATCGTCACCGGCACTCCATGCAAATGAACTACTTGACGCACGTACAGATCTGCGTGTCTATCCAAACTGAGGTCCCTTCGTACTACAATGAAGTGAGTCGATTTTGTCAGTCTGTCGACCACTACCCAAATCGAATCATTTCCTCTCTGACTCCTTGGCAGTCCGGTCACGAAATCCATCGTGATATGCTCCTATTTCCATTCTGGGATCTCGAGAGGTTGCAGAAGTCCTCCTAGCTTACAGTGCTGTGCTTTAACTTGCTGACACGTCTAACACTTGGCGATATGCTTAGCGATATTCGCCTTAATACCGGGCCACCAATAATGATGATGCAGATTCTGATACATCTTCGTACTACTAGGATGAATGCTATAACTGCTATGATGCACTTTTGATAAGATATCCTCTTTAAGTTCTACATCGTTAGGTACAACCAATCGTCCTCAGAACCTCAGGGTTCCTTCCTTAGAAATCTGAAAGTCAGCCTTCCAATTTTATGTGTCCTCTTGTAGAATCTTCTGAACATTTGGGTCTGTCGGTTGGAGTAGCTTGATTCTAATCTGGACATCCAGTTCAATTCTAAGGGTGGCCATAAGACTCGAAAGGTGGCCTACCTCAAATTTGAATATCGAATCTCGAGTCCTCTCGATTATGTTCCACTCCTTAATCAGTATATGAGTGACTGAAGACTTTCGACTCAAAGCATCGGCGACCTTATTCGCCTTTCCCGGGTGATATAGAATATCACAGTCGTAGTCCTTCAGCAACTCCATCTATCGGCGCTGTCTCATATTCAACTCCTTCTGAGAGAATAAGTACTTGAGACTTTGATGGTCGGTGAAGATTTGGAATCTTTCTCCGCACAAATAGTGTCTCCAAATCTTCAGGGCGAAAATAATTGCTGCGAATTCTAAGTCATGCGTCGGATAGTTCTGTTCATGAGGTCTCAACTAACGGGAGGTGTATGTAACGACTCGGCCATGTTACATCAGCATGCAACCCTATCCTCTAAATGACACATCACTATAGATCTCGAATCCTCCAGGACCAGATGGAATGGTCAACACAGGTGCGGTAGTTAGCTTTTGCTTTAGCTCTTGGAAACTACGTTCGCACTTGTCTGTCCACACAAATTTCTCTTGTTTCTTTAGGAGTCTTGTCAAAGGCGACGCTAATGATGAGAATCCTTCCACGAACCTTCTATAATAACCTACCAAACCCAAAAAACTTCTTATTTCTGTCACGGTAGTCAGTCTTGGCCAGTTGATCACTGCTTCAATCTTGCTAGGGTCCACGGAGATTCCTTCGCCTGAAATCACTTGCCCTAGAAAAGCAACACGAGTAAACCAAAACTCGCACTTACTAAATTGGCATACAGCTGGTGAACTCTCAAAGTCTGCAGTACCAATCTTAAATGACTCTCATGCTCTTCATTACTTCTCGAATACATCAGAATATCATCGATGAACACGATCACAAACTGATGTATATATTCCTTGAATACTCGGTTCATCAAATCCATGAAGGCAGCTAGAGCATTCATCAACCCAAATGGCATCATTGTAAACTCGTAATGACCATATCGAGTACGAAATGCTGACTTAGGAATGTCCTCCTTCCTAATCCTTAGTTGATATCCTGTCCTTAAGTCGATCTTCGAGAATATCGACGCTCCTTGCAATTGATTGAACAAGTCATCGATCCTCGGGAGTGGATACTTGTTCTTGATCGTCACCTGATTGAGTTGCTGATAATCGATGCACAAGCGCAATGAACCATCTTTCTTCTTTACAAATAGAACTGGTGCTCCCCAAGGTGATGCACTGGGACGTATGAATCCCTTATCCAATAACTCCTACATCTGCACCTTCAGTTCTTTTAACTCAGATAACGCCATCTGGTAAGGAGCCTTAGAGATTAGCTCTATCCCGGGTGCTAACTTAATCACGAACTCAATTTCTCTCTCTGGCGGTAATCCTGGCAATTCCTTCGGAAAAACATCTGGAAATTCTTGCACCACTGTGATGTCTTCCATCTTCAGCTCCTCAACTGTCGTATCCACGGCAGTTGCCAGGTAACCTTGACAACCCTTATTTAACAAACGGGTTGCCTCTGGTTACCTCTCACCCTCTAACGGGTCAAATTGAATCACCTTGCGATCGCAGTCCATTTTAGCTCGTTGCTTGGTGAGCCAGTCCATGCTAATTATCAAATCAAAGTCGTATATGGCTAGGACTAACAAGTCTATTTTCCCCTCTCACTCACCAATCGCTAACTTACAACCAGAATAACCCAAAGCAGCTATCACTTTATCCTTCAATGGTGTAGATATGCTAATTGCCTACTCCAATAATATAGGACTTAATCCTATCAACTTAACATACTGCTTGGCAATAAAGGAATGAGTTGCTCCTGGGTCGAATAAAGCATAAGCAAGATGGTCGTTCAACGAAACCATACCTATAATCACGTCAGGCTCAGCCTCTGCCTGACCTTGAGTGATGGCATACACCGTGCCCTGAACTAGGGGTCTAAGCTGTCCTCCTTGCGGTGCGTTTTGAGGTGCGTACCCTCTGATATGTCCCCTCTGTGGCGGTGGCGGCAATTGCGGTTGTCCTCTTGGTTGCCTAGGATAATCTCTAGCTAAGTGACCCAGTTGGCCATATTCATAACAAGCACTTGTTCTTCTTGGGCATGGGGTCGTACCATGTCACCTTCCACAGAAGCGACACGGGCCATTCTAACCAAGCCCTATATTCCCAATTCCACCCTTCTAGTTGGGCGGGATTTGAAATCTTCCTCCGATCATGGGCCTCTTCCCATGTCGGATCCTTTCTCTACTGGATCAAACCGCGATCCAGATGCGGTGGCTCTCTCATTCTGATCCCTCTCGATCATTTGGACCCTTTCATATAGGTCATTGTAATTTCTCAGATTGAGCATGATCAATGGACTCCTCAACTTCGGCCTGAGTCCGTCCCTGGATCTTCTCACTTGATTCGTCGGATTCTCAACTAGCTCAGGAGCATATTGCGATAGTTCAGCGAACTTCGCCTCATACTGATTGACAGTCATGGAGCCTTGGCGAAGGCGCTGAAACTCTGCCATCTTCATCTCTTTGGCAGTCTCTGAAAAGTATTTCTCGTTGAAAGCCTTAAGGAAGGCGTTCCACTCCGAGACGACACCTTCTGGGAATACTGCTCCTTAGGTGGTTCTCCACCAGGTATTTGCAACTCCTTCCAGCTGGTAGGCTGCAAGAACCACCTTATCGGTCTCATTGCACATCGGTAGTGCAAAATCTTCTCAAGTGAATCACGAGTCATAGGATTTACCTTAGCTTCGCTTCTTCATGCACGTCAAAGATAATTCATATCACAACCAATCACTTCACAATCAATTTATCCAACCAGATCAAATCATCCATCAATCGACTCGCCGATTACATGTTATCGAGACTATTCCTCAAGAACTCAATCAATACTATCTATAAGTCCGATCATACTCCAGATCGCTTATTATAAGTCTAACAGATATATAACTCACTAGGAAAGCTACACAATTATTGGTATAACCATATGACCATTTCTCCATTTTTATCATACCTAATAAAGATACTCATGTGTGGGTACACAGTTGGCCTCAACTAAAATACAATAATTTCCTTTCCATAAATCCACCATTTTATATAATCTACCAAAATATTTTTGGTGTTATAAACCGACTCAATTATTTTCCACTCAAATTACAGAAATTAAATGAATTTAAGAATAAATTCCAAAAAAAAAACAAATCATGCACAATCAACACAAATTAGAGCTCAATTCACCACTACAATCAGCATAAAATTCTGGTCATCGACTATTCGGTCTAATTTCTAGAAAATAAATAATTAATTAATTAATTGCATAAATTAGTGATTAAATACTAAAATTGCAAACTTAGGCCCGTAAAGCCTAACTAGCTAAGCAGATGCACTTTAAAATTTCCCGAATCACCTAGATAAATAATGAGCTTGTCTAGGCCCTAATCACACTAACTATCCAATTTGAATATGCATCGGTAATTAATTAAATTCACTAATCAAATCTAACTAACTACCTAATCCTAGCTTGGTCTAAACTAATCAACCCTTAAGTATCATTAACTTACTAAGCGAGGATTAGAGAGTTAAACTCACCTAATTAACGACCGCTCATTGAAACGATAGGGACGCCACGAGAACGAAAAACCTCCAAATTGGCAAACCAACGGGCATGGATCGAGCCCGAAATTGGCCGCAAGCCCCATGGCGTTACTAGTTTCCTTGGCTGAAGAATGCTTTACGCGGTTGATTTCATGGGACGCCGAGCTCGATCACGGATGGGACTTCTTGCGGACGAAGGAGGAAGGCGAGCTGGCAAGTGTGGGCTTCGGTGGGACAAAAACAAGATAGCAAGGAGGAGAAATCGCGGGGAAGGGGCGAACGGCAGAGAAGACAATGAAGGAGAAGCTACTATGTTGGTTGAGTGGGGGTCAAACAAATGAGGGAGAGAGAGAGAGAGAGAGAGTGGATAAGCTGACTCAAAAAGTCAAGGAAATGGGGAAAGAAAAGTAAGACACAGCAGAGAAAGAGAGAAGACGTCGGTGGGGAAAAAGAATTCGCATGAGAGAGAGAGAGAGAGAGAGAGAGAGAGAGAGAAAAGAGAAAGGGACGTGCAGCCGAAGGGGAGGAGGAGGAAAAATAAAAGGAAATTAAAAGGAAAATCCTATAACTCAAAAATCTTGGTCCCACTTGCTCTTGTTTAGTCCAATTTAGTCCCAAAATCCCCATACTTGATCCTCTCTTGCTTTCTTGCACTAAATTTCCCCCAAACAACAAGTCTCGTGCAACAAAAATGGCAATTTCCTTCAAATCTGAATTCTATTTCCTTTTCATGAAATCTGATTTTTTGAACAAACTTCTCTAATTGAGCTCCGGGCCGTTGAGGAAAAAGCCCACGAAATTTCCTATCATTAATGCAATTACACCGATGCCAAAAGTCCCTTCAAATTGGCCAATCCAAATTTCCGTTTGTTTTCCGAATCATCCGAATCAATTTTCCGTTTAAAAATCCCGGACTCACCGAAAAATCTTGAAAGATGAGTCGGCGTTCCTAAAATGACCTATGACATGACAAAACTTTTTTAATTTCAAATTGGATTCAAATTCGGTTAATTTCAATCAAACGCAATTTTAGCTGACCAAACTTACCGGGTAGCTTTCAGAAATTTCTAGTGCAAACGACCCGTGGTCGATTTTCTTCGAGCCACTATGAACCTCTTCAACACATTGGTGACTCTCGATTATCGGAAAATCTTGAGGTTTCAATTACGCACATAGGGTACCAAAACGATAGAAAAATCAATCTAGTGCCGATTGACGAGACTTTGCAATTTAGGGAATTACCCATGTTTAACCACATATCTCAATCAAACCGACTTATCTCTGATTTTTAACGATCTCATCAACGGCCGTAATGATCTCAGCAAATGAACACAGTCAAGTAGCTGATTCCTAGTCAAATCCTCAAGTCTTATTGCATTAAAATCTCTTAATGACTTCCCCAAATAGTTTAGTTATCTCGCGAGTGATCAGCTGCGAGAATAGCACTATAGGTGCGTGCGATAAAAGGCCTAATTTATTCAATTGAAAACAGGATTGAAAATACAGGATATCACAAAGGCGTAGGAATGTATGTTATGTGGGTAAATATAAAAGCAATGTTTTTTGTTCAAGCCTTTTATATGTTTTAGCACTATACCTTTACATACACAACCTATAGTCTAAAGCCCCAACAACACTTTTAGGAAACCGCTAGGATGTGTTTAGAATAACCCTATCAACTGGTGAATCATTCTTGGCCCTGCTCATCTCACGAAAGAAAAGACATACCAAATGCGTACTTTAGGTTTCTAGCGAACGGTAATAGCAATTTTACGGTAGCTCACACAATCACAACTTGATCATAAATCCATATGCCTTTTAAAGGTCTGGTCATGTAAGTTTGAGAATTATTGTGGGTAACGGTGTTAAAGCCTATCAATACAAAGACTCAGAAATGTGTTCATGAATATATCCCTGTAATTAGAAAGGAATCTTTAGTTTCTTCTTCCATATATCTAAGCATTGTGTGCTCTTAGTTGATGAGTCGACCCAATAGTGATCGAGATGGATCAAGCCTTCTAATCTCACGCAAACATCAATAGCTTTAAACCGGTTATTCTCAAATGCCATGGCACCAAACTCGAAACAATCAACAACCACCAATTTAAAATAACCCTCCGATTTCATTGTTGAATTTCTAGTGTGGTCAAAATAGTTGTAAGAAGTCGCCATTTTCTAAGGGCTTACCTCGTCTACGTAGAAGTCTTATCACTTCCTCTCCAAGATCTCCAGTTCCTACACATTGAACCTACGAGGAGAGATGATGGAAAGTCAAGCCTGTGACAATCCCTTGTTTTATGGACCATAGCTTGTCTAGAGCAAAGCAGTAGATACAGAGGAATTTTGGTGCTACCCTATAATTACTTACTAATCGTGTGATTGTTGCACAAAATCTATAGGATGTTCTCAATTTCTTTGTGATATCGCTTAATAGTCAATCGATCGATTTCTTTGAACCGGATGGATCAATGCACATAAAACACATTCGTGCGGCATGACAAGCATATGTACATTAGAAGCAACCTTTGCACCATTTACCAAAGATCAATAATCCCTCAAGAACTAATTTATTAGTAACCTAATATATAATAGAGCCTAATATCATATCGCAAATTGAATAGCTTCATCAACATCTTACAAAGTAGCAGGAATAAAATACGCCAAAGAAGCCAATATGAACAAGAGTTTCTAAAGTTAAAAGTAGCATTTCACTGAGGCCTTCCCGCTTGTTATCTATCCGTGAGAACTTCTGCTGAATATGTTCGTTAGAACCGTTTTGGAGTGTAATGAAGCGCTCAACAGCTTTATGGCCTGGAGTGAAGATCACACAACACAAACAAGTTATATAAAAAGGGGTACTTGAGAAAAGACCCCATGGCAGCTTTTTTCGCAAGTTTAGAATGCGTAATTCAGGTTTCTAGCAAACAGTAAAAGAAGTTTTTTGCGATAGGTCACATAATCGAGAAGTTGATAAAATCTGAATGCCTTCTAAAAGGCCTGCTCATATAAGTTGAAGAATTAATGCGGAAATTGGGTGTTAAAGCATATTGATACGAGAGACTCGGGGATGTGTTTATAGGATATATCCACAATAATTAGATTGGAACCTTTATTTCTTCTTCCATATACTCCGAGCATTGATGTGCTTTTAGTTGATGAGTTAACACGGGAGTGATGGGAATGGATCAAGCCTTCTAATCTCCATACAAACATCTTAGTAGTTCTAGAACCGGTGATTCTCTCTTACCATGGTACCGAAAAGATATATAATCACTAGTTGAAAATCAAACCATCAGATTTCAGTGTTGAATTTCAAATGTGGTCGAAATATTTTTATGAGGTTGCAACTTTTTGCGGGCCTTACCTCGTCCAAAAACCAAAGTCAACCACCATCTCTTCAAGATCCCCAATTTCGTAAATCTGAACATATTCTGCTTCGGAACATGTTTAGCCTTAGGTTTGAACACGGTCACAATAAGTTTAGCCTTCAGCATAGAGTCTATCTTTCTGGTTCTTCTTCAACATAGAGTCTATCTTCTGGTTCTTCCAAATATAGACTTCGACAATATCATTTACATGTTCTATCATCTGCATAGTCTATTACTCAACCATTAAACACGTTAGTAGCCTTTATTTTATTTTGTCATCTTCAAAACATCATAAGGATTTCCCCTAACAATCTCCCCATTTTTTATGATGACAAAACAATCTTGAATATGCAAATGTGTAAATCCCACTTTCTAAAATATTGATAAATCAATCATCAAATTTTAGATTTTAAAAAAAAATGTGATTCAAATGAAAAGATAGTAGAAGATAGCAAATATATTGAGCAATATATAGAAAATAATCATAGCTATTATTATGCAATAAATAATATCAACCAATCAACACATATGCCTATTTATATTTTCTCCCATTTTTGTCATAATCAAAAAAGCGATAACAATGGAAATAGGATTTACTGAGAGAATATAAAACGATAACAAATATCTTGCATGAAACACAATTTCCAAAAAATCAACTTTTACAAGGTAAGTCGAATATCAAAGATATGTAATATGGCTCACTTCGATCATATATATATATCAGCAAATATCAATAAAAATCACGAATGCATTATAAAATTCACTTACCCTTTTTGTCATAATAGAATAATAATATCAATAAAAGATTTGTTGATGACAAAAGGTAATAAAAGATGCACTAACCAGATTTTGTAAAACTTAACAAGTTCTGTCACATTTACATTTTCATTCCTTCCATAATAATTAAGATCACGATCAATTCAAAAAGATTTTTCCATAATTGATCAATGCTCCCTCTCAATTTATTGCCTTTTTGAGGTGATCACTGTTCTGTTCCTTTTTTTGGATTCATGTTCTCCCTATCATGACAATATTTGTGAAAACATTGCACAAGGAAGAAAATCTTTGAGCCTCTAGAAAATAGTGTAGAATCTCCACAATTTTCGAATCGAGTTTTCCAAAATCCATATGGAAGATTCTTTTGCCACCTGCAGATTCTTGTATAACAGATAACAATCTTTTTAAAAATGTCATGTAATACCTTCATCCGATTTGATGATCAAACTTGTTAGATATAAGATATCTTCTAAGAATATAGCAAGAGAATAATATCTTTCAAGATCAAAGGGATTTCCTTGAGCATAAATCTCAAAAATATATTTGATGCATTTCCAAAAAGAAAGTAGATATTTCCATCACGCACCAAATCAAGTAAAAAAAAAAAGCAATGCCTTATATTTATGACAAGAGATATTTGCAATATAAATGATAAGCAATCATCCAAAATCATGATAAATGCATGTAGAAATTTGCAAGGTGGGATGATAAATATATATATATTCTCTTACCCAAGGTATATGTTTGAAATATACCATTGATTAAAAAAAGATCATTACCAATCTTCGCAAGAGATACTCTTCGGATTGCACCAAAATTTGCATGAATCCGCAATCATTCTTCCCTTAAAGAATTTCCTACAATGAACTCATTTTCTTTTTGGTATCCATCAATTTGGATCCCTCCATTTTGTTAAAGCTAAATAGAAAATCTCCATAGATAATCAAATATTCTTTCTTAATTCATCATAACATATTAATTAAGGAAAGAATATTATGCACAATAATATCTTGAAAAAGAAATTTTCACTTGGCCAAAGCACGATAAAATCATAGGGAATAAAATCCTTGAGTATCTTCCTTACCAAATTCTCTTTCTTCTTTTCCTTTATTTTCTGCAAAAACAACTCATCTTTTCTTTGTTACCCAAATCTTCTTGGATCCATGAGAGTTAGTAGAATATGATATTTTTACCCAATCTTTCTTAACAGATCCCCAGACTTTAGAACATTCTTTCTCAAAGTGTTCTAAATCTCCACAATTTGAACACTTGAGGGCATTTCGACCAACAGGTTTTATAAAAATCTTTTGAAAATGCTTTTTGTATGCAAGTCTAAGAGGTCTTTGTCTAAATCTCTCCTTGACTTTAGGAAAATCTATTAGAGAATCACTTTCCTTATTGAAACCAAGTCCCGACTTATTATAGTAAGGTACTTGTATGGAAATGATATGCTCTAATATTTTTTAACTATTTAAAATTTTGTCAAAATATTTGAAAATTCTTTCTTTAAAGAATCATTTTCTTTGACAAGTAAAACTCGACTTTCTTTTGTTTGTAGAAAATCTTTTTGCAAAATTTCAAACTTTTCTTTTCGAGAAAGATCATGTTGCCTAAGCCATGAATTTTCATTTTTTAGTTCGAGGAGATCTTTTTAGAGAAGATTTGAGATTTAAGCAAAACTCATTTATATACTTTAGAAACTTTGATAGGAATTTTTTAATGTCTTACCTTCGATTTCCTCATCGGATTCTCGAAGTTAAGAATGAGTTAGACTTTGATTTTGAAATCGATTCTAATTCCAAATTTAATCCGAGTTTGAATGTGCCATCAAGATATATTTCCTTGCTTGTCATCTTCTCTTATGGTTCTTTTCTGCCCATTTGGTTTGTATTGTCTTCTTCCACTGAATTTCCTTCCTTTTCTACTTAGCTTTTTGAATTTCTTGATCATAAAAGCAAGTTCTTAAATCGTCCATGTCATTTTCTAAGTCTGTATCATAAGAATCAACGTAAGATTTTAAAGCAATAGACTTCTTACCTTCGGGATCTTTATCATTGATTTGTTCCACCTTGTAGGATTGAAGAGTGCCAATCAATTCATCAATGAAGAGTGGCATAATCCTCTGAGTCTCCCGAATTAAGATCTTAACATGGTTCCAATCTTTTGAGAGATCTTGCAAAAGTTTGTTGACCTTCATTGGGACAGAAATTAGATGACCTTGATACGCCAAACCATTTACAATTTCTGTAAAATGACTAAATATATCTCCAGGCTTCATCTTGAAAGATTCATATTGGCCAAGTAAGAAGTTTACTTTTGTCTCTGTTACACGATCAATTTCCTCATAAGTGATGTGAAGCCTATCCCGGACTTCCTTAGCTGTTTCACTTGAAAAAATTTTGTTATACTCAGTAGGAGATAAGGCATATAAAGAATAAATGGCTTTTGCATCAAAATCTTCTCTTTTGGATATCTCCGTCCGAGACATAGGAGCGGGGGGCTTGGTTTCTTTGTTTTTGCGATTCTTAATTGATGTAGACGCAACAGTGGGATTGATTCCCTTTTCCACAACATCCCATTGCAAGGGATCTCTAGATCTTAGGAATCCCTTCATTTTGTTTTTCCAAACGTTGTATTCCTTTCCATCAAAATAAGGTGGCCTCGTGTTGCTTTGCCCTTCCATAAGTCCTAGTGCCAAGATACTAGCCGTAAAAGATCTTTAGCTTAAAAGTAAAAACACTTCAATAAGACAAGCACCATAGCTCTGATACCAATTGAAAGCGCTAGTATGAACACCTAGAGATGGGTGAATAGGTGTTCAAAATAAACCTTGGCAAATAAATGCGGAATAAAATAAGTTTCGAGCAAAGTATGAATAATGATCAGAGTCTAATAATCGAGCCACCAGACTTCTGATAGATGTTCAAAATCTGTTATGTGATGGAACAAACTTCTAAAATAACCTGTAAGTATGCAACAGACTTAAATATAAAGAATTAAGGAAAGATAATGCTGCACACGAAATTTCTAGTGGTTCAGCTTAAATCAAACTTACGTCCACTTTCCCACGCTAACAACCTTCTGGCTGGATTCCACTATGTGATCAACAAGAGATTACAACTTTGAGTGCAAACACTTAGTAGTAGATCACACTATCTCATTAAGTCACTCTTTTGGTATTTCTCTCACGATCACAAACGTTGAAGCTCACCAAAGACAAGTGTATGATCGAAGTTCGCTCGGACTTTGGAATTATAAATTCTACACTCCGTATCTTACTTGCTCATCAGTCCTTGATCTTCTTAAATACTCCTCCACTTCCAAACTAAGCGTTGGATAGTATCTAGAGGATCGTCTTCCAATCTATCTATTGGACAGATTTGTATCTCGAATATTTGGTAGCCGTTGAGTGATCAAAGTAGAATCCCAAGTTAATTATGATCGCCTATACAAACAGAATCTTGGTTTCTATAAGTAGAGCTTCTTCGTTTAGAAAGTTCTTGTCTTCAAGATCCAATTGTCAATCAATTAGATTGAGTCGATCAAATCTATCTTGATGTAGAATCCAAACTAAATCACTAGCCGCTATATGTTTAAGGCTTGTGTTACGTTCTGTCAAGTTGTTTTATTATGAACATGCTTCATTCTGAATTTGCTACGTTCTAAACTTGTGTCTCGTTCTGGATGTAAAGTCTGAGAATATTCTGTCTAAAATAGAGTCTAAGTGTCTTCCATCTGAAGTAGAGTTTGAGTGTCTTCTGTCTGAAGTAGACTTTACAATCTGGATGTAAGTCTAAACATATTATGCTTCTAAACATATTTAGCATTAAGGTCTGGACACAGTCTGAATAAGTTCAGCTTCAGCATAGAATCTATCTTCTGGTTGTTCCAAGTATAGACTTCGATAATATTATTTACACGTTCTATCATCTACATAGTCTACGTACTCAACCATTAAACACGTTAGTAGCTTTTGATTTATTTTGAACAATTAAATTTAAACTAAATTTATTTAAATATTTAAAAATAAAATAAAAATATTTAAAAAAACTAAAAATTAAAAATTAAAAATATATATTAAGAAAACTAAAAAAATTAAGACATTTAAAAACTAAACTTATTTAAAACATTTAAAAATTAAAAAACTAAACATTTTAAAAAATTAAAAAGAAAGGCAAGTGGATGAGGGCTGAGCCCTTGCTGCCACCGAAGTTCCCCCTATTTATTTCTTTTTTTTAATTTATTTTTTATAAAAATAATTTTTTTTAATTTTTAAAATAAGTTTAGTTTTTAAATGTTTTAAATTTTTAGTTTATATATATATATATATATATATATATTAATTTTAATTTTTTTAAATTTTTAAATATTTTAATTTTATTTTTAAATGTTTTAAACAAGTTTAGTTTTTTAGTTTTTAATATTTTTTAAATTTTTAGTTTTTTAATATTTTTATTTTATTTTAAATTTTTATTTTTTTAATACTTTATTTTATTTTAAAAAATTGTTTAACAAGTTTAGTTTTAAATTTAATTTAATTAATTTTTATATTAATTTTTTACTTACAGCAACACCAAAAGCGGCGTCGTTTTGTATTGTTTATCACGTAACGTGTAAAACGGCGTCGTTTGCACTTCCTTCACCTAAAAATTGCGTATCAACATTTTGGTGAGAATTTTGGCCGGAATGGACATAAATGATCCATTTTACTCTGATTTTAACACTTAAGTGTTGCTTTAAAACTTTTGGCATAAGTGTCTTTCCGTCACCAAGTTTTGGACTCCAGGTGTCGGTACCTCGACAGATTTTGTCATCTTCAAAACATTATAAGGGATTCCCCTAACATGTAGGACTTCAAGCAAAGAGATTTGTGCAGTCATCTTGGACAACTAATCCATCACACTATACTTACTTGCCTTAATCACAACCAAAAATTCCTTAACTTCTTTATTAATGACGGAGTTATGTTGAATATTGGCTTAAGGATAGGTTCACCGAACCTTGTGACAATGTCAACATAAAAAATTATAGGAATAGGGAACGGCCTTGTTGTCAACATATGGATAAGGTTGAGGTATTTCAATTACTATCCCTTCATTATTAGTGGGCACCACAATTGCTAATTCTTCATAGTCAAACGTGTCATTTAATTGTGGCATGTCTTCGAGCAACAGATCCACCTCATTCTTCTTATCACCTAATGTAGCCAACTCTTCCTCCCAATCAATGATGACTTGGGGGAGATAGTGAAGACCATGCCGACCATCTCGGTCGGCATACGAGTCATGCCGACATCCATGATTCTTATAACCTTCTTTCATGACTATCAGAGGAAGTGTCACTAGCATCAACCTTCACTAACCCATCATAAATATCATTTGTATACACCTCACATATTTGACTTAGCTAGCATCGAACCGAATACAACATTTACTTTGTCTGCATGATTAGGGAATGGATTTTTCAAGACATTTGGTGGAGCGGTTTGGAAGGAAAGACCTTCATGTCTAACAAATTCTGGATTAGATGTTTGAGGGTAATGCATTCATCGCTGAATGCCCCACTTTGTCCATGTGATGGTCACATTTCTTGGACAGATTAAAATTGGAGAATTGTTCACGGTTGATCGTTTGGGCTTAGTTGGAGAGCAAATTCTTTCTCTAGAGGATTGCGGTAGCTAATATGGAGATCTGGGGAGAGAAGTGAATTGTCTCTTGTTGTTTTACTTTTAGAACTGCTATCAACTTGAAGTATGCGGTTGCACTCTGCGCCACCTAAATCGTTGGTGTACGATTGACATCTTCATGGTCTAATTGGGTGTAAATTACATTCAACTCCATGGTGGACTCTGTCTTTCTTCATGGTGAACTTTTTGCTTGATGAGGATGGCTAAGTGAACCACCAATTTCTCAACCCTATCTCAATTTGTTCCCCCAAGGGATGAGTTGGTTAAAGGTCTCGGCATATGTGCTAGTCATTTGAATATGGAACTCAAATGGAGGTCTTAATAAACAACTTCATTAACTCTTTGTTGGCAAATTTGGAAATGATTTGGACAACCAATTATTAGTGGCATACTCTTTAAACAACTCACTCTCCTTTTTTTTTAGTTCACTTGAGATTCTCATGAGAGAGTGCGTGTCCATATTGTAAGAAATGCATCCCATCAGCCACTTCATTCCAAGTGTCAAGGAGGTTTATGTTCTTCATAATGTACCATTCAGTGCTAGTCAAACTTGTTTGGAATGATTGGACTACAAGGGACTCATTTTTTACATATTATGTCATCTGCACGTGGTACATCTACAAGCAAGCTTTTATAAGAAGTGCCACATCATACTTCTCAAATTCCAATATTTTAGACCAACTACGGTAACTTAACCTTCACATAAACAGACAAGTGGATCAGAAGTGAGCTTTGTGAACCCTACAATTGTTTCACTTTATCTTCAAGATTCGGAAGCGTTCATTTTACTTCGTCTTAAGAGAGCTATTAGGCTTGCCTTTCTCAATAGTGATTAGAGGCTCATCCTCATCTCAAACATATCAACACCAATCATGTGGATCATATTAATCTATTTCAAGACCACTAACTCAAGGAGAGCAAGTGCAAAATTGGATTCACTCGTAATGATTCAATTTGGACCAACATATGTTGTATGGTGGTGAGGAAACTACCTGAGTTGATCCTCCACATTAGCAATAGGGTCACGCATCTCGATTAGGTCGGTCATTTTTGTCACTGACCATATGAATGGGTGAATGGCATTGATCCGTAATCACCTAATTCATGTATTAAACACGATAAGCAAAGAGTACGAAAAGCACATCAGTCCATGACAAAGATCTAATAGCTTTTATTCATTAATGAAATTGTTTAAACCACATTCTTTGACACGACTATCAAGGCAAAAACTTGAAATGCCGAGACAAACGAACTAGGGAAATAAATAACTCAACTTCCTAAACATTGAACTAGAAATGAAAAAAACATTATATACTCGAGCCATTTCGCTTGGCATGATCAATATATGGCGAAGACATGATTTCTAGATGTAATTGCTTATTCTTGAAAATCGTGCAACAAGTTGGCTTTCTCCAACTATCCTTTTGAGATGCCTATTCTCAGCATTATCGGTGGTCTTCACTAGCACATTAGGTATCTTTGAGAGTAGTTCAACTGGGAATCTTATGTCATCGAATTCGGTCGAGATGTAGTACTTTCTCTCTTTATCCTTCAGCTCCTTTTCAATCCATATGAGCTTTTATGGGTGACACAAAAGCAATGGAATCCTCATGGTTGTGGTCTCTGTTGGTGAAGCTAATTTGGAAGCAGATACACTTGCAATGATGGGGAAAGTTCGCGAAAAGATCGGCTTGAGTCCATAACTTGGCACAAAATGACACTTAAGTATCAAAAGTTACGAAAGTAACACTTAGAATGCCACATTTGAAGAGAAATGGATTACTTAAGTGCCACTCGGCCAAAATCTGGCCAAAATGTTGACGTGTGCAATTTTCGGCAAAGTAAGTAAAAAGACGCCGTTTTGCACCTGTTGGCGGTAGCTAAATAATGCAAAAATGACGTCGTTTTGATGCTAACGTAGCAAAAAATAATACAAATATTAATTAAATTAAATTTACAAATAAATTTATTTAAAATATTTAAAAATAATTTTAATATTAACAAAGTTTTAAATTTAAAAAATTAAAAAAAAATTTATAAAAGAAAAAGAAAAAGGGGGAGAAGGTTGAGGGCTTAGTCGGCCGTCATCGAGAAGGGCCGGTGACGGAGGGAGTGTCACCGAGGTCACGGCCCTAGCGAGGGGCCAATGACCACCGTTGACCGACAATAGGGCTGCGAGCCCTCGCCAGATCCAAGCGAGGTCGGTGGCCCTCGCCCGCAAGCCAAGGGCCGTCGCTCGGCGGGTCGCCCCGCAGGAGCGACGAACCTTGGCTCAGCCGAGGGCCGTCGACCAAGCGAGGCCGTGAGGGCTCGCGAGCCCTCACCGCGTCGGCCGGGTCGTCGGCCCTAGCCAAGGCTCGGCAACCCCGACCCGGCCCTCCTTCGTCGCCGGCCCTTCCCGGTGGCGGAGGAGGCAACAACGCGATTGAGAGTTGAGCCCTAAGCCACCTCCCCATTTTCCCTTTTTTTTTTTTAATTTTTTTAATTTTTTTAATATTTAAATATTTTAAATAAATTTAATTTTAAATTTAATTTAATTAATTTTTTGTATTTTTACCACATCAACATCAAAACAATGCCGTTTTTGCATTATTTGGCCACGTCGGTGCAAAACGGCGTTGTTTTGCACTTACTTCGGGAATTGGGACACGCGCATTTTGGCGGAAAGAAAGACTAAGTGATCAATTTCTCTTCGAATGTGGCATTTAAAGTGTCACTTTCGTAACTTTTGGCACTTAAGGGCGCGTTTATTTGTGTTTTTGTTCAAAAAGTGTTCCGGAACGTAAATAGAAAAAACTATTTACATTTCGGGAACAATTTTTGACTAGAAAGACGCGTTTGGTAAACTTATTCCGGGGAATAAAAAATGAATAGAAACACGTTTGGTAAATTTATATTCTTTTTTTGTTTCTTTTAATTTTTTAATATTTTTATTTTATTTTTTTTCCTTTTTCCTTTCTTTTTCTTTTCTTTTTCTTTTTTTCTTCTTTTGGCCGGTCTCCGTTCTCGGCGGCCGACGTGGGGCCGGCCTCTAGCCACGGTGAGGCTCGCCAGCTTCCCCGACGAGGCCGAGTGCTCCGCCGTATCCGCATAGCCGGCGTCGCCGCCCTAGCGAGGCCTCGGGCCTCGCCGAATCCGGGTAAGCTCGAGCTCGCCTAGCCAAGGCGCAGGCCTAGCGGCCACCGGCACAAAGGGGGCATTTCGCCTCGGCGAGCTTGGCCTTGCTTAAATTCGGACGAGGCCGAGCTCGCCAGATCCGGGGCGAGGTTGGGCGAGGCTAAGCCGTTTCAGTTAAGGCGAGGCCGGGCTCGCCAAATCTAGCGAGCTCGAGCCGTTTCACCAAGGCAAGCGCTGCTCGCCAGGCTTACGATTACTCCAACGAGGTCGCGACCCGCGGTACGCGGCTCCGGGACGGCATTGTTGGCTTGTCGTCCTAGACTAACAGCCAAGAATTAGGCCGGAAACCCTAGTGATCTTTGAAGGTTAGAGATAGTAGCAGATGCTTTTTTCACCCGAAACTTAGTAGATAAGTTCGATCAAACTAAATGACCGATATTAGAGTACAAAGCCTAGCAATAGTTTCAGAGAATGTAAATCGATATACAAACAGTAATCATACTAAAGAGCATGAGAGTATTCAAGACGAGATAGAATAAAATCTTTCTATTTCCTGCCGCTTTAGCAATAGTTGGGCCCTTTTATAATCTCCCGAGCGTTAATTTAACCGTTGCAAGTCTTTTCTAGGTGTAAGCATCCGTTGGATAGTTTTCCTTCCTTAGTTGCCTGCAGACTGCACAATCAGTTTTATATCCCTGAGCCAACAAAGGAGATTTTTAGAAATAGAGGCTTTTGCTTTTTTGTCCAATGGCTGACTGTCCAAATTCTTGCACAAAAAGAGAAATACTACTCTAATTTTCTAGGTTAATTTCTGTGGACTCCAAACCCTGAAACTAGTCATCAACCTCTAATTTGAATTTTAAATCAAATCAAAAGAGATCTAAATTCTTTCATACAAGTAGTAGACACCTTGTACATCCAATACCTTTGATCACCCTTAATAGAGGGAAAGCACTTGTAGCTTTTGATGATCTTGTGAAGACACCCTTTACATATTGCTTGTGCATCTAAAACACGGCACTAAACTAATAAGACACGCATCGTAGCTTTTAAATATTTTGTCATCTTCAAAAACATTATAGAGAATTTTTTCCAACATGTGATGATGCATGTAAACTACTCACGGTGATTTGTTCATGAATGAACAATGCATATCTTAGAAGGATTGTCCCTTCACCAGATAAGTCGGGAACTAAACCGCACTCCATATTTCCTCCGCCGATCAAATTGTCGAGATCCTCACTGTCAAGGCCATGTACACAAATTAATTTCCAAACTTTAATTGGTTTCTCTACAACCACCCTCAGTGGGAGGGAACTGTCAGATAAGATATTTAGTTCGGCTATGTTGTATATTTGAATTCATACGTCGCCATCCAGATAGATATCTTCCACGATTTACAAAATCTCCCGGTAGTCAAAATATCGTGTCCAGCTTTCATATTATTGTTAGGTTCATGGTAGTATCTTTCATCTGTATATATTAGTTTGGAGTATAGTTCAATCCAATTTTCACAACGTTGGAATTAAACATAATTAGATTTCGGGGGGGACCATCTAAGCCTTGCTTTAAATACAAGAAAGTCAACGGTGCCGGAGATCATTGCTTCCTCATCCCACTTTTCACTAATTATTCCTTGATTAAGAGAGGGTCGAAGTGGGAAATCCTGGAGATCGCCATTGCTAGATCCTGCCTGGACCTTGACATCAACAAGATCAAGCATCGATGTGATCCCCCTGATCTCAAATCGAACTAAATTAAATTAACAGGATTCAAATTATATCAATCCAAAGCTATAGAAAAATGGGCAGAAAAGTTGAAACCCTTCTTTGATTGGAGAGAGTTCTCCCAGCATCTTCAATATGCCCCACTCGATGATCTTGGAAGCTACCATCATTGATGGTGATGCCTGCCTTAATCTTGAAGCAAATCCTTTTTTGGTCTAACGCCCATCATCCACTAATTAGAACTGATTAAGACACCTATAATCCATTTTATAGTTTAAAATTCACCATCTTTTATAATAGTGCTTGGGATACGATAAGATTCTTTTGCATGCCTCCAACACCTACTTTTCGTAACACATTGGGGACACGACCTTTACTGTCACCACAAATCCAAAGATTTTTATCTATTGGAACAAGCAATAGGAATATTTTCAAATAAAAAAGGTAAAATAGTGTGACAAAGAAACCTCATCTTGTTCGTATGAATAATGGATGAGTGCTTATGCGCATGGGAAAAAAATGGTCGGAATTGATCGGAAGCTCGTGGTTTGGACTATGATCTTGTACTTACTTTGGCTTGTACGTGCACGTGCAATACCATCCATTTGTCAATGTTGTTACGTATATGTCGAGATTTTTCTAAAGAAGACAAAGGTACGGGGACAATCTGGAGTGTCTTTAATCATTCTATTGGACCTCACTTGCCTTTATTCTTGTGGACAAAGAACACCAACACTTTAATAATGTAGTACTTCTTAGGTTGTTGCAAGGCATGGAAAATGTCTCAATAATGGCACGAGAGTTTTGACTTCTCCAAGCTCCACTCACTTTGCATGAACCGTTTTTCTACACAAGAATTTCCACGAGTGGTTTGTAGAAAATTGGGATAATGAAAACACAAGTACATGAATCTCGTGTATTTTAGAGTCCAATACCACAATAAACTTTTGTGTTCCATTTAGTACCTCAACTGCTGGCTCAATATGAGGAATTTGTTGAATAAATGACCATGTCATGCAATTTTGTTACCGTGGCTCACTTACTCAGTAAAACTGAACACAATTGCTGACATGGCTCCCATACTCAACCAAAATAATATCATCTCCATTTACATGTTGGGTGATGAGGAGAGAGAGAGTGTGTAGACTTGGATGATATTTGGTGTCCAATATATCTCTTTTGATGCAACATCATCTCACGATGCTATATCGGATACCAATATAGTCGGTTAATGACTATTTGACGACATTGGTATACACGGCTGTTTTTGTTCTCAATTTTAATATTGAAATGTTCATGTACTTGATTGATCAAAACAAGAAATTTAGGTACTCAATTGTAAAATGGACAAAAAATTCATATGCTAGCAAAGTTGTCATCCCAACAAGAAAGAAGAGATGAGAAAAGAAAAGAAACTTACCTTACCAATTATTGTGTTAGATATTCAAGCAAGCACAAAATAATCTATCAAAGGGATACCAAACAAAATGGAAAACACATATATGGTTTGTTTGTTGCATGGAAAATGAAGGATTTGGAAAATATTTTCCTAAAATGGTCATTTATATCATTTACAAAAATGAATGGACAAATAATATTATTTGATACTTCAACAAAAATATTTAAACATAATTGTTGTTAGCAATGAAAAAATTCTTTATTAATTAATTATTTCAAACGATATAAGAGATCATTTTAGAAAATATTTTTCAAATTATTTGTTTGGCAAAATAAACGAAGCTTAAAATTTACTGTAGTCTTAAGAGATATGCCTATGACCCTTGTAGAGGAGCCTCACCCAATATATATGTATAAAGGAGTCTCTCTTCCTCGAGAAAATTTTCCAAAAGGTCTTAAACCTATAGGAACTTTTCAATTTTAAACATTTGTCAAATTTTGTTAGTTGAGTCTATCTGGCCAATTTTAGCTGAAAAATACTAACATGGATATCACTCATCTATTGTGTTGTCCTATATAGCATTGCCGGTGCTAATGTGTATAATTTCTAATAGTATTTTTTTAATTTTTTCAAAATTTTAATTATTTTTTCATTTTTCTTTATTTTATTTTTTTCTAACCCTAGGTCCGCAAGGTCATGGAGGCCCTTGTCTAGGCTAGGTGAGGGCATCACAACCTTGCCAACCAAAGGGTGAGGGTTGTAGCCCTTGCTTGGATTTAGGCGAGGGCGTGGTGCCCTCTAGACTAGGCAAAGGGTAAGCCACCAACCTCGCCAGCCAAAGATTAAGGAGAGAAAAAGAAAGAAAAATAAAATAAAAATAAAAATAAATTTGAAATATATTGAAATAATATTGAAAATTGTCTTCGTAGTGCTAGCGATGTCACACATAGGACAAATGGCCTTCACGACAGCATTTTTCAACTAAAATTGGTTGATAGACTTAATTGGAACACTAATTGAAAGATTTATAAATCAATTGATAAAATTGAAAGTTTTAGAATTAAATTTAAAAAGCAATAGGTTTAGAACCTTTTGGACAATTTCCTTCTTTCTCCCTTACCACAACTAGAGTGAAAGTCTATTTGTCATTTGTAGAAGTATTTTTGGATTGTAACTTCCTTTGGTTAGTGCGAAAATATTTCGATTTTAATCAAGGATCCTATACTCTGTGTATGTATGGTAAAACGTTGGGCACGCTTGATCCTATGTCAAACCCTACGTGGATCTTTCTGTTTAGATTTAGATACCTGCAAAACCCAATCGTCATTCTCACCACCTACTCTCTTCCCCGTCTCCCTCCAGGTCACAGTCTAGCACGTAATCTGAACCCCAGCGCCACTAGCTTCCGGCCATGCCCACCACCACTACACGTGCCTTCGCCTCAACCGCATCTAATTTGTCTGCGAACTACATGTGTTATTTGTTGGTGTGTCCACATCGAGGTCGGGGGGCGAGGAGTGAGAGAGAGAGAGAGAGGCGTGATTGATCAGACGGAGGAAAACCCGGTAACATCGGCGATCACAGGACCAGGACAAAGGGAGGATCGCCTCTCTCCGACAGTTGCAGCATTAAGAAAGACAGATATTCGGTTTAAGTTAGCCGAGAGAAGGGTCGTGTCGGGTAGGGGCCTACAGATCTTTAACCATGTTTTACATATCTTTTCTGATGAAGGGTTCTGAGATCCTGCAGGTTTTTGCACCCTCAGCCTTAGCATCCGATGACGCAGCCTTGACAATGGGGAGTAGCCGATGAAGATGTTGGATGGAGAAAAGCTAGGATGTACCAAGTGCCCTACGCCATTAGCTTTTGAATATACATAATAAGTTAAATACAGTAGAAAGTCTGATGCTCAATGCTGCAGTTATCATGCAAAAAATTAAAAAAAATTTTTAAAAAAATTCTGGAACATGAGGGCCCAGGTCGGCGGGAAAGGGGCATGCGCCTGCAAGGACAAAAGAAGCAGGCATGGCCAACAAGAAGATCATAATTCTCGTCACCAAGGGAAGCTGAATAAAAGAAATGGTATGATTGAAAATGGCTTTACATCAGATGCAGCCAAGCTCTGTCTTGTCCATGTCCGAGCCATTGCACGCTTGGCTTCAACCCTCAACAGTATCTTTTTGTTTTTGCCCCAAGGATTTATGTTTTTCTTTTTGTCTATTTTTTGTAAAGATTAAGCCTACCCTAGTAATAGGGGAAATTCCAAACTCGTAAAGTACCCCCATATATCTAATGGATCATGTTAAAGATACGAGCATAAGCTCCGAAGATGGCTGTGATATGATATGTTTGCACTTGATGATGATGTTGGAGTGATTGAAACCCGTATCGTCATGCGTCTGATTCATATACTCATAAATTGGATCATCAATTGCTAAGCTATAGCGGAAGCCCTAATATGCAATTCTTTGTATTTGGGTGGTGTGGCAACAAAACTTATGTCATCTACCTAATCGCCTAATCAACACACAAGTCAAATGCTTAAATACTAAGATCAATTTCAGGAGGTTCAAATAAAATCCAATATAATAAATTTTCAATTCATTTAGCAAGGCGTAAGCAGGACCGAGTCTTAACTAAGTCCCAACCTTTTTCAGTTGAAATGAATCTCGAAAATTACACTCAACCATTTCTATGAAACCTAAACTACACTATGGAATTGAGTTCATGAGAATCCTTAGGAATTCTGATAACGGTTGGAAAACTAATTTAGAGAAAATGGGGAAATTACCATGATACTTGCTATATCCCGTACCTACAAGATTTCTCTGTCACTTGACTACGATTATACTACACAGGCGATTTACTAATCGTTAGGAGATAGCTACTCAATTCGTTGCTTTCTTAAAGTGTGCTTCCTAGTTTCTCAAAAGATGATTGAACCAGAACATTTTAACTCAAAGCAATCACCAGAATATCGTCCCCTTCTCCTTTCCCTGTATTTCAATGCCGAGATATTGCAATATACATCGAACATTCCAATCTTTCATTCAGTCAGCATCAGTTAACTTCATAATATGCCAGATCAGGGCATATCAGGATGTTGCAAACCCCACATATATAGCAATGAGGGTTTAAAAGTCGACTCCCATGACGTCGCAAATTGTTGGTTCTAGGTTAGAACTTAGTTGTTACTCTTTGATATCCTGTTCTGGCACTAATTGTATCGTCCATTTTCATTTTTCAAGCCGTATCCCCTGAAGAAGAACTTGAATGATAACCATTTGAAATGGACCAGCAGATTAACTATATACCAGTTGAATCACTTCGCCCAGACACAGACTGGATAACCAGCTACTGACAATGTAATTCATTGAGAAACCTAAAAGATCGCACTTCTAAAATTAAGACCAACCGACAAATCAGAGTACAGCTACTAGGAACCATTTAGACTTTCTAATTTTTTGCTTTTACATCTGCACCGTGTCTTGGATAACACACGTTCAGATAAAAGAGCAGCGGATACAGGTACATGACAATTTTTTAAACGGTCATAAACTCGTTCATGACATAGCATAGTTCGTATGGAGCGGGACAAATCCCACGATGGAAAGGCACACATCCCATTCTTAGTAATAAAACAGCAATCAGAAGAATGAGAACGATGTGGGGATGTGATAACAAGAGAATAGTTGAATGGGCCAGAGAGGAAATATTGTTGAGAATCTGAATCATCATCCCTTGCGCATTTATCCAATTCTCATGTGCGCACGCTCATCTATTTACTTGTAAGTAAATTTCCCCAAAATGTTAGTTCCATTGTGATCAAAAGTCAACCACCACCAGGGTCATACAAAGATACAAAGAAGCATATGCTAGCACAAATATGTATAAAGAGGTGCATTTCCGCCAGATGACATACAGATTTCTATGTAAATGCCTAAAGCCCCTTGAATGTCACAGCTCGACCACACTCAGAGATCTCAGTGAGGAGAGACTACGACAAGCTCAGCAAGCATGAATTAAACAATGAGCACACCAACTATTGGTAATTTCAACGCTGCTCTATCCATGACAAAAAGGTCCCTTGATTAATTAATGTCACAAACATATAACAGTCATGACAATGTACATGCTAGAGAGAATCGCCTGCACTACTTTCTTTACCGCACAGCTTCAGAAATGGGGAGCGCAAATGACAACTGAGATTTGCTGATTTGTTGTGTATGTTGAGTATGTACCAGTGCCTGAAAGCGATTCAGAGAGGCAAAACTGATCAGAGAGAATTGGCAAAGTAGGAAAAGAGCTAGCAGAACAGAAGTATTTATGAGAATGCCAGAACCATACAAGCAACAGAGGAAGCATCAACTGTTTAGAAAATCTTCTAGTTGTCCCTTTGAATCAATGAGGTCTCATAAACTTCTACATTTCATCATCCTGCCTTTTCTGCTTTGGCATCACTTCTTCGCGTTGCCTTGCATGAACAAAAAGAGGAAAGATGTATAGACTTCCAATATCAATAGTTTGTCAATATGACATGCTGACAACAACAAACCACAGAAGGAGTTTGAGATGACAAAGCAATTCAACATGTTAGCATGCATGCATAACATAGCTGCTGGATATTAAGAGGAGGTTTTGTTTTCTATATATTCCCCCTGTAAAATTTATTTTCTATCCATTGGTGCATGGAACACGTTCTAGAAATCTCTTGAATTGTAGGAGAAGCCTCAGAACCAAATACAGGTAATTGTAAGAAAACCTCTTTTACTATGACAATAGACAAACTTCTATTACTTCAAGAGTAAAATTCTAGCATGACGATACTCCACTTGGAAGTCAAGAACCACAACCATTAACGTTGCTAAGGAGAAGATTATTCAATGACTTACATTATGGCATATGAGAATTTTTACTTCTCGTTAACTGCTGTCATATACCTTTTTCTGCTGTTGTCAATCAAATCAATCTACTTTGTGATCTTCCAATCAGATCATTGATTATTCTTTATCTTTCCGGAATATTGCTCTCCCAAATAACAGAGAGCGAATGTGAGAAGTCAAATTTTAATACAATGTCACATCTCCTGTAGCCACAAACTAATGCCAACCACACTTTTGCCACCATAATTCCAGATTAATCTCCTTCTATTTTAATTTTGACCCATTTCAACCTTTTAAAAAGCCAATCAATTTCCAGAACTCAGCACTGGATTAGTAGCAGAGTAAAAGCAACTAAAACCACAAAATTCTGGAGAATCAGTCCATAAGAGACATATCTCCCCAATAAATTAACAAGGGCATTACGTTGTTAAGCATCAAGGAAAATATTGCACTTGGTTGCTTTCTTTATAACAGAAGTCTGACTGAGTGGCTTCTCCTTCAAGTTGCCAAAGAGATAATTGGTTTAATCTCCTTCTATTCTAATTGGTTTAATCCTTCCAAGTGCAGCAATGAGTGCTTATGGCTTAAATCAGATAAGATGTATGGCAGGTAGCCCATCGTAAGAGATGCCATCTTTACTTCAACATTTAATTCTAAGTCGTTTTTAAGCTCTACCATGTCAGACAAAGCCCCCTGAACAAAGCATACTCCATTGACGATCGTGAGAACAAATTAGACTGAAAATAACAGGTATAAGAATCCAGAAAAGGCGAAGAAATCTGACCACATTCTACACTTTTGTGCATTTTGTTAGTGTGGCTAGAATAACTCAATGTAGCATACAGATACCATCACCAAATTATTTTTTTACAATTATAAAGCAAAGAAAAGCTTATACTTTCGCATGAAAATGCTAACATATACAATATCTCAATCACAGTATCCTTGTCAGTTTTAGTGCTTCACCCTAAGGCACAGTAAGACATACTTCCATAATCCTAAAAGAATACCCCAAAAAACAATGCAAAAGTACTCAAAAAATAAAAGGACATTGTAAACTAACGATAACTCTGATCTTTCACAATAGGCTAATCCACTATAAAATAAATACAATAAAAATAATAGAGGCTTAAGTTACAGGACTCAGTACATATTCATAAAAAAAGGATCTACCTCTTTAATTGTCCTTTCTTCAAATGAGTATTTAGACATGCCTTTATGTCCTCAAGTGTCATAAAATGCTCAAGACTCGACTTCAATAGATTGGATGCATCTAGATGTGAGGCAGACCCAGCAAAACCAGGGATTCCTTCCAAATCCTTAACCTTCCCTTTGAGATGCTCCATCAAAATCATCCCTATCAAGCACCAGAAAAATTAAATTAAATAACTAAGTCAGAATGCATATCTTGAACCAAACATTCATGCATAAGACAGCAAGAATGGAGACATATGAACGACCCATTTAAGTCAAGGCCCACAACAGCAACATAGCATGTAATGTCAGAGAGCACCTCATGCAGGAACATAATTCAACTTTTTTAGTATTCAAATGTATTATTTTACTAAGTCTTTTATCAAGTTATTAAGTTAATAAGCAGTAATGTAGTAGTCATGCAACTTTTAATGAGCTGCAATGATTGAGATTAAAAGTTATTATGTTAGATCATGGGTGCAAAATAGGTCTTCTACTCACTTTATCATTAGTTTTTCCTCATTCCTTAAACATCATTGATTTTTATAAATCCTAGAATAACTGTTCTATGTTCCATCTTCAAGTTTGTTTTAATTCTTGTTGCTATCTTTCCATTCTCCGACCTCATGAAATCGTATTAGATCCCCTTGTTATGGTTTTCCTTAATCAATTGGCATCAGAGATAATAAGATCCTAAATTAAAATTGCGCTTTTCATTTCGACATGATGGTTGGATGTGGAAGAGGTCATGGAAGAGGCAATCAAGCTCAACAAATAGAGATGGCTGAGATGTGATGCATGATGAAGACTTGTTGCGGGCTTTTCAAGCTCTGCTGTGACAGGAACCTGTGAAAGCCCATATGGAGAATCCAGAAGGTCACTGCAGTTGTGGACATACTGGAAGGTGGTCTTGTGGATGATAGCAATGACGGGTTTTAAAAAAATCCCTTTCATGATGCCAGACCACAGAACGGTGGATTGGAAGAGCTGCTGCATCATGCCTTAGATCTTGATGAAGAGATCTATCCTTTCTGTGAAGATTTTGAAGATGAAACACCGACAGTTACATGAGATAATGACAAAGTCATGCAACCATTGTTCGGGATGACTATGGTGATCAAGACAAAGTGTTTGCAATAAGTTTACTGGCAGAAGATGGAATTGTTGAAAGTATTGATGGTTCAAGTGAGACAGGGAAAATTCTTTTAAACAGTCTGATTCAATTACTTATCAATATGCAGTAGGCATTAAAGAAGAAGATGAGAAAGTACGTGAAGCAAATGCTGGCCAATTTAAAGATGTATAGTGAATATTGTTCGTGTTCATGATTAATTTTGTTATTCGAGCTCATTTTGAGGGTTTAAGTGAAAGTTATTGGCAAGCTTTCGGGATGCAAGAAATCTTTGATTGCTTTGATGATGGGATTCGATTAGTGATGATTGGAAGGAATCCTTTACATCAAAGCCAAGTTTTCTCCAATTGGAGAAGAGCGACGCTTACTAGGAATGGTAAAATGGATGGAAAGTTCCTAATGAAATGGTTGGGTAAATCTGGTACCTTTCTACATGGATTTTGTAGAGGATGTGAAGAAGTTGATCTAGAGACATGCTTAGTTTGTCAAAGTTTTCAACACTAAGCTTGACTGTTTCTAACCCAGGGAAAATGATGTAGGAGCAACTCTTTTTGTATTTTAAGTGTTTTGTTCTTTATTGAGTCTTTGAATATGTTATTAGGCTAACAAACACTCAAGCGCCAGTCATGCGACTTTTAATGAGCCCCAATGGCATAGATTAAAAGTAGTTATGTTAGATTAATGGTGTATAAGTAGGTCTTTAGTAACTTTGTCATTAGTTCTCCCATTCAATAGTTCATTATTTTGGTTAAATCGTCAATTAACTCTATTTTAGCCCTGTTTTTGCCCCTTTTGCTTCTCCAACTACAGCTATTATATCTAAGTAAACTTTAAATGTCTCTAGCAATTAAAGAACAAAGTAGAAGGACATAGCATGTGCAATAAGCATCAATGTAATGGTCCCTGCCCAAACCTACGAGGAGAACAAATTTTAAGAAGTGCAGAAGAATAAGAACTCCTCCCTCCCCACCTATAAGCACCTACATAACGGTGCCTACCCAATCTATGAGAAGCACAAATTTTAAGAAGTGCAGAAGGATGAAACTCCCCCTCACTCCCTCCCTCTGTCTTTTGCTCAGCACAATTTTGCATCTCATTTTCAGTTCTAAGACGCATATTACTCACTTTAACTTAGAACCAACATCCATCCGCAGCTCATAAGCACCTAGAGTAGCCCATATATACAAAAGCATAGATAGCATGTGGCTTTAGGGAGTTGTGAAACTAGTTGCTGATGTGTGAGAAAATAAGAAACAATCTTGACAACAATGGATGCAGAGTAGCCCATATATACAAAAGCATAGATAGCATGTGGCTTTAGGGAGTTGTGAAACTAGTTGCTGATGCGTGAGAAAATAAGAAACAATCTTGACAACAATGGATGAATGAATATCCCTAACATATAAATGATCAAGACATGAACTTTGTCAATCAATGATATCCCTACCTAGCTCCCTATTTATAGATCCTACTATGATCTAAGATCTATCGATATTGCTGACAGAATGGGAATGTGACAACAGGAAAACATTGCTGACAGACTCAAGAACCCAGCATCAACAAATCATTGAATAGACAGTCAGTTCCACTTCAAATAAACATTTCGAAACTTCTTCAAGTAAGCTTCTGACTTGATATGAAGCAAGGAGAAAATCCACTACTAGACAATGACAGAAGGCTACAAAAAGTGGTCATCTTTCCAGGAACTACTAGTACAGTTACAGAGCTGCACCCAACAATCTTAAAACGCCACAACACGAGCACATAAAGGATTAGGAACTTCTTGTGAAACAACAGGATATTCCATAGAAGCTCATGCACGTTGGTCATTGTTTCCTTGAACCAAAAACACGGACTGACATTACTTTGGATGCTCAGGAACTATATTCGGAGACCATAACACTGCGCATTCACATCATCAACTATGGCCATTAAACGACATTCAGCCAAAGTTTTTTTTTTTCTCTTTTTTGATGCCGAGGATCCGGCCTAGCTCACCTTACAGGAGCACAACACCGACTATACCTCGGGAGAGACTAGCCCAGCACCCACCAGCCAAGGCCCTAACTTAAGTCACAGAACTGTTCTGGACATTCAGCCAAAGTTAACCTCGATTCATTCCATCAAAAGAAATTCGTCCATTATATGGCCAATCAATTCCCTAGTCGGCAAAGAGGAAACAACAGGGGCCAGAAAAACTCCAGAAGATTGATGTAAAGGGACAATAAAAAAATATAAAAATTCCTCCTTTCGGTCGCAGAGGAAGATATCAGTACCTCCCAAAATAACTCATCAGAAAACCCAATTCACTTAAAAGAGAGGAGAAACAAAGTAGTACCCATGGCTCAGAGCATCTTCAGATTGAACTTCTCGGCTGAAGCGCCAGCGTCTTCAAGCTCATCAGCATATCCTGCAGAAACAACACCCCCCACCCCCCGGCGCGGGGGGAATCCCTCGTTAAGATCATCGCAAACGAGGCGAAACGAAAACTAGAATTTTGGGAAACGGAAGACAACGCACGAGCTCCGATTCCGACAGGGAACAGAGCCAGGCGACACCTTCGACGCTGTTGTTTCCCAGGACGTCTTCCTCGGAAGCCATGGACACTCCTTGACTGAGCGACGGACCCAAAACCAGTGGAAAACATTCTTGATCAAAACAGTAAGCGTAAAGGGCTTGATTGATATCCAAAAGCACTGAAAAATAAAAATTAAGCATTTAATGATACAAATTTGTTTGATAATCTTAAGTAAAGTTGACTTAATAGATAATCAATCAAGTTAAAAAATTCACACTGTTTGATAAAAAATTGAGTACTGAATATTATATATTGAAAGTAAAAACATACTATCGTGTTGACAATAGCCGGATATTGAGTATTGTATAATATTACCTCCTCGCAAAATATGCAAATTGACCTCAACCATACTTAGGAAATTAAGTGATTTTTTTTCCTCATATGAGTCAAAACTAGTTATTATTATCAATTTATTGGAGTTATCAAACTAGAATTTAATAAGGGAGGGAGGGATTACTTAGTTCATTCAATTGATTAATAATATATTGTAATAGAATTTCTTCCATGTATAATATACTCTATCAATAATGGTTATTTCTCTACTTTGCTAAAAGATTGATTATACTTTTTTATGACATTTCTTTTTCATCCTAAGGAGGAAAGACAGATTTAGAGATAATACCTAAAATGTGAGTTTATTACTCTCGATTAGGCATGGACTCTCTCGAACTTATACGATTCATTTTAAGTTTGATTTAATTTAGAAGATTTTAG
This sequence comes from Eucalyptus lansdowneana, assembly GCA_017140395.1. Lineage (NCBI taxonomy): Eukaryota > Viridiplantae > Streptophyta > Magnoliopsida > Myrtales > Myrtaceae > Eucalyptus > Eucalyptus lansdowneana. The sequence goes on along the minus strand of CM029487.1, from coordinate 39,667,633 downwards.
GTGAGACAAGAGTTGTCACTAGCCATTTAGGGTGGCTAGAAACCAATTGAGATGAGAAAGTGTCTTCTTGATTTCTACCTAACTAGAGATTCTAGTTTAGGAACTTGATTATGCTAATGTCTATTAACACCCTTTAAGTTATATAAGTGATCATAGAATCTTGATCACCATTTATGGTCCTAAAGATATCAAAACCACTAAATGATCATGCACATGTTCTTGAGATTTTTGTTATGATCCTAATCTAGTCCTAATCAATCTTGAATGGAAATTAACAAACAATGTATTAAAATGGCAAAGCGATAATAAAACAATCAAGTATTTAAAAAGCTTAAAATAGAACTGTAGAAATGAGAACCCGATACTCATCGGACAAAGATTACACATGGCCATATTCTAAGCTCTGAGACATCCCTTCCATAAGCTTGGTTAAAATTTAGTTCAATTTCTCATCTAAAAGACTAATCTACTCAAGTACTCACTAAAGTATCTAAACTATTTGTTGCTAAAAAAAGGAAACTAAGCTAAATCCAATGCTAAAGCCACACAACTAGGTCAACATATCTATTTCTAACCATTTTTCTTTTTTTTTAATATCTATAATTTTTTAAACCATTTTATTATTTTATTATTAATAATTTTTAATATTTTTTTAATTCTAAAAATAAGGACTTGAGTTGGGCCGTAGGGCCCAGTCTGAACATGGGCTGAACTTGGACTCATAGTCTACGCTAAAGGGCACAATTAAGTTCATCATCAAGTCCACTCCGATTCTAACATTTTAAGCCCAAAACCCATCAAGTCTAATTGAGCCCAAAGCTTCTCCTCTATCTTTTCCAAATGCAGAATAGATTGAGTTTTTACTTTTAGGGTTTTCATGACACAATGACAAGTGTTGCGTCTGCAATGGTGAGGAATTGGGCCATCAAAGAGTCACCACACGTCATGCTCTAAATAGTTCGTCGACTTTATTTTACTATTAATTATTACATGTACTATTTTTTATCGAACCTAAGTTTATTAAATTTCAACACCCATAAGCCGAATGCCTAAGAAATGGATTAAAAACTAATTAAATTATAATTTCTCTTTTTGGGTCAAGAGACGAGTCACGTTGTGATTGGGGATCTCGAATGTCAAATTTTTCTAACTAAACCATTGAGAAAAATTAGGTGTCGACATACTTACCTCTCAATTTCCAATTATTAGCAAACAATTTTTTGTTCATAATTTTGACATCTATAAACACTTAAAATTCTATACATAATTTCTTTAACTTAACTTTTCAATTATATCTAATAGGCTAACATAACTAGCAAGGGTTAGGTGGGCCAAGCTATGAGACCTCTCAATTAGTCGACCCCGTTACTCATCAAGAGTAAGCATGGTCTAGTTGGGCTAGCCTTAATTGAATTTTAGCCTAGCCCGAACAACCATTTAGGGCTTTCCTAGGCCCAAAAGTGGGCTTGCCCCAATAGAAGATAAAATGGCCCCTGATGAATGAGTGTAATGAGGTTTGAGTCGATACTAGCTAGGCCTAAGCCTTGTTATACGTCAATCGAGATTAGAATGGTCTCCCACGAATAGGTGGGTGAGTGATCAAGCTCATGAGCAATGTCTTAAGTTTGAACTAACCAAAAGAGACCACAAGGCTTGGAAATCTAGGTAGGATTATAATACATGAAGCATCAAACTAAGCAAGTAAATATAGAGTGCATTTGATTTAGCATTCCCAATGCTAGTCCCCGCTAGCATGTAATTGACATGGGTGATGCTTTTGCCAAGGTGGGACTATCGAGCAAAGGTTGTTGTAGCTATCAAGTATGACAAGGTATGAGTTCAATCTTCTAATAGATATGATTGCAACTATGATTTTACTTCATCTATGGTAAAGAAGGTTATGTCTAAAAGTTATTGTGGAGTAGCTAAAGGTGCAAGTAGAATTGGTGCCCTGATAAAATATAGAATTATGGAAAATTCAAGTGTCACTTGAACTTGGAAGATATCTGTAGTAGTTGAGCCCATAAAAAGCTATAGGAGAGTATCGCAAAGTTGAAATTTTAGTGAAGTGATTGAAATTATAGTGTTGCTTTCCCTGTGGATGTTAGTCACTATCACGCTCCGATCTTCGAGCGTGCGCCCATCCCTCATTGGTCGATTAAATAGCGACATTTCTGGACGCATTGCCGATCCTTTCATTTTAATACGCATGCGGAAGTAAATATAAAATCCCCAAATAATAAAAAAATGGGATATGAAAGTAGGACTAAAAATCTCGAACTTTAAAAACAATCACACTTATATACAATGCAAACCATAATGCATATATACAAGGCAAACTACTAAGTCAGGTCATAAATAACAAGTTCTCAAAACAAGTCTACAGACAAGGGGGTAGGGTTTCAATCCTCATCCGGATCCTCCTCGGGGTCCTCCTCGACGATCTTTTATTCTTCCATGCTCCAACTGGAGTCTATTGCTGAGTTCACCGGAGAGTTAAAATCGTCCTCGAGCTTGGGATCCTTCGCATCCATCACCGATCCACCCTTAAGATTTGCCGTCCTCTTCCCAAATGCTACCTCTAAAATGTACGAAGGTACATCAAATTCCGGCACATGGTCCACCCTTTGTCCATCATTGTAATGGTGATACCATGACCGAAATTTGTTGGGGAATTTTTAGGGTTCACTCACATCATTTCAGATAGTGGACTTCACCAGTACATATCCAAGCCTTTAGGGTGATGGTGTATCAAAATATGATAACCTATCTCAGTGATTTTTTCGGGTATACCAAAATGCACGAGAGGAGGTGGAGGTGCTGCCATCTAGGGACTTGAAATGTTGTCCCACAACGGGGTGAGACTACATCTCAACGAATTTTACCCTCCTAAGATCCGATTAGGAAGCAAATACGCCATAAGGGCTGCCTAAGCACACCACTGGTCAAAAGACTTACCTTGGCCTCAGTTCTACCCTGCAAATCAATATCATTTTCAGATGCCTCAAATCACATCAATTCATAATATCGAATCAAATCATTGATCAATCGACCTAGTCAATTATAAGTCATCACAACTGCTCACTCTAAGCTAATAAATAGATAGTATAGCTTTCGCTAAGCTGACATATCAAACTCTTGAGTGATATAGCACGCTATTAATGCTCTCTATAAGCTGATCATATAGCTTTTGCTAAGCTAATTAGGTATACCGCTCTCGCTAAACCGACATATCAGAGCTCGTAGATTGATATAGTATACCAGTATACTGCTCGCAATCTAAGCTGAATATCATTTGTAGGTTGATATAGTATACCACCCCAACCATTTAATCAATTCATTATTTTTATCATACCCAATAAAAATAGCCGTGTGTGGGTAATGCACTACTACGGTCGACTTTAGTCAAAATATAGTATTTTCATCCTTGAAAATCCCACCATTTATATGGTCCACCAAAATATTTTTGGCGTTGTAAACTGACGCTCGGTTATTTTCCAATCAATTTCTAAAATTAATTAATTTATGAATAAAATCCTAAAATCATAATTAAATCAATTCAAAGCACAAATTAGAGCTCAAATAAATAAACATATTACACCATAATAACCAAGCATAAAATTCGGTCACCTACTATCTCGATCTAATTTTCATAAAATAAATAAATAATTAAATAATTATGAAAAATATTAAATAAATGCCAATAAATCCAACTTAGGCCCATAATACTTAATTGGACATTGAAATGGACCTAGAAAAATTCCAAAGTTCATTAAATAAATAGTAGAACATGTCTACTCGCTAATTGCACTAACTAACCACCTAACATGTATCGGCAAATAATTAAATTCACTAATCTAATCTAATTTAACCACCTAATACATCTTAGCCTAAACTAATCAATCCTTAAGCATGATTAACATGCTAAAAGAAGATTAGTGAGTTAAACTCACTTGTTTTGTGGGCTGAGCGGTTTAAAACGTTGGGAACTCAACTAGGGACGATTCTCTCCAAAGCAGGCCTAGTTTTCGATGCCCAAAACCACCTCAAAATGGGCCAAACCTCCTGCTGAAAACCCCATTTGTTTGTTGTTGATCTTGGTTAGAAAAGAGAGCAACAAGCTCGATTGAGGGCGGGAATGGATCAAGGAAGAGTGAAAGGGTTAAACCGGGCCTTGGCGAGGACTTACGGAGGTCGGAGGCAGGCTAAACGACTCCAACACGGCTGAAATAGAGGTTGTAACAAATGACTAGTTTGCTAGAACGGCGAGGATAGCACGACAGGCGGTGAGGCGGCGAGGCGGTGTTATGACGATGTGCAGTGTGCAACGGGGATGGGTTGGCTTCGGCTGCTTCTCTCCTTGGTTGCTGGTTTTGCAAATTGCACAGTGAAAAGGAGGAAGGGGCTGGTCGGCAGCTTGAGGAAGGAGGGGGGAATAAGAAGGGGCCACAAGCCTTATTTTTTCCAATCCTTAGTCCCTTTGACCATCCTCAGCCACCAGCACCTTTTTGGCCCTCATTCAGCCACCAATGCCTTCACTTTGCAATCTTGAAATGGTCTAAAAACCATAGACATAGGGGGAGCTGCGAATTTCAATGGTTTTCCTCTCAATTTGACACAATTTCCTTTTCAATTTAATCCCATTTGGCCCTCATAAATTCCATTAGCACCTCAACAATCAAATTGATATTTTTCTTCACCAATTGATCCCACTTGCTTCCCAAATGTGTAACCAAAAACGGTCCCCGGCTTTTTATGGAAAAAAGTCAGTCCTACCTCGACTTTTTCCCAAAAAGTTTCGGTTTGTAGAAAAATCTTTTGCGACGAATTGACACTCCTAGAATTAATTGTGACATGAAAGAACTTTTAATTTCTAAAATTGAATTCAAATTTGTGGTTAATTTCAATCTAGCGCGTTTTTAGCGTGACTTAGGCTACTAGGTAGGTTTCATAAATTTTTAGTGCAAATGATCCATGGTTGATTTTCTTCAAGCCACGTGAACCCACTCAACACATTGGTGACTCTCGATTGTCGTGGAAATCTCAAGGATTCAATTACTGATATAGGATACCAAAATAATAGAAAAATCAATCTTGTGTCGGTCGACGAGAATTTTCTAATTTAGTGGTGTAACCCACGATTAGCCACACATCTCAATCGAACCGACCTATTTCGACATCCGATTGATTTTTAACCGCATCGTAACGGCCTCTAAAGATGCATATGGTCGAGAAGCCAATTCCTGATTGAATTCTCAAGTTTATTGCGTTAAAATTTCTTAATGGCTTCCCTGGATAGTCTATTTATCTCGAATGTGATCAGCTCTGAGAGTAGCCCTATAGGCGCGTCGATGAAATGCTCGATTTATTCAATTAAAACATGATTGAAAATCTAGGATGTCGTAATCACACTCATCAAACTAGATATGTTTGGTGTCAAATTGATTTATTTTGTCTATTTTACTGCTTGATTGCTTGCTTTTCAATAACAAAGATGAATTGTTTGTAGTCAATTTACTAGCAGAAGATAAAATAGTGGAAATTATTAATGGTTTAAGTGAGATAAGATTTTCGGAATAGTTTGAATCATGTACTTATCAATATAAATTATGTATTAAAAGAAGATGAGCAAGCATGTGAAGGAAATGCTTACCAAATTAAAGTTGAAGAGAGTATTGTTCATGCCAATGATTGATTTGGTTATTCATGGTCTAACTTTAGTGTTTGAGTGAGAGGTTCAATTGGTAAGTGTTTGTGAAGTAAGAAAACTTTGACTAGTTCAATGATGTGATTCAAATATTAAGGTTTGTTTGTTTGAGTAAAAGCATTTTCTGGAATTATTTTTCTTGACTTTCACTTGTTTGATAAACTGAAAATGACTAATCAATTGAAAATTTTTTACAATCAACGAAATATTCTTATTAAAAATTAGGAAAGTTAATTTTTAAATCTGAAAAGGTGAAAACACTTTCTCGAACTACTCGCTCTTCTTTTTTGTACTTGGAGATTGTTGAAATGACAATAAAATTGACTTTTGTTGATAATGTATCTAATCAATAAATGATAAAGGACAAAAGGCAATCAAGAAAGTTATGATTTACGGTGGGTTGCACGATCTCTACAAAATTCATGAATGAAAGTTATTGAAAATTTTTATTACTTTGTTTATTGTGCGTTTAATTTGCACTTATCATAACAATGTGTGGGGATTTTTCTTTTCTTCATTAAGTCATCATCATTGACATTTGTGAGATTCGGCTTCTATATAGAGCCTTCAACTTGAGAGTCGTAAGTAGGAAGCCAAAAACGAAAAACATTCTCAATAAGAAGTTCTCCCTCCAATTTCTATTTTTGCTCTTATTACATATTTCTAAAGTTCATATTAAGTTCTTGATTTCAACATTTGGTATCAAAGCTAGAAATGGCATCCACTAGTTCCCTTCAATTGCAACTTCCAAAGTTGAATGAGAGGAATTTCAATAACTAGTTCGTCTAGATTAAATATCTTTTGAAATTGTAAGATTTGTAGAATCTAGTGGCCAATGGCAACACCAAAGTGGTTGATGCTGAAGAATTCAATGCTTTGAGAAAGAAGGAGAAAGATTCTTTTATGGAGCACCAAAAGAAAGATCAGAAAGCATTGTTTGTGATCTTCCAAGCCATAGAAGAAACAATATTTGAAAAAAAAAAAAAAATATTGAGGGCAGAGACCACGAAAAGCGATAATCGTGTCAAACAAGTGCGGCTCTCAACATTTTGAGGAGATTTCGTGTCTTTATGAATGAATGATTCTAAATTAATCTTAACATACTTCAATCATGTGCAGGCCATTGTTAACCAATTGAGGGTTAATGGCAAAGAACTTTAAGATGTGCTCGTTATTGAAAAGATCATGAAGTCTTTGATGGAAAAATCTAACTACATTATCATAGTGAAAAGAGTGTTGGTTGGCATGATGTGCCAACCATGACATTGGAGTGGTTGTTGGGTTCATTATGCTCACATGAGTGAAGTATGAATCAAAAGTTCAACAATTCGAATCCAAAGCAAGCATTGCAGAGTCGATTCACTCAATCAAGCTGAGAAGGTTATCGAAGTGGCTGAGGTCATAGAGGTAGTCGAGGACACATATGTGGATATTTGAATTATTAAAAAAAATACAAAATACATGACAAATCAAAGGACAAGTGATTTAAGTTTAACAAATTTGGACATCAAGAATCGAAACATCTAGAAAAATTGGCATATGAGCAAGTAGAATAGGCACATGCCATTAATGCTAATGAAAGTAGCATACAAAAGGGATGGCTCTAGCATTGTGGACACTAATTTCTAGTAACTTGATATTGAATGTAGTAATATGTCTAGCCAAAAGGAGTTGTTCTCACTGATGGTGACCAACATGCCTTAGATTGACAGTCCAAATCACCCATGCAAAGGAAGTATTGTTAGAAAACAATATCAAGAATCATATCCAATTGGGAAAGCCAGAAGAGCAAAATAACATTTAGAGACATATGTGGACCTACTTAGGTGGAAAATCATTTGAAAAAAAAGGTACATGATAATTTTTTTACGGAGGATTTTACCAAAAAAAAAGGTGGGTATATTTCCTTGGACAAAAATCTGAAGCTTTTGCAAATTTAAATAATCTAACGTCTATGTTGAAAAGCATAATGGCTTTAGCTTGAAAACATTAAGATCTAATAAAAAATGAGAATTTACTTTGGAAGAATTTATTGTAAAATTCATCGAGTGAAATGTTGGTTGATTGCTAGCTATACTCCTCAAAAACATTTTATACTAGAAAGAAAAACATGACAATTTTTTAAATGACAAGAAGTATGCTAAAGGCCAAAAATTTACCTAAGAAATTTTGGGCAAAAGCCGCTGCATGTGCCATATTTGTGCTAAACAAATGTCCAACAAGGAGTGTTCTTATAAGAATCCCCAAAAAGGCTTAGAGTGGTTCACCAAATGTTTCATTCCTATGATTATTAGGTGTGTGGCATATCCTCATGTACCATATGAATGGAGGAAAAAGTTGGCTGACAAATGTTAGAAGTGCATCTGCATCGGCTAGACTAAGGATTATAAGTTGTATAAAGTCACTATGAAGGCAATCATTGGTAGGAATGTCTAGTTTTCAAAAGATGAAACCTAGGACTAGAGCTAGAAGATTGATCGAAAAAGCATCATCCTCAAACCATCGGTGGGAGAGACAGAAAAATCTTCAACTAAAAATCTATCATCTTTTCTTGTGTTGGGGGCAACAATACAACCTAAGGAGGGTGAGTAGATTATTTTAGAAAACTTGAAAACCTTTTCTGATAAATAGCTGACACTAAGTAAAGATCTGGTCAATGTGATGTTTCAAAACTCGTGATTGTATTGTTTACTTGTGAAAGTGATAAGAGAGAAAACAATTGCACACAATGATATATAGTGATTCGACTTTATCCTCAAACTTACATTCATTGTTTAGACTAACAGCCATAAGTTGAATTGGATTGCACTAGTAATCTACTCGAAAAATTGCAATTAGGAACACTAATCTTATCACACGATAATAGATCACACCGTCAAAACTCAACTGCTACTTTTACTCTCGTACACTTAGTATTTAGCATAATTACTAAAACAACACGAATACAATACTCAGAGGAACAGTCGAAAGAAAGCATATCACTTAGAATGTAGCTATAAGCAAATTTTTAGATCTTGGTATGTCACTCTCTCTCTAACATTTGGCTTCAGAGATCTTTTTTATAACTGTCTTCAATTTATCCATTAGAAGTGGATTAGAGAAGCAAAGAGTTGTTAGATTTACCGTTGAACTACTATTCAAAGATAAAACTGCCCATATAGTCATTTTGCCATATATTCGTAGGTTATTTGAAAATAGCATCGGTTGTTGTCTTTTCACTACAATTTCTAATAGATTTGTTAGACTACGTAGCTTCTCGATTATTGTTTCCATCTACATTTTGGTATTGTGAGAATCCAAAGTTACAATGGCTATTTTACTAAACCAATGAACATTACCGAAATGTACATTGTTGCCACAGTATCAATGACCTAATATTAGCAACATCAACATAAACATCATCACAAGCTGATTTTTTTGGTCCATTAGTACTGTTTATGGAAATTCATATCAATACATGTTGTAATTTTTATCTACTTGATCACACCATGAATATTACGTAGTCATTTGTTACAAACATTTGCACTTATCATTGTAGACATTATACTAAGGATAGTTCAAGCATCATCAAAATCACTTAGAGATGTTTTTTCAACAATATCTATCCTTTTGATGATAGCAAAACTATCCCACGGATATCAGTTTGTAGGGAAAGTAAATAGGATGCTCATAAAATTTTAAAAGAAATCGAAGACAAGGTCTAGGTGATCTTTTTAGAGTAAAAGTGAAGAGTTTAAGATCTTCTAAATAGTATGAATCATCAAAAAGAGGATTGAGGATGATATCACGGAATGATCCCCTATTTTGATGATCCATTTCCCGATAAAAAGAATATATATATATATAACATATATCTACGATGTAAACAAATATTTTACATACATATCAACTCACTCTCCCCTTTTTGTCATCAGCAAAAAGAGTGGAAAACAATAGATAATTGAGTCATTTCAATGCATTGCGCTAAAAGATAAATGGGACATGATCAACAAAAGAAAAATACGAGCACATAACAAAGTAAATATTTTAAGTGTAAGGGCGTTTGCATTGTTAGGAGGAGGTTGGAGGTTCAAGTATAGACTTGTCATGTTCAGGGCAAATGAGGTTATAGAAATTTAGGCTGAGCAGCGCCCATTCGATTTTAACTAAATATTTTGTTAATGAGGAGAGAGTGGTCTTGATTTTTTGAATATCAACTTGAAGTTATGCAAGCCCGATAGTAGGAGAAGCAAATGTCTCCATAAGAGGTCTCTTAATTTTTCTAGTCTTGGTGGATGATGGGTCTGCCTTTGTACAGGTGCCTTAGCTTTCTTCTTCCTTTCTTGCTCGGCAATTTCAGCCAATCTTTCTCTGAGCTTGGCTAGTGTCCTTTCCCATCACCATCTTCTACAAGGATAATTTTACCTTTCTAATTTGCCCATCTATCAAGAGTCATTCTCAACATCATCTTGTTCAGTGTTTTCTTCCCAATCTCCACATTCAACATACTCTGAGGAGTAGCATTAGAGAAGTCGATCTTTAGGTGCTTAAAGATACTAGTGATGAGAGCACCACAAGGTAGCTTGCCTGTCTTTCTGTTTGCTGTTCGATACATGTGAATGAAGATCATGTGAAAGAGGGAGAAATCATCAAACTTTATGAGAATGGCTTGGATAATTCTTGCCTCGTTACAAGATACATCGTTAGTAGAAGATGTTTTGGGATGAAGGCAGAGGGTCGAAATCTTTTAGATGAAATTTGTTTTGAGGGGTAGTAAGCTCAATGGGACTATTTCTTTGAAGCCACAAGTGAAGTTTGGAGTCTTAAGCACAAAGTTGTAAGCCCCATCAAGTTTTAGTGGAATTGCTTTGAAAACGTTGCACTTGGTCTGAATAATGTGAGCTAGTTTGCTAGTTCATCTAGGGTGACAACATAATTTTGTTTTCGAAAAGTGAAAGCAAGTAAGTCCCTATTTGGAAAATGCAGATTTGAATAAAACAATGCCACAGGGGCAAGATGAACTTCTTCATTGATGGAGTAGAAAATCTCCAATATAAATTGCTTCTAAGAGTTTAGAGAGGTTGACGCCATAGGCATTAAGAAAGTCAATCAAAAAAGGGATGTTGAATTGTGCCTCGATCATAGTACATGTAACAACCCGAGTCCCACTGTATAATATTGTCCGCTTTGGATACTAAGACCTCACGGTTTTAAAACGCGTTATACAGATTAAAGAAACCCAAACCTTTATAAACTAGCCAAGGACTCTCCCCTTAAACGATGTGTGGGACGGGAGACATGTCCTTGGCCTCACCAGCGTACTGCCAAGGCGATCTCAGTCCATCCCTTCATACTGCCCCGAGTCTAGGTCGTCACATTCTCCCCCCTTAAGGCACAGGGTCCTCGTTGTGGCCCCACACGCGGTCGGGAGTCGGCTCTGATACTATTTGTAACGATCTGGGCCTCACTGTATAATATTGTCCGCTTTGGATACTAAGTCCTTACGGCTTTAAAACCCTCCTCCTCCGTCGCCGCGTTAAAATTTTTAAAATTTTAAAATTATTTTTAATATTTTAAATAAATTTATAAAATTATTATTTTTTAAGACTTTAACTAATTTTAATATATAATTTAATTTATTTTTACCACGGAAACATGTCATTGGCCTCAACATGCAAAATGGTGTCAAGCTCGATCTTAGTCCATCCCTCCGCCTTTTGGCCCGAGTCACGGGTCATCTATTTTGCTCCAATTTTGGTACGCTGTACATCTCGTATTATGGCACTTAATGATCTTTAGAGAAAAACATTTCTGAGTCAAAAGAGGGGTCAAGTCTAGAGGTAGAAGTAGGCTCAAAACTTTAAAATACCTGGTCATTGATCTTCGCATTGTTTGTCCCTTGAGGTTTTTTCCATTTCTGTTTTGGCTTCACTTTGCTCAGGCTGAGTAATGAGTGATTATGACACAATTTGTTCTTGTGGTGCTTCAAACTGTTTAACGATCTGCTTGCCTTTATCCTTGACTAGTTCAAGTTCAACAAGAACATCCTCTTTTGTAGAGGATTTTTGTGGGGAAGGTTGAGGCTTTAGTTGAGAGGGTTCACCAACTTTTGGTTCTTGAGATCCAATGATCTCTTCAAGCGCCTATTTTTGTTCTTCGGCAGTGCCTAATTCGTGAGGCTTTCATTAATGCAGATCTATGAGCCTACATGATTTTTGCTAGTCATTCTATGAGGAGCATCCGTGCTGGGATTTTCTTTGAAGGAGATGAGATAGGAAGTTGTAGCGGTGAGACAGGAAGTACAGCTTTTATTTTATTTTCCTTGTATATTGTGGACTTAGGTGTTATTGCCATAGGCATCACTCCTTCTATAAATGATGGTAATTCCGTGCTTGCAGTTAGCGAACCATCAACTTGTTGAGACTAGGCAACACTTTGGTTTTGTGTTACTCTAGTGGATCCTTCTGGTTTATCAATGAGGTCGACATGTGAGGATCCTTCTTTAGAGGCTCTGGCTATCATGGCCGCAATTTGAGAGGATTTCCCAGTTGGTTTCTGTGAGGGGCGAGGTTTGGGAGCCATTTTGGTCGAGAGAGTGAAGTGTGCGAGAGTAGAATGAGAAGGAGAGAGTATTTAGAGATTAATAGGGAGTGAATTGTAAGAGAATACATAAGCACTACCTCCATATAAATAGGAGCAGTTCAGTTACTTTTGAGAAAACTATCCGTTACGCAGTAACGATAACTTTCTTATTCATTTTCACTAGATGTACGAACTTAATCAACCGAGAAAAATATTTAGAGAGATATTTATACTAGCCATTTCAAGAGAATAGCGGTACAAATCGTGAGTGAGGTGATTGTGTGTCAAAACGGCTATCAGGTGGAGAGAGAAATACTATAACGGTACTCAATATTTGCAATCATCATAATCTTTGGTAAAATGGAAGTCTAGTTCAAACATTAACTGAGAGATGCTATTTGAGTGCATTGCAAATGCCTAGTTCTTCTTTGATACACTCTGAAGCTTGTTTGTCTAGTGGCTTGGTGAAAATGTCTGCTAGTGGATATTTTGATTCAATGAATTGTAAACATCTCTATTTGATAAACATCTCCATTACTAATATGGTATCTAACAAAATAATGTATTACCTCGATATGCTTAGCTCTTGAGTGTAGGATTGGGTTCTTCGTTAAGTTTATAGCACTTGTATCATCACAAAAAATTGGAATATTCCCATTTTCTTTTCCAAAGTCGCTTCGCTGTTACTTCATCCAGATAAGTTGTGCATAACAGCTTTCAAGGGCAATGTACTCAATTTCAGTAGTTGAAAGAGCAACTAAGCTATGCTTCAACACAACTCAATTGCCATTAACAATATTCGCTTTCCAAATACATGTGTGCCGAATAAAGGAGAAGGGGACAACACAAAATTAGGTTATGCAATGGTCAAATCATAGAACGATAACTAGAATATATGATAGTATTTACTGATTTCAGATGTTTTGTTAATAAAAACTCAAAAACATCATAATCAAATACATTATTTGCATAAGATATTCAAAAATTAATTATCATTATATATTTATTCTATCATCAACGAAATACTATAAATCAATCATAAAAGGGGGCAAAAGATCATAATATAAATTATAACCATGTTCATGCATTGAATAAATCAAAGATCTGATACCACTTGTTAGAATAAAAAGATCTTTTAGTCACGTGAATTTGATATAAAATTAATAAAATATAGCGTACTTGAATCAAATGTAGCCGTTATTGATCCAACAAGTGAGAAGATGATGTATGAATCTTCACCACTCTTCTCTATGATTTTGTGATGGATGTGTATTTTTCTGTCAACAATTTGTGGAAATAGCGGAAGCGCATAATGGAATATATAAATTCTCCAACGAAAAAAGATCTCATATAGAGGGAGTAATGTGACCAACCTTAGAGCAGCCAAATCTCAACCTTTCATCAAGGTTTAAGATATAGATTCTACATGCTCAATTAGATGTCACAATATATTGCTCATAATATACTTAACTAAACTGGGCATATATCAAATATTAAATAATAGACCTAATAAGTGACATAAATGGGGTGGACCTCATCAAGTCCAACATTACAGCCCGAGTATTATTATTGGATACGGAAAATTTAGGATGTCACATAAGGCATACACTCTAAGTCGAAATATATAACATTTCTCAGGATGAGAAATTGATTTGCTTTAAGAGGCCATGAGCCGCTACTGGGGCATCCCGCTGTTGCTCTGGGCTTACGAGCTGGGGCTGCGATTAGACTTCTCCGCCTCCAGCAAGACTTGAAGGCGCTCCACCTCAGCAATCTTGTCGGCGAGCTGGCTCTGGAGAGCCGTTATCTCCCCCACGCAGCCATTGACCGGGTCCCGTAGTCGGGCGTTGGCTTCGTAGACCAAGCTACTGACGGTGTTTGCTCGCTGGTCTTCTGGTAGGTCCTGAGAAGTTTCTCACCCAACTGTGTCAATTATCACGTGAACTTGGTGATGCATGACGATGCAGAGCTTACGAGTCAAGTTTGTGGCTACATAATTTGATGCTCTTTTAGACTTACTTGGAGAACCAGCACATCCCCCAAAATAAGATGATGATAGTCCATTCGTAAAGTTCTAAAAGATAAATCTAAACCTCAAAAAATTACAAAAGTAAACACTAGTATCAAAATCAAGGGGGAAGTAATGGGGAAATTCCAAGAAAGTTTTTAACTTACTGCATTTGTGCTAATTTAGTCATAAACATTTCAATTTGTCCAATTAAGTCCTAAACATTTTGATGATTTGTTAATATAGTACATTCAACCACTTTGGAATGGAAATCACTTAACGTGAATGCAGGTCATCCTATGTGGCACAACAGGTGCCAACAAACAATTTTTACAATTTTTAAATATTTTTCTTTTTTTTTTTCTTTCCCTTCTCTTTGCTAATGGTTGGTCGCTTGGTTGCCAGCCATAAAAAAGTTCGGCCATTTGAAGGACTGGCCTTGCTTGGGGGAGGATTGGCCCCACTTACCAAGAAAGTCAGTTTAAAGTCTTTTTGATAAGTTAGTCTAAACTTCATGAAAATTACAAAAACAGCACTTGTATCAAATTCCGTGGTTAGCTACAGACTAAATGTAAGGAAGAGACTTAGATGGAAATTGAGGTTGAGTAGAATCCACTTGATGGATCCACTTGATGAACTTATCTTTAGACAGACGGGTTTATTAACTTGTAGTGGATCCTGACGTCTACTTATGACTTTCGCCTTAGAACGAAAAAATCACTTTGACCTTTACAAAAGAATAATTATTTAAACGATGCTCGAAATAATGCTGATAATCTTATTCCCTTAAACAATTAAGCCCTAATTAAAGTCATATAAATAAAATATCCTGAATAGACCCGTATTGATTAAGTCCAGGAAAAGTTCGGCCATCTGAAGGATCTTACTTTCTTCCTTTTTTTTTCCTTTTTTCCTCTGTTTCTTGTCGAGAAAATCAAGGATTTTTGACCTAGGGAGTTTCCATTTTGCAGATAGTGGACACATGCCTTTATGTCGGGAAATTGTCGAGTAAGTAATGGAAGTATATATTCTCATAAATCTTATTTATAGTAATTTTCCTAAGTTACGAAAGCATATATAATAAATTGAGCTCGTAACCCCGTAGATCTTCTAGTCGGTTATTCGTACGTCATTATATATAAGAGAGTAATATAATTTCATTTATGTCAGGCCCACACCCGTTTAAGTGGCTTCTTTAAAGTTATACTCTTAATTTTTATATTCATAAATTAAATGGGACCCCAACGAAAAAGCTAGAAGTGAAATGTCCCATTTTCTTGCCAAAAAACCATAGTTTTTCGTGACAAACAACTTCGCGTGATCCAATAAAAATTGTGAAATTTGATGTAGAAAAGGTAGAATCTAGAGAAACCCAGTATGAATTATTTTACTAGTATATGCGGACCGACTCCTTCTCTACGTTCTTTTTTTGCTTTTTCTCGAAGAGCGCATGCCCGGCGATAAACTGTCAATAAGATTAGGATTAACAATGAATAGACAACAAAGATGAAGACATATAGTCAGACCTGAAACATCTTTTAATGTACCTGCTCTGTCATGAGTGTGTATAGCTTTAGGCGTTTTCAAAAAAGCTATCCTAACATGATTTAAAAAAAGGGTTTTCCTTCCCCCCCCTTTTTTTCCTCCTTTTGATTAATATGCCGATATTTTCTCACATTTTCGATAAGTAAGAGTAGATCGAGAACATAATTGTTGCTGTTAGATTTTGTAAAATCACTTACAACTCCTCTGAAAAATATAAATTATTAGGTGAATATGTAATCTGATTATCAAATATTATAATATTCTCTTTTACGCTTAAGTCGAACTTTGACCTAAGGTTGAGCATGAAGATGTATAATACAGTAAGCAAATAAGGAAAATATTTGACCTCATAACCTTTGCTTTGATAATGTGTAAACTCTTGTGGGACTACTTCTAATTATGCTAAAAATTTTAAATTGTTAGATGAATATGTGATTTGAAATTTAAATATCTTTAAAATTGTTGAACTACATTTGACTATAGGTGTGTGAAATCATGTTAAAAAATAAAAATGAAACTGAACAGTGATAGAAGAAATTAAAGTTGGAGAGAGAGAGAAAGAGAGAGAGAGAGAGAGAGAGGACTTTGAACCCTTTATCAAAATGACCAGAGCGGGATGATTATCTCTAAAGATTTGTTGAAAATGGTTTATGCAAATGGCACCAAATGTTTTCTTAAGTTATAGAATCTCCCTAAGTTTACTAGTTGAGCAATGTTAGAGACTTTTTAATAAGAAGGATCACACAACTTGTATTACTAGTTAAGTGTCACAATAATTCTTTTGATATTTGAATAAGTCACATCTGTAAATCAGATGATATATATTAAAGTACCTCTTATTGCTTGTTTGTGGGGTTTATATTGTGCATCATATGCATGAAATCTTCTTTCACCTAATGGCTTACATTTTCAAATTTGATGTTCTAAAATGATCCATAATTTGATTTTCACATGTGAAGCTAATCGTTCATCAATTACACATGCTGTTCTCAATTCATTTTGTACGTGGGGATCGTATTAAATTATTTTAAACCGTTTGTCTATAAGATCTATATTTTAACAAATCTATATAGTTTTCTTTTGTTTAATAGCTTAAACTTTTAGTTTGGAAATTTTATATGTACACTTATTCAACCACTTAATTGTGGTCACTTCTCTTAGTAACTAACATTATATTTAGACTTAACTTCAAGGTGACCCTTCTCTCTCTCTCTCATCTGGTAAGTCAGTGGAAACCTGTTATCCTATCCACCTAGCTTGAGGAGTTTAGTGAGCCTACTGTATGTCCATACTACCTACTAATTTTTTTTATAGGTATAGATTTAATCTCTCAAGTTCTAAGATCCAAATCAATCCCTCTTAGGTCTTAATCTTTTGACGCAAGGGAGACATTACTAAACCTTGGAAGAATTATATACAGAAACAAAATTATTTGGTATAAGATCATTGGTTGTCTCTCCATTAAACACGTAAAACCACCATAAAATATAAGGAGAAACGTGGACCATATGGAGTAAAAGTTATTGAACAGATCTAATGTAACTAATCCTTATGATGACCAATGCAAGAAGCAAGAATTATACTAATAGCTCAACGCATCACGCTAACCATCTGCTTAAATAAATCTAAGATACTTGAACGATTGTATGAAATGAGTAACGCGTGATCTTATATGGGAAAATCACCAAAGAAGTCATAATTCTAAATTTATTTTTTTGGCTAATTGAGTTCTTAATTTTTTATAATTGTGTCAATTCAATCAATCTAACTAAATTTGGTCGGTCAACACCAACGGCATTTTTTTAATAATATTTTAATTTTCGAATTTTTTTATTAATTTTTTATCTTTTTTTCCCTCCCTCCTCCTTCCTTTGTCTCCAATGACCGGCTAAAGGTGAGGGTCGATCACTACATTGAGGCAGCTGGCCAGTGACAAGCTAGGCGAGGGTGAGCCAGTGAGGGCTTGCCTTGCTAGTGGCTAGGCGAGCTCCACCTCGCTAGATCTAGCAAGGGTTCACCTTGCTAGTGGTTGCCAAGCTCGCGCTCACCTAGCGATGATGACATCAAGCTTCCCCTTCCATTGGCAAGGCTCGCCCTTGCCCAAATCCAGCGAGAGCTTGCCGGCATGGGCTTGCCTTAATAGTGGCTGGGTGAGCTCACCCTTGCCTAGTGACGGCGAGGGGAGCTCGCCACTGGCCATCAATTGGCCAGGCGAAGATTGCCTTTGCTAGTGGCTAGCAAGCTAGACCTTGCCGAGCAATAACGAGGCATGCTCACCATTGACCGACGACTGGTCCTCCCCTCTAGTCAATCGTCAAAAGAAGGAGGAAGGAGAGAAAAAAAAAAAGATAAAAAAATTAATTAAGTATTCAAAAAATAAAATATTATTAAAAAAATTGCTAGCCGACGTCAGTTAGCATCCACGTGAGCACTAGTTGGGCAAATTTGGCCTTATGAAATGAATTAACACAATTGCAAAATGTTTAGGATTTAATTGCCCCAAAAAAATAATTTTAGGACTAAATTAGCATAATTGTAATAGGTATACATATGAGGAGATGAGGTGCATGACCTATCAAATTATATAAACAAGGTAAAATTAGAGAGTTTGAGGGGAGTGGGGAAACAAACATGCTTAAAAAAGAGAGATGGGGGGTGAACCTGTAACATCTTGATGACATTGCTGGCGCCGAAAACCTTGTGGACGTTGGTGAACTTGTGGGGCTCGCTGGCTGGGAAGTACGGGGCAAACACGCAGTCCTGCGTGCACCTCCTCCGCAGCAGCTTGCACGCCGCGCACGCCAACGGCGTCCCCCGGTTCCTCCCCTCGCTGCTCTCCTCCATCGCTCTCTTTCTTCCCTGGTTGAAGTGAGCGCTGAGCTTTGCTTGCCGGTCCTGTGTGTGTGAGAATGGGGTTGATATGTTTTGCCTTTTAGGCTTAGTCAAAAGAGCAAAGACAAATATGAAGTGAAGGAAGCAAAACAGAAAGGGAGAAAGAGTGAGGGGAGAGACGTGGAGGGAACGTGAAGGAGAGAGGCGGGATTTATATTGTATGTATAGAAGGGATCGCCTGACGAGAGTGCCCCACTCACCACCTCTCAAGTAATACAAAAGAGCAAAGACGAGTGCGGAGCAAGGAGAATCTTTTGTGTCGACAGTGACATAGGGCACCGCCGTGACACCTTTTGACAATTTTTGTTTGGCGATACACTGACTTTTCCCTCTCTTTTGTTGATGTTTCGTCCTACACTTTGAATTTTCTTTCTTCTTTTTTTTTTTTTTTTTTTATTTTTTCTCTTTTTAATTCTTTTGTGATTGACTGGGAAACCGCGGGCGCTGCTGAAGGAAGAAAAGGAGAGAGAGATGGTTGAGGTGATCTGACAACCGTGACTGATCTTGCATGAGGAGACTCTTCTTGTTGAGGCGGAGGTTGTGCAACTCTAGTTTAGTTTAAATAATAATTCATTTGTTTCGTGAAAAATGAATTATTTAGAAAATATTTTCCTAAATATGATCATATATATAACTTGTAAAAATGAATGAACGAAAAAAAAAAAATGTCTTCATCCACAAAAATGTTAAGGCATAATTATTATCAATGAAAATACCAACATGTTAAATTGACTAATTATTTCAAATGATAAAAATAATTACTTTAAATTATTTATTTTCCACAAAACAAATGGAGCCTAAATTGAGGGTTTCTATACTATGGATTGATTGATTGTCTCTTATCTCTCTATTTTAACTCAATATCTTAACTTGACATGTGTCTATTTGTACCACAAAATACGAAAAATGAAAAAAAAATCAACTAAAGTACTAATTTTTCCTATTTCACTATATTATAATATAACCACCGTCACTTATCCAAAAATTCAAGATTGTTGGCAAAATCTCGTTGCCTTAAACTATATGGAGGGTGCCAACTCTTTGCTATGAATATGACATGAGAAAAAGACCATTCGTATGTAGAAGTGAGCACCAATTTTGGACCGACCCAACCCCGCCTGTTTTGGTTCGGTCCCTAATGAAACTAGGTCAATCCTTAATCCTAAGACCCCTAGACCCCGCACTGTATGGGTTGGTCCACCCAGGCCAACTCTATACATAATATATTATATATTATTATATGTCTAATATATTATATACTATATGCTTTTGTCTACTTTAAAATCTATCACATCTTCATCTATTCTCTTTACAATTCAATTCGTCATGTAAATTAGAAAGTAGAAAGACACCCAAACCAATTTCCATAAAAAAAAAAAGAAAAGAAAAGAAAAGAAAGAAACCCTCTTCACTTGCCTCAGCCTTGCTCATATGCCTTGGCCTTGCTTGCCTTGGTCACAACCCGCACCTCTTCACTTGCGTCACTCACCTCGTTGCTCGCCTATGTTCACTCACCTCGCTACTTGCCTTTGTTCTCTTGTCTTGCATGCTTGTTTTTATGGTTTGTTGCTATTAGCAAGTGTAAGTTTTTAAAGTTATTTTATCTTATATTTACGCTTAATATTTATTGGTGTTCATAATTTGGTTGCCCAATGTCACATTATTGATAAATATGTAATTTGAAATGGTATGTTTGTCCTTTTAAGGAACATAAGAAAGGCAAAAAATAATAATATAATAATAATAATAATAATAATAATAATAATAATAAATAAATAAATAAATAAATAAATAAATAAATAAATAAATAAATAAATAAATAAAATAATAATAATAATAATAATAATAATAATAATAATAATAATAATAATAATAATAATAATAATAATAATAATAATAATAATAATAATAATAATAATAATGATTGGTCTCGGGTTGGACCCATAGGGTAGATTCGATCCTCAGTCCCAAGCTCAACAGGATCAGTCCTCGGTCCCAAAAATTGAGGACCAACATTGTGTGGATTGGTCCCTAATTAGGTGTTGGATCGGTCCAACCCAAATCATGCTCACCCCTATTCGTATTAGAAGATTCATTGATTCATGCTCAAGCCATGGTTGGGGCTGCTATTAGAGGTGTGCAAAAGAATCGAAAATTGGTTGGAACCAAATCGAAACTGGCAATTCCCAAGATAACTGATCTAGTTCTTGATTCCAATTTATTAGAAGCAGCGGGTGCCGGCTAGTTTCCTAGTTCTAGGTATGAAATCGTCCACCCACCCGCCGCTCGTCGGATCGGACCGGTAATATATAAATATATATTTAATTTTTAAGAAATTTTTCAATAAAAAATTTAAGAAAAATGAAAACTCTAAAATCCCTAATTTGAAATTGAATACCCATTAACTGAGTGCTTGTCTTGTCTCATTCTTATCTCATATGAGTTGTCTCTCTATCTCTCACTCACGATCTTGACTCTCAAGCTCAATGCCCATCGACTAATGTCAACTCTCAACTTTTAATATGAATCCAATATTTTTACTAATCTTGCGGTAAATAATATAGAAGTTCTATGTTTTTTACTTTACTCTGGCTTGTAAAAAAGATGTTGTATTAACTACGTGAAACTTGATGGGATCAATTCCATGGACTCATCCAGGAACTGGACTGGAGTGGTAGTTTGGTTCTCAGGTGGATCTATGGAACTAATAAGTAGTTCCTAGTTTAAATTTTCAAAACTAGTCCTTAGTCTACAATTTCTAGTTCCAAGGTGGGAACTGTCCACCTAAACTATGCTGACCTCTAGTTGTCATCTTTCTCTCTCAACTTTTGTTTCTCAATTTTATTTTCCCTCTTATTTCCAGAGTTTTCTAAAGTATTGATATCAGCTGTTAGAATATGTTTGATCTTGATGATTACCCATGTTGACTTATTGCTAGCCAGTGGAGGACTAGATATAGAGAGTTGGAGAATCTAACGAAGTGGAAGCTTAATGGGCTCAGGCTAGGATTGTCGAATCCTAGTGCTTCCTCCTTTATTTAATCTTATGACTTTTCGAATCAAAAGGCTCTTCTTTTAATCACTCTAATATTGTTTTCCAATTTAAAACAAATGACACTCTAAATGACCTGATCCATCAATCAATCTGTCTCTTTCTCTCCCTAGTGGTGTTTAGGGTAAAAATTTTCATGGGAGAATTATCCAAGAAGTTCTAAACCTATTATAAGACCTCCAATTTAGTGTTAAATTTTCCAATTAAATCAATGTCGTATTAAACCTTTCGATAATTTTTTAATGTAGTCCTTCCAATCTTGACATCCAGTTAGCAATGGTGTACAACCACCAATATGACACATTCGATATGGCTCAAATGTTGTCCTTTTTTTCAAAAGTGGCATCATTTTGCTCAGAAGAAGTTGCCTCTATTGCCCCACCAATATGTCTATAGTACACGTTAGCAATGCCACATCAAATGCCACATCATCTTGAATGGACGAAAAACTTGAAGGTTCATATTTGTGCTCCCCAAGTAAAACTTTTTTTTTTTTTTTGTGGTAGGACCTCTGTAAATTGGGAATGTTTTGGTCCTGCAGTTACAAATTTATGGTTTTTTTTTTTTCCTAAGTATTTGGCCGAGAAGAAGATGTCCCTTGCTGGTGATGTTTATACTTTTCATCTTTGTACCTTTCAGTGGTCTAAGATATACGGCCTTACATCATTATGCATCAGAAATGGAGCTGAAATTAAAGAATGCTCCGCAAAAGCATGCATGCGGGATTTATTTGATCACGCACATTTATACTTTGAGGAGAGCGAAAAAAGGGAATTTAACATCATTATTAATTGTTAGAAAAAGGATAAAATAAATTAAGGGAAAAGGGATGTCCAGGGGACAAACTATCATAATGATGAGGTGCTCCATGGCATGGGTCATGGGATCCAAATCAACAGTCATTGTCCCAGTCAACCTCTCCTGCGTTTTGGTCTTCCCTCTCTTGCACCAGTGAAATCGATTAGCTCTCCCACTCGTCCAAAAGATCTAACAAGCCCCTCGTGATGATGGCAATGAATTGCCGAAGACCGATACGAGAAGAAGGAAAAATAAATATATTTATAAAAGGAAAAAGCTCATGGGTCAGGATAGTCCAAGCACGATATCTTTTTCCCTTTTAAGAAAAAAGGCATTGTTAACGAGTTTTTCGAAGAAAACTTATTACAGAAATCTAATAATAATATGCTTTTTTTTTTTTTGATGCATTAAGTTTGTATAATAACGTCGTTTTAAAAATGCCAAGCTCTTTATTTTAAATATTTAACAAATGCCTTTACATGTCACAAAAATCGCGGTTAAAAATCATGTAAAGGTTGAAGTTAAATTTGTGGGGGACCAACTTTTATATTCAAGTGGTGACTTTCAAGTGTCGGACATCTACAATCTCAAAATTTGGCACAGAGAGACACTTAAGTGCCAAAAAATTAGGAAAATGATATTTAAGTGTCAAAATCGGAGTAAAATCTGACCAAAATACTAACGTGGCAATTTTCTGGTGAGATAATTGTTTTGCAAAAACAAAAGAAAAACATTGTTTTGCATGTTTAATGTGGTAAATAATTAATATAAAAATTAATTTAATTAAATTTAAAAATAAATTATTATTATTTAAAATTTAAAGGGGGGGGGGAGAGAGAGAGGAGTTAAGAGCTAAGGGCTGAGCCCTTGCTGGTGACGGGTGGCAGCACCCTTGCCATCGCCGCCTCACCGCCATCACCAGCCCTTCTCGCAAGCCTAGCAATGCCGGCCGACACTCCCCCCCCACCATCACCGGCCCTTCTCGGCGACGGTGGGGAGGTAGCGGTGGCGAGGCTTAGCCCTTAGCTGCTGCCTCCTCTCCCCCCCCTTTTTTAAAAAAAAATATATATATAATTATTATTATTTATTTTTATAATTTATTTAAATTAATTTTTATATTAAAATTCGAATCCACTCAAAAACAACGTCATTTTTGCCTTATTTTTGTTGAGTCAACACTCCGCTGAGTCACGTAAACGAAAAAAATAATAAATCACGTATTTAGGATTTTCGGTGAGGTTTGTTTTTCAGATGACACTTAAGTGTCCCATTTTTCAAGAAAGGTGGCACTTAAGTGCCACTTTCATAATTTTTGGCATTTGGGGTGTACTTCTCCTGGTGACCTTTTAGCAGTCGAGAATTTTGTGAACATGCGGATTGAGTTTATTCCTCTAGATGAGCCCAAGTTCAACTTGGGCTTCATAGATGTTTGCAATGATTGAGCGTCCATCAGTGCATTGGGAGGGCCGGCATGAATGATGAGAACCATGACTTCGTTACAGACTTCAAGTTGGGATGAAGAATTGTCAAATTATCTCACAAGTTTGAGCCCATGAACAAAATCTGATTCAAACCTCAGCCATGTGATTTAAATTAGGAAAGTCTTGATTGGTACTTTTGGTTGACTGAACACATGAAACAACAACGAAAGCCTTGTTGGAGTTGGATTCCTATTTTGAGTTGGCTAAAAGGGGCTTTCTACGTTGGATAATGATGTGGGCAAAGTCCTATGTTGTGCAACTAATGAGCTATTTTGGGGCTTATAACAGGTTGGGTATCTATTCTGGCGAATTAGTTTTACCGAATGACCAAACCTTGTGGCAATGGATCAATATGGTTTCAAAGCCATTCCTTTGATGCCCACCTTCTTGTACTTTATTCCTAAGGTTGTGGTCCTTTGGTGGTGGCCCGAGGCTACGTCCTCGCGGGCCACATTGTGAGGTCGCAAAATTCTAAAGAGGAGGAGAATGATGCGGGCAAAGTCCCAAGCGACTAAGGAGATATTTTGAATCTTATAATGGGTTGGGCTCCCTATTCTAGAAAGCTAACTTTTCGGGATAAGTTCTTCCATCCCTTGTAATAATGCATCAACACGGTATCAAAGTCATTCCTTGGACAACTCCTAGCACTTTATCCTCGAGATTAATTCTAAAGAGTGGAAGGATGATGCAGGCAAAGTCTTACATTAAGCAACTAAGGAGATATTATGAGGGTTACATTGGGCTAGCTTCCTTATTATGACAAGTTACCTTTTCGAAATGAGTTCTTTCACCTCTTGTAACGTATCAGATATAGAGGTGGGTTTTTGTTTCAATACATCAAACTAAATAAGAGAAGTATTAATATTTTTCTGAGTGAGTTTTTCGTATGAGATTATAAAATAATGGTTGTGGATTTTGTTTTGGGTGCAATTTAAGGTTGCGAAATACTTGAATGATTATAATTTTGTAATTTTGCGGATTGACGAAAGATTTCTTTTTATTTATTTATTTTTTTTTGGCAGTTGGCTCTCACCGGAAATGAAGTACCAATATTTGGGCCGAATGATTTGAAACTTCGATGTTCCTTACGATGCCTCGTTGATTTTGTTATTAGCTTACGTGTCTTTTTCTTTTCCCCCAAATATCTCCGTTACTTTATTTCAATTTTTTCGTGGAACGAACTAGCAAAAGGGAACGGAGGACAAGTATTAATGTTAGTTTCCATCTACGTCGTAATCGTCGAGCAGCGGAACTGCAGTGACGAAGTTCAAAGTCCTCAACACTTAGCCCCTTTCTTATGTTTATTTCAAATTATTCATTATTTTCACATACAAGTTTCTATATTATTTTCACTATTTTAGCCATCGCGATCCCATCCAATGTGGACCAAACACACGGGTAATGTATGTTGGCATCTGGTTCTAAATAAGAAATCTATTTTATATGGCTAAACCTACCAAAAACTCTAAATTAGACCTACTGTGATATATTTACTCTAAATTTTTTCAACAACATAAAAAGTTTTAAACTTGTACCTGCGTGACATATTTATCCTCCATCAAAGTTTTCTCAAAGAGAACTATAAAAAATTTGTCAACATGAATGCTATAAAGCAAATGGTGTTAATATAATGCTCTCATGACTTAAATGAAATAAAGCAATGTTATTTTGACTTAAAAATTATCCAACAGAACCTTGACGGAGGGCAAATATGTCACATATTTATAAGTTTAAGGTTTTTTATATCACAAGAAAAAAAAAATTTTATTATACATATGTCACAATGACTATACTTTTGGGTTTTTGATATCGCAAAAATAAGTTCAAGGTATATGGAGCATAGTTTGGGGATTTCTTGTAGCTTTTCCCATTTCTTATATTATCTTGTTCTATTTGATTTGAATACACATGTTACCATACAAATTTAACGAATTAAAGGTTTTTTTGAAATCAATTTCGTTGTTAGTATTTATTGGTTTAGTGTAGGAAAGTTGACCAAATTTGAATCGAATGAGTGCCGAGGACTCAGATAGGAGCAAGAGTGAAAGAAGAAAGAAATTTTGTTATTTTTCTTTTTAAAATTTTCACCGGCAATGTTCTTTCTAGAAGTCCTTATCTTGTTACCAGTAGAGATCAGTTTAGGGGACATCGTTTAGTTAATTATAAGCTTATTGTGTGGATGCTAATTCAGTCATAAACTTTTTAATTTTGTCAATTGAATCGTAAACCTTTGTGCCAAATTCCAATATAGACCTTTCAACCACTTTTCATTGAAAATTTTTTATGCGGCCATCTAACCATCACTAGACTGTCGCCCTACATGGCACACCACTATGTCAACAATTTCCGACCAAAATTAACCGGAATGACTACATCGAAACTTTGTGCAAAAATTTAGAGCTAAATTGGCAAAATTGAGAACTTCATACCTACATCCGTACAATAAGTTTAAGACTAATCGAGGCAATTTCCCCAATTAGTTCGATGCTGAAGAAAATTAGCGGTGCCCAAGACCCATATTATTCCACACCAAATCATAGTTATAAAGGATGTGCGCATCATGTCATCAACCTAAAAACTTGGCACTTCGCATGATCTCCCATGATTGTGTAACATGCCGTGGGATTGGACTTCATCCCCTTAATCAGCCGACAAAAGTACTTCGAGAATGAGAATCTTGACCTCTTTTTTATGTGACAAGCTCGAAGTCAATTTTATTTTTTCTTTCGAGGCGTGACCACAAAGGAGTCTAAAGACAAACACAATCGAACGGAGGCATGCATGTGTAGCTCATGTGCAATATCGACAATGATTTAGCCGGTGAATTAGGTGAAGCAATCATGCAAATACTTTGACTAAAAAATTGATTTAATTTAAGTTTATTTTATTGAATTCTCTTAGACAATACCTGATTTTGGTCCCCCACCCCTCATCAGTCGGTCAAAATTGTCGAATTAAGAAAAAGAAGGAAAGAGGTAATTGGCTAGTTCAATGATCTTTCTCGCGGTTGTGGTACGGTTGTAATTTTGGGTTGCGAAAATAGTCAACGCCACTCGGCACAGTTTCTACCGTTGGGTCTTTCGGTTGGTAAGAAAAAAAAAAAAGGGGGGAGGGAAAGCACGAGGCTCCAACCCTTTTTTTTTTTTCATTTTTTTTTTCATTTTTTGTTTTGCAAGTAAATGACTATTTTAAAATCAAAGTTCAAAGTGAGGGCGGGCCCACCCAACATGCTTTTTATTTCACAATATATTTTTATTAAAAAATTTATAAATTATTGTATTTTTGGCTCAATGGAACCGGTTGGGATTTGTGGTTTCTTCGTCCCTACACAAGACGATGCTTTGCGAACATGACCCAGATGCTTTGCGGACATATGAAATCATTTCATATAGTGTAGTTTTTATTTAATTATTTGTTATGGATTTGTCGTAGATACACCAGCCGAGTAAAATATTGCTCAATGGGTTTATTTTCTTCAGTTGAGCCGTCGATATGAGTAGTTACACTTTTGTCAACTACTTATATTACAAGATCAACGGTTGCGGATGTAATTTGAGTAAAAGGTCTTTTGAGCAACGGCAATCCCAACCTTTTGGGATCACATTCTTGGAATTGTGGATTCTCTTTATTTACTTGTTTAAAGAATGCCACATAAGAAGTACAAATCAGATAGTTAGTGTTCATTGATATCATCGAATATTGGGAAAAGTACCAAAAAATTTCTAAACCTATTGCATTGCTATCAATTCAATTCTAAACTTTTCAATTGAACCAATTCAGTCCTAAACCTTTTACTATTGGTACCAATTCAGTCCATCCGGCAAATTTTGGTCGGCGGCCGACGGCGACGCGTCGTAGGATCTTTGAAATGGAAATTTTATGATTTTTAAATTATTTTTTTATTAATTTTTTTCTTTTTCTTTTTTCTGTCTTTTTCCTAGTGGTCTCCGGTGAGGCTTGCTGGCCATTGGGTGAGGGCCGCGAAGCCCTCACCTACCGCCGGCGAGGGTCGCGGCCCTCACCCAGCCTCTCCTAGGGCTGTCGGTGAGGAGGCTTCGCCTAGATCTGGGCAAGGCCGAGCGAGGGCCGCGACCCTCGCCAGCGGCTGGCAAGGGCCGCTAGGCCTCGCCCAAGGCCGCGCAGGCGAGGCTAGCCTCACCCAGATTCGGGCAAAGCCGCCTCGTTGGCTGCCGATCTAGGCGAGGCCAGCCTGGCCGGCGGCCCTGGGAGAGGTCAGGCGAGTCGGCAAGGGTCGCAGCCTTGCCCAGTGGCCAGCCAGCCTCACCGGAGGCTTGCTGGCCAACGCAAGGAAGAAGACAAAAAAACAAAAAACAAAAAACAAAAAGAAAAGAAAAAATTAGTTAAAAAATTAATTAAAAAATTCGAAAAAAATAATCAAAAATCACAAAAAAATTGCCACGTTAGCATCCGGCCACCAATTGACGCCCACGTCGGCGTTGGCTGGCCAAAATTGGCTGGATGGACTGAATTGGTACCAATAGTAAAAGGTTTAGGACTGAATTGATTCAATTGAAAAGTTTAGGATTGAATTGGTACAAATACAATAGGTTTAGGACTTTTTTGGTACTTTTCCCTCAAATATTCATAAATACTAATCCAACCAACTTGAGGTTTTTATCTTGTGGCTCAAGTTTGAGCTAAAATTTGAGCAAGAATCTACTATAAAGACGTCCGAAAAGACTTGACTATACTTTTCCATTAATTGGTAAATTCTTTGTGATTAGCTCTCCTCGTTGAGGCATTGACATTTGAACCGAATCACATATATCTAATGTCATTATCAATCTTTGATAGTTTTTCTGGTAATTCGTCCTCTCCTATTTGATATTGAATTTGACGGTTTGTTAGTTTTTGTGCTATATTACAACAAAGGGTCACCTAACATGCAAACCATTTTAAGTCATAGCCATTTCACACGGGATAATGATTTTGACTTAATCAGTTCATAGAATTTGTAAGATGTTTCATAAGCCTTCAAATAGCGAAGTATCTACACTCATGCTCCTGAATTATTAAAAGCAAAAAAAAATGATGACCAATCGATTGAGAGAGAGAGAGAGAGAGAGAAGCATTATTTTTCTCCTTCCAATATTTGGCAAATCTTTTGGCCAATTCGATCCACGTTCCAACAATGAGTTGATTATATTGAATTGGGTAATTTAGTAGATATGTACACCACATATTTTGCCTTGTCTAGATTTGAACACATCCTTTGACTATAAAATTTGAAACAATTCCATAATACAAATTTATTATTAAGTCCAAGACTGGACTCTAAGCTTTTGGCCTATGTAAGTTGTCTTGATGTGGAGCAGTTTGCATATAATTGATAACATCTAAACAAGTAATCTCAATAAACGAGTTAAGTTCAAAGTTTGACTTTAAACTTTGGCCTATGTAAATTGCGTCAAGCAGTTTGCATGTAATTGATAAAATCTAAAAAAGTGACCTCCAATTCTTTAACCGAAAATTTTCAATCACCCCAACCAGTTGTGTCGACCATGAGGGGTTTAAAAGGTGATGTTTTTTGGTAGTCTATAGGTGTTTTTCCAGCTTTAACGATTATAATGCTTTATGTCTAGAAGTTTCTTCTAAGTGAAAATTGTATTTTCATGCTTACTTTTTACAAGAGGAAAGGCCATTTTAGGTAGAAAAATCTCGAAAAAACAAATTGTATCGAATAGCATATACATACTTCCAATTTAGTGGGCCTTAATCTTTTAGTTTCCCCAGAAGTTTAAGTAAATTCTGCCCTGTGAAAATTAGATTCCATGCCATACTCGAATAAATTTGAACCATGAAGCTCGTTTTACTTGTCAACCTTATTTTTGTCTCATCTGGATGTGTCTTTAAGAACATATTAAAAACCTAATAATGCTCGAGGAAATATTGTACCACCAAGGTTTCGGACCTAGTGTTAATGGGTTTACATGTCTTTCACGAGATCTCGAGTTTGATTCTCATCATGAGTGGACTTGAACTATGTTGCCTAGTTATGGCATATGTTGTGTAAAAAGACTTCTTGACTATTAAGATTTTGGTGGAGATGACTGATGGCCTCGCAAACCATGGACTTTCAAGTCATGGGTTATGTAAAATAGTTATAGCTCAAATTAAATATTCCGTAACAAGTATAAGATCCTTATGGTAACACTCAAAGGATGTCATTGGCAATAGTCACCTCTTCCAACCATTTTCCATTTACCAGATAAATGTCTAGCAAAATATTGGAATGCCTCAAGCTCCACATTATGTGATGGAGAGGACTTACTCACCTTTTGTCACATAAGGTTCATGCTTAAAGATGTCACATATCAACTTCTTTTCAAAATATCGCCAATGATGGTCTCGATTTCAAAACCCTAAGATGCCAATTCCATTGGGTGTAAGACCAAATCGCCGCAGCGATCACAATTTCAAAGTTCTCACTTGTGTTTCAACATAAACCCCATTGGGCGCATGAGAAGTTCGTTGAGATAGCTCTTTTTGGCGTTTGATGGATTGGCCGATGGTGAATCTTCTTATGGGTAAAACATTTCGTGAAATGCTTGCAAGATTGCTTTTGTAGAGAAGGAAATAGTTAATCAAATGTTGATGCTTATGAGTTAAAAGAGAGAAGAATATGCCAGCAGATAAATAGTGGTTCGGTCAATTTTTCAGACCGGCTTCACTCTCCTAGACTAACAGTCAAGAATTAGGCCGGAATCCTAGTGATCTTTGCGAGGTTAGAGATAGTGGCAGGTGTTTTTTTCACTTGAAACTTAGTAGATAAGTTTGATCAAACTAAAGGACCGATATTAGAGTACAAAGCCTACAAATCGTTTCAGAGAATGTAAATAGATATACAAACAGTAATCACACTAAAAAGCATGAGAGTATTTAATACAAGATAGAATAGAATTTTTCTATTTTCTACCGCTTTTCTTAGCAATACTTGAGCCCTTTAATAATCTCCCGAGAGTTAATCTAACCGTTGCAAGTCTTCTCTAGGTATAAGGATTCGTTGGATACAAGCCTCTCCTTAGTTGCCTGCAAACTGCGCAATCAGTTTTCTATCCCTGACCCAAAAAGGGGATTTTTAGAAATAGATGCTTTTGCTTTTGTCCAATGGCTGACTCTCTAAATTCTTGCACACAGAGAAATGCTACTCTAATTTTCTCTGAGTTAATTTCTGTGGACTCCAAACCCTCAAACTGGTTATCAACCTCTAATTTGAATTTAAATCAAGTCAAAAGAGATGTAAATTTTTTCATCCAAGCAGAAGAAGCACAGCACACTTCTTCCATTTTGTCGATCGCAAGAGCTGTTTCTACTAGCGGTCTTCCCAATCCCTTCATGCTTCTCACTTAAAGTGACTATCACTGTCTACCCTCTGGTCCTTTCAAGCATGTTGACGACTCTAATTCTACTAAGCTGTTCACCTTCTATGGTCCATCCAAGTTTCACCAACTCCCTGTTTTATGACTCATTCACCTTCTACTCAGGTCCACCATCTTTTAGACACCTTCTACATCCAATACCTTGGTCACTCTTGATAGAGGCAGAGCACTCTTACCTTTTAATGATTTTGTGAAGACACCACTTACATATTGCTTGTGCATCTAAAACCTGGCACCACACTGATAATACACACATTAGTAGCTTTAAACCATTTTGCCATCTTCAAAACAATATAGGGAGTTTTTCCAACATGTTATAGTGCTCTTCAAATTACTCATGGTGATTTGTTCATGAACGAACAAAGCATATTGCAAAAAGATTGTCCCTTCACCAAATAACATCGGGCACTAAAACAGGCTCCATATTTCCTCCCCTGATCAATTGTTGAGATCCTCACTATCAAGGTCATGTACACAATTTAATTTCCAAACTCCAGTTGATTTATCTACAACCACCTTTAGTGCAAGGGAACCGTCAAATAAGATAGTTAGTTCGGCTATGTTGTATATTTGATTTGATACGTTGCCATCTAGATTTCATATTATTGTTGTTAGGTTCATGATAGAGTGTATCTTTCATATGTATATTTTAGTTTGGAGTATAGTTCGATCCAATTTTCACAATGTTGGAATTAAACATAATTAGATTCGGGGGGGACCATGTCTTGCTCTAAATACAAGAAAGTCAACGGTGCCGGAGATCATTGCTTCTGCATCCCACTTTTCATTAATTATTCCTTGATTAAGAGAGGGTCGAACTGGAAATCCTGGAGATCGCCATTGCTAGATCCTGCCTGGACCTTGACATCAACAAGATCAAGCATCGATGTGATCCCCCTGATCTCAAATCGAACTAAATTAAATTAAAATGAATCAATTTATATCGATCCAAAGCTATAGAAAAATGGGCAAACAACTTGAAACCCTTCTTTTGATTGGAGAGGCTTCCCTATCCAGCATCTTCAATATGTCCCACTTGATGATCTTGGAAGCTACCATCATTGATGGTGAGACCTGCCTTAATCTTGAAGCAGATCTTTTTTGGTCTAACGCCCCATCTTCCACTAATTAGAACTGATTAAGACACCTATAATCCATTTTATAGTTTAAAATTCACCATCTTTATAATAATGTTGGGATACAATAAAATTATTTTGCGTGCTTCCAACACCTACTTTTCGTAACACATTGGGGACACGAACTTTATTGTCGCCACGTAAATCCAAAGATTTTTATCTACTGGAACAAGCAACTGGAATACTTTCAAGAAACCTTATCTCGTTCATATAAATAATGAGTAAGTGCTTATGCGCATGGAAAAAAAAAAATTGGTCGGAATTGATCGGAAGCTTGTGGTTGGACTACGATCCTGTACTTACCTTGGCTTTGGCTTGTACGTGCACGTGCAATACCACCCATTTGTCAATGTTGTTACGTATATGTCGAGGTTTTTCTAGAGAAGACAGAGGTATGGGGACAAATTGGAGTGTCTTTAATCATTCTGTCGGTCCTCCCTTGTTTTTATTATTGTGGACAAAGAACCTCAACACTTATAATAATGTGGTACTTCTTCGGTTGTCAAGGCATGAAAAATGTCTCAATAATGGCATGAGAGTCTTGACTTCCCCAAGCTCCACTCAATTTGCATGAACCGATTTTCTTCACAAGAATTTCCATGAGTTGTTTGTAGAAAAAAGGGATAACGATACTACAAATGTATGAATCTTGTCCATTTTGCAGTCCAATACCGCAATAACTTTTTATGCCCAATTAAGCATCTCAACTTTTGGCTCAATATGAGGCATTTGTTGAATAAATGACCGTGTCATGCAATTTTGCTTCCGATGGCTCGCTTACTTTGTAAAATTGAGCATTTTACTGACATGGCTCCCATACTGAACCAAAATAATACCATCTCCATTTAAATGATGTGCAATTAGGAGGGAGAGAAAGCATGGACTCGGATAATATTTGCCATCTAATATGTCTCTATTGACATGGTATCATCTCAAGATGCCATATCGGATGCCAATGTAGTCAGTTAATGACTGTTTAACAACACTATTATACACGTTGGCAGTTTCTATCCTCAATTTTAATATTGAAAGTTCATGTACTTGATTGGCCAAAAAAAATTTTAGGTACTCGATTGTAAAATGCACAAAAATTCATATGCTAGCAATGCTGTTATCCCAACAAGAAAGAAAAGAAGAGGAGAAAAGAAAAGATACTTACTTTGCCCATTATTGTGCTAGATATTCAAGCAAACACAAAATAACCTATCAAAGGAAGATCGAACAAAATGGAAAACACATCTAGGTTAATTTGCCACGTGGAAAATGAATGAGTTGGAAAATATTTTCCTAAAGGTGATCGCTTGTATTACTTACAAAAAGGAATGAAAGAATAATATTTTCATCATTAACAAAAATGTTTAAACATATATTGTTGTCGGCAATGAAAATATTCTTTACTAATTAATTATTTCAAGCGATATAAGATATTATTTCTAGGAAATTATTTTTCAAATAATTCCTTCAACAAAATAAACAAAGCCTAAAATATAATGTAGTCTTAAGAACTACCATATCCCCTTGAAAGAAGCCTTACCCAATATATACGTATAAAGTGAGTCTCTCTTCCTTGGGAAAATTGTTTAAAAAGTTTTAAACCTATTGAACTTTTGTTAAGTTAATCATAAATCTTTTAATTTTACCAATTTAATCATAAATATTTTTATATTTTGTCAATTGAGTTCATCCGATCAAATTTTAGCTGGAAAATGCTAAAGTGATTGTCGACCATCTCATATAGCACCACTAGCATTGATGTGAAGAGTTTTAATAATATTTTAATCTTTTCTTTTCTTCTTCTAACCCTTGGTTGGCGAGGGCATCTCAACCCTTGCCGGCCACAGTGTGAGGGTTGCAACCCTCACTTGGAATTGGGCAAGGGCAACAGTGCCCTCACCTAGACTAGGCAAGGGTCAGTCTACAGCCTTCCTAGCCTAGGATTAGGGGGTAAAAAAAGAAAATGAAAATGAAAAATAATAAATAATAAATTCATAATAAATTCAAAATGATATTAAAATAATATTAAAAATTGTCAATGTTTGTGCCGGTGGCGCCACGTAGGACGGCTGATATCCTCGTCAACGTCTTCTACCTAAAATTGACTACCTAGACTCAATTAACAAAATGTAAAAATGTTTATGATTCAATTGATGAAATTGAAAGTTTTATAATTGAATTGACAAAAATGTAATAAGTTTAAGATTTTTTAAACAATTTTTTCCTCTACCTCTCACTCGAACTATAATGAAAGTCTATTTTCATTTGTAGAAGTAGTTTTAGATCGTAACTTGGTGGGAAAGTATATCGATGTTAATTGAGGATCTTATTTCTCTGTGTATGTATGGAAAAACGTTGGGCACGCTTGATCCTACATCAAACACTACGGAGGTCTTTCGTTTAAATTTAGATACCAACCGTCATTCTCACCACCCACTCTCTTCTCCGTCTCCCTCCTCCAGATCACAGTCTAGCACGTAATCCGAATCCCAACGCCACCTGCTTCTACAGGTGCCTTCGCCTCAACCACATCTAATTTGTCCGCGAGCTATATGTTTTGGCGTTTCCCCGTCGAGGTCCGGGAGAGAGAGGGAGAGAGAGAGAGAGAGGATGTGTGATGGTCGGACAAAGGAAAACCCAGTAACATCGGCGATCTCTGGAATGGGAAAGCGGCGAGGGGGGACCACCTCCCTCCGACAGTTACGGTAGTAGGAAAGACAGGTATTCAGTTTAAGTTGGCTGAGCGAACGGTCGTGTCGGGTAGGGGCCTACAGATCTTTTATCGTGTTTTACATATCTTATCTGATGAAGTGTTTTGAGATCCTGCAATTTTTTGCATCCCCAGCCTTGGCATCTGATGACACAGCATTGACAATGGAGAGCAGCAGATGAAGATGTTGGATGGAGCGAAGCTATGATGTAACAAGTGCCCTAGGCCATTAGCCTTTGAATATACATAATAAGTTAAATACAGTAGAAAGTCTGATGCTCAATGCTGCAGTATTCATGCAAAAAAAAAATGATTTTTTATTTTTTATTTTTGTGGAACATGAGGGCCCAGGTCGGGGGAGAGGGCATGCGCCTGCAAGGACAAAAGAAACACGCATGGCCAACAGGAAGATCACAATTCTCTTGTCACCAAGGGAGGATGAATAAAAAACAGGGCATGATGGAAAATGGATTTACATCAGATGCAGCCAAGCTCTGTCTTGTCCATGTCCAAGCCATTGCACGCTTGGCTTCAACCCATCAACGGCATCTTTTTGTTTTTGCCCTGAGGATTTATGTTTTTATTTTTTGTCTATTTTTCGTAAAGATTAAGCCTACCCTAGTTATAGGGAAATTCCAAAACTGTAAAGTACCCCCATATATCTAATGGATCAGGTTAAAGACGCAAGCATAAGATTCGACAAACGGCTGAAATATGATATATTTGCACTTGATGATATGAGGGAACTTAACCTATACCGTCATAAGCTTGATTCATATATTCATAAATTGGATTCTCAACTACTAAGCTATGGCAAAACCCCTATATGCAATTCTTTGTATTTGGGCGGTGTGGGAAACAAAACCTATGTCATCTGCCTAATCACCTAATCAACATGCAAGTCAAATCCTTAAATACTAGGATCAATTTCAAGAGGTTCAAATGAAATCCAATATAATAAATTTTTAGTTCATTTAGCAAGGCATAAGTGGGACCAAGTCTTAATTAAGCCCCACATCTTCTTCAATCGAAATGAATCTCAAAATTTAAACTGAGCCATTTCTATGAAACCTAAACCACACTGTGGAATTTGAGTTCATGAGAATCCCAAGGAATTTTGATGACGGTTGGTAAACTAATTTGGAGAAAATGGGAAGATTACCACGATACTCGCTATATCACGAACCTACAAGAATTCTCCATCACTTGACTACCGTGATATTACAAAGGCGATTTACCAATTGTCAGAAGATGGCTACTCAATTCGTTGGTTTCTTAAAGTGTGCTTCCTAGTTTCTCAAAAGATGATAGAACCGGAACATTTTAACTTAAAGCAATCACCAGAGAATCGTTCCCTTCTCCTTTCCCTCTGTTTTGATGCCGAGATACTGCAATACATTTCGAACATTCCAATCTTGTTCGTTCAGCTAGCATCAGTTAACTTCATAATATGCCAGATCAGGATGTTGCAAACCCCACATATATAGCAATGAGGTTTAAGAGTCGACTCCCTTGTTAGTTCTAGGTTTGAACTCAATTGTTATTCTTTGATATCCTGTTCTGGCACTAATTGTATGGTCCATTTTCAAGCCGTATCTCCTGAAGAAGTACTTGAATGATAACCATTTGAAATGGACCGGTGGATTAACCATATACCAGTTGAATCACTTCGCCTAGACGCAGACTGGATAACCAGCTACTGCCAATGTAATTCATTCAGAAAACTAAAAGATCACACTCCTAAAATTAAGACCAACTCACAAGTCAAGAGTACAGCTACTAGGAATCAATTAGACTTCCTAATTTTATGTTTTTACATCTGCACTGTATCTTGGATGACACACGTTCAGATAAGAAAGCAAAGGATGCAGGTACATGACAATTTTTTTAACAGTCATAAACTCGTCCATGACATAGCATAATTAGTGCGGAGTGGGACAAATCCCACACTCGGAAGGCACACATCCCACTCTTAGCAATGAAACAGCAATCAGAAGAACAAGAACAATGTGGGGATGTGGTAATTAGGGAATAGCTGCATGGCCCAGAGAGCAAATACTGTTGAGAATCTGAATCATCATCCGTTGCACATATATACAATTCTTGCACCTGCACGCTCATCTATTCACTTGTAAGTAAATTTTCCCACAATGCTGGTCCTATTGTGATCGAAAATCAACCACCACCAGGGTCATACAACGATACAAAGAAGCATATGCTAGCACAAATATGTATGAAGAGGTGCATCTCTGCCAAACGACATATAGATTTCTATGTAAAGGCCTGAAACCTCTTCGAATGTCACAGCTTGACCACACTCAGAGATCTCAGTGAGGAGAGACAATGACAAGCTCAGCTAGCATGAATTAAACGATGAGCACACCAGCTATTGGTAATTTCAACGCTGCTTTATCCATTACAAAAAGGTCCCTTAATTAATTAAAGTCACATACATATTACAGTTGTGACAATGTATATGCTAGGGAGAATAGCCTGCACTAGTTTCTTCACCACATAGCTTCAGAAATGCAGAGAGCAAATGACAACTGAGACTTGCTGATTTGTTGCGTATGTTGTGTATGTTACCAGCGCCTGAAAGCAATTCAGAGAGGCAAATTGATTAGAGAGAATTGGTATAGTAGGGAAAAGAGCGAACAGAACGGAAGTCTTTAAGAGCATGCCAGAACCATACAAGCAACGGAGGAAGCATCTACTGCTTAGAAAATCTTCTAGTTGTCCCTTCGAATCGATGAGGTCTCATAAACTTCTACATTTCATCATCCTGCCTTTTCTGATCTGGCGTTGCCTCTTCGCAATGCCTTGCATCAACAAAAATAGGAAAGATGTATAAACTTCCAATATCAATAGTTTGTGAATATGACATACTGACACCAACAAACCACAAAAGGAGTTTGAGATGACAACTCTCAACTCAAAAGTGATTCGATAGCAATTCAAAATGTTAGCACGCATGCACAACATAGCTGCAGGATATCAAAAGAAGGTTTTCTTTTCCATATATTCCCCTTGTAAAATTTATTTTCTATCCATTAGTGCATGGAACAGGTTCTAGAAATCTTTTAAATTGTATCAGAAGCCTCAGAATCAAGTAAAGGTAATTGTAAGAAAATCTCTTTTACTACGACAATAGACAAACTTCTATTACTTCAAGAGTAAAATTTTGGCATGACAATAATCCACCTGGAAGTCAAGAACCACAACCATTAATATTGCTAATGAGAAGATTATTTCAACAACTTACATTATGGCATATGAGAACTATTAATTCTCGTTAACTGCTGTCATATACCTTTTCTTTTTTTGCTATTGTCAATCAAATCAATCTACTTTGTGATCTTCCAATCAGATCATTCTTTTTCTTTCTGGTGGAACATTGCTCTTCCAAATAACAGAGAGCCAATGTGGGAAGTCAAATTTGAATGCAATGTTACATCTCCTGTAGCCACAACAACTAGCGCCAACCATACTTTCACCATCATGATTCCAGATAAATCTCCTTCTATTCTAATTTTGACCCACTTCAACCTTTCAAAAAGCCAATCAATTGCCAGAACTCAGCACTGGATTAGTAGGAGAGTAGAAGCAACTAAAACCACAAAATTCTGGAGAATCAGTCCATAAGAGACAACACGTCTCCCCAATAACAAGGGTACTATGTTGTTAAGCATCAACGGATATATTGCACTCAGTTGCTTTCTTCATAACAGAAGTCTGACTGAGCAGCTTCTCATTCAAGTTGCCAAAGAAATAATTGGTTTAATTCTTGATATTGTCAAGTTCATTCCAAGTGCAGCGATGGGTGCTTATGGCTTAAATCAGATAAGATGTATGGCAGGTAGCTCATTGTAAGAGATACCATCTTTACTTCAACATTTAATTTTAGGTCATTTTTAAACTCTACCGTGTTTGACAAAGCCCCCTGAATAAAGCATACTCCATTGACGATGGTGAGAACAAATTAGACTGAAAAAAACAGGTATGAAAATCCAGAAAGGGCAAAGAAATCCAACATCATTCTACGGTTTTGTGCGTTATGTCAGTGTGGCTTGAACAACTCAATGTAGCATACAAATACCATCAACCAATTGATTGTTATATAATTATAAAGCAAAGAAAAGCTTATACTTTCGCATGAAAATGCTAACATATACACTACCACAATCACAGTATCCTCGTCAGTTAGTTTTAGTGCTTCACCTAAGGCACACTAAGGCATACTTCCACAACCCTAGAGCACTAGCCAAAAAAAAAACAATGCAAAGTATTCGGAAAAAAATAGGACATTGCAAAGTAACAATAACTCCGACCATTCATAATACGCTAATGCACTATAAAATAAATACAATAAAAATAAAAGAAACTTAAGTTACAAGACTGAGTACATACTCATAAAAAAAATGATCTACCTCTTTAATGGTCCTTTCTTCAAATGAGTATCCAGACATGCCTATATGTCCTCAAGTGTCAAAACATTCTCAAGCCTCGACTTCAATAGATTGGATGCATCTAGATGTGAGGCAGACCCAGCCAAACTAGGGATTCCTTCCAAATCCTTAACCTTCCCTTTGAGATGCTCCATTAAAATCATCCCTATCGAGCACCCAAAAAATTAAATTAAAAAAACTAAGCCAGAATGCATATATTAAACCAAACTTTCATGCATATGAACTACAAAACTTATTAAAGACTGCAAGAATGGAGACACATGAATGATCCATTTAAGTCAAGGCCCACAATAGCAACATAGCATGTAATGTCAGAGAGCACCTGATGCAGGAACATAATTCAACTTTTTTAGTATTTAAATGTATTTCTTTTTATTGTCTTTTATCGAGTTCTTAGGTTAATAAACAGTAATGTAGTAGTCATGCGACTTTGAATGAGCTGCAATAATCGAGACTAAAAGTTATTATGTTAGACCAAGGGTGCAAAATAGGTCTTTTACTCACTCTGTCATTAGTTTTTCCTCATTCATTAAATATCCTTGATTTTTATAAATCCAAGAATAACCATTCTCTGTTCCATCTTCAAGTTTGTTTTAATTCTTTTTGCTATCTTTCAATTCTCCGACCTCATAAAATTGTATTAGATCCCCTTGTTATGGTTTTCCTTTATCAATTGGTATCAAAGATGATAAGATCCTAACTTGCAATTATGGTTTTCATTTCAACATGATGGTTGGACACGGAAGAGGTCATGGAAGAGGCAATCAAGCCCAACAAATAGAGATGGCTGATATGTAATGTATGATGAAGACTTGTTGCGGGCTTTTCAATCTCTGCAATGACAGGAACTGTGAAAGCCCATATGGAGAATCCAGAAGGTCACCGCAATCCTTGGACATGCTAGAAGCTGGTCTCGAGGATGATAGTAATGATGGGTTTGAAGAAAATCCCTTTCATGATTGGAAGAGATACTGCATGATGCCTTAGATCTTGATTAAGAGATCTATCCTTCCCATGAAGATTTTGAAGATGAAACAACAACAGTTACCTAAGATAGTAACAAAGTCATGCAACAATTGTATGGGATGACTATGGTGATCAAGCCATAGCATATGCAATTAATTTACTGGCAGAAGATGGAATTGTCGAAAGTATTGATGGTTCAAGTGAGACGAGGAAAAGTTTTTCTGAAGAGTTTGATTCAGTTTCTTATCGATATGCATTAGGTATTAAAGAAGAAGATGAGCAAGCATGTGAAGGAAATGCTGGCCATTTCAAAGATGAAGAGAGTATCTCTCATGATGATGATTGATTTTGTTATTCCGGCTCAATTTGAGGGTTTGAGTGAAAGTATCAATTGACAAGCTTTCAGAAAGCAAGAATACTTTGATTGCTTTGATGATGGAATTCGAATATTTGTGATGATTGGAAGAAATTCTTTTAATGAAGGCCCTGTTTTCTCCAATCAGAGAAGAACGATGCTTACTGGGAATCCTTTAATCAACACCTTTGATCAAGGCCATGTTTTTACATGGATTTTGGTAGAGAATATGAAGAAGATTGATCCAGAGACATGCTTACTTCAGCAAAGTTTTCAACACTAAGCTTGACTCTTTCCAGCCCAAGGAGAATGATGTAGAAGCATAATTCAACTCTTTGTATTTTGAGTGTTGTGTTCTTTATTGAATCTTTGAACATGTTATTAGGTGAACAAACACTCATGTGCCAATCACGTGACTTTTAATGAGCTCCAATAGTATAGATTAAAAGTAGTATGTTAGATCAAGGGAATATAAATAGGTCTTTAGTAACTTTGTCATTGGTTTTCCTCACTCAACACACATCATTCATTTTATAAACCCTAAGAATAACCTTTCTCTCTTCCATCTTCAATAACTCTATTTTAGCCCTGTTTTTGTGACTTTTGCTTCTCCGACTACAGCTACTATATCTAAGTAAACTTTAATGTTTCTAGCAATTAAAGAACAAAGGAGAAGGACATAGCGTGTGCAATAAACATCTGCATAATAGTCCCTACCCAAATCTACAATGAGCACAAATATAAAAATGCAAAAGGATGAAAACTCATTCCTTACTCAAATTTGCTCAGCACAGTTTTGCATCTCATTTGCAGTTCTAACACGCATATTACTGACTTTAACTTACAACCAATATCCATCCACAACTCATAAGCACCTAGAATAGCCCATATATACGAAGGCAAAGATAGCATGTGGTTTTAGGGAGACCCAAAACTAGCTGCCGACGTATGAGAAAATAAGAAACAATCTTCACAAGAATGGATGCATGAATCTCCCTGACATATACATGATCAAGACAAGAACTTTGTCAATCAATGATATCCCTACCTAACTCCCTATTTATAGATCCTACTAAAGACTAAGTTCTATCAATATCGCTGACGATTCAGGAACGTGACAACAGGAAAATATTGCTGACGGATTGGGAACGTGACAACAGGTAAACATTGCTGACGAATTGGGAAGCTCAAGAACCCAGCATCAACAAATCATTGAATAGACAGTCAGTCCCTCACCTCGAATAAACATTTCGAAACTTCTTCAAGTAAGCTTTTGACTTGATATGAAGCAAGGAGAAAATCCAATACTAGAGGATGACAGAAGGCTACAAAAAGTGGTCATCTTTCCAGGAACTACTAGTAAATAATAGAGCTTCACCCAACAAACTTTAAACACCACAACATGAGCACATAGAGGATTAGGAACTTCTCCTGAAACAACAGGACATTCTATAGAAGCTTGTGCCGGATGATGTGTTTGTCATTGTTTCCTTGAATCAAAAATACAGATGGACATTAGTTTGGATGTGCAGGAACTATATTTGGAGACCATAACACGGCACATTCGCATCATCAACTATGGCCATCACACCGAGATTCAGCCAAAGTTAAACTCGATTCAATTCCATCAAATCAAGGGAGAAAAGCATGAAGTAATATCTGCGCTACAGCCCAAAAAGATTCATCCATTATATGGCCAATCAACTTCCCAGCCGGCAAAGACGAAGCAACACGGGCCAGAGAAACTCCGGAAGATCGATGTAAAGGGACAAAAAAAAAAAAAATTCCTCCTTTCAGTCGCAGAGGAAAATATCCGTACCCCCAAAATAGCTCATCACAAAACCCAATTCACTTAAAGAAGATCGATGTAAAGGGACAATCAAAAAAAAAAAAAAATCCTCCTTTTGGTCGCAGAGGAAGATATCTGTACCCCAAAGTAGCTCATCACGAAACCCAGTTCACTTAAAACAGATGAGAAACAGGGGACGTAACGTCTTCAAACCCATCAGCAGATCCTACAGAAACAGCCCCCTCGGACCGACCGACCGACCCAGAACTGAAAAGGGTCGATTGAGAGAGAGAGAGAGAGTCGGTCGAGTTCGCGCGGTTTACGAAGTTCCTCCAGTGGTCGTTTGCCGCGAAGCTGCTCCTTCCTGGTTGCCCATGAGAGTAACTGCTAGGGCTTGTTTAAAATTGAGAATTTACAGATACCGTTTATTTGACAATGTTAAATGAAACTAACTTAAAAGCTACTTTTTTTTTTTTTTTTTTTTTTTTTTTTTTTTTTTCTGCGCCACTGTTTTGGGAGGGGGGTTTCGAGCCTGAGTTAAATGTACCTTTAATTGTTTAGATTTCTAATCAAGACATGACTAAATAAAATAATATAAAACTCAAGAAATTTTGCAATATTCTATACATTATTCAGTA
This sequence comes from Eucalyptus lansdowneana, assembly GCA_017140395.1. Classification (NCBI taxonomy): domain Eukaryota; kingdom Viridiplantae; phylum Streptophyta; class Magnoliopsida; order Myrtales; family Myrtaceae; genus Eucalyptus; species Eucalyptus lansdowneana. The sequence continues at coordinate 39,624,136 of CM029487.1, read as the reverse complement.
ATAAAATAAAGTGGGACATATTCAGATTATATTATAAATATTATTTTGTATAAATAATATATCAATATAAATGAAATACAAATTTTACATATGGAGCTAGTAAAAATCTCTTGTGACGTTTTTATCATTTTATTTGCTCTTTTATTTTATTTTCCTCTCTTTTTTAATTAATTTCTTTTTATTTCTTTGTCCCCCTTCATCATTCTCTAATAAAATTTTATTGAATAGACAATATACCTAAAATACTAAAGCACCTAAAATATGTAATAAATATATATTTATATATGTAATTTATATTATAAGAGATTCGGTAGAACCTACAACTACTCCTAGAACCTATGATAGGGTTGATTCTAGGTTTTAAAGTTTGCATGATATGCTCCTAGTTTTAAAAAAATAAGAAACTTGTTCTAGTGGGTAGATTTTAGGTTTCAAGTGGAACATGTATGGAATTTGGAACTGCTCACCTCTAATAAGAACAATGATGCAAAAGAGGCTATTTTTTATTTTCTAAATAGCAATAAGTTCAAATTTAATTGAAAACCATAAACAAAAACAAGCATGTAACATTTTAATTGGGTTAATACCTTAAAATCTCAAACCAAGATATATCTATAATAAATTTATCCCTTTTTTTTTACAATTAAAAAACCTCAAATTAGCATACCTTTGACAAATTTATCATCTCGTTAGTTTCGTTAAATTTTACTTTCAAATTACTAAGTTAAATGACATGCAACGGTTGACTAGTATACTAATTTGGGATTTTATTCTCAATTTGTCACGCTTATATAATTTTTATAATTTTTTTATAATATTAATTCAATTTAACGGATGGTATATTGGTCTCAAATGTATCAACTTATGATAAATTAGTTTAGGGTAAATTTGTCATAAATATACCGGTTTGAGATTTTTTTATGGTTAGTTGGGATAAATTTATCACAAATGTATCGGTTTGAGATTTTTCATAATCAAAAAATCAATTTGGGGTTTTTCAAGATATTAACCCTTCTTAATTATGATAATTAAATCCAAGAATGAAAGTAAATTAATTTGGAACACCTCTTTAGATTGCAATTGGAAGTCAAGATAATATTGTCTTTTTATTAAAAATGAGGGTGGATTTAGTTACATAAGGAGTGAAAATAGTATTGCCCAAAATAAAATTATAATGTCGTGTCAACAATAGTTAAATATTGAATATTGAATTATATAACATTATTACCAATTACAGAAAGTGACCCCAACCTTACTTAGCAAATTAAGTGATTTTTTTCGACTTAATCAAATCGTGTATGTCAAAACTACTTATGATTGTCAAACACGATGCAAAATGTATCAATTTTTTGGTGCCTGTTGAGTTATCAATCAGGAATCTAATAAGTAACAGGGTTACTTAGAGTGAGTTTGTTTTTGGGAAAATAAATTATTCGAAAAATATGTTCTTAAAAATACTTGCTTGTATCACTTACAAAAATAAATAAACAAAAAATATTTATCATTTATGAAAATATTTGAATATTAATCATCGCCAATAATGATATTGAGTAATTATTTTAAGTGGCACTAACGATCGTTTCTTTAATAATTTTTTTTTCAAATTGTTTATCTATCTCGTAACAAGTGAAACCTTAATTAGTTTGATAGAATTTATAGTAATGAAAATCTTAGCGGATATGTTGAAAAAACCTACCAATTAGCGTTGTTTTTCTATCCTTAGTAAGAGACTAATAATATCTATCTATCAATTTTCAATTATCTTCTGACAATTCTGTGTCCATGATTTCAACACCTATCAATGCTTAAAATTTTACACTTAGATTTTCCTAACATAAATTTTCAATTTTACCAAATAGGCCTAGTGGATTGTACACACGGATTGGGTTCGCTTCGCTGGGCTGCGAGGTCTGTCAATCAATCAATCTCATTGCTCGTCTGGAGTAAGCATGGCTCGGACGGGCTGGTCTCAATTGAATTTTAGGCCCAGCCCAAGCTGTTATGCTGGGGGAAGTGGGCCCATCCCGATCGGAGATAATATGACCCGCAACAAACGAGCATGGTTAGGTCCGGGCCGGGCCTGGCCTACACCTGGTTATAATTTTACAGAAGAAAGATTGTGCCCTGTGCTGTGATGAGGTAGGTGGGTGATCAAGTTCATGAGCAGTGCCTTGAGTTTGAACTTATTTGCCCAAAAGAGACAGTGACCAAAAGGCCACAAGGACTAATACCGATGCATAACAATGCTGTTCATTCCTTGAGCCTCAGTAGCCACTGCTGAATCAATAGTATAGACTAGTGAAAAGGAAAGCGGAGCTTTTATCTGAACTACATACAAGAAACGTGTAATTTTTGCTGCTATATTCATGTTTTAAAGATGAAAGTAATCGAAGAATATGTATAATCTTGAGCACAGTTTCTCCCGAGAATTCTGAGTAACTACGGCTATTGGAACAGTGGGCTACTTCTCAGTGTCCTGTAGATAGGGCTGTTGGTGAATGACCTGTAGATTGATGCTCTCCTCTGCTGTATAGGTTCCTTCAGATGATGTATTTTCACATCGACTCTGGCTGAGAACCCGACTTGCGTCGTTCTCTTCAAGTTCCACTGCTCTCTCAACCACATCTGCTTGTCGAAGATGTCCTTGCATTGCTTCGATGACGTGGTCGTCCAATGGGCAAATTGTCCTTTGCAGGACCATGTGAACAAAGTACGGAAGCAGCGATGCAACAACCACAAGCAGCGTGATGATCCAGAAGCTAGGAGCACCTCCGATGGCCTCAGTCAGCATATGAAATCCCGTATTCGAGAGGGAGGGAGGGAATGCGCCGTAGGCAAGCAGGAAAATGTACCACAGCAATATGCTTCCCCAGATGGACAGGTGCTGGATCCAAGTGAAGTGACTGATTATGAGGGCGATTTGGCAATTCACTGTCACTATCACGCATGTAAATGTGATCGTGCCTAGGTGTGCAATGTCAGCAACATTGCCCTTCCCCGGGAAGGAGACTGTAGAGAGTGCGTGTATGGTTAAGAGGAAGATGATCAAGGAAGCAACAGCGCCATTAAGTATCCAGCCAATGATTCGCTTCCAAGAGAAGCATATGCCTTTTTGACCCTGTTTATAGAGGGCAGGAAACTGCAGAGACAGGCAAAGCTTGCTAAGTATTTGAGCTGTAATGAATCAAGAAAGGAAAGAGAAGAAGACAGATACTATTTGCAGAACTGAGAATTATATATACTTGCCGCAATACTGGGAAGTAAACCAGCGATTTGTGGATTTTTTTAGACTCTACCTGATGACACACATCTGATGAAACGTCCTGCTCAAGAAATCCCAAGGATATGACTGGCAACGATGTCAACAGGATGTTGAATGCCAGCATGTACCCGTCGTCATATAGTACCTGGCCGGAGAACAATGTGTAGAACTCGTAGAAGAATAGCGTCAAGCCGAACACGATGTTCTTGTATATGAAGTAAAGGATCTGTTGCACATAATGCAACATATTAGAGATAAAAGTTTGCTGACATTTGTCCTTAAGAGTAGAATCTGGACAAATTAATACCATCTTGGAGATTCTCTCGTAACACCAGTGTCCGTGCACGATCAGGAGTCGCTCAAGGAACCGAAACTGGGGCAACGAGAAGTCGCTAGCCATGACAGCCTGCAGCATAAATAAACAAATATGTAAATAAACAGCATGTCATTGTTCAGCTTTCAGTGAGGGTTGAATTAGAATTCAGAAAAGATTGCTTAGTCAAAAGGCGACATGAAGTGACACTAGTCTTCACCTGCATGCCTTCCATGCCACTGATCCCAACTCCAATGTCAGCTTCTTGAATCATGCCGACATCGTTTGCGCCATCTCCTATTGCCAGGGTAGTCTTGCCAGTGAACTCCTTCACCAATCGGGTAATCTGAAAGTTCCTACTTAGTGTCACTACTTGGTGCTATGGTTGTGAAAAGAAAATCTTATTATGGCAAAATAAGCTTCTTTCTTACGATAGTACTTAGAAGTAAAACTCAAATCTTACCAGGGCTTTCTGTTTTGGTGACACACGGCAGCATATAACAGAAGCACACTCGACAGCCAACTGTAAGAATTGATCCTTCACATCGCTTCTTAAAGCAATCTCGAGGGCCTGCCCATCCACCACCAGAGCAAAAGGCATATGCTTGTTGTGCTCTTCGTTTATTTCTTGCAAAAAGCTTTCAATTTGGCTTACTAAAGCCTCTTTTGCTACCTGAAAAGACGATAAACTGCACGTCATCACCAGCCTCAAAGAAGAGGAGGATCTCTTGCATTTGAAACGTCTTCTAACAAATTAAACAATTGTTACAAGGCAACTGTCATTACTTGATTGCATTTACTATGCTCAAAAACCTATGTTTTGCCCTTTTGCATTAGACGCTTGTTGCCTTCACTTTTCTTATCTTGACATAGATATTCGATCATCCAGAAAAGGAAAAACAATTCAAATTGATATATGACAGAACCAAGTCACTGATTCGTACTATTTTAAATAGATTGTACTGCAAATTCTTGTATGATTAGTAGATTTCATTACGCACAGTATTGTCAAGCATTTGAAATTTCTCATTTCCATCACATTGACATTATAACAGCACTAATTATTCATGTGTCAGAAATCTTACAAGTACCACCTCCGACTGGGTGCCGCATCCTGAGTCCATGACAGAACTCAAATGAAACTGCCTCATATCTTGTCGAAGCAAGCTGCACGCGAATCTAGCAGGGCAAAGACAAAAGGATGAACCGATTAGCTTTTTAGAGATTAAGATGGTCATAACCATTGGTCCATACTATAAAATGATCAAGTATCAATATAGCTAGCAAGTTTCAGAAGATGAGACACACCCAATGTTGATTGCAGTCTGCTTCTTGTCACCAGTAAGCAGCCAAATCTTCAAGCCTGCTTGAGCAAGTTTATCTATGCATTCTGGAACCTGGGCAAGTCAAGAAAATGTACTACCTTTCATATCCAGATTGAGAAGCTCTACTTTGTAGAGGTTAAAGAAGTTTATGTCCCTTTTTATCCAAAAACTTTGTACAGCAGTTACATGTCAAATGCTTGATAAGCATCTCGATGATCAATGATGTATTAATTACAAATAACTGAATTATTGACTTAGTTCTGCAATAACACCGGAGTATCGCCTTGTTTTTGTTGAGTAAGAGTGGAAGTACTATACCTACAGTCGAAAGGAAACAGACAGAATCATGTTTTTGTCAGCAATATTAGTTCTTCAATGCATGAAAACCTGAGAAACTGACACTTTATCTACCTTTTACTTTTCCAGCTTTAAATCGGAGGACCTAAACTAAAACCAAAGATATAGAAAATGAAAAATTAAATGACATCGAGAATTAACTAACCCCTTTTTGTAATTTGTCCTCGACGGCGGCAACCCCCAACAGAACCATGTCCTTTTCGATCATTTCAGATGCACTCTCCAGCAATTCATCCCTTTCGGGACCCACAGTGGTCTTAGCTTTCATGAATATCGAGTTCCAGTGTTCGTACTCAGCCCTTTCGACTCTACGATACGCAAAGGCCAGAGTTCGAAAACCATCTTCAGCGTAACACGAAAGATGCGAACTTGTCGCCTCCTGGTATGACCTCCCATTATCGGCGAGCCTCTCAAAAATGATGCTGGGAAAGCAAATCAAATAGACTTATGAGATTCAGGATTCCCCAAAAACGCAAATAACATTTGGATCTGATTGATTCTTTCAGGAATCAGCGAATACCTGTCTGCTCCTTTGCACAAAAGAAAGATCTGGCCTTCTTCGGTGCTCACAATCACAGACATCCGCTTGCGAGAACTACTGAACTCCAATAGGTTCAAAAGCTTGTACTCCCTGAATGTCACTATTAAATTAATATCTCGAATTTGAATTCGGATAACGATTTGTTAAATCGAATTTTGTTGAGTAAATATTTTCAAAGCGGATTACAAATCGGATGAAGAAAATTTTCTTCTTATTGGACTTTCTTTCATACGTGCAAAATAAGCAATGAAATAAGAAGGATATGTTTTATCATTAGAAGACAAAAAGAAGGGACACACTATATATTTTATTATATATTTAACTTTAAGAGGGATAGAAAAAGAAGGAAACTCCCATTGGAAAAGAATCCTTGTAGGCGTGGGTTTTTGTTAAAGTAGTGGGGCTTAAGGTCAAATTTTTTACTTTGTGACACACGGATAAAACGCCTAGGGTTTTCTTTTCCCTCTTTGCATGTCCACGTCCGCTTGAGAGAGGAGCCTCAAGTTTTGAAGTCACACGAAGCCTTGAAAAGGAATGTGAAGACTTACGTACGTGGAGAAGATAAGTTCCTGATTTTGGCATACGTAGAGCATTTCTATTTTGAGATTGAACACGTGGTAATTTTGTGCCATGAAGTTTATATCCAAGTGAATTTTTTATATATAAACATTTTGGATTTTAGGTTAAATCTAGGTGTGGAAAACATTCGAATGTGTAAACGATTGTAAACTCGATTCTCCGATTATAATTAATTATTTGCTGCTGGGCTCTCACCGCGTGGACGTAAGTACCGATATTCGAACCAAACCATGTAAATTTCTAGTGTCATTATTATTTATTGTTTATTTTTCTAGAGTTTGCACGTTGACATAAATTGTAATATCCTACATTTCACTTATATTCCAACAATTGATATCAGAGCTTGGGATTAGATTTCTTGATTGTGATTTGGAGCTTTTGCTTGTTTGATTATTATCTGGAAATTATGTTATTGCAATTATATTTGAGAAAAAATCTGAAATTGAGAATTTTAACGGGAGGAATAACTTTGGGTTATGGAGCATCAAGATGTGGGCATTATTGACAACCCAAGATTTGGCCAAGGCACTAGATGGTGAAGATAAGTTGCATATTATAATGAAAGCCTCATAGAGGGTAGAGCTAATGGAAAGAGTAAAGAGTACAATCCTATTGAATTGGTCAGATAAGGTTTTAATAAAGGTTGCTGAGGAGAAGGATGCACATCATTATAAGTAAAACTTCAAGTACTCTATATGAAGAAATGTTTGAACAATCGCTTGTAAATGTTGAAAATGATGTTTCGATTTAGATATACTGAAGGTACATCTATCAAAACCTACCTGAATGAATTTAATAAACTCATAATAGATTTAAAGAATGTCGGTAAGATACTTGATGATGAATAATAGGATATAATATTGTTAGCCTATTTACCAGAGTCATGGGAGCATTTTACTAATTCACTGTTGTAGAGGTATACTATAATTACCTCAGAAGATGTAAAGTCCACCTTATTCTCTAAGGAGTGGCAGAGAAAGTTGTGAAAAGACGATCTAGCACAAAGAGTAGCACAAGCATTGACAATTTGAGGTGGAAAACAACATCGAGAGTCTAGTAGCAACAGAGGTAAAAGCATATTGAAATCACGGCATAAAAAGTTCAAGGGACGTGGAAAGTTCTTTGAGTGTCACGAGGAAGAGCACATTATGAGAGATTGTCCAAAGCAGAAAAATAAAACTGATAGGTAAAATGCTACAAACAATGTGGCAAATGTTGCCGAGGGGAGCAATAGTGATGCAAAAACTGTTTTATGTGTGACTACTACTTTATCAGGAGATGAATGGGTGCTAGATTCAAGGTATTCTTATCATATGATGCTTCATAAAAACTAGTTTACTATTTACCAGACTGTAAATGGTGGTGGAGTTCTTTTGGGGAATAACACAGTTTGTAAGGTTGTGAGGATATGAACAATTTGGATTTGGATGCACGATGGAGTGGTGCACACATTGACAGATGAGAGGCATATACCGGAGCTCAAGAAGAATATTATTTCTCTAGAAACACTCAATGACATCATATGTAAATACACCGCTAAAGGTGGAGTACTAAAAATCTCTCGAGGTGCCATGATAGTGATAAAGGGGAAGAAAGTGAATACTCTCTATCATCTACGGAGAGAGACCATCATTGGAACCGCTGCAATTTCATCAAGTTAGACTCTAACTTGACTTGGTTATGGCATATACATTTATGGCACATGAGTGAGGTAGGTATGACGATGCTAAGTGAAAAGGAGTTATTGAATGGTCAAAAGATAGGGAAGCTAGACTTATGTGAGTACTACATCTTCGGAAGCAACACTGAGTTAAGTTTACTACAGTTATTCATTCGACCAAGCGACTAGTTGAATATATTCATTTAGATGTATGGGGTCCATCTTCGATCTCTTTGAAAAGAGGTACCTAATATATGCTGACATTTATCAACGACTATTCGAAGAATGTATGGGTATACTTTCTAAAGCACAAATATAATGTGTTTGATTGTTTTAAGAAATTTAAGACATTTATTGAGAAGTATTCAGATAAATGAATCAAGTGCTTAAGAAACCAATAATTACAGAGAGTTCTATGGTAAAGATTTTACCGAGTTCTGCAAGAAAGAATGTATTGTGAGACACCGCACAATATCTAGGACATCACAGCAGAATGGCAGAGCAGAATGGAAAAACAGAATTTTGCTTAAGTGAGCTCGATGCATGTTTTTGCATGCACGACTTAGCACGGAATTTTGGGCGAAGTAGTGAACATGGCATGTTACCTAGTTAATCGATCTCCATTATTTGTTATCAAGTGAAAAACTCCCGATGAAGTATGAGCAGGGAAACCTGTTGATTATTTCGGATTACGTATATTTGGATGTCTTGCATATGCTCATGTGAGTGATGGTAAATTTGAGTCGATGGCAAAGAACTGCATATTTCTAGGTTATGCACATGGAGTGAAAGGCTATTGGTTGTTATGTACTAATCCTAGATTACCCGATTTTTTAATCTGCATATATGTGATCTTCGACAAGACTGCAATGCTTCAATAGATGAGTTCTAAGACACATTTAATATAGAGGACTGATCATGGTTAGTGAAGTGGAGCTTCAGGTAAAGACTCTAAAGACCTTGAAGGTAACTGAAGTTGATATTGCAAATGAGGCCATAGTTCCTAAAGTCAATGATAGTAAACAACTAGCAAAGTCGCAGCACACTAGTCGTAGATAAACAAATAAGGCAAATTAAATCACTGATACGTTATGATTATATAGATATTGCTTATGCATTGATTGTAGGTGATGAGATGGAGACAAATAAGCTTTCGTCTTACTTTTAGATGATGGCTAATTTGGAGTCATCGCAATGGTTAGGGGCTATGAGTGAAGAGATGTAATCAATCTATCGAAATCAGACATGGGAGCCAATCAAAATACCCAAGAGCCAAAAGATTGTCAAAAGTAAATGGATCTTTAGACAAAAAGAGGGCATTTTCCTAGTATCGAGGCAGCGAGGTATAAGGCATAGGAGTGAGCGGTTCCAGGTTCCTTACAAGTTCCATTTGGAATTTGCAACCTACCACCGAGTACAAGTTTCTTATTTTTTGGAACTTGGAACTTATCCGTTAGAACCAAGAACCTGGAACCTACCTTGTCATAGGTTCTAGAGTTGGTTCCAGGTTCCAACAGGTTCTTCTTCTTTTTCTTTTTCGTTCATTTTAATTTAAAAAGAAAAAAAGAAATGAATGCAACAATGACAAATAAGCTTGTCATTCATCAAAGAGAATACAAGAATGGATATGAATGGTTACTAGAATTAAAGGGAACCAACAATTTCATAGCTATCAGTAATCATTACATCAAAAAGTCATGAGGACAATCTTTATCTCTCACTTTCTCACTATAAACCCTTGGCTGGCATGTTTATTTCACTTGCTAACTTTTGTTTTTCAATAAGGATTAAACAAAATTTCATCATGAAAGGTACCAAGGGGGTACCCACCCTGGACAAAACAACTTCAGCTAAAACCATATATAAAAAGATTATGCACAAAAAACTGTTATAACATTTCCAACAAACTAGATATGTGAAATCAAATTTCCCTGCTATAATAAAAGTGAAGAATGTACAACCAATTATCCCTAAAAGAATCCCAAGAGTTTTCAAATTCTTGAAATACTCTCTTGTTCCCCCTCTCCAAATTAGCCACAAAAAAAAAGAGGAGAACAATCATCTTACTCATCCATTTCTTTCCAGCACCCAAACTAATTCTTTCTCCCATGCCCAATGTTCATGCCTGATATCACCAAATTTACTCTTGAAATTGTAGAAACTATAGTCCAAGTCTTTCTAGTCCAGCCACAATGTAAAAGTAAGTTACTCACACTCTCTTCTCCAATTTTGCACCCAAAAAAAAAAACCTTATTAGCCAGTATTTTTTCTCTCTTTTGAAGATCAACCAAAGTAAGAATACATCCTAAAGCAGATTCCTAAACTAAAAAAAGAAACCTATACAGGAACCTTGACTTCCCATATAGATTACCACAGGAAGAGTGCACTATGTTATCTGACAGCTACTTTTAAAGCTTTAAATAGTTTCTTCACCTACCTCCTTCACATTTAGTTAAACACAAAACGGAGATTAAATGCAATGGCGGCATTCCAATATGAGAATTGTTCCAAATCTTTTGCACAAAATTCTCATCATATTGATTATTCAACAAAGAAAGCAAGTCAAAGCATAACATGAAACATGAAAAACACGAGATCCAATTAGAGAACAAGTAATGGAGTGAGATGGCGAATGCAAAAAGAAGCCATGAATCTAATCCTAGAAAGATCGGAGCAAAGCATCTTCAAATCATCATCCGGCAAGAGAATAGAAATAGGGAAACGCACACATACTTAGACACACAAGGCCAACAAAGGAGCCGCCGTAGCGGCAAAGGCAGCGCCGCCGATGTAGGAGAAGAGGCCGAAGCCGGTGGGCTCCTGCTCGTCCATGAACAAATCCTCGGATCCCTGAACGCGCTATGGACCACCACAATGGCCTAGCCCACCATGGAGGTCGAGACGAGGAGGGACCCAACGTTGGTGAGGAAGACAACAACAACGATGAGGAGGGAGAGGGCGGCAAAGGTCTCGCAGTTAGAGAAGGCGCGGCCGAGGAGGACGAGGGGCTGGTTGGCGAGGTGGAAGGCGTAGAGGAGGAGCCAAGCAGCGAGGAGGGAGAAGGGTGGGAGCGGAGGGAGAGGGCGAGGTAGCTTGTCAAATTGGAGGGGTTTCACATTCTGGAAATTTAGGGTTTTTAGGTTTGGGAACCGAAACTGACCTCCCTAGAACCGGGAACCGAACCAGACCCTCCGGTTTTTGGCTCTACCCGGGAACCGCATCACCCTAATAAGATAAGACTTATGGTGAAGGATATATACATCGCATGAGGGCATTGACTACAATGAGGTGTTCTTTCATGTAGTAAGACATACTTCTATTTATGTTTTACTTGCCTTAGTTGCTTCGCAGGATCTCGCGTTAGAGCAATTAGATGTGAAAACTGCATTTCTCCAAGATAAGCTGGAGGAGCAAATTTACATGAGGCAACAAGAAAGATTTGTTATTCCGGGTAAAGAATATCATGTTTGCTTATTGAAGAAATCTTTGTATGGGCTAAAACAATCTCCTAGGCAGTAGTATAAATGTTTTAATGCTTTTATGACTAGTCAAAACTATTCAAAAAGTTAGATGGATAGTTGCATTTACTTTAAAATATTGGAGGATGATTCTTTGATTTATTTACTTTTATATGTTAATGATATACTAATAGCAGCTAAGAATATATCTGATATCGATGTGCTGAAGATGCGGTTAAATGCTGAATTTTGGATGAAAGATTTAGATGTTGCAAAGAAAATATTGAGTATGGAGATTTTGCGTGATAAGATTGCAGGAGTTTTATGTCCATCTCAGAAGAAATATATTGAAAAGATCGTTGCACGTTTTAATATGTAATCGGCAAATCTGTAAGTACACTTTTAGCAAAATACTTTAAATTTTTAGATAAATTATCACCGTAGAATGAGGAAGAAAATGAGCATATGTCATGTGTTCCTTATTTTAATGGCGTGGGTAATATCATGCATGCTATGATGTGCACTAGGCCTAATATTTCACAAATTGTGAGTGTGATTAGTCGCTATATGAAGTGTCCTAGTAAAGCTTATTAGGAAGCTGTGAAGTGGATCCTTAGATATTTGAAATGGACAACAAACGTGGGTATAATGTACCAAAATGACAGCAATGGTAGTGAGATCATTGGTTTTATGGATTCGGATGACGTTGGCAACTTGGATGATCGTGGGTCTTTAGCAGGGTATGTGTTTATGCTAGTAGGTGGTGTAATTAGTTGAAAAGCGTCCTTACAAGATTGTATTGCATTGTCTTCAACTGAGATAGAGTACATAACACTAACTTTTGTGGCGAATGAGACGATATGATTACAAAGTTTGTTCTTGGATTTGGGTTAGAACAGAAAAGTGTGGATATACACTATGATAACCAATGGTACGATATATTTGGCCTATAATCCAGTTTATCACGAACAAATGAAGCGTATCAACATGAGGTACTACTTTATCCAAGATGTCTTAGTTAAGGGTAATGTTACTGTTAAAAAGATTGCTACAATAGATAATCCGGCAAACATGATGACTAAGTCTATTCATTTGGCGAAGCTCAAGCTTTGTTTGAGCTCTATTGGTGTCTGTGGAAATTAAGCGCCTATTGAGACATTGGGAGAGCAGTATGGATGATGAACATTATAACTTGGCTTCAAACATCGAGCCAATGTGGAGAATTATTAAGTTAATGTTTTAAGTTTGAATTCGGATAATGATTTGTTAAACCGAATTTTGTTAAGGAATATTTTCAAAATGGATTACAAATCGGATGAAGAAATCTTTCTTCTTATTGGACTTTCTTTCAGACATGCAAAATAAGCAACGAAACAAGGAGGATATGTTTTATCACTAGAAGATAAAAAGAATGGGCACCCTATATATCTTATTATCTATTTATCTTTAAGAGGAATAGAAAAAGAAGGAAACTCCCTTTGCATAAGAATCCTAGTAGGCGTGGGTTTCTGTTAAAGTAGGGGGTCCAAGGTCAAATTTTTGACTTTGGGGCACACACATAAAACACCTAGAGTTTTCTTTTCCCTCTCTACACGTCCACGTCTGTTGGAGTTTATGTTCAAGTAAGTTGTTTATTTGGAGGTTAAATCTATCTGTGAGAAACACTCGAGCGTGTGATCGATAATAAACTCCAATTCTCTGAAATTAGTGGATTATGTTTTTCCCCGTGGATGTAATACCGATACTCAGATCGAATCATTATTTCTCTAGAGTTTGCACGTTAACATAAATGGCAAAATCCTATTGTTTCCGTGTATTATATTCCAACAGTCACTAAGGTTCCTCAACCACTAAAACATATGTTCAAGGAAACAAACGACTAAACAACACCAGAAATGGAATCAGAAAGCCAAGAGAATACCTTTCCACGACGCTTCCTAAGTCTGGATCGAGCTCCTTGAGAGCCATTACTGACTGCGTCCTCTTGCAGAATTGAAAGCCGAATTCCTGGGAGGCGATCAAGAAAGCGACTTCCTCCGGTGACTCTGCCTCAAACTTCAACTTGTCTGCTTGATCGTCTTCGATGGGTATGCCAGTGTGACACAGAGCCATCACTCTGAAGAACATTGTTATGTCGTACACATTAGAATTGCGAGTCCATCGCCCATTCATCAGCCTGTTATCCCTGAAATTAAAGCCCTTAATGGAATATTCTCTGTGAACATCCGAAATTTTCGGGTTTTTCAAGTTTGGACTCCCTAAATATTCCGGAGCACCTATATAACCCATCTCGGTGCCGATGTTGTCTGCAGAGAATTCACAGATCTCAATGCTTTGGCTCGTTGCATCAGATTCATCAACACTAGACCTGCGTGCAACCATATCAGAGTTCATCCTACGAGAAGCGGCTAGATCCACTTCGTTCAAGCCACCACCATATGAGACTCCTGCAATGGAGCATTTCCTAAATTCCATCTGGTTACAGGTCAAAGTCCCCGTTTTATCAGACAAGATGATTGAGACCTGACCGAGCTCCTCATTCAAATTCGAAGTGCGGGCTCGGACTGACTGGCATGTCGCTTCATCAAACATTTGTATATCCTTGTTAATGAGGACAGCTTGAAGTACTTTTACCACTTCAAAAGACACATATAGAGAAATAGGAATCAAATAGCCATCCAACTGCAGAGACCATATGAATTGCATAATTGCTGACAATACCGGCTTTGACGGTCTAAAATATAGATTTTTATCTTGTAAACGGAGGTACCACCAATTCGTCTTCTGGCTCGTCTTCTGGGAACTGACAAGCAAAGTGGAAGCGATAGACGTCACCAGTGAAAACAAAAAAAGCATCGAGAAAAGAAAATAGATGAGATGATCCATCTTCTTCTCAATCCGGCTACGTTTGGAGGGCGACTTCATGGAGTTCCTTACCGCCTTTGTGTCAGGTCCACTGAAAATGACAGCTCCATATATGTACTCTGTGTTCCGGAGTTTGGAATCTCTTAGAAGCACTTGTGCGGGGCACAAAGGATGCGATTCATTCTGAAATTCCAAGTTTCCGACGAAGGAATACAAATTTGGATTCGGGTCCTCACAGTAGATAGTAGCTTCGAATTTACTCATGGAGTCATCCTCATTTAAATTGAGAGTGGCTTCTACGCATCTCTTAGCTTTCAGATTGGTTTCTCCATCAAGATTCATAGTCTCGACATAACAAACGCCGTCCTCATAGCTTGAAGAGAGTAAAAGGAGGTCATTGGGAAAATACTGATCCTTCTGTACTTTAACAACATCCCCGACGGAGACTTGTTGCCACGGTTTTTCAACAAATACACCCTCCCCTATGTGAGTCTTTACGAGACGAGAGTTCACTTCCAAATCCTAAGAAAGTTTTAGTAACTACAGCATTAGTCCAAGACTGCAAGGCACTTTTCGATTTTTGGGTCATGACAGACAAGATTAAATGACTAAAAAGAGTTTGGACAGAACCACCTTGACAAGGTCCAATTCGCAGTATTCTAAAACTGAAGTGGTTCAGAGTGAGAGCGAGCATAATACAAAGTGTTAAACAAGAAATTCTGAGGAAGTCGTCTTTAGCAGGATCATTATGGCCATTCCGCAGAAGGTTCAAGTTACATAGCCAAAAACTTGATAAAGAAACAGAACGAGCTACGAGCATATGAGGAACAGCAAGATGACTAAGAAAAAAATTTAATGTCCTCATACCTGTAAGAACCTGTGCCAATCTTCTACCGCTTCCTTGAGCATGCTGATCCCAACCACAATAACGAGAGGGATAATCTGACTATATTGAGCGAAAGGAGACCATGGAGTGCAGTTCAATACTGCTACCAGAAGGAAATAAAGATTGGCCACTCTTCGAAACTGCTCGAAGAGTAACCTCGGGAGGAACGTCACTACATTGTACTTCGTCGTGGATACATAATTGGTCGGGTACTTGTGAGGTTTCATTCGATGCAGATGAGGCTTGTTGCAGAAAACAACCCGCAAGAATCCCGGCCGTCCTATAAGGCTTTTGATGGGATCTGGATCAGCACTGGGGGGCCTGAAGCACGGGAATGTGTATAGATTGCTCCATCGTATCTTCCTGTTTGTTCTTCTGCTCGACTCCCTCATCTCGCTTGCCAACTAGAATTCCAAGTCGCTCCCCCTCTATAAAGTGAATGGAGCTCTTACAACCTCGTCAGACCTTAACCAAACGAAATATCTACAAATTACAATCCTGCGTTCCTTCTCTATCCAGGATCAACTCACCCTCGTGACATCACCTATCTCAACCATATATGTAGAACAAATTGCCCTTCATGAACAAGTTGACTCACCTTGTCCCAACTTAACATATCGACAACCCCAATACAAGAAGTCAAATCTTTCTGTCCCCATCTTCCAATGTTGCACAGCAATATAAAACTCCGACGTTGATGATTTTTTTTTTTTTTTTTTGGTCTTTCTTCTTGGACAGCGACGTACTATGGGGCTTTTTCTTGGATCATGCAGGCCTGCCGTTCCGCCTTGCTACGTTCCTTCAAAGAGATAACGATATAACTCCAACCCCGAGTAGCGTCACCATCCCATTATATCCTCGAAGAATCTTAAAACCCTCTTTCAGAACCAATAAACTAATGCATTTACCACATGCTGGCGGGCCGGCAGTCCCAATTGAAACAATGACTTCCATTATACAAATAATGACTTTGGCGTTTGAAGAAAAAAAAATTAAAAAATGAACATTTACGAGCTGAAAAATAGAGCAATATTAGGGCTTGTATAGTAACCATCCAAACAGTGATAGATTCTATTATTTTATTCCCGGGAATAGTTTTGGACTAAAATTGTGTTTGGTAAAATCAAGAACAAAAAAAAAAGTTGATTCTTTGTTCCCAAACAGATTTGGAATAAAATCAACAAAAAAAAAAATTGATTATTTGTTCCCGAAACAATTCTAGAATCAAGTCTACCTAATTTTTTCTTTTTCTTCCTCTTTTTTTTTGTTTGTCTTCCCTTTATGTTGTTCTTCAAGTGTTGTTGTTGCCACCATTGCCGTCTAACACCGCCGTTGCCCCCCGCCAAACGCCGCCATTTGCCACCCACTACCGCCAGTCATCCTAAGGCCGGCAACCGGCCACCTTGAAGAAGAAGAAGGGGGGGAGGAAGAAAGGAAAAAAAAAAAAAAAAAAGGGAAAAAAAAAAAAAATGATTTGAAGTAGTAATTGAAATTTTGCTATATATATAAAAATACATATTTAATTTTGCATTTTAATTTATTATTTAGTATTTATATTTATAGTTTATACTATATTTATTATTTACTATTTAATAAAAATTTGATTAGTTAATTATTACTTTGTATAAATATAATTAATCAATAGAATTTAAATGATTTAATAAAATTTTAGAATTTGAATAGAAATTTTATATAGTTACCAAACACATTTTTTTTATTTTTTATTCCAGGATCAGAAATTTTGTGCAGTTATCAAACGCGTTCTTTTGCTCAGAAATTGCTCTCAGGAACAAAATAAAAAAGAATCATTTCTGATAAGAAATTATTCCCAAAAACAAATTTGTTACCAAACTTGTCCTTATAAAAACCCTGCTCTAGTAGCTTGAAGGGGTAATTCATAAAGTCAAAGTGGATGTAACTTGCGGATGTCTGAATTCAGACAAGATCTGATGATAAAATGACAAATGTGCAGATCCCGTAATTAGTGCACATTTGACTATGCCAGACTGCATAAAAATGACCATCTAAATTACAAAAAATAAGAAAAATAAGAAGAAATCAAATCTTGGATAAGAATGGACCGGAATGATAATCATGCAAACTTTACTAAAAAAAAAGAAAATTGATAATCATGCAAATGTCGCCATTTGACATGTTTTAATGTGTGCGATCGATAAATAATGTCAAAGCTCAAGATCAATTGTTTGGTGAGAATCTTTGCTTTATTTCCAAGTACTGGAGGTTAACTCTCAAGTTTAATTTGTTGCAAAACTTTATATTATTTAATCCTCTATTGGCGTATGAACCACTAGATTGCAGAAAAACTTTACAACAATGTCAGTTTTTATTTTTAAATTCCAAAAATTTACTAATTTTATGACTTGGGTTCTCTTGTGTGAACCAGATCTAGGTGCTTTGCTTAGGGGCGCACATGACAACGCTTCTTAGCTGAGGAAGACTTTTTTTTTTTTTTTTTTTCAGAAATAGTTCTTTTCTATTTCTATTCCGAAGAACAATTTCTGAATAAAAGAACACATTTTGTAACTATACAAAATTTCTACTCTTGGAATAGAAAAAGAATAGAAATGTGTTTGGTAACGGCAATAGTTTTTTTTTTTTTTTGTATTTATTCATTTTTTATTCTTATTCACAGATCGCCGACCGCCACCCACTGCCCGTTGTCGCCTGATGTTGCTACTGCACAACTGCCAGCCGCAGTTGTGTGACGGCGGCGACAGTGGCGGCTGCTAGCAACAACGGCGGGGGGCAGCGACGGTCGGCGACCGCGGCGGTAGGCGGCAGCGAGCGGCAGGGGTGGGCGGCGGGCGGCAATGGGCAACTGCAACGACCGGCAACCGACATCAGGCAATGGCGGCCAGCGGTCAGTGTCGAACGGCGATGGTGGCCGATGTTCGACAATGGCTCCAAGCGGTTGGAGGTAGCCGCGGCAAGAGAGAGGAATAAAAGAAAAAGAAAAAAGAAAAAATTGGCTTATTTTTAGAAATTGTTCCTAAGAACAAGAAGTAACTTTTTTTTGTTTCTCGTTTCTGCTCCAAATCTATTTCCTTGCTAACTTTCTGTTCTGGGGAATAGAAAAAAACTTGGCGTTACCAAATGGATTTATGTTCTTTTTTTGTTCTAGGAAACAAAAGAATAAAAATCCGGAGGAATAGAAACATTCTCATGCGGAGCCTTAAAGCATGGATCACACAAAAAACAATATTACATAGAATAGTAGCTATGGTTTCCAATACGATCTTCGAATCTTCATTCTTCGTGTCTCTTTCCTTTTCTTTTGGCTTGTTGGCTTTTCTCAAGATTACTCGAGCTTCAAGGGAAAGCTTGCTCTTCCCAGTTTTGGGTTCTAATATTTTTATTGACACGCGGACCCCTAGAATGCCATAACTTGGCACAAAGGGATACTTAAGTGCAATAACTTATGAAAGTGACACTTAAGTGCCAAAATCGGAGCAAAATGAATTACTTAAGTACCAATCCGGCCAAAACATTGACGTGTAAATTTTTCGGCGAAGCAAGTACAAAACGGCGTCGTTTTGGTGCCGATGTGGTAAAAATTTAATATAAAATTTAATTTAATTTAAAATTTAATTTATTTAAAATATTTATTAAAAAAATTATTTAAAAAAAAAAGGACGCAGCTAAGGGTTGAGCCCTTAACCGCCACTACCTCCCCGCCGCCACCAATAAGGGCCAACGACGGAGGGACAGGGTCGCCAGTGGTCGCCGGCCTTGGCTAGGGGTTGGCGACCAAGCCGACCGCGGCAAGGGCCCACGAGCCCTTGCCCCGATGTCGACAGCCCTTGCCCGGGCCCGGCCACTTGCCGAGGCGACCCTAGCGAGCGGCGGCCCTTAAGGGCTACCAACCCTCACCTAGATTTGGCCGGGGGGGAAGGAGGAGGAGGAAAAAAAGGGGTGGGGGGGGGGGAGAAGGAGAAGGAGGAAGGCAGCCGACGGCAAGGGCTAGAGCAGCCGACAACGAGGGCCGGGCTGCCGAGCTCTAGCCGAGGGCCACGACCCTCGCTCGCATCTGGGATGAGGGTACGCAGCCCTCACCGCCCGTCGGCTAGGGCCGCCGGGCCTCGCCCAAGGCTCGAGGCCCCAACCAACCCTCCCCCACCTTCCGGCAACGGAGCGAGGTCTCGCCCTTAGCCACCAACTACCTTCCTCCTCCTCCTCTTTTTTTTTTAAAAAATAAATATAAATTATATATTTTATTTAATTATTTTGTATATTATATTAAAATTAAATTATGCCAAAACGACGTCGTTTTGGCCGATTTAAGAGCTCTATTTTGGCCAACTATAGAAATGACGTCGTTTTGGGTGAATTAGAGTTGAGTCAACTCTCCGACGAGCCACCTCGACAAGAAATATTAATATTTAATTGCCACATATGATTTTTAGCCGGCTTCGTTAAAGGTGGCGGTGTCCCACTTTTCTTAAAATGTGGCACTTAAGTGTCACTTTCATAAGTTATATGGCACAAGTATCCATTTGTGTCAAGTTATGGCACTTGAAGCGTTCTATTGCCTATTTTTATTTGAGATAACTCCTGCTGGCCGAAAGTCAGTTAATAGCCGAGGAGTGGAATCCGTGTTGTCATAACCTCCGTTAATTAGATGCTATCAATGGTCAAGACAAACGTGCAGTTTGTCTCTTCTAGGAACTAAGGCAGATCGCTTCAAAACGTATTACTCTCGGTTGCTTCTGTCTCGACGAACTCGCCACCGAAATTCTTTAGTCACCTGAATCTAGTTTTGTAAATTGCCTCCTGAACGCAATGAAGCCCTGAATTTAGTTTGATTTTCCTAGCGACATTTTCATTAACAGTAGTGTCAATTAGGCTATCGTAAACCATTTGTATGTGCGACTGACATAAGTTTGAATACTAAAGAGATCTTGAGATGGATGGTAAGTTGACGAATTTTCAGAGTAAATTATGAACATCAATTTACTTCTAAATGAATGAACATGTGATGAGATGGGAGTTTTATATGAAACTTTTGGTAATACTTCAAACAAAGATGTTCCTTGGAGATGCCTTCACATACAGTCACGCATCTTATTATTGCCTTTAACGTTATCGTGGTTAATTGCTATATATAGTTAAGATTAAGCTATTCCAAGAGTCATTGAACTCTAAAATTGGAAGCCATTTGTCTCTCAATAGCAAAATCTTCTGCCAATAGTTTTTCAGAGGCCACGGCATTGTACAAGCTTGAACTTTTACTGATCGTGCAACCGTACAAATTAAGGCTGCGTTTAGTAACATTTCTGTTCTTTTTTTGTTCCAGGGAACAGAAACAAAAAAAAGTATTTCTGTTTCAGAAACAGTTTTTGAACAAAAGAACGCGTTTGGTAAGTGTAAAAAAAAACTGTTCTTGAAATAAAAAAAGAACAGAAACACGTTTGGTAACTGTAGTTAATTTTTGTTCCTAGAATAGAAAAAGAACAGAAACACGTTTGGTAAACTGTACAGGGTTCCAAATTGCGAAGATTCTTAAATTCATGGTTAGAAACTACGCAAGGCAGCAATGAAACAGAAGAAAAAACCAAAGCCAGAAGCAAATGTCTTTTAGATGAAGACCAATGTACCAAGAAGATCAAAAAGGTAACTTGTCTAACTCTCGGCTCCAATATATTAGAGACGAATCTTTCTAGGGTAAGCAATGCCACGAGCTCAATGATTTATCAACCAACGGCACCACCGAAGCACAACAAGGCTATTCCACGATGTAGTAATTCACTTTTAATCATGACACATAACAATGTCAAGAATTTCAAACTTGAATATTATAAGGTGTTAGGACTTAGGAGTGAGTGGATCAGTGGTTTACCCATTTATCAACCAAATCTTTAGCGAGCTTTCGTTGGACGTCATCTCTTCATCTCGATTTTGACAAAAAACATTATAACCTGCACAAGGGGTGACTCAGTCCATATGGTACAGATAAGTACATATAATAGGAATTTTAGGACTAACTTTGCCCTCACAAGGCAAACACTAACCTTTCCGAGGCCACTTTTCTTCAATTGCTCCCTCCTATCATACTGTTCTAAATCAATAGGATACTGCGAGACAAGAAGCAGTTTTTCAAGTTCTAAAAAAGGTTTCGCGTGAAGCAACAGCTACACACTTGTTCCGAGACAACAATGAAGACAAAAAAAGTGAACATACATCAGTCAATATCTGTAAAATTGCAGCACGGATGTTTATATTGGGTAAGCTTCCATCAGGAAGAGGTTCAAGCCAGTTCTTTAGTAGTGTTAAGACTCCATGATCTAAGAACTCTTGCTGAAGCTGCTTCCTGCAACATCAGTTCAGGAGAAAAAGAAAAAAGAAAAAACATAAATTTTAACGGCCCAACATCAAATCTAATCGCTTCGGATGAACCAATATCCAAACTTTTTTCCCCTGAAAATCAGAACGCAAGCAAAGCTACCTCAAAAGCACCGAACAGTGGGATCGATGCTTAACATACAAAACCAGTCCCGAACCACCTACATCAATCGGCACGACAGAGACAGCATCCACAACCCGAGACGAGGAACCGATGAAATACCTCCGACCGCCGCCGGCGATGGTCTCCCACATCTCCTTAACTTCCCCGTCATGATCCCTAGAACTTCTTCCCGGATAAATCGCGCCCTTCTTCGGAATCCCCGACTTCGTCCCGTGCTTCTTCTCCCCTTTGTGCCTCTTCTCCTTCTTCCCACCGCCACCTTCCTTCCCACTCTTCCTCTTCAACCTCCTCTCATCCGAGCTTTCCCCGCAAAGTCCCCAGCTCCTCCGCCGCGAAAACCCTCGTCATCGTCCGCGAAGTCATCCAGGCCCAAGTCGCTGGCCTTACTGCCCCCGGCGCCTTTCTTAACCAACCTCTTCCGAGGCCTCGACTTCGACTCGGACTGATCCCGGTCGTACACCGGCGTCTGCGACCGGTCGCGGCCGGTCTTCCAGTCGTCCCCTCCGACGTCGTCCTCGAGGCCGTCGTCGAGGAAGTGATCGTGCCGCTGCCGCGGCGCGGGCGACTGCTCCCGATCCGGAGTGGGGAGGCGCCGGTGACGCGGGTTTCAGCCGGTTGACGGAGCACCACCTGTCGGCGCCGGAGAGTGAGCGGAGTGGGGAGGCGCCGGAGAGTCGCCGGAGGGGGGAGTCGCCGGAGAGTCCGCCCGAGTGGGAGGCGCCGGAGAGGGGAGACGTCGGGGGAGAGCACGAACGAAGCTTCGCACGGGCACGAACGAGGGACCAGAAGTGTTCCCGTTTTGTTCCAATGTGTTTTTTATTTCTGTTCTTTTTTGGTTTCCCAGAAGTGTTTTTGGAGTAGAGAAACAACAAAAAGTTGTTTCTCATTTCTGTTTCAATTTTATTCCAGAAACGAAAAAACAAAAAAAGAACAGAAACGCAAACAAACGCGTTTCTGTTCTTTTTTTGTTCCCTGGAACAAAAAAACAGAAAAAGTGTTCATAAACACTTTTCAGAAGTGTTACCATGCAGGGCCTAAGTTTTTTTGCTCAAATTAAGTACAAAGAGTTTGAAAATTTGATTCCATGTCTGGTTTCTGTCTCATGTCCCCTGATATTCATATCAGGCCTTTTGATTCCAATAGCCTTGACATTGTCCTTGCCATCTTAGAAAGAGAGACGAAGCTACAGCTAGCCTGGTTAATTACTCAGAGAAACCCGAGTACCTCTTTATTGGGACTTCTAGTTAGTAATAAAAAAAGAGTTATGAAATGCAAACTCGAAGGAACCACAACCCTTTTAATCATGTATAATCACCCTGGGTAGGAAAACAATCATTATCTTCTTAAGTTTTTACTTACATCAGCCAAACTATGCATAGACAGAGGCACGTCAATGTGCTTATTTCGACCAAAAAAAAGTAGTGCTTAAAAAAATTATGCACAGAAACCCAACTTTTCGACAATAGGCCTGAACTACATATCTTTGGGAAAAATCTACTGTCCTAGCATTTGAGATGACTTCGGAGGAAGGTACCGTTTCCATAAATCACCTCTTTCGGGCTGCAGAGAGGCTCCAGCTCCGAGTGCCGAGCGAAGTTTCTTGGGACCATCATAAGGGATGACCATCTTATTTGCTATGCTTTCGGGTAACGCTTCATGGCCTACTGACAACCAAGAAGAGGAAAGCTTCGAATGTTTGTGGTAGAGTGTTAAAAATAAGGCAGGGTTGTTCTCGCCAGCACTGCAAATCAACAAAATGCATGACAGATCAGAACACGTGGACATGTAAAACAGTACCGCTGCAAAATGTAACTTGATTGGATAAAAGGAGATATGCTAATGTATAGAGAAAGCAACAAAGCTCTAATCAAGCCCGGCGGTGCTCTTAGTTGATCAATTTGGTTGAGCCAATCTCAATACGTGTACGCATAATATGAAGTGTGACACTAAGCTTAAACGTTGTGAACTCTGATCCAACGTAGGACCATCAATACTCCTACTTAGCAGTATTTTCTTGAAGTAGCAATGACATATAATTTCCATTCGAAGAACATTTGTGCACAATTCATGGTCATCAGTGACAAGTCAAGCGGGGACTCCAATAGTCTAATAATTAATAAGCAATGCATTGAAATTGTCCCAAATGAAGACTAGGTAAGGAGCAAAAGAGTTCCTGATTATGGATTTTCAAGAGGGATGAAGATGCTCAAATTAGGTGACCATGAGAAGGACATAAAAAGAAAATACATTATTAAATCATCAGAAATTAAACACCATAGGCATGTCAATAAAAAAGAGAAGTGAAGCAAACCTTTTGTTCCAATTTAGTACTGTAGTCCACCATGAAACCGCCCGAAGAAAGTCTTTTCTCAAATTTCTTGCATCAATTGAGAGCACACTTAGATTGGGAACGCAAGCATTCTTTTCGTATGGAGTGTCAGATACCCAGGGCCTTGCATTCGATCTCTGAATGGCATCCAAGACTTCTGGATTCACATAGTAAGTTAATCTCTTCGAGCAGTCCTCTGCTGCAGCAATGCCGTGATTTTGCAAGTCAAGAGATATCAGATCTTCAGCTCTTCCCTGAAATGAAAAATCGCTAATTATGCACACACCGCAACTAAATAATCACAACAACTCATAATATACATTCAAAAGTACGTCCACCATATATGCAGTAAAACCAATAGAGTGTACAGCTCCAAACCTTACAATCAAAAGCGAGGAAAAGTAGCAGCCAGTGAAACAAGCAGAGGTTAAACTCGCCAACCTTCACTACCAGGTCGGATGAGAAATATACGAACTTCGTTAATGACTGAAAAATCATTGGTATTGCAAACGGTGCTAATTCCTCATAATTTGGCTCCAAAGGGAACATGGCATTCCTAATTAGCTCCTGGATTTTCTCCTGCCTACAATCACGGAAAAAGCGTTAGCATATAGGCTACCAAAAGCTGAAACGTGAAAACGAACTACCAGGAAAGACTTACCCGTGAATTTCTAGATGTGAATTTGGAAACAACACCTTTAACTTATAAAATGATCGCTTGTCTTCACTTCCACTGGGAATAAAAAAAAAAATGAAAGTATATCAAATCTGGATTTCTGTAGCCAATAAAATATGTATGAATATCAAGAATTCATATAGGGGTGTGAACAACTAGCAGGTTCAAAGATCTTTACTGCCTACGCAAAGAGAATCAGCAGTATGTTTAACTAGGAGAAAGTGTTCAAAATGCTGAGCAATTTAGTTTCCCAAAACATTAGAATTTAGAAGCATGTGATGAAGTTCAATGAACAGCAACTCAACAAAAATCAGCCAAGAAAAGAATTTGTTGTTTGCTTTAAGGGTCAAAAACAGCATTCAAAGTCACAAATCACAAGGAAGAATGAGATGCTATATGATTGCTTTCTGGCATTGTACTTGCCAAGTTTGTTATATCTTGAATCTTCCTTGGATTAAGAGACCAAGAGTGGGATTAGATGTCACAAATTATCTGCATGCGATCTGGTTTCATTCCAAAACCCAAAATGGAAGCCATCTGCTGAGTAGCTACAAAGAATCATGTCAATGAATTTTCATGAAAGTCATTGACCTTTGGTCACATTGGGTAACAAAGCAGCATCGCACTATTCAAACCAGATAGTAGAGATCTAGTAGCGATTCTAAATATATTTGAACAACTAAAAGCGTGGTAGTGTGGTAAGAGGTGTAAATTAGTCGAGCCATGTATAAGTAGCATGTTCAGTGATTTAGGCAAGCACTGAAAGAGAAAAGACCCCGGTGCCAGCTCATGGGATCCATGAATGTCCTATGAGATGCCAGGTTACTCATCAACTTCTACTAAGCCCTGCACACCTTGAGCTAGTCAAGGTTGAATTGGCGAGGACTGCAAGCAGCTGAAGGTCCAGACACTCCATCCAAGAGACAACATGCAGCATTCCATCCTCTTCAGAGTTTGATGTTACCACTTCGTTGCTTTGCCTACCGGAAGCCCCAGACTTGCCCAACTACACAAGCTGATCAGTTAGCCTTATTTGAACAGTTCAAATGGAATGAGACTTTGAAAAAACAATCATCAGCACTACAAAAATCCACTCTGCTAATCAGGCCATTGTCTCTGATTTAAATATATATATATATATATATATATATATATATATATATTTAAAAAAAAAACCGACAAAAATGAAAGCAAATACTGCATTGGTGAAGTAACTGCTTTTAAATTTGTCAGTGTAATAAAAAAGCAGTTTCAAGAAATTTCTTTAATTTGTTTGAACTATGGAATAAAACAGGATGCAACAGACACTACCATCTTTAAAGAGGAGTAATCTCAAACAATAACTAGGCAATACACCTATATTAGTCTGCTATCCAAAAACTAGAGCACGAACGATTGAAGTACCACCCATCCAAATTCATGTGTCGACACTCCAATTTCTCCTAAAAATGCAACGTTGAACATCAATTACTATTGAATTTTATCATGTATAATAAATGTGATGATTACTCTACTTGTTACCACTAACAAGTTATGCAATATCATTATTTGTCTAGCACATTCAGGGCGCGCATGACAAAATTTCTGAAATAGAAATCAATTTCGGCAAGAAATTGATTTCTCAATTTCTATTCCATGGACGAGTTTCTTAGCAAAGAAACAAGTTTGATAACAATTCAGAAGTTCTATTTCTAAAATAAAAATTCGTTTGATAAGAGAATAAAATTTTTATTTCTAAGAGCGGCGACGGCCGGCATTCAACAATCAGCGTCCGGCGTTCGGCGATCGACAGCAGGTGATTAGAGTCTGATGTCCGACATCCAACGTCCGAAGTCCGACGTCTAGCATCTACATCCAGCGTCCAGAGGTCAATGACCGGCAGCCAGCGATGGGTGGCCAATGGCCGAAGTCTGGTGGCCGGCGACAGGTGGCCAAGCCGAAGTCCGGCAGCCGACGGCAACTGGCCAAGGGTGGCCAACAACTGAAGTTCGACGGCCGGTGGTGACCAATGGGTGGTCGGCGAGGGACGTTCGGTGGTTAGCAGTGGGCCTCCGATGTTCGATGGTTGGTGATGAGTGGCCAACGACCGATGGGCGTCCAACATCTAGCGGCCAACAGTCAGTGACGAGCGGTTGGAGTCCGATGGCTAACGGCCAGCGTTCGGTGGTCGGCAATCGATAGCAAACGGCTAATGGCCGGGGCCAGTGGTGGGTGGCTGGCAATTGGCAACGGGCGTTTAGCATCCCATGGGTAGCGGGTGGGCAACAGGTGATGATGAGAGTGAACGATGAATAAAGTTTTGATTTCTCATTTTTGTTTCAGAAATAGAAAAGCTAAAAATTTTAACTTATGATTTCTACTCCAAATCTATTTTTGGAATAAAAATCTGTTCCAGAAATAGAAAAATGAAATTACATTATCAAACGGATTTCTGTTTCAAACCTGTTTCAGAGAATAGAGAAATAGAAAAATAGAGAAATAGAGAAATATAAAAGTTGTCGCGCGTGCCCTCAGTGATCATATATCCTGGTTTCAGAAGAGCATTGTGGATTAGTCATGACTGGCAACTCCGGAGTCATTATCTTGTCGTTTTGGCCACCCAAAACTCCTTCTTTGACATTTAGAACGTTAGAACGAGCACTTCATAGATAGTAATCAAATTGTAAGGAAAAATGCAATGACCAATCAAACTCAAGGTTAACAAGAAGGAAAAGGAAGCATCCAACCCAACTATTCACTACAAATCCCAGAAAACAACAGACCATATTCAGCTACTGAAGAATCATAAACAGGTCATAAATTTGCCAGGCACTGTTTGAACGAAACCAGTTTATGACTCGACATCAAAACAGAGCAAGTAAGAAAAACGTTGCAATGTCCATTCTAAGTATAAAAATAAAAAAAATAAAAAATAAAATTAAAAAAAAAAAGAGCTTTACAGGGGAAAAAGAGTAAGATTCGGGTGCGTTCAGGAGATTCCAACCGTAGGGGTGGGGTTTTCTTTGGAGGTGTTGGTCGTATAACACTACTGCACCTTCCCTCCAAGCATTCCCTCTTTGCTAGTCGCTTGCTAAGGTTTTCGCTGGTTCAGCCCTCTCGTGCACAGCTCTTGCTTCTGGGTTCCACTGCTGTGGGTGTGTGTGCTGGGTGGTTCTGTGCTAATCTGGATTCCTCTCTATCTTTCATTGTGTTGTGAATTCAGGCTATTAAATTATGTCTCGATTTTAAGCCCAAAGTGAATTACTGAATTTTGAAAATAAATTAGTTAACTTGCGGATAAGGAAATATTCCTATCATTCAGGCGGAGATTGGCAAGGGAAAATCAAAAAGGGAAAGTCAGAATTTTGACTTGGATAAAAGATGCACTCGTCGACTTCCTCAGCCAAGAGAGGAGACAAATAAAAAAAAATGGAAAAGGGAATATAAGATTAAAGGAAGTTGGACTTCCTAATTTGACTTGGCTTGGGACTTTCTCCTTTTGACCGAGGCGGTGCACGTATAAGATTTGTGGGTTGTTTTCGTTGGCTGAAGACGAGAACAATTGAAGCATCGCGTGAGTGCTTGGTGTTCCGTAGTTGTTGATGCAAGCAATCTTGAAGCACCAAATATCAAGTGCTTGAAAGTGGGCTTGTTGTTTTTCGTTCATGCAATTACATCCGAGAAGAATTAGTGTTTGTAGTTGATTAAATCTTGAGGTAAAATTTGCGTGTAATTCCTTTGTGAGATTGAGAGATTATTTTATTATTTTCGAGGAATTTCGAGTCTAAACACTGTGTGCATTTTTGGGTGTGGGGCTTGGGAAACACCGAGAGAGTGTTTGAGTGACTTGAGTGTGTAATCTCCTTGTATTACTTGATCTATAGTGAAATTCGCTGCTGCTCTCCCCGTGAACATAGGTCTTTACGACTAAATCATGTAAATCTAGTATTCGATTTATTTTCTTCTTCTGTCTATATTATTGTTCGATCGCTCGCTTTATCACAACAAGTTGTATCAGAGTTAGGTTTGGCTAAGTTGAAGCGAATTGATGGCGACAGGAGAAGTAAAAGTGAGAATCGACAAATTTGATGGGAAGGATTTTAGTTTCTGGAAGATGCAGATTGAAGATTATCTTTATCAAATGAAACTGCACTTGCCCTTATTTAGGGAGAAACCAAAGACGATGAAGCAAGTTGATTGGGATTTGCTGGATAGACAAGCTATGGGTGTTATTCGGCTGACGTTGGCTCATAACGTCGCATTTAACATCCTGAATGAGAAGACCACTGCCGATTTGATGTAAGCCCTGTCGGATATATATGAGAAGCATCTGCGATCAACAAGGTCTATTTAATGCGACGTCTATTTAATTTGAAGATGAGCGAAGGTGCGTCAGTTGCAAATCATATCAATGAACTCAATATGATTGTTAGTCAATTAAGTTCAGTTGAGATTGATTTTGAAGATGAGGTACGTGTTTTGATTCTGTTATCCGCATTGCCTGATAGTTGGAATACTACTATTACTACTATTAGTAATTCCTCTAGATCAATAAGTTTTACATTTGATGGGGTTCAAGATTTGATTTTGAGCGAGGACATTCGTAGAAGAGAATTTGGCAAATATGTATCTGCTGCTTTAGTAGGTGAAAATAGAGGAAAATCTAGAACACGTGTGGGTAATAGTAGTACTAATATAAACAGGCATAATCAGTCTAGGACTAGTAATGTTGTTTGTTGGAGCTGTGGCAAGAAGGGGCATCTTAGAAGGGATTGCCTTAAAATGAAGAATGAGAAGGATAAGGGAATTATAGTTGATTCTGCAGATAATGTTGCAGCTGTAGCAAATAATGTCGATTATGTCTTGTCTATCACTAATGATTCATCGTTTGATGGATGGATTATGGATTCTAATTGTTCTTTTCATGTCACACCAAATAGAAACTGATTTATCACTTATCAGTGCACGGGTAGTGGTAAAGTCCAGTTAGGAAACAACAATGAATGCGATGTCATCGATGTTGGCAATGTTAAAATCAGAATGCATGATGGTATCGTGAGAACATTGACTAGAGTGAGGCATATTCCAGATTTGAAAAAGAACTTAATTTCTTTGAGTGTTCTAGATTCAGCTAGTTGCAAGTATTCTTCAAAATGTGAAGTTCTAAAGGTTGTTCGAGGTGCCCTAGTGATAATGAAATGAATCAAGCATGGAAGCCTGTATAAACTTCAAGGTGAAACAATGACAGGTTTCACCCCGGAGACATCGGATGCATCTGTTCGAGAGTCTATTAACTACCTGAGGAAGACCTGGGTGTTTGTGCCGATGCACAAGTTTGATGCTGATGTCAAGATCACACAGTCGAGAGCTTTAATCGAGACAAAGACTGGTAAGTCAATCAAGCATGTGCGGATTAACAATAGCATGGAGTTATGCTCGGAGCTAACAAATAAATTATGCATGAAAGAGGGCATAGTGAAACATCGAACTAGTGCCAGTAAATTACAACAATTTGCAGAATTGATAAGCAGAACATTACTAGAGACGGCCCATAAAATGATCTCTAGTGCTGGTATTGCTAGGAGAATCCTAGCTAATGTGCTTAGTACAATAAGCTGCCTGGTTAATAGATCCCCATCAACTGCTATTGAATGGCGAACTCCTGAAGAAGTGTGCTCAGGTAATGTTGCTGGTTATTCTATTATTAGAATGTTTTGTTGCCCGTGTTATTTTCGAGTGAGTGATGGTAAGCTCGATTGGAGGGCAAGGTGCATATTTCATGGCTATGCACAAGGTGAGCGGGCTGATCAGTTGTTGTGCCCAAATATAAATTCATCTGTTAACAGCAAAGAAGTTACCCTTGATGAGTCTTAAATACTTCTGGTTAGGAATGTTTGTGACAGTGTTAATACGGATTTGGACGGTGTTCAGCTTGAGATGGAGTTCCGACTAGAAACTCTTGAGGTAGCATATATGGGTACTCGCAAAGTAATGGACGCAGATGGTGCTTATAGCGAGGTGGAGCTTATAGAGCCAACGGTTGCTATAACTGCTGAAATTAACAAGGTATGTATTCGATCTCCTGACAGATATGGATGCAACAATGGTTTTATTTTATCTACAATTGAGGAGGTTGCATCGGAAAATCCTTGCGGAGCAATTAAAGGTGCATGTGGAATTGGTACTCTGATGAGGTCCTCGGTTATGGCGAAGTTTAAGCGAGGCTTGAACTTGGATAATATCTGTAACAGTTGAGCCCATCAGAGTTATGGGAAAGTAGCAGTAGAATTTGAATTTTTACGAAACAATTGTAATTTGGCTCAAATGTCGAGCCAAGGTGGAGATTATTAAATTATATCTCGAGTTTAAGCCTGAAGCGAATTACTAAATTTTGAAAATAAATTAGTTAACTTGCGGATAAGGAAACATTCCTATCATTCAAGTGGAGATTGGCAAGGGAAAATCAAAAAGGGAAAGTAGAATTTTGACTTGGATAAAAGATGCACTCGTCGACTTCCTCAGCCAAGAGAGGAAAGAAATTAAAAAAAAAAAAAAAAAAAGGGAAAAGGGAATATAAGATTAAAGGAAGTTGGACTTCCTAATTTGACTTGGCTTGGGACTTTCTCCTTTTGACCGAGGCGGTGCACGTACAAGATTTGTGGGTTGTTTTCGTTGGCTAAAGACGAGAACAATTGAAGCACCGCGTGAGTGCTTGGTGTTCCGTAGTTGTTGATGCAAGCAATCTTGAAGCATCAAATACCGAGTGCTTGAAAGTGGGCTTGTTGTTTTTCGTTCATGCAATTACATCCGAGAAGAATTAGTATTTGTAATCAATTAAATCTTAAGGTAAGATTTGCGTGTAATTCTTTGTGAGATTGAGAGATTATTTTCGAGAAATTTCGGGGCTAAACATTGTGTGTGTTATTTGGTGTAATTGGGGCTTGGGAAACACCGAGAGAGTGTTTAAGTGACTTGAGTATGTAATCTCCTTTTATCACTTGATCTATAGTAAAATTCACTGCTGCTCTTCCCGTAGATATAGGTTTTTACGACTGAATCATATAAATCTAGTGTCCGATTTATTTTCTTCTTTTGTCTATATTATTGTTCGATCGCTCGCTTTATCGCAACACAAGCCCTACTTTGCTTATTTCTGGGCAGCTAAATGTAATCTCCATTGGCGCAATGGGACATGGTTTGAGAACCTTCGATGGGCGATAAAGTTTCTTGTCGGCTGTTGAACCTGTTCTCTTCATTGCCATCTTCCGATCTTTGGATTGGATGCGGTTTGACGTCAGCTAACGCTTCTACCTTGGGTTTCTGTTCTTTTGTTGTTGCTTGGTAGTGTAGATTTTGCCTGCCTTTTCCTTGTTCGCCGCCCTTTTTGTTAGCGGCTTTTTGCATTAAGCTCCCTTCCACTCAGGTTAACTTTTTGTCTTCTTGAGTGTAAGTTTTGTGGAACCGAATCTTGTATATATTATTGGTTAAAGCTCAATATATTATTACATTTTACCAAAAAAAGAAAAAAGAAAAAAGAGTAAGATTCGTTTGTGAAGCTTTTGATGGGAATCCAATTTCTGTGAGGATCAGCGGGGTGTCGAACGTGCGTTGCTAGGCAAGAACTAGAGGATTCCGAGGAAAACGATGACCCCAGAGGCCACGAACCGGAGAAGGGAAAGTGGGGTCGGGGCAGGATCCATGGCGGCATCACAGTGGAGGGCGGCGGCAGCAACGGCTTTCGGAGGCTGGGTCCTCCGGTGAGCCGCGGAGGGCCTCGATGACAGGTAGGAGGGGGAGGATGAGGACATGGTCGTCCGTTGACTTTTCGCGAGCGCTTTGCAACGGTGGAAGGCCGGCCGTGCATGTAATGTGTCTGAAATAATAGGTTTTGACTTTTTATTATTTTAAAATCTTAAATTTATGCTGGCCGGCCAAAAGTTTTTAGTGATAATGCAAGATTTTACTAAAATATTTTATTAGATTAGTATATAGTAACACGTGTACACGCGTTACGTGTATGCAAAAAATTGACATATCAAATATCTTCCAAATAATTTATTTTTTTTTTGTAAAAATCATTGTATTCCGAAATCATCTAAATAATATAAATTATTGATAAAAATAAGTAATACTTTTTTTGTCAAATAATGAAAATACATAATGCAAAAATCCGTACAACTATCTACCAAAAGATAAAGATATTTCCAGATTTGGAATTTTTCAGGAATGCTTTTAAATTTCCAAACAACGGACGAATGATATTTAAAAAGACCAACACAAAAATCAAATGATTGCTTAAATCTCTCGTAAATTATAAACTAAGATAACTTTCTCCTTGATCGATCAGAATTTTTTGTTGGCTAATGAGATTATACCCTTATTTGAAATAACTTTTACCACTTTAGATACTTCTTTAAAATTGATATGGCCACTTCATGCCCTTATTTAAAACAAGATTCATTTTAGCTTTTATTTAAGAAAATGAAAGCACTTCAAGCTCTTATTTGAAATTTTTCTAAACTTAAAATTTAAGTTTCTGAATTTTAAGTGGGTGCCGCTATTTCCACCCCTTGTGTGGCTAAATTCACCCCATTTTCATTAAAGAGACAAAGTTGCCTTTAATTATTCAATTGCAATTTAAAGTGGCAGCTCCCAATTTATTTGCTTTCTTCCTTTTGTTAGTTTTTCTATTCCTAGTAGGATTGAGTTGCTATAACTAAGAATATTACACGTTATATGCTTGTTTATTGAGGATATTTCATGTATATTAAAGGCGTGATTTTTTTTTTTTAAAGATTTTACTTCCATAAAATTAGTTTTGTCCATAAAAATTTCGACGAAACCTTGTTGATTTCTACATTGTTGAGCAAATACATAGATTAGCTATCCAGTAAAATCTAGAAAAAAAAAATTAACAAGAATAACTTCTTAATGCAATCACGTATTTATAGACAAACATATTTGTGCACATCGCCATCAAATCTTTTTTATTACATATTCATGTTACAGGATGATTGGGTGAAACCATTAAAAAAAAAAAAAAACCTTCTTTAAAGCTTTTCCAAGAAAAATCATAGTTATGTTCCCGTCCAAGAAACTTCAATAGATGGAATCTAATTATATCTAAGCTTTGCATAAAATAAGAATTTTTTGTAAAATATTGTTGAAACTTTATTATTTTAGATTGATAGAAAATAATATTATTCCCGAAGTGTTTACAAACAATATAAAGATGCTCATTGTGCTTAACTTTTTTATGTCAATTTTTTTAGTACTTTTCTAAATACTCTTATAACATCTTACATGGTCTGTGTCAAAGCATCTCACCAATAGTGATGAAAAAAAAGACAAATTCTTCAATATAGCAAATATGGAGACTTAAAGATGACTCATTGTGCTTACGTTTGTTTGTGTTTTCTATTCAAAAATTGTTCTAGATAACATCTCGAAATAAAAAAAAAGACTATTTTTGTTCTAGGGAACAATTTTTTACTAGAAAAACGCGTTTGGTAAATTTGTTCCGAGAATAAAAAAAATAACTGAAACACATTTGGTAAATTTGTGTTCTTTTTTTTTTCTTTTAATTTTTTAATATTTTTATTTAATTTTTCCTTTTTTCTTTCTTTTTTCTTTTTTCTTTTTTTCATCTTATGGCTGGTCGCCGGCCTCGCCCATGGCCATGGCCGACCGGCCAATGAGGGCCGGTGGCCTCGCCTTGGTTGGGTGAGCTCGGTCTCACCTAGATCCGGCGAGGCAGAGCTCGCCCAGCCACCGATCACCTAGCGATAGCTCGGCGAGGCCGAGCCTCGCCCGTGCCGACGATGCTACAACAAGGTCGTCGGCCCTCAATGGCGTCGCCGGCCCTCAATGACCAGTCGTCGATCATGGCCGAGTTTGGAACCGGCGACCGATAAGCCAAAGAAAAAAAAGAAGAAAAAACAAAATAGGAGAGAAAAAAACCCGTTCTTAAAAATTGTTCCGTAAACAAGAAACAATTTTTTTTCTTGTTTCTATTCCAAATGTGTTCCCGATAACAAAAAAAAAAAAGATTTGGAACAAAAACGCAAACAAACGCGTTTACGTCTTTTTTTTTTATTCCCGAAAACAAAAAAAAAAAAGAATTTTTGTTCATAAACAAAAAAAATGAAAACAAACATGTAGGCCCTTAATATATAGTTTTAGACTCGTGAAATTAAAAAATGAAAAATTTACGAAGAAAGTAAGCTTTTGAGATAGGTGGGATGAAAAATAGACAAGTTGTTATGAGAGCTAGGGGTGAGCATGATTTTAAGATAGAACTTGAAATTGAAGAACCGGACCGGTGGGAACCTATCCAATTCCAAATTTCAAGGCATGCAAGCAAGTTATGGATTTAAAAAATTGAGAACATGTTTCGATGGGTAGGTTTTAGGTTCTAGGTAGGTAGAATATGGAACTTGGATCTTGAAATAAGTTTTTGTGTTCTTCTTAGTTTATTTCTTTGTGTAATTTTATGATATTTAATGACATCCAATAATGAGTATATAGTCTAGAACCACTAGGCTGAGTTTTTATTTTATGACTAAGCTTTTATTTTGTTAATATTCTATATTATTCGTGTATCTAATTATAAGTTATGGCAAGTGGTGGTTATTAAAAGTGTTAATATACTGCAATCGTTCAATTAATAATACATGTTGAATTTGGATAGAACCTAAAACTGATATTGAAACCAGTGATAAAGTAGATTCCATCCAAATTTTGTATAGGTTCCACTTGGAAATTAGAACCTACCCACTATAATAGGTTCCTTATTTTTTGGAACTTGAAACTTATCATGCAAACCTTGGAACCTAGAAAAGTTGGAGAGAGTATTGTTCAGGCCAATGGTTGATTGATTATTCCTGGTCTAACTCTAGTGTTTGAGCATTCAAAGTGGGATCCAGAGCCCCGTAATAGTGAACTGGGCCTAGCGGGGCCCAAGATTTAGAAGCCGCGTCTGAAGTTGAAAGTGCGCTTATAAAAGAAACCTTGCTCGCATCGAATTTTGCTGAGTGGAAAGTTCCTGCGTTCATCCTCGAACCGTCCATCCTCCCAAGATGAACGTTTCAAGCATTCACCAACATTCCAAACATTCATCCGTCCATCCTCCCAAGATGAACGTTCCAAGCATTCACCAACAAGATGAAAGTTCCAAGCATTCACCAACATTCCAGGCATTCATCCATCCATCCTCCCAAGATGAACGTTCCAAGCATTCACCAACATTTTAAGCATTCATCCTTCAAGCGTTCAAAGAGTTGGTAGCCAGGGGCGATGTCCATGGCCATCCAGCCCTCAAAGAGGATCGGCTTGAGCTCGGCACGAGGGGCATAGACGGGGGTGGTGAGTTCCCGACGTCGAAGGTGTCGGCGAGTTGGCCGCTGGGGGTGATGTACATGTCCATCGAGAAGGTGATGGGCCCCACTTGTGCAAAGTTTTCAAGGTCTCTCCCCCTCTCTCTCTCCCCCCGGGGAAGCGGCGCTGTACTCATTCGATTAAATCAAGTTGAGGGTTTCAATACCATAGATGGCTTGATCCCATCTCATATCCCCTTTTTCTAGGGTGTCAACGGTTCAATTCAATTCGAATTTCTAAAAATCCAAATCCAAACTATTTAGGTGTGTGTATTAACTTTGAGCCAAATTGTGCCCAAACCTAAGAGTTGGTTTGGATCGGATCAATTTTTTGGTTTTCTTTTTTAAAACTATGAAAAAGGGATTCAGTGAAAAATGAGAGAGACCGTGTAAATAGTAATATTAAGAAGAGGGACAATTTTTAGTTGGATTTGGTCATCGAACCAAAATAAAACAATCCACACCAAAATAAATAAATAAATAAAAGGTGATTTTTCATTATCTAAACCGAAATCTAAACTGAACCAAAAATGCATGAAAGTTCAATTCGGTTTAATTCAATTCGATTCGGATAAGTTTTGATTTTGATTCAATTTTCCAATTTGGTTCTGACACCTTACTCTTTCTTACTTCGGTATCTTTAACTTAACTTGACAAGTGTCTAATATATACCTATTAACTACACAAGACAGAAAAAAAATCACCGGGTACAATTTTCTCCCCTTGTTTCTCTACATTATAATACCAGCCACCACTATTGATTAAAAAAAAAATCAAGGTTATTGGCAAATCTCGCCCCCGTTAACTATTTGGTAACCCACCAAAACAATAGACACCAGTAACTCACTCCCTCCGTCCCCCTCTCCCAAAAAGGAGTCCCGACTAATCATTTTCTAATCGGCATAAGCTCTAATGGACGGCCGAGAAACATGATATTATTTAAACTTGATGATGTAAGGGAATCAAACCTGTATTGTCAAACGCCTAATCCACGTACGCATAAGTCGGATCCTCAACTACTAAGTCATGATGGATGGCCTAAGTGGTGCGGAGAATAGAACCTCTATCGTGTGCCTAATCTGCACATAAATTAGATCCTTAAATACTGGGACAAATTTTAGGAGGTTCAGATGAAATCCAATACAGTAAATTTTCAGTCCATTTAGCGAGGCATAAGCAGGACCGAGTTTTAATTAAGCCCCATGTGCTTAAATCAAAATGAATCACGAAATTTAAACCCAAAGTCATTGAGTTGGCAAACTAATTTGGAGACAATGGGGAAAATTACCATGATACTTACTATAGTCTATATCACGTACCTACAAGATTCTCCATCACTTGACTACCTCATACAAGATATGGGATCTACTAATTGTCAAAAGATAGCTACTCAATTTGTTGCTTTCTTGAAGTGTAAGTCCTGATTTTACAAAAGATCATAGAATCAGAACATTTTAACTTTTCCCTGTATTTCGATACCAAGATACTGCAATACATCCCAAACATTTCAATCCAGCTTGCTCGGTCAGCATATGTTAACTTCATGATATGTGAGATCACGACGTCGCAAACCCCATGGTCTATGAGTCCACTCCCATGTCGTCACAGATTGTTCTGGATGGCACTAGGTTTTTATACTCTTCGATATGCTTTTTTGGTACTAATTGCATGGTCCATTTTCAAGCCGAATCCCCCAAATAATTACACAAATGATAACTATTTGATACCGTCTGATTAACTATATACCCGTTGAATCGCTTCACCTAGACTCTAACCAGAAAACCAGCTATTGACAATATAAATCCATTAAAAGATTACACTTTTACAAATAAGACTAACTCATAAATCAGAGTAAAGCTACTAAAAACCATATATATTTTCCATCGTCCCCGTGTCTTGGATAACACACGTTCAAATGAGTGAGCAAAGGATGCATGTCCATGAAACTTTTTTCAACAGCCATAGACTCGTTCATAACTTATCAATGAAACAGCAATCAGAAGAACAAAAACAATGTGGGGATGTGATGACTAGGGGAATAGCTGCATGGGCCCAGAGAGGAAATACCGCTGAGCGTCTGCTTCATGAGTGTGCGTGCGCATCTGTTCACTTGTCAGTGAGTATAAGTGAGTATCCCCACAATGGAAGTCCTATCATGATTGAAAGTCAAACCACCACCAGAGAGTCATACAAAGATGCAAAGAAGCATATGCTAACACAAATATTTATAAAGAGATGACCTCTGCCAGATGACATCCAGATTTTTATGGAAATGCCTGAAACCTCTTCAAATGTCACAGCTTGACCTCACTCAGAGATCTCAGCAAGGAGAGACTACGACTGGCTTGGCAAGCGTGAATTAATTAATAAGTACACTGACTCATGGTAATTGCAACACTGCTTTATCCATGGCAGAAAGGAACCTCAATTAATTAATGTCACATATATATTACAGTTGTGACAATGTATATGCTAGAGAGAATCGCCTGCAGTAGTTTCTTTTCTGCATAGTTTCAGAAATGAGGAGAGCAAATGACAACTGAGATTTGCTGATTTGTTGTGTATGTTACCAGCCCTGAAAGTGATACAGAGAGGCAAATTGATTAGAGAGAATTGGCAAAGAAGTAGGGAAAAGAGCTAGCAGAATGTGAGTCTTTATGAGCATGCCAGAACCATACAAGCAACAGAGGAAGCATCTACTGCTTGCAAAATCTTCTAGCTGTCCCTTCGAATTGATGAGGTCTCATAAACTTCTACATTTCATCATCCTGCCTTTTCTGCTTTGGTGTCGCTTCTTCGCGTTGCCTTGCATCAACAAATAGAGAAAGTATAAACTTCCAATATCAATAGTTTGTGAATATGGCATGCTGACACCAACAAACCACAAAAGGAGGAATTTGGGATGACAACTCTTAACTCAAAAGTGATTCAATAGCAATTCAACATGTTAGCGTGCATGAATAATGTAGCTACTGGATATCAAGAGAAGGTTTTCTTTTCTGTATATTCCCCTCATCAAATTTACTTTCTTTCCATTGGTGGATCCAACAGGTTCTAGAAAAAATCTTAATTTGCACTAGAAGCCTCAGAGCCTCAGAATTGAATACACGTAATTGTTTAAAAAAAAAAACCCTCTTTTACTATGACAATAGAAAAACTCCTGCTACTTTAAAAGTTAAATTTAAATTTTAGCATGAACAATACTCCACTTGGAAGTTAAAAAATCACAACAATTAATACTGCTAGTGAGAAAATTATTTCAATGAGTTACATGATGGCATATGAGAATCTATATTTCTCTTTTAACTGCTTGTCATATACCTTATTTGGCTATTGTCAATCAAATCAATCTACTTCGTGATCTTTCAATCAGATCATTCTTTTTCTTTCCGGTGGAATATTGCTCTTCCAAATAACAGAGAGCTGATGTGGGAAGTCAAATTTGAATACAATGTCACATCTCTTGTAGCGACAACAAATAGTGCCAGCCATACTTTCACCACCATAATCCAGATCCATCTCCTTCTATTCCAATTTTGACCCACTTCAAAGCCAATCAATTTCCAGAACTCAGCACTGGATTAGTAGGAAAGTAAACGCAACTAAAACCACATAATTGTGGAGAATCAGTCCATAAGAGACAACATTGTCTCCCCAATAACAAGGGTAATATGTTGTTGAGCATCAAGGGAAATATTGGACTCAGTTGCTTTCTTCATAACAGAAGTCCAACTGAGCAGCTTCTCCTTCAAGTTGCCAAATAACTAATTGGTTTCATTCTTGGGTATTGTCAAGTTGCTTCCAAGTGCAGCGATGGGTGATGTATGGCACCTAACTCATTGTAAGAGCTGCCATCTTTACTTCAACATTTAATTTTAGGTCATTTTTAAGCTCTACCATGTTTGACAAAGCCCCCTGAATAAAGCATACTCCATCGACAATCTTGAGAACAAATTAGACTGAAAAAAACAGGTATGAGAATCCAGAAAGGGCAAAAGAAATCCGACATCATTCTACAGCTTTGTGCATTTTGTTATGTGGCTTGAACAACTCAGAATGTAGCATACAGATACCATCATCAAATTATTTGTTACAATTATAAAGCAAAGAAAAGCTTATACTTTCACATGAAACCACTAACATACACAATACCTCAATCACAGTATCCTCATCAACTTAATTGTAGTGCTTCCCCAAGGCACAATAACACATACTTCCACAACCCTAAAGCAGCAGCCAAGAAAAAATGCAAAGTATTCAAAAAAAATAATAGGACATTGCAAAGTAACAATAACGCTGATCATTCACAATAGGTTGATCCAGTACTAATTATCGATAAAATGAAGCTTAACTTACAGGACTTAGTATGTATTCATAAAAGAATGACCTACCTCTTTAATGGTCCTCTCTTCAAATGAGTATCTAGACATGCCTTTATGTCCTCGAGTGTCATAACATTCTCAGGACTTGACTTCAATAGATTGGATGCATCTAGATGTGAGGCAGACCCAGCCAAACCAGGGATTCCTTCCAAATCCTTAACCTTCGCTTTGAGATGCTCCATCAAAATCATCCCTATCGAGCCCCCAAAATATAAAAATAAAAAAACTAGGTCAGAATGCATGTCTTAAACCAAACTTTCATGCATATGAGCTATAAAACTTATTGAAGACTGCAAGAATGGAGACATATGAACGACCCGATTAAGTCAAGGCCTACGACAGCAACATATATGTGATGTCAGAGAGCACCAGATGCAGGAACATAATTCAACTTTTTTCAGTAGTTAACTGTATTCTTTTTATCTAGTCTTTTATCAAGTTATTAGGTTAATAAGCAGTAATGTATAGTCATGTGACTTTTAATTTCAGATGATCGATGTAAAGAGACAAAAATGTGGTTATCTTTCCAGGAATTGCTAGCACAGTTACAAAGCTGCACCCAACAACCTTAAAACACCGCAACACGAGCACATAAAGGATTAGGAACTTCTCGTGAAACAACAGGACATTCTATAGGAGCTTGTGCGGATGACGTGTTTGTCATTGTTTCCTCAAACCAAATATACGGATCGACATTAGTATGGATGCTCAGGAACCATATTCGGAGACCTTAACACGGCACATTCACATCATCAACTATGGCCATCACAACAACATTCAGCCAAAGTTAACCCGGATTCAATTCCATCAGATCATGGGAGAAAAGCATGACGTAACATTCGCACTACAGCCCAAAAATAATTCATTCATCATATGGCCAGTCAATTCCCTAGCTAGCGAAGACGAAACAACACGGCCAAGAAAAATTCCCGAAAATCAATGCAAAGGGACAAAAAATTCCTTCTTTCCGTGGCAGAGGAAGATATCCGTACCCCCAAATAGCTCATCAAAAAACCCAGTTCACTTAAAACAGAGGAGAAACAGGGGACGTAACGTACCCATGGATCGGAGCGTCTTCAGATCGAACTTCTCGGCGAGATGCTCCCGGCCGATCCCTCTCGCTCGCTGAAGCGCCAGCGTCTTCAAACCCATCAGCAGATCCTGCAGAAACAACCCTCGTGAAAATTCTCGCGAACGAGACGAAAAGTAAACAAGAAAATCTGGGAAACGGAAAAACAGCGCACGAGCTCCGATTCCGACAGCGAACAGAGCCAGCCGACATCTTCGACGCTGTTGTTTTCCAGGAAGTCTTCCTCCGAAGCCATGGAAGCGGTCGTTTGCCGCGAACGTGATCCGTCCTTGCCGCCTGTAACAGCAACTGATAGGGTTATACGCTCGAAATTTATAAGTTGAGGATTAAACGATACCGTTTGTTTGATAAGCTTAAATAAAATTAACTTAAAAGAGAATTGATTAAGTGAAAAAAAAAAATCCACCAACGTTTGATAAAACTTATAATCTAGTTACTTGTTATGAAAAGTGGCCCCGACCTGACTTAAAAAATTAAAAACGTATTTGTTTCATTGAAAACTCTGTAATTAAGGAAAATATTTTCTTGAAAAATACTTTTCTTTTTTTCTTTTCAGGAATACAATTAGTTTTCTTTCTTTGGTATATATCAAAAACGTTCTTTCCTTTTTGGACCTCATTGAAAAATACTTTCTCTCAGATTAAAAAATCAAATTTATAAATAAATTTTTATTTATTTATTCTTTTTTCCCTTCCCTCTTAGCAGCCTCCCCACCTAACCCATCGCCCCTTCCTCCTGTCCACCGCCATCACCGCCATCTGCGACGACCTCACCTTCCTCTGCAGCGATTCCGTCCACCAAAGCTCGGCCGAGCTCCAAGCACAGGCACAAGCCGGCGATCCTTGACCATGCCCGAGGCGCAGGCGCACGCGTCGCAAACAAGGACGAACCTGGGCTCGCACTGGAAGAAGGCGCAGGCGCACCGAATAGAGAAGCAGCAGAGCTCCCTCCAACGAGGCAAACAATGGCTAAGGAGAACTCTACGCGAACGGCTACGGACCAGAGCTCGCGGCAGGCTGAGCCATAGGGCGACGATCCTCCGGACGCGACCGACGACAGCACACCGAAGAGCATCGGCGCCGAAGTCGCCGGCGGGGAGCCGAATCTAGTGGAGAATGAAGGTGCAGAAGACGTTCTGCACCGACGAAGAGGAAGAGGAAGAGGAGGGAGCGAAGCCAACGGGAGCGCAGGAGGGGTTAGGGTTGGAGGCGGCGGCGGTGCGCCGGTGACGAAAGGGAGGGGGCGAAGGAGAAGGTGAGAAGGGAAGAGGAGTTAGGATTTACGTGTTCACAGGCAGAGAAAGAAAAGAAAAAATAAGAAAAAAGAAAAGATGTAATAATAACAAATTCAAAATTTTTAAT
Organism: Eucalyptus lansdowneana; assembly: GCA_017140395.1. Taxonomy (NCBI): domain Eukaryota; kingdom Viridiplantae; phylum Streptophyta; class Magnoliopsida; order Myrtales; family Myrtaceae; genus Eucalyptus; species Eucalyptus lansdowneana. The sequence continues at coordinate 39,581,214 of CM029487.1, read as the reverse complement.
TAGAAATATTTTTTAATAATAAATTTTTCATTAAGTATAGACCTTAAAACATTTTAAAAAACGTTTTTCGATTCTTTCAAAGGGAAATTGTTTCTTTGAATTTAAGCTTTGAAAAGAAAATCTTTTCCGTTCACTAAAATTTCCTAAATGAATCAAACACTATAAAATAAAGAAAAAACGTTTTCTGGAATTATTTTTCGCAAAATAAACACACCCTAAAATCGAGAATTTATCGATACAGTTTATTTGACAATGTTAAATGAAATTAACTTAAAAGTTACTTCTTCTTTTTTTTTTTTTTTTTGTGGAGCCTAATTTAAAAGCTACTTTTAATCGCTTAGATTTCTAATCAAAATAGGATTAAACAAAAAAATATAAAAACTCGGGAAATTTTGCTATATCTTATACAGTATTCAAGAATTACAAGAATAAAGTATGACATATTAAGATCATATTATAAATATTGTTTTGTATAAATGATATATCAATATAAATGAAATACAAATTTTACATATGAAGCTAGTAAAAATCTCTTGTAACATTTTTATCATTTTATTTGCTCTTTTATTTTATTTTCCTCTCCTTTTTAATTAATTTATTTTTATTTATTTGTTCCCCCTTCATTATTCTCTAATAAAATTTTATTAAATAGACAATATACCTAAAATACTAAAACACCTAAAATATGTAATAAATATATATATTTATATATGTAATTTATATTATAAGAGAGAATTAAACTCAAATATATAAATAAAAATAATATTAAATTAAAAATATGAATTTTATTTTTTTATTTTTTTGAATTTCTTATATTAGAATCCAAATATTTTTTTTTTGGTAAGAAGAATTCAAATATTATTTATATTGAAATATAATTAAAAACTTGTTAATTTAATAAGTTTGTTATTTGAGAAAAAAATTTCCTATTATAGATATCGAAATCATATCCATATTTATTCCACCCCTTATGAAATAATTTTATTCGGTATACATCCCATTTACATCCGACTTTATCATATCTTAAGATATACTAAACACATAATAGAATAAACATATCCCAAATTTTATCTTGATCGGCGAATGAAGCCCAAGAGATTTAATTGAGTAAAAAATTCACCATAGTTTGATAAAACTTAAAGGGAAAATTCCAAATAAATGGATCAAGACTTTCATTTTCTCAAATAAAAATGTAAAGTGGATATCGCTATAAATAAAAGCCCGAAATACATTCATTTTTTCAAATAAATATTTAAAGTGAATCTTTGTTTCAAATAAGAATATATCAGTCTCAAAGAAAAGCCTGACTAGTAAGGACAATTTTTTCTTCTTAAGTTTTCAAAAAAATTTATTTTTTCTATTTTCTATTTTTTAATTTCATAAAAAATTAAACTTAAAATCTAAAAGGAAAAATACTGGTGGAAGGCCCATCCCACCTGTAGCCATCGCCCCATCATTGGCCCTCACCCAATTTCTAGCCATCGCCACTGCCTCACTAGTGATGGGGTAGCGACCACAAGCACATGAGGGAGGGTGGGAGGGAGAGAGCCCTCCTGCTCATATTTTTCCTTTTTTTTAAAAGAATTAAACTTATATAATTTAATTTTAAATTGCATTTGGACAAAAATATCTCTAATCAGTTGAAATTTTTTGTCGGCCAATAAGGTTAGGCTCTTATTTAAAGCAATCATAACCACTTCATATCTTTATTTAAAACTAATATAACCACTTTAGGTACTTATTTGAAATAAAATCCACTTTATGCCCTTATTTGAAAATTTTCCAAATTTAATTTAAGTTTCCGAATATTAAGCACTAAAAAATAATGGGCGCCACTATTTTCACCTCTTGTGTGACTCACTTCACCCCATTTTCATTAAAGAACATAATTGCCTTTAATTATTCACTTGCAGTTTAAATTGGTAGCTCCCAATTTTTTTTACTTTCTTTGTTTTGTTAGTTTTTCTATTCCTATTTTGTTAGTTTTTCTATTCCTACATAGGATTAATTGAGCATATCACACGTTTCGTGCTAGTTTATTGTGGATATCCCATGTATACTAAAGGCATGATTTTTTTTTTTTCTTTTTTTTTTTAAGATTTTACTTCCGTAAAAGTTAATTTTGTTGAAAAAAGAAACTTCAACAAAACCTAGTTACTTTCTATATTGTTGAGCAAATACATGGATTAGTTGTTTGATAAAATCTAGAACAATTTTAACATAGATAACTTTTTAACGCAATCACGTATTCACGTATTTATAGATTTTTACATATTTGTTGTGCATGTTGCTATCAGATCTTTTTTATCATATTTCTTTTATATACATATACATATTACAGGATGATTGGATGAAACCATACATACGTACATACATACATACATACATATATATATATATATATATATATATATATATATATATATATATATATATATATATATATATAATCTTCTTTAAGGCTTTTCCAAGAAAAACATAGTTTTGTTCCCGTTCATGAAACTTCGATAGATGGAATTTAATTATATCAAAACTTTGCATAAAATAAGAATTCTTTTGTAAAATATTGTTAAAATTTTATTATTTTAGATTGAAAAAAATAATATCATTCCCAAAGTACAAGAATATGAAGATGACTCGTTGTGCTTAACTTTTTCATGTCAATGTTTTTAGTGTTTTCCTAAACACTCTCATAACATCCTATATGCTCCGTATCAAAGCATCTCGCCAACAATAATGGAAAAAAAAAAAAAAAGATAAATTCTTTGATATAGCAAATATAGAGACTTAATATATATTTTAGACTCGTGAAATTAAAAAATAAAAAATTCACCTAGAAAAAGCTTTTGAGATAGGAGGAATGAAAAATAAATAAGTTGTTACAAGAACTAGGGGTAAGTATGGTTTCAAGGTAGAATCTGAAATTGAATAACCGAATCGGTGGGAACCCATTTGATACTAAGTTCCAAGGTTATAGGATAGGTTGTATGGAAACATGTTTCAATGAGTAGGTTTTAGGTTCTAGGTAGGTAGAATCTAAAATCTAAAATCTAGAACAAGTTTTTGTGTTTTTCTTGATCTATGTCTTGGTATGATCCTCCGTTATTTCATGGCGTCCAATAATAGGTGTATAATTTGGAATCACAAGTCTGAGTTTCCATTTTAGTACTGGGACTTTTAATTTATTGATGTTTCATACTATTTATATGTTTAAATATAAGTTGTGGTAAGTGAATTGTAACAATAAATGATGATCATTAAAGGTGATGATTCATTGCAATCATTCAATAATAGGTTAAAGGCGATGATTCCTTACAAGTCAAACTTAGGTAGAACTTGAAATTGATCTTGAAAACTATGATAGGATATATTCTAGGTTCGAAGGTTTGCATGATAGGTTCCTAGTTTCAGAAAATAAGGAACCTATTCTAATTGGTAAGTTTTAGGTTTCAAGTAAAACTTATACGGAATTTGGAACTACTTACCCTTAATAAGAACAATGATGCAAAAGAGGCTATTTTTTAGTTTCTAGATGGCAATAAGTTCAAATTTGACAGAAAACCATAAACAAAAACAAGCATGTAACATTCTTAATTATGATAATTAAATCCTATGCATAAATAGAAAACTTAAAAAAAGAGAGAAGGAAAGCAAATAAATTTGGAACACCCCTTTAGATTGCAATTGGAAGTGAGGATAATATTGTCTTTTTAGTAAAAATGAGGGTGGATTTAGTTATATAAGGAGTGAAAATAGCATCGCCCAAAATAAAATTATAATGTTGTGTCAGCAATAGTTAATATCGAGTATCGAATAATATAACCTTATCACTTATTACATAAAGTGACCCCAACCTTACTTAGCCAAGTAAGTGATTTTTTTTTTTGACTTAATCAAATCGTGTAAGTCAAAACTAGTTATGATTGTCAAACTCGATGCAAAATGTATCAATTTTTCAATACCCATTGAGTTATCACGCAGGAATCTAATAAGTAATGGAGGGTTACTTAAGGTGAGTTTATTTCGGGAAAAATGATTCAAAAAAATATTTTCTAAAAAATAATTGCTTTTATCACTTACAAATATAAATAAATAAAAAATATCTTTATCATTTATGAAAATATCTGAACATTAATCATCGGCAATAATGAAAACATTTTTTATAAACAAATTATTTTAAGTGGCACTAGCAATCATTTCTTTAATAAATTTTTCCAAATTTTTCATTTATCGCGTAACAAATGAAACCTTAATTAGTTTGATAAAATAGTAATTTATAGTAATGAAAATCTTAGCAGATATGCTGAAAAAACCTATCAATTACCATCATTTTTCAATCCTTAGCAAGAGACTAATAATATCTATCTATCAATTTTCAATTATCATATGACAATTCTTTGTCCATGATTTCAACACCTATCAATGCTTAAAATTTTACCCTTAGATTTTCCTAACATAAATTTTCAATTTTACCAAATAGGCCTAGTGGATTGTACACACGGATTGGGTTCGCTTCGCTGGGCTACAAGGTCTGTCAATCAATCAATCTCATTGCTCGTCTAGAGTAAGCATGGCTCGGACGGGCTGGTCTCAATTGAATTTTAGGCCCAGCCCAAGCTGTTATGTTGGGCGAAGTGGGCCCGCCCCGATCGGAGATAATATGACCCGCAACAAACGAGCATGGTTAGGTCCGGGCTGGGCCTGGCCTTATAATTTAACAGAAGAAAGATTGTGCCCTGTGCTGTGATGAGGTAGGTGGGTGATCAAGTTCATGAGCAGTGCCTTCAGTTTGAACTAATTTGCCCAAAAGAGACAAGAGTGACCAAAAGGCCACAGGGCTTGGACATCTCTGAGTAGGATCTAATACCAATGCATAACGATGCTGTTCATTCCTTGAGCCTCAGTAGCCACTGCTAAATCAATAGTATAGACTAGTGAAAAGGGAAGCGGACCTTCTATCGGAACTACATACAAGAAACGTGTAATCTTTACTGGTGTATTCTTGTGTGTTACAAACAAAACTAATCGAAGAATGTGTATAATCTCGAGCACAGTTTCTCCCGAGAATTCTGAGTAACTACGGCTACTGGAACAGTGGGCTACTTCTCAGTGTCCTGTAGATAGGGCTGTTGGTGAATGACTTGTAGATTGATTCTCTCCTCTGCTGTATAGCTTCCTTCAGATGATGTATCTTCACGTCGACTCTGGCTGAGAACCCGACTTGCGTCGTCCTCTTCGAGTTCCGCTGCTCTCTCAACCACATCTGCTTGTCGAAGATGTCCTTCTTGCAGTGCTTCATCTCTTGGATGACGTGGTCGTCCAATGGGTAAAACGTCCTTTGCAGGACCATGTAAACGAAGTACGGAAGCAGCGATGCAACGACCACAAGCAGCGTGATGATCCAGAAGCTAGGAGCACCTCCGATGGCCTCGGTCAGCACATGAAATCCCGTATGCGAGTAGGAGGGAGGGAGTGCGCCGTAGGCAAGCAGGAAAATGTACCACAGCAATATGCTTCCCCAGATGAACAGGTGCTGGATCCATGTGAAGTGACTGATTATGAGGGCGATTTGGCAATTCACTATCCATATCACGCATGTGTACGTGATCGTGCCAAGGTGTGCAATGTCAGCAACATTGCCCTTCCCCGGGAAGGAGACTGTAGAGAGTGCGTGTATGGTTAAGAGGAAGATGATCAAGGAAGCAACAGCGCCATTAAGTATCCAGCCAATGATTTGCTTCCACGAGAAGCATATGCCTCTTTGACCGTGTTTATAGAGGGCAGGAAACTGCAGAGACGGCAAAGCTTGCTAAGCATGTGAGCTGTAATGAATCAAGAAAGGAAAGAGAAGAAGACAAATACTATTTGCAGAACTGAAAATTATATATACTTGTCACAGTACTTGGAAGTAAACCAGCGATTTGTGAATTTTTTAGACTCTACCTGATGACACACGTCTGATGGAACGTCCTGCTCAAGAACTCCCAAGGATATGACCGGCAATGATGTCAACAGGACGTTGAATGCCGTCATGTACCAGTCGTCATATAGTACCTGGCCAGAGAATGATGTGTAGAACTCGTAGTAGAATAGCGTCAAGCCAAACACAATGTTCTTGTATATGAAGTAAAGGATCTGTTGCACAAAATGCAACATATTAGAGATAAAAGTTTGCTGACATTTGTCCTTAAGAGTAGAATCTGGACAAGTTAGTACCATCTTGGAGATTCTATTGTAACACCAGTGTCCGTGCACCATCAGGAGTCGCTCAAGGAACCGAAACTGGGGCAACGAGAAGTCGCTAGCCATGACAGCCTGCAGCATAAATAAACAAATAAGTAAATAAACAGCATGCCATTGTTCAGCTTTCAGTGAGGGTTGAATTAGAATTCAGAAAAGATTGCTAAGTCAAAAGGCGACAAGAAGTGACACTAGTCTTCACCTGCATGCCTTCCATGCCACTGATCCCAACTCCAATGTCAGCTTCTTGAATCATGCCGACATCGTTTGCACCGTCTCCTATTGCCAGGGTAGTCTTGCCGGTGAACTCCTTCACCAACCGGGTGATCTGAAAGTTCCTACTTAGTGTTACTACTTGGTGCTATGGTTGTGAAAAGAAAATCTTATTATAGCAAAATGAGCTGATTTTCTTTCTAACGATAATACTTAGAAGTAAAACTCAAATCTTACCAGGGCTTTCTGTTTCGGTGACACACGGCAGCATATAACAGAAGCACACTTGACAGCCAACTGTAAGAATTGATCCTTCACATCGCTTCTTAAAGCAATCTCGAGGGCCTGCCCATCCACTACCAGAGCAAAGGGCAGATGCTTGTTGTGCTCTTCGTTTATTTCTTCCGAAAAGCTTTCAATTTGGCTTACTAAAGCTTTTTTCGCCACCTGAAAAGATGATACGCTGCAGGTCATCACCAACCTCAAAGAAAAGGAGGATCTCTCGCTTTTGAAACGTCTTCTAGAACAAATTAAACAATTGTTACAAGGCAACTGTCATTACTTGATTGCATTTACTATGCTCAAAAACCTATGTTATGCCCTCTTGCTTTTGATACTTATTACCTTCACTTTTCTTATCTTGACATAGATATTCGATCATCCAGAAAAGGAAAATCAATTCTAATTGATATATGACCAAACCAAGTCACTGACTTGTACTATTTTAAATAGATTGTACTGCAAGTTCTTGTATGATTAGTAGATTTCATTATGCACTCTATTGTCAACCATTTGAAATTTCTCATTTCTATCACATTGACATTATAACAACACTAATTATTCATGTGTCAGAAATCTTACAAGTATCACCTCCGACTGGTTGCTGCATCCCGAGTTTATGACAGAACTCAAATGAAACTGCCCCATATCTTGTCGAAGCAAGCTGCATGCGAATCTAGCAAGGCAAAAAGAAAAAAAGATGAACCGATTGGCTTTTTAAGAGATTAAGATGGTCATAACCATTGGTCCATACTATAAAATGATCAACTATCATTATAGCTAGCGAGTTTCAGAAGATGAGACACACCCAATGTTGATTGCAGTCTCCTTCTTGTCACCAGTAAGCAGCCAAATCTTCAAGCCCCCTTGAGCGAGTTTATCTATGCATTCTGGAACCTGTGCAAGTCAAGAAAATGTACTGTCTTTCAAATCCAGATCGAGAAGCTCTACTGTGTAGAGGTTAAACAAGTTTATGTCCCTTTTTATCCAAAAACTTTGTACAGGAGTTACACGTCAAATGCTTGATAAACATCTCGATGATTGATGGTGATGTATTAATTACAATGACTGATTTATTGACTTAGTTCTGCAATAACACCGGAGTATCGCTTTGTTTTTGTTGAGTAAGAGTGGAAGTATTATATCTGCATTCGAAAGGAAACAGATAGAATAATGTTTTTGTCAGCAATATTAGTTCTTCAATGCATGAAAACCAGAGAAACTGACGCTTTATCTACCTCTTACTTTTCCAGATTTATGTAACTGTTTGGGTTCCAATTAAATCGAAGAAGGACCTAAACTAAAACCAAAGATATAGAAAATGAGAAATTAAATGACATCGAGAATTAACTAACCCCTTTTTGTAATTTGTCCTCGACGGCGGCAACCCCCAACAGAATCATGTCCTTTTCGATCATTTCAGACGCACTCTCCAGTAATTCATCCCTTTCAGGACCCACGGTGGTCTTAGCTTTCATGAATATCGAGTTCCAGTGTTCGTACTCAGCCCTTTTGACTCTACGATATGCAAAGGCCAGAGTTCGAAAACCGTCTTCAGCATAACATGAAAGGTGCAAACTTGTGGCCTCCTGGTATGACCTCCCATTATCAGCGAGCCTCTCAAAAATGATGCTGGGAAAGCAAATCAAATAGACCTATGAGATTCAGGATTCCTTAGAAACATAAATAACACGTGGATCTGATTGATTCTTTCAGGAATCAGTGAATACCTGTCTGCTCCTTTGCACAAAAGAAAGATTTGACCATCTTCGGTGCTCACAATCACAGACATCCGCTTGCGAGAACTACTGAACTCCAACAGGTTCAAAAGCTTGTACTCCCTGAATGTCACTAAGAGAGGATGTTCCTCAACCACTAAAAAATATGTTCAAGGAAACAAACGAATAAACAACACCAGAAATGGAATCAGAAAGCCAAGAGGATACCTTTTGACGATGCTTCCCGAGTCTGGGTCGAGCTCCTTGAGAACCATTACTGATTGTGTCCTCTTGCAGAACTGAAAGCCGAGTTCCTGAGAGGCGATCAAGAAAGCAACTTCCTCTGGCGACTCTGCCTCAAACTTCAACTTGTCTGCTTGATCATCTTCGATGGGTATGCCAGTGTGACACAGGGCCATCACTCTGAAGAACATTGTTATGTCATACACGTTAGAATTGCAAGTCCATCGGCCATCCATCAGCCTGTCATCCCTGAAGTTAAAGCCCTTAATAGAATATTCTCTGTGAGCATCCGGAATTTTCAGGTTTTTCAAGTTTGGACTCTCTAAATATTCTGAAGCACCTATATAACCCATTTGAGTGCCAGTGTTGTCCGCGGAGATTTCACAGATCTCGATGCTTTGGCTCGTTGCATCAGATTCATCAACACTAGACCTGCATGCAACCATATCAGAATTCATCCTATGAGAAGCGGCTAGATCCACTTCGTTCAAGTCGCCGCCATACGAGACTCCTGCAATGGAGCATTTCCTAAATTCCATCTGGTTACAGGTCAAAGTCCCCGTTTTATCTGACAAGATGATTGATACCTGACCGAGCTCCTCATTCAAATTTGAAGTGCGGGCTCGGACCGACTGGCATGTTGCTTCGTCGAACATTTGTATATCCTTGTTAATGAGGACAGCTTGAAGTACTTTTACCACTTCAATGGACACATAGAGAGAAATAGGAATCAAATAGCCATACAACACCAGAGCCCTTATGAATTGCATAATTGCCGACAATACCGGTTTTGACGGACTAAAGAATGGATCTTCATCTTGTAAACGGAGATACCACCAACTTGTCATCTGGGAACTCACAAGCAATGCGGAAGTGATAGACGTCACCAGTGAAATCAAAACAAGCATCGAGAAAAGAACATAGATGACACGATCCATCTTCCTCTCAATCTGGCTACGTTTGGAGGGCGACTTCATGGAGTTCCTTACTGCCTTTGTGTCAGGTCCAGTGAAAATGACGGCTCCATATATGTACTCTGTGTTCCGGAGTTTGGAATCTCTCAGAAGCACTTGTGCAGGGCACAAAGGATGCGATTCATTCTGAAATTCCAAGTTTCCGACAAAGGAATACAAATTCGGATTCGGGTCTTCACAGTAAATAGTAGCTTCGAATTTACTAATGGTGTCATCCTCATTTAAACCGAGAGTGGCTTCTACGCATCTCTTAGCTTTCAGATTGGTTTCTCCATCAAGATTCATAGTCTCGACATAACAAACGCCGTCCTCATAGCTTGAAGAGAGTAAAAGGAGGTCACTTGGAAAATACTGATCCTTCTGTACTCTAACAACATCCCCGACGGAGACTTGTTGCCACGGTTTTTCGACAAATACACCCTCCCCTATGTGAGTCTTTACGACACGAGAGTTCACATCCAAATCCTAAGAAAGTTTTAGTCAGCATTAGTCCAAGACTACAAGGCACTTTTCGATTTTTGGCTCATGACAGACGAGTTTGAATGACTAAAAAGAGTTTGGACAGAACCACCTTGACAAAGTCCAACTCGCAGTATACTAAAACTGAAGTGGTTCAGAATGAGAGCGAGCATAATATAAAATGTTAAACAAGAAATTCTGAGGAAGTCGTCCTCAGCGGGATCATTATGGTCATTCTGCAGAAGGTTCGAGTTACATAGCCAAAAACTTGATAAAGAAAAAGAATGAACTACGAGCATATGAGGTACAGTAAGATGACTGGAGAAAAAGATTCAATGTCTTCATACCTGTAAGAACCTGTGCCAATCTTCTACTGCCTCCTTGAGCATGCTGATCCCAACCACGAAAACGAGAGGAATAATCAGACTCGGTGGAGTGAAAGGAGACAATGAGGTGAGGGACAATACTGCTGCCAACAGGAAATAAAGATTGGCCACTCTTCGAAACTGCTCGAAGAGTGACCTTGGGAGGAACGTCACTACATTGTACTTCGTCGTGGATACATAATTGGTTGGGTACTTGTGAGGTTTCATTCGATGCAGATGAGGCTTGTTGCAGAAAACAACCCGCGAGAATCCCGGCCGTCCTATAAGGCTTTTGATGGGATCTAGGTCGGCATTGGGGGGCCTGAAGCACGAGAATGTGTATAGCTTGCTCCATCGTATCTTCCTCTTCGTTCTTCTGCTCGACTCCCGCATCTCGCTTGCCAACTAGAATTCCAAGTCGCCTCCCCTCTATAAAGTGAATGGAGCTCTTACAACTTCATCAGACCTTAACCAAACGAAATTTCTACAAATAACAATCCTGCGTTCCTTCTCTATCCAGGGTCAACTCGCCCTCGTAACATCACATATGCCAACCATATATGTAGAACAAATTGCCCTTCATGAACTGTATTTTGTCCTCTTCTTCTGGGCGTTGACTCACCTTGTCCCAACTTAACACATCAACAACTCCGATACAAGAAGTCGAATCTTTCTATCCCCATCTTCCAATGTTGCACGGCAATATAATATAAAACTCCGACGCTGATGCAATTTTTTTTGGTCTTTCTTCTTGGACAGCGACGTACTACGGGGCTTTTCTTGGATCATGCAGGCCTGCGGTTCCGCCTTACTACGTTCCTTCAAATAGAAAACGATATAACTCCAACCCCGAGGTGCGTCACCATTCCATTATGTCTTCGAAGAATCCGAAAACCCTCGTTCAGAACCAATAAACTAAAGCATCTAGCACATGCTGGCCGGCCGGCAGTCCAAATTGAAACAATGACTTCCATTATACAAACAATGACATTGGCGTTTGAAGAAAAAAAAAATTAAAAAACGAAGCTTTACGAGCTGAAAAATGGAGCAATATTATAATCGTGAGTTCAGATAAACCCTGCTATAGTAGCTTGAAGGGATAATTCATAAAGTCAAAGTGGACGTAACTTGCGGATGTCTGAATTCAGATAAGATCTGATAATAAAATGTCAAATGTGCAGATCCCGTAATTAGCGCACATTTGACTATGCCAGACTGCAGAAAAATGACCATCTAAATTACAAAAAAGAAGAAAAATAAAAAGGAATCAAATCTTGGACATTTGACTATCCCGTAATTAGCGCACATTTGACTATGCCAGACCGGAATGATAATCATGCACATGTCGCCATTTGACAGTCTTTAATGTGTGTGATCGATAAATAATGTCAAAGCTCTAGATCAATTGTTTGGTGAGAACTTTGCTCAATTTCCAAGTACTGGAGGTCAACTCTCAGGTTTAATTTGTTACGAAACTTTATATTATTTAATCCTCTATTGGCGTATGAACCACTAAATTGCAGAAAAACTTTACGACAATAAGTCAGTTTTTATATTTGAATTCCAAAAATTTACTAATTTTATGACTTGGGTTCTCGCGTTCTCCAGATCTAGGCGCTTTGCTTAAAGTATGGATCACACAGAAAACGATGACGCATATAATAGCAGCTACGGTTTCCAATACGATCTCCACATCTTCATTCTTTGTTCTCTTTCCTTTTCTTTTGGCTTTTTGGCTTTTCTCAAGATTACTCAGAGCTTCAAGGGAAAGCTTGCCGAAAGCCAGTTACTAGCCGAGGAGTGGAATCCGTGTTGTCATAACCTACGTTAATTAGATGCTATCAATGGTCAAGACAAAAGTACAGTTTGTCTCTTCTAGGAACAAAGGAAGATCGCTTCAAAGCGTATTACTCTCGGTCGCTTTTGTTTAGACGAACTCGCCACCGAAATTCTTTAGTCACCTGAATCTACTTTTGTAAATTGCCTCCTGAATGCAATGAAGCCCTGAATTTAGTTTGATTTTCCTAGCAACATTTTCATCAACAATAGTGTCAATTAGGCTATTGTGAACCCTCTGTATGTGTGCGATTGACATAAGTTTGAATACTATAGAGATCTTGAGATGGATGGTAAGTTGATGAATTTTCAGAGTAGACTCTGAACTTCAATTTACTTCTAAATGAATGAACATTTGATGAGATGAGAGTTTTATATGAAACTTCTGGTAATACTTCAAACGGAGATATCCCTTGGAGATGCCTTCACATACAGTCACACATCTTATTATTGCCTTTAACGTTATCATGGTTAATTACTATATATAGTTAAGATAAATCTCTAAGCTATTCCAAGAGTCATTGAACTTCAAAATTGGAAGTCATTTGTCTCTCAACAGCAAAATCTTCGGCCAATAGTTTTTCAGAGGCAACGGCATTGTACAAGCTTGAACTTTTACTGATTGTGAAATCGTACAAATTAAGTTTTCTTGCTCAAATTAAGTACAGGAGTTTGAAAATTCGATTCCATGTCTGGTTTCTGTCTCATGTCCCCTGATATTCATATCAGGCCTTTTGATCCCAATAGCTTTGACATTGTCCTTGCCATTTTAGAAAGAGAGACGGAGCTACAGCTAGCCTGATTAATTACTCAGAGAAATTCGAGTACCTTTTATCGGGACTTCTAGTTAGTAATATAAAAGAGTAACGAAATGCAAACTCGAGGGAACCACAACCCTTTTAAATATGTATAATCACCTGGGTAGGAAAACAAGCATTATCTTCTTAAGTTTTTAATTACATAAGCCAAACTATGCATAGACAGAGGCACGTCAGTAGTGCTTGTTTCGACCAAAAAAAGGTAGTGCTTAAAAAAAATTATGCACAGAAACCCAACTTTTCGACAATAGCCCTGAACTACTTATCTTTGGGTAAAATCTACCGTCCTAGCATTTGAGATGACGTCGGAGGAAGGTACCGTTTCCATACATCACCTCTTCCGGGCTGCAGAGTGGCTTCAGCTCCGAGTGCCGAGCAAAGTTTCTTGGGACCATCATAAGGGATGACCGTCTTATTTGCTATGCTTTCGGGTGACGCTTCATTGCCGACTGACAACCAAGAAGAGGAAAGCTTCGTATAATTGTGGTAGAGTGTTAAAAATAAGGCAGGGTTGTTCTCGCCAGCACTGCAAATCAACAAAATGCACGACAGATCAGAACACGTGGACATAAAAAACAGTACAGCTGCAAAATGTAACTTGATTGGGTAAAAGGAGATATGCTAATGTATAGAGAAAGCAACAAAGCTCTAATCAAGCCCGGCAGTGCTCTTATTTGATCAGTTTGGTTGAACCAATCTCGATACGTGTACGCATAATATAAAGTGTGACACTAAGCTTAAACGTTTTGAACTCTGATCCAACGTAGGACCATCGATACTCCTACTTAGCAGTATCTTCTTGAAGTAGCAATGACATATAATATCCATTCGAAGAACATTTGTGCACAATCATGGTCATCAGTGACAAGTCAAGTAGGAACTCCAATAGTCTAACAATTAATAAGCAATGCATTGAAATTGTCGCATATGAAGACTAGGTAAGGAGCAAAAGAGTTCCTGATTATGGATTGTCAAGAGGGATGAAGATGCTCAAATTAGGTGACCATGAGAAGGACACAAAAAGAAATTACATTATTAAATCATCAGAAATCAAACACCATAGGCATGTCGATAAAAAAGAGAAGTGAAGCAAACCTTTTGTTCCAATTTAGTACTGTAGTCCACCATGAAACTGCCCGAAGAAAGTCTTTTCTCAAATTTCTTGCATCAATTGAGAGCACACTTAGATTGGGAACGCAAGCATTCTTTTTGTACGGAGTGTCAGATACCCAGGGCCTTGCATCCGATCTCTGAATGGCATCCAAGACTTCTGGATTTACATAGTCAGTTAATCTCTTCGAGCAGTCCTCTGCTGCAGCAATACCGTGATTTTGCAAGTCAAGAGAAATCAGATCTTCAGCTCTTCCCTGAAATGAAAAATCGCTAATTATGCACACACCTCAACTAAATAATCACAACAGCTCATAATATATATTCAAAAGTAGGTCCACAATATATGCAGTAAAACCAATAGTGTACAGCTCCAAACTTTGCAATCAAAAGCGAGGAAAAGTAGCAGCCAGTGCAGCCAGTGAAACAAGCAGAAGGTTAAACATGCCAACCTTCACTACCAGGTCTGATGAGAAATATATGAACTTTGTTAATGACGGAAAAATCATTGGTATTGCAAACGGTGCTAATTCCTTATAATTTGGCTCCAAAGAGAACATGGAAGTCCTAATTAGTTCCTGGATATTCTCCTGCCTACAATCACGGATAAAAAGTTAGCATATAGGCTACCAAAAGCTGAAATGTGAAAATGAACTACCAGGAAAGACTTACCCGTGAATTTCTAGATGTGAATTTGGAAACAACACCTTTAACTTATAAAATGATCGCTTGTCTTCACTTCCACCGGGAATAAAAAAATGAAAGTATATCAAATCTGGATTTCTGCAGCCAATAAAATATGTATGAATATCGAGAATTCATATAGGGGTGCGAACAACTAGCAGTTGCAAAGATCTTTACTGCCTACGCAAAGAGAATCTGCAGTATGTTTAACTAGGAGAAAGTGTTCAAAATGCTGAGCAATTTAGTTTCCCAAAACATTAGAATTTAGAAGCATGTGATGAAGTTCAGTGAATAGCAGCTCAACAAAAATCAGCCAGAAAAAGAATTTGTTGGTTGCTTTAAGGGTCAAAAACAGCATTCAAAGTCACAAATCACAAGGAAGAATGAGATGCTCTATGAATGCTTTCTGGCATTGTACTTGCCATGGACAGTTTGTTATATCTTGAATCTTCCTTGGATTAAGACTCAAGAGACCAAGAGTGGGATTCGATGTCACAAATTATATGCATGCGGTCTGGTTTCATTCCAAAACCCAAAATGGAAGCCATCTGCTAAGTAGCTACAAAGAATCATGTCAATAAATTTTCATGAAAGTCATTGACCTTTGGTCACATTGGGTAACAAAGCGGCATCACACTATTCAAACCAGATAGTAGAGATCTAGTAGCGATTCTAAATATATTTGAACAACTAAAAGCGTGGTAGTGTGGTGAGAGGTGTAAATTAGTCGAGCCATGTATAAGTAGCATGTTCAGTGATTTAGGCAAGCACTGAAAGAGAAAAGACCCCGGTGCCAGCTCATGGCATGCATGAATGTCCTATAAGATGCCAGGTTACTAGAGCATCAACTTCTACAAAGCCCTGCATACCTTGAGCTAGTCAAGGTTGAATTAGCTAGGACTGCAAGCAGCCGAAGGTCCAGACACTCCATCCAAGAAACAACATGCAGCATTCCATCCTCTTCAGAGTTTGATGTTACCACTTCGCTGTTTTGCCCACCAGAAGCCCCAGACTTGCCCAACTACACAAGCTGATCAGTTAGCCTTATTTGAACAGTTCAAATGGAATGAGACTTTGAAAAAACAATCATCAGCACTACAAAATCCACCCTGCTAATCAGGCCATTGTCTCTGATTCAAATATATAAAAAAACCCGACGAAAACGAAAGCAAATACTGCATTGGTAAAGTAACTGCTTTTGAACTTGTCAGTGTAATAAAAAAGCAGTTTCAAGAAATTTCTTTAATTTGTTTGAACGACGGAATAAAACAGGATACAACAGACACTACCTTCTTTAAACAGGAGTAATCTCAAGCAATAACTATGCAATACACCTGTATTAGTCTGCTATCCAAAAACTAGAGCATGAACGACTAAAGTACCGGCCATCCAAATTCATGTGTCGACACTCCGATTTCTCCTAAAAATACAACATTGAACATCAATTACTATCAAATTTTATCATGGATAATGAATGAGATCGTTACTCTACTTGTCATCGCTAACAAATTATGCTATATCATTATCTGTCTAGCACATTCCGTGATCATATATCCTGGGTTCAGAAGAGCATTGTGGATTAGTCATGACTGGCAACTCGGGAGTCATTATCTTGTCGTTTTGGCCACCCAAAACTCCTCATTTGACCTTTAGAACATCAGAACGAGCACTTCATAGACAGTAATCAAATTGCAAGGAAAAATGCAATGACCAATCAAACTCAAGTTTAACAAGAGGAAAAGGAAGCATCCAACCCAACTATTCACTAGAAATCCCAGAAAACAACAGACCATACTCAACCACTGAAGAATCATAAACAGGTCATAAATTTTCCAGGCACTGTTTGAACGAAACCAGTTTATGACTCGACATCAAAACAGAGCAAGTAAGAAAAATGTTGCAATGTCCATTCTAAGTAAAAAAAAAACAAATATGATTTAGCATGCATATATTCAAAGAGAAAAAGAAAGGAGCTTTACAGGGGAAAAGGAGTAAGATTCGTTCATGAAGCTTTCGATGGGAATCCAATTTCTGTGAGGATCGGCGGGGTGTCGAACGTGCGTCGCCGGCAAGAACTGGAGGATTCCGAGGCAAACGATGACCCCGAAGGCCACGAACCGGAGAAAGGGAAGTGGGGTCGGGGCGGGATCCATGGCGGCGTCGCGGTGGAGGGCAGCGGCGGGGGCGGCGGCGGCGGCGGCTCTCGGAGGCTGGGTCCTCCGGTGAGCTGCGGAGGGCCTCGATGACAGGTAGGAGGGGGACGACGAGGACATGGTCGTGCGTTGACTTTTCGCGGGCGCTCTGCAACCGTGGAAGGCCGGCCGTGCATGTAATGTGTCTGAAATAATAAGTTTTGATTTTTTTTTTTGTAATTTTAAAATCTTAAATTTATGCTGGCCGGCCAAAAGTTTTTGGTGATAATGCGAGATTTTACTAGCTATTTTATTAGATTAGCATATGTTAACGCGTGTGTGCACGTGTATGCAAAAAATTGACATATCAAATATTTTGCAAATATTTTTTTTTTTGGGAAAATTATTGTATGCCGAAATCATCTAAATAATATAAATTATTGATAAAAATAAGTAATGCTTTTTTTTTTTGTCAAATAATGAAAATACATAATGCAAAAATTCGTACAACTATCTACCAAAAGATAAAGATATTTCCAGATTTGGAATTTTTCAGGAATGCTTTTAAATTTCCAAACAACGGACAAATGATATTTAAAAAAGACCAACATAAAAATCAAATGATTGCTTATATCTCTTGTAGATTATAAACTAAGTTACATTTCTTCTTCATCGGTCGGAATTTTTTGTTGGCCGGTGAGATTATATCCTTATTTGAAACAACTATAACCACTTCATATACTTTTTTTAAGACTGATATACACTTCACGCCATTATCTAAAACAAGATCTACTTCAACTTTTATTTGAGAAAATGAGAGGAAGACTTCAAGCTCTTATTTGGAATTTTCCAAAACTTAAATTTAAGGTTCTAAATTTTAAGTGGGTGCCACTATTTCCACCTCTTGTGTGGCTAAATTCACCCCATTTTTATTAAAGAGATAGAGTTGCCTTTAATTATTTAATTGCAATTTAAAGTGGCGGCCCCCAATTTATTTACTTTCTTTCTTTTGTTAGTTTTTCTATTTCTACATAGGATTGAGTTGCTATAACTAAGAATATTACACGTTATATGCTTGTTTATTGTGGATGTCCCATGTATATTAAAGGCGTGATTTTTTTTTTTAAAGATTTTACTTCCATAAAATTAATTTTTCCCAAAAACATTTCAATGAAACCTTGTTATTTTCTACATTGTCGAGCAAATACATAGATTAGCTATCTAGTAAAATCTAGAAAAAATTTAACATGAATAAATTTTTAGCGCAATCACGTATTTAAAGACAAACATATTTGTGCATATCACCATCAAATCTTTTTTATCAGTTATCTTTTATATAAATATTCATGTCACGGGATGATTGGATGAAACCACAAAAAAAAAAAAAACTTCTTTAAAGCTTTTCCAAGAAAAATCATAGTTATGTTCCCGTTCATGAAACTTCAATAGATGGAATCTAATTATATCAAAGCTTTGCATAAAATAAGAATTTTTTGTAAAATATTATTGAAACTTTGTTATTTTAGATTGATAGAAAATAATATCATTCCCAAGGTGCTTACAAACAATATAAAGATGACTCATCATGCTTAACTTTTTCATGTCAATGTTTTTAGTGCTTTTCTATATACTCTTATAACATCTTACATGGTTTGTGTCAAAGCATCTCGCCAATAATATTGACAAAAAAAAAAAAAGAGACAAATTCTTCAATATAGCAAATATGGATATTTTAGACTTGTGAAATTAAAAAATAAAAAATTCATGAAGAAAGCTTTTACATAGGTGGGATGAAAAATAGACAAGTTGTTAAAATAATGGATAAGTGCATTAGAAGTCCTAAAACTTATCATGAAAATACAATTGAGTCCTAAAACTTTTAGAAAGTGCAATTAAGTTTTAAAACTTGTATCGAAAGTTCAATCAAGTCTTAAAACTTTCAAAAGGTTCAATAAAGTTATAAAACTTGTCTCGAAAGTGCAACCGAGTCTTAAAACTTTTAAAATGTGCAATCAATGGAAGGACTTAGATTGAACCACTTTGATAAATTTTCGGACTTGATTGCACTTTTTGAAAATTTTAGAATTTAATTGCACTTTGTGATGAGTTTTAGGACTTAACTACATTTTTATGACAAATTTTAGAACTTCCAATGCACTTATCCGTTAAAATAACTAGGGTGAGCATGATTTCAAGATAGAACTTGAAATCGAAGAATTGGACCAGTAGGAACTTGTCATGTTCCAAATTCCAAGGCATGCAAGTACATTCTAGGTTTAAAAAATTGAGAACTTGTTTCGATGGGTAGGTTTTAGGTTCAGATAGGTAGAACATGGAACTTGGAATTTGAAATAAGTTTTTCTGTTTTTCTTAGTTTATTTCTTTGCGTGATCCTACGATATTTCATGGCATCCAATGATGAGTATATAAGCTAGAACCACTAGTCTGAGTTTCTATTTTATGACTTAAACTTGTACTTTATTAATAGTTCATATTATTCGTATATCTAAATATAAGTTATGGTCAATTGATTATAACAATAAGTGGTGGTTATTAAAGGCATTGATATACTGCAATCGTTCAATCAATAATACATGTTGAACTTGGGTAGAACCTAAAATTGACATTAGAACCGGCGATAAAGTAGGTTCTAGGTTCCAAGGTTTCATGATAGGTTCCAAGTTCCAAAAAATAAAGAACTTGTTCTAGTGAGTAGGTTCTAAATTCCAAGTGGAACCTATACAAAATTTGGATGGAATCTAGAACTGCTCATCCCTAATAAAAACAATGATGTCGAAGAGGCTATTTTATTATTATTATTATTATTATTATTTTATTTTGCTAAATACAATAAGTTCTAATTTCACAAAAAACCATAAACAAAAACAAGCATGTGACATTCTTGATTATGATAACTAAATCCTATACATAAATAGAAAACCTTAAAAAGGAAGGATAGTAAATTAATTTGGAGCGCCACTTTTGATTGCAATTGAAAGTGAGGACAATATTGTCTTTTTAGTAAAAATGAGGGCGGATTTAATTATATAGGGAGTAAAAATAGTGTCACCTAAAATAAAAATATAATGTCGTGTCGGCAATAGTTAAATATCGAGTATTGAATAGTATAACCTTATTATCAATTATGGAAACTGACCCCAACCTTACTTATCCAATTAAGTGATTTTTTTTACTTAATCAAATGGTGTAAGTCAAAACTAGTTATGTTTGTCAAACACGACGCAAAGTGTATCAATTTTCTAGTACCGGTTGAGTTATAAAGTAGGAATCTAATAAGTAATGTAGGGTTACTAAGTTTGTTTCATGGAAATATCTTCCTAAAAATGATTTTTTTTACTACTTATAAAAAAGAATGAACAAAAAATATATTCATTATTTCTACCAAAAAAATCATTATTTATGAAAAATATCTAAACATTAATTGTAAGCGATAATGAAAATATTTTTCGTTGACTAATTATTTTAAGCAAGACAAGTGATCATTTTTTTTTTTTTATAATTTTTTTTTCAAATTGTTCATTTATTGCGTAACAAATAAAACCTTAATTAGTTTGATAGAATAGTAATTTATAGTAATGAAAAACTTAGTAGACATAATGAGAAAACCTACCAATTACTGTCATTTTTCTATCCTTAGTAAGAGACTAAGTATATCTATCTATCAATTTTCAATTATCATCTAACAATTCTTTGGGCATGATTTCAACGCCTATCAATGCTTAAAATTTTGCACTTAGATTTTCCTAACATGAATTTTCAATTTTACCAAATAGGCCTAGTGCATTAGAGGTCGGGACACCTGGAGTGCCATAACTTGGCACGCCGGGACACTTAAGTGCCATAACTTTAAAATGGTACACTTAAGTGCCATCATCGGAGTAAAATGGGACACTTAAGTGCCAATCCGGCGAAAAACCGGCCAAAATGCAGACGTGGCATTTTCCGGCGACAAGCTTAACTGATGTGGCAATTTTTTTTTTTAAAAAAAGCAGACGTGGAGGAGGAAAACGACGTCGCCCCATCCACTGTGCACTTGGCCAAACAAAACGACGTCGTTCGTTTATTTGGAATTTAACATTTTGTCGGTTCACAGTAGGTCTGACGTCCTCTCCATCCATCCATCGCCGTTCACGCTCGCCGTTCGCAGTGATCGCTCGCCGTCGTCGCTCGCCTTTGTCGGTCGCCGTCGTCGGTCGGCGTCGTCGGTCGCCGTCGTCGAGCGCCGTCATCGCTCGCCGTCGTCGATTTGCTCAGGTTTTTTCTCTTCTTCCTCTCCCCTGTGGTGAAATTAGGGCTCCGACTCGTTTATTAGGGCTCGGACTTCAAATTTGGGGGTCGGCTGGGAAAGGTCAGGCTTGATGTGAGATTTAATGGCTGAGATGTAGTGCTACAATCCTATTGGGGGGTTCAAATTGACAGTTTAGGAGCGGCATTGAAATATAGGCTCGGTGTAGGGCTCGAGGGGGGGGAAATTAGGGCTCAGTGTAGGGCTCGACGTCGCCTCATCCACTGTGATGTGTGATTCATTCAGGGTGTTGAATTGTGATGTGCGAAAGTAATTTGTAGTGGTCGGATGTGAAATGTGCGATGATTGGTGATTGTTAGGGTTCAGAGTATTGGACTTTGCACATGTGAGAATCGAAGGTTGTGGGGATGGGGACTTCTGGATATTTGTTTAATAAATTGCATTGTTGAGGACCCATGCTGAGGAATCTCTCCATATTTTAAAGAAATGCGACGGCATAATCAAAGCAGTTGTCGGGTCCCATCTTAATTTTTATTTGTCCTTGTCCTGAGGCCTGTTGTTTTCAAGCTGCAGCTGTCGACGACCGCATCTTCCCTCTCTCTTCTTCTTTTCTTTTCTTTTCTTTAATAAAGAGTGTGGGGACCTCCACTTGCAATTGTCTGTTCTTTGTGAATGTGGTCCCAAAATAGTTAATTGTATATTTGTCCTCTTTTGTTGCAGAAATGGCGCATAAAGACTATGTTGCTGTCATCGTTTACTACGGTGGAGATTTTGTGATTGGGGAGGATGAGTGGGAGTATGAGGGGGGGAATGAGGGTACTATCTTTGTAGATATAAAGAAGGCATCTTATATTGGATTTGTTAGGGATATAGTGACATTTTTGCCTTGTAGAGTACAAAAGTTACTGTACTGTGTTCCTGGGAAAGGCTTGAGAGATGGTTTGA
This sequence comes from Eucalyptus lansdowneana, assembly GCA_017140395.1. Classification (NCBI taxonomy): domain Eukaryota; kingdom Viridiplantae; phylum Streptophyta; class Magnoliopsida; order Myrtales; family Myrtaceae; genus Eucalyptus; species Eucalyptus lansdowneana. Next base: position 39,558,931 of record CM029487.1, on the reverse strand, counting down.
GAGTTTTGGAAGATGATAATGGTTTTAGGGATGTCTTATATCATTATCTTCATGGCGAAGAGGCGAAAGTGTTTGTTGAAAACAATAGTGAGGACGAACATGATGACACAGATACCACCGAAGTAGGAGAAGGAGGAGATGAAGTAGGTCATGATGGACAGGATGGGGAGGAGAGGGGCGCAGATGCTGTTCACCAGAGCGATTGTGACATGGGTGATGTCACCATCACTGAATTAGATTGGGAAGTAGCTGAATCCAGTGAGGGTGACGATGACGATGAAGGGTTGGCTGCTGAAGCTGAAAATTTGTTAATCTTAAGTGACGCCGACGATGAGGAGCTTACACAGTCAAGGAAAAAACAAAGGGACTTTTTGTCAGATAGATTTGCAACTTTGCATGTAGCTGTTCATCCAAACAGAGACGAAGGCCCTGCAGATGTTGGTGTTGCTGGCCAGGTCCTGGAGACAGATTATGAAGAAAGCATCGACACCGCAACTTCCCAGGACGAAGTTGAAGAAGATCAACGAGCTGTGCGTAGAAGGAAAAGTAAGTTTCCTTCCTATGATCCATCTGTTGCATCTCCTACTTTGTCGAAGAGGTATGAAATTCCATGATGCGATACAATTTAGGGAAGCTATACTTGAGTTCTTCCATTGCTGCACAAAGAAATATTGATTTCATTAGAAATACCAAGAAATTTGTAAGAGCTAGGTGTTCGCAGCAAAAAACTGTCCATGGAAGATTTACGGTGCGTTTGTTAAGAAGAGTGGGTCTTTTCAGATTAGAGCCTACCAAGAGGAACACACTTGTTCCATTAATTTTCAAAACAAAAGGGTAACAAGTTCATGGTTGTCGAAGCACTTCTTCGATCGATCAAGGTGATGCCCAACTTGAAACTTGCTAACTTTAGGATGCTTTGGTGAAGGAGCGTGTAGGCATCAATGTATCTAGGAATCAGTGCAAAAGAGCAAAGCAAAAGGTGATAAAGGTACTTATTGGTCAGTATGCTAAGGAATATGGGCAGGTGTGGGAGTATGCTTGGGAGTGTAGGCTGCAAAACCCTACAAGTAGAGTGTATGTAGAGGTGATTGAGAGACCACTTCCTGATCATGGGACCAAGTTCGATAAGTTCTATGTGTGCTTTGATGCATGCAGACGAGGTTTTTTAGCTGGTTGTAGACGGATTATAGGATTGGACGGCTGTTTCTTGAAGGGCTTGTGCAAGGGAGAATTGTTGGCAGCGATTGGAAGAGATGCGAATAACCAAATGTTCCCACTAGCTTGGGCTATTGTAAAGATTGAGAACAAGGACAATTGGTCTTGGTTCTTGAAAAATCTGATGGCTGACTTGGAGATAACAAACGGGGAAGGGTGGGCATTCACGAGTGACCAACAGAAGGTAATGCTTGCTTTTTGAAAAGTTTAGTCAATAGTTTGCTTTGCTTTGCTTTGTAATATGAACATGTAATTTGCTATAATATTTCTTACTTTGAATTATTGCAGGGATTGGTTCCGGCAGTAGCCGAGTTGTTGCCCCATGCTGAACATCGAATGTGTGCGCGGCACATATACGGAAATTGGGCAAAGAACTATAAAGGGGATAAGCTGCAATTGCAATTTTGGCAATTAGCAAAGAGTGCAAACATGGCTGACTTTAGAATAGCCAAAGAAGGATCGCTTCGATTGACAAAGGAAGGTTGTGCTACCCTATTTCAACTAGAACCGAAGCATTGGTGCGGGGCATTCTTCGAGGAGGAGTTCAAGTGCGATAACGTCGACAACAACATTTGTGAAGTATTTAATTCGAAGATAATAGATGCCGAGATGCAAACCAGTCATCTCAATGCTTGAAGATATACGAGTTGCGGTTATGACTCGGCTGCGAAACAAAGAGATGAGGCTGCAAAGTGGACAAGACAATATGGTCCTAGGATTGTGAAGAAATTGGATGACAACTTGGCTGCAAGTACGCATTGTCATCCCATTTGGAATGGAGATGACGGATATGAGATAATGAAGGGTGCGAGATAAGTATGTTGTCAATCTAGGAAGTAGGAAGTGTTCATGTAGATCATGGCAAGTAAGTGGAATTCCATGTGCACATGCCATATGTGCCATCCGGTTGAAGGGCGACAATATAGATGATTACATCGATGATTGGTACCATAAATCAAAGTATCTTGCTTCCTATCAGTTCATGATGCAGCCAATTAGAAGTAGCAAGTTTTGGGAGCCCACGGATCGTGAAGCACCTCTACCTTTGCCACTGAAGAAGACAATTGGAAGGACAAAACGAAGACGAAGAATGGCGGAGGGAGAGGTCTCGGGTCAGCAAAGAATGAGCAGGCAGGGTGCAAAGATCACGTGCTCTTATTGTCGCCTAACAGGCCACAATATTAAAGGTTGTCAATTGAGGAAGCAACAACGGTTGAGGCAAGGTGAAGGGCCTAGTGAAGAGACAGTTGGAGAAATGCACACAGCAGGGCCAAGTGAGTCGACTGTTCTTCAGTCAACAAGTAGAACCCCGGTAAGTCATGAAATTTATTTTATGTTTATGTTGCTTTCTTGTCGTTTATCATAAAAATGTACATAATGATATCCTATTTGGCCTTGTATGTAATGTGTTTGTTAGGTCACAAGAAGAACCTCAGTAAGTCATGAAACTGAACAGCCTGTTCGAAGAAGGCAAGGTAGAACACAGCCAGGTAAAGGATTGGCCCAAGTGGCAGCATCACGGCCAGCAAGGATTGACCCAAGCAAAGATCACGGCCAGGCAAGGATTGACCCAAGCGGCATCACGGCCGGTCGGTCGGTCGACTGTTCTTCAGCGCGAAAGAAATACCCGTGCTAAATTCAATCAATTTGTATTCAGTTTTTATTATTATATGTCTCGATATTATATTTATGGTATCTTTTCGCCTCTTTCTCGGGTTCGAAGAAAGCAAGTTCGAACTCAACCGCAACGAAGGGCCATCACAGGAGCCACCTCAAGGATCATCACAGGAGCCACCTCAAGGATCATCACAGGAGCCACCAGAAGAATCACTGCAAGGGGCACCACAAGTACCACCACCAGTACCACCAGAAGGCCAAACAGAAGGAGGTGTCACTGAAGTTGAAGGGCTACACAGAAGGACAACTAGAACAAGGCCAGGTGAAGGGGCAGGTACACAAAGGCCATCTAGAAGACGCCCAACACAATGGGTCGAACAAGCCTCGGCTGTAGTTAAAGGGCCCAAGAAAGCAGGACAAAGGGGCAACAAATCACAAGTTCCTGAAAGTGACGCCCCTATTCAAACAAGAGGGGCACTTGGGAAGAGGTTCAGACAATATGGCTATGGCTCGTATACGAGATGAGCCTCTTTGGAACAGTCATTCTCAATGTAAGTTTTATTGGCTGCATTTAATTTAATTTATGCTGTAGATTTTTGCTAACAATTTATTGTTTTTTTGTAGCCAGGAGAAGTTCGAAGTTCTTATCTCGGGCCCAACTCAAGAATCGACGGCTGCACCAACAAAAAAGAAGAAAACATCAACATCAACTGTGCCAAAAAAAAATAAGAGAAAGAACCCAGCTCGAGCTCGAGCTCCGGCTCCTCGACTCCATCTCCGGCTCCGGCTCCGGCTCCAGCTCCGCTCCTTTTGATTCAATTCGGCCTATGACATTTGCAGCTCCATCGAGTCGGTGGATACGAGAAGGTTGAAGAAGAAGTTGCACGTCCAGTTAGAAAGAGTGCCAGAATTATGAATCAAGTGAAAGGCCCATCGAAAGGAGGACGAACAGGGGGTGTCGTGCATATTGATTGATGAGATGAGATGTGATAGGATTTGTGGAGCTTAGGAGTAAAAACAGTTATGTAAACGATGATGTTGTCGTGCATATAGAAAGTCTATGCATCGATGGTTATCTTTTGTTTTTTTTCTTTAGTTTGTCATTCATTGATGTTGTCAGACTCAGACTCACACTTGATGAAATATCAATGAAATGAATGTTGTCAGACTCAGACTTGATGATATTAATATCAATGAAATGATCTTGCGCTGCTTGTCAATTTATGTTGTTGTTTATCATGGATTCTGGCTTTTACTTGTTGCTGCTGCTGTTGGTGTTCTGTGGTGATAGCTGGAGTGCTGGTGTATCTAGTGATGGTGGATGGTGATGTTTGGTGGTAGGTGGTAGTCAGTTTGTTGGTGGGGTGCTAATGTCGTGGCTGGGGTGCTGGTGTGGCTGATGGTGATGCCTGGTGATTATTGGTTTGTGGTGGGGGTTATAGGCTTAAGCAGCTGCACCTACACCTGTACAAGTGTGCGGTTGCACATCTTACACCATGTGTATCGGTGCAAACTAGTGCAAGCCGAGCCTTGCACTAGTATCTTGTGCAGCAACACCACCAAAGCATGGTGGTGGCCGGAGCGCCTAGTGTGTAGTGTGGATAGTGGTGATGGTTGGTGGTGTCGCCGGTCTTTGGTGGCTGGCGCAATTTTTACGAGAAAACCGACAAAAAAATTGGCACTTAACTGATCCTATTCTAAAAAACTTGGCACTTAACTGTTCACTTTTAACTACAAGTGACACTTAACCGATCACTTTAACAATAACTTGACACTAAAGTGATCCTTTTTCATCGCGACTAGCACTTACGTGATTACTAAATACAACTTATGGCACTCGGGTAATGACTCATGTTTGTCTTGTGTATATGTCGGTACGCATCAAAACAGAGAACATGATTCGCATTGCAAAACGAGAAAGATGATTCGCATCAAAACAGAGAAGATGATGGTAAACTTATGGCAAGTCCATACCACAGCACAAACGACAACAAAGCAACAATGATCTTGTTCCACAACACAAACTTCTTCGCATCTTTCAAAAAGAAAAAACCCAACGTTTAATCCAGAACAACACCATTTTTAACTATGGCAGTCGCAGAAACTTTTTCTCATTCTCAAGTACTTTACATTTCATCATAAAGTACAATAGACAACAAAACAACACCATAATACACGCTTGGTAACACTTTCGTTCAATCTTCATCATTGGGACTTCATTCTTGAAAGGTTTAGTTGAAGATGCTTGAGCGTGCATTGACACTTCATTCTTCGAAAGTTTCACTGAAGACACTTGAGCTTGCATTGAGTCAACATCGTCCAAGTCGTCCACGAACACAGATGAAGATTGCTGTCTTTTATGAAGTAGATCCAATATCACCTCTGTGGCTCGGTCAGAGAACTTCTCATCAATCCATTTGAAGTATTTGCACTTCGACGCTTCTTTATATCGGGCGCATCCATAAAATCTTCTCCCAGGATTGATTTGAGTCCACGATGTTCTTCTTGGACTCGGTAACCCACAAAAACAGAAACGCTGGCCTTCTCCTTCGCTTCGATGAGAGGAAATTGAGGCGCTGCTGCGAGTCCTGCTCTCCATTTCCAAGATTCGACGAAGGAATTTTGGGCAAATGAAAATTAGGGTTCGAGACTTCAATTCGAGCACTTCAATAGGGATTTTGGCCGATTTAGGGTTTTAGATTTGGGGCATTTGGGGAGACGACGTCGTTTTTGGAAGATTTGGGGCTTTTATTATGGAGACGACGTCGTTTCTGGTGACTGAGCGCCGACTCAGCTCTCCGGCGAGCCACGTTGGCAAAAATAGTAATAAAATAGTGCCACGTATGATTTCCGGCAAGGGTCGCCGGAGGTGGCACTTAAGTGTCCCACTTGAAAAAAAAAGTGGCACTTAAGTGTACCGTTTGGAAGTTATGGCACTTAAGTGTCCCGGCGTGCCAAGTTATGGCACTTGTGGAGTTCTTCTGCCTAGTGCATTATAAGCACAGGTTGGGTTCATTGGGCTATGAGGCCTCTCAATCAATCAATCTCATTGCTCATCAGGAGTAAGCAGGGCTCGAACAGGCCAGTCTCAATAGAACTTTAGGCCCAGCCCAAGCTGTTACTCTGGGCTTTGCTAGGCCCCAAAGTGTGTTCGCCCCGATCGGAGATGATATGACCAGCAATGAATGAGCACGGTTAGGTCGTGGGGGTATTGGCCCGGCCTGAACCTGGCTGTACTTTAACAGAAGAAAAATTTGTGTCCTGTGATGTGATTAGGTAGGTATGTGATCAAGCTCATGAGCAGTGTCTTGAGTTTGAACTAATTTGCCCGGAAGAGAGAGTGACCAAAAGGCCACGGGGCCTGGACGTCTCTGAGTAGGACTAATACCAATGCATAACAATGCTGTTCATTCCTTGAGCCTCAGTAGCCACTGCTGAATTAAAAGTCTAGACTAGTGAAAAGGAAAGCCAAACTTTTATCAGAACTACATACAAGAAACGTGTAATCTTTACTGGTATTTTCTCGTGTGTTACTGACGAAACTAATCAAAGAGTATGTGTAATCTCAAGCTCGGTTTCTCTGGAGAATTCTCAGTTAACTACGGCTATTGGAACAGTGGGCTACTTCAGTGTCCTGTTGATAGGGCTGCTGGTGAATGACTTGTAGATTGATGCTCTCCTCTGCTGTATAGCTTCCTTCAGATGATGTATTTTCATGTTGACTCTGGCTGAGAACCCGACTTGCGTCATCCTCTTCAAGTTCTGCTGCTCTCTCAACCACATCTGCTTGTCAAAGACGTCCTTCTTGCTGTGCTTCATCTCTTGGATCACATGGTCGTCCAATGGGTAAAATGTCCTTTGCAGGACCATGTAAACGAAGTACGGAAGTAGCGACGCGACGACCACAAGCAGCGTGATGATCCAAAAGCTAGGAGCGCCTCCAATGGCCTTGGTCAGTATATGAAATCCCGTATTGGATTAGGAGGGAGGGAGCGTGCCGTAGGCAAGCAAGAAGATGTACTGCAGCAATATGCTTCCCCAGATGAACAGGTGCTGGATCCAAGTGAAGTGACTGATTATGAGGGCGATCTGGCAATTCATTGTCCATATCATGGACGTGTATGTGATCGTGCCTAGGTGTGCTATGTCAGAGACATTGCCCTTCCCCGAGAAGGCGACTGAAGAGACTGTGTGTATGGTTGAGAGGAAGATCAAGGAAGTAACAGCGCCATTAAGTATCCAGCCAATTATTCGCTTCCAAGAGAAGCATATGCCTCTTTGACCCTGTTTATATAGGGCAGGAAACTGCAGAGACGACAATTAATGGATCAAGAAAGGAAAGAGAAAAGGACAGATGCCATTTTGGGACTGAGATAAATATACAACTTGTCACAGTACTTGAACTAAAACAGTGATTTGTGGATTTTTTAGAATCTACATGATGACACACATCTGATGGAACGTCCTGCTCAAATACTACCAAGGATATGACCGGCAATGATGTCAACAGGATGTTGAATGCCGTCATGTACAAATTGTCATATAGTACCTGGCCGGAGAATGATGTGTAGAACTCGTAGTAGAATAGCATCAAGCCAAACACGATGTTCTTGTACATGAAGTAAAGGATCTGTCACCCAAAATGCAACACATCAGAGATAAAAGTTCGCCCACGTTTGTCCTTAAGAGTAGAATTTGGACATATTAGTACCATCTTGGAGATTCTCTTGTAACACCAATGTCCATGCACGATCAGAAGTTGCTCAAGGAACCGAAAATGGGGCAACGAGAAGTCGCTAGCCATAGCAGCCTGCAACATAAATAAACAGCATGTCATTGTTCAGCTTTCAGTGTGGATTGAATTAAAATTTAGAAAAGATTGCTTAGTCAAAAGGCGACATGAAGTGACACTAGTCTTCACCTGCATGCCCTCCATGCCACTGATCCCAATTCCAACGTCGGCTTCTTGAATCATGCCAACATCATTTGCACCATCTCCTATTGCCAGGGTAGGCTTGCCGGTGAACTTCTTCACCAATCGGGTAATCTGAAAGTTCCTACTTAGTGCTATGGTTGTGAATAGAAAAAACTTATTATGGCAAGATGAGCTGATTTTCTAACGGATAATACTTACAAGTAAAACTCAAATCTTACGAGAGCTTTCTGTTTTGGTGGCACGCGGCAGCATATGACAGAAACACACTCGACAGCCAACCGAAAGAATAGATCCTTCACATCGCTTCTTAAAGCAATCTCAAGGGCCTGCCCATCCACCACCAGAGCAAAGACCATATACTTGTTGTGCTCTTTGTTTATTTCTTGCAGAAAGATTTCAATTTGGCTTACCAAAGCTTTTTTTGCTGCCTGAAAGGATGATACACTGCATGTCATCACCAACCTCCAAGAAGAGGAGGATCTCTGGCATTTAAAACATCTTCCAGAACAAATAAAACAATTGTTGCAAGGCAATTGTCATTACTTGATTGCATTTACTACTTTGCTCATAAACCTATGTTTTGCCCTTCTGCTTTTGATGCTTATTGCCTTCCCTTTTCTGATCTCGACATATATATTTGATCATCCAAAGGAGGAAAAAGAATTCAATTGATAAATGACCAAACCAAGTCACTGACTCATACTATTTTTAGATAGTTTGTACTGCAAATTCTTGTATGATTAGTAAATTTCATTATGCACAGTACTGTCAAGCATATGAAATTTGTCATTTCTATCACATTAACATTATAACAACACTAAATATCATGTGTCAGAACTCTTCCAAGTATCACCTCCGAGTGGTTGCCACATCCTGAGTCCTTGACAGAACTCAAACGAAACTGCCTCATATCTTGTTGAAGCAAGCTGCACGTGAATCTAGCAGAGCAAAGAGAAAAAAGATGAACCGATTAACTTTTTAAGAGATTAAGATGGTCATGACCATTGGGTCCATACTATAAAATGATCAACTATCATTATAGCTAGTGAGTTTCAGAAGATGAGACACACCCAATGTTGATTGCAGTCTCCTTCTTGTCACCAGTAATCAGCCAAATCTTCAAGTCACGCTTGAGCAAATTTATCTATGCATCTGGAACCTGTGCAAGTCAAGCAAATGTACTGTCTTTCAAATCCAGATTGAGAAGCTCTACTTTGTAGAGGTTAAACAAATTTATGTCCCTTTTTATCCAAAAACTTGTACAGGAGATATATATCAAATGCTTGATAAATATCTCGATGATCAGCGATCATGTATCAATTACAATGACAGATTTATTGACTTAGTTCTGCAATAACACCGGAGTATTGCTTTCTTTTTGTTGAGTAAGAGTTGAAGTATTATTTCTGCAGTTGAAAGGAAACAGATAATGTTTTTGTCAGCAATGTTAATTCTTGAATGCATGAAAACCAGAGAAACTGACACTTTATCTACCTCTTATTTATCCAGCTTTATGTTACTAGTTGGGTTCAAATCAAATGAGAGGACCTAAAGGAAAACCTAAGATATAGAAAATGAAAAATTAAATGACATCAAGAATTAACTAACCCCTTCTTGTAACTTGTCCTCGATGTTGGCAACCCTCCACAGAATCAAGTCCTTTTCGATCAGTGCAGATGAACTCTCCAGCAATTCATCCTTTTCAAGACCCATGGTGGTCATAGCTTTCATGAATATCGAGTTCCAGTGTTTGTACTCGGCCCTTTTGACAGTACAATATGCAAAGGCCAGAGTTCAAAAACCGTTTTCAGCGTAACTCGAAAGGTGTGAACTTGTTGCCTCTAAAAATGACGCTGGGAAAGCAAATCAAATAGACCCATGAGACACCCCCAAAAAAACAAATAACATTTGGATCCGACTGATACTTTCAGGAATCAGGGAATACCTGTCCGCTCCTTTGCGCAAAAGAAAGATTTGACCGTCTTCAGTGCTCACAATCACAGGCGTTCGCTTGCGAGAACTACTGAACTCCAACAGGTTCAAAAGCTTATTTTCCCTGAATGTTACTAAGAGAGGAGGTTCCTCAACCACTAAAACATTTGTTCAAGGAAACAGATGAATAAACAACACCAGAATGGAATAAAAAGCCAAGAGAATACCTTTCCACAACGCTTCCCAAGTCTGGGTTGGCTCCTTGAGAACCATTACTGATAGTGTCCTCTTGCAGAACTGAAAGCCGAATTCCTGAGAGGCGATCAAGAAAGAGACTTCATCTGGTGACTCTGCCTCAAACTTCAACTTTTTTGCTTGATCGTCTTCAATGGGTATGCCAGTGTGACACAGAGCCATCACTCTGAAGAACATTGTTATGTCATACACGTTGGAATTGCAAGTCCATCGCCCATCCATCAGCCTGTCATCCCTGAAGTTGAAGCCCTTAATGGAGTATTCTCTGTGAACTTTCGAAATTTTCAGGTCTTTCGAGTTTGGACCCCTAAATATTCTGGAGTGCCTATATAACCATCTGAGTGCCGATCTCGTCCGTGGAGAATCCACAGATCTTGATGCTTGGGCTCATTGCATAAGATTCATCGACACTAGACCTGCATGCAACCATATCAGAGTTCATCCTACAAGAAGCTGCTAGATCCACTTCGTTCAAGTCACCGCCATATGAGACTCCTGCAATGGAGCATTTCCTAAATTCCATCTGGTTACAGGTCAAAGTCCCCATTTTATCTGACAAGATGATTGATACCTGACCAAGCTCCTCATTCAGATTCAAAGTGCAGGCTCGGACAGATTGGCATGTTGATTCGTCGAACATTGTATATCCTTGTTAATGAGGACAGCTTGAAGTACTTTTACCACTTCAATAGACACAGAGAGAAATAGGAATCAAATAGCCATACAGCACCAGAGCCCTTACGAATTGCATAATTGCCGACAATACCAGTTTTGATGGTCTAAAGAATAGATCTTCATCTTGTAAACGGAGGTAACACCAACTCATCATCTGGGAAGTGACAAGCAATGCAGAAGCGATAAAGGTCACCAGTGAAATCAAAACAAGGATTAAGAAAACTACGTTTAGAGGGCGACTTCATGGAGTTCCTTACTGCCTTTGTGTCAGGTCCAGTGAAAATGACGGCTCCATATATGTACTCTGTGTTCCGGAGTTTGGAATCTCTCAGAAGCACTTGTGCAGGGCACAAAGGATGCGATTCATTCTGAAATTCCAAGTTTCTGACAAAGGAATACAAATTCGGATTCGGGTCTTCACAGTAAATAGTAGCTTCGAATTTACTAATGGTGTCATCCTCATTTAAACCAAGAGTGGCTTCTACGCATCTCTTAGCTTTCAGATTGGTTTCTCCATCAAGATTCATAGTCTCGACATAACAAACGCCGTCCTCATAGCTTGAAGAGAGTAAAAGGAGGTCACTTGGAAAATACTGATCCTTCTGTACTCTAACAAGATCCCCGATGGAGACCTGTTGCCATGGTTTTTTGACAAATACACCCTCCCCTATGTGAGTCTTTACGACACGAGAGTTCACGTCCAAATCCTAAGAAGGTTTTAGTAACTACAGCATTAGTCCAAGACTACAAGGAACTTTTCAATTTTTGGCTCCTGACAGACAAGCTTAAATGCACTGAAATGAGTTTGGACAGAACCACCTAGACAAAGTCCAATTCGCAGTATTCTAAAACTGAAGTGGTTACAATGAGAGTGAGCATCATACAAATTATTAAACAAGAAATTCTGAGGAAGTCGTCTTTAGAAGGATCATTATGGCCATTCCGCAGAAGGTTCAAGTCACACAGCCAAAAACTTGAATAAGAAAAAAACGAACTACAAACATACGACGAACAGTAAGATGACTGGAGAAAAAGATTCAATGTCCTCATACCTGTAAGAACCTGTGCCAATCTTCTACCGCCTCCTTGAGCATGCTGATCCCAACCGCAAAAAGGAGAGGGATAATCAGACTTGGTGGAGCCAATGAGGTGAGGGACAATACTACTGCCAGCAGGAAATAAAGATTGGCAACTCTTCAAGAGCGACCTGGGGAGGAACGTCACCACATTGTAATTGGTCGTGGATATGTAATTGGTTGGGTACTTGTAAGGTTTCATTTGATGCAGATGAGGCTTGCTGCAGAAAACAACCCATGAGAATCCCGGCCATCCTATGAGGCTTTTGATGGGAACTGGATGGGCATTGGGGGGCCGGAAGCACAAGAATGTGTAGAGCTTGCTCCATCGTGTCTTCCTCTTTGTTCTTCCGCTCGACTCCCGCATTTCGCTTGCCAACTATAATTCCAAGTTGCCTTCCCTCTATAAAGTGAATGGAGCTCTTACAACTTCATCAGACCTTAACTAAACGAAATATCTACAAATTACAATCCTGTGTTCCTTCTCTATCCAAAATCAACTCCATGTCGTAACATCACATATCTCAACTATAAATGTAGAACAAATTACCCTTCATGTCCTGCATTTTGTCCTCTTCTTCTGGGCGTTGGCTCACCTTGTCCCAACTTTACATATCAGCAACTGCAATACAAGAAGTCGACTCTTTTGTTGCATTATTCCCATCTTCCAATGTTGCACGGCAATATAAAAATTGGAGGTTGATGCATTTTCTTGGTCTTTCTTCTTGGACACCGACATCCTTGGGGCTTTTCTTGGATCATGCAGGCCTTCTGTTATGCCTTACAATGTTCCTTCAGAAAGAAAACAATATACCTCGAACCCCGAGGAGCTTCGCCATTCCATCGAGTCTTCGAACAATCCGAAAACCCTCTTTCAGAATCAGTAAACAAATGCACCTACCACATGCTGGCCTGCAGTTCAAATTGAAACAATAACTTCTATTACGCAAACAATGGCTTTGGCATTTGAAAAAAAAAAAAAAAAATGACCCTCACGAGCTGAAAAATGGAAAAATATTATGATCCTGAGTTCAGATAAACCCTGCTCCAGTAGCTTGAAGGGGTGATTCATGAAGTCGGATAAAGAAGAAGAAGAAGAAGAAAGAAGAAGTCTTGGATAAGAATGGACTGGAATGATAATCATGCACGTGTCGTCATTTGACAGATTTTGATGTGTGTGATCGATAAATAATGTCAAAGCTCAAGAACAATTATTTGGTAAGAATCTTCGCTCGATTTCCAAGTACTGGAGGTCAACTCTCAAGTTTAATTTGTTACAAAACTTTATATTGTTTAATCCTCTACTGGCCTATGAACTACTAAATTGCAGAAAAACTTTACGACAATAAGTCAACTTTTATTTTGCATTCCGAAAATTTACTAATTTTATGACTTGGGTTCTCTTGTGTTCTCCAGATCTAGGCACTTTGCTTAAAGTAAAGATCACACAGAAAACGATGATGCATAAAATAGCAGCTACGATTTCCAATACGATCTCCGAATCTTCATTCTTCGTTCTCTTTCCTTTTCTTTTGGCTTTTTGCTTTTCTTAAGATTACTCACAGGCTCAAGGGAGAGCTTGTTCTCTCCCAGTTTGGGTCCTAATATTTTTAGTCAGTCAATAGCTGAGGAGTGGAATTCGTGATGTCATAATCTACATTAATTAGATACTGTCAATGGTCAAGATAAATGTGCCGTTTGTGTCTTCAAGGAACAAAGCAACATCGCTTCGCAGCGTATTACTCTCGGTCACTTCTGTTAAGACGAACTCGCCACCGACATTCTTTAGTCATCTGAATCTAGTTCTCTAAATTGCCTTCCGAATGCAACGAAGCCCTGAACTTAGTATGATTTTCCTAGTGACATTTTCATCGACAGTAGTGTCCGTTAGGTTATTGGGAACCCTCCAAATCTTCAGATGGATGATAAGTTGATGAACTCTCAAAGTAAACTACAAACTTCAATTTACTTCTAAATGAATGAACATGTGATGAGATGAAAGTTTTATATGAAACTTCTGGTAATACTTCAAACGGAGATATCCCTTGGAGATGCCTTCACATACAGTCACACATCTTATTATTGCCTTTAACGTTATTATTGTTAATTGCTATATAAAATTAAGATAAATCTCTAAGTTAGTCCACGAGTCATTGAACTTTGAAATTGGAAGTCATTGTCTCTCAATAGCAAAATCTTCGGCCAATAGTTTTTCAGAGGCAACAGCATTGTACAAGCTTAAACTTTCACTGATTGTGCAATCGTACAAATTAAGTTTTGAAAATTCGATTCCATGTCTAGTTTCTGTCTCATGTCCCCTGATATTCATATCAGGCAAATTAAGTTTTGAGAATTTGATTCCATTTCTGGTTTCTGTCTCATGTCCCCTGAAATTCATATCGGGCCTTTTGATCCCGATAGCTTTGACCTTGTCCTTGCCATCTTAGAAAGAGAAACGAAGCTACAGCTAGGCAAACTCGAAGGAACCGCGACCCTTTTAATCATGTATAATCACCCACGTACGAAAACAAGCATTATCTTCTTAAGTTTTTAATTACATCAGCCAAAATATGCATAGACAGAGGCACCTCAATTGTGCTTATTTCGATCCAAAAAAAAAAAAAAAAAAGTTGGTGTCGAAGGTTGCTGTAATGCTGGTCGCTAAACCCTTCTATTTTGGCGGATTGATCTACCCTTCAGTCGTTAGACCTTCTTGAGTAGGGGGTGTCTTCCAACCCTCTCCTGTTCGGAGCTTCTCCTGGTTTCCTTGCATTTGAAGACAGGAGCCCTTGACGGGGCTGCTTTGGGATTTTCGGAAGCCTTTCCAGCATTGGTGTCGTCCTTACCTACCAATCTTACTTTGTGTTGTTGGTGGCTTATGTACTGTTTGTGCTCCCTATTTTCAGTTTTTGTTTGCTCTTGTCGCTGTTTTGGTTTTCCTTTGCTCCTGTGCAGGTTGCTCTCTTTTTCACTTTGGCACCCTTCCACTCACTTTGACTGTTGTCTTCATGAGTGCAAATTTTTGGTGCTGAGTTTTTGCTATATAGTTTCTTACAGCTTTTTGGTTTAAAATCAATATAATTCTTATCTTTATCAAAAAAAAAAAAAAAAAAAAAAGTGCTTTAAAGAATTAAGCACAGAAACCCAACTTTTCGACAATGGGGCTAAACTACATATATTTGGGAAAAATCTACTGTCCTAGCATTTGAGATGACGTCGGAGGAAGGTACCGTTTCCATAAATCACCTCTTTCGAGCTGCAGAGTGGATCTAGCTTCGAGTGCCGAGCAAAGTTTCTTAGGACCATCGTAAGGGATGACCATCTTATTTGCTGTGCTCCCGGGTAATGCTTCATTACCGACTGACAACCAGGAAGAGGAAAGCTTCGAGTAATTGTGGCAGAGTGTTAAAAATAAGGCGGGGTTGCTCTCGCCAGCACGAAATCAACAAAATGCACGTCAGATCAGAACGCGTGGACATGTAGAACAGTACTACTGCAAAATGTAACTTCATTGGATGAAAGGAGATATGCTAATTTGTAGAGAAAACAACAAAGCTCTAGTCGAGCCGGCAGTGCTTTCAGTTAATCAATTTGGTTGAGCCAATCTCGATACGAGTACGCATAATATAAAGTGTGACACTGAGCTTAAATGTTTTGAAATCTGATCCAACTTAGGACCACCGATGCTCCTACTTAACAGTATTTTCTTGAAGTAGCAATGACATATAATACCCATTCGAAGAACATCTGTGCACAATTCATGGACATCAGTGACAAGTCAAACAGGATGCTCAAATTAACAGTATTTTCTTGAAGTAGCAATGACATATAATACCCATTCGAAGAACATCTGTGCACAATTCATGGACATCAGTGACAAGTCAAACAGGATGCTCAAACAGGAACCCCAGTAGTCTGATAATTAATAAGCGGTTCATTAAAATTGTCCCAAATGAAAACTAGGTAAGGGGAAAAAGATTTCCTCATTATGCATTTTGAAGAAAGATGAGAGATGCTCAAATTAGGTGACCATGAGAAGGACGTAAAAAGAGAATACATTATTAAATCATCAGAAATTAAACACCGTGGGCATTCAATAAAAAAGCGAATTGAAGCAAACCTTTTGTTCCAATTTAGTACTCTAGTCCACCATGAAACTGCCTGAAGAAAGTCTTTTCTCAAATTTTTTGCATCAATTGAGAGCACACTTAGACCGGGAATGCAAGCATTCTTTTCGTATGGAGTGTCAGATACCCAGGGCCTTGAAGCCGATCTATGATTGGCGTTCAAGACTTCTGGATTCACATAGTCAGTCAATCTCTTCGAGCAGTCTTCTGCTGCAGCAATACCGTGATGTTACAAGTCAAGAGAAATCGGATCTTCAGCTCTTCCCTGAAACGAAAAATCGCTAATGATACACGCACCTCAACTAAAT
The DNA here is from genome assembly GCA_017140395.1 of Eucalyptus lansdowneana. Lineage (NCBI taxonomy): Eukaryota > Viridiplantae > Streptophyta > Magnoliopsida > Myrtales > Myrtaceae > Eucalyptus > Eucalyptus lansdowneana. The sequence continues at coordinate 39,542,790 of CM029487.1, read as the reverse complement.
AATCACAACAGCTCATGATATGTACTCAAAAGTAGGTCCCCAAAATGTGCAGTGAAACTAATAGAGTGTGCAGCTCCAAACTTTACAATCAAATGGGAGGAAAATAAGCAGCTAGCGAAACGAGCAGAGGTTAAACATGCCAACCTTCACAACCAGGTCCGATGAGAAATATATGAACTTCGTTAATGACTGAAGAATCATTGGTATTGCAAAAGGTGCTAATTCCTCGAAATTTGGCTCCCAAGGGAACATGGCATTCGTAATTAGTTCCTTGATATTCTCCTGCCTACAATTACAGAAAGAAACGTTAGCATTTAGGCTACCAAAAGCTGAAATGTGAAAATGAACTATCAGGAAAGACTCACCCGTGAATTTCTAGATGTGAATTTTGGAAACAACACCTTTAACTTATAAAATGATAGCTTGTCTTCACTTCCACCGGGAATGAAGAAGTGAAGGTATATCAAATCTGGATTTCCGTAGCCAATACGAATATCAAGAATCCATCCAGGGTGTGAACAATTAGCAGTTGCAAAGGTATTTACTGCCTACGCAAGCGAATCTGCAGTATGTTTAACTAGGAGAAAATGTTCTAAATGGACCAAATTTAGTTTCCCAAAACAGTAGAATTTAAAAGCATGCGACGAAGTTCAATGAACAGCTGCTCAACAAAAATCACCCAGAAAAAGAATTTGTTGGTTGCTTTTAGGGTCAAATACAGCATTCAAAGTCACAAGTCACAAGGAAGAATGATATGCTATATGATTGCTTTCTGGTATTGTACTTGCCATAGACAGTTTGCTATATCTTGAATCTTTCTTGGATTAAGAGAACTAAAGTGGAATTAGATGTCACAAATCATATGTATTCGATATGGTTTCATTCCAGAACCCAAAATGGAATAAATCTGCTGAGTAGCTACAAGGAATCATGTCAATGAAGTTTCATGTAAGTCATTGACCTTTGATCACATTGAGTAACGAAGCAGCATCACACTATTCAAACCAGATAGTAGAAATCTAGTCGCTAATCTAAATAAGTTAGAACAACTAAAAGCATGGTAGTGTGGTGTGAAGTGTAAATGACTCAAGATATGTATAAGTAGTATATTCAGATGATTTAGGGAAGACTGAAAGAACAAAGACCCCAGTGCCAGCTCGAGGTAAGAGAAAAGATGGGATAAATGAATGTCCAATAAGATGCCAGTTTACTAGAACATCAACTTCTCCTAAGCCTCGTATACCTTGAGCTAGTCAAAGTGGAATTGGCGAGGAGTGCAAGCAGCCGACGGTCCAGACACTCCATCCAAGAAACAACATGCACCATTCCATCCTCTTCATAGTTTGATGTTACCACTTTGGCGTTTTCTTTACCAGAAGCCCCATACTTGCCCAACTACACAAAATGATCAGTTAGCCTTATTTGAACAGTTCAAATGGAATGAGACTTTGAAAAAACAATCATCAGCACTACAAAAATCCACCCTGCTAATTAGGAGTGTGCAAAAGAATCGGGAATTATCCAAACCGCTCGGAATCGGACCAAAATCGGTTCCCATGAGAGCCAATTTGGTTCTTGATTCCAATTTAATGGAACCATCGAGTTCTGGTATGATTTATGGTTCTAGACATGGATACGCCGCCTACCCACCCACCCAGATCGGATTGATGGGTGTGTGTGTAAAGGAAATTCCATCTTAATTATTTAATTATAGTTTTTTGACCAAATATATATATATATTTATATATATATTTGTAGTTATTGGACATTATTGACTAATTTTGTCTCTTGGGTGTGTAATAAGATTAACCCCCTACTTTTTTTTTTTTATTTTTTCATTCAAATAATACATTTACTTGCTTTCTCAACTAAAACAAAATAAACAAATGTAAAGGAAGGAGAGAACTTATTGGATATGTCCATATAAGCCAATGGCTTGTTTTAAGAATATAATTAGGTCTCTCATTAGCCATTCCCATGATTAAATTAGGTTGATGTTGAAAAAAGATGAATCAAGTGATTAATGTTTTAACTTTTGTGAAGATTATGAATTTTAATGTGGAGTATAATTCTCCACATGTTTCAAATCTTGAGAAATCTTAAGAGGATCATGCCATAACCTTCTAATAAATTAAGTTTTTAGTTAACAAATATTATCATTTGTTTTGCCTTATAATTTTCAATTCTTAATAAAAATCAATGGCTCGTAATTCAACCCAAAAATAAGACCAACAAGCTTTGTAGGGATTAGAAACCGGTTCTATGAACCCACCCAGGAACTGGACCAATAGGTGGGTCTTGATTCCAATTTTTCAGAACTAGTCCTTAGTGGGTGGTTCTTAGTTCTAAGGTGGAAAACCATCCACCCAAACCATGCTAATCTCTACTGCTAATCAGGTCATTGTCTCTTATTCAAATATATAAAAAAACCAGACGAAAACAAAAGCAAATACTGCATTGATGAAGTAACTGCTTTCAGACTTGTCAAGTGTAATAAAAAACCAGTTTCGAAAAATTTCTTTGATTGTTTGAATGACGGAACATGAGTAATCTCAAGCAATAACTATGGAATACTCTTGTATTTGTCTTCTATCCAAAAACTACAGCACGGACAGCCAAAGCACCAGCCATCCAAATTCATGTGTTGACACTCCAATTTCTCCTAAAATACAACCTTGAACATCAATAACTATCGAATTCTATCATGTATAGGCAATGTGATCGTTACTCTACTTGTCACCGTTAACACGTAATACTATATCATTATTTGTCTAGCACATTCAGTGATCGAATATCCTGGATTCTGAAGAGCATTGTGGATTACTTATTACCGGCAACTCCAGAGTCATGATCTTGTTGTTTTGGCCACCCAAAACTCCTTTTTAAACATTTGGAACATTAGAACGAGCACTTCATACAGTAATCAAAGCAAAATGCAATGACCAAAAAGGAAGCATCCAACCCCACTATCCACTAGAATTCCCAGAGAACAACGACTGTTTTCAGCCACTGGAGCCATAAACAGGCCATAAACTTGCCAGACACTGTTTGAACGGAACCAGTTTATGACTCAACGTCGAAACAGAGCAAGTAAGAAAAACATTGCAATATCCATTCTAAGTAAATAACAAATATGAATAAGCATGCATATATTCAAAGGGAAAAAGAAGGGCGCTTTACGGGGGAAAAAGAGTAAGATTCGTTCATGAAGCTTTCGATGGGCACCCAATTTCCGTGAGGATCGGTGGGGTGTCGACAGTGCGTCGCCAGCAAGAACTGGAGGATTCCGAGATGACCCAGAAGGAGACGAACCGGAAAAGAGGAAGTGGGTTCGGGGGGGGATCCATGGCGGCGTCACGGTGGAGGGCGACGGCAGCAGCGGCGACTCCAGTGGCTTTCGGAGGCTGGGTCCTCCGGTGAGCTGCGGAGGGCCTTGATGACAGGTAGGAGGGGGAGGTCGACGACATGGTCGTCCGTTGACTTTTCGCGAGCACTTTGCAACGGTGGAAGACCGGCCGTGCATGTAATGCGTCTGAAATAATAAGTTTTGATTTTTTAAAATTTTAAAATTTTAAATTTATGCCGGCCGACCAAAATTTTTTAGTGATGATGCAATATTTTACTAAACTATTTTATTAGATTAGCATATACTAACACATTTGTACACGCGTTACGTGGATGCAAAAAATTGACGTATCAAATGTTTTGCAAATATATATATATATATATATATTTGCAAAATCATTGTATTCCGAAATCATCTAAATAATATAAATTATTGAAAAAAAAATACTTTTTTTTGTCAAATAATGAAAATACATAATACAAAAAATTGTACAACTATCTATCAAAAGATAAAGATATTTCAAGATTTGGAATTTTTCAGGAATGCTTTTAACTTTCCAAACAAAGGACAAATGATATTTAAAAAAAGACCAACATAAAAATCAAATGATTGTTTAAATCTCTCGTAGATTATAAACTTAGATATCTTTCTCCATTGATAATAATTTCAATTCAAATTACTCTTTCTTTTCCTTTTCCTTTTCCTTGTTAATACCGGCAAAAATAGCACAAGCTATGTCTGGGCAAACTGTGAAAGTAATTGTCCAAAAAAAAAAAAATGCAATTTGAGTTGTTTTGATAAAGTTATTTAAATTTAGAATCTACAAGGGAGAGATATATTTGATAAATAATTGTTCACATTATTATTTTTTCAATTATTTTGTAATACACAATTATCGTTTGCTTTATATCTAGTACTTTGCGAAATTTGAAGTGAAAATTTGAGGTTAAATAGTTTATTTCTTCGGGTTTGCTTTATTGTATAGAGAGATTTACAGTTCTTACACAGATACGTGTGTGCTTTTTTTTATTTTTTACTTTTTTATTTTTGTGATGGCCTATGAAATGTGCTCAGTCACTAATAATGATACTATATGTATGTATTGTTTGAGCCCTGCGCCTAAAACTAGATATTTTCCTCGCTCCATGTATACCGAAGGAAATTGTTTTTTCGTGTGTATCGAAATTCCAGACCTTTATAAAACATATGGCAACTTCATAACTTTACCACCACACAAGCTCACGAGAGCTTCAATTACGGAAATCGAGAGATTATAAAATGCATGCACCCTAAGTTTATTTGTGCCATTAAATTTGACGGTCCCATTCAGGACTCATCAGATTCAATGATTCAAATAGATTTACGTACATGTACCATACAATAACAATACATATACCGGTAAATTGGCACAAAAAAATTGCCAGAGTTTCACTTTTTAAAGTAATTACACACAAATCACGGGATTGTTCCGGTGGCCATCATTCCCACATCAAAAGGAGGAAGTGAGGAGTTTGATTCCTCATCTTCTCAGAGGGGCTGGAGATGTGGACGTTTAGTTTTAAGTATAGGGTTCAACTCCTACGCTTCACAAAAAAGTATGACAAAAATTTGAAAATGAGTTGAGAATTAAGGTATAAAAAAAAATGATTACACACAAAACTTTTAATATCCTATCGGGATTACTTTATTGCATAATTTGGTTGTTGGAAAATTTTTATCATGAGCGACAAGTTATCATAATTTGGGTGTTAGATATCACTTATTTGTGCAAACTTAATTACAAATTATTTTCATATTTATAATCCACCTATCAGAAGACAAACTAACATATGACTTTCCAGACCATATGAGATATAACATGACATCCGATCAGGGATGGAATAGAACATGAATTTTCCAATATAAGATAAGGATCATTAGATGTTCTCACGTTTTGTTTCCCTATGTGGTTTGCACGGTGGCTGCAAGGGCCTAGCTTGTCCTTTTCAAGATTTGGGAGAGACTCCGTGTGTCCTCGCCAACATCAGACGGCCCTTCATCGAGAAACACCGTATAGGGTGGACAATATCCTCTGCTAAACAAACCGAATATCAATCCTCTGCACAAGCATGTCCTTTGCACTTAATTTTAAAAGCATAAAAATGGGTATCCAATGTCCAGACTCGTGACTTGATTAACCTACACGAATATATGTCGGTAGGGTAAAATAGGGTGAGGGGCATGGCACTCGAGTCTTAAAATCATTTTTGTTTGCAAAACCGTGTAATTTAGTTGAGTTCAATATAATATCTTATGTATATAAATTTAAGAAGTGCAAAAAGTAATATGAGTTATTTTAAGTAATACTTGTTGGTTGTCACAACAAGGGTGTTATTTAATTTGAATTTAGCAGGCACGAGAGATTTTATTAATTGTTTTAAATTATAATTTGGCCCATTGTTGAGTAATTAATGCACTGTCATCATTACTCTTGGTTATTACAAGCTTGGCTATATGAAATATTTTGTCGAAGGTTCGGGATAAAGAGTACTTTAGGGTTCGTTTCACACGACAGATAGATGAGAAGATGTCCCTTTCTTTCTCTCTTCTTCTCTTTTGTTGTGTTGAAGTCCGATTTATGTTCCTTGCTCGATCGAGCTTATATGCATATGCTTTTTTATTCACCAGCTATCGTGGCATTGATATATGATATCCAAACTCTTAAGAGATGGACTCACTTGGCAAATAGTTATAAAATTAGGAGATAAACGGTTCTCTTTACTATTGATATACTTTCATTCATGCTTTCTCTATCGAATATGAGAATAGTACATTATAACGGATGAATTTGTTCTATTTCCACTGAGCCTCCAAAAGAGACTACTCATGTCTATCTTTAGATAAGTAATATGAGACTTGTAAAGAAGTTGGTCACTTATAGTTTGTCTTTGCCAACCCATATTGTTTAAGGGCACTCATCCTATTCTATGTGTGATTAGGTTTCTTATATGTGATTTTGATAGGGAACATTATCCAAAAAATTCTAAACTTATTGTACTTTTATCAATTCAGTTATATATTTTTCAATTTTGTCAATTGAGTTATAAACTTTTTCACGTTTTGCTAATTAAGTCTATTTAGCCAATTTTAGTGGAAATCACTAATGTGGATGTTGACTTTTCTATGTAATACAACCGATGGTTGACATGGACAATTTTAATAAGATTTTAATATATATTTTTATAAAAATGATATGTGAGATGCATGTAAAACTAAGCAAATTGCTTCTGCTTTAAGAACAAAGGACTATGTTAGTTGTAAGAGATGTGATACATTTGTCCAATGGGTTTTTTAAGCGTTTGAGTTTATGAAAACAACTCAAAGCATAAGTCCAGTGTATTAATATGTTCGAGAAAAAACACAATGTGAATGCAATTGTTATTATTTTTTTTTACCGACAAAAACCTGTACTTAAAAATGATAATATATTATTCTTTTTCTTTATCAAGTTTGGGTATTTTTTGTTTGTCCAAGTATATTTTGTCTTTACCACAAATTATGTAAATCGACATCTCCAAAAAGTAAATTGTAGTATTATTCTAATCAACCAAGATCATTACATAAACTGACCAGTTGTGAAGTCAAAGTAATAACTCAATTTGGGAATTATAAGTTTCTAGTGGATGAAAAATTTAGCAATGTAAATATGAGATCAACATGATATATGATAGATATCGTAAATTAAATTACCATGTTGGAACGCTGACTCCATAGACACCAACTTGGCTTGTGCTTTTTTGATGACTTGGCAATTAAGACTGTCTTTCTTCGGTCAGTTTTTCGATTGGCCGGTCACAAGTACGGACATGACCCACATTTATGTTTAGTTAATTTTGCGCATGGGTCATGTCTTCAATTAGTACTAACAATCAGAAGAGCTGATAAGATAAGCAAACCACTTCTCCAATATTCTCGAAATAATCCCTTTAGGCAATGTCTCATCTGTTGCCAACAGCCTGCGAAAGGTCAAGCAAGAGTGCAGTGTTCCTACTTGAGTGCACAAAAGAATTTCTTTAACATTTGCAACTCTTCTTTCTTTCTCTCAGAACGTGTTGTGGTTTTCATCTGTATGTTATGCGAAATAGCAAGCTCACTTGAGGCCTCCGGCTGAGATGCACAGACACTTTCTCTCTCTCTCTCTCTCTCTCTCTCTGAATGAAAGATAGGCTTTTATTTTATTTTATTTTGGCCATTGAAAGAGGTCCAATAATGGGAATTAGTGGGCGTTTATGATCAATTTGAGTTAGTTTTGTTACTCTGTCATTTTGTTATGCTGCAGCGTGTTATTTGCTTTGGTAACAAGTTTTTCTTTGTCAATTGCTTTCCTTCTGAAAGTTTTTGCAGTATGAATAAACGTGATTAGGTTTTATTTAAATTGTTGTGGTGTTATTTGAAGAATTGTTAGCATCAACATCTCTGAGGATCTTTCATGCTAATTAAATTACTAGATTTTCTTTTCTGGGTGATGAATGGAAAAGGAGTTGGGTCAAAATTTGTAGGATGATTCCTCGAGATTGCATTTTCTAACAGTATTGGGAGAAGGATATTGTCCCTTGTATCAAGATGCAATAATGCAGCTCCTAAAAACTAGTGATAATGTGGGAGGAAAGTCATTTGAGTTTTGAGATAGATCAGAATTATACTCGATGGTTCAATCATGGGGAAGATGTTTATGAGGTGAATAGTTCAAGTGAAGATAAATATAATGAAGGAGGTTGTTAGAAAGTTCAACCTAAAAGCTTAAGTTGATAAGTGGAGGAAGACGACATGAATATTTAGGGTGGTGAGCTCTTTTGAGGGTGGTGTTGGTTGTGAAAGAAGCAACAAAAAGTGGCCTAACAACACTCGAGGGCTGGTTTGATCAAACAAGAATGCATTGATGCAATGTTGCTACAACCACCACCTTCCACCACCTTGTAATAGACTTAATGGGCACTTCCTCAATCTATAATGAATCCAATAGCATATTAAGAAGTCGAACACAAAAGCTTAAACTAATAAGTGAAGGAAAACCGCATAAATATAAAGAGTATTTAAAACCCTTTGTCAAGCAGTGTGGGACAATACTTCTATAGAGGTGATGGCATGTTTATTAGCATCAACTTAAATGATCTAGAGAAAGGTCAAGAAAGTGGAGGATGATTGTAATGGAGTGGTGAAAACCTTTGGATGGAAACCCTACATTTGAGCTAAAATCTTTCTAATTAAAGAATCTCTTTCTAGTTGCTTTAGAAAAAAATTAGGAGATTCTTTAAAAGAAAATGGAGTTTTGCTTTTGGAGGCAACATGCTATGGAGTGATGGTCTTGCTTGTGGGTTCAACACAAACGAGGATGAAATGTTTGTAAAGGTTCATGGGCTGAAGAGAAGTTAAGATGTATTCGTGGCTGCGGTGTGGGTCCAAACCCCTAGAAAGCTACTTCTAGTAGAAAGATATGTGAAATTGCAGAAAAGAAAATTCAAGAGGAGACTAGATGGACAGATCAGGCCACAAAATCCATGGAGGTGGCCAACAAAAAGATTGAGGAGCTTCAATGTCATGTCCCGAACCTAAGCATGCGAACATCCCTCGATGGTCGATTAATTGTGATGTTCCAGACGTGTCACCAACCCATTCTTTTTATCCTTCGATTAAATGCATGCGGAAGTAATTATATAAACACTTAGTCAACCAACATATACTTGGGGATGGTACACACAAGACAATTATTTCCAAAACACTGCTTTTATTTATTTGTTTGCTAACCTCATGAAGCTTAATATTTACAAGCCCTTACATTGTAGCTCCCTACCAATCATCTCAAAAATCAGCAAGGGGGTCAGAGGGTTAGTCTAAACTTCACTGACACGAGACCAACCAAAAGTAACGTCATTGGGATCCCAAACTGCATGCAACAGTCCTCCATACTTCGAGCCTAAAAATATTCAACAACAACATGATGAGATATAAATAATGAGATGAGATATAAATCTCAACAAGTTAACGACTTAAGCCCTAATTATGACGCAAATTTATATCGAAGGCAGCCTAAACATGTAATGTCATACAATCTTACCTTGCCTTGGCACACTTTGCATATTAGTATGCCATATATGCCATTTTCAATAAAATAAGCATAATCAATAATCATAACACATAACTCTCATGTACCAAGTAGCCACACGGGTTCCAATTATAAGGTAAAACCCATTTTGGCACATTTCATACCATACCTAATTGTTTTACCATAATCAAGCATAATGCATATCAATCATTCACACATATTCTAATTATTACGACTCCTTGGACCACAGCCAACACATAAGTTGGCGGTTTTCCAACATGACTAGATATCGTCTCATCCCATTGGGCATAGCATCGTCTATAATCCCCGCTTAGATGGCATTCCATAAAGGAACAACGATCTGGCTTCAACTGCGACTTGGCATCCAAACCCCCATTGGGTATTTGATAAGAATTGAGCATTGCCCCCAAACTCTTGTTGGGTGACAGTTCAAATAAGTGACCACACAAGCATGCCACATTCAAACCAATTTTCCAGTAGTGTAAAAGAGTTCGTGCTTAAATAACAAACATTAGAAAATCTTTACATTTGAAATTCTAGTAAAATAATCGCACGTGGTCACGTATTTAAAGTCAACTAGTCAAACTTTGTACACTTTCATTTTAAAATCCCATAATTTTATTTAACACATAAAATTTGGCGTCCAAACCCAACACCTTATAATTTTGTATTTTCTTGCCCATAAAACCTTTTTTTTTTTTTTTCAATAGTAATCAAAGCATGTACATTAAACAACCAATAACACAGTATAACAAGCTCAAATAATTGGAATTATAGATAGGTCCATCCAATAAAACAAGCATAAAATTCCACTTAACGGCTAATCCGTCATTTAATTACAATAATCACAATTAATTAAGATAATCATTATTAATTAGACAACCTACAATTAATTAAACTAACTATATTAATTAAAATTAATCGATGTTAACTAAAATCATTACAATTAATTAAATAAATAACGATTAAATAAAAAACTTCGATTAATTAAATAAATCAATTAAACTAAACTCAATTAATTAATCTAACAATGATTAATTAATATAATCGTAATCACTTAAACTAATCACATTTAAATTTAGTCTAAACCATAATTAATCGCAATTAAGGTCAAATCAAAATTAACTAATACTAACCTTCATCATCCCTAAATTAATCTACCCTTAAATGTAATTAACATCCTAATCCACAATTAGGAAGTTAACTCACAAATTTTCGGCGATGGCGAGCTTGCGGTGACGGCGGTGCGACGGCGTCGCAACGGCATCTAGAACTCGAGTCCCACGGCACTGACAACAACACGGCGAAGGTGGGGGCTGAAATGGCAACACTGGCGTGGCGATAAGTGGTGGTGATCCGGTGGCAAAGAACGGCAGCCAAAGATGGTGGTTCAGTGAAGTTGAGGAGCGGCCAAGCTTGGTGGTTCAGCAGCAAACTGCACAGCTTCAAGCGGCGGACGAAGGTGGTGTGAGATGGTGATGGTGATGGTGGCGTGGTGGTGGTGGATGAAGTGGTGAGATGAGTGGATGAAGATGGTGGTGGAGATGGGAGATGATGAACAAGGAAAGAAGAAAAGGGAGAAGAAGATGAAGTCAGAGGAAATGAAAGCAAAGAAATGGAGGGGAAGACGATGGTGGTGCTGCGGCTGAAGAGGGAATGCGTGAGGGGGAGAAGAGAAAAGGACAAAAAAAAAGGGGCGCGGGGGGGGATGCTGTTCTGCAGAGAGGTAGCGTGAAGGAAGAGAAAGAAAGAGAGAAGAAAAAAAGAAAGTAAAGAAAGGGGGTTCAGCAAAATGGGGGAGGACGTGAGGGGTGGGGAGAGAGAAGAGAAAAAGGAAGAAAAACAAGATTTTCCCAAAATCCCATCCGACTCTTCACCCACCCTTCCTTAAAACCCTCTTAGCCTAGTATTATGTCCCCACTTTTCTTTTTATTTCTATTTTCTTAAAAACAATCTTTTTGGACCAAAATTTTTTAGTTTTGCCACTTGATCCGAATTTTTTTTTTTTGCAGTCTCCAAATTTTCGTTTGATAATTCTTTTTTCGAAAATTTCAAACTCGTTGATAATTTGACAGACGATGAGGCGATGTTCAATAATTTAATTTTGAAATCATCAAAAGTTCGATACCCAAAATCAAATTAAATTTCATGGTTAACAATTGATTGAACGCAACTTTAGTACGGCCTAAGCTATCGGATGGCTTTTAGGGGCTCTCGCGTGGTTGGCCCATGGTCAATAACTTTTTATCTATGTTTGTACTTCTTCGAACTATGGATGACTCTCGATTGTCATGTAATTGCGAGGGTTTGATTATGTACCATGATTATAAAATCAATAAAAAAAAAATCAGTTTATCGTCGTTCGACGCGAATGTCGCAATCATGTGGAATCACCCGCAAACTAACTACGTTTTTCCGTCGAATCGATTTATATCCGTTTAATAATTGACTTATAACAATGAAGTATTAACCCTTGTCGATCCTTATGATCGAGCGGTCGATTTCTAATCAAATTTTCTAGTTTTTTGAATTTTAACCTTTATGACCTCACACAATAAATTAGTTAATTCGTGAGTGATCAATTCAGAGTAAAGTAACTATAAACACATCGACGAAATAACCATTTCATATATTTTGAAATATAGCCAAATTTCGGGATATTACATTCAAGGCAGACTAGAAGTATTGCTTCCAATCAATTTCCGGTTCTATTCAAGGAGTGAAAGAATGACATCATGAAGAATTGGCTAAGCCTTGCCTTCAATGATTGAGGCAAATGGTTCGCTCCATAATGCTAGAAAATTACCAGTCGAGTTTAGGTACTTATATTCAATGCTCGAAAGTGAGTGATCTTGTCATTTATGTCCTTCCATTAGATTGATGTGGCGTTGTTAATTAAGTTTCGGGCTTCAACAATCTTATGTAAGTTCTTAGGCATCATTTATTTCACGAGAAATGATTGATTTGAAAAACATTTTCTAAAAAATAATCTCTATTATCATTTACAAAAATGAATGTATTTTTATTGTCAATGGAAATATTTAAATATAAATTATTATTAATAAAAAAATGTTTTTTATGGATCAATTATTTCAAAAGATCCAAACAATCATTCTTTGAAAAATGTGTTCCAAATCATTCATACCCAGCAAAGCAAACATAACCTTATTTCCACTCTCTTTTTCCATATTATAACCAAAATCTATGAAATTCTTTTATGAGTTTTCGAAGTAACTTCTACTGCAGTTTACATACCTATATTTATAGGATGAAGATGAAAATTTGGTTTAAGTAGTCAAGTCGAGCGTCTACTTCTAGGATGAAAATTTGTATTGTGTTTCAATGACTTGCAACGTGAGCAATTATTAGCAACTTCTGAGTTTTTTTTAGGTCTTCAGTTTCTTGGAGTGGTAATTAAATTGTAAATGTTAGTGACTAATAGATTATCGGTGGCGACACGTTTACGTGAATTCATCGAGATTAGTTTAGACTATCAATACAAATTTTACGTATTTTAATGAGGATCACATGTGGAGATGTTTAAATAAAAGACCATTAATATGACAGATTCATAAAATAATTATGCATTTTGACAACCATTGTTTAATTTAGAGAAATATGCACTTTCTTATAATATAAAACATGAATCCAAAATTTTTCCATACAAAATATAAGTAAGTAATGACTTAATCATTGATGGTTCCGATATGTCAATTTAATATAGATTTTGAACTATTACATAGAATTAACTTGGAATGTATATACTCGCATAAACTACTGCCTTGATATTATTATCCTCGATTCTTACTAACAAATTTAATTAATGTGTTCAATGTTATTAGGCCATATTTTTACGATATGGTAGATCCATCATTCTAAGTACATTAATAATATATGTCTATGTATCTTTTCAAACCGTTGCCTCACTTATATATATTATTTTTGCTTTTTTTTTTTTTTGTCATTCGAGGCAGCAGGCGAATCTTAATTTAGTTGTAGATTGAAGCACAATGATAGGTACAAAAACCATAACTTCTAAAAATTATGGGATCCTAATGGAGGACAAATTAAAATTTGCAATCAAACTAGGCTCAAGTACAAATCTCAGACGCGGACTACTAAAATTTGCGTGGAAAAGATTCTTCATGGCAGCTGTTTTGGGTTACTTTGCTAATACTTTTTCTTGCTTGCTAGATGTGGGAAACCACACGAAAGTCCATCGAGATTAAAAGCGAAGCAAATAAAGACATAAGGGTACCTTCCATTCCACCTCAACATGTTCTCGGCCACACGAGCAACGAGAATATATCCAGCTCACTCTTCTTGATTAATTCATTAAAGCCACACAACTCACATACAAACAAAGTTCAACAGAACGAAATCGAAACAAAGACATGTTACAACAGATTATTCAATTCTTGATCCTTGTAATCCAGAAGAGAAAGGCCCATACCTAGCCAACAGCAAGAACTGCCATTAACTAACCAAGCCGCCGCCAGCCGGGGGGGGGGGGGGAATTATTTTAGCCTTTGTGAAGTAGTCCTTTTGAAGAAGCAGACAAAGCACAATCCATTGGCTGAAACCCAACTCTTCCTTTCTCCAAGTCATACACAACCTCCACATTTTGCTGTTGGAAGCTCCCAAAAATCCCAGCTGGTCCATCGCCATCATCCATGCTCTGGAACAACAAGCACTTGACAACACTCGAGTTGATTGGAGCTCCCATTGCATAGAAGCTATTCCCATGAGGAAGCACCAAGCTCACATTGTTCAAGAAGTGGAATGTGATTGGAGGGAGGTCATCATTCATTGGGTTAGTGTTGTTGGGACATGGAACCTTGTAGCAAAGATCAAACCCGCTTCGTGCCTCCACTTCCTTGGCCCTCGGGTAACTTATTGCGGACTCAATGATGGAGAGAAGCTGTGAATAGAACGGTTCTGGCAGGTGGGTGTACGTGGTTCCCGAGTCTATCAATAGGCCCCCGTTCCCTTGAGAGTCGAACTCTCGCAGATTAGTAGGCACTGTGGTCACACCCGCGTTCCCCACCGTCATGCCCTCGAGACCGGTGTAGTAGTAATTGGGGTAAATTGGGCACTTCAACATCGGGGTGAACTGCAAGTCTCCCCTTGGGGCTATGGCCGCATCTCCTATAACTAGAGGGCTTGAGATGTTGGGGTTGTTTGCATACTTGAACGCCAAGAAGCAATGCGAAAAGCCCTTTTGGAGGAACCCTAATTGAGAAGGAAGAGAAAGAGAGCCCCCCCCGAACCCCGCAAGCCCTATCGGCTCATGGTAGGTGGACCCAACACACCCAAATGCAAAATTTGGAATTTCCCTTATAACATTAGGGTTAGCACCGTGAACCCTGATGGTATCCCTAGTCAATGTCCCAGCGACAATCCCGCCTGCACCGTAAGTGTAGGCAAAGGAGGAGCACGGCCAAGTGCACTTGCCCTTGAGGATAGTCGATAATGAGCACCCGGCCATGATGCATGTGTCGTACGGGTTATCTGAGTTATGAACATTAATGCAAAAACGGCTAGAGCAAGTGTCCCTAAGTGCTGAAGAGGAATAAGATGGAGAGAAAGCGGTATACAGCTTATTGTTCCTATAGTCATCACAGTCCATGCAATCGAAAGTCAAGTTCCCACATGGAACCCATGTGAGGTCACTACCGGTATCTAGATACACTTGAATGACTTGGGAGGGTGTTCCTATGTTGAGAGATATGAGGTAACCATCTCGTACTTCTCTCAGAGGCTCCACCATGTCCTGCATTTCCACGGTCTTTCTTCTCCAATGAGGTGATGCATTTCTAGATGGAAGGTCAGTTCGGGAACTTCTCAAACCTAGGACGAGTGAACTAGGGTTTCCCTCACTTGCAAAGCAGAAGGACTTGTTGGAAGTATAAAATGCAGAAGAAATTAGGAGGAGTAAGAAGAAGTATGTAGGCTTATATGCCATCTTGAGCTCTTCTTTGTTTAGACGGCGATGCTGAGGCTATTCCGCGAACCCTTATTTATAGAGAGGTGGTGTCGTGATAGCTCAAGAATTTGAAGGTGGGGTCTCTGAAGAAACACGTGTTGCACGCTCATATAAGATGAAGCTAGACTCTCCAAAAAGTGCATAAATTGGGGGTTCAGGCAAAGCATGCACGGGGGAGTTATTTAGCAGACATTTCATTGGTTCGAGATTTATTTATTTTAAGTTGGGCTTTCGAATTACCAGAAGAAAATATAAATAATTCATGTAACATTTATATCGCGTCACTTACGATACCATTACTATCGCAATGTAGATTGAGCTACCAATTTAATTAAATATTCATTTCAATAGCCTAATAAAGTATTATTCGAATACTCATCTATTGATAATTTATGTCATGTTGGTATCTCTTGGAATGTCAATACTACAAATGTTTAATAATATTGATATGTTAAAGGGAATATCCTAAATAATGGCTTGAATTGTCATCATTTTCTTAAATAAATGTCTAAAGTAGACAATATTTTAAATAAGGGATTTGAAATACCTTCATTTTCTCAAATAAGGGCTTGAAGTGAACATTATTTTAAATAAGAGCATAAAGTGGTTATATTAATCTCAAAGAATGGTCTAGACTTACTTTTGGTAAAAGGCAATTTTTTCTTTTAAGTTTTTTGATTTTTTTTTTTTTCCTTTTTTCTTTCTTTTTTCTGTTTTTTCTTTCCCCAAAAAACTAAAAAAAAAAAAGAAAAAGAAAAAGAAAAGAAAAGGAACACACAAGAGAAGGAGGTCTCCCTCCTACCTATATTTTTCCTTTTTTTTTAATAATTTTTCTTTTGAAATTCTTAATCTAATTTAATTTTAATTTATATTTATATTGTGGTTTAATAAAAAAATCCTTGATCGACCGAAATTCTTTGCTAGCCCACAAGCCAGCAAGGTTAAGCCCTAATTTGAAACAATCATAATCACTTTAAACCCTTTTTTGAAACCGATATGGCCGCTTGCATTCTTATTTGAGAAAACGATGATACTTCGGGTCTTTACTTGGAATTTTCCCTTATATTAAATGACATGATAATATACAAAACATTGGCTAATCAAAGGTTTTATGTTTTGAGTACCGGCGACCCATAAACAAAGTAGTTGAGTTTAATTGAATGAATGAGTGTCGTGTCATTTGACACGTTGTACGTTTCTCTTATTTACAATATTAATGCTAGCTCTATATAAAAAATTGGTATGTAAAAATTACTTTATAAAATGATGCGGCAACCTCTCATTAGGTGGTTTAATATGATATAGATATTCATAATAGACTTACAATTTAGAAATTAATTTTACATGTTAGCTATTATTTTTCTCACCGTTTTTAAAATCTATCGCATCACTTTATAAATGAATTTTCTGTAACAGTTTTGTAATCGTTAGCATTATCGAGAGAGAGAAAAAAAGGGTTGGTCTAGTCTTAATCAATTTAAGTCTTCCATCATATTAATGGCGCATGGCAATTTTGTCTAACTTGAGCCACATCAGAAAGTTACACTCGATTTCCACCAAACCCTAAGTCATCACCTCTCTCTCTCTCCTCTCTCCTCTCTCTCCTCTCCCCCCCCTCCCCCTCCCCTTCCCCTCTCTTCTTAACCAGCCGCTGCCGTTGTCACCTGTCAAAGCCACCATATCTTGCCACCATATCTACAACAACAATGACATCCACCAGCTGCATCTCTGCTTGCGTGAAGTTGTCATCTCTACAAATGACCAGACGTAATGAACGAAATCAGTGAGAGCGAGGCCGGGGTGACAAGGAATGGCAGAACACACCGAGCAGGTGCGCGTGAGAGAGACAGCATCGCTATAGGGCAGCTGCCATTTGTTCTGGCGGTAGCTTTCGGTGCTGGCAGCAGTTGGCGATAGTTGCTGTGTGTTGAAAGATATGCATCAAATCGGATTCTGGAGATATGCTTGGAATCATGCTCGATTGTAATTGTGCATAAATTAAATAGGAATTGATTTCAATTGATTACACAAAATATTTTTTTGCCTTTATTATATCAGTTATGTATTATATTTACAAAACTTTGTACAACAAGAATAGACAATGAAAATACAATTTTTCTAAAATCTCTTGTCTTCTCCATGACCCTTTTGTTTTCTTTTATGGTATTAGAGCCACCAAGCTTCTAACCTTTTTTTCTTCCGCTTCCGATTACCTACTAGAGGATTTTTGACCTATAAAACAGATTTGCCATCTGATATAGAATCAGCTTTCAAGGAAGAAGAGTTTATTTTACCTTTTTACCTTCAATGAACTCTGCTGATGACCACTCTACTGGAGAAACTCCATCATAGTCGCAAATCCAAAGCCCTCTTGTGACAATGCAACAACAATCACTCCAGATCCAGTCTTTGCAATGGGGGCCCACACAAGCTCAATTTAATTTGGGGCAACCCATTGCAGGCCAACCTTTCCAGTGGGTACCTTACCCATGGTACCTTGGGCCAAGCCCAAATTCATCCTCGCTCGGTTATGTGGGCCACCAGAGCCACATCCAATCCGAAGGGAGCCCACCAACCGCGAGTGGGGCAAGCCCAACCTTCGGATTAGAGCAGACGAGCGGGTCAGGTGAGCCGAGTATGGGAACAAATCCCTACCTAGGATTTTTAAATGCGGGTTACCAATTCGGATTGGGGAACCGGGTTCAAGGACAAATCCCTACCTAAATTTCACGCCCGATTTCCTGCCGTTTCCACTCGTAGCTGTCACCGAGCGACTGGAGCCCAATGACCCCCTGTATACCTCAACGGCTGATGGTCCAGAGTTGCGGCTACTCAACTTGCAGTTAACCGGGCCGAAGAACCACTCTAGGTGGTCCTGAGACTTCCAGTGTGCCCTTGTGACGAAGGACAATGATGGGTTCCTTGATGGAACTGTTCTGATTCCTGCCGATGATTGACTAGCCCGACACTGGAGGAAGTGCAACCAGCTCGTTTGGATGTGGATCGGAAACTACATCTCTCTAGATGTCGCGGCTAGTCTTCCACCGACAGAGGAATCGAAGAACATGTGGGAAAACATCTAACAAATGTATGGCAAGTTAGATTAGGCACGAATTTTTTCTCTAATGTAGGGACTCAGTGAACTAAAAAGCGAAATATGACCATCTTGGCTTGCTACAACAAACTGTCATCCCTCTAGAATGACCTCAAAGTCGTAGAAGAAAAGCTCGAGGGACCAAAGGAGACACTCGCACAATACCGATCTATGAAAGAAAGGGAAAGGCAACCCGATTTCTTTTAATTTTGAATGAATCGTACCTAACTTTTCGTTCACAGATCTTGACCATGGAACTAGTGCCGCCCCTTGGACGGATTTTTCAACTGGCCATTTAGGAAGAGAGCTAGCGGCTTGCATCCTTGGAGCCAGTGAAAGGAGGAGGAAGTTTCGCCCTGGCAAGCAGCGGCGAAAGGCGAGACCCAGGAGCAAAAACTCTAGCACACAAAAAAGGAGTGAGGTAGGAGGTGCTATGGTTCGGGGCCGAAGACACGTGATCCCTCAAAAGAGAAGGGATGGGTGGTCCAGATTGCTCACGCCGATTAGATAGCCAAAAGGGGTTGATTCATTCAATAGGATTAGACGGTGGAGATGAGCTGATTGGAAAAGGATCCAACGGAGGAATTTTTTCAGCCTCTGCAAAGAATTTTAATTTAAGAGGAAAAGGTAAATTATATTGTGAATTTTGCAAATGACACACCATACAATAGAAAATTGTTGGAAATTGCATGGTAAACTTAGAGAAAAAGGGAAAATGAAGGAATTTTCTGCAACTTATCGAGTTAGTGGTCCTACTAGTGATCGGTCCATAACATATAAACAGTACCAACAGCCGATGCAGGCATTGCAGAAATTGGACACCTCAAACAATGGAGGAAATTTCTCAAGTATCTCTCATTGTCTTATTAATAATATCTCAAGGAAAGCTTGGATAATTGATTCTGGGGCAAGTGATCACATTGTTTGTGAAAAGACATTATTTTCATATATGCATGAGAACCTAGATTTTTCTGTCTCTGTGCAATTACCCAATGAGGGAATGTCACTTACATTGCTATTGCTGAAACAGTCAAGCTTAGCCCATAAATCACACTCCAAAATGTCCTTTATGTCTCGGAATTTCGATTTAATCTTATCTTTGTGTTCAAAGCTTGCAAAGAAAATTCATGTCATGTATTGTGACACTTGCTTCTTTCAAGCCCTTTCGATTGGCAGAGTGATGGGCTTGGGTAGTCTCTTTGAAGGGCTGTTTCTTTGGACAAATTTTCCAAGTAATCTTAATTTATCGTCCTTTTTTTCAAATAAAATATCATTGTGTAACATGACTACCAATGATAAAGAATATCTTATGCATTCAAGATTGGGTCATAGTACTTCATTCTCTTATTGTAAATGTCAAATATGCTCTCTTGCAAAACAGTCATGTATTCCTTTTCCTTCTAGCCAAAACCGTGCAAATGATATTTTTTCCTTGATTCATGTGGATGTTTGGAGCTCTTATTATATTACATCATGATGGGTCACGTTATTTCTTAACAATTGTGGACGACTATTCTCGTGCCACCTAGTTTTCCTGATGCAGTCAAAGGGACAAGTTTTCTCACATTTGAAAACTTTTATCACCTTATCCAATAATCAATTTGGGAAATCTATTAAGTGAATTCAAACAAATAATGGGAAAGAATTCTTCAACAATGATTGCAATTTCCTTCTTTTATCTAATGGGAAATTTCCATGAAAGTTCCTATGAATATGCCCTACAACAAAATAGGGTAGTGGAGCACAAACATCCCCACATTTTGGAAGTTGCATGTGTGCTGAAATTTCAAGCGTCTATTTCGGAAAATTATTGGGGTGAATGCGTCATTACTACGGCTTATCTTATCAATCATATGCCCACTCGGGTGCTCAATGGAAAAACTCCATTTGAGTTACTTTTCAAGAAGAAACCAGAACTGGAACATTTGAGGATATTCGGATGTCTGTGCCACGCAACAGTATTAAGTCCCCGAGACAAAATGGGCTCTCACGCATGATGCTGCATCTTCATGGGCTATCTGAATTTGCAGAAGGGATATCATGTCCTCGAACAATCAACCGGGGAATTCTTCATTAGCAAAGACGTCATCTTTCATAAGGACATGTTCCCATTTCATGAAAAGGATTTTTTGGGAGAAACACCAAATATTTCAAGCCGTTCTACTCACTCCTTATCTGCAGAAGACTCGACTCCTAGTTATCTTATGACAAGAACTCTAGTTCCAGTAATGACTCGATTTCTCATGAGAATTCCACACTAGAGATTGTTGTAGATCTAGTGCAAGAGAATTTCTTAGAAATAGAAGATCATTCCAAAGAAATGGGCATTGAAGAAAGATCCTCTCCATCTTCCTTTGCTCCAGCATAAGTGGATCCTCCTTGACGATATGGTCATTCTACACGTCCACTAGCTTGGACAAAGGATTATGTTTGTGCATCCCTCAACTCACCATGTATTCAATACCCAATATCATCTTATATTTTGTTTCATAAACTTTCACCGGAACATAGATGTTGTGTTAGTTGAATATTGAAGGACAAAGAACCATTCAACTATGAAGAAGTAGCTATTGATCCAAGATGGCAAGAAGCTATGGGAGCCAAATTGTAGGCATTAATTGCAAATTAGACTTGGGATTTGGTCAATCTACCTCCGAATAGGAAACCTATTGGATGCAAAAGGGTTATAAAATCAAATATTGTGCTAATGGCTTAGTTGACCATTACAAAGCTCAGTTGGTGGCCAAAGAATTTACTCAACGGAAGGTTTTGATTACCACGAAACCTTTTCCCCAATAGCCAAAGATGTAACTGTAAGATCTTTTCTATCTGTTGCTGCTATTAATGATTGGCCACTACATCAAATGGATGTGCATAATGCTTTTCTACATGAAGATTTAGATGAGGAAATCTATATGGATATCTCTCAAGGATTACGAAGACAAAAGTAGAATAGAGTATGTCATCTTACAAATCCTCTATGGTCTTAAGCAAGCTTCCAGGCAATAGTATGCAAAATTTGCCGATGCTCTCATGTCTGCAGGATTCAAACAAACCAAATATGATTACACCTTATTCACATGGACCCAAGGTACGTCATTAATTTCTTGATGATATATGTTGACGATATTCTTATCATGGGCAATGATAAAAGTGCAATAGAAAGATTCAAGAAGTATATGCATTTTACTTTCCATATTAAAGACTTGGGAGCACCAAAATATATCCTTGGAATTAGATAGCTCGATCTGATTGAGGGATTTCTCTTAGTCAACGGAAGATTGTGCTAGAAATCATATCAGAAGTAGGTTTATCGGGATGCAAACCATCGGTTATTCCAATTGAGCAAAATGTAAAGTTGACCACCAAAGATTACGATGTTGGAATATTTAAGAATCACGATCCCATTCTTAATGATCCTTCAAGTTATTAGAAATTGGTTGGGAAACTCATATATTTAACTATGACCAAACCTGATACATCATATGTAGTACAAACCCTCAATCAATTTATGCACAGTCCGAAATTGTCCCACATGAATGATTCTTTAAAGGTCGTGAAATACTTGAAAAAATGTCCAGGACTAGGGATCCTCCTATCCAGAAAATGCAATATGGAAATGTTGGCATATTGTGATGTAGATTATGCGACTTGTCCTATGAGCCGAAGATCCATTACAAGTTTTTGCATTAAGCTTGGAGAATCTCTTCTTTCATGGAAGACTAAGAAGCAAGCAAATGTATCATTATCTTCAGCTGAAGCAGAATATCGAGCCATGGCAAAGACTACCTGTGAGATTATATGGATACGAGGATTACTTCGGGATCTTGGGATTAATTTGAAGGGTCCGACAAAGTTGTTTTGTGACAACGATGCGGCACTCAAACTTGTAGCAAATCCCATAGTGCATTAAAGAACGAAGCATATAGAAGTGGACTGTCATTTCACTTGCGAAAAAATCTAGGAAGGGATAATCGAAACAAGAGGAATTGAAACGGTAGAGCAACCTGCTGACATTTTTACCAAGCCTCTATGTCAAAGACAACATGTATATCTATTAAGCATGCTAGGCGTCTTAGACATCTACCAACCACCAGCTTGAGGGAGAGTGTTGGAAGATATACATCGGATCGGATTTTAGGGATATGCTCGGAATCATGCTTGATTGTAATTGTGCATAAATTAGTTAGGAATTGATTTCAATTGATTACACAAAATATTTTTTTGCCTTTATTATATCACTTCTGTATTATATTTACAGAACTTTGTACAACAAGAATAGACAATGAAAAAACAATTTTCCCAGAATCTCGTCTTCTCCACGACCCCTTTGTTTTCTTTCACTGTGCATGGTGGAGGAGAGGAGGGGGCGGGAGGAGTGAGATTGACAAGGAGCTTTTGCTGACTTGTTCATCACTAAGCGAAATCATCATGTGGCGGAAGAAGAATGGTATATCGCGGAAGAATCAATCGGATGGATTATTACTTATTGAGGAAAAGTGGCGACTGAACGGCGCTCCGTGAATAAGTTGACAGGTACGATGTCGTCACTACAGCCAAAGCGATTATCAGAGTAGTGCGCATGCTTTAAGGTAAAGAGTACTTGCAGAAACATCACCGTAATCATCGTTGGAGACTCGCAAGTAGGTTTCTGGCAGAAAAAAGGTCATTCGCACTTTTTCGTGCCTAATCTCGTGCCCCATGGAATATTGATGCTGACGTGCTTATGAGGTCATCGTTCTCGACGCCAGTGGGAGGCACGAGCCGAGAGAGGGATTGACATGTTAAACGAATTGACGGCGTGGACAGATGCGTCTTATGCAGCAAAAACCCGTCGTGGATGCATGTGCCCTAGTATCTCTGTTCTCTTAATTTTTCTTGTTATTCAAATCGTTCATCATTTGTGATTTGGACTGATCTTGAAAGTTCACATGAAGAGGAGATGGGTTTCTTGTCTTTCCAAAGCTATTGATTCATCATTCTACATTTAAAGCCTAGAAGAGGAGTGCGGATTCCACTTCTGCTGAGATTTTGTAACAAATCGGTTTGATCAAGTCAAGGATATAACAAGTGGCAAATCTACTATTGCTCTCTAAATTAAAAAAGAAAAGAAAAAAGGTAAACGAAGATATATCCAAATGTATTAGTTTGATACTTATGTCATAAATCAAGGAAAATGTATCTGTTGTTCAAATTCAAAAGGTGTTCGTAAATCAATATTGGGTTGATTTTGTGAGAAGGGTTGCTATCCAGTAAATTTACATCCTTGGAAAGTCGACACATCAGCTGCTCGACCTCATCATCGCCCCACCTCGCCCTGGTCTGGTTTAGGTCCAGAGGCCGTGAACCTAAGGCGATCCAAATTGAAGGTCACCCTAGGAAACCTCCATTACATGAGTGATTTGTGCGATGGTCGCGACTGCACGAATCTAGGGCTTGTCCGTCAGGGAGGCTCAGAGGGAGAGATTGCAAGGCAACAAGGAGATGGAGGTGCTAAAGCGACAACAAAGCGAGCAACTGTGGTGGAGAGAGAGAGAGAGAGAGAGAGAGAGAGAGAGAGAGAGAGAGAGTTAACTAAAGTGCCTACTCCAAGTAGATGAGACATTCTCTTACCTACAAAAATTAGGAAATGGAAATTATTTATTCAAATCGCACCAACTACGTGGCAACCATAGGCAAAGGTCTAGATAGAACATATGTAAGAGACTTACAGGATGTTTCAAAAGAAAAGTTGAGGCTAAGTTGGTCCACAGCGCAACAGCAACAAGTGTGACGTGAGATGACCACCAAGAGCAAGCAACGAGGGTGGGAGGAGTAAGAGATGTTTTGGTCCGGGTTTCAGTTTCTTAGACGAATTTTCTCTAATTGTAGCTGCATTTTGATCTTTTAAGATCCCCTAAGTTTAGAGGATCCAGATTCTCGCATGAAATAAAGAGGACGTAAGAAACTTATAAACAAATTCACTTGAGGTTGAATGGACCAAGTAAGTGACAAGATATTCGTGCATGCGCACCAAAATCATGCTAAGAAAATGGATATCTGGACTCTTGAATATAATACATCTCAGGTAGGGTCGATAACATCGATTGGGTGCACGCAATCTCACTTTAGAAATTGACTTAAATTCTGATTTTTCATTCTTCTAAGAGCTATTTCTTAATAACAATAATAATAAAAAAACCACTTTAATTAGGTAAATCCTAAGCATATTAAACACTTCATTAATCTTATGAGTGGGCCGGCCATCAAATTTTACGCAATTGATGTTTGGCTAAACAAACCTATATCATGTGTTTAATTCACATGCACACGCAGATTCATTTCTTAACTGACCAACCAACCTCTAGGGTTCATATTTACAAGAGCTGTAGTATGACATGAAGCTTCACTGTTACAGATCAGTTACACTTTCTCCTTTTTGAATTTTGCCATTTGTGGTTGTGTTTCGTTATGACGGCATATATGACACCAAATTTGGCTTCTTATATTCCACATGAGGAATCAATTCTTGACTGAAAATACATAGAAACGAATCAATTGTAAATTCTTAGGATATTCCCAAGAGGGGAGAGAAAATAGTCAAAAGCTACATTTTTAATACAATAACTTGACTTTTAATGTGTTATGATCAATTAATATCTATGCCCAAATATATATATTGAAAAGAAAGTAATAAATCTAACCAGAAAATTAACTATCTTAATTTAATGCAGAAACTAGCTATATTAGGAAATGACGAAATATGATATCTCTATCGATATTCCCTAACTGACATTCTCTAGTATTTATAAGTGTACTTCAATAACAATCGACCTAAGCTTTATGGGCAAAGAGTAAAAAAAAATTTCTAATTTGTTATCCCAAAAATTTAAAAATTTTGACAATGATTCATATATGAGTGCATTTTTCTTGTGAAAAATGAAATATTTTAAAAAATATATTATTTCAAAAAATATTTACTTACATTGCTTATAGAAATAAATGAATGAAAATTATTCTCATTGTCTACAAAAAAAAAAAAGGTTTAGATACAAATTGCCTTCAACAATCAAAATATTTTTTATTAACTAATTATTTCAACAATAAGAATTATTATTTTTTGAAAATTATTTTTTGAATAATTCATTTTTCACTAAATAAACGGAATAATAATATTCATTATTCGTGTTCGACAAATAATTAGATGATTGAATATCTTGAGATGGCGTGAATTGTGCTGGATCTATTGCACCTTTTTTCGTCTTGAATATATTATGTGTTCGACTCACTATTTTATGTAATTCCGTACTTAGATTGAGGCACTCCGAGACTACCTTTGCAACGCTTTTTTCTTTTGGCTGTCGTACTTTGATAAGCTAGTGCTGACAAGGAGATGCCGCAACATCTCGTATCCTAGAGCACCTATTGCTATGCTGACCATGTATATTCCTTAAATCGCAGGTTGAGTTGCGATTTCAAGAGCTGATTTGTCACGGCTGGTTGGAGCAGAATATTTAAACCCCTTACGCATTCCGGATAACAGTGGGGACCCTTCGATTGTACTTTAACGAATTTTTTATTTCTTTAACTACCTCACTTTTTGCTTGTACTTTAGTAGTTATTTTAAAATCGATTGGAATCCTTGTGATGACAAGAGCAAACGCATCACGAGCACCCCTCTTCAAAAAGTAGTTTGTCTTGCCATGCCGTTCAATCGGATGCTGGGGACATGCAGGTAGGTCATCCTAGGTGTCTTGTCACACTCATTGAAGTATAATTATTGTACAACTCAACCTCCCAATTTGAGGATAAATTAAAGAAAATAACTTTCAGTTAGTTAGCCCAAAAAGCTACAATATGGACCGCGTTATTGTCCACTACAAAAGTTTAGATTCGCAATTGAGGGGAAAATATGTGTATAAGCTACATTGAAACCTCATAAGTAGATAGTAGATACCTTTTTTTCTTTTTCTAATTTAGCGCTTAGCGCATTGGATTGTTTACAAGAAATGATAATGACGAGTTGGAAGTCATGCGCAAATAAATTTAGGATGAAACCTAACTTTGATATTGCATTACAAAGTGAAATTCGATAAGTTAATAGAATACAATGTGAAATATTTTATGTATCTTAACACTCCTCGACAAGGATGAACTATAGGGCTTGTGACCAATAAGGATGGGTGAAAAAAATATTATTGAAGTGCATCATGCATAGACCCATCAAAATGAGTTACTGATTCATTTCTTAATCCATATGAGCATAATAGATTAGTTATATTAAATAAATTGGCCGTAAATGGATTTAAAAATAATATGAGTGCTAAACGGTTTATGACCAGTTTACAACTTTCTTAGACTCATCTTATCTTTATAACTCTTTCTTCATTCTTTCTAACCCTTAATTGATCTCACATTCGCTTACTCCATACTCTACCCTTAGTTTGGTTATGAGTTTTCATGAATTGGTTTTAATAATATTAGTCTTTAGATTTGCATTGTATAAAAATGAATCTATTTTAATCACACCTTTTCAACTTGAATTAGTTCACCTGTTTGACGGCTCTAATCGTGCATAATATAATGGGAAACACATAAATGAGTGAATGGGGCTTGAGGGATCAAGCTAAATTCAGAAACGAGTTTGCAGCAAATAGGATTGAAATCGCCTGGGAGAAGGCATTTGATTGAAGAGCCAGGAGCCACAAAATATGCAAAATAAATTTATCTTTGGAGAATGCAAGATGCGGAAGCCTGGCTCTGAAAGTCTATATTTTTGTTAGATGGAGGGATACAATATGCATATTAACCCTCATGAAATCCTAAAGTCAAGTCATGTAGGAGAATAGTTTGATATAAGCAACAAATTCAACGACGTTGTTCCCCTCCAATCTTCCCCCTTTCTCAATAACACAAGAAAAATCCTAAAGTCCCTTTTTTGTCAAAAGAAGATTTCATTCATTTTTCAAAATGATAAAGGATATATATCAAATCCCAAAAATCATCACAGCAAAGCAAGCTCGTGAAACTACAAAACGAATCAAATTCTACAATCAATGTGGGTCATTATAGCGTGGCAAAATAGATCTGTAATTGCATCAAATCAAAAGGATCAGTGATTGATCATAGAACCTCGTATCTTCATTAGTGAAATTTTAAATATGGAATGAGAAAAAGGTATTTCTTTCCGGTTTCTCACCTTTTTTTTTTTTTTTTTCAAAATGAAAGTGAAATCACTGAATGAAACATATATGTTGCTACCCATTTTCATATAGAGGGATAGGTACCGATATAAATGGGGCGAAGGTATTAAGCATGCAAGGATGGAAGAAGTACACGTTCCAAAGCTAAAATTGACCCATCTCAAGTTTGTCCCCAGTCCACATAAAAACCATTTTGCCAGAGTTGTAAACGTTTTTCTATATTTTTGTAAAGAGATCGAATCATGGTGGGTTGGAAACCGATCGAATCCGACCTACTTCCATCTCTATAAGCATGAACAAAAGAAGATTTCGTCAGTAGTTTATTTCTAGGCCCCTCACTCTTCTCTCCTATCTCCAAGTGCGCGGTCTCCCACTTTACAAATTCGGTCAATAAAGGATCTTCATATATGCGCTGCCAAGATATGTACGGTTCTATATTCAAATAAACTAGTCCGCAGAGTCGATGAATGACCGTGATGAGGGTTATTTTGACCAACCAATCAAACTATCGACATATGTCATTATTACTCTAACGAGTAGACACGATATTGACATACGAGTTCGTTTATTCGACCCAACAGATACACCTAATTGTCTGATAGGGATTGATCATGACAAGACATCACTTGTTGTTATTTTATTGGATACGTAGTGATTCCACCACTTTTTAAAAAAGTTGGATATGTATTGGCCAGTGAAATAGTATGGATATCATTCATCATGCCCATTCACCACTTATCATCTATAGATTGCCACGTGTTCAATATAGTATGACAACCCTTCAATAGTAATATTTGAATAGTCATTCGGGACGTTTTAACCCCTTTGTTATGACATCTATCAATTTCTCAATGAAGTTGTAGGCCAAGCTTGTGTTCCCAATCTAGCTTCAATAGGATGTACATTAAAATCGACTATTGCATAAATCGATTCTTCATCAATCATTTAAAGTTTCACCTGACATGCCATGGCATTCTTAAATTTTGGTCTTTTACTACAATTACTTACAATTTGGAACCGTGAAAATAAGTTCAAGTTGAATTAGAAACAAATAAAAATAAGCTCAGCCGCCGTCTTCAGCATGATCTTTTTCTCTAATGTTAAAAGTTTCAGTAGAACATATATATCCCGCGCGCGCGCAATAAAACTATATTATGTTTCCCCTATTTTCAGCTAATACATAAATCTAATAATACTGTAAAGCCTTTAAAGTCCAAGATTTGATAGCTGGAAGTACTTTTTTCAACTTAAGACCCACCGGTGCGGGTCACCATACGCACCACCTAAGTACCTTTTCTAGGGACTTGATTCACGTGGCACTTGTTGGTACATTAACAAATGGTACCATAGCAAGATCTATATTAATACATGTGTTGTTCTAGAGAGGCTAGGCCCCTAGCCGGTCCTACTAGACGAGATGGAGGGTTCAGATACTTTAGTTTTTAACGAACATAATCACACATCAATTAGGAGGAGTGTCCTTGCATAGCATGAGTAGATAATGACAACCTTCGAGCGACAATTTTATGTCAAGTCTCACATTTACTTGTATACGGGGGTGATATGGTTATCGAGTGTAGTCTCATCATTCAAAGGACAGAAAAAGAGTAGTCTCTTTTGGAGTCATAGTCCATGCAAACAAATTCGATCGGTATAATTGACTCTTCCCATCTATATAATAGAGGAGATGAGAATATAAAGATGATCGATATAGAGTGATTGATATGTCGTTTTAGCCTCTCTAAGCCTTATCCATCCATTCTACTTTGATAATTATTTGCTAAGTGAGTCCACATCTCTCCCCAAGGTTTTGGATACCTTATAACCAATGTCACGATAGCTGGGGACGGAATGTATAAGCTCAATTGAGCAAGGAACATAAATCGGCCTTCAACGCAACAAAAGAGAGGAAGAGAGAAAGAAAGGGACATCTTCTCACGTAAAACGAGACCTAAATTGCTCTCAATCCCAAATTTGCAAATATAAAATTCCTCATGGACAACCTTGTAATTATCAAGAGTAATGATGACGGAGCATCCATTCCTAAACAATGGGCCACGTCATAAATAAAAAAATTCATAGAATCTCTCGTGCCTATTAAAATTCAAATTAACTCTTATACATGCCGTGACGACTTACAAGCATTATTTAAAAACAACTCAAAATAAGAATCCATTTCTGTACATGAGAATGAGGTCTGGCCCAAATATGGTAAGGCCCAGCTTGCTCATGCATTGGTGCCTACAGGGCCTCGCTCTTGCTTCATGTCTAATGGGCCTACAGACATAGAATCTCAATTCAGTTCTAATTATCTGCGGAGGTGGTGTGACGCATTAGCACCACGCGTCGTATTTCTATCACTTAGCATTGACACTTCAGCACATCAGCAGAGTGCTAATAAAATGATTAAATTTCATAAACATTCGATTTTCTTCTTTTGATAGCTTAAAACTTCTTGAACTACGTAATATCTGTCATTCTTAGTAGGACAAATTCCTGTACCGACTCTACAACCTTTTAACATATAAAAAAAACCTCGGCGTCAATGTCGGGAATGGAACCCATGATATTTCCTTTTGTCATTATCAACCTATACCCAAATAAAATAAAATAAAATAAAATAAAATGGAAGGACAAGTTTCACGAGATGTATAATCTATTATCTGCATTTCTAGATGGTTTATCAAGCATGTCGAATGGCAATGTCAAGTGAGCCTAATTTACGATCCAATTTATTCGAGAGATGAAGTGCTAGGTCTTTTGATCATATGTGTTTAAACCTTATGGAAGTTGCATAATAGTGAAAAACCCGCGGTCCAGTATGGTAACATATTTTGAATATATCATGATGATTTATGACAAACTCTAGGTAATAGGGTCAAGGGCAACTAAAGTTCCAATCTTTTAGCTATGAAAGTTTCGTGACCATTCATAGCTATGACAAGACTTGCAAACCCATTTGTCCTCACAATTAAAATATGGAAAATTCTTATGGACAAAAAATTCGGTCTTCATTTTCAAGAACACACTTTGACTCTAATTATTTAAGAGAGAAACAATCATGAAAAAAAAAAAAAAAAAAAAAAACTCATGAGATAAATCGGCAAAAAATATAAACATTTAAAATGTCTCAATCACGTTGCAATCTATTAAATTAATCAATTAAAATATGCTAAAGAGAAGACTATCACTTTTAGTAATTTTCATTGAGTAAATATTTAATTAATTAATTTTAGCGATCAATCTGCTACTTTTCCGAAATAGTTAGTAATATTTAGTGTTGAAATGCTGAAAGTTGGCTCTAGCTTCTTGTTTGACTCTCTCTCTCTCTCTCTCTCTCTCCCCCTCTGTGTTTTTTTTCTTTCTTCTGGTTACGAGGTTTTACTCTTTGCGACAAATGATATAATTTAAGATATTTGATGATACCAAAAAAGAATTTGATTATTGATGTCATAATAGGCATAATTAAGATTTTTGGTAGTATTGTCCCCACAACATATTTAACAAAAGAAAATCAGGAAATTGTCCCACTCTATAAATTTGATCAAATTGATTTAAGAAAAAAATAAAAGACAAAGGAAAGACAAAGGAAAGACAAATGTACAATTTCCCATTCCGATCCCATTTCTTTTCTTTATCTTCCGTGTTAATATTTTTTCCAAGTTTGTGATAAACTCATTATGATAAACATTTAGAAATCTTTCTTTTGTTAAAAAAAAAAAATTAGTTTTGTTCCGGCCCTCTGAAGTTCTGTCCTAGTACATGATGAAAATGGCGTAACAAATTAGGAAATAAAATCTTGAATCTTGAATTTATTTCCTATTTTACTAATCTTAACCTGACTCAAATTAGGAAAGAGCCTCTCAGGCTCTCTCACTCCTCAGCACACTCCCAAAACTGCACTACGAAGATTGATGACGTCACCCCACCTTCCCATTCCAACGGTAAACTATATATTTCCCTCTCTAACCTGCGAGCCTATATGTCCTCCTCTGTCTTTCCGAAGCACTTTCCTGTTTCTTCTACCTGAAAAACATCGATTTCTTGGGCCCTGCATCGCCTCCCATCAGCGGCGACGTACCGAAGAGTTGCGACGAAGGGACCGGAGATATTTCACCTGCAATGGTGGTGGTGGCGGCCTATGTAGCACGGACACTCTCCGGAAGCCTTCGTGTCGTGTCTGACACTCCGACACGTGTCCGACACGCTCCGACACGTCCCGACATGCTCCGACACGCGGTCAACGAGTGTCGAAAAATCCGACACGTGGTCAACTCTTTCCGACACGCTCCGACACGCGAGTCTAAAATTCCGACACGCGATTCCGACACGCACGGGGTCAATTTTAAAAATTTCTAATACTTAAGGGATTAAAATATAAATATACACAAAAGAAGTAATAAACGAAATAATAAAATTGCTATAAATATACACACACGGGTCAATTTTTTTTCAGTTTTATTTTTTTAGAATTGTTTTATTTTTTTTAAAATTCTTTTACTCTGAAAGAAGTAATAAAAAATGCTATATATGATAAATAAATAAATTTAAAAATATCATTTCAGCATTTTTATTTAAACAATGTTTTTTTCCTCTAAGTTTTGTGTATTATTGTAACAAATTAAAATAATGAATGATATTATTTAATATTTTTGTGTAAATTAATTCTAGGCTATTCTTATTATTATTTATTTATGTATTTATATATAAAAATATATTTAATATATAACGTGTCGGAACGTGTCGAAATTCTCTATTTTTAAGAAATGACGTGTCGACGTGTCGTGTCGTGTCGTGTCGTGTCACGTGTCACGTGTCCGTGTCGGTGCTACATAGGTGGCGGCTCGCGAATTCTTCCCCCTGGCGCCTGTTCAGAACATGAAGGAAGTCGGCGATCCTCTTCGAGGAATCGCTCCCACCCAACGGAAGCGAAAATCCATGGCCTCGCTCGCTGACGCTGAAAGCTTAATTGTGGAGAAGGCGGCGAAGTACAAAAGAACGTGGAAGGGAAAGGGAGAGGACTCAGGATGTGACACCGAGGGAGTGTCCACAGAGCTGGGGCTGCTCTTCTACCCTTACAAGATCAAGAAGAAGCTTAAGCAGAGTGATCTCGGCCACCTGTCGAGGCTCTTGATTGGTCGGGACTTTGTGACGAGCCACTTGCTGCGGTGGATGAGTGAGGAGATGGTGAGGCAAATTGAGGGCGGCAAGGGGGCCGACGTCATCGTGAGGGACATGGACACGTGCTCCGAGCATCGACTGGTGTTCGTGTTCTGGGCGTCGTCTGGGTCGTACGTCCTCAAGGGGGGTTGGATCAAGGAGTTCGTGAAACGGAGGGGGTTGGTGACTGGCGATGAGGTCGGGATATATTGGGATCCTAGTGCTAGCAAGTTTCACTTTAGCCTTCTTCATAAGGCGAATTAGATTTGATCTTGAATTAGTATAGCTTTTGTTTGGTGACCAACAGGAAAATTTTTGACCTGTCGAAAAGGATATTAGTGATGGAATATTGTTTGCAATCATACTATCTCTACTTTCCCTCAGAAATTCAATTCTTGATGAGTGCTAATTTTGAAGCCCAGTTCTGAGTCTTTAATTTTCTTGTGCAATTTTCGCTGGGGTAATATCTTCAAATGGGTGGAGTTGATAATTGTAGATTGCCAAAGTCTTTCTTAATCCTATCTGGGTACAAAATTTAAATGATCCTTTTTTTAAGGCAAACTTCTTATTTGGAAATGATCAGAGTGTCTCTGTTGGCTATTTGTTTCTATTATACAAATAGGGCTTCTGCAAATAGACACTTCATATTTGCTTCTGATTTTAGCATTGAGTTTTGTAATGGCAGCCGTATTGCTGGGTAAGTCTTATGTATAACTTGGCTTAGTTTCCAGCACGTCTATAGATGAGTGTGCAAATTGCAATGCTGTCGATAGTTCAATACATGCCCACATCTTTTGCGCTTTCCCCTCAACAATAAATGCATAAGCTGGTTTTTAGTTACTGTTTCATCAAGATGTTTCTACTGAATGCTCCAAATCAACAGTTCAGATGATTTGCCACATGTGACTCCATATGCAGTTATACAGATTAATACAGAGATGTTCAGCTGGTTAATTTGTGTAGTTTTTGTCTAACATATCTAGCATAGCATATCCAAAGGGGCCAATGTTAATTTCTTGTAGCTTTCTCCAGCATTGGCCTTGGACACTTGTTTGAAAAACTTCTCAATCCCTGCTTGCACAGCTTAGTCAGGTAAATTTCAAGTATCTGGAATGTCCTTAATAGTTGTCTCAGAATTGATCATTTCAAGTATCTGCTAAATTTCAAGCATCTGGAAAAGTCACCTGGTCCTAAAGATCCAAAAGATTGTCTTACACTTCGTATCCTCAGCATATACCTCTCTTTCTGGAAATTATGATTGTCAAAATCCTTACAACAGATCAGAAGAAGCTGGGGGATTATTTGGCATATTGATAAGGGATTGATGAGGCTTTTAAGCAGGCTACCTAAAGAAAAGAGCAGCTTTCACTCAGCAATTACAAGCTTAGCTGTTCTAGCAATTTATCTTCTGAGATTGATAGTTTTCTGTTAAATGTACAGGGTGCCTTTTGATGGGGCATCTTCCAAATGATTATAATATGCACCATTGTTTACAAGAACTTCAATTTTCAGGAAGATCCCAGTGTCTGAATCCAGAGAAAGTGAATCAGAGTGGATCTCATCTTCCTGATGTGCACAGATATGTTTTGTATTCAGACCACATGGCTCATATAACATGCTGGTAAAACTTGGTGGCTGCCAAATTAGATTTGTTGTGTTTGTGCTTTGGGTGGTTTCAAGTTTGTGTCAAGTGGCCTTTCTTCTGTTTTGGAGAGGCGTGATCCTGCTTTCGAGAGGTGTGGTAAGAAAAAGTATCTTTTCTCTCTCTTTCACGCAAACTAATCCCAATTATTATCTTAGTTTCATCAACTGGCAGTCACTAATCACAAGGAATGACAAAGGGAAGAGCGAAAAGGGTCTAGGATGTACCAAGTCTCTTTTTAGAACACGCTTCAATGAAGTCAGAAGCTGCAACAAGAGCCTCTATTCGAAGAAAGTTGCAGTATCCTCTACACCAAGCTCCATGGATTAGTATAGTCACAATTAAGGAAAGAACTCACAATCAATTGCAATCAGAATGTATGTCTCAATAGACAATATAATATTCACATGCATATATAGACAAACATATTCAATTTGTAAAATGTTATCAACATCAACAACCATTACCAGAAATTACCTCCATTTTTACGATTAACTAACTGCAAACAAGGACTTCAGTCATACATGCAGTCGCCTTTGCCTTGTCCAGATGGAGGTACTACATCGGAAGCCAAAGGGAACACTAGAGTTTTCATCAGAAGACATGGCAATGGTCTGGAGAATTCTCGCTATGTCTTCTGCAGCATTAGGAAAGCTCCACCCCTGCTGACAGTGAAATGGGACATCTTCCTCTTCCTAGGCAATTTCATAGCTGTCTCAGAATTAATGATTGTACTTTAGAGAAAAAGTTGAGTAGTGCCACATAGGATTTACAGTAATCCAATTATCAGTTGGGCACTGCTCCAATTTCATCGGACTTCTTTTTGTCTCCTCACAGCTCCCATCGCTCTCTCTCTCTCTCTCTCATCTCTCACTTTCCTTTCTTCTTCTTCCTTCTCCAAATCCCTAACTCTAATCCCAACTTCAAATCTCCTCCTTTTTCATTTCTTCACAGCTACTTTTCTTTTTGCTCGTATCTGATTCACGGGCAGTGCAATCTTGCCCTTGATACCCTCACTGCCATGTGATCCTTTGGTATCGGACAGATTGTACTGCTCACTCAGGTTTCGGATATGTTTATATGGATGTATCACAGTACTAAAATGTCTATTGTGTTCAGGGATGCTTAACACATGAAAGTCATTATTTCTCTCGAAGAAGTGTAAACACGTACTGACCCGAGAAGAACCTGTAAATGCATTGCTGAAAGAAGCATCTCTATGCAGGGAACCACACCCTACTGAGACAGATACCAAGAAAGAAGAAATAAAAGAGAGCAGTTTGAGCTGGCAGCTACATCCACTTGACACTCATAGACTTGCCTTTATTTTCATCCAGTTTGAGAAGAAACTTATGGGACTTGAGATCTTTAGAGTACAGTTGAATTCCAAGATGAGTTCCTCGGAAGAGAAGTGTCCTGCCCAAGCAAACAACCAGTTAGTAGCATTTCCAAAAACTCTCAATTCATAGTGATTGAAAAGCCGAGTGCAATAAGAGTAACCAATGCGAGAAGATACCGATATGAGTTCACTGGTTATAAGTTCAGAATAAAAACTAGGAAAAGAAACAGTACAGACGCAAGCAATTCCGTGGGGTTCAGGAAGAATGAGTTATGATAGAAGACATGAACAGCAACTCAACCAGAACATTGAATTGCTCCATCTCTTCCTATCGCTAAGCAACCCCATAGAAACAACAAAAACCCAGCTCCACCCTGAGAGTAATTTCATCGGAAACCTGGTGGGCATAGCGTTCCATGACGAGTACAAATCCGAAACAGAGAAAGAGGACAAAGGGTTTCCAGAACGGACCGAGATGTAAGAGCAAGTGGGGACGACGACGACGGACATGGGGTCGGTCTCGGCGCGCTGGAATGCGGAGACGCAGAGGTGGGGAGCAAAGCCCAGGCCTCGCTTCGAGGGAGGGACGTAGGCTCTGTAATTGTACTTCCAGTTCCCGCCATCGATATAAAACAGCTTTCAACGATTTTAGAGGCAGGGTACGATCAGCAGATTCAGCACTACCCTGAGAAGAGGGGTCAATACGAGTAGGAGTAGAAGAACCAAGAACGAATAAAATAAATCAAAGTGGGAAAATAGCAGGGTAGAAAAGTGAAATTCTAGTAACGCTAGATTGGAAAAGTCGATGTATTATTTATCCATGGGGCTTATGTGTACGCAATAGGAAGCTAATGCGAACCCTATGCAATCATATCTTGAGATGGAAGCAATGGAGAATTATTCATTCATTACTTCTCCGTGACATCGTGACTTTCTACTAATCATTTGGTTGCAGAATGTGAGGCTTAGCCCGTATCGATTATGAAAATGGCTAGTGATTTGTTTATATGTATAGGGAAAATCTTATCTTTCGAGTTAGCTTTTGTTAATAACCCCTATCTATATTTCCTCAAGTGTTCATGCTTCCTTAAACTTGAAATGATTATGATTTAGTTTTATGATTTGTTTCTTGTTCTTCTTTTTTCATGCGCTGATTACTTATTTTATCCAACCTTCTGTTTTTGCTTGTAGTTTTCCATACATTAGGTGCTTCTTGGAGATGTTGGAGCTTGAAAATTTAGCTTATTGCTGCGGTTTATTAAAGGCCATTTCATTGAATTTTAGGTTCACAAAACTAGACTTTTGAATTATGATTTTCAGCTATGAAGTACTCTTAATCCTATAAGAATCAACAATCACTACTGCTTTCTTTTCTCAAACTTTGGTCGTAAATGGTGCAACTGTTAAGTTTAAAATCTGGGATATAGATCAGCTCTCATGTACCATGAAGGAGCTATCGTAGCAATGCATGACATGTTAAACCTAGTAAGTGAAGCTAATAAGAAACCATTTATTGGCTTCGATGCTATATGAAGTTGCTATCGAGAAATCTTTAACTGTTGCGGGATTTTTTGTGAAGTATGCATGTAACATGTGAATCAGCTTCTTTTATCATTATGACACTTAGTCCTTCAAAAGACGTTCGTTTTCTGATAATGGAGTCGCATTTACTAGGCATTTTACTTTTGATTCTTGTTAACCCTCGTCAACTTCTAACGAACGAAGTGTTTGCTGGGAAGTTCATCATGCACTTCGCTAATAAAGTAAATAAACTAACACTGGTGTATGTGAAGGAAGTGGTTGAATGTCAAAAATAAAAAAACAAATGAAAAAGACTAAGTCGATTCATTGCAGAATAGAAAATAGGTTTCAAATTTTTTGTACGTGTATAAGTACAAAACAAAAACAAAAAATGATAGAGAAAAAGCAAGATAATGACAAAAGAATAAATAAATAAACAAAATAATAAGGAAACCAACAAAAAAAGAAAAAGAAAAAGGGGATCAATTCGGTCCAATTGGAAAGCCCATTTACCCATTTACATTTGCTCATCCTATAAGCCCATTTTGCATCACGTAGGCACAATAAAAAGGACCCATAATCTAAGCCCATGAAAATTAGCCCCTATTTTCTTTTTGTTTGGGCTAATTCCAAAAAAAAAAAAAAAAAAAAAAAAAGCAACAACTTTAGGTGAAGAGAGAAATCTAGCTCTTTTTTTTTTTTTTTTTTTTTTTTTTTAATCTAGTAAAAAGGCACCACTTTTAAGTTAAGTGACAAATCTAGCCCAAATTTTTTTTTTTTTTTTTTCACATAAAAAACACCAACTAAATTAACCGTAACTCATTTATTCATCGAAGTTGACAAGAGTCTAGCATGAAAAGCATCTTTTGCCGTTGTGAGCTGTGCGAACATAGTTCGTGGGCAATCATCGTGTCTCCAGCATTTAAAATGAATAAGGATCACGCCCATTTCCAAATCAACGAGGGTTGGAGAATATTGTAAAATGCCTAAATGATAATTAACAGTAAAATCAGTGCCAAACAACTTCCTTGCAAAGTTTTATCAAAGAAAGCTCTTGGATCCGAGCTTCCTCCCATTTTATCATCTTAAAAAAAAAAAGCAAATAAAAAATGTACCTCAGTAACGAGATGTAGCAATTTACATAAATTCCCAATCTACAAAGTACGCCCCATTTGCTTAGTTGTTCCATTGTTTTGACACCTTTTCCATCAAATATGAGGATAATATGCCGAATTTTGTGCTAACCCTAATCGATACATAAATGTTCAATTAGGTGCCCCAACACCCACTAAGATCTTATAATATATACGTTTAAACAATTTACAAGAATTCGAACACCAAGTATAATTGGCATATTAGACCTTGTAAGTAACTAATCATGTGACAATGTGAAAAGACTTTGACAGGTTTTGAAAATTATAATTTCCTTATAATGAAGATTTTTCTTAGTAATCCTATAAAAAACTTATGACTATGTCATTAGAAGGAATTACTAATTATTGATTAGAAACCTTCCTAAATCTCTTTACTGACAAAAGAGATTTGACTTGTCAAATGTTGCACTATCATTTGATAATACTTTCTCTACAAAGCATATTATTTTTAGCTCAATTACAAATACAAACAAAAAATGCAATTAAAGAATTTCAAACGGTCAAATTCGTCAATTGTGAAGTAGAGTTGTGAATGCCGTGACATTGGGTGCCGTACACGTGTCAAGACATTTCGAGCACGGGATGTTTCAAGAAGACTTCCATGGAAAATCTCCACGGCACTAAAATTTTCCACACGCAAGAAACCACCATCATGGAAATTCTATGTCCTAATAAGGCTATTTTAAGAAGACTTTGACTTTGACCTTACAAAGAAGACCCGTGTTGATTACTTCACCATACAAAAGGGGCTTTACAATAAGTGGAAATGCTAAATTACAAAATGGAAAGGCATCAGTTCCTTTGCCTCCTTTGTTTCCACTTAGGCTGCATTTGTTTTGAATTTTTTTTTTTATGTTTTTAAACAATTTTTTTGTTTTTTTGTTTCGGGAATAAAAAAGGAACGTAAACGCGTTTGTTTGTGTTTTTGTTCCAAAATTATTTGTTTGTTCCCAGAAATAAATCTGAACAGAAACAATAAACAAAAAAAAGTTATTTCTTGTTTTTTAACACATTTTAAGAACACTTTTTTCTCTCTTTTTCTTCTTCTTTTCTTCTTCTTTTTCTTTCTTTTTTTCTTTTTTCTTTGGCCGGCCACCGACGCCGCAGGGGCCGGCAACCTCGCCGGAGTGTCGCCGGCCCGGAGCGAGGCTCGGCCTTGCCGAGCCACTGTGCCAGTCGGCGTCGCTTGCGGGCCCGACCAGGCCGAGCCTCGCCGGCCGCCGGGCGAGCTCGGCCTCGTCGGATCTCGGGCGAGCTCGAGCCGCCCTAGCCAAGGCGAGGCCGAGCCGAGCCTCGCCGGCGAGGCTTGGCGAGGCTCGAGCCTCGTCGTGGCTAGGCGAGGCCGCTGGTCCTCATTGGCTGGTCGCCGGCCATGGCCGAGGCCGACGACCGCCAAAAGAAGAAAAAGAAAAAAAAAAAAAGGAAAAAAAGAAAGAAAATAGAAAAATAAAATAAAAATATTAAAAAATTAAAAGAAATAAAAAAATTATACAAATTTTACCAAACGTGTTTCTATTCTTTTTATATTTCTGGAACAGATTTACCAAACGTGTTTTTTTGTTCAAAAATTGTTCCATGAAATAGAAATACTTTTTTCAATTTCTGTTCCCAAAAACAATTTTTAAACAGAAATATTACCAAACGCACCATTATTCTTTCATTCCTTCCTTTGCTTTCCTTCGCCCCTTCCTGACCAATGCAATGTCTTGCTCCATCTTAAAAATTTCTTTGTGCTTGATAGCATGGCATCATGGCATCAGACTCTGTGATTAGAATGACCATGTCGTGTCATATCCAAAGACAAGCATCTTTTCCATCACTGATAGGGGTAATGTGCCAAATTTTATGTTTGCCTAACCAAAAAGTAAATATTGAATTTGGTGCATTGACATCCCCTGAGACCTTTTATTACACGTTATAAACAATTTACAATAATCCAACTACCTAGTATAACAAGCATATCAAGCATGAGTTTGGTTCAACTTTAGAAATGGATTTTGAATACAATGCAAATGCTAAAAGCCAAAACTCTTTAAGAAAGGACGATTGTGTGACCTCACACAACCATCTTGTGGGTTGCTAGCCTCGTTGGCTACCCTCGCAAAGAAGATGAACAATAACAATGAGGGGCAAAATTGAAAAACTAAAGAATTTGTGAGGATAAATTTAGAAAACAAAATCATTTAACATAGTTTCAACATTCTGCAAGTGTTACTTCGAAAGACTTGCCAAATGTTAGAATATTTAAATAATAAACTACGCGTTCACCTAACAACTTAAGTTTTTACTATAGTTAGAAGTGGTCCTATAAAATCTCTTATGATATAGAACTGAAAATCTTGAGTTCAAATTTTACCAGGCCCTATTTGTCTCCTAATTAAATTTCCACACTTGGTATTATGCAAAAGACCAGACTAAGTGTGAGGGGGAGTGTTAGAATATTTAAAATAATAAACTACGCATTTATCTCACAGTTTAAGTTTTTAGAATAGTTAGCAATAATCCCACAAAATCTCACACCGAATACTTCAGCATTTCCCTAAAGGGCTTTGAAGGCCGAAAGCCCCTTAAGAAAACTTAACCAAATGCACCATAAGTCTTGTAAGAAACTAGTCATGTGAAGAAGTGAAAAGATTTCAACAGGATTGAAACTTATTATTTTGTCATGATGAAAGCTTCTAATAATCCCATGTATAGCTTAAGAGCTTTGTCATAGAGAATTATTAATTTTCGATAGCCAAGTTATGGAGTTTAATCTGTGTCTTTAATGGACGAATTGACATTACAATCACCCTAATTCTCTCTACTAGCAAATGAAATATAAAGAATAAGCTT
The DNA here is from genome assembly GCA_017140395.1 of Eucalyptus lansdowneana. Classification (NCBI taxonomy): domain Eukaryota; kingdom Viridiplantae; phylum Streptophyta; class Magnoliopsida; order Myrtales; family Myrtaceae; genus Eucalyptus; species Eucalyptus lansdowneana. The sequence goes on along the minus strand of CM029487.1, from coordinate 39,501,428 downwards.
TGGTGATTCTTTAGCTCATTTATAAATACCAACAAAAATTGCGATTAAAGAATATAGGAAGGTCAAATTCCTCGATTGTCAAATAGAGTTGTTAGTGCTGTGACATCGAGTTTGTACACGTGGCACGATATTACTGTAAAGAGGACGTTTCAAGAAGACTTTTCCTTGGAAATTTTATGGCACCAGTTTTTTAATGCCCAATTAATCCAGCCAAGACAATAAAAAAGGAATACCAAATTCCCCAGTAATGTCGTTCCATGAGGACTTTGATTTCTACCAAACCGCGTCTTTTCTTTCCCTTTTCTCATAATTAATTGTCGGCAAGTAATAGAGAGATTAATTTCATAGAAGAGTTTTTCATTGGAAATTCTATAACACTAATAATTTTCCACACTTGGACCCCACCAAGGCTCTTTCCCATGGAAATTCTACGATCCCGATTATTTCATTTTAAGAAGACTTTGATTTCGACCTTTAAGAGAAAGCTCATTTGATCACTTTACACTATGGAAAAGGCTATATAAGTGGAAGCACTCTACTCCACCACCAATAAACTCACCTACATGCTTAATTGCACAATGAGGTGGCATCAAATCCTCCACCTCCTCTGTTTCAACTTTTTCTTACATTTTTCCCTTCAATTTGTTTCATCCCATTGCCCTCTTGACCAACGTGATGTCTTGCTCCATTTTAAGAATTCCTTTGTGCTTGATAGGGAGGCATCGGACCGTTGTGATTGGAATGACCATGTCATATCTTATCCAAAAACAAACTCATGGAATAAGAGCATAGATTGCTGCTCGTGGGATGGTGTTGCTTGTGACGGTGTCACCGGTAACGTCATTGGTCTTGATCTTGCTTGCAGTTGGCTTCATGGCCCTCTCCAGTCCAATAGCTCCCTCTTCCTCCTTCACCATCTTCAGAGCCTCAATCTTTTCGGTAACAACTTTATTGTCTCACCCATTTCGCCTAATCTGAGTGCATTTGCAAAATTGACTCATCTAAATCTCTCTAGTTCACAATTTGCTGGTATCGTTCCCAGTGAAATCTCTCGCTTCTCTGAGTTGGTGTCACTTGATCTTTCTGTCAATTATATTTTGGACACACACCCATTGTCTTCTCTCAAGTTGGAAAATTCAATCTTCACAATGATTGTTCATAATTTAATAGTATTGAGAAAGCTTGTTCTTGATGAAGTAGACATGTCCATGGTTTCACCAAAGTCCTTTGCAAATTTGTCTTCTTCTTTGACATATCTTAGTGTTGTTTCTTGTTCCTTAGGGGGGAGATTTCCAGGTACTGTTTTTCGATTACTGAGCCTCACTACTCTCGATATAAGTGACAATTTTAACTTGTTTGGGATTCTTCCCAAATCCAATTGGACTAGTCCTCTTGAGTCCTTGTCTCTCCAATTCACGAGCTTTTCAGGAGAAATACCCAATTCAATTGGTAACATGAAGAATTTAACAATTCTAGATCTTAGTTATTCTAGATTCACAGGACACATCCCCTCATCAATGTGGAATCTCCACCAAGTTCAAGTTTTGCGGATTGCCAATAATAACTTTAGCGATGTTGTAGAGTTTGAAAATTTTGCAAAGCTTAAAAATCTTCTAGACCTTTTAGTTTCTCAAAACTCTATGATGCACTTGAGTATACATTCCCGAAGCTTGAATGATTGGGGTTGTATTCTTGCAACTTGTCCAAGTTTCCCTATTTCTTGACTTCATTGAAAAGATTAAGATACTTAGACCTCTCTTTTAATAGGATTAGTGGGGAGATCCCGATGTGGTTATGGGGAATAAGCCATGATACAATGGAAGTGTTGGATCTTTCTAAGAACCTTATGGAGGGAGGTATGCAACATTTGCACGAGACAAACTTGCAGATGATTTACATTTGGAACAACTCATTCCATGGACCACTCCCCATTCTGCCACCTTCTACTTTTGCATTTGATGCCTCTGAAAATGGTTTCACTGGTGAAATCCCCTTTTTAATTTTCCAGTTGAGTTCCCTTCGATTTTTATATTTGTCTGACAATAATCTCTTTGGGAATATGCCATCATGTTTTGGTAATCTAACCAATCTCCTTTATTTAGACTTGAGCAACAATAAATTAAAAGGACCATTACCACGCTCCCTAGCCAGATGTGTGAACTTATCAATACTAGTTCCCAGTCAAAATGAGTTCACTAATAACTTTCCACATTGGCTGGAAGTACCATATTTGCATGACCTTGATTTGCAATTGAACAAATTTCATGGTAAGATCAACTTTACTGCATTTGGACTCTCCTTCCCTACTCTTTTAACTTTATCTATTTCCAACAATAATTTCACTGGAAGGTGGTCCACAGAGATTTTCTCAAACACCTCATTGTATGTACTAGATTTGTCCAACAACAAGTTTGGAGGGCCAATTCCGTTTCCATCTCCTGTCACATTCTATTATTCCATTGCATCTAATAAGATGACAGGAAAGATCCCCTCTTTCATATGCAATTTCACCAAGCTCGAGATCATTGACTTGTCCAACAACACCTTAAGAGGTAGTTTGCCTCGGTGTTTAACAAATTTTGGCGCCAATTTGTCAGTTTTGAACTTGCGAATGAATTACCTTGAGGGCATAATTCCTCAGTCATTTTCTTTGAGAAGTGGCTTGATGACTCTTGACTTGAGTCAAAATAAGTTTGAAGGCACGTTGCCTCGGTCGCTTGTTAAATGTAGGCACCTGGAAGTTCTGGATCTCAACGACAATCAGATAGAGGATACATTTCCAAGATGGGTGGGAACACTCCCGGAACTAAAAATTCTTGTTTTAAGGTCCAACAATTTGAAGGGCCTTTTGAAACCCAGGGGAGGTCACCTTTTTCCTAAGTTACACATTTTGGATCTCTCCAACAACAACTTTAGCGGTCCTTTGCCAACCAACTTGATAATGAGCCTTAAAGCCATGATGAATGGCAAAAATGGGCAAGACAAATCCTTGTATATGACACGGGATATTTGGGGAGAGAATTCCCGATTGAGATCATATGAAAATTCCGTGACCCTAACCATGAAAGGGCAAGAGATTTGGCTAGTGAAGATCTTCACCTTCCTCACACTTATTGACTTGTCAAACAACTCTTTCCAAGGGAATATCCCTGCATTTATTGGATAGCTTCACTCTCTCGTAGGGCTCAACCTTTCTCATAACCATCTCATAGGTTCCATCCCTTTGACTCTAGGGAATTTGACCAATCTTGGATGGCTTGATCTATCTTCGAACAAACTTAGTGGGGATATTCCTATAAAATTGGGAGATTTGGCATCCCTTGGGTGCTTAAATCTCTCGAAGAACCAACTCACCAGTCGAATTCCACAAGATAAGCAATTGAGCACATTCTCAAGCAACTTGTTTAATGGGAATCTAGGTCTTTGTGGAACTCCATTGGCAAAAGCATGCCCTAGTGATGCACAAACTCCTCTTTCATCGTCCTCATCAACTTTCGACCAAGAAGAGCATGAGAGTTCGCTCAAACTAAAAACAATGTGGATAGGTTATGCATCAGGAATCATAATTGGGATTTCGATAGCATACATTTCATTTGAAACGGGAAGGCCCAAATGGCTCGTGCGAGGTGTGAGAATGTTGGAGAGAAGAGCAACCGAGTGGATGAAGAAGCCAAAGGGTAAGGCCACAAAATTTCATGGACGATGAAATTGTTTGAGGAGATGTCTCTGTAAACTAGCTTTATAAATTCAATTAATAAAGATGTCATCGAGACAGCTTGAAATGTCATTTCTTTTATGAAAGCTTGTTTCTAATATCTTCTCTCCGTATCTCTTGGTGCAATTGTATTTCTGTTGAATTGAGAAGATGACTAATATGATCTGTCAAGCATGCAGCTTCAAATAAAGAAGAAGCACAAAAACAAAAGAAGAAAATAAAGCAAGTGCCATTAACCTCTACAGATATCCTTTCCATCTTCCCGTGTGCACAACTTTTATTATCCACGAAGAATTGGAAGTGAAGACTGGCTTAACTTGTTCTGGCAAAGTCGTTAATAGATTAATCTGTCGAAGAATTTTGTTTCGAAGAATCAACATTGGAATCTGCGTATAGCATCTACTTTTTTTTTTCCCTATTCAAAAAATTAATCTTTGAGATGGAATGTGTAAATCAACTTAGGACATTTGTACGAGCGGTGAGTCATGTCAATATACAAAGTTATATTAACAGTCGTAGGTTAGTAGAATTCATCGATCTCCATAATGTGAGTTTATGCTAAACCTTGGCCTTCAAAACAATGGACTTTTAGAAACACCCTGGGCCATGCTCTTTATGAGTAAAAACTAATTTCCGTGAATTTTCTTTCTTGTCATGCCTTCTCTAAATATAGGCCTCTTGTCGAGCCCAGTCCATTCGCAAGTTGGGCCTTTTACCTAGTTCGTTGTTCGCTCTACAACATTACTTCGCTATCGGGGTTTTTTCTTTATTTTATGGTGGGACTATATTTTTTCCTTTTCTTTTCTTCTTTTTCATTTGGGAAGTCCCTTATTTTACTCACATATTTTGTCTTAGTATTGAGTATCTTAGTAGATAAGGGGCATTGGAATTTCTCTTGCAAATTTCATTTCGGGCTGGTACTTTTCACATGTGCGTTCAATTCAATGGAGTGATTTATGGTTAGCTTAGCTTATATTTTGAGGCCGAATGTTCACTTGATAATTTTTGCACTCGAAAATTAAAGATAATCAAGAGAACTGAAATTAAAATCCACAGCAACTATCCCGCACAAGAACTTTGAATGCGATCCCCGATTTGAAAATAAGATAATGTTTAACAGAGAGACTAGTTTTATGATGTGCGTTGCCAGAGCACTAGTAATTTTAAAACTGTTTATTAAAAATAAATGAATCCAAATCGTTTTCCGTAGTGAAGGGAGACAAAAATACAATGATGAAGGGGATAAGGAAGGGGAGGGGGGGGGTGGTGCTGGGCCCGATTGATGGGGAGAGGAACAGCTGGCCCCCTGAAGGCAAAAAACTCACCACTGCTCGATGCCACAAATCATGGCCGAAATCCACCGGCGTTGATCCTCCTCCTCTTCCTCACCTTTTTCCCATATTGAAAATCGTTTCTCTTTTATATTTTTTAATTTCTTGAAAAGTAAAGAATTAAAGAATAAAAAGATCTGACCGACCCGAACCTCCCCAATGCCGTTGCGTGCTGTGTGCACTTTATTGTCCCACGGTTCTCTATCAATAGCCAAGAAAAAGAAGGAAAAGCGAGAGAAAGAAAGGAAGGGGAAGAGGCGGTATCGTGTGGCTGTGATTTTTGGATATGGCATGTGTTGGGAATAACGAATCCCCGAAAACCGGATTCGACACTAAATCAAACCCCTAAAACGAATGTGGAAGATAAGCTCGGGAAATACATGTATTACCGATCCTAAATCACACCACGGAATCGAGCGTACCTTGTTAGCCACAAATTAAACACCAATGCCGATAAGGGGAAGAGAATTTGGCCTTGTTCGATCCGATGACACCTTGAAGGGAAGAAAACCGTTGCCTTGTGCTTACTGTTTTTCTTTTCTTTTGGAGAGAGAGTGAGGAAGAGGAACGTACGTATGTTATGCACCAAAGGGTGCGTCCTCCCTCTCTCTCATCCCTTTTATATGTTCCCCCATTCACGGGTCTTTATCCTGTGGGCCGAGCTTTTAGGCCCAACATGGGCGGACGGGCCTTAAGCCCATCACATTAATTAAACCATCATCTCCCACTCGCACATGGTGGGCCGAACAGAATTCTCTTTACCTCTCTACAACATTCATACTGGTGAATAATCCGTGCGACCAGCATACTTTGAGAGTTCGTTGCTATACATCTATTAGGAATATATAGCAGCTCATAATGGGCATCACATCTTGAGTAGATTTAGTATGCAGTATCCTAGATCGATCGATCATATTTATATCTCTCTTGGTCTCTTTTAAACAATGATATATACATTGTATTCACAATTATGATTATCCCAAAGACAATCATAATTGGTTAACCGGTGAATACAAAAACTACAATGTGATTCTCCAAAATCGATCTTCCTCTTTCCTTCAAACTCTCAATTTTAGTTCAGCTTGCTTTTCTACAAATGTCCCATTAGATCGAATCAAACTCATGACCATTGTCAACATCCTAAGATAGCAAACACTAAATAGAAATTTTGAGAATAAGTAAGAGTCATGAGGGGACTAAAAATTTGAGGATATCTTTTCCTCAAGAGTCTCACACGGCACAAAAGTTGAGATCAAACTTTTGTCACTCTTATTGGTTGACTCATGCATACGTAGTATGAAATACGTATTACGGTATTAACTCATTTCCCATGGAGCGTATGTCTATACCTTCAATACCGTACAGATGATAGTTTGGACATACCCAATGTCTAACTTGAGTTCACGTATCTACTCATTCATAAAATTCATCAGAACTCACATCTAGCATCATAGACAGATAAAGTAAAATATGTGGGGTATTTTACTTTCGAACATAGTAAGTATTATGTCCTCATCTCAACACTCAGTTAAGGCGACATACGTGTTTTAAGCTTGAGCTCTCGATTATCACCTAGATAATAAGCTTAAAAACAGTCTCATCTCTATTTATCACACAGTAAATAGATGCGATTACCCGTGTGAGTGGGCTAATCTTATATCTGTTTGATATACTTTCTCAACTTACAATAATGCACCGAGCATTAAGATGCATAAAGATCAAACAAAGATTCATAGGCATTAATGATGAAAAACACAAATTCATCATATGTGAACACTTAGGGAAAATTACAATATTCAGTACATCAGCCTCTACGCAGTCCTAGAGATTTCATATAGCCACAAAACACATCTCTAGGTATTGGCTTTGTCATAGGATCTGCTACCAATTTATGCGTAGTATGTACTCTAAGTTCACATCTTTTCGTGCAATCATATCATTGACAAAATTATACTTGGTATCTATATGTTTGGTCTTGTCATGATATTTTGGATCTTTGGTGTATGCTTTCGCTGCTTAGCTAATAAAAGATCTGCAGCACTTCCAATAACACCTAAATGATCCAAAAAATCTCTTAAGCCAAACACCTTCTTATACTGCTGCTGATAATGTCACGAACTCAATTTCTATTGTGGATAAGGTTATACACGTTTGTTTCTTACTGCTCCAACATATGGTGCCATTATTCGGTAAGAAAACAAACCCAGAGATAGATTTCATTTTATCTAAATTTCTTCTCCAATCAGCATCTGAATAGTCTTAGAGTCGCAGATCCTTTCCTTAATAACTCAGCGTATAATCAGCAGTCCCCTTTAAATACCTCAATATTCTATTAATGGCTTTCCAACGTGCTTGACCTGGATTGGATTGGTATCTTCTCACCATTCCAACTGCAAAACATATGTTAGGTCTTGTACACATCATAGCGTACATAAAGCTTCCAATAGCACTAGCATAAGGAACATGTTTCATTTATTCCTTCTCTTGTGGAGTCCTTGGACACAGTCTATGGCTCAATCCTTCACCTTTTGCAAAAGGAGTGTTTATGGGTTTACAATCTCGAAATCTTAACTCCAAGAATGTATGCAACATCACCCATGTCTTTCATCTCAAAGTTGGAAGATAACCAACTCTTGATAGTATTAACAAACTCCATATTGCTTTCGGCAATCAGTATATCATCAACATATAATGATATGATCACAAATTGATCATTGGATCTTTTGATATATACACAATGATCCTCATCTATCATTGTAAAGTCATATGCCATTATGGCATTATGAAAACGTATATACCATTGTCTCGATGACTGCTTAAGGCTGTATATCGACCTCAAAAGTCAACATACCTTTTCTTCTTGGCCTTTCACTATGAAACCAGCAGGTTGTTCCATATATATTTCTTCCTCTAATTCTCCATTGAGGAAAGCAGTCTTTACATCCATTTGATGTAACTTAAGATCCATACTAGTCACTGTTGCCAGAATAATGCGAATCGAGGTAAATCTCACTACAGGATAAAATGTATCATCATAATCAATTCATACATGTTGATTATACCCCTTCACCACAAGGCGAGCCTAATGCCTTTATATCGAGCCATTAGCCTTTCGCTTTATTTTGAGAACCCACTTGTTCCCAATAGCTTTGCGTCCTTTTGGAAGATCAACCAGTTCCCAGACTTGATTTGATTTTATTGACTCCATTTCCTCTTCCATTGCATGAATCCATTTTTCCTTATTAAGGCAATTCAGAGCCTCAATAATATTTCTTGGACCATCCTCATCTTGTGGAGCAACCATAAAAGTTTCAATTTCAATGTCAAAATATCAACAGGAATACTTTGGCGATTTGTTCACCGTATGGGAGATTGTACACTTTGCACATCAATCCCCATTATGCTCCCACTTGGATTAGATAATGACGTTGTCTCATCATGTGGTTGCAATTGAGAATGAATTAAATTCAATTCATCACTTCTCATATTACTCCCACTTGGATGAACTCCATTAATATCATTATCTTGATCCAAGATTACAAATAGGGAGTAATCTTCCCCTATTTTGCCATTCTTAGGAAATTCATCCACTAAGAATGTGACATCCCGTGATTCAAATTCAGTTATACACTTTCCTACTCACCTATGAACATATACCCTTTCGAGTGTTCGGAGTATCTCATTAAAATACTCATCTTTCTTTTGGGACCCAATTTCCCAAACTTGTGAGAGGACTCATGAGTATAGGTAGTACAACCCCATGGCTTAAGAAAACTTAAGTCCGGTTTTCTACCTGTCCATAACTTATATGGAGTGGAAGCAACTGATTTGGGAGGCACTTGGTTAAGTATATAGGCAACAGTTAACAACGCATCACTCCAAAAAGTAATAGGTAAGTTAGCATGCACCATCATTGACCTAACCATTCCAGTAGGGTTCTATTTCATTCTCTCTGCAACACTATTTTGTTGAGGAGTATATGGAATAGACAACTATCTTTCTATTCCTTTTTCATCACATAATTTTCTGAACTCATTAGATAAATATTCTCGACCTCGATCGGATCTCAATGCTTTTATTTTCTTGTCTAATTGATTTTCTGCCAGGTTCATAAACCTTATGAAATAACTTATGCTTCAGATTTATGAGAAATCAAATAGACATATCCGAATCGAGTATAATCATCTATAAAAGTGATGAAATAAACAATCCCATGCCTTCCTTTCACATTCATTGAAACATAAACGTCAGAATGGATTAAATGCAGATGAAATTCAGCTTTTTTACCTTTTCCAAATGGTTTTCTTGTCGTTTTCCCTACTAGGCAATGCTCACATATAGCAAATCGACTTTTTCAATGTTGCCCAACAAGCCCTCTTTGGCTAGTTTATTCATATGTTGTTGGCTAATATGACCAAGCCTAGCATGCCACATAATCACATCATTATCATATGAAGTAGAAGACGTGAAACAATGGAACAACAAATATTGACATCACCACAGTCAACATCTAATACAATAAAACCATTCAGAAAGTGATCACAATCATAGTAGTTTGTATCAAAATACAAATCTACACATTTATTATGGAAGTTCATACCAAAACCAAGCTCAACCAACATCAAAATAGACACTTAAATTTTGACGAATCTCCGGAGCATGTAGAACATCATGTAAGAACAAGGTGCTTCCACCACGCATGTTCAATTGGCAGGTGCCAATATCTTTAACTTCAGCTTTGGAGTTATTACCCACATAGATCCACTTAGTTTCAGTTGGTACTCGTCAAAATTCCACGAAGGATTCTCTATCCTTCTCTACATGGTTTGTTGCTCCTGAATCTACAATCCACAAAGGATTGGATTCAGCCAATAATACAGAACTTGGCACATAAGCAAAGTTCTCAAATGTACAAGAGGTGTTTACCTTTTTCAGCTCAAAAGTTGCGAGCATAGTGACCCTTCTTGTCACAATTGTAACACCTCACCCTTGACATTTTCTTCACTTGAGGATGTTTTTCTCTCTTGTGTTGGTTAACTCTTGATTTCTTGCAATAATGACTTGATCCTTTGCATTTCCACATATTGAACGAATCAATACGCTTGCGCTTAGAGCACAAAGCCCTTTCTGAGCTAGAACCAGCATTGCAAATATCTATTTTTGGCTCAAATGCCGTTAGGCGGTCCTCAGCTAGCTCAAGGTGGCGCACAGCTTCCTCAAGATCTTCCATAACATGGTCAAGAGCTTCTAATACTTCTAGCTTTTCCAGTACATATTGAATCTTCATATTCAATATTTCACAATTGTTGCCGTTCATATCAGCAATTACGTTCTTAGTTGCTGAAATCATCGATCTGAACATATCAGACATACATGCACGAATAATTAATGCCTATCATTTATGCATCCACTTTGCACAGACCCATCATATCAATGAACAATTTTAAGTAAGGTTTCAGAATCAAAATGTCACTATGTTTCCAATCATCCTCCAAAAATCCTAACTCAAAATTATTATTAATATAATTGTCTTATGCAAAATAAATTTTATGAAGTTACAAAAACTTCTATTACTACCCACAGCTAACTACCCACAGCAACCGGCAATAACAGAAAGCAAATAATAATTGACATCTAATAAAATAATAATGCTTTCACTTAATACAACTAACATATCGGTTGCTACATCAACAACAATCAGGTAGTAAATATTACATAATTAATCTAAGAAATAAATAGGGAATGTCCCTTCTAATTTATCATTCAAAACATCTGAGAAAACTGAAGGCACATTTGCCAACCATGGAAAAACTTTTGGAGAGCTTTCATGTCGCCACCAAGGCGCATTCACTCTGCGCCATGTGGCACTCAACCTAAGGGTTGAAGTTTTGGTTAACTCAATCCTATAGTATTCTCTTACAAAAGCTTCCACCAGCCTCCTATAACCTGGGACCACGTTGACCTCCCATAGCCGATCTAACACTGCTTGCCATTCAGGTGGAAGAGTGTTCATCAAAACCGGCACCTTCTCAAAATTCGGCATAAGATAGCCATTCCAGATGATTTCATGTATCATCTGATTGACCTTGACCACATGTGATACTAAATAATCGTCATCCCACCGATAATCAGCTAACTCTGTCATCAGCCTTTTAAGTCTTGCACTTCCCTCGTCCGTTCTCGGGATTACAGCTATCCGTGCATAACGCATCATAGTTCCTGCAACAAATGCAGAATCAAAAAATGGATCACTTATAATCCATAATTAACATAAGGGAAAATACATAATTTTCCATGATTCATGCAACAAATGCAGAATAAAAAACGGATTACCTATAACCCACACAAATATAATTGAAAAAGAAGCAAATTTCTTTTTTTTTTTGGGTCAACGGTCAATAGTCATCGGTCAACGGTCGGTTAATGGTCAACGATCAACGGTCAGCTCGTCGGTCGTTGGACGGTTGGACCGGTTGGGATAGTCGGGCCGGGTCGGACGAACCGACCGCACGTGCCTCGCGCGTGCGCGGGCTGACATCACGCACACGTCAGCCGGCACGTGCTGCGCGCGTGCGCGGGTTGACGTCATGCAGACGTCAGCCGGCGCGTGCGCGGCACGCGCTAGGCTTCCGTGCGGGTCGGGTTGGGTCGCCGGCCGGCTAACGGTTGTCGGCACTGACGTCACTGATGACATCATCCCGGCGGTTACCGTGACGTCACGGTGACGTCAGCATCCCCGGTTCGCCAGCCACTTGCGCGCATGTGCCGGTTCTCCACCGGCGCGTGGCGTGCATGCGTTGGCCTTGAGGCGCGTGGCGCCCACGCACAGCGGCTTCCGCCATGCGTGTGGGCGCATGCGGTGTCTCCTGGCGGCGCACGACATGTTGCCGGACTCGTCTCGACGAGCCCTTTCACCCTACGCCATCATAATTCGATTTCGACTTACAGAAACTCGGAAAAATCGATGAATAGTGCTCGGGTGTTGGGATTTTCGCCCCGATCGGTGTCGGCTGATTAATTTCGCGAAAATTCAATCGAAAAACATCAAATGGATCGGGAAAACATGAACTAGGGCTCTGATACTAATGTTGAGAATAACGAATCCCCGAAAACCGGATTCGACACTAAATCGAACCCCTAAAATGAATGTGGAAGATAAGCCCGGGAAATACATGTATCACCGATCCTAAAGCACACCACGGAATCGAGCGTACCATGTTAGCCACAGATTAAACACCAATGCCGATAAGGGGAAGAGAATTTGGCCCCGTTCGATCCGATGACGCCTTGAAGGGAAGAAAACCATTGCTTTGTGCTTACTATTTTCTTTTCTTTTGGAGAGAGAGTGAGGAAGAGGAACGTACGTACGTTATGCGCCAAAGGGTGCGTCCTCCCTCTCTCTCATCCCTTTTATACATTCCCCCATTCACGGGCCCTTATCCTGTGGGTCGGGCTTTTAGGCCCAACATGGGCGGACGGGCCTTAAGCCCATCACATTAATAAAACCATCAGCATGGGAGTATGACAAATTCGTGGGGGACTTGTTAAGGTTTTTTGGTGCGCCGTGATGCTCAAGAAACAAACTGGTATTTGACCTACCCACTTCCCTCGCTGTGGCTAAGTCATAATGACTTTCATCTAACTTTCGAATTTGGTGAATTAGTATGGTGGTTTTGGTATATCTTGAGATGGGGATGAGGATGGCACATCATGTCCCTTTCTCTTCCAAATTTCGCTCCATTTGGAATGGATTTTCTTTTACACCAGCACTATTTGTCTCGTGAATTTATTTGGATTATTTCAAAATATATAACTTGCTTTGCATATTTCCACAGCATAATGGATCCAAGATGAGTTCATATTGGTGAGCTTAAGCTTCACCTAATTAGCCGCCGTCCCATTTGGATGGGAAGGTGCGGTGCTCAATCCCTACCTCTTAGGCTTGAAGGGTGAGACCGGATAGTAAAAGCTAGCACCAGCAAAGAATAAATAAAGAAATAGCTAATGTCCCGATTGGTCATTATTATTTACTGAAAAATCAAACTCATTCTCCTACCGTTTTTTTCTTCTTCTGGCAAAACGTTGCTCTACTTTTTTTCAAAAACATCAAGCAATCCTTGGATTATACTTTTTCCTATGAAGGTCGATTTTTGCTGACATAGACTATTGACATGAACACATTTATACACATGCAATGCTATGACATGCTCAATTTATGTAGCGCCAAATTGGCACCACATCTAACAGTATTAAAAATATTACAAATCGAGAAAGAGATAGGAGTCCATGGCGACGCCCATCGCTACCAACTCAAGCTCTAAGCTCGCGGCCATTAAAGCCATTCATGCTCGAGCTTGCAAATGCCATGGTCGCTCAAGCTCGTGACCTTGGTCTGGAGCTAATTGTAGCCATGGTAACTTGAACTTTCATGGCCACTTAATTGGTGGTCATGAGAGGGTACAAATCATAGTATAATTGGCATATTAGACCTTGTAAGTAACTAATCATGTGACAATGTGAAAAGATTTCGACAAGTTTTGAAAATTATAATTTCCTTATAATGAAGATTTTTCTTAGTAATCCTATAAAAAGCTTATGACTTTGTCATCAGAAGGAATTACTAATTATTGATTAGAAACCTTCCTAAATCTCTTTACTGACAAAAGAGATTTGACTTGTCAAATGTTGCACTATCATTTGATAATACTTTCTCGACAAAGCATATTATTTTTAGCTCAATTACAAATACAAACAAAAAATGCAATTAAAGAATTTCAAATGGTCAAATTTGTCAACTGTGAAGTAGAGTTGTGAATGCCATGACATTGGGTGCCATACACGTGTCAAGAAATTTGAGCATGGGATGCTTCAAGAAGATTTTTCCATGGAAAAACTCCACGTTACTAAAATTTTCCACACGCAAGAAACCACCATCATGGAAATTCCGTGTCCCAATAAGGCTATGTTAAGAAGACTCTTTGACTTTGACCTTACAAAGAAGACCCGTGTTGATTACTTCACGATACAAAAGGGGCTTTATCATAAGTGGAAATGCTAAATGACAAAATGGAAAGGCATCAGTTCCTTTGCCTCCTTTGTTTTCACTTGTTCTTTCATTCCTTCCTTCGCTTTCCTTCGCCCCCTCCTGACCAATGTGATGTCTTGCACCATCTTACAAATTTCTTCGTGCTTGATAGCATGGCATCATGGCATCAGACTCCTATAATTAGAAAGACCATGTCGTGTCATATCCAAAGACAAGCATCTTTTCCATCACCGATAGGGAAAATGTGCCGAATCTTATGTTTGCCTAACCAAAAAGTAAATGTTGAATTTGGTGTCTTGACATCCCCTGAGACCTTTTATTACACGTTATAAGCAATTTACAATAATCCAACTACCTAGTATAACAAGCATATCAAGCGTGGGTTTGGTTCAACTTTAGAAATGGATTTTGAATACAATGCAAATGCTAAAAGCCAAAACTCTTTAAGAATGGACGATTGTGTGACCTCACGTAGCCATCTTGTGGGTTGCGCAACCTTGGTGGCCGCCCTTGCAAAGAAGATGAACAATAACAATGAGGGGCAAAATTGGAAAAATAAAGAATTTGTGAGGATAAATTTGGAAAACAAAATTATTTAACATAGTTTCAACATTATGCATGTGTTACTTCGAAAGACTTGCCAAATGTTAGAATATTAAAAGAATAAACTACGCGTTCACCTAACAGGTTAAGTTTTTACAATAGTTAGAAGTAGTCCTATAAAATCTCTCGTGGTATTAGAGCTGAAAATCTTGAGTTCAAATTTTACCAGGCCCCATTTGTCTCCTAATTAATTTTCCACACTTGGTATTATGCAAAAGACTAGACTAACCATGAGGGGGAGTGTTAGAATATTTAAATAATAAACTACGCATTTATCTAAAAGTTTAAGATTTTAGAATAGTTAGCAATAATCCCAAAAAATCTCACACCAATACTCCAGCATTTCCCTAAAGGGCTTTAAAGGCTGAAAGCCCCTTAAGAAAGCTTAACCAAATGCACCATAAGTCTTGTAAGAACCTAGTCATGTGAAGAAGTGAAAATATTTCAACAGCATTGAAACTTATTATTTTGTCATGATGAAAGCTTCCAATAATCCTATGTATAGCTTAAGAGCTTTGTCATAGAGAATTATTAATTTTCGATAGACAAGTTACGAACTTTAATCTGTGTCTTTAATGGACGAATTGACATTACAATCACCCTAATTCTCTCTACTAGTAAATAAAATATAAAGAATAAGCTTTTGTGATTCTTTAGCTCATTTATAAATATCAACAAAAATTGCCATTAAAGAATATAGGAAGGTCAAATTCCTCGATTGTCAAATAGAGTTGTTAGTGCCGTGACATCGAGTTTGTACACGTGGCACGATATTGCCGTAAGAGGATGTTTCAAGAAGACTTTTCCTTGGAAATTTTATGGCACCAGTTTTTTGATGCCCAATTAATTCAGCCAAGACAATAAAAAAAGTAATACCAAATTCCCAAGTAATGTCATTCCAAGAGGACTTTGATTTCTACCAAACCACGTCTTTTCTTTCCCTTTTTTCATAATTAATCGTCGGCAGGTAATAGAGAGATTAATTTCCTAGAACAGTTTTTCATTGGAAATTCTATAACACCAATAATTTTCCACACTTGGACCCCACCAAGGCTCTTTCCCATGGAAATTCTGCGATCCCAATTATTTCATTTTAAGAAGACTTTGACTTCGACCTTTAAGAGAAAGCTCATGTGATCACTTCACACTATGGAAAGGCTATATAAGTGGAAGCACGCTGCTCCACCACCAATAAACTCGCCTACATGCTTAATTGCATAATGAGGTGGCATCAAATCCTCCACCTCCTCTGTTTCAACTTTTTCTTACATCTTTCCCTTCGATTTGTTTCATCCCATTGCCCTCCTGACCAACGTGATGTCTTGCTCCATTTTAAGAATTCCTTCGTGCTTGATAGGGAGGCATCGGGCCATTGTGATTGGAATGACCATGTCATATCTTATCCAAAAAACAAACTCATGGAATAAGAGCATAAATTGCTGCTCGTGGGATGGTGTTGCTTATGATGGTGTCAACGGTAACGTCATCGGTCTCGATCTTGCTTGCAGTTGGCTTCATGGCCCTCTCCGGTCCAATAGCTCACTCTTCCTCCTTCGCCATCTTGAGAGCCTCAATCTTTTCGGTAACAACTTTATTGGCTCACACATTTCACCTAATTTGAGTGCATTTGCAAAATTGACTCATCTAAATCTCTCTAGTTCACAATTTGTGGGTATCGTTCCTAGTGAAATCTCTCGCTTCTCCAATTTGGTGTCACTTGATCTCTCTGTCAATTATATTTTGGACACACACTCATCGTCTTTTCTCAAGTTGGAAAATTCAATCTTCACAATGATTGTTCATAATTTAACAGTGTTGAGAAAGCTTGTTCTTGATGAAGTAGACATGTCCATGGTTTCACCAAAGTCCTTTGCAAATTTGTCTTCTTCTTTGACATATCTAAGTGTTGTTTCTTGTTCCTTAAGGGGGACATTTCCAAGTACTGTTTTTCAATTACTGAGCCTCACTACTCTTGATATAAGTTACAATTTTAACTTGTTTGGGATTCTTCCCAAATCCAATTGGACTAGTCCTCTTGAGTCTTTGTCTCTCCGATTTACAAGCTTTTCGGGTGAAATACCCAATTCAATTGGTAACATGAAGAATTTAACATTTCTAGATCTTAGTTATTCTAGATTCACAGGACACATCCCCTCATCAATGTGGAATCTCCACCAACTTCAAGTTTTGCGGATTGCCAATAATAGCTTTAGCGAGGTTGTAGAGTTTGAAAATTTTACAAAGCTTAAAAATCTCCGAGGACTTTTCGTTTCTCAAGAACTAAATCTAATCTATGATGCACTTGAGTATACATTCCCGAAGCTTGAACGATTGGGGTTGTATTCTTGCAACTTGACCAAGTTTCCGTATTTCTTGACTTCATTGAAAAGATTAAGATACTTAGGCCTCTTTTCAAATAGGATCAGTGGGGAGATCCCGATGTGGTTCTGGGGAATAAGCCATGATACAATGGAAATCTTGAATCTTTCTAATAACCTTTTGGAGGGAGGCATACAACATTTGCACAAGACGAACTTGCAGATAATTTACATTTCGAACAACTCATTCCGTGGACCACTCCCCATTCTACCACC
This sequence comes from Eucalyptus lansdowneana, assembly GCA_017140395.1. Classification (NCBI taxonomy): domain Eukaryota; kingdom Viridiplantae; phylum Streptophyta; class Magnoliopsida; order Myrtales; family Myrtaceae; genus Eucalyptus; species Eucalyptus lansdowneana. Next base: position 39,484,139 of record CM029487.1, on the reverse strand, counting down.
TTCTACTATCGAATTTGATGCCTCTGAAAATGGTTTCACTGGTGAAACCCCCTTTTTAATTTGCCAGTTGAGTTCACTTCAATTTTTATATTTGTATGACAATAATCTCTTTGGGAATATGCCATCATGTTTTGGTAATCTAACCAATCTCCTTTATCTAGACTTGAGCAACAATAAATTAAAAGGACCATTACCACGCTCCCTAGTCAAATGTGTGAACTTATCAATACTAGTTCTTAGTCACAATGAGTTCACTAATAACTTTCCACATTGGCTGGAAGTACCATATCTGCAAGACCTTGATTTGCAATTGAACAAATTTCATGGCAAGATCAACTTTACTGCATTTGGACTCTCCTTACCTACTCTTTTAACTTTATCTATTTCCAACAATAATTTCACTGGAAGGTGGCCCATAGAGATTTTCTCAAACACCTCATTGTATGTACTAGATTTGTCCAACAACAAGTTCGGAGGGCCAATTCCATTTCCATCTCCCGTCACATTCTATTATTCCATTGCATCTAATAAGATGACAGGAAAGATCCCCTCTTTCATATGCAATTTCACCAAGCTCGAGATCATTGACTTGTCAAACAACACCTTAACAGGTAGTTTGCCTCGGTGTTTAACAAATTTTGGTGCCAATTTGTCAGTTTTGAACTTGCGAATGAATTACCTTGAGGGCATAATTCCTCAGTCATTTTCTTTGAGAAGTGGCTTGATGACTCTTGACTTGAGTCAAAATCAATTTGAAGGCATGTTGCCGCGGTCGCTTGTTAAATGTAGGCACTTGGAAATTTTGGATCTCAAGGACAATCAGATAGAGGATACATTTCCAGGATGGTTGGGAACACTCCCGGAACTGAAAATTCTTGTTTTAAGGTCCAACAATTTGAAGGGCCTTTTGAATATACCCACGGGAGGTCACATTTTTCCTAAGTTACACATTTTGGATCTCTCCAACAACAACTTTAGCGGTCCTTTGCCAACCAACTTGATGATGAGCCTTAAAGCCATGATGAATGGCAAAAATGGGCAGGACAAATCCTTGTATATGACACGGGATATTGGGGGAGAGAATTCTGGATCGAGATCATATGAAAATTCTGTGACCGTGACCATGAAAGGGCAAGACTTTTGGCTAGTGAAGATCTTCACCTTCCTCACACTTATTGACTTGTCAAACAACTCTTTCCAAGGGAATATCTCGGAATTTATTGGACAGCTTCACTCTCTCGTAGGGCTCAACCTTTCTCATAACCATCTCACAGGTTCCATCCCTTTGACTCTAGGGAATTTGACTAATCTTGAATGGCTTGATCTATCTTCGAACAAACTTAGTGGGGTAATTCCTAGAAAATTGGGAGATTTGGCATCCCTTGGGTGCTTAAACCTCTCGAAGAACCAACTCACCGGTCGAATTCCACAAGATAAGCAATTGAGCACATTCTCAAGCAACTCGTTTAATGGGAATCTAGGTCTTTGTGGAACTCCATTGCCAAAAGCATGCCCTGGTGATGCACAAACTCCTCTTTCATCGTCCCCATCAACTTTCGACCAAGAAGAGCATGAGAGTTGGCTCAAACAAAAAACAATGTGGATAGGTTATGCATCGGGAATCATAATTGGGATTTCGATAGCATACATTTCATTTGAAACGGGAAGGCCCAAATGGCTCGTGCGAGGTGTGAGAATGTTGGAGAGAAGAGCAGCCGAGTGGATGAAGAAGCCAAAGGGTAAGGCCACCAAATTTCATGGATGATGAAATTGTTTGAGGAGTTGTCTTTGTAAACTAGCTTTATAAATTCAATTAATAAAGATGTCATCGAGACATCTTGAAATGTCATTTCTTTTATGAAAGCTCGTTTCTAATATCTTCTCTCCGTATTTCTTGGTGCAATTGTATTTTTGTTGAATTGAGAAGATGACTAATATGATCTGTCAAGCATGCAGCTTCAAATAAAGAAGAAGCACAAAAACAAAAGAAGAAAATAAAGCAAGTGCCATTAACCTCTACAGATATCCTTTCCATCTTCCCATGTGCACAACTTTTATTATCCACGAAGAATTGGAAGTGAAGATTGGCTTAATTCGTTCAGGCAAAGTCGTTAATAGATTAATCTATCAAAGAATTTTGTTTCAAAGAATCAACATTGGAATCTGCGTATAGCATCTACTTTTTTTTTCCTATTCAAAAAATTAATCTTTGGGATGGAACGTGCTTAATGTAATGTTTTATTAAATCAACTTAGGACATTTGTATGAGCGGTGGGTCATGTCAATATACGAAGTTATATTAACAGTTATAGGTTAGTAGAATTCATCGATCTCCATCATGTTAGTTTATGCTAAACCTTGTCCTTCAAAACCACGGACTTTTAGAAACACCCTGGGCCATGCTCTTTATGAGTAAAAACTAATTACCGTGAATTTTCTTTCTTGTCATGCCTTCTCTGAATATAGGCCTCTTGTTGAGCCCAGTCCATCCGCAAGTTGGGACCTTTACCCAGTTCGTTGTTCGCTCTATGGCATTACTTCGCCATCGGGGTTTTTTCTTTATTTTATGGTGGGACTATATTGTTTCCTTTTCTTTTCTTCTTTTTAATTTGGGAAGTCTCTTATTTTGTTCACATCTTTTGTCTTAGTATTAAGTATCTTAGTAGATAAGGGGCATTGGAATTTCTCTTGCAAATTTCATTTCGGGCTGGTACTTTTCACATGCGCGTTCAATTCAATGGAGTGATTTATGGTTAGCTTAGCTTATCTTTTGAGGGCAAATGTCCACTTGATAATTTTTGCACTTGAAAATTAAAGATAATCAGGAGAACTGAAATTAAAATCCACAGCAACTACCCCGCACAAGAACTTTGAATGTGATCCCCGATTTGAAAATACCATAATGTTTAACGGAGAGACTAGTTTTATGATGTGCGTTGCCAGAGCACTAGTAATTTTAAAACTGTTTATAAAAAATAAATGAATCCGAATCGTTTTTCGTAGTGAAGGGAGACAAAAATACAATGATGGAGGGGATAAGGAAGGGGAGGGGGGGAGGGTGGTGGTGATGGGCCCGATTGATGGGGAGAGGAACAGGTGGCCCCCTGAAGGCAAAAAACTCACCACCGCTCGATGCCACAAATCATGGCCGAAATCCACTGGTGTCGATCAACCTCCTCTTCCTCCCCCTTTTCCCATTTTGAAAATCGTTTCTCTTTTATATTTTTTAATTTCTTGAAAAATAAAAAATTAAAGAATTAAAAGATCTGACCGACCAGAACCTCCCCAATGCTGTTGCGTGCTGTGTGCACCTTATTATCCCGCGGTTGTCTATCAATAGCCAAGAAAAAGAAGGAAAAGAGAGAAAAAAAGGAAGGGTAGGAGGCGGTATCGTGTGGCTGTGATTTTTGGATATGGCATGGGAGTATGACAAATTCGTGGGGGATTTGTTAAGGTTTTTTGGTGCGCCGTGATGCTCAAGAAACAAACTGTTATTTGACCTACTCACCTCCCTCGCCATGGCTAAGTCATAATGGCTTTCATCCAACTTTCGAATTTGGTGAATTAGTATGCTGGTTTTGGTATATGTTGAGATGGGGATGAGGATGGCACATCATGTCCCTTTCTCTTCCAAATTTCGCTCCATTTGCAATGAATTTTCTTTTACACCACCACTATTTGTCTCGTGAATTTATTTGGAATATTTCGAAATATATAACTTGCTTTGCATATTTCCACAGCATAAATGGATCCAAGATAAGTTCATACTGGTCAGCTTAAGCTTCGCCTAATTAGCTAGTGTGGTGCTCAATCCCTACCTCTTAGGCTTGAAGGGTGAGACCCGACAGCAAAAGCTAGCACCAGCAAAGAATAAATAAAGAAATAGATAATGTCCTGATCGGTCATTATTATTTACTGAAAAATCAAACTCATTCTCCTACCGTTTTTTTTTCCTTCTTCTCGCAAAACGTTGCTCTACTTTTTCTCAAAAACATCAAGCAATCCTTGGGTTATACTTTTTCCTATGAAGGTCGATTTTTGCCGACATCGACTATTGACATGAACACGTTTATAAACATGTCATGCTATGACTTGCTCAATTTATGTAGCGCCAAATTGGCACCACATCTAATAATATTAAAAAATATTACAAATGGAGAAAGAGATAGGAGTCCATTGCGACGCCCATCGCTACCAACTCAAGCTCTAAGCTCACGGCCATTAGAGCCATTCATGCTCAAGCTTGCAAATGCCATGGTCGCTCAAGCTCGCGACCTTGGTCTGGAGCTAATTGCAGCTATGGTAACTTGAACTTTAAGTTGCGAAATTCAAGGCCACGGCCACTTAATTGGTGGTCATGAGAGGGTACAAATCATAATACAATTGGCATATTAGACCTTGTAAGTAACTAATCATGTGACAATGTGAAAAGATTTTGACAGGTTTTGAAAATTATAATTTCCTTATAATGAAGATTTTTCTTAGAAATCCTATAAAAACCTTATGACTTTGTCAGCAGAAGGAATTACTAATTATTGATAAGAAACCTTCCTAAATCTCTTTACTGACAAAAGATATTTGACTTGTCAAATGTTGCACTTATTTGATAATAGTTTCTCGACAAAGCATATTATTTTTAGCTCAATTACAAGGACAAACAAAAAATGCAATTAAAGAATTTCAAATGGTCCAATTCGTCAATTGTGAAGTAGAGTTGTGAATGCCATGACATTGGGTGCCATACACGTGTCAAGAAATTTCGAGCACGAGATGCTTCAAGAAGATTTTTCCATGGAAAGTCTCCACGTTGCTAAAATTTTCCACACGCAAGAAACCACCATCATGGAAATTCTGTGTCCCAATAAGGCTATTTTAAGAAGACTTTGACTTTGACCTTACAAAGAAGACCCGTGTTGATTACTTCACGATACAAAAGGGGCTTTATCATAAGTGGAAATTCTAAATTACAAAATGGAAAGGCATCGGTTCCATTGCCTCCTTTGTTTCAACTTGTTCTTTCATTCCTTCCTTCACTTTCCTTTGCCCCTTCCTGACCAATGTGATGTCTTGCTCCATCTTAAAAATTTCTTTGTGCTTGATAGCATGGCATCATGGCATTAGACTCTTGTGATTAGAATGACCATGTCGTGTCATATCCAAAGACAAGCATCTTTTCCATCACTGATAGGGAAAATGTGCCGAATCTTATGTTTGCCTAACCAAAAATTAAATGTTGAATTTGGTGCCTTGACATCCCCTGAGACCTTTTATTACACGTTATAAAAATTTACAATAATCCAACTACCTAGTATAACAAGCATATCAAGCGTGGGTTTGGTTCAACTTCAGAAATGGATTTTGAATACAATGCAAATGCTAAAAGCCAAAACTCTTTAAGAAAGGACGATTGTGCGACCTCACGCAGCCATCTTGTGGGTTGCGCAACCTTGTTGGCCGCCCTCGCAAAGAAGATGAAAAATAACAATGAGGGGCAAAATTGGAAAACTAAAGAATATGTGAGGATAAATTTGGAAAACAAAATTATTTAACATAGTTTCAACATTCTGCATGTGTTACTTCGAAAGACTTGCCAAATGTTAGAATATTAAAATAATAAACTACGCGTTCACCTAACAGCTTAAGTTTTTACTATAGTTAGAAGTGGTCCTATAAAATCTCTCATGGTATCAGAGCTGAAAATCTTGAGATCAAATCTTACCAGGCCCTATTTGTCTCCTAATTAAATTTCCATACTTTGTATTATGCAAAAGACTAGACTAACCGTGAGGGGGAGTGTTAGAATATTTAAATAATAAACTACGCATTTATATAACAGTTTAAGTTTTTGTTTTTAGAATAGTTAGCAATAATCCCACAAAATCTCATACCGAATACTCCAGCATTTCCCTAAAGGGCTTTGAAGGCGCAAAGCCCCTTAAGAAATCTTAACCAAATGCACCATAAGTCTTGTAAGAACCTAGTCATGTGAAGAAGTGAAAATATTTCAACAACATTGAAACTTATTATTTTGTCATGATGAAAGCTTCCAATAATCCTATGTATAGCTTAAGAACTTTGTCATAGAGAATTATTAATTTTCGATGGCCAAGTTACGAAGTTTAATCTGTGTCTTTAATGGACGAATTGACATTACAATCACCCTAATTCTCTCTACTAGCAAATGAAATATAAAGAATAAGCTTTTGTGATTCTTTAGCTCACTTATAAATAGCAACAAAAATTGCGATTAAAGAATATAGGAAGGTCAAATTCCTCGATTGTCAAATAGAGTTGTTAGTGCCGTGACATCGAGTTTGTACACATGGCACGATATTGCCATAAGAGGATGTTTCAAGAAGACTTTTCCTTGGAAATTTTATGGCACCAGTTTTTTGATGCCCAATTAATTCAGCCAAGACAATAAAAAAAGGAATACCAAATTCCCCAGTAATGTCATTCCAAGAGGACTTTGATTTCTACCAAACCGTGTCTTTTCTTTCCCTTTTCTCATAATTAATCATCGGCAAGTAATAGAGAGATTAATTTCCTAGAACAGTTTTTCATTGGAAATTCTATAACACTAATAATTTTCCACACTTGGACCCCACCAAGGCTCTTTCCCATGGAAATTCTGCGATCCCAATTATTTCATTTTAAGAAGACTTTGACTTCGACCTTTAAGAGAAAGCTCATGTGATCACTTCACACTATGGGAAGGCTATATAAGTGGAAGCACGCTGCTCCACCACGAATAAACTCACCTACATGCTTAATTGCATAATGAGGTGGCATCAAATCCTCCACCTCCTCTGTTTCAACCTTTTCTTACATTTTTCCCTTCGATTTGTTTCATCCCATTGCCCTCCTAACCAACGTGATGTCTTGCTCCATTTTAAGAATTCCTTCGTGCTTGATAGGGAGGCATCGGACCATTGTGATTGGAATGACCATGTCATATCTTATCCAAAAACAAACTCATGGCATGGTGTCGCTTGTGACGGTGTCACCGGTAACGTCATCGGTCTTGATCTTGCTTGCAGTTGGCTTCATGGCCCTCTCCAGTCCAATAGCTCACTCTTCCTCCTTTGCCATCTTCAGAGCCTCAATCTTTTCGGTAACAACTTTATTGGCTCACACATTTCGCCTAATCTGAGTGCATTTGCAAAATTGACTCATCTAAATCTCTCCAGTTCACAATTTGTGGGTATTGTTCCCAGTGAAATCTCTTGCTTCTCCAAGTTGGTGTCACTTGATCTCTTTGTCAATTATATTTTGGACACACTCATCGTCTTCTCTGAAGTTGGAAAATTCAATCTTCATAATGATTGTTCATAATTTAACAGTGTTGAGAATGCTTGTTCTTGATGAAGTAGACATGTCCATGGTTTCACCAAAGTCCTTTGCAAATTTGTCTTCTTCTTTGACATATCTAAGTGTTGTTTCTTGTTCCTTAGGGGGGATATTTCTAGGTATTGTTTTTCAATTACCGAGCCTCACTACTCTGGATATAAGTCACAATTTTAACTTGTTTGGGGTTCTTCCCAAATCCAATTGGACTAGTCCTCTTGAGTCTTTGTCTCTCCAATTTACGAGCTTTTCGGGAGATATACCCAATTCAATTGGTAACATGAAGAATTTAACAATTCTAGATCTTAGTTGTTCTAGATTCACAAGACACATCCCCTCATCAATGTGGAATCTCCACCAACTTCAAGTTTTGCGGATTGCCAATAAATCTTCGACAACTTTTAGTTTCTCAAGAACTAAATCTAATCTATAATGCACTTGAGTATACATTCCCGAAGCTTGAACAATTGGGGTTGTATTCTTGCAACTTGACCAAGTTTCCCTATTTCTTGACTTCATTGAAAAGATTAACATACTTAGACCTCTCTTTTAATATGATTAGTGGGGAGATCCCGATGTGGTTTTGGGGAATAAGCCATGATACAATGGAAATGTTGGATCTTTCTAATAACCTTCTGGAGGGAGGTATACAACATTTGCATGAGACGAACTTGCAGATAATTTACATTTGGAAGAACTCATTCCATGGACCACTCCCCATTCTGCCACCCTCTACCATCGAATTTGATGCCTTTGAAAATGGTTTCACTAGTGAAATCCACTTTTTAATTTGCCAATGGAGTTCACTTCGAATTTTATATTTGTATGACAATAATCTCTTTGGGAATATGCCATCATGTTTTGGTAATCTAACCAATCTCCTTCTTCTAGACTTGAGCAACAATAAATTACAAGGACCATTACCATGCTCCCTAGTCAGATGTGTGAACTTATCAACACTAGTTCTCAGTCACAATGAGTTCACTGATATTTTTCCACATTGGCTGGAAGTACCATATCTGTAAGATCTTGATTTGCAATTCAACAAATTTTATGGTAAGATCAACTTTAGTGCATTTGGACTCTCCTTCCCTACTCTTTTAACTTTATCTATTTCCAACAATAATTTCACTGGAAGGTGGCCCACAGAGATTTTCTCAAACACCTCATTGTATGTGCTAGATTTATCCAACAACAAGTTTGGAGGGCCAATTCCGTTTCCATCTCCCGTCACATTCTATTATTCCATTGCATCTAATAAGATGACAGGAAAGATCCCCTCTTTCATATGCAATTTCACCGAGCTCGAGATCATTGACTTGTCCAACAACACCTTAACAGGTAGTTTGCCTCGATGTTTAACAAATTCTGGCGCCAATTTGTCAGTTTTGAACTTGCGAATGAATTGCCTTGAGGGCATAATTCCTCAGTCATTTTCTTTGAGAAGTGGCTTGATGACTCTTGACTTAAGTCAAAATCAGTTTGAAGGCATGTTGCCTCGGTCGCTTGTTAAATGTAGGCACCTGGAAGTTATGGATCTCAATGCCAATCGGAGAGAGGATACATTTCCGAGATGGTTGGGAACACTCTCGGAACTAAAAATTCTTGTTTTAAGGTCCAACAATTTGAAGGGCCTTTTGAATATACCAAGGGGAGGTCACCTTTTTCCTAAGTTACACATTTTGGATCTCTCCAACAACAACTTTAGCGGTCCTTTGCCAACCAACTTGATGATGAGCCTTAAAGCCATGATGAATGGCAAAAATGGGCAAGATAAATCCTTGTATATGACACGGGATATTGGGGGAGAGAATTCCCAATCGAGATCATATGAAAATTCCGTGATCCTGACCATGAAAGGGCAAGAGATTTGGCTGGTGAAGATCTTCACCTTCCTCACACTTATTGACTTGTCAAACAACTCTTTCCAAGGGAATATCTCAGAATTTATTGGACAGCTTCACTCTCTCGTAGGGCTCAACCTTTCTCATAACCATCTCACAGGTTCCATCCCTTTGACTCTAGGGAATTTGACCAGTCTTGGATGGCTTGATCTATCTTCGAACAAACTCAATGGGGTAATTCCTAGAAAATTGGGAGATTTGGCATCCCTTGGGTGCTTAAACCTCTCGAAGAACCAACTCACCGGTCGAATTCCGCAAGATAAGCAATTGAGCACATTGTCAAGCAACTCGTTTAATGGGAATCTACGTCTTTGTGGAACTCCATTGCCAAAAGCATGCCCTGGCGATGCACAAACTCCTCTTTCATCGTCCTCATCGACTTTCGTCCAAGAAGAGCATGAGAGTTGGCTCAAACAAAAAACAACGTGGATAGGTTATGCATTGGGAATCGTAATTGGAATTTTGATAGCATACATTTCATTTGAAACGGGAAGGCCCAAATGGCTCGTGCGAGGTGTGAGAATGTTGGAGAGAAGAGCAACCGAGTGGACGACGAAGCCAAAGGGTAAGGCCACCAAATTTCATGGAGGATGAAATTGTTTGAGGTGTTGTCTCTGTAAACTAGCTTTATAAATTCAATTAATACATATGTCATCGAGACATCTTGAAATGTCATTTCTTTTATGAAAGCTCGTTTCTAATATCTTCTCTCCATATTTCTTGGTGCAATTGTATTTCTATTGAATTGAGAAGATGACTAACATGATATGTCAAGTATGCAGGCTTCAAATAAAGAAGAAGCACAAAAACAAAAGAAGAAAATAAAGCAAGTGCCATTAACCTCTACAGATATCCTTTCCATCTTCCCGTGTGCACGACTTTTATTATCCACGAAGAATTGGAAGTGAAGACTGGCTCAACTCGTTTAGGCAAAGTCGTTAATAGATTAATCTATTGAAGAATTTTGTTTCGAAGAATCAACATTGGAATCTGCATGTAGCATCTGCTTTTTTTTTTCCTATTCAAAAAATTAATCTTTGGGATGGAACGTGCTTAATATAATGTTTTATTAAATCAACTTAGGACATTTGTACGAGCAGTGGGTCATGTCAATATACGAAGTTATATTAACAGTCGTAGGTTAGTAGAATTCTTGGATCTCCATAACGTGAGTTTATGTTAAACCTTTGCCTTCAAAACAATGGACTTTTAGAAACACCTTGGGCCATGCTCTTTATGAGTAAAAACTAATTACCTCTTTCTTGTCATGCCTTCTTTGAATATAGGCCTCTTGTTGAGCCCAGTCTATCCACAAGTTGGGCCTTTTACCCAGTTCGTTGTCCGCTCTACGGCATTACTTTGCTATCGAGGATTTTTCTTTATTTTATGGTGGGACTATATTATTTCCTTTTCTTTTCTTCTTTTTCATTTGGGAAGTCTCTTATTTTGCTCACATATTTTGTCTTAGTATTGAGTATCTTAGTAGATAAGGGGCATTGGAATTTCTCTGGCAAATTTCATTTCGGGCTGGTACTTTTCACATGCGCGTTCAAATCAATGGAGTGATTTATGGTTAGCCTAGCTTATATTTTGAGGCCGAATGTTCACTTGATAATTTTTGCACTCGAAAATTAAAGATAATCAGGAGAACTGAAATTAAAATCAACAGCAACTACCCCGCAGAAGAACTTTGAATGCGATCCCCGATTTGAAAATACCATAATGTTTAACAAAGAGACTAGTTTTATGATGTGCGTTGCCAAAGCACTAGTAATTTTAAAATTGTTTATTAAAAATAAATGAATCCGAATCGTTTTTCGTTGTGAAGGGAGACAAAAAATACAATGATGAAGGGGATAAGGAAGGGGAGGGGAGGGTGGTGGTGCTGGGCCCGATTGATGGGGAGAGGAACAGGTGGCCCCCTGAAGGCAAAAAACTCACCACCGCTCGACGCCACAAATCAATGGCCGAAATCCACCGGTTTCGATCCTCCTCCTCTTCCTCCCCTTTTTCCCATATTGAAAATCGTTTCTCTTTTATATTTTTTAATTTCTTGAAAAATAAAGAATTAAAGAATAAAAAGATCTGACCAACCCGAACCTCCCCAATGCTGTTGCGTGCTGTGTGCACTTTATTGTCCCGCGGTTCTCTATCAATAGCCAAGAAAAAGAAGGAAAAGAGAGAGAAAGAAAGGAAGGGGAGGAGGCGGTATCGTGTGGCTGTGATTTTTGGATATGGCATGGGAGTATGACAAATTCGTGGGGGATTTGTTAGGTTTTTTTGGTGCGCCGTGATGCTCAAGAAAAAAACTTTTAGTTTCTCAAGAACTAAATCTAATCTATGATGCACTTGAGTATACATTCCCAAAGCTTGAACGATTGGGGTTGTATTCTTGCAACTTGACCAAGTTTCCGTATTTCTTGACTTCATTGAAAAGATTAAGATACTTAGACCTCTCTTTTAATAGGATTAGTGGGGATATCCCGATGTGGTTCTGGGGAATAAGCCATGATACAATGGAATGGTTGGATCTTTCTAATAATCTTCTGGAGGGATGTATACAACATTTGCATGAGACGAACTTGCAGATAATTTACATTTGGAACAACTCATTTCGTGGACCACTCCCCATTCTGCCACCTTTTACTTTTGCATTTGATGCCTCTGAAAATGGTTTCACTGGTGAAATCCCCTTTATAATTTGCCAGTTGAGTTCCCTTCAATTTTTATATTTGTATGACAATAATCTCTTTGGGAACATGCCATCATGTTTTGGTAATCTAACTAATCTCCATTATCTAGACTTGAGCAACAATACATTACAAGGACCATTACCACGCTCCCTAGTTAGATGTGTGAACTTATCAACACTAGTTCTCAGTCACAATGAGTTCACTAATATTTTTCCACATTGGCTGGAAGTACCATATCTACAAGAACTTGATTTGCAATTGAACAAATTTCATGGTAAGATTAACTTTACTGCATTTGGAGCCTCCTTCCCTACTCTTTTAACTTTATCTATTTCCAACAATAATTTCACTGGAAGGTGGCCCACAGAGATTTTCTCAAACACCTCATTGTATGTACTAGATTTGTCCAACAACAAGTTCGGAGGGCCAATTCCGTTTCCATCTCCTATCACATTCTATTATTCCATTGCATCTAATAAGATGACAGGAAAGATCCCCTCTTTTATATGCAATTTCACCGAGCTCGAGATCATTGACTTTTCCAACAACACCTTAACAGGTAGTTTGCCTCGGTGTTTAACAAATTTGGGTGCCAATTTGTCAGTTTTGAACTTGCGAATGAATTACCTTGAGGGAGAGAATTCCCAATCGAGATCATATGAAAATTCCGTGACCCTGACCATGAAAGGGCAAGAGATTTGGCTGGTGAAGATCTTCACCTTCCTCACACTTAATGACTTTTCAAACAACTCTTTCCAAGGGAATATCTCAGAATTTATTGGGCAGCTTCACTCTCTCGTAGGGCTCAACCTTTCTCATAACCATCTCACAGGTTCCATCCCTTTGACTCTAGGGAATTTCACCAGTCTTGGATGGCTTGATCTATCTTCGAACAAACTCAGTGGGGTAATTCCTAGAAAATTGGGAGATTTCGCATCCCTTGGGTGCTTAAACCTCTCGAAGAACCAACTCACCGGTTGAATTCCGCAAGATAAGCAATTGAGCACATTCTCAAGCAACTCGTTTAATGGGAATCTAGGTCTTTGTGGAACTCCATTGCCAAAAGCATGCCATGGCGATGCACAAACTCCTCTTCCATCATCCTCATCAACTTTCGACCAAGAGGAGCATGAGAGTTGGCTCAAACAAAAAACAACGTGGATAGGTTATGCATCGGGAATCGTAATTGGGATTTGGATAGCATACATATCATTTGAAACGGGAAGGCCCAAATGGCTCGTGCGAGGTGTGAGAATTTGGAGAGAAGAGCAGCCGAGTGGACGAAGAAGCCAAAGGGTAAGGCCACCAAATTTCATGGACGATGAAATTGTTTGAGGAGTTGTCTCTGTAAAGTAGCTTTATAAATTCAATTAATAAAGGTGTCATCGAGACAGCTTGAAATGTCTTTTCTTTTATGAAAGCTTGTTTCTAATATGTTCTCTCCATATTTCTTGGTGCAATTGTATTTCTGTTGAATTGAGAAGATGACTAATATGATCTGTCAAGCGTGCAGCTTCAAATAAAGATGAAGCACAAAAACAAAAGAAGAAAATGAAGCAAGTGCGATTAAGCTCTATAGATATCCTTTCCATCTTCTTGCGTGCGCAACTTTTATTATCCACGAAGAATTGGAAGTGAAGACTGTCTTAACTCGTTTAGGCAAAGTCGTTAATAGATTAATCTATCGAAGAATTTTTTATCGAAGAATCAACATTGGAATCTGCATATAGCATCTACTCTTTTTTTTCCCTATTCAAAAAATTAATCTTTAGGTTAATATAATGTTTTATTAAATCAATTTAGGACATTTTTACGAGCGGTGGGTCATGTCAATATACGAAGTTATATTAACAGTCGTAGGTTAGTAGAATTCATCCATCTCCATAACATGAGTTTATGCTAAACCTTGGCCTTCAAAACAATGGACTTTTAGAAACACCCTGGGCCATGCTCTTTATGAGTAAAAACTAATGACCGTGAATTTTCTTTCTTGTCATGCCTTCTCTGAATATAGGCCTCTTGTTGAGCCCAGTCCATCCGCAAGTTGGGCCTTTTACCCAGTTCGTTGTTCGCTGTACGGCATTACTTCGCTATCGGGGTTTTTTCTTTATTTTATGGTGGGACTATATTATTTCCTTTTCTTTTCTTCTTTTTCATTTGGGAAGTCTCTTATTTTACTCACATCTTTTGTCTTAGTATTGGGTATCTTAGTAGATAAGGGGCATTGTAATTTCTCTTGCAAATTTCATTTCGGGCTGGTACTTTTCACATGCGCGTTCAATTCAATGGAGTGATTTATGGTTAGCTTAGCTTATATTTTGAGGCCGAATGTTCACTTGATAATTTTTGCTCTCGAAAATTAAAGATAATCAAGAGAACTGAAATGAAAGTCCACAGCAACTACCCCGCAGAAGAACTTTGAATGCGATCCCCGATTTGAAAATACCATAATGTTTAACAGAGAGACTAGTTTTATGATGTGCGTTGCTAGAGCACTAGTAATTTTAAAACTATTTATTAAAAATAAATGAATCCGAATCGTTTTCCGTAGTGAAGGGAGACAAAAATACAATGATGAAGGGGATAAGGAAGGGGAGGGGAGGGGTGGTGGTGCTGGGCCCGATTGATGGGGAGAGGAACAGCTGGCCCCCTGAAGGCAAAAAACTCACCACCGCTCGATGCCACAAATCATGGCCGAAATCCACCGGTGTCGATCCTCCTCCTCTTCGTCCCCTTTTTCCCATATTGAAAATCGTTTCTCTTTTATATATTTCAATTTCTTGAAAAATAAAGAATTAAAGAATTAAAAGATCTGACCGACCCGAACCTCCCCAATGCTGTTGCGTGCTGTGTGCACTTTATTGTCCCGCGGTTCTCTATCAATAGCCAAGAAAAAGAAGGAAAAGAGAGAAAAAGAAAGGAAGGGGAGGGGGGCGGTATCGTGTGGATGTGATTTTTGGATATGTCGCAGGAGTATGACAAATTCGTGGGGGATTTGTTAAGGTTTTTTGGTGCGCCGTGATGCTCAAGAAAAAAACTGGTATTTGACCTACTCACCTCCCTCGCCGTGGCTAAATCATAATGGCTTTCATCCAACTTTCGAATTTGGTGAATTAGTATGCTGGTTTTGGTATATGTTGAGATGGGGATGAGGATGGCACATCATGTCCCTTTCTCTTCCAAATTTCGCTCCATTTGCAATGAATTTTTTTTTACACCAGCGCTATTTGTCTCGTGAATTTATTTGGAATATTTCAAAATATATAACTTGCTTTGCATATTTCCAGAGCATAAATGGATCCAAGATAAGTTCATACTGTCAGCTTACGCTTCACCTAATTAGCTGGTGCGGTGCTCAATCCCTACCTCTTAGGCTTGAAGGGTGAGACCGGAGAGCAAAAGTTAGCACCGGCAAAGAATAAATAAAGAAATAGATAATGTCCCGATTGGTCATTATTATTTACTGAAAAATCAAACTCATTCTCCTACCGTGTTTTTTCTTCTTCTTGCAAAACGTTGCTCTACTTTTTTTCAAAAACATCAAGCAATCCTTGGGTTATACTTTTTTCTGTGAAGGTCGATTTTTGCCAACATAGACTATTGACATGAACACATTTATACACGTGTCATGCTATGACTTAATCAATTTATGTAGTGCCAAATTGGCACCACATCTAACAATATTAAAAAATATTACAAATGGAGAAAGAGATAGGAGTCCATTGCGATGCCCATCGCTACCAACTCAAGCTCTATGCTTGTGGCCATTAAAGCCATTCATGCTCAAGCTTGCAAACGCCATGGTTGCTCAAGCTCGCGACCTTGGTGTCGCGACCAAATTTTCGGGTGTGAACCACCTAGGGTTTGGCTAATGGATTGTTAAACCTAAACTTAACTCAGGCTCTCCCAAGCCCATACCAATTCACAACTTTCGGTTCAAGTTCTTAACATGCAAATTTTTTAATTGGGAGTCGCCACTAATCTATTTTTGGTGGATCGATTAGAAACCCAAGTAAAGTAATGGGAGATTTACTTTACTCCTACGAACCAGAGATTTATGAGTTCGGGGACTTGGTTACACTAGATTTCTCTAATGCCTTTTGGGTACTATTCTTTTAATTTCAAAAATGTTTTTGCAGGCAGTTTGGATTGATTTTAAGTCTATTTTCCTAACATGTAAGGTGATCATGCGGGTGTACAAACCACCAATTTAACACCCAAGTAAAATAATAAATAAATTGCAGGATTTACCTTAAAGCAACGAAAGCATCTGCGTTGTTAGATCAGAATTCACATAAGCTATCTTAGATATGATTTCTAATTAACAAGCAATTACTCAATTTTTATTTTTACTTTTTTAAGGAGAATATAATCCATATGCAATGCAATGTTTCTAATCTAATATGAAATAATATGGCATGGCAATATGTTCTAAACTATATGAATGAGTAGAAAAAAAAAACTAATGATTTCTTAATGAACATGCAATAATTAAATATGCAATCTAAATTAACAAAAATTAATTCTAATGCAACTAAATAAATGAATTTAACAATCACTAAAATGACAATGGGCCTAATTTTATTTTTTTTCATTCTAAAAAATGAAATCCTAGAAATTGCAAAATCCTAAGACAAATTTTATTTTTTTTCATGAAATTCAAAATTAAGGAAAATGCAAAACATAACTATCTAGATTAAGATTCTATCTAGCTTATATTAAGGATCAGTCAGACTAAATCCTAATTTAAACTAAGATATTATCTTAACCTAGCAAGCTCTAACCTAAGATGCAAAAATCAATCTAAACTTAAAATAAAACATGCAATTTATTCTAATATGCCATGACATGCAAAGAATGCCTTAATTCTAAATTTTTCTTTTTGATTTTTTCCTTTTACAAAAACAAAACCGACTAAGCACACAACGGCAAATCAAAGCAAGATAAGATTGATATTCAAAAATCGACAAACCATATCTCGCGCATGAGATCGGGTTGGTCAATTTTAAATAAAACCGTGAATCGAATCTTGAGCATGAGATCGGATTGGCGATTTTCCATGCAATTGCGAGTTGGATTTCGAGCGTGAAAATCGGACTGTCAATCATATGCACGTTATGAAATTAGGGATTAATCCCCGAATTCATGAGAATTCAAAATATTTTTGGGTATGGCAATAACGAACAAATATTCAAAATAAATCACGATCCCATGGATCGGACAATAAAATATAAGAAAATAAAATCAATCAAAAATCTTACCTAGCTCTCGATATCGCACCGATAACTTTTCCAAATTGGGATGTCGACTCAAAACCGTGGACCAGCGGCAAGGGGCTCACGAATGGCGGAGGCTACACGGCTCGCGGTGTGGGCGAGCTCGCGGAGATAGAGCTTGCGGCTAGTGATCTCAAAGGAACAGGGAGGGTGCTCTTTATTTGGCCTCATCCACAGCCGATCCCACCGAACTTTGTCCACATACCTCTCTTCTTTTTTTCCGTGTGTTGCCTAAATTCTCTTCATCGTTCAATTAATGCGGTTTGACTTTTTATGCAAGTGCAGGGAAACATGCAATCGGCAGAAGCAAATTAATACACGATCAGGACATGTATAAGCTGACTAAACAGATTCCTTTCGCCGCTTAACTATATGCGCATCTTCACGTGAAAGCTCAACCTATTTGAATATTGATTTTGCAAACCTGGACCGACGGACGGTTTGGCTCGGACAGCTGGATGGCAGTGCTTGGCTCGACTAGGAAACCTGCAAAGAAAGACCAGTATTCGTCGTTGCTGGGGATTCCGCAGATGGCCTAATAGGCCACACGGATGTGGCTTGCGTCGGGGATGCCTGTAGAGATCTTGAACATTGACTCGTTTCTGAAGCAAAACAACAACAAAATATATGCGATCAAGGACTTGTGCGTCAATTTCTTGATAGAGAAAGGAGATGAAAGTGAGATATTGATCGAGAATGGGCGTGAATCTCCACGGTAGCAAAAATAATTTGATTTTGAAGACTTAGTGGGCAACGGGATCTTCAATTGGCCAGGGGCGGGTCTCATTCTTCACGATTTCTCCTTCATGTGTAGAATGTCCGCTCTCTCTCCATTCTCTGCTCGTCTCAGAATTGTGGCCGTCTCTTCAGTATTTTTTTTTTTTTTTTTTTTTTTTGTCGCCTTGAAATAGAGTAGCCCCTTTTTGCGAATGTTCTCCTAGCGTCTGCGAGAGAGGTGGAGCTGTGTATGCATTGATGAGGGGATGAATCCGTTGGTCGTTCCCTCGAGCACAATTGCGAGGCACCGAAAGGACATGATAGCGCGAGAATTGCTGACCGTGAGCAAGAACGTTGGTCTCCGTGTCAACGAGGGTGCGATAGCAGGAACTGGTCACGGCGCTGGATCTTCACTGGTGCAGGTCGGCTTTGAAGCAAGAGGAAGCGGCCGGGGTGCTCGATGAGGGACGGTAGATGTGATGGAAGAACTAAGTTTTGAAACTTCTTTGGATGTTCTCCCTTCTTCTTAATGGGGATACCTCTCGCTATGGTGTTTCACATTTGGCCGGTATTCAATGTGTGGCCCCTCTTCTCCCACCGTACGCGACTCCTTTTATACACCAAAAAATTGTATCTCCGTGGTATATTTCATTACCAATTTTGCTCGTGCAAAATACTATTGAATATATCATCCCACCACGCGCAATATTTTTTTTGTGTTTTTTCCAATATTTCATTCGAGAATTTCCTTTTCGTCAAAAATACATCCCTTGATGTATATTGCCTAAATATATGAAAATCCCAACGGAATATGTGAAAAAATTTTCTCTCGCTGTCGGTCCAATAAACAAAAATGTTCCTAAACTATATGCCGTGTGATTTTTTTTTTAAGTAAAAATTAACCCTAAAAATTATGCAAAAATTTAGGTGTCAACACTTGGTCTGGAGCTAATTGTAGCCATGGTAACTTGAACTTTAAGTCATGAAATTCAAGACCACGGCCACTTAATTGGTGGTCATGAGAGGGTACAAATCATAATTTTTTCCGTTGTTGTGGTTGGTAAATTTTGTGAGTTTTTGGTTTAGTGGCATTTAAGGAAGAAGAACAACAACATGTAAGGGGGAGAGAGAAAAAAAAAAAAAAAACGGAAAAAGAAAATCACATCGGCAAATTAAAGGAAACCAAAATCCATTCCAAGAAAGAGTTAATGGCATTAAGGACATGTCGGTGAGTTCCATACAAAAAAACAGAAAATTCGCTTTAATGCCTGTAAAGTAACAAAATCCATGCCAAGAAAGAGTTTAATGGCATTAAGGTTGTATTAGTAAGTTCCATACGAAAAAGAAAACCTGATCTAAGGCACGTAAAGTAAACACGTCGAAGATCTACGTGATTGGAGCTGAGCAAAGAATTGAGCAAAGATTGCAACTAGACCACGAGTAACGGAATATTTCAATACAGTCATTGGTCTTAAGCTTTCCACGTTAGACTTCAAGTGAAATTAATACTCGTAAGAACTTCAAACACAAAGATGATGATTGTGGGCAATTTCTTTCTCTTGGCGTGAAATTAAAGCATTCGGTGTATTTATTTTGTTGAAAGTCAAAAAGTATCACGTACAAGGATTATTTCTTGGTCCAAAAGCATCGCCAAAGCAAAAATATCAAACGCAATGCTTTATCATCCGGGTCCCGGTCGTAAAATAAAAGCTACACGGGCATAGTTCACGAGCAATCATCGTGTCTCCAACCTTTAAAATGATTAAGGCTCACGCCTAATTCTCCAACTCGACAAAGGGGTCGCAGAATAACATCGTAGACTCTCCATACCATGACGGACAACAAAAATCGGGACCAAACACCTTCCTTGCAAAATTTCAATCGATGAGCTGTTTCAGATCCAAGCTTTTTCCCCCTTTTTTTTTTTTTACTAGAAAGGAACCAAAGAAAATTAAATAAAAAAAAGATATATACTTTGACAACAAAATAACCCACTTTACGTATTTTCCCGACCTATGAATTATCTCCATTAACTTAATTAATGTGGAGTTAACAAAGTTTCGACATTTTTTCTACGAGGGAAAATGATACAAATAGTCATTTTTTTTTTTTTAGTGACTCAAGGAATCTGCGCACCGTACCAACACGGACATGATACAAATCGTCGTTAAACTTTAGTCCAATATACAATTTAGTCCTTGAATTTCTAATTTGTCTAATATAATTTTTGAACCTTATCTCAATATGCAATATGATCTCTAAACTTTTGATACATGTTTCATTTAGTCCCTAGATTATATAGAAATGTTCAATGTTATCTCTGGTCTTTAGTTAATGGAACGACGATATTAAACATTTTCATAGAGTTGGACTACATTAAACATGTATCAAAAGTCCATATACCACATTAAACTAATTAAAAGTTCAAAAATCACATTGCACACTATAAATTTTAGAGACCAAATTAAACAAATTACAAATTTAACAATCAAATGGTGGGTAAAAGT
The DNA here is from genome assembly GCA_017140395.1 of Eucalyptus lansdowneana. Classification (NCBI taxonomy): domain Eukaryota; kingdom Viridiplantae; phylum Streptophyta; class Magnoliopsida; order Myrtales; family Myrtaceae; genus Eucalyptus; species Eucalyptus lansdowneana. Next base: position 39,463,695 of record CM029487.1, on the reverse strand, counting down.
TGATGGACTATTTGTTTTTTTGTCTCTTTCTGTGACATACATGAAGAATTATGCCGAATCGTGCGTTTGCATAATGACAAAGGAAATGTTCGATTTGGCACCTTCACACCCTATGAGACTTATTATGTACACCTCGAAAACAGGTAGAAAGAAAAAGGATGGGACCACGGAAACAACTTTGTCACTTTTTTTTTTTTTGCCAATTTTATTTTAATCACAAGTCAATAAATTACAAGCTCATTAAAATAGAAAGAAAAAGAAGGAAAAGGACACAAAATGCACCAAATAAGCGACGCGTTTGGTAACGTTTTTATTTTTAGGGAACAATTTTTTGATTAGAAATTATTCTTTTTTATTTTGTTCCTGGGAACAATTTCTAAACATTTTAAGTTGTTTGGTAATTATCTAAAATTTCAATTTTTGGAATAGAATTGCATTTGGTACCGTCCTCAAAATTTTTACTTCAAATCATTTTTTTTTAATTTTAATTTTAATTTTTTTTCCTTTCTTTCTCCCTTTCTTCTTCTTCTTCAAGGTGGCTGGTCATCAGCCTTGAGATGATCGGCGATCAGCTAGACAAGGGTTGGTGACCACATCGAGCATCAATAGACCTCCATTAGGCCGTGCCTCATCAACAGCTAGGTGAGGCCAAGCTCGCCCAGTTGTCAGCGCGGCTCGACCTCACCAGGCCACTGCAAGGTCAACCTTGCCTTGGCCAGCCAATGCCAACCTTGCGGTGCCTAGGTGAGGTCGAGCCCCACCGGCGATTGGGTGAGCTCGATCTCGCCAAATGGGGCGAGGTTAAGGTTTTGACGAGCTTGTTGGACCGGTCGTTGGCAACTGGCGGTGATAGGCAGTGGATAGTAACGGCGGTGGCGGCAGCAGTTGAATAAGAAGAAAGAGAGAAGAAGAACAAGAAAAAGGAAAAGAAAAGAGAAAATAAGTGCTTGATTATAGAATTGTTTCCAAGAACAAAAAATCAACTTTTTTTATTTATTGATTTTGTTTTAAATCTACTTTTGAGAAAAAAAAAAATAGAAATTTATTTTTGGGAACAAAAATTTTACCAAACGGATTTATATTCTAAATCTACTCCCAAGAACAATATAACAAAAATTACAAATTCGCAAACAGAACCTAAGTGTCCAACGAAACGGAAAAGTCTAATACACGACCTCTCAAGTTGTGCCAGGATTCTAACACGTGTATTTTAAAATTGACCTGCCTCCGATTGCTGCGTTTCCTCGCCAACTAGCTACCCATCCTGAATATGGCCCATTACCATATTGAGAATAAATTATCGAAAAAAGTTCTTTTATTTTTCAATTCATTTGTTTAAGACGTGTTTTAGGGAAGTGTAGCAAGATTCCGTCGCAATATAATGAAGGGAAAAAAGACGAATTCGCCTACCAACCAGTCTCTCCCTAGTCAAGATAAACCGCAGAGCCGGCTATAGAAAATTATTCACATAAATAATTAATTAACTAAGAATAATCGAATCCATATATGAATGTAAAATATTGATATTAATAAGCATAGCAGAATTAAAACGTATATGTTTGAGGCATTACTTCACTTGAAAAAAAATAAATCACTCCAATACCAGAAATCTATTGAAATGTCAAATCTTCCTCTCTATAACCTATTTCAATATAATAACTTTTAATATGATTAAGTAACTGATAGGTATAAGTCCCAACTTTTTTTTTTTGTCTTAAAAACATCACCAACTTTCACTTAAATTTGATTGTCCTTAGTAATAAATTCATGTACACTTGCTGGCTGGATTTAAACACTATTCATTGTCTTCTTGTTTGAGCTATAGTTTGGAGAATAACAGTGACATTGTTCACCACCGGCTCACAGTACTTCCACCTGATAAGATCACGCGATCCTCACATTATTAAGTTCACGTCTCCTATACCGGCCTCTTCCTCCAATACCAAAAAAAAAAAAAAAAAAAACAGTGACATTGTTCACGTCTCCTATACTTCCTTAGCAAGTCAAAAAATATCTAAATTGAATTTCTCTAGCCAGTTTTTTTCAATTTGTTGTAATATGAAGTTGTAGACTACCGTCTATCAAGAGAAGCTATGGACGAAATCCGCCAAGCTTACGACTAAAACCCTTTTTTCCTAAAACAAGCTTAACTTCAAATAGAGCACTAATAGTAGGGGTCGGATTTGGAATAAAGGTGAAAGTTTGTAATGTTTTACATGACAAAAAAAGAAAAAAGAAATCGAGGTTAAAATTGTCATTTGACCTAAAATTGGTATTTTGAGACAAAAAAAAAGTATCGGACAGATTTGTCCCTTACCGGAAAGCTTCAACCTAAGCGAGAGAGAGGGATGGCCGAGCAAACAGAAGACTCCACAACAACAAACCCCACGAGCTCGACTGGAGAAAATCTCTCTCCGTATCGTCACCGCTCGCTCCCCCCGATAAGAAAACATCGACGCTCTCCCTCTATAAAAAAAGAAGGAGAAAGCACGCGCTCCGCCCGACGAAGAAGCGGAGGCCGGCCGACGCCGCCGCCGCCGCCCGTTCCCGTCCAGCTCCGTCGGAGCTCGCCTCTCCCGTCCCCGTGCGGCGGCGCCACCGGACCACCGCCGCGGACACGCGCTCTTCCTCACTCGGCGGAGGAGGACGACGGAACCAGCACGCGCGTTTTTCCTCTTCGGATTACGATCTCGCCGGCGCCTTCTTCTTCTTCTTCTCCTCGAACATCTTCGTCTCGGCTTTCTTTACGTCACTGGAGCTTCGTCTCAGGTCGGCTCCTCGAGGTCGCACTCATCGAAAAGTTGATCGTCTCGATTTGCTTTTTCCACAGGTAAACGATTTCTCCTGCGGCACTGCCACCGATCTCCGTCACTTCGAGTTCCTCTTCCACCGGCGCCGGTCTTCGGTCGTGACGCTCTCCGAGAGTTCCACTCCTTGGCTTAATCACCGGCCATCGCTAACGACTGTACCTTCAGGTTTAAATAATCGCCCACCAGACATGGATAGAGCGGGGATTATAGAGAAAGAATTCTCGAATTTAGCGGTGATTTTATCTATCGACTTCTTCTTCGAATCCTTACCCCCTCTCTCTCCGTTGTCGGTTTCCGTCGCAGTTTACATTAGCAGTCACCGGAGGTGCGCCGGCCGCCCTCTGTTTTCCAGTCAGTGAGCTCGAAGTAATGCGAACTTGATCGTTTTTCCTTTGCTGGCTCCAATCTTCAGTGTCATTGTCTCTGACAACTTCTTCCCCTGATTCGATCGTATTCAAGGCCGCTTGTTGTTTTTCTTCAAGGTATTTGCTTATACTTCGTTTCTGTCCCTTTGAACGTGAGACTGAGGCCGAGAACTCTAGAGTGAAATTAGTATCCTATTGAGGATATGTTATTGATTTGAGATTGCCTGGATGATGTTGTGGTCGTGTGATTTTAAGTTGCTGCTTGGTCCTTGCGTTTTGATCACTAAGCCGAGATGCCTGCCAAATGTTTGGCGAAATGCCTAGATCAAGTCGATGCTAAGTATTCTTTCACATTAGCATCAATTTCATTGTTCTGCATCTGAATGAATTCTTAAATTGAGCAACTCTGAATTTTGGCCAAGAGTTCTCCTTCTGTTGGTGACTCGGTTTACTTTGTTCTCAGCGATTAAACACTGCTTTGGTTGTGTGACTGAATTTTCGTCTAAACTGAGAGCCTCTGGATATATTTTTGAGCTTGATATGTTCAAAGCACGCAAATAAAAATCGTTTAGGTGTTAATGTAGAGAAATCTTCTATAACTGCCAACTGTGCATATGTGAGTCGTATCATTTCTTTCACATACTATCTGCTGCTCTGTTTTGAGCTTGGTTGAAACTCCACTTCACATGCGATGGACATGTTGGAGTATAGTGTGTGTCTTTGCTTGGAATGCACGTGCAAGTACATAATTGGGAACTAGTCAATTATTGGGAAGCATGATGATTTCTTGATTCGCAAAGAAACAAAATTCAAATGCTCTTTTAACCATTGAAGCTGAATACATTGCGCTTGAAAGTTGTCGTGCTAAACTCACTTGGATGCAACGGCTAAGTGGCTTTGGGGAAGAAAATCAAAATATTTCAATCCTAAACAATAGAAGTACTATAAATTTTACGAAGAATTCTATATTGCATCCACAGGCCAAGCTCATTGAGGTTAGATCACTTCATTAGAGATCATGTGAACAATGGTGATATATGCATACGATTTGTGGGAATGAAACATTAGCTTGCATTTTTCACCAAATCATTGGACAAATAAGCTTTCGAATATATCAGAGGAGAATTGGGAATATGCGATCCATTTGAATAGCATCATCTGGGTAACATTTACTGTTGAAAGAAATGTACTAAGTTTTGATAAAAAATCGACAACACAACGGACATTAGGTATGCATTGAAAATTAAAATAGTTACCATTACAATACTATTTCTCTCTCTTCTCGGTGACCATTTTGACAAAAAATCACTTTGATTGCTGATTTTATAAGTGTTGCCATTTCTCTCTCTTTCTCATTTATTTTCCTTGTGATTTATTTATGAAAAAAAAATTGGGTGAAAATATGAAAAATAGACAAGAAAGTTACCGTTATTGAGTAGCGACTAACACTGTAAATGTGGCTAAACTGCTCCTATTCATAAGGAAATAATGTACACGTCTTTAATAAACCGCTCGCCATAACCGCTCCTAATCTTTTCTTATATTTAATCATTCCTCTCCATTTACTTTCTACGTTTCCTTCTCTCGCACACAAAACTCCTCATTTTTCTCTAGAAATGGCTCCCAAATCTTGTAAGACTCAAAAAAACGATGGAAATACAAAATTTTCTCGTACAGCTGCAATATTGGATAGAGCTCCCATAGGAGGACCTTCACATATTGATCTGACTAAGTAATCAGAGATCCACTGAGTTAACATAAAGGCAAAGTGTTCCCTTGTCTCAACAGATTGGAAAACATGGAGAATCGGCAGCCGCAAGCACCACCCTGCCATTATCAACCAAAGGAGTAACCCCAACTGCAAAAACTCTTGAGTCTCGATTTATTGCTGAAAATGGAATGGTCATCGTTCCTACTGTTCCATTGCTGAAACTAGATGCACCAATCCCAGCCAACTCCAGTTCCACCAGGAAAAAAGGCACTTATTCAGCAACTGTTCAACCAATTCATGGAAGAAAAAGCTTCACCAATTCTGGCTCTTGAATCTGGAACAACTGAAACTCAACAACTGATCCACCGCACCCGTTGGTAAGCCCTCTCAACCAGTAGAATAAACATCTCAAAAATTCTCTACCAACAGAGACAGAGGATGTCACTGCTATAACAGAAAAGCCAAGTCATATCATCCCTCAACCGACTGTAGATCAACCAGTAGTGTCACCTACACAACATGCCCCTACACCACTGACCAACTTGCAAAGTGAACCCAGAACTGAAACAGAAGAAACATCGGGAGATAAGCTTTGCACAAAGATGACGACAACTGGGCATTCCAAAACTTTGAGCCTACTAAAAGCTTCTCTTTTGACCCATCTTTTGATTTTGAAATGTTGTTAAGCAAAGATCATGAAGCTGCTTTTCAAGTCTTTGAAAACAGTGGCCCTATTCCTCATCGGTATGTTGATTTTTGAGTACTTTGATGCGCATGAAATTTCTCTCTCTGAACTTTTTAAAATCTCAAGCTGAAATTTTTCTGCTCCATGAAAGATGAAATCATCCCGTTCTTCTGGTTTTATTTTAGTCTGATCTTCATTTTCCAAATCAGGACTTGTTTCACTTTTGGCAAGAAATTTTTTGTCACCTTGAATGAACTAGGTGAAAGTGTTCAAACTGAATATAATTTGTTCAAAAACACCATCTGTTGAACTTGATAAAACCATGAACTTGCATGGAAATGGAAGGTAGGGGCTTCAAATTCCCACATTCTTATTGGAGTATTGTGTTTTCGAGAAATTTTGTTTGGGAAATTCTAAATTTTACCCAAGGTTTTAAAGAGATTTTTCATTGAACTTGTTGCCCCTCAAAGAAAATTTCATTTGAAAGATTTTGACCCTTTGCCTTTGTCCAAAATCATCTTTGACCAATGACGTATCTTGTTATAAGGCAAGAGTTATTTGGGCCATTGTCACCAAGGTCGAAGATTTCTTCCTCTCTCATATGATTTTTATCCACATGTATTGGACTGCAAAGAGAATAATCAGCAAGTTACCCTATAGTGCTCTTTTCACTTGCATTTTCAAGCACAAAAGTATTGATTTTTCTAATGTCGCTCCTCAAAGCTTGCTGAAGGTGGAGATCGAGAAGAAAACACTCGACAAGATTATGCTAAGAATGATTCCTCATGGATGAGAAAATCATAAGGATAAGATAATCCCCGTAGGACAAGGATGATGAACGAGCAATCAATGTTCTAAGGGAGAGTCAAGCCAAGCAAGGAAGGAAGAAGAAAGCAAGGGCACCTGTCCAAAGGCAGTCCACTCGTCCCCCTAGACCTGAACGATTACTATGCCAATGGACATATCTGCTTCTTCCACTATTGTCTTGCCAAGCTTCGAGTCGATGTTCAAGAAATCAAGAGCATCATATCCTCATAGCTCTATATCTAGGAATATTGAATGGACTATTTGAAGCTTAGACTACTAGAATCTTGTTCGTCCTGAAACCCGAAGAATCCAAACCTCCTACCCTCTCCCAGCAAAGAAAACGCCCTTACACTTGAAAGGACCTTTTCTTTAGCTCCTGTTTTCTTTTTGTCGACGTCTATTTTTTTGGCTCGATGTAGTCACGTGCTAGTATGTTCAATGGAATTATGTTATGATGATACATTTGCTTACCTTTTTGCGGATGATAAAAAAAGGGAGAGATATGATGTGTTTATGAGAATTTGATGAAAATTTGATGCACGGTGAAAATGTCAATAGCTTATATCCTAAGATCTATCAATGCCTTTTTGTTTTTTTGTTTTTGTCTTGTTTTGTTTTGTTTTGTTTTGTTTTATTCATTATATTGTCCCATATCTATTCTCAAATATCATTAGACATGATCTCTAGAAGATCTGTGACTTTTCAGTCTTATTATTAACGATCACCTAGACATAATCTCCCAAATTCCTTGTAAATCCTATGGAAACTCCGACATCTGCAAATGTGTACATTTTTTGAAAATCACATGAGCATATATGTACTTTTACTGCAACTTTATCAAATATCAACTATTCATATATGTGGAATAGTCTTTTTCATCATAAAAAATGGGGAAATTATTAGAGAAACATCTCAAGGAAATTTTGATGATCCCAAAACTATCATATATAATATTTACTATGATATTTGCAGATGTTCGTGACGATGTGTGATGGATGTGATGTCTAAAGGAAAAGGATCACAAGTCTGTTCTATTTGTAAACAGCACCAGCGGATCTGAAGATTGGCTGAAGACAACGTTTGTGCCAATGTTGAAGATATTAGGTTATTGGTGATGTCACAACAACGATCATTTGATGATGTTCATTGCTCACAAATATAGCCGTTGTCAAGCGAATGCGCATAGTAGAAGCACCGAAAGTCAAACGAAGAATCAAAAAACAAGTTATTTGACAGACTTGTCACAGCCGCTGCAAGAGGACAATAGTAGAAGCTATTTTGGGTAGCCTACAAATGTTCTAGAAAAGAACTATATGGGCAATTCCATATTTGGATAGTAGCACCAATGATAATTTAACAACTTTTTGCTTCTCCAAGGCATCTCCAATTAGGAAGATTGAAGATGGTTATACAAGAGAAGATCCTTAAACCCAAATTGTGGTACAAGTGCAAAACTCAATTTTGAAATGCTAGAAGTTGAGTTTTTATCAAAAAGCTCTTCTTTCTCTATTACTCTTTTTTTTGTTGGATTCTTGTCGCCTTGTAATTGTGTAAAAGATCAAGTGTACCAATTGATAGCAACACCTAATTCTTGATAGTGTGATCTATCATCTGAAAGGATTGGTTTGTGCTGAGTGTAACTTGTTCAGCAGAGTACAATTTAGCTTGACTTGTGGCTATTAGTGTTGAGAGTGAACGTAAGCTTGGGGACAAAGCTGAACCACAATATATTATTGCTTGCTACCATTTTTCACTCATTTACTTGCACAAGCACAAAATTTGCTTATGATCTTTGAAACATCAACTTGACATGACCTCTGCTTAGCATATGCTAATTTCCACAAAAGATTGTCAAAAGTCTTTAAAATAACCTATTCACTCCTCTCTAAATTGTAATGTTAGCCTCAATATATGTGGGCCAAAAGACATCACCAAATACTGGATATAATATTTTGTTATTTGATCTAAACTCAAAATCGGACTACCAAATGCAACCTATGTTCGTTGAGACACTTCTTCATTTTTTATTTTTTATTTTTATTGACAGGCAAATCCTTCCTTCATGTACACTAATCTCAGTTTATTTACTTTCGGCATAGTATACAATGAACTCCCAACAAACAAAATTGCTTCCCTAAAAAATAAACATTCTAGCTTTCTTTGCAATGGGCAATCAGAAGAAAGCATCTCATGTTCTCATATCCAGATTATCATGAATCCAAAACATCTTGAACACTGGAATCAGCTCTTTTTCCTTTGAACTAGGCAAAGGCACATCAAGTTCATTTCTGTTTCAAACAAGTAATTTTTAATTTCGGTCATATATCCGTGTGCGACAGAAGAACGAAAGAGACAAATCCCGGATTAAACAAAAGCACATATTCATGGAATTAGCCCCCCAAAAAAAATGAAGTAAATGTGGCATACAGAGATATTGGCCGAACATCATAGTGACTCAATTTGAAGTTGTAATGAGATCATTGAACACATAAATCTTCAGTTTAAAAGTACAATAGTCAATCAGTCACCAAGATGTAGTAACACTTCTCAAACATAGACACTGATTTCTTTGGACATTTGCAATCAATTCAACCAAGAAGTATAATTGCAACATCAAAGCATCAATCTCAATTCAGACTATCACAATGACGGCGAAGCGTGTTTACATTGCTAATAAATCCGAACCAGCAACAATTTTCATACAAATTTCAACCCTAGTTCTCTGCCCTAATCATAGAAGATTTTGATCAAAACTGGTTCAGTTAGCTACATATGATTCTCGGCAACATCAAGCAATAGACAGGATCAATTCATCAATTTTAGAATTTATTACAAAAAATTGTTTGAGACTCTGTTCAATAGAAGTTCAACATGTAACTATAAATTCAGAGATCTATCTTAAACGTGCGATAAGACAAATCAACTATTGGATTTCCTGATTAACTCTTCTCCTCAAGTTTTAAATCGTGATTTCATACAGGAATATTAAAAAACACACGGCAGATGCTTGAGTCAAGAGAATCAAATGTCATGACAAAGCAACTATTCAAATCCCGAACATCACATCATTATCAGAGTAAGCTCAAATCGTTAATGGAGCCTCAGTCGCTATCGATTTTTATGTAGGCAACGTCTAAGACTCACGGCTTCTGCTTCCTGTGTAAAATGACTGAGTAAATATAAGAGTTGAGACCCTTGATGCGTTAGAATTGATGATCGAAATCTGCGAAAGGAAAAGGAAACACAGTCAGAGCACTTAAAATGAAATAAAAAGAAGAAAACGAATTGTAAAAAGAGTTTCGTCCATCAGCTGTGGGAGCAGCAAACCCTGGCAGTTGTGACTAATCTCAGTCAGTGATGACATTGGAAATCCTGGAAGCATTGGCGTCAAAGATGGGAGTCGGTGAAGAGCGCTCAAAGTGAAAATGGACTGCTTCGAGCTCTCACCCAAAAAACAACAAGAGGAGAACAGAGGAGTCTGGTTGCAGCTCCCAAACGGCGAGGAACAGTGTGACGATGACCAATGGCATTAGGAAGGCAGAGGAGAAGTCTTGCGATGGCTAATGAAGCGAGCACGAGAAAAGCTAGGATACACTGCCCGTGAAGAGAGGAACCCTCAGAGAAAATTTCGATTGAGAATGAAGCTCGGCCAGAAAACAAGAAGGCTGCGAAACACAATGGAACACAGAAAGAAAAGAAGGAGGCCTCTGTCTTTGATGAAAAAGGAAGGAAGATGCAATGGCGTTTCCACAGAGTTGGTGCTGCTCTTTGACCCTTATAAGATCGAGAAGAAGCTTACGCTGAGGTATCTCAGCCGAGGTTCTTGATTGTGTGGGGCTGTGTGACGAGCCACTTGTTCTGATGGATGAGCGAGGAGGCAGTGAGGCAAGTCAAGAGCAGCGAGGGGGCTGATGTCATCGCGAGGGATGTGAACACGTGCTTATACCCGTTAAACGGGTGGGTCGGGTCGGGTTTGGGTCGGGTTATAAATGGTCCGACCCAAATTGACCCATTTAACCCGTTTATAATCCATTTATTGCAATACAAAAATTTTGACATATACCCGACCCGATCCATACCCAACACATACCTGACCTATTTAACTAAACTTAAGAAAGCTTATTATATATATAAAATGGTATTGCTAAAATAATTTTATACAAAGCAAATTTAATGGACAATTTTTATAATTTAAAAAAAATATATTTTTAAAAATTGATTTTTAATTATTTTTTATTTTTTAAATATAATTTTTAATTTTCTTTTTCTTTTTTCTTTTTGTTCTTCTTCTTCTTTGGTCAGCCACCGGCCACAACGACGATCGGTGGCCGGCCATAGGCGACTTGGAGCTCGCCTGGCTCGTTGACGTTGGTGGGGCCTTCGCCTCGCCAGATCTAACGAGCTCGAGCTCACCCCTCACCACATCGGTGGGGCCTCCACCTCGCCAGATTTGGCGAGCTCAAGGCTCACTGTTGTCAGGCGAGCTCAAGCTCACCCCTCACTGGATCTAGCGAGGCTCGAGCCTCGCCCGACGTCGACGAGCTCAAGTCTCGCCAGATTGGCAAGGCTTGAGCCTCACCGGACATTGGCAAGGCCTTCGCCTCATCGGCATCAGGCGAGCTCGAGCTCGCCCCTCGCCGGATCTAGTGAGGCTTGAGCCTCGCCTGACGCCAGCAAGTTTGAGCCTCACCGGGCGTCGGTGAGGCCTCCGCCTCACTAGATTTGGCGAACTCGAGCTCACCCGACGCCGGCGAGCTCGAGGCTTGCCTGGCCGGCGCCGCCATCGCCAGTATCGGCGAATGAAGGAAGAAGAAAGAAAAAGAAGAAGAAAGAAACAAGGAAAAATAAATAAAAATAAAAATAAAAAATAATTATAATTTCGATTTTTTAAAAAATATATTTTTGTAAAGTCAAAAGAAAGAGAGATTGTGAGATTTTGGGTGAAAATAATTGAGTTCATTTTTAATGGGTCAAGACTGAGATATATGGGTCTTAAATGGGTCAAAGAGTTGACCCATTTAAGACCCATATATCTCAGTCTTAACCCATTAAAACCCATTATAGGTGCTTTAGGAAATATGCTTGACCAATTAACGACCCATTTAAACATAAATGGATCCATAAATGGGTCAATGACCCATTTTGACATGTGAACACGTGCTCTGAGCATCTACCGGTGTTCGGGTTCTGGGCATCGTAAGGTCCTACGTCCTCAAGGGGAGTTGGATCAAGGAGTTCATGAAATGGAGGAGTTGGTGGCTGACAATGAGGTTGGGATATTTTGGGATCCTAATGCTAGCAAGTCTCCACTTCAACCTTCTTCACAAGGCGAATTAGACTCAATCTTTGAATTAGTGTTGCTTTTCTCCAGTGACCAATGAGAAATTTTTTGATCTTTTTCTGAATGATATCAGTGATGGAATTTTATTGTATGCAATCAAACTATCTCTATTTCCCCCCAGAAATTTTCTAGCGTGAGTTTTCACTATGGTGATATTTTTGAATGGAATGTTGATTACAGGGCAACATCTGGCTTTCTTGATCCAGTCTGGAAACAAATTGTCAATGATCCTTTTTAAAGGCGATTTCTTATCAAGTACTGATCAGCATGTCTCAGTTGGCTACTTCTTTCTATTATATATATAGGTCTCGCACAGAGAGCAATGCATATTTGCTTCTGATTTTAGGGTTTCCTACATATAGCAATGCATATTTGCTTTTGATTTTAGAGATGAATTTTGTAATGGTGGCCGTATTACTAGGTAAGTTTATGTGTGAGGGGGCCTGGTTCTAGCACATGCCTTATGAGTGTAAATTGCAACGCTATGGGCAGTTCGAGACACGCCTCCATATTTTGCACGTTCACCTCAACAGTGAATGCATAAGCTGGCTTTTAGATACTGTTTCATCAAGATGTTTCTACCGAACTCTCTAAATCAACGGCTCAGATAATTTGCCATATGTGACTCCATATGCAGTTATACAGAGATGTTACAATTGGTTAGTTTGTGTAGTTTTTGTCCAACATATCAAGCATAGCATATCCAATGTTGCCAATTTTGACTTCTTGTAGCTCTGCAGCTTTGGCCTTGGACACCTGTTTGAAAAACTTATGAATCCCTGTCTGCGCAGCTTTAATTGTCTGCCAAATTGCTAGTATCTGGCATGTCCTTGTTTGATCATCATGAAGAAGTCAACTGGTCCTAATGATCCAAAAGCTTGTCTTACACTTTGTATTCTCTACATAGACCTATCTTTCTGGAATTATGATTTTTCCAATTCTGGAGGATATTTTTGCTTATGAATGAGTGTCCGATGAGGCTTTTAAGCCGGCTACCTCAAGAAAAGAGCGGCTTTCGCTCTTTGATGAAAAGCTGTCCAATCTGCTTCCACATATGACATCCTTTTTCATCGACTTGTGCGTTGTATGCCAATCTCGTTATTGAGTTATTACCGGTGACTATTCTTTCCAAATTCTATTTACAGTTGGGAATGTCAAGCTTAGCCGCTTTAGCAATTTAGCTTCTGACATTGTAATTTAATTTTCTGGGGAGTGTACAGAGTGCCTTTTGACAAAGTATCTTCCGAATGAGTATACATGTTGCTATCCGAACCATGGTCCGGCAGATCCCTAACAACTTTTCTGTTGAAAAGAAGTTCAATTTCCCAGAAGCAATCCCAAAGTCTGAATCCAGAGAAAATGAATCAAAGTCAGTCTCATCTTCCAGATGCTTTTCTGCGCACATCGCTGCTAATCACACTTCTTATCTAAACTTAGTCTCAGCTAGCAATCATTTATTATAATACAACAATTATGGAAAGAATTCCAAACGCTCAGATGAAATCAGAATGTCTTGATAGACAATGCAATATTCACATGCATATGTCACAGCCAAGAGGTTTTTGTAACTAATGGGCCGTGCCGCAGAGGACCTTCTGTGATCGCTAGGATTCCCAACAAGACTTCTTCCGGAACTTTTTAAGGGCGGGTGATACGGTAATTGAGCCACATTCTAGAATTCTCCTGTCATTAGTGTCGGTAGTTGGTAGGTTTGGCGGTACAATCTCATCCGCTAGAATGAAAAGCCAATCAATGGATGTAATCAGAGGGCCTCAAGTATAAGAAGGGCACTCTCCCTCTCATTTGTATCCATCCAAACATTTCAGCAATACAAAGGCTCATTTCATTCTAGTGCTTCTCTCTCTAGAAACTTTCTCTTTCTACGATTCGGGTGAGCGAGCGAGTGTGCGATCAAGCAAGGCTTGGCTTAGGTAGCTCCAACGATCCAAGTCGATCCAAGCACGCCGTATGATCACAATCCCAATTGATTGGCCCGTGATACGTGGAAAAATATTTAACATTTGTAAGCAGGCATCAGCAAGTGTTGCCAAATATTGCATCCATTGTTACTATTACCAAATTGCAGAACAAGGACTCCGTGATGCAAGCAGTCATGTTTGCTTTGTCCAGATGGAATTATATCATCACCTAGGAAGCCAAAGGGAACATTAGAGGTTTCCTCAGAAGATATGGCACATGGAAAGGAGGTTTGTCACTATGTCTTCTGTAGCATGAGAAAAAACTCTGACCCCTGCTTGATAATGAAATGGAAGATCTTCCTCTCCACAAGGCAATTTCTAGTTATCTCAGAATTGATCATTGTCCTTGAGAGAAAATATTAGATGCTTGAGTAGTGCCGCATAGAATTTACAGTAGTCCATTCATCAGTTTCCTTGACAGAAAACTCTAACTTCATCGGTCTCCTTTTTTGTGCCCTCGTTGCTCCCATCAATCTCATTCTCATCTCTCTCACTTTCTTTCTTCTTATTCTTCTTTAAATCCCTAAATCAAATCAAAACTTCAAATCTTGTCCTTTTTCATTTCTTTCACAGCTACTTTTTTTTTTTTTTCTCATCTCTAATTTACTGGCGGTTCTTGATAGTTTGATGCCTTGTTGCCACACAATCCTTTGGCATCAAACAACTCAAAATGCTCACTAAGCTATTGGATGTATTTTATATGGATGGTACCGCAATTGTAGAATGTCTATTGTGTTCGGAGACACATAAAATAGGGAAGTAAATATTTCTATCCAAGATGTGTAAATGCATACAGACCCAAGAAAAACCTGTAGATGCATCTAAAGAAGCATCTTTGTGCAGGAGAATAGCGCCCTGCTGAGATAGATACCAAGAAAGAAGAAGCAGGTCAAGCTAGTAGCTACATCCACCCAACACTCTTAGAACTTGCTATGATTTTCACCCAGTTTGAGAAAAAACTTTACCTATGGACTCGAGATCTTTAGAATACAGAAGAATTCCAAGATGGGTTCCTCGGCAGAAAAGTGTCCTACCCAAGCAAACAATCAATTAGTAGCATTGCCAATCAACTCTTTTCATAGTGATTGAAAAATCGATTGCAATAAGATTAACCAATACAAGAAGATATGGATCCGAGTTCACTAATTATAAGTACATAAAGGAATTATTCTGTGGATTTAATGAGTGATGATAGATGAATAAAACAGTAAGGGTGTGTTTGTTTGTATTTCTTTTTTCTGTTTATGAACACAAATCTTGTTTTTTTGTTCTTGGGAACAAAAAATAAAATTTGTTTGTGTTTTTGTTTGTTTTTTTTTGTTCCAAATTTTTTTTTTTTTCCAGTAACAAATTTGAAACAGAAACAAAAATAAGAAAAACTTGTTTCTTGTTTCTGGAACACTTTGTAGAAACAAATTTTCTCTTTCTTCTTTCTTTTCTTCTTCTTTTCTTCTTCTTTTTTCTTTGGCTGATTGTCGACCTCGGCCATGACCGGCGACTGGCCGTCGAGGGCCAACGACCTCGCTGGCCCTTGGTGAGGCTTGTCCTTGCCGATTTTGGGCAAGCCCAAGTTGGCCCAACCAAGGCAAGGCCCACCTCATGCCGGCCGACGACACTCGGCCTCGCCTTGGCTATAGATCCGGCGAGGCCAAGCTCGCCCAGCCACCGATGAGGCCGAGCCTTACCCAGCCACGGCGAGGCTATCGGCCATGGCTAAGGCCCGTGACCGTCCAAAGGAAGAAAAAAAGAAAAAAAAAAGAAAATACAATAAAAATATTTTAAAAATTAAAAGAATATAAATTTTCCAAATGTGTTTATATTCTTTTTCTATTCCAAGAATAAATTTACCAAAAACATTATTCTGTTCAAAAATTATTTCCGGAACAAAATAGTTTTTCTATTTCCGTTCCTTGGAACAATTTTTGAACATAAATATTATCAAATGCACCCTAATTGAACTAGAACATTGGAATTGCTCAATTTCTTCGGAGCACTTAGCAACGCCAAAGGAACAATAGGAAACCCACCTCCATTGTTAGGGTATTTTCATCGGACACCTGGTGGGCATATGACGAGATGACTAATCCGAAACACAGAAGGAGGACAAAGGGTATCGAGAACGAGCCGAGTTGTAAGAGCAGGACGACGACGGACATGGAGTTGGCCTTGGCGCATGGGAATGCGGAGACAGCAGAGGTGGGAAGCCAAGCCCAGGCCTTGCTTTGAGGGTCTGGAGGCAAGCCTCCTTGTCTTCCGTCTCGAACCTCTATTAGGGCTGGTTCTAGACACTCTTCGGGCCCTCGCTAGAGGCTCCACCGTCGGCAGTGGCGGCGGTCCCCGTCTGGTGAGCCATGAAGAAACGAAAAAGAGAGTCCAATGAAGTTAGAGTGGGCTAGAGTGTACACATAACTGAGGAGTTTGACTATGATTGATCTTACGTGGCATTGATCAAGCAACACGTGGCAATTATTATCATGCCGATCATCATTTTTTCTATTTTTTCAGGTTCTTTCCTTTCATGAAAAATAAAAATTCATAAACTTTTGGGTTGATACCAGGAGTTTGACTAAAAAATCCCAAACTGGTATACTTGATCTTACAAATTTACCCTATGTTAGTTTTCGTTAAATGACATTATTTAGGATTTTATCATGCCGATCATTTACATTTTGGGGTTTTCTTTTTTTTAATTTTTTCAATGTACTAGTTTAGGGTTTTTTTTCAATCGAAAATGGTCAAAAAAATAAAATTCATAAATCCTAAAATTTTTGATAAATATTATCCCTGGTATGTTTTGAATTAATTAACAATAATTTTTCATTATTGATAACAATTATATTTACACATTTTTTTATGACTATAAAAGTATTTTTCCATCACATATTTTTAAATTATTTATTTTTCACAAAATAAATAAAACTTAATCTTTTTTTCCTATTTCTCTTTCTCTATCCTCTTTTCTTAATTTATCCTCGCTTACTTCCTTTTTCATATGTACTATTTCTATATTTTTTTTTTCAATTTTTCTTCTTACTTACGTAATCATAGAAAATAATAGGACAATGTATTCCTTGGGTGGAGCTATCTGTATCGGAGGAGTTGTGGGTGGGATCGAATTTTGTTTCTACTACAATTATTATTTTATTTTCATTAAACTCCTTTCATTTCGCAAAAATAAATAATTTGAAAATATATTTCTAGAAAAGTCACCTGTATCATTAAAACTAATTAGTTAATAAAAATATTTTTATTATTGATAATAAATTATATCTAGATATTTTTTCAGATGCAAATATTTAAAATTTATTTATTTTTATAAGTGATACAAGTAATTATTTTCAAATGTTTTTCAATTATTCATTTTTTGTGAAATAAACAAAAATTAGTCAAGCTATGGCACATTCTCTTTTTTGTGTATTATTATGGACTACAAAGGATTCAACAAAACAAGAAAGAATTCGATTTCATCCCAATTTCCTAGAAATAATTTGAGCATCTAGTATATTGGCATGTCACTTTATAAAATGTAAAAATATACAACTTTAAATTTCTTATATTTAGCACACTGGGCAAAAAAAGGCTCTGAAAAATTAAAGACGCTCTTGACTTTCAAAAGAACACTCATCAAGAATTGAATTTCTGAGGAAAATAGAGAGGTGTAACATTAAAATTCCATCTATTTCTATTTTTCTAAAGATTAAGAATATTAATTCAAGATTATTGATGATACAAAAAAAATTATTATACAGAACAGATTATTATACAGAACAGATAAGTGTCCCACTCAAAAAATACGAACAAATCAATTAAAAAAAGATGACAAACTTTTTTTTTTTTAAAAAAAGGCTGATTGTATCATGTATCAATGCCGTCTTTTTCTTTATATTGTGTAATTTTTTGCAATGTAACTACCCATTTTTTTTTTTTTTTAATGAACTCTTTATTATATACATCTAAAAATCTTTCTTTTGTTAAAGTAAATCAAAAAAGAAAATTCCAACTTTTTAAAATCCCGTCTTACTAAATGATGTAGATAATGTAATAAAAAGAAGAAGCTCTGGGGAACTATCTCCAACTCATTATTATAATAATTAAAGAGATTGTGATGTTAGAGTTCTGTAGGAAATCAATCTTCGATCTTGAATCTTGAAATTATTTCCTATTTTACTAATCTTAACCTGACTCGAATTAGGAAAGAAACTCTCACTCCTCAGTGCACTCTCAAAACTTGACTACAAAGCCATCCCAATTCCAACGGTAAACCAACTCTATATTTCCCCCTCTCTGTGCCTCCGAGTCCTCATCGTCCTCTGTCTCTCTATTCTCTCCAACGTTGTCTCTCTCTTTCGCTCTCTCTCTCTCAATTTCTCTGCACCTTGTTGCCCCTCTGTTGTTCTCGCGAAGCACTTTCGTGTTTCTTTCGCCACGAACCCATGGAGCTCGTCGATTCCTTGGCACCCAAAACGGCAACCATGTGCGACGTCCTGAGAGGTGATATCCACTCGCCATTGTCAATGGACTCTTCGCCATCGCGCGTTTCTTATCTGGAGGATCACGAGAAGAAGAAACCCATTGGCGACCACCTGAGAAGCAAGTTCCACTCACCGGCGTCGATGGACTCTTTGTCATGCCTTTCTTTTCTGCAAGATCAGGAGAAGAATGGCGACGAAGGGGCCACAGGTATTTCATCTGCAGGAGTGGTCGCGTCTCGCGAGTTCTTCCTCCTTGCGCCTGATCAGAACACGAAGGAAGTCGGCCACCCTCGTCAAGAAATCGTTCCTGCCCAACTGAAGCGAAAATCCACGGCCTCACTTACCAATGCCGAATCCTTAATTGTGGAGAAGAAGGCGAAGTTCAATAGAACGCAGAAGAGAAAGAAAGAGGCCTCGGGATGTGACGCCGAGGAAGTTTCCACAGAGTTGACGCTGCTCTTCGACCCTTATAAGATCAAGAAGAGGCTCACGCAAAGCGATCTCGGCCACCTGTCGAGGCTCTTGATCGGGCGGGACTCTGTGAAGAGCCACTTTCTCCGATGGATGAACGAGGAGACAGTGAGGCAAGTCGAGAGCAGCAAGGGGGCTGACGTCATCGTGAGGGACATGGACACGTGCTCTGAGCATAGACTGGTGTTCGTGTTCTGGGCGTCGTCTGGGTCGTACGTCCTCAAGGGGGGTTGGATCAAGGAGTTCGTGAAACGGAGGGGTTTGGCGGTTGGCGATGAGGTAGGGATATACTGGGAGCCTATTGCTAGCGAGTTCCACTTTAGCCTTCTTCACAAGGTAAATCAGACATAATCTTGAACTAGTATTGCTGTTGTTCAGTGACAGACAGAATTTTTGACCAGTGGAAAGGATATAGTGATGGAATTCTATCGTGCGCAATCGAAATATCTTTGCTTTCCCCCAGAAATTCAATTTACGCTTCTTTTGAAGCCCGGTTCTCTGTCTTTAAATTTTCTTTTGTGAAGTTTTCAGTGTGGTGAAATCTTTAAATGGGGAAAGTTGATCATGGTAAATTGGCAACATTTGAGTTTCTTAATCTTTTCTGAACACAAATTTCACATGATCCTTTTTAACTCAGACTTCTTATAGATGAGTGTGCAAATTGCAATGCTGTTAATAGTTCAATACATGCCCACGTATTTTGCGCTTTCACCTCAACAGTGAATGCATAAACTGGTTTTAGTTACTGTTTCATCAAGATGTTTCTACTGAACTCTCCAAATCAATAGCTCAGATAATTTGCCATATGTGACTCCATATGCAATGATACAGAGATGTTCAGCTAATTAGATTGTGTAGTTTTTGTCCAACACATCCCGCATAGCATATCCAAAGGGGCCAGAGTTAACTTCTGTCGCTTTCTCCAGCTTTGGCCTTGGACACTCGTTTGAAAAACTTCTCAATCCCTGCTTGCACAGCTTAATTGTCTGCTGAATTTCAAGTATCTGGCATGTCCTTGTTTGATCATAATGAAAAGTCACCTGGTCCTAAAGATCCAAACTATTGTCTTACACTTCAAATCCTCTGCATAAACGTCTCTTTCTGGAAATTATGATTTTCAAAACCTTACAACAGATCAGAAGAAGCTGGTGAATATTTTAGTGTACCTCAAGAAAAGCACAGCTTCCGCTCAGCAATGTACAAACTGCCCAAATTTCCTCCCACACTACATCCTTTTCCATTGTGTTGCGCATGTATGCCAATCCTGCAATGATTATCACCAGTCACTGTTCCCTTTGAATTCAGTTTACCATCAAGATTGTCAAGCTTAGCTGCTCTAGCAATTTAGCTTCTGAGATTGATAGTTTTCTAGGAAGTGTACAGAGTGCCTCTTGACAAGGTATCTTTGAAATGACTATAAACTCATGGCTGGTTACAAGAAGTTCTTCAGGACGCAATCCCAGTCTCTCAATCCAGAGAAAGTGAATTAGAGTGGATCTCATCTTCCTAATGTTCTTTCATGTGTGAAAATGTTTTGTGTCAATTGGCCTTTTCTTCTGTTTTGAGAGGAGTGATCCTGGTTTTTGATAGGTGTGACAAGAGAAAAGCATATTTTCTCTCTCTTTCACGCAAACTAATCCCAATTCTTATCTTAGTTACATCAACCAGCAATCACTAATCACAAGGCATGACATAGAAGAGGAAAATGGGTCTAGGATGTACCGAGTCTCTTTTCAAAACACGATTTAATGAATTCAGAAGCTGCAACAAGAGCTTCTATTTAAAGAAAGTAGCAGTATGCTTTACATCTAGCTCCGTGGATTAGTTCAGTCACAATTAAGGAAAGAATTCCATATTCTTGATTGCAATCAGAATGTGGAATCACCGCGGCAGCATTCACTAATCGATCCTTTGGCATACAGACCCAATAAGAACCTGTAAATGCATTACCGAAAGAAGCATCTTTATGCAGGTGAACCATGCCCTACCGAGACAGATACCGAGAAAGGAGGAGTAAAAGAGGGCAGTTTAAGCTAGCAGTTTCATCCACTTGACAATCTCAGACTTGCCATTATTTTCACCCAGTTTGAGAAATAAACTTTACCTATGAGACATGGGATCTTTGGAGTACAGTAGAGTTGCCAAATGGGTTCCTCGGAAGAAAAAGCGTCCTGCCCAAGCAAACAAACAATCAGTAAAAGAAACAGTAAGAGTAAACAATCCAAGAACATATCGATCCGAGTACGGGGAAAAAACTAGGAAAAGAAACAGTACACACAGAGCCAATTCCACGGGGTCAAGCAAGGATGAATTATGACAGACGACCAAAACAGTAACAGAACCAGAAGCATCGAATTGCTCCATCTCTTCTTATCAC